>CM077115.1:573281642-575781642 GCA_039619475.1 Icerya purchasi
GCTTGCGACGTTTGTTGTGCTTGTTGATACGGAATCTGTTGCTGTTGCTGCTGAAGTTGCTGCAATTGCGGCGGCGATTTTTGTTTGCGATGATGTTGCGCCATATGATGGTGGTTCCCGCCGGCGGAGGGTGATCGTTTTGCCCGCGACTTCACCGGTATGATGGTGGCGGCCAGCTGCTGTCTCGTGGGGGCAGTAATCATCAAACGAGCTCGTTTTGCCGAAGGTGATGGAGTGGCTACCATCTCCAGCGTCGGAAACGCACTCGAGTAGTAGCTAGGCAACATTCAAATTCAGCTTTATTGTTATTACCGTTATTATTAATAAACCGCGCGCTTTCATTATTTTATACGCTCTTTACCCCCGTATTATTGTATTGCGCATTTCTCTCGGTTTCCTTCTCTTCCGCCTCCCCTGGCGCCTTTTTAATTATTCACCGTGCATTTTGCCCCCCCCCCCCTTATTCTTTCGCTCAAACTCCTAGAAAAGCTCTCCTCTCATATTGGCCGTTGACCGCCCACAAACTCCTAGAAAAGCTCTCCTCTCATATTGGAGCGCCGGACTCGCTTTTTCTATTCAGTAGCCTTCCGGAATTTTGTACGCAAGACCAACTGGATACTACTTAGAAGTCTATCGGGGGCTCCGCGTTTCAATTTCGGTCGCAAAAGTTACGGTGAAAAAAGGGGCGGAAATTCGCGGCTGTATGTGGCCGTGTCGGTTTGTGTTGCTGTTCCGATGTGTCATTCTTCCGCGGTAATTGAAAAACCTTACCGCAGACTTGTCAACAAGTTTTTCTAGCGCTAGCGATAAAAATTTTCTATCGACATGCCACCGACGCGCGTGACTGATTATACCCTGCCGGTTTCCGGTTGTAATTTTGTCACAATTTTCATTTTAGTTGACTCGTGTTAAAAATAAGTCATAAATATGTATGACTGTTGCTTAAGAGAAGTCTGTAGTAGCAACGGCGGCCGTGCTATCCCGGCATTTCCTGAATCGGATCGGATAGCGGCGAGTTTAATATTACGAGTTTAACGATACTCGTTGCTGACGTCGTGTTTGATTGACGTCTGAGCGACGTCCTCCGCGATTTTGTTGCTATCTTCTCTCAGGCGCAGTTTATTCTTTCACACTTTGTTTACTTTGAAGATTGAAAATGCAACGTATCTTCTCGTTAGTGAATTTTTACATTATTATCAGTTCATTTTGCTCGTTTACAGTTCATATTGACAGAGGCGGCAAAAGGCGTGGGCAACGTGGGCGACCGCCTATCGCGGTCCAGGGGCCTCGCGCCTCAAAGGTTGTAATTAAAAGACGCGACTGCAACAAAAAAAGCTTTAATCGTCGTAAAACGATAAATATAATTAGCAACTCTCCGAACTGTCAACTTTTTTTTTTTTTTTTTTTAGTTCAATTTTAATAATAAAGTACAATAGGTAGATGTCGCGACATGTCGAATTGCTCTGCCAGTCGCCGATTTATGATCGTTTTGGGCCGCCAGAGTAAACTAATCAAACATATAGATCACAACAGAAGAAAACTTTATCGTATTTCTTGCTGTCGCTGAAACGATTGGTGAATATTTAACTAATACAATATTGGGAGAGCTCGGAAAAAAGTGGCTTAAATATTCAAAACTATCATGGATACGACAGATTGGTGCAAATATAGCAGGCGTAAATGGTGGAGTTAAAACTGCAGTTGTCGTAGGTTGAATAGAGATGTACAAAATTCTTCTATGACAGCAAAAACATTTTTTGGTTTCATTAAGAAAATTTATTTGCTATTTTCAAGTTCCAGCAAACGCTGGAAATTAATCAAAAAGACAAATTAACGCTTACTACGAAGCCTTTATCAGACACGAGATGGGAAAGCAGCATCGAAGCATTGAAGGCCGTATTATTGCAATTTGATGGTGTTGTTGAACGCATCGAAAGCTTAACAAATCGAATAATCTGGAAAACACTAAGTTATTGTGATTATTCGGTTTTCAACGAGATGTTTAATCCAGAATTTATTTCATATCATTCCATGTATGGTATGAGATATTATTGCGAGTTAATGTCATAAGCAAATTATGGCAATTTTTACATGTCTATTTAAGCGTTGTTCTTGAATATTTGCGTACCTTTTTGCGACTGGGTCAAAGAATACCGACAAACTGGATTCGAAAAATGCTGGTCCCATGTTTGTCAATTTATTGAGAAAAGTAGTTATGATCTATACCGAAAAACTTAAAAAATAAAAGGGTAGCCAAAAAGAAATAAAGGATGTTCGCTCACAAAGGCGACGATCAACCTGTACGGTCTCTCAAAAAAGCCGGTATGAGATAGATTTTTTTTTGAATACCATGATGGATTCTATAATAAGAAATATGGATTCAAGATTCCTTTCTTTTAAATAATATTTTAAAAATTCTGGTTTTCCCTATGATCTAAACAAGTTAAAAACTGTATTCCCAAAGAGCAATTGAAGCAGTAGCTGAAATAAGGGCCATTTGTACAAATTAGCCTTTTTATCTGAATCTGCCATTCCTACTTTATCATCCTACCGACTTTCAGTTCATTATCGAATGTATAGAGCGCGTTAGTGCAATTTTTATACACGGAGTATTGCTATTTTCATATGACATGTACAGCAGAATTTCGAGTACATTTGAAGAGCAGTTTGATTACTATAAAACCCTGAAGAGAAATTATTTAGAAGATCCACATGACGACGTGTTGTGTGTAGAATTTGATTACCCACAGAATGTTCCACTAGCTCGCGTCAATGTATGTGAGCAGTTTTATAAAATCTTGGTTTAGCGCTCTATATTTTCAATGTCCATTTTTACAAGTCACCGAAGTCAGATATGTATGCATTTGTAGAAGGTGAAGCTTGCTAAGATCCTGCATCCGTTATTTTATGTTTAAATGAAAGCATACAAACAATGTTAAAGGGTATGAAAAAATCGTATTATTTTCGGATGCTTGCGAAGCATACAATAAGAATAAGTATATGGTTATTGCTTATGGTTATCGAAAATATCTGGTGTAGAAGTTGAGCATATTTATCCTGTCCGTGGCAATAGTTTTTCAATCAATGTGGCCGCAATTTTGCCCTTTTCCGAAAAAAAGCCAGAAAGGTATCGCGCGTGGTTTATGTACGGATATACTTGGAATACACCCGGTTGCTACCTGAAAGACACCATGTCCATTCAATGTAGTTTTTTATAGAGTTCCATATTGAAATCATGGAGCGCAACACTTCCGGTTCTTTTTTTAAATAATCCGAAAAATTCTACAACTGCTTTTAAAATCCAACAATATTGTCGTTTAAAGTACGATGGAGAATTCGTATACACCTCAACATCTTACAACGAAGACGTGTGGATCAAATTCGAATTTTGGAAACCGAATATTACAGACTTCGAAAATTTAATGCTAAATTCTGCACCTGCTCCGGGTATAGATAGTAAAAAAAGAAATATGTAGATTTATTCGAGTACCTAATCGAAAAAGAAGTTTTTAAATTTAAAGAATTTCGTTAAATTTATTTGATTAGTTATGCTTGGAAAAGAAACTTTTTTGGAGAATATTTCTTTTTGAAAATTAAAGTTTTTTTTGCAAAATTTATTATTTTCAGCATTTGATTACTGCAAAAAGAAAACATGAAAAAACACCAAAAAGTTGTTTTCTGAAGAAAGTGGAACTTTACAACTAACATAGAACCCGAAAAAATAGCAGCAGAATGTCAGGAAAATGTTCCCTGGAAGAAGGGCAATTTTGGAGCTTTTTTTTGTGGGAATTTTTGAAAACTTTTTGAACAAAAATTTTGCAAATTGGTGGGGCCATAACATATTAAAGTTTCATAGCTCTACCTTTATTAGTCTACTAACGAGATAAAAGTGAAAGTTTAAAATGCGTTTTTCTCAAAACAGGGTTTTTTTTTTAAATGACCCTTATTCAATCTAACTCTTCAATTAATAAAAAACTGTTAAAATTTAGCAGCGACTTTTAACCTTACGAATTGTATGAAGAATTAATAACAATGCTCTCCCAAATTTATCTAATTTCATTAAAGATGTGAAACATCTGCTCTAATACATAACAGAAAATAGCTTGAAAGAAATTTACTCAGATATTTACATAGTCGTTCGAATTTTGATAACAATATTGGTAAAGCGTCCGCTGAAAGGATCTTTTCCAAATTAAAAGTTATTTAAGAAATACAACGGGTAAAGAAAGACATTCAGTTTTGGCGGTTTTATCTATTGAAGCAGATATAGCATTTAAGCTGAATTACGATAGTATTATTAAGGAATTATTCAGTAAGGCTAAAAGTGGAGAATTTCTGTTTCTTTAATTCATTTCTTTTATTCCTTGTCAAATAGTTTGCATTTTTATGAACAGTTGCGATAGTTTTCTGTTTTATAAAATCCGTCTTCTCACGCTACCAGAGCGCATTGCAAAATGTACCTTGCTCACATAAAATTTAGGTCTTGCCCCGCCACTGCATATTGATATAAACGGCGTCGCTATTTTGAATAATTATCGATAATTTACTTTTTTTTTTATCTTACCGGAAATTAAATAAAAATACCAAATTATGGTATAAAAATTGTGTAAGTTTGGTTTTTGATAATGAAATTTAGAAATATGGGGTACTGGATTTCTTCCCCCATTGCATCGCGGAATTTTACTCTTTACGCAGCGAGTGCCGCCACATTTCCAATTGATCCGCGAATTTTCGGTAAATGATTACATTATCGACGCTAGTTCATTTTTGGGCAAAAGTTTAGTTCGTTCATTTTTGCTGTTATTGATAGTGTGTGAACTAAGACAAACTATGAATACATATAACAGGAAAATGAGTGAATTAAAATTACGATGGCGTGAAAAAAAAAACAACGAAATATCTTGAAGAGAAAATTTTAAAAATAACGTCAATATATGAGATGTAGTAATTTAAAAAAAAAGTGAGTTATTGAACAGACTAAATTAATTTACCTTAGTACCATAATTCAGAATTTTACTCTGAGTTTTAAGCGATAAACGTGCGATGTATCTCAGTATAAACCGCTACATCTACATTAAGTAAAGTAAGTATCACATATTCTTGTTTATCGTGGACTGTGAAGTTAAGGTTCATAGTGTATTAAGACTAATTAATCTAAAGATAATACTGAGGGGTCAGTTCCTTTCTACTTGGGATCCACCTTTACCTTCCCAGACTTCTCTGATATCCAATTTTTTCAGATTAGATACATATGTACCTGGGAGCGACTTGGATCCGGAACGAGACAAGTCTCGAACTTGTGGCCTCTAATTTGGTAGGCAAGTAACCGGAGTACCCAGAAAAATACGATGATGCCGAATATGAAACGCAGTAATTTCTTATTTTCTCGTAAATATAATCAAATCGTAAAATGATGGCCTACACAACTGAAATGCAAATGAGGAAATATAGCAACAGTATCGAATGGCGGTAACAGATATGGTGGCTACTTTATAGTTCGTTTCTAGTTTACAATTTATTTTTTATCTTACTGAAAATTAAATGAAAATATGAAGAAATCATAATTTAAAACTTAAAAATTGTAAGTTTTGGTTTTTGGTTTGTTTTTCCTAACATGAATATGTCTTATGGCTGGGGATCATTCCAAAAATTTGTCCGTCCATAAAATGTCACACGAAATGTCCCATGCAATTTTACCATAAATTGTTATCATGGAAACGCAAAAAAATTATTATTTATATATATATATATATATGTGTGTATCGGATCCACTGCACACGCTGTCTTTCGTATCAGGAACTCGTAAAAGATGAAGGGCCTCCAGGTGGAAGCACTGAACGCGTTTTCTACAGCGTTCGCAAATGTTCGCATCATTTTCGTTTACAAGTGCAGTATGACCGGATGTGCCATCCTCAGATAGAAATTTTTAACTTGAACACATTATGCATGATCATGGGCGTCCCATAGTGTTTACCGGCGACCTCCGTCATCTACCGCTCGTTTGCCAGCCACAGATTTACAAGTGATCGAGTAAAAAGTTCTGCTGCGAAATTATCTGGCAGCCGCTATATTACTACCCGCTCGTTCAGGTAATGCGACAAGCTAATGTCGCCTTTCCATCTGTACTAAACAAGATTAGCGATAGTCGGTCCTTACTTCCAGAAGAGAAAGCGGTGATCGAGGAGACCGTTTCATGGATTGCAAATTCGTCAACCGCAAGTTTCCTCAGGCTATACGATGTTTCTTCCGCAACACAGACGTTGATTGGTTTAGATTCCGTACAAGGCGCTGAAATGGTCAAAGTTCTGGGTAGTGATCTTAACTTGGATTTACCAGGGTCGCACGATCTTACATTCATGGAATTTATGCGAGCAGAATTTGGACTTGAACTGAAGAATGAACCAGCCATTTCCACATCACGCAATTTTACGTGCTTTGACGCCGTCTTTTCATGACACGTTGACGCACTTAAAACGCGCCCCTATATCTCCTACTTTGGTACGCATTGTCCTCTCCTTTCGATGACAGCGCATACCTTTAATGTCAATGTTATAAATGATGTAAATAGCTGTCCATGAGATATATTCGTGTATTAATGTATCTACGTCAAGCGCAGACACTCATTATTTTTTTTTCTTTATATTTAAAATTACGCAATTATTTAAATTGCACATCCGTATAAATATTTTGATTTACTTGTTTGCCACTCGAATTTTAAAAAAATACCGGTCACTCTCTGTTTCTTTTGTTTAATTGTTATTATATTCCTTTTATTTGCATTCCTATTTATCATGCCTACCGAAATCGAACTGTCTGTCAACTCGTGCGCCATTTAATTAATGAATTAGCTATAGAGAAAAAGGGGGAAATTCTCAACATACATTCAAAATCTACGTAGTATGGAGAATTGAAATGAGATTGAGCATTTCGTAGGTTTTTTTTTTTTATTTTTTGAATCATAATCGCGGTGGTATGTTAAGATATATTGGCTCGCATCATTTGCTTGTAAAGAGTACCTCAAAATTATATAAGTAGCCCTTTCCGTATCAAAAAAAAAAAAAAAAAAAAAAAAAAAATAGAAAAAAAAGAAACAAAAAACGGATGATTTTTCAATTGCCTAATGAGATTTGAAATTAATGTTTCAAACGTTTGGCCTTCAATCCCCAACGGCGGGGTCGTTTTAGAAAACAATGGAAAACCGCTGCACACATCTTAATTGCGGCTGTGTTGTTGACGGTTAGATCACCATTAAACAGGTGCTTCCGAGGTCGGATCCAGAGAGACATTTTGTGGGTGGAAATTATATAATTATGTAATATCTTTTGAGAAATGCCTTGTTTCATAAAGGAAATCAAATAGCGACCACCTCTTTAGAGATTTAAAAAAGGTTTCAAAAATATATAATTAATACAATTTAATTTAAATTTCGTTTTATTTTTAGGTGAAAAATGAAATTATAAAATTGTAGCTAAAATGGTAGTTTAGAGTTTGAAAAGTAAATTACTAGAAAGAACAGAACGATAGAGTATTTTTATTAGATTTTACTTTTTTTTTTTTTTATCTTTGTCAGTGATCCGATCCGATTATCTATGAGCAGGTAAAAAAAATATATACATATCTCATTGAATTTACATTGAAAAATAAATAAAAAAGACAAAAGACCGATGATAGTTGCGTTTTTTAAAAGAGAATAAAAACGTGTAATAGTTTTACTAGAAAACAGTATTAAATATTAATTATTAAATTCACAGGTATGACATTTATACGAATCTTTTATAGTATAGATTAAGTTTTTCTGTTGTAACAAATTTTTTCATCGAGGTTTTTATTCTGGGGGGATGTACCCTACTTTTCCTCCCGTGGATCTGTCCCTGGGTGTGTGCACTATACTTTTGTTAATGTACACCCGGGTAAAACCATCATTATACGTAGCACTTATGTACGTACGTAGTAGACTAATTATCACGCGCTGATCAAAAATGAAATGTTGTACGTATTTCAGGTAATGAAAATAGCGTGTGCGAGTGTGTATTAGGTTGTATGAAAGAAAAGTAAAGATCTTTTTGAAATTTCTTTTTTACTATTCAATTTATTGATGTCTGATATGCGATTTTTCGGGGTTTTCAGATGCGATACCTATGTACATATATATATATATATATATATATATATATATATAACTCCGAATTGAGCGTTCCAGTTGTTCGAGCTCCAGTCGGTTATTTCTGGGATTTTTTGATAGTCTTTTTTTTTTTTTTTTTTTTTGGGTTCGGGAGCCGAGGGCGTTACCCAGCATTAGATTATATTAGTGAAAGAGAGGGAGAAACGAATTGGAATTGAATACTACTAGAGATGGAAACAACGAAAGACGCTATAATAGGTATGATGGCCGGAGATGGAAAAGAAAGAATAAATATATAGAGTAGGAAAACCAAGATTATCTATAGAAGTGACAGCGTTCTATAAATATCGACGCGCACTCGAGGAAGATGTGATTTGTATCGCAGAATAAATCAGAATCATTCGGATGATGGAAAAAACAAAAAAGGAGAAGAGGATATAGAAAAACGAAAAGAGGATGCAGGAAGTCGGCTATGGTGAAGCCACCAGATAGAAGAGATGAGAACGCGAAAGATGCGGGAAGTTCTGGTATCAAAGATAAGGAGGAGGATGAGTTTGGATATTATGATAAAAGGATTCAGAATTAGGCGGGGTAGTCATAATGATAAAATATTAAGAGGTCTAATAAAAAAGGAGAAGAAATCTTTATCGTATTTAATATTTTATACTGAAGTTTTATTTTAAAAATATTAAAAATGATTAAGGATTTTTTAAATTAAAAAAAAAAAAAAACGAATTTCCCTCACTCTATCACGGTGTATGCCGCTGATTTTATGATTCAAATCACATCCTATTTGAATGTTCAGCACTCTCTAACGAATGCTCCTTTCTTTACACTCAACTTTTAGTTTTGGGTCTTCCTACTCCCTTTAACGCTGCTACCTATATTCTTTCCTTCCCATTGCCTTCAATTATTCCTTTGCTCCTGTCCTTTGTCCTCTCCATTTCTGACCGCCTAGCTATTTAGTTATAACTGTTAATTTTTCATGTTGTTGAGTCAGGCCGCTGGCGCTTCCAGGGTAGGGAAAAAAAACCAAAAAAAGATTTTATACATTCCCTCAAAATCGAATAGTTTATTACCGAACTGTTCAGTTTCTTTGTACATACACCGTCTCCGTCGAAAGCTTTTAATTAATTCGGGCTCTTTCTGAAAATGGCCGGCCTATTTGTGATTTTAATAGTTTGTTCTGTTTGCCCGTTTATGTCGTTTCAGTTTTACTTCTAACGCTAAAATGAACGATTTCTTACAAAAACGCAAGCACCCCGGCGCTAGTTACTTTAATTAAATATTTGAGAATTTTTCCTCTATCTTTTTGCGCCTCTTTCATTTCTTCTTCTTCTTCTTCTTCTTCTTATTATTATTATTACGTTTAGTTTTAGTTTTTTACGATTGGTGTACACGCGATGCACGACGACATCTTAGTTTTCGGGCTCGTAAATTTTAAATTATATCAGTGAATGTTAAAAGTAAAATCGGAGGAGGGAAAAGTGGATGTGCGCGCGTGTGCAGCTTGTTCGGCAATGGCGGGCGCTAGGAAAAACTCTAATTGTCATTGATGGATGGCGAAGGAGTTTCTTCAGAAGCGCACACTTCGTCGTGTTATTTTGTCTTAAGCACCGAATGGTAAGAAGATTAATGATGTCACTACCGACTGAACGCGACAAATTACCTCGCATCACGCCAATAAAACACTTGCCAAACCGAATCCCTCCCGATGAACTTTGATTTTGCCGTTGCACCAGCCGTGCGCTCACAGTGGAGCGAGACAGACCGACGGAGTTACCAATTAGCTTTGAATATTATCGATAAATAGACCGCCGGCTAGGCGTACACCTTTTGCCGCTGATGTGCCATGGAGAAGTGCTACCCTGACGGTACTGAGAACTCGCTAGTCGTTATCATCAGAATTCACTCGCTCCCTCCTAGACACTGCTAGGCATTGGGCTCTTTATTTTTACGTCTCGGTTTTTTGAATTTATGCAAAACTTCATTAAGTTTTCTTTAGATAAGAATAGGAGTAATTAAGTGTAGCCGCTCCATCGCGCCGAGCTTTGGCCGAAAATAGCGCAGATAAACCGAGCGACGCACTTTTCCTCCGCTTGGTGTACACGCTCGATGATGTCTTTTAATGATTTATTTACTTCTCGGAATTAAATGTTTTTCTTTTTTTCCCGCCAAAAACAAAAGTCGAACAAAAACTCACCAAGACGTTTCCGCGCTAGCGGGCTTACCACTTCACTGTTCACCTGTACTACTTTAGGAGACTTTTATCGCGCTTGTATAACTTCGTTTTAATTATATAGTTTCGCTACACCACACTAGCGCCAGTGCTCCACGCGATAAGATTACGCAGCAGTAGCGGCGTAAGATTAACGGCAATTCGCGTGTAATTACGAGAATTATTCTGTTTGTCGTAATATTTTACGTCATCGTGTATCTGCGCAAAGCCTGGTAATGACTAGAATCCGTGGTGAAAGTCACGATCATCAGAGCGTACCCAATCTCCGCCCTCTGACGTAATCTGGAGACCGACGCAGTTAGTAGACGCGTAAAGTATATTCGTGTTTAACAACATTGCGCTGTTATATAGTAAATTTTGTATGTAAAAAGTAACATTTGGAATGAGCAAAATTTAACAAACAATTACAACAACGCATTTTTTTCCCCCCATATACATATGTGTGCTCTGTGTGTATATACACTACTATAAGTAAGCGATTTTGTGAAATAATTATAACGAACCGAGCCTATATTTTTTATACACGAAATACGATGATAATGATAAATTGTAGTCAGAGAGCTACCGTGACGCCGTCCGTTGGGCAGTGCTGTTTCATTCAGGTAGGCACCGAACTATCCGCTATTGCGCATTGAAAATGTATAAAAATTTCACTGACACTGACTTAATGAGTCGACGAGCCCAACAAAATAATAATAAGAAAAAAATTGGGCATTCCCAAAATGGAGGAGAAAAACAACAAGGCTAAGAATAATACAATAGTATCAAGGTCTGGGAAAAATCACTTTGGAACCATTACGTCACATGCGTTGTTTGCTATAATGAATGGGTGTCGCTTTAAAATTTGTAAGCGTCTAAATGAAAAGTAATATCTGCACCGCGTTTACCGAATGATAATGGTTACCGAGCTCCGTAATAATAAATAATTCGCAAAGAAAAAATTGAAAAATGTATATGATTATTTCTTCGATGCTTATCTATCTATTTTAATGTACATTTAATTATCGTGTACGGAACGAATTATATAGTTAAAATCCGATGTTTTTATGCAATACTGAGAATGGAACGAGAGGAGAACAAAGAGGAGACAAGAGATCGAATAGAGAGGATGGTACCGTCAGAAGAATGAGAAGGAGGGGAGGAGATGGCTTGAAGAGCGCCTTTGGAATGGGAAACGATCAGGAATTTGTGAACCCCATTTGTAGAGAATATAAAATGAACGGCACAAAGAATTGAGATAGATTCGGCCGAGAAGATAGAGCAAAAAGAAGGAAGTCTAAAAGACTCGAAAGTGCAGAAACGTAGGAGACGTATACGCACCACCCACGCCCCCATCACTCTTCGAGCCGTCCGTGAAGATTAAGACATGGGAAGGAAAAGAAGAGTCCAGCAGCTGACGGAATTCGAAGTTGACTACATTGTGAGAGGAAGAATTAGCTGGGATATGAAAGGAGGAGAAATTGATAATATGGCAATATGCTATTAAAATCGAAAGTAAAGTAAGGAAGACTGTTATAAGAGGAAACGTAGGAAGAAAAATTGAAAACACGAGAAGTTATCTAAAGCCCTGATGTCGTACGGCATTTATCCTCCTCTGTGTATTTTTTATCTTCTTTGTTCCAATGATAAGATATTATTTTTTCTTTTTAAGTTTATTGAAGGAAACAAGATTATTACTTAAATATTTTGTTCTGTTTAGTTTTTTTTTTTTTCTTTATTCATTACAGCTTAATATTTCTTATTTATTTTTATGTAAGCGGCTAATTTTGGTTTTATTCTATTCTTTATTCATTTACTGATTACTATTAATTTTTTAGATTTTCATTTTATGTTGCTTGGGTGTTGTTGATTGTAGATAAAAATTCACAATTGAATATCGCTGTATTTCGATTATAAAATATATAGAGCACATTATATTCTCCTTCTATCCTTAGAGTTTTTCAAACATGAATTGTTTTTTTTACTATATATATGCGCTCTCCTAGTGTGATAATCATTAGAGTCCATTTCTTCTCATCGTGTCTCGTTAAAAAATGTGATTCGATTTTCATTGTACGCTCTTTGATTCCTAAATACTTAATCTTCAGAAAATTTCCAGTTTTCCGCACACTTTATTTTCTTTAATTTCCTTCGTTCCATTAAGCCTTCCATCTATTTGTTACTAGCTGGAACAACGTGTGTACCTTTTCAATCTGACTATCTGATAATTTCCGACGCTGTCAGTTCGTTTTTTCCTTGTCGCTCTTCCGCCTTTATCGTACTTGGTATACGACCTCTTATTCATAAACTTTCTGTTCATCACTCCGTGCACATTGATTTGTTGTGGGTTCTCCGAGGATAATAATGGGCGGATGCTTTGGCTCCGGTTACTACTCGTTCCCGTTTCTATTTTAAGCAAATTCCAGGTTTCAATCCCTTGTACAAATTTTCACTCTAGATTAATAATCGTTTCTTCTATCTCCTCATTCAGCCTAATGCCGTCGTTCTGTTGTTGCCTCTACTAATCGTCTACGATTTAATCATACTTACTGCTTTCTTTTCGCTATCGAATTTTTTCTCGGTGTTTCTTCTCCCTATTATTTTCTTCATTCCTTATGATAGAATTACCTATAATCCTCATGCTTCCTTCAAATGCTCTCCTTTCCCTATTGAACGTTCTATTTCTTATTTGCATTGTCCATCTTCTTGCTCATCATTGTGTTTTTTTTTTTAAATATATTTTCCTTCCCAGTCTGTTGTTCCTGCCCTTTCATATTAGCAATCTCCGGTCGAAACTGACGATTTTTGTCCTATCGTTTTTAAGTAGAAGTCTCTGGGGTTACGAAACAAAAAAAAAAAAAAAAAATGTACTGGTGGCAATCGGAGAAGATTTAAATTTTTTTTCAAAAAAAAAAAGCTGCTTTTTCGCATTGTTTATTACGTACGCGATTTCTTTATTACATCCCAATGAATGAAAACAAGCGAAAAAATAGAAGGCTAGTAAAGAATTTCGATTTATCTATGTAAATTTGTCTTGTCATGGGATAATTATTAAAATTTCTCTTCTTTTAATTTACCATTCTTTACTGTTTCTTGTTTTTTTTTTTTGTTTTTGGAAATGGTTCGGTTATTCCAGACTTCCTTGCATTGTAGTTGAAAAATAGCTAGAAAATAAAAATGTTCATACGAAATACATACTTACACGCATATTAAAAACTCCTGTTTTTGTTTTTAAACATTTCGCGGCAACTTTTAAACTCTTAAAAATAGCTATTAATGACTTAACGAATTTGTTAGCGTTGTGTAATATCGTAGCAACTACTATTCGGGTTCCAACTCTATACAGCATCTTCTGGGTGACCCCATCGTAGTTGTGGAGAAAACTATAGCGTTCCAACTGTACTTCTACTCAACAATTGTAATATATTAAATGTAGATAAAGCCATGTCATGTTTGTTAAAATTTTTATAAACATGAAAGAAAATTCCTTAATAATAAAACCAAAAAATTAACTTTAATAAATTCAAATCGAAATACCTGAATTTAAAGAAACGTTTTCGAGCTATAACATCAGCTAACGAGGGCACTCAGTTAAAACTAAAAACGCACAATTGAGTCTACTCTGTGTTGTTAGTCGATGATAGGCTACGCCTGAAAGCGTTCCTTTAAATTCAGGTATTTTAATTTGAATTTATTAAAATAGAAATTATTTGTACTTATTTTCGTTCGGTATTTAGTTATATTTTTATTAACAATTTTGATATTATTATTAAGAAATCGACTCCCGAACATTTTAACTCTTAAATCTACATAGACGTTGCTTTTGACAATATCACTTTTAAACAATCGTCGCGCACTTTTTTATTTATTAGTTTTTTAAAAATTTTCATTATTTCGTTGTTTTTTTTTTTCTTAAATAATTTCAATTTCTTTATTATTGTTAATATTATTATTATTATTATTATTATTATTATTATTATTATTATTATTATTATTATTATTATTATTATTAATATTATTTTCCCATTTAAGTAGGGGTACTAATCCACACACTGCGTGTAGCTACCTAGGTTATCGCAGTGAGTGGACCCACGTTTTAAATCAGACTCCTTAGCTCGTAGGACTGAACGAAAGTCATGAGGTTGATCAAAGCGGCAGCGGTATTTGAGCGGATGTCTTGTAATCTGGCCGCGCCGTAACCTATTAAGACGTGTGCATTTTAGCAAGATGTGCAAAACTGATGGGGATATTCATCGACAGAACAAGATGGGCTGGTATTTGGCTTTGAAGTTTGTTTGAGGATGGAGTCGTGGGAAAAAATCCCGTTCCCAGGAATTTCTTTATTCGAATATTCTTTATCTACTTTTATTTCGTTTATCGTTTCGGAATTTCTTCTACTATTATTTTTAATGGAAAAAAAAAGGTATTTAGTTTATATTTAAAAATGTTATTTCAGAATAGTAAAGATAAACATATTTTCTTTTAATGTAAATAGAATCTAAAAGGTACGAGAGTTTATTTTTATTTTTTCCCCCTTAAATTGTAAATTTTATGTTCAAGTAATTTCTCCTACCAAGAGAAAGGAACTGACCGGCGGCTCCTCTACTCTCATTAGTGCTGTTCAGTTTAGAGTACATTGTGAACCTTATAATTTCGCAATCCATGATACCTTATCAAGGATATATATGGGATTTACTTTACTTTAATTTCCCTTAATATATATATGTATTTAAATCTTTGCAGTAAACTTTGTTTTTCTTTTGTATATATATTTTTGTTTAATTTTTGATTACGATTTCGCTTTAAATTTTTAAAGCTATAATATTTCAGAATTTTCATATAATGCTTTTAATTTAAATTATAAAATATTGTATTTTTATAGTGCAAATGTTTGATTTTTATTCGCTTAGTGTTCAGATGTGTGCGTACGTTTGAACGTGCATATTGCCCATAATTTGATGATGGTATGCTCATGTTTGCCGTTTCCTACACGGTTAACGATATTGTTTATTTTAATTAGCGGTGAAGATACCGAACTTTACACGTAACAATTAGTAAGAAAAGGGCAAAAAGTCGCTGTAGATCATCGTCTCACAGATAAATGTATTTAATGGGGAAAAATAACTTTTATTTCGACGCGATTTCACCTGGTAATCTAAGTCGACAATCAGGGAATATGGCAACGAGGTGATGGTTGAATAGCAAGATGGATAAAAAAAAGTAGGTAGGATCATTCAATTGCTTAGAATGAACCGCTCAAACAGAGTATATATGGATATTGCGAGTAGGAAACTTTGCAAAAAAAAAAAAAAACAAAAAACAGCCAACAGCTGAGTGATCTAAAAAGTTAGTTCCGCTCGCAACCCAGACATGACTGCGCTGAACCTGCGCTTTCATTTATGAGGAAGTAAAAGAAGTCCCAATGTTTTCTTTAAAACATTAAAAAAGTTCGCTGTAAAAAAAAAGATACGAACGAATCATATTCTTAAATGAGTTTTAGACTTTTTTAGGTAAAAAGGATACGCCATTTTTATTGGTAACTTTTCGAATTTCAGAAAATTTCTATAAACTAAATGAAGAAGCCCTTTGCTGTATTATCAATACGGCCTGATATATATATATATATATATATATATATATATATATATATATATATATATATATATATAAGAGATTAATTTTTTGAACTCTCCTATGGTTTGGTAGAACTTGTAAATTTTAAACTAATCTCGACGTTATCAGCAAATGGTTATTTCGATTCTAATTGTTGCCTGACTATGCTACATTTTTATCCCCGAAACAACAACACCTTATTTGTTATAAAATATACATACATACATACATATGTATATACATTTTATGGGAGAGAGAGTCAGTTTTGGAATTTCAATCACGTAGCGAAGAGTTGATTGAAAGAGCTCTTTTCCCATTTATCACTTTACGCACATTTTTTTCCTTATTATGGACTTTTTAACGAGCGTTCCGAGATGTGCTTGTCGTCGTCGTTTTTTCTGACAGAAATAAAAATTCGATTAAAGCGAACGCTCCAGATGGTTCACTTCCTAAACAGTGATAATTCCTGATCTGTTTAATTTTGTACGTCGAGGGTCGATTTATTTTTTTCGATTTTCATTCTTTGCCGAGCAGTTTTATTTCCTTTTTTAAATCATAAATTTTAGCAGTTATAATAAATTCCGCTATACGGATTTTATTCAAAACACGTGTTTTACCGTTTTATTCGGGAGCGCCGAATAATCCGGAACAATAGTGGAGTCGGAATACGCGATTAAATAGTGAGTCGATGTTTTATTTGTTGTGTTTTTCTCTGGACCCGTAGGAGAAGCAGAGAGATGTAATTTCAGTCTTCTGGGACGTGTTTAGTAAAAAACAATAAGAAAACGCGGCGGCGAAGAATATACGGAGGGATTCACTAAGGGGAACGGAACAGAAAAAATCCCGCAGGTTGCTTGATTTTAGAGAGATGGCTTTTCAAGTTTAAAAGGTTGCTTTTTTGGTTAGTGTATAAAAGTATATTTTATTCGATTTATTCCTCAACTCGCCATGTACGCGCGGAATCTGAGAAAGAGATACTAAACTTTAGTGAGATTAAGAGAATGCTGAAATTGGAAGATATTGCGGACAATATAGCGAAAACAGTCGGATTGTGGCACGTGTTGTTAGTCTCTGAGCACCGTAAGAGCGTGGCAGGATAAGCAAATCAAAAGGTATAAAAAAGAACAAAGAAAACAGTTGAGGCTCTGTAGAGCGTGGAAATGGTTTGTGAGTGAAAAATTCAAAGTCTAATGATTAAGGTATTTTTTTTCCCTCGGTCGAAATTTAAGAGAAGTTTGAATTATGGGATTTTAACTGACGAAAGAAAGGTGGTTTTTCGTTATTTGGACCTCCATACTCGGTTCGAGGATTTAGTTTTAAGGAATTTCAATATTACACTTTTCTCTCTTCGGTGGAAGATAAGTAAAAGGATAGACAAATGGAAGCACGGATGATTTTAAAATTTAACAAAAAACAAATGATTTTTTCAGCGAGGGTTAAACAACTCATTAGAATTAACATCTTCTGATTGAAGAAGTGTTTCATGTTTTCGTATCTTACAATGTGAGCGAAAATTACGTATAGGTGTTTACTTTTTTTTATTTAACTTTCGCGAATGGCTTTAACGATTTTGATAAATTCAGAAATTTGGGGGGTTTTCACTAGCTTTTTTTTAGAAAAATCGATTAATCGAGATCTTTTCTTTGAGAAATTGAAAAATAGGCGGCGACTATTGCCGTTTTAGCGATTGATATATTTTTAGGTTTTATCGAAGACTCTTAATTATACCACGGTAAAAAGTAATATTCGTTTATTTACCACACGGTAGATGGTAAATTGGTAACAGATAAAGGCCTAGTACTATATCTTCTCATTTACTCACGGTATTTCGACCGTATATAAAATTTACAGGTTTTTTCATTCGTCAACTATGGATATTAGCCGAGCGTAAAAAGAATTTATCATCGTTGTTTACTTACAGAATTGAAAGTAGGAAAAAATCATGAAAATGACGCTAAGAATGAGAAGTTCAGTGAATGACAGAGTGATCCATTTGTTTTCCAAGGAACAATGGAATCTTTAGTTGAGCGAAACTGTTGACTCTAGACCAATCATGGAAATCTTGAACGAGAGGACTGTTTATTGTTGGAGCACGCTAAAAATGCTTCCCAGAGGAGGCTGAAAAAACTGTTATATCAAAAAACAAAAAGAAATAAGAACTATCTGAATTTAAGTCCCAAGGAGCAGGCGGGAAACTAAATAAAAGTGGTACGAAGAAAATGAAATGGCGAAGAAAAATAGAAATGATTGTAGTGACGAAAGCGGTGGGTCTTTCAGGGATGAATCCAGTAAGGTTTTCTCACAGAATTCTAAAATTGCCTCCCTCCCCCACAGAATTTAATACAAGCTGTTTAAGAATGCAGCAATTCAATAGGAAATAAAATTCTTTTTATTCGTTTTGTTTAAAGTTATGTCAAAAGTCGCTGCCAAAACATTTTGAAATGGTTCAATTAGTCGTATATTTTTTAATTTTTCAATATTACGAGATTTATTTTTGACGGAAAAATGAAACTAATCAAAAAAAAAAAATGATCTTTTAAAATTTGACTTTGATGTTTGCTTGTTATTCTATGAAAAAAACCGATATGCTTTTATTGCAAATACATGCGACACGATGTAAAATACTCACGAACTGAAACAAATATTAGCTGCAGTTAGTATTTTTTGTCAGCCTTAAAAGGGGAAATATCATGGTTCATATCGATCAATTTATCATTAATATTAATAAATTTGTTTTTAAACGTTTCTCTTTTTGGTTTTCATTTATTCTGTTTTCTTTTTTAAACAACACGATCTGTATACAACTTCATTTCAGGGTCTCCGTTTATTTATTTATTTATTTATTTATTTTTTTATTATTTCCAAGAAAAGTCCATTTAAAATAGCTTAAACCATGGCATATTCGTTTAATGAACCCGTGTTAGAATGTTTTTACAATATTATGTTCTTTAATGCTACAATTAGAACTAATAATTTTAAAACCAATTGAGAAAACATGGTTGTTTACAATCGGGGTTATTTTACTTCAGAATTTATAGTTCACACTTGCTTTTTCACTATTATAAATTACATAATAAATCATTCTGGAATATCCCAAAAAAATTTTCTCAGTAAAAATATGAAAAGAATCTCCAACCCTATGAATTTATCCCTCTGTTCGTAGATGATACTCGGCTGACTCTAATGAGTATTTCGAAAAAAGTAGAAGTCACCTTTCGTGGACATAGTGTTGAGTTACTGTGCAGCATAATCGTACGTATTAATTACGTAAAAACGTTTATATTATCTTTATAATAATCTTTATTAATTTCTTTTTTTAATTATTCGAATAATTTAGTAGCCACACTACGTATCAGTACCGTTTTATAATAAAAAAAAAATCCATTTCATTAGAACATTACAAAAAATTTAATTACAGAGCGGAATTATTACGGAGTACTGTAACATCGGTTTTAATACTCGTACTTTTATTATTATACCTTTTCAAACAGTTCAGAATTTTTAGATAGTTTTAAATTATTCTACACGAAGATCATTAATAAAACAAAAAAACTAAAAACAAAAATATTTATTGTTCCAGAATTTTAACTTAGCTGTACTTGGAAAAGTTTTAAATTTTAAATTAATATTCCAAGTTGAATTGTTTTATATAAAAGCGCGAAAGAAAGACCTAATCTAAAGATCTGTTGTTTCGATATATTTGAACTTTCTGGTTCTCGGTAACATAGTAGATTTAGGATCTAGATTTGTTTTTAAGCTTCAATGAGGCGATAAAATTAAACGTATTATTAGCAAATGCGATAAAGCTATCTGGGTTAATTAGGTTCGGATATTTGATTTTATTAATTTCAACAAAACCAATTTAAAAAAAATCCAGCTAGTTCAGAACACCAATCACACTACGTATGCCTTCGGAAATTAACGAATTACCATTACACTTGGGACAAAAATAGGTAGCAGGTTATATCTGTTAAGGGTTACAGAACAAAAACACCATCAAATTAGTAGACATCTAAATATGTTGAAAGCATGTGTTCTAAATAAGTATTGGCTTCATGGAGTAGCCTTGTTTTGTTTTTTTTTGTGTCATGCAAGATATTAAACTTTATACATTATTTCTATTATGAAGTATGATGCAAATTTCAGTAATTTTGTCGAAATAATAAACATTGCACCGTGAAAAAAGGACTATTAAACGTAATCTCCTTTTATCATTCAGGAAATTGAAGGGTTTTGGAAAATCAATTGATGCGAGATAATATTTACAGGTGGGAGCTGTGTTTACAGATTTTTTATAAATGTAAAATGATTTCTAGTAGTAATCTCACGGCGGATCATCATTTTTATGGAAATGTTTGTGTGTTCTTAAAACTCTAAATTACACTTAAAAACAGCAAAAATTAAAATAATACTGACAGACTGTCTTGCGGTATAAGTAAATATGAACAACGTTGTAACATTAGATAATGAGTTGCAAGACTACATAGACAAAATAGTGTAATTTTATTAAAGCGAGTCCCTTCACATTGCGATAGAAAAGAAAACGAGATTTTGGATCGATCACAGAATTTTCGAATGATAAATATAATACCCATGGAATAAAGAATACAGTGAGTAAGGAATAATATGGAAGACAATTTTTTGCGACATTAAACAAATCTCGGTTTTATAAAAATCCAGAGTATATAGTATAAATTACATTAGAAAAATTTTTAGAATGTTTTTTTTTTGTTCTGTTTGGGCTTGCCAGCCAAGGGGGGACCTTTATTCAGAAGCAATCGGAAATGAAAAGAAAAAGTTCTATAATGAGCCGATCAGATTCGTTAATTAGAAGGAACAAGTAGGGGGAATAGTGTGTGTAGAGAAGGAAAGGATAATATGTAACGGACACAATAAGAAGGGTAAGAAGCCCAAGCTTAAGCAAATGGGAATACAGAGACGAACGCCTGCCGAAAGGGATGAACTATTAATAAAAATTTGATTATCGTTTCAGATAATTGCATTTTTTGGATGAAGAGGACAGAGTGTGGTGAAGAGACTAATGAAAATGCGAAAGCGGGGGAGCTAATGATTAAAACGCAGGCGAATTCATGGTCGTTCCACATCGAAAAAGACTGGCCACAACTGGGAATGATTAGCGTGGGGGGGGTGCGGAGCGGAGAACGCTTTCGATCATTGGGTAAGAATGCAAGATATATGACACGCGGGGGGAAAAGTTCATACGGATTCGGTTACGTATTGCGCTGCCACTGTGTATATTGAACTTACAATTAGTGGCAGACCTCATTTCAGCCAGCTGCAGGAAGCTATATACGAATTTGTTAAAGATTTCCGTTTCGAGTTTTAATCTGATGAAAGTTCATGAGATACTTTTTTAATACTGTTTTTATCCTTTTGATTTATTGTTCGTTTTGCATACTTCAGTAAAATTAAAAATAAAAAAAATATACAGGGGAATAGGGCCAAAAAAGAAAATATATATATATATATATATATTAGTTTTTATTTCCTCTTTCAACTGTTTAGTTGTACTAGGCGACGTGGTATTACATCTTCCTTTAAGGAGCCATTATTGTAAACTTTATGTAAAGTATATTGGTTCCTCCTTTATCGTATGCTTAGGTACTTTGTTTTCGGCCTACCCCGTGCTGATTTTGCTTCGGATTCGTTATAGTGTTTAGTCGATTTCCTCTCTGTTCTAGTCCGCGCTTTGTAATGTTAGCAACCCCCTTTTACCATAAATGCTTCTTTGACTGACGCGATCTTACCGTCTCGACTGGATCTTTCCTCTTCTGTGATAATGTGTATTCGTGTACTTGACCGATTTTTTTATATTCCCGAGTAGATGTTAATTACACGTGATTATTAATATGACATATATTTAGATACACGTGTACACATATTTATAAGTAACGGTTTTAATTAAATTTTTCGAATTACAGAAACAATTTTTGGTCAAATACCTTTCAATGCTATATTAGATGATTCTTTTACTTTTTTCAATGAGGTAAAGTTTTTTTTCCCATTTTTTTTGTTGTTTTTTTTAAAATTAATAATTGAACTTTTTTACAATTTTTAATCGAAAACAGCGTGTTTTTTTTAGCCTAAACAGTTCATTTCGTCCTAACAGCGGTTAACCGGATTCAGTTTTTTGTCGGTTCGACAGCTTTAGTTGTTTCGGAATTTTTCCATCGCGTTGGTGAACCATTGTTCTTCACGGAGTTGATACGTACCTTTAGCGGACCGTTCGAATTCCAGTGGTTTGTCCTCCCAGCTTTCTTTTTTTTTTTTTTTGTTTTTCTTACTAGTCGCTAAAATTTGTAACGCGTCTATCAACGGTAATCATAGATCTGTACAGAAAATAGAAGGAAATTTCCATAACATCTAGGGATGAGCAAAATTGTGGAATTTCGCCCCAAGCGACTGTATTTTAGAAATGAGTTATTATTATACATATATTTAGGGAATTAAGGGAATTTGATATAAAATGGTGTACTATATTCACGTTAATCGTGATAGAGATGCTGCGCAGACAATGAAGAAGGAACGGACCGAATAGAGGTGCGCCAGGGTTTCACTGTCCGATTTATGGAATTACTTAACCATCGGTTAAAGAATTTGGAAAGCTGATGTCACAAAGTTGAATTGTACCTTCACTGATGCGCACGGTATTTTCCGATTTCGGATTATTTAGTGGTAGTCGTGGTAACATCAGCGGTTCGAAGTTATTATGGGTTTTTGTGAGTGCCTAAGACCCGTGATTCAGTAATATATACACGGTTTTTGGTTGAACATTAATAACCGACTATGAAATTCTCGATAAAAATAATTAGCTTAACGTAAGGATTATATGCACGAGAAAATTTGTCAACACGTTCATGTAGTATTCATTCCCTCGATCTGAAGGAATCGATTTTTTGTTATTTTCGGAATGTTTTTTCGTAAATTCATGCAGTATGGTATTTTCGCAGCGTCATTTTTTTTTATTTTTTTTTTTTGGGTGTAATTAAAATCATGATTGAAGATGATTTTAAAAAAATTTGCAGCACTTCTTAGTTGGCAATCATTTTATCTGTTCACCATCGCTGGTTTCGAATATCCATTATCAAACACACGCGTATCCTACCGCGCTCGACTCCACACATTCGATCTCTGTTATCATTATTTTTCCTTCTCCGCATTTCAGTTTTTTTGCCGTCCGTCTCACAAAAATACCCACGATGTCTAGAAAAATATTAAGGGTGCCTTTAAAGGAAAAGGTGGATTGAAAAATCAGAAGACACTTTCTCGAAATTTTTATTTTTATGTACGATGAATTTTATAATACCGATTAAATTAAAATGGAATTAATTTTTCCCGCGAAAAGAAAAATAAAAGTGCCGGTATTGTAAGATACTTGTTGTGTACAATCGATTTGTAAAGTTGGTCGCGGGCGATGGAGCGACACGATAAGATGGAAGCAAAAGTCGTCGAGACGGATTAAGAAAAAGGAATTTATTGTCCGACAGGAAGAAGAAGAAGGAACGAATGACGAAGAAGGGGCCGGGAAGATTATGAGCTCCGCAGGACAATGTAGAATAGGATAAAAGCGATATTATCGCTGTGTCAATTCTCGGTCATGGAACTGAATTTGTTCAGCTTTGCCGGGGCTGCGATGCAGTCGGTTCCACTCTTCCAAATAGCGGCATCTTTTGCTCGGATGAACGGGTCTTCGCGTTTACAGCTATTCGCCTGGAATGTCATCAAGCCTCCTAATGTCCCGCCGACTTTTCTGCATCCTTAGCGCGGAATTATCTCACGTTTCTGTCGGCCTGTTGATTTGCCTACCGAATTTCCCCCGTCGACTTTGGCCCTGCGTTCGTTCCCTCGTTCTATCGTTGAGAAATTCACCGGCTGCCCTTTGTTGGTCGCTTACGTTGTTAATTTCATATATATATATATATATATATATATATATATATGTATGTGAGAGGGAAAACAATTTGCCCATGCTCGCGATTAAAAGATATCGTTCGTTTTATGTCGTTTAATAAAGAGGGCTTTCTTTAAGATTTTAATGAACTGAATTGACTTTGAACAACGGTACTCCGATTATTGTGCCCTTCTAAATTTCCTTTTTTTATTCATTTATTTATTTTCGCATTTACCTATCTATTTTATTCTTCTTTTTCACGGCCGCAACCTTGTAATCTGTATTTTTTGAGTCAAGCATTTTCATCTTTTCTCACAAGTACCGGGGATGTTCCTCCACAGTGATGATTACGATGAGGCTTCTATCCGAAAAAGCGTTTTTTTGAAAAAGCTTTACGAACCAGATAAATCCGTGCTGGCATTCTTTGCTCGAAAAATGAAATGTACAAAATACCAAAAATTGTATCGAATACCTAAGATAGATGAAATCATTTTTTTCTTGTTTTTTTCTTTCTTGATTATATTATTTTTTATTTATTTTTTCGTTTGAAAAGCTACAACGCGGGCGTAAAAATGCTGTTTAGAAATTTTTTGTAATGTTACATAATTAATAAAATATCTCTTCCCGCACGGAAAACTGTTAATTTATTAATATATAAAGCTGATGCTCTGGCCGAAGCATCAATGATCGCTAACTAAACTGATTTTCCGCCGTTAATCCCCTCGAGCTATGTATCGAATATTTCACTTTAAAAGTACGGACTGTCGTAATTGTATTTCGACACTTCGAAGTTTCATTATAGAGCTCACCCTCCGATTAATCCTCCGATTAATTCTCCTCCTATTCCATCTCTATCAGTAGATTCGTAATATCTCCTACCTCTGGATCGTGTCTTCCGATTCGCATTTCAACCTTGGTTTCTTTACGTCCCGAAATCTTATACAGATCAGATGCTATTTACATTTGGAATGTTCCCCTTTAATTTAGAAACTTTATACTCTATATAAATAGCTCATTTATTGTTTTTCTATCATCTCAATCCTTAATTCCCATTCTATTTTCCTTTATGTATTCTATAGGGCCAATAATATTTTTTACCCTTTAACTTCGTCCATGCTTCTTATAATGAGTGTCTCACGCGGGGAAAAAAAAGTAAATGAAACATGGGACTATTCCGGTTGCTGATATTGCCACCAACGTGATTGTTCTCCCACATATTCCATATCACCTTCACACTTCGTCTGCTGGATTGTTATTTCTATTTATAATTTGTTTTCACCGCAGCGGTTTTCGTCACCCCGTAATTCGTTTACTACGTGAATTGTTATTAGTGCTTCCTTTGTTTTTTTTTGCCAGCATTACATCTGGTTTGTTGTGGATAACAGTTTTGCCCGCCAATACACCGATCTACCACGTAATATTAGACATTAGTCACTAAGCCCTCTCATCGATTCCAACGTAGAATTGAGTTCTACGGAAAAAATAAAATTCTGTAAATATTATTTTTATTATTATGCTTATGTTATACTATTGTTATTATTGTTATTGTTATTTTTTTTTTTTTTTTTTTTTCTTGGTTCCCCATTCTGGACATAGCCAGTGGGGCAAGTATATTTTATTTATAATCTATATATACTGTTTAAAGTGTACTTGTAAAAAAAAGAAATTTGAATAAAAATTTGTTGTATGTCAGTGTAGTGGATACTTAGAATTAAATACAGATTTATCTTTTTATACTTAATATAAGTTGTAGGAAAATGCAACGGTGATGTTGATACATAGTCGCCGAATACATTATATTTAATTTAATTACGTTATCTAGTCTTAAGTTAAATACTGTAAGTATGTAATTATATATATAAATATATGTCTTTTGTATTTGTATATTGACAAGTGTGTTGAAAATTTATGGGTATTAATCTAGTAAATTATAAATGAATATCGTCACTCGGTTTTAGGATCATTTTCCTAGCCATCAGTTCATGAAAGTAACTAAGAGCTTTTTTTGAATTTTCTGTGGTTATTACGAATTGAGTGTTAATGTTGACGTTATATTTGCTACGGATGTCACGCATTTTTTTGCAAGTGTAAATAGTATGGTGGATGTCATCAATGATAGGCTCCCCACAAAGTTGGCAGTGAGGAGTGTTCCTTAATTGAAATCTGAATAAATAGCTACCGAGATTGCCATGACCAGAGAGTAGTTGGACATTAAAGAAAGTTATGTCAAGAAAATTCATTTTATTCCTATTGCTTATACTGGGAAAGAAATCATAGGTTTTACGACCAGTGCTTTCATTGTCCCAACGGGCTTGCCAAATATTTGTAATTTCTATATTTACTTGTTTTTTTAATCGTTTCATCATTGGAGTTTTTCCTAATTTGTTTATAATTTCTGTATCTGGTAGGAATTTTACGGAAGTTACTTTTTCCAAATTTTTTGTTATCCGATATTCAGATATTATGGCTCGATTTATCAGAAATAAATCCAGCGGAGGAATATTGGCTATAACGCATGCTGCAGAAGTAGGGGCGGTCCTATAAAGAGATGAAATATGTAAAAGAAATTTTCTTTGCTGTTTTTTAGCACATTGAAGTATTCGCTTATTAATGTAGATGCAAGCGCCGTGACCGTATATAGCTTGAATTATTCCCTTATATAAAATAATTCTTTCTTTGTGTTTCATCCCGTAGGTATTGGGAAGAATTCTTCTTAAATAGTCAACAATACGGTTACACTTGGCATTAATTTCATTTAAATGGGGTGTAAATCTTAATTTGTGATCAATCAACACACCTAGGTATTTTAATTGATCTACAAGTTGGACAGGTTGTCTCGATATAATATTGAGTTGTCTTAAATTATTTAATAGTTTTTGGTCGCCGAATAGAATCGATTTGCATTTGTCTAAGGAGAAGGTTAGGCCAAGTTCAGCAACTAAACTTTCCAACTTATTACAAATGATTTCGATTTTTTTAAGGTCTGTGGTCTGAGTTAAGGTGAAGGAAATGCATAGATCATCAGCATATGAGATCAGTGTACAGTTTATATTTAATAAACTACAAATATTTTCCAAATCTTTATGTATTTTTGAATATAAGATATTCCATAGTGTAGGGCCAAGTACCGAACCTTGAGGAACGCTACAGGTTAATCCTTTATTCAGAACCGTGTTGTTTATTTTGAGGCGGGCATTTCTAGATTGAAAGTAATTTATGATAATGTTGATTATGGATGTATTAATTTGGTTGGATTGAAGTATTTTAATGATAGGGGACCACCGGAAATTGTCGAAAGCCCCTTTGATATCAAAGGAGACGACGAAGGCAGATGCACCACCATTAATTGATTCATGGATAGATGAAGTTAAGTGGTATATCGCACCTTCAGCCGACCTAGAGGCTCGAAAACCATACTGGTTATTATGAAGTACATTTTTGTTTGAAATCTCTTCGAGCAAAAGTCTGTTAATGACTTTTTCATATAACTTCCCACACGAATTAAGTAAAGAAATAGGCCTATATGCAGTCAGCTGAGATGTATTTTTGCCAGGTTTTTGCAGCAGGACAAATGTTAGCTGATTTCCAAACAGGAGGAAAGATTTCAAGGTTTAGGCATTTATTAATTATTGTGTAGAAGAGTTTGGGGTATTTCTTATTTAATTGTTTGATAATTTTGTTTGAAATTTGGTCCTCTCCTGATGCTTTCTTATTGTTTAATTTTTTGATTATTATGGTAATGTCGAACTCACTGGTTTTAAGATGATCATCTGAGTTTGAAATTTCTTTTGTTAAATCACTGTCATTTTTTTGTGGGAAGAAGTGGTCGAGAAGAACATTACATTTTTCATCATCTTCGACATAAAGTTTATTGTTATGTATTAAATCAGGAATAGTAAATTTTTGGTGTTTTTGTAGAATAAATTTATAGGGTTTTCCCCATGCATTTGTTTGAGTTATAAATCTTTTCCAGGCGTCTATTTCAGCTTTTACAATCATTTTTTTGTATTTATGGTTTAGAATCTTGAGTGTAATGTGAAGTATTACTAATTTTAAGGGGTCCTTTGTTTTGTATTTTTTTTTCCTTGTTGTATTGATAGTATTTTTTATTTTTTGTAAATCTGCCGACCACCAGTCATTATTTGGTCTCTTAAAGGAATATTTACACGAGTTAATTGTATTTACAAGATAAACATTTAATTCGGACAAACAAACTTCCACCTCACGGGGACTCATACTAATCTCAATATTATTAATGTATTCATGTAAGGTTTGATCTGAGATGGTATCCATTAATTTTACTATATTGATTTTTTTTGTAAGTATATATAGCCTAGTTGCTAGAGCGTTTGACTTCCGATATGGCGGTCACGGGTTCGATCCCGAGCGACGACGTACTTTTATTACAAGAATTAAATAAATAAATAATCGCTAATAGTCACGTGGAAGGCAATGGCAAACCACCACGTACAACATCATATGCGCGCTAGGTCAGTACACAGCAGACCACACCAGACGGACTGCACTTGTAGCGCGATAACAAGCGGCTTCAATCAATCCCGAATGTAGTCTTGCGTGTGTACACCTGCGTTGCATATTACAATTGCCTGGTACACAACCTATATCGGTACAGCTAAATGTACGAATAGGTTGCGCCAACGCGCTATGTAGCGCACGGCACTTGAGATTGAGATATCTCTATCTATTTGTAAGCAATCTTTAATTTCAACATCAATTAACTTATGAGCTGTGAGGTCTGCTTGAACAAGATTAAAGTTTATTGAGTGGAGTAAGTTTTGAGTAATTAATAGATAGTCAATTATGCTCTTACCATTATGGTTTTCAAATGTTGGGATTTCTGTGTTCATTATCATAAGGTTATTACTATAAATTAAGTCATTGAACAATTCAGAATTTTTATTTGATCTGATTTTTGGTTCTAACGATGGTAGCCTTATATTAAAGTCACCAACAATTATACAATGCGGGTATTGATATTTTTTGAGTATATGTTCTATTTTTTGTAAATACGGTTCTCTCTCCTTATTTGGAGAGAGGTAACAGCCAAGTATTAAGTAATTCTTAATACTGATAGCCACAATATTTTCAGAAATGTCAATTACTTTGTGGTTAATGTTACGATTCACAATCAGTGCAATTCTATTGCTTACATAAAGGGAAAGAATGTTTGACCGAATTGGGAGTTCATTGTTTTTTAAATAGGGTTCTCCTATGAAAACTAAATCGCACTGATTGTTGTGTAACTGTCTAATTAACAGATGTTGCGCTGCAGAGCAGTTATCAACGTTCAGAAATTGAATTCGCATCGCCATAATCAGTGCGTTCTATTAAAAGATTATAATGTTTTTGATAGATTGGACAGGTACGATCCTGAACCGAGTGCTCACATAGCTTATTAAAATCACTTAAAGTTATATCGTTAACTAAATCTATTTTTTTTTTTTTTGCCATAATTGTTACTTAGAATATTTTTAAATACACAATTACTACAACAGCCTTCCTCGTTGACTTTCTTCGCAAACTCAATGTAAGACGCTTCTGTTCTGCAAAATTTAGTAGCGTGGCCAAATTTGTTACATTTGTCACATTTCCGCACAGAGATTGAGTCCTTGAAGGGTAAGCTTTCCCATTTGATCTGCAGCTTTCCGTTTTGAGGTAGTACTTTATATTGGGAAGGATGCAGCCTTATATAAGTTCTACTAAGCCTATTATTTGCAATTTTGGTTATTCTAGTAGGTTCTTTACCACTACTGAGCCTGTTATTTGTAATTTTGGTAATTGTTATTGTTATTATTATTATTATTATTATTATTATTATTGTTATTGTTATTATTATTATTATTATTCTACTAAATCGATGAGTAAATATTTATAATTATACATATATTCAGCAATGTGTTACATCGTTTTTTTTTACGGCCAATCACTGAAAAACAATAATAATTTAATGTATACACATACAAAAAAAAATGTCCCAAACAATGAGAATAAACTAAATTGTACGTATCCGGTTCTCGTTGAGTTGGTGGTTTCCTCTTACTGGCTCTAGCTATGCAGTAAGCGCAAACGTTGGTTTTTCGACGCGATATTAAACGATTAATGAAGATGCGACAGTATTTTTTTGGACGCCGACGATTTGATTCATACGCGCTGTAGATTCGGATTCCTTTTTCTTTTTGGTTATTCGAAGTATGGCACACTTGATGAGCGAAGTATACATTAACCAATTTCTAAATTTAATTACTCAACAACTTGACTAACAAACTTTATCAAAAAAAGACTCCGATCGGATTTTCCTCTCTCCAAACCTTCATCTCGGAATCACGACGGCTATCTGTAAATACGCGTTTCACCTTGCGGCCACAGTATGTGCTGGTCCCTTGACTTTCCGTCCACAAAGGTGCCCGGGGCACACGTGTACTCAACTTTTCTCTCGCTATGCGGCTCGTATTTTTATAATTTCATTTATTCCTTACTGGTTATATTTATATATTTTTTAAACTGTTCCGTTCACATGACAAAGAATGGTTATCGTTTTCTGTCACTTTTTCTACGTTGTGTTCATAATATAGAGACTGTATCGTGAATAAAATCAGTTTATATATTTCTGCAACATATTGTATAATATTCAAGACACTATGCCGTTCAGCATATTTTGTAAATGTTAATTTTGCACATACAGTATACCATCTACTTATCTTATATATTTAAAGAGCCTTGCTCTTGTCGTTGCCGTACGCTACATAGCGCGTTGGCGCAACCTATTCGTACATTTAGCTGTACCGATATAGGTACCATCTACTATCACCTGCTTAATCTCTCCATTCACGACAATAATATCTCGTTTTTATTATAAATTTTTAACTACTCCATCCAGTAAGGAAATCATGAATCTACTTTTGCGATCCCCGACAGTGATTCGTTATTAACCAATCTGACTTTTTGAAGTGAAAACTTCTTTAGGCGTGTTTAGCGATTTTTGGTAGGGGAAAAACTTACGGATTCGCGTTACGCGCGTCACGGACCTGCTAATGTTAACAGTATGGACTAGTGCAAGAAATAAAACCGCTAACGCCCCTCCTCCACCCCTCACTACACTCATGATCGTATAATCATGAATAAACTACAAAAAGAGGAGACATAAAAATTTAATTAACTATATTAGGACTACTAGTATGGGGAATAATAAAAGTTTATGATGCCAGTAAATATTATCGTGAACATTAATCGATAATGAAGTATATTGTGAAAATTCTATAACTACCATATATTACACTAATTCCATAAAATAATAAATACGGCTGACATTGTTGTCTCTGTTTTTGTCGATACTGTCGTTTGTTATTATTAAAGTGTGGTTGCGTAGCAGTGAAAGTATTCCTTATTTTAATTATTCTAATTGTTTTAATTGTTTAATTGTAGGATCACAGTACAGCACAACAGTGAATACTAAATATGTTAATATTTTTCAGAGTGAGATGTAAAAACCAGACACTAATGTTAATGATTTTAAGTTAAACAACTTATGAAATTTTAATTTTTGATACTACAATTAATCTGGAAATTTAAAAAAAAAAAACACTGTTATTTCATAGTTTTAAGTTTTCACTTCTGTCGGCAGTTCCTATGACTGTACTTTTTTTTCAGTATCTGCCATGTTTGTTTCGTTAACTGTATTTTTCTACTGCTGGGTGCTGTTTGTCTTTAGTTTTTTTTTTCTTCTTTTTTAGCTTACTTATTAGATGTGGTCACTGGGTTTGTTTTTTTTTTTTATATATTCATTTTGTGTAATTTCGATAATGATCTTCGTATCTGCGATTTCAATGGTTTTTGGTAATATCAATTACTTCTCTTCATAATTGAGCTTTTGTAGTGGGGCATACTATATATTTTTCCATTACTATTACTATTATTATTATTGTTATTAATCTTTAGTTGTTTTTTTAAAAAGTTAAATACTGCTGTGGCTAAAATGAAAATGAAATAATTGGCCTTGTGGAATATATCGAAAATGTAATCTGCTTACGCTAATTGTTTAGTAAAACAGAAAATAGATACCTATATGTATGTCGATAGTTGAGATTCTTAACAGTTGAATATTATACCGCTTTGTTTATACGGTCTCACACTTATTTTCCTAAACAATCTAATTATCCGATTGTTAGTAATTTTTTTTACTGACTTCCAAAGAGAATACGTTTGTCGGGATGTTTTTTTTTTTATTATTGTTTTTTCCCCCGGGCTTGACACCAACCGACGATTACCCATCAACGCGTTTTTTTATGTTTTTTCACTCATAACTCCCATTCATATGGACCGATTTTTACTGATTCTTTGTCCATTAACGCCATGAATATGGAGTAAGTGACTCCGAAACATGTCGGCACATTTTAATTTTTAATTTTAAAAATAATTTCTGTTAAATAAAGATTTTATATTGTTTAATAAAGCATTAGAAAGAGTGCCAATCAACTTAGGTACCATGTGAGTACACTGATTCAAATCGGTGAACATAAACTGAACATTTGTCAAAAAATGTGACCCCTTTAGATCATTTTTTTTTCCATATTTTTTATTAGTATAGTAGAGGCGATTGACTTAAAATACTATCAATTTGACAAATTACCATGGAAATGTATCTTTTGATGTCTTTACCGTGGTAGTGCAGTTCAAAATAAAGACGTTGTTTTATTTTTTTCAGCATAAAATATGAAGAATAATGTTACAAAAAAGTTGATTTTTAGTAAGAAAAAAATTCAAGTTAATGCTAAAAGTTGTAAAATAAAATGTTTTTTTACAAAACAAAAAATACCGACTTCAAGGTTTATTATAAAAATTGAATATAAATGCACTAAAAAATAAAAAATAATTTAATAAAAATGAGCTAAAAGGTAAAAAATAATTACTCCCAATAAGAAAATATATTTCAGAGTGTGATATTAAGGAATTTTTATACATCAACTTTTTGAAGTCGGCGTTAAATTCATATTAAAATAATAATTAAAAACTGCATTAAATATTCCTTAAATTGTTCCTAGATATTGTAATATGAATTTGATGCCGACTCTAATTAAGGTATGAATGTTGTATAAGAATTACCATAGTATCACGCTGAAATATATTTTCTTATCGGGAGTAATTATTATTTACTTTTTACTTCGTTTTTATTAAATTTTTATAATAAATGTTGAAGTCGGTGTTTAGTTGTTTTTTTTGCAAAAAACATTTTTTTTTAAATAATTTTAAATATTGGTAATAATTTTAATAAGCTTTTGTGTTTATGTGACCGAAGAGGGAAAAAAAATAAAAATAAGTCTTTATTTAATTACAACATTCGGTTTTGAAAACTGTAATCGTTGGTAAAAAATTATAATTACTTTGTTACTATTATCGTTTCACCGGAACACTAAGCTGGAAAAGTGAAAGTAAAATAAGTCCTATATATCCTTGATAAGGTATCATAGGCTGTGAATTTTACAGTCAACATTTTCTTCTTTTTTTGGGGGGAGGGGGCTTACACGCCAAGGACCTTTTTTTTTTCTGTTTGGGTTTTCGCCTGGGCTTGCCAATAATAGACGATTATCCATCAACATGTGTAAATAGAAGCAATTAGGAGTTACAATGAATGTAATCTGACAAAGAACGCCATACCAAGGATGGAGAAACAATGACAATCAACGTCGAAAAATGCCAAACATATACTGAAAAGAAAAGGAATGACATTGCCGAAGGTAAGTGCAAAAAGAGATAGCTGTCCCATACCATGGTCACATCTGCAATTACAGAGCCCACAGTACAAACGAGCAAAGGAATCAGCCTACAAATAATTAAAGAAGAAGAAACACGGAATGTTTAGGACCTTTATTCACAAAAAATTAGTAATGAAGAGAAAAAATTTTGATCAGATAATAGGGAAGAGACAATAGCCAGCATAATGTGCGTAGAAGGAAAATACAGGACATATCAAGCACAATAAGGAGAGTGGGAAACTCAAGCATTAAACAGGTGTACAGAGACGCTACTGAAAGAGATGAACACTTGATAAATAAAAATAGTAAGTTAATAATAACAAATATAAGATACAAATTCTAAAATCTGTTCACATATTGGTTTAGCTGATGATGGGTTATGCCCGAAAACGTTACTAAGCAAGAAAATTTATCTTATTAGTTTGTTATAATTGTTTATTATATTTGTTATTATTAATTTACTATTTTTATATATTTAACAAACAGTATGAAAAAAGATTTTTTACTTGATAAATATTTGATAGTCGTTTCAGAGAACTATATCGTTTGAATGGAGGCGACAGTGTGTAAAAGAGACTAATAAAAAGTGAAAGTGACAGGAAAGCAGTAAAGAATGGTTGAAACGCAGATGAATAATGGAGACAACAGCAGAGCGTCGAAGTGAGGGGAAGAGAGGGAACCGTAGATTGGAAAGAAGACTAGGTTGAATAGACAGACGAAATGAATGATTGTTAAAAAAGAAGGAAGCGTATACGATTGACCAAAGTCTGAAATGGGAATTCTTACATAGCGGTAGCAGGTTATAGAGAATGGAATAGCAAGTTCAAAATTTAAAAAATTTAATAAACGTGCACTAAAAAGTAAATAAATAGTTACTCGCATAAAAGTTAATACATTTCACGGTAAACAAGAGGGGCACTTTGATTATTTCTGGACAACAGTCGTACCTTTATTAAAGTCTCGGCATTGCGATTATATTTAGACAACAGTTATATCTTTATTAAAGTCTCGGCACACTAAATTCAAATTGCGGCAATTAAAAAGCCCTATACTAAATGACCATAATGATGCGTTCATTTTCTATGAGCCAAGTATTAGGAACCTTTAGAATATTCCGATTCGGTATTTTAATCGTTGTAATTTGAATTTGTTGCACCGAGACTTTTGTTAAGGTATGAATGTGTTTTTTGAGAATAATCTTAACGCTCTTCCTTTAAGGTATACTGTAAAATATTGGTTTCATCGAATCGACACAAAAACGTTATGTGATTTTCACATATTACCCTGGCGTAAAAATAATATATTTATTAATATATGATTGATGGTAATTTTTGTAACATTTTTGTATTGAGAATATCTTTTTATATGATCTCTTCTTATCATGCTCATAATACAGTTTTTTCATTTTGCGAAAAATAATATAATCAATTAAAACCGATTCTTCTATAGGAATTATAAGCGACCATGACCGTCTGAGTTGAAGTACTGAATTTTTTTTACATATATATATGTATATATATATATATATATATATATATATATATATAATATGTATCTATACACATAGGTATATAGTTATGTGGGTATAATTAACTGTAATGTCCGTTGCTTAACTCAACGCATTTGTTTTCATTTTGGTCTCCTATTTCGGAACAATAAGTGGAGAAGATGAAAAGAAAATCAACGATTTTCACCGTTGATTTTCAGCGTTGATTTTCACCGCTGATTTTCACCGATAAAAACTGTTTTCTTTCTGTTCGGAGCGGGGGAGTTTGTAGTTTTTTTGCCGTTACTGTCGTCGACGAGTTCTTTACTTCTTTGACATCTCATTTTCTTCGCGCTCACTTTCTTTTGTTCGTAATTATTTTCGTTCTGCTCCCTCTCTTTAACTTCTATTAATTAAAATCTGTTTTGTTAACCGGAAACTTTCCATAACCCCTTTCCACTGCTTTGCTGTGTCCATCTTCTCGTCGTTGTCAAGAACATGGCCCCCGCTCTTAGCCGAAACTTGCAAAACTCGCTTTTCTCACTTAATCCGATTATAAACAGCGACTCGCCTTTATAGTTTTGTCATTTTTTCCCTCACTCGCCTCTGCCTATAATCCGGTTGCCTGACTTTTAAATCGATAAAAGCTTATTAATTATCGCGAATTGATAATATATTCATGGCGCTACTTTGGTTTTCCTTCATAATCTCCGTCGTCATCACGTAAATGGACCGTGCTCGGAACTTTTCATTTGCTGAACAGTATTTACTTCATGCAGGCTGTGGCAGTGCTGCATGGCGGAGGGTCTATGGATTTATTTTGTTTTTTTCCTGATGATTTCAAAAAGAATAAGATTATTATATGTTCTTGGCTTATGTTTTTACGTTTGATTGTGCGTATACCGGTCAGTGGTGGTACCATTACGCCGTTGAAATAAATGTGAAAAAATGTGGTGCTCCCTTTAGATGAATTTCTTTTTTTTGCTGTCACTGAGGTTTAAAATTTAATCAATTCATCATAGAAATATAAAGCTTGCGAAATAATTCTAACAGAGGGAAGAAATTAAATTATCGTCAGTCTATATGAGTAGATTTGAATCAAGAACATCATTTGCAAGTGTTCATTACTCACGATAGGGAAACATTACGTATCTTATAACATTACTGACTGAGTGTAGACTATGTGAACTGATTCCAATGATATCCTTTGTTTATCAGAAATTTCACTAGTCATCAGTGGTGGTCCAATATGAGACTATATATTATCGGGGTAAGTATCGGTGATTATGGAGTCATTGAAATAAGCTTTTTATAAAAGAGCCTCTTAAGAGAAGTAATTTTTCATGGATAAAAATTAGCTGAAAACATCTCATCATCGACGGAGTTTGAACGTTATATTTTTAAACAAATACCCGGTTTTATGCCGTACCGAAAGTGTGGCAACATTTTAATTTGGTCCATCTCTATTGTCATTCCCGAAAATATTTACATTAAAACTGACACGGAGTAAAATATTATTTTTCACAAAAAAAAAAAAAAAAAAAAAAAAAAATACCAATACTTTAAGATTTACTTGGTAAGTATTCAAATACAAATGCACTAAAAATTAAAAAATGATTTTACCCGATGAGAAATACATCGTATACAGTAAAATATCTTTTAAGGGGAGATATATTATAGCAATTCTTAAACAACATTCATACCTCTTAATTAGAATACACCAAATCCACAAATTGCAATAATTAAGAAACCGCATTAAATATTTGCCCGATGTTTTCGATACTTGGCTCGCGAGAAACGATCGATTACATGTTATAATGCTCGTTTAATGTGGTTTTTAAATATCGTTTTATATAGTAATTTAATGTTGTTTAAGAATTTACAAAATACCCTTTCTTAAGGTGGTATGTATGATTCTGAAATATATTATTTTTTTATCGAATAATAATTAATTTACATTTCGGCGCATTTTTATTCAATTTTAAGAATAGTACGAGTAAATCTTTCGAAGTTGGTACTTTTTTTTAAAATCTATACATAAATATAAATATTTAAAGCGAATTATTTTAACGGAAATACCTTAGAAGATGGGGCAATGTCATTTGTTTGATGCGTAAGTAACGCTACTAGTTTACGTTTTGTACATGGTAAAATTTTTATATTTTAAGAACATGCTTCGAAGTGCACCTCACTTTTTCTTAAAACTTTTCAAGATGGCGGTTACTTATTCGATTCTAAGACGTATTATTTGTTTTTGATACGGGGTCATTGTAGAGTTTCAAAAAAATTCGATTTTTTTCCGTAACCTACTCATATGCCAGATTAGGATATCAACTGATATTGGATGATATTAAAATACTTCAATATCGATTAATAAAATATTTAATCGCGTCACACGTAAGCCGTGCGTATAGACTAAAATAGGAAAATAATAAGTGTTTATAATTAAAAAGAAAATACTAACTGTTTTTTTAATATTATAACTTTATTTTTCTTTTTAATTTCACACCACTACGCATTAAACTTAAAAGTAATATTTCTTTTTTTTCTTTGTTTAAAATATTCGGATACGAAAAATTACTATTTCTGACACCTGTGATTAATGGAAAAAATCCGTACTTTATTATACCTTTGGAAAAAGAGGAATATTGTGACCACGTCGTTTGAGATTTTCGTTTTGCTACAAACATGAACTCAAACGATCGTAGCGATGACGTCTTCAAGGTAAAATTTTTAAATGAGTTGCGCATTATGCATGAGCCCCGGCCGCAACAACAAGACACATCGGTGTGAAGAAACTGGGCGATTTTTGTACCTGCTCGAAACGACGTTAGGGTTATATGTAACTTCGCGATACTTAAGTTAGCAAATAAGCGCGTCGAACTACGTATTTTTTCCTTTAATCATCAGAGGACTACCTCTTTTTTTTTTGTTTTTTTTTTTGTCAAATAATGAATTTTTAAAATGGGGATGCACCGCAGAATCAAGGCTGACTTAAAATCGAATAAATACGATAATTATACACGATGCGTGTAATGCTGTCAACTTATTTTTTCCAGAATAATAAGTATAATTTGTGACCTAAAAAGGGAAATTTCCAAAACAATGGGATTATTTTTTTTTTTTGGAACAGCTATGGATTATGGGATTTAGATCAGTTCGGAAATAATAATGAAATAAATGCTGTCTAAAACAATTTCAACGAGTGTTACCGAAAATATGTGCTCAAACGATGCTAAGGAGATGTTACTACTGCCCCTTTTATTAAATATTATTCGTACGCAATGCGATTGAGTGTAGAAATAAAAATAAAGCATCGAATAAAATGTTATCATTAAATCTCGACTCGAAACCGATTATCAACAAGCGAAATACTTTTTTTATTTTTTGCGGATTGATATGAACAGGGAAACTCTATTTTTACGAACTAACGGATATAAAATAATAGAACGTATCCGCCAATTACTGTTACCCTTCTGATCATTTTTTTTTTCTTAAAAGCAACAATACAATCCTGAGCACAATGTAATGATATTAATTGACCGAATTTAAGCAATATATAATTAATTTATATTCATTTCCGCAATTTCTCTGTTTTTAAATATTCAACTGCTTTTTTTAATGTAACTTTTTTTTATTTTTAGACTGGTTTTGTTTATATATCAATATCATAATTACGGTTTGTTTGTTGTTTTTTTTTTTATATAGTAATTCAGAAGCGATATTTAAAGATAACAAAAAAAAAAAAAACTAATTAGTAACAAGGTTCCTGGAAACGCTTGAACATAATAAGATTTTTACATGTATGTAAATATGATAAGCATGTAAAACGTTTTTTAAAAACTTCTTTTTTTTTTTCTTTTTTCTTGTTTGGGTTTTCGCCTGGGCTTGCCAATAATAGACGATTACCCATCAACACGTGTAAATAGCAGCGATTAGGAGTCACAAGGAATGGAATCTGATAAAGAACGCTATACCAAGGATGGAGAAACAATGACACGATCAACGTGTCGATAAATGCTAAACATATACTGAAGAGAAAAGGAATGACATTGCCGAAGGTAAGAGCAAAACGAGTTAGCTGTGTCCCATACCATGGCCGCGTCTGCAATTATAGGCATGCGTCTGATCCCTGAACACTGATGACCTAAGTTCTCGCTGTATAAGCAGCCTTCGAAACAACCGTATATATATTTAATTTACGGATTTTTACATGGTTTTAATTTTTTTTTCAAAGATGAGCTAGGGAAGAAAATTGAACGAGTGAAATTTATTTTAAATGTTTCCGCGTCAGTAGGGTAAATTTGGAGAAAAGTGTTAAGTATGTAATTTCGGATGCTGGAAAAATATTCTGCTTAGAAGGCTGCGATTAATTAATTAATCTTCTCAGACCACAACAAGATGGAATATGCCGTATATTATCGGGATCGATGCTAAAAGACTTACCTATAAGAAATCCAAAAAATTCAGGTAGACCGTACCAAAGAGATCAGTTATAATTTTTCATTGAAAACATTGTATTTCAAAAATAAGAAAACTGAGACATTTCATTCGCGGGAATTTCGGTGGCCGAGTACGTTTGAACATACTGCTAAGTGAATATTGCAAGCAATTTTTTCACAGGGAAGAATAAATAATGGTCAGGTTGGTGGGAGACCTCGATTGGTGTCTGAACGTTGATGGTTTTTCGAAGTTATCACGACCCACTTTCTCGTCGCTCTCATCACAAGAGTTGAACGAAAACTAAGACCATAGCTTTTGTTCAGTAACCGTTAAGCCGGTGTGGATTCGGAGAAGTGTGAGCTTTTGAATGATCTAGGTCGGCTACTTAAATTATGCCAGGTGAAATTATTACATCTCTTTAAATGTCGGCAACGTCGAATGAACATTTGAACAACTCAAGTGTGCACGTATTGTAATAGAAGGAAGACTTAATCGCATATCAATTCATCGACAGCACGAGAAGTTATTCTTAACTTGTACATCAAAGTCGTCGCGATAGCCTAGTTGCTAGAGCGCTTGACTTCCGATATGGCGGTCACGGGTTCGATCCCGAGCGACGACAAACTTATTACAAGAATTAAATAAATAAATAATCGCTAATAGTCACGTGGAAGGCAATGGCAAACCACCACGTATAACATCATATGCGCGCTAGGTCAGTACACAGCAGACCCACACCGGACTGCACTTGTAGCGCGATAACAAGCGGCTTCAATCAGTCCCGAATGAAGTCTTGCGTGTGTACACCTGCGTTGCATATTACAATTGCCTGGTACACAACCTATATCGGTACAGCTAAATGTACGAATAGGTTGCGCCAACGCGCTATGTAGCGTACGGCACTTGAGATTGATTGTACATCAAAATTGAAAATATAATAAATTTTATGATACAGTAATTTTTTTTTCTTCTTTTTTTTATATTTGTTTTGGGCTCGTTAACTATAGAAATTAGTAAGTTATTATCGACGAGTATTTTGTTCAATGATATATAGACCTTCCAACACCGAGACGTCATTTTTGACATGTACACACTTATTTCTTTCGGGGTTAAATTTTTTTTTAAACTCCATAAGACTTTTTTCACACGATAGTTTACAATTTCGTAAGATGTTTTCTGCGACTGCTGTTTCGGAAATGAAATAATAAGAAAAAAGTGAAACGTAGAATACCGCATATAGTTATTTAATTTCCTCCAGACTATAACAATTTACATAATTCTGTGTTTTGGGTCGATACGCAATACATATGCAATTAAACACTTTCGCAGTAAATGTTGTTTTTTTTTTTTTTTTTTTTTTTTTTGGAAACACGCTGATCGGAGCGCTTTTGCTTGCACGGCGGAAAACATGTATGTGATTTTTTTTTTCGATTTTTTGAAAAATATTTGTTGTTTCATTTGCTTGTTCCTTTTTTTACGAGTATTTCATACACTTATCGAGCTCCATTTGTGCAGCTATTAAATTCGCGTTTTCTCTGCAGGATAAAGAAATTTAAGTCCGTATTATAATCAAAAGTGAAACTATTCGATTAAATAAAATTTTTATCTCATTTTGATGTTATTATGTGTAGTTCGAATTCCACCTTCTTCCTAATAATGACTAAACGTCTTTAAGATTTGGGGGGGGGGGTGCCAACCAAGGGCAATGATTATCATACAAGAATTAGGAAGAAACCAAAGGATTAAATTTTAAAATATAGGGAAATGGAGGAAACAAACTCTGCTAAAGCTGAAACATCTGTTGAAAGAAGAGAAAGTATGTAGGAAGCATCATCTTCAAATTATTTGAGTCGTTTTTTTTTTCTTTTTTCTTTTTCTGTGCGCATTAATAAATAAATATATATACATATATATATATAACTCGGCCATTTTGGCCTCGCAAGGGGCCGTGCCCCTTGACCCCTCTTGCTTTCATTTCTGTCTCTTTCTCTTCTATACTTTGTATAAAATTATCAAAATTTACAACGTAATTCTTACTGGCATCAACACAAAAAAAAAAATAACATAACCACAAAAATCCTATTCTAACATTTAACTTCCGTTATATAAAATTAAGACATTTTTTCGTTACATTTTTCGTTACATATTTCATTACATAAAATTGTGACATTTTTTAAATAACAATAACAAACATCCTATAAAATATAACAGACGTTACATAAAATTGGGACATTTTGCGTTACATAAAATTGGGACATTTTTTCGAATGGGGGGTAGCCTAAGAATTACGTTGTAATTAATATGCGATAAGTGTTTGTACGTCAATTTGTTTTATTTCGGACAATGATTTTAAAAACAGGCGACTCGTAGCGCCGTTGTAAACCAAACGTTTTTTCATTGAATTAATATAGTTATAATTGTAATGTAAACTAACTGTTCAATGAGAAAAGTAAACTTTTAAACCTTTAAATTCGAGGACGTTTATAAATGGAAATTTTTTAATAACCGAACATAAATGCCACGCAAAAGATATGAAAAAGTTCAAGGCGAAGAAAAATTTCTCAATTTCCGCAAAGCATGTCAAGAATCCCCCCCCCCATTTAAAATGAAAAAATAACGACCCTCCAGAATAATGCGTTTAATAAATAAAACCTTACGATTTCTCATCTGTACATTTGTGTGCGCATATGTGATAAGCAGTTGCAAATAAGTAAAAAATTTCGATAATTTCGATCGCGAGAACCGATTAGACTTTTTCAAAGGGGCTACATACGCGCTGCTATTATCACAATAAATATTCAAAAGGCAAATGCGGTCTTCTGGAAAATGATGACTTCTTTTCTTTCGAATGATAAAGCTACTGGGCAAATTATTATGATTATTACGAATTTTATTAAGAGGAGAGGAAATTCCATTAATAAAATGAAAAAGACGATAACGAATTTTTCCGGAGATCTCTTTATATTTCCGAATCCATTCGTACATCTTTTCTTTTCTTTCTTTAACAATTCTATTGAAATTTCCGGTCAGATTTAGTGAAATATTAATAAAATAATAATAATAACAGTAATAATAATAAATAAAAATACCTACAAAGAAAGAACCGATATGCGTATATCTCTTCATCTTTACCAGCGCGCATTATCTGCTTCTAACGGTGATATTAAAGTAAGGGGAAAATCGTTCTTACAACAGAAGCTGATAGCAGTGTACTCGTATTCAGAAATGTCTGATTCCTCAGAAAAATGAAAGAATACCAAGAGTTAAAATGTTATTTTAGGCCTTTGAGTATGTGCTTGAAAGAGGCAGTCTTTTAAAAATCCCTTTCGACAGGACATTTTTTTTTATTTATTTTATTTGTTTTTGTTCGTTCGCTTTTAATTATTTCGTCTACGAATGCTGCAACTTGCAAATGGTATACTAGACATAGTTTCGTAATTGGTTTCAATAATTATGGATAAATGAAAAGAGATTTTTTTTTAAATTAATTAAAATAAATATACATTATATATATATATATATATATATATTATAACAAATTGACTATTGCGTCCCTGATTTCGGGTGCCCGTGTTACAAATTGACTTTTCTTTAGCAGTTCGGGCTCGCCAGTGTAACAAATTCTTTAACTTTTCTAAGTCCCTGCTTCCGGGCAGCTAGTATTACAAATTGACTATTGCGTCCCTGATTTCGGGCAGCTAGAGTCACAAATCCTGACTTTTCCCTTCGATGTCTTTCTCTTCCGTAAGCCAGTCACACGGAGATGAAGATAAAAAATAACGAGCATTAGGCTTTTAAAACACGTGTAATTCTTTACGCGGCACATAAATGATATCCGAAAAAAGGTTAACTTCACCGCATGGCGCTCTTCGTAACGCGCGAAAAAACGGTATCGATCGACTAGATGAACGAACAAAAAAAAAAACGTGGTAACTATCAATTACGACTACGGCGACCAGAAAAATAAGCGAACGAACAATGTGTTCCGTGCTACGGCGATAAAGGCTACGCAGAAGTTTCTAGAAGAATACTTCTGCGTCGATCGCCGCACTTACTGCCCTGCCTGACTTTTGGCGGGATACATTAAAAATCTCCGCTCGCTCAATGTCATTCGCCACACTGTTCGGATGCGCGCTTTCGCCGCAAGCACATGTCACTGCCTTAGCCCTCGACCACAACCACTACACAGACACTAGTGCAGTATCATCCCGGTGCAACTGATCGAACGAACAGGCACGGGATTTTCGGTTTTGGCCGAGTAAGCATACTTGACAAGGCAAAGCGACGGCTGAAAAGAACGATGTCCGAGAGATCGTGAATTAATGATATTTCAGAGAATATTTTCTAACTCGGACATCGTTAAAAGATAGCGCTGCAAGTACCGAATCCGTATCACTGCCCCACCCCAATTTCCATCCAAAACGGAAGTTTTTGGATGAAGACCAAGGTGTGAAAGAATTTACGGATTCGGAGCATCCAGTGTTGAACCACAGAGCTCTAAACATAACGCTACCGTTCAGATTCACCCATTCCTCAAACATTCCACACGCATACCGCACAACGGCATTGGAACGACTAAACAAATACAAACAAATAAATAAATAAAATTGCGGAAAAAATCAGAATCTCCACACGACTAGAGCTATGCATGTCCTCACAGGGACCAAACGAATATCTACTAACAACATTAATTCAGAAAATATCAAAAAGATTATTATCACCCATGACTACAACGGTGGACGAAACTCCAACAAAATCTATTAATAACAAACGATACTTGAATAGGGCTAATAATGACCTCAAGTCATATTATCAAAACGAAGTACTAAGACCATATTCAATAAACTGAAGTGTACGGTGAAATTTCAAAATAACCATCATTAAGACAACAGAAAGATCACAAGCCTTGCATGTACCCGAGCCACCGAAAATCAATTCCTAAAAAAAATATACTATGCCACCACGGCCCAAAATGGTGCACTCGGATACCATGCGAAGTGCGGAAACACCCCCATTGGCCTACCACAAGAGAAAATGAGAGCCCCCCTTTCGACACCCCTGACCAAACATGCACGAACGTGTAACCGAGCCACCCTGTATATAATTGTAGAGGTGGTGCGCGGCCACGTCCGACACATGGGACCCCCCAATTGGCTTATCCCAGACAGACACCCCTACATATCAGATGAAAACCAACTTCCTACCATTACCTAGCATGCCTTCCCACGGCGCATGCCACCGGAAATTAAATTAAAAACCAACAAAACAAGACAAACAAAACAAAAAAAAAAAATGTCTGAATAATTAGCAAAATTGCATTTCTAGTCGTGGGCACTCACACTCGCACAATAACACAACAAGAAAATTCCTGAAAAATTATACATTATATTAAGACGTCATTAACACGTTCCGCTACCCGCCGATCTGCCTGCGACATCGGAGGTTCAACAAAACAATTCACCTATACATAATATTGACCGCAATCACCAAAATAAATATAAACAAACTAACTATAAATGTTTACCGTAACGTAACGAAAATTTACAATTCCCTACGCCGCATATAGTGAACAATTTATGGTGCCGAGGTGTTAAAATAATATGGCGACATTCCATTAATTCTCACCCACACCTCACTTATACTCGGGAAATAGGATCCAGAGTGGTGACCCGTGAGTAACTTTGACTCAAAGATGTTTAGACAATAATGACGGAAGAAAAGCAAGTTTTTTTTTTTTTTTTTTTTTTTTTTTTCGGAAAAAAACTGCAAGACCGCTATCCGAAGCAAAATGCCCAGATGATACATACCTCTTCTCTTTATTGTTATTTTTATTATTTCTCAAGATTAATAAATGTCTAACGGACGAAAATTCGACAAGTCGAGTACACATTCACAAATCGGATGCGCATTGCCTCGATTAAGTCGATGTAAATAAACAAACTCCATGATTAACGGCATCAATTTTGCTCATACATGGATGTGAATACAATTTTATTCTGTAAAATGTTCACGAGCAGAACTTAAATTGAACGTGAAGAATCGAGACTTACAGAGTGAAAATAAACTGGAACAAGTAAACAAAACTTCCCGTGCAAACTTGTACATGCATTAATGCGTGAATATAATACTAGCGAATATATAAATAATGACTTCCCTGTTTGCCAAATCTGTCCTGTAAACGATCTCAACAGATACCAATCATGCTAGGATCTCGCGACCCCGGAAACTACCCCCCGTACACCGACTATCACCCGGAACAATAAACCGACTTTATGACGCCAGAGCACAACAAAGGGATGTTAAGTAAAAACTCTGTGAAAACGTGGAAAAACTTGACTTTCCGAGTCGCACTGATTCACACGTACCCAGACGCACCACGGTCGCGGCCAGATGTTATTACAAAATGGAGCACCTCTATAATAGGTTCCGTGGAAACATACGCCGTGGCCGCCTCCAAGTACGCCGCCAGATGTTATAGAAGACATGGACTACCTTTAAAGGATTTACAAATCCTACGCAGCCGCGCTAAAGAAAAATAAAATAAATGCAAGGATGCCAACGAACCAACTCCAGACCCTTACATCATGACTTCCTAGTTCTGCGCCGCCAGATGTTATAGATGAATAGGATCGCCTTTCTAACAGGACTTTATATTTGACGAGCACGCCGATTGTTCCCGATAGCGATATACGTAAATAGCTCCGCGAAACCGCGAGCTCCCTTAATTGGTATTGTCAAACAGGACAAGGCAAACAACAAAAAAAATTATACGGAAGAAAATTCTAAAAAAAATAAAAAATTCGTTTAGAAAATTTATTTACGAGGGAAGTATTTTCACTTTTATATGTATATATTTTCTTTTTTTTTTTTTTATGCGGGTCTTAAATCGATGATATTGCGTATTACGTAATTGTTTTCGCGAGTAAGATCTTTTAGGTAATATGCGTTGACTAGTAAATACTGTGGCGTTGTCCGAAACGATAGTGTTCATTTTTCCTACTGTACTGATAAAATGATTCACCTTCGATATTAAATTTACACTCGTTAGCCTCTTCATTGGGTAGAACTTAACGTATTTTGAAAAAGTGTCATATAGTACAAATATTTGGTCCATCCCTTTTACAATGGGCAACGGGCCAAAAACATCAACCGCAACGATGTCAAGTGGACCTTGCGGGGAGTAGCTTGTTAAAGGACCGATGGATTTCGCCGTATATGGTTTTGTTTTTTTGCATAATTCACAACGTTTAATTACTTTATTGATCGTATTTCGCATCTTTAAAAAATGACATGTACGGGAGATCAGCAAATAAGTACGGAGCTGTCCAGGGTGCGCGTATTTAGTATGTGTAAACCAGATCAGCTCCTCGACATGTGCACTAGGTATACATATCCGCCACAATTCACTTACTCTACTGCGGAAAAATAATAAATCCTTATGTATGCGATAAAATCTGCGCAATTTCTCTATACATTCAATATTTTTTATAACACATCCCCAAGATTTATCTGCTCGCTGGTCCTCTGCAAGATTACGGAACAATTCCTTAATTATACTTTGAGTAGACTTGTTGAAAAAGGCAATTAACGCAACATCACTGTTTATCTCGGGAATATTACCTAGATTTCGTGTTAGCATATCCGCGACAACGTTTTCTTTCCCGGGAACATACTCCAGTCTCAAATCGAAGTTTTGTAGATAAAGAGACCACCTTGTTAGGCGTGCATTTTGCCACCGAGATTCTTTTAAAAACTTTAAACTTTTATGGTCAGTCATCATTATTATCGGATATCCCTCAATGATTATGCGAAACTTTTTTAAACAGAAAATAGTGGCCAACAACTCTTTTTCAGTTGTAAAGTAGTTTCTCTCTGCACCTGTTAGCAGCCGACTCACGAACATGATCGGCCGCGGATCACCTTGCTCGTCTAATTGCGATAGCGAGCCACCAACCGCTCGGTCGGACGCGTCAGAACATACAATGAATTCTTTCTTATAATCAGGAGTTTGTAATTTAATGTGTTCAGCGAACGCATCTTTGAATTGCTGAAACGCTCGATCATGTTCCTCGTCCCAGACAAACGGGACCTTATTACTAACTAATACTGATATAGGTTGGATAATCTCTGCATATGACTTTATAAATTTACGGTAAAAATTGCACATGCCGAGGAATGACATGACCTGATCTCGATTGTTTGGAGGAGGAAAATTTTTTATTTTCGCTATCTTTTCCGACTGCATAGACACTCCCGATGTAGTTAATCGATATCCCACGAAGTTTAGCTCATTTTGTTCTACCGATTTCATTTTATTTTCGAGATTCTCCACGTTCTCGCCAAGCTCTGACCAACGTTCTTTCTCTTCTCTAAATTTTTTTCTATTCGTACCACGGCGGACGACAAACCCCCTATTTTTTCATTTGAACTGCTTTCCACATCCTCTACTCTCTTCACCTTTACAGCCAACTCCTTGACATAAGAGGTTAAATTTCTGTTTTTTTCCTCTACTTGTTCCACTTTATTACTTACTACTTCATATTTTTTTTCAATTTTATTAATCTCTCTCGTTAAATCCTCTTTAAATTCTCGAATGCTCCTTTGCATCCCATCTCTTAATTCGTCTGATTTTTTATCCAGATGTTCGAACATTTTTTTATTTTCGTCGGATTTTTTATCCAGATGTTCGAACATTTTTTTATTTTCGTCGGATTTTTTATCCAGATGTTCGAACATTTTTTTATTTTCGTCGGTTTTTTTATCCAGATGTTCGAACATTTTTTTATTTTGATGTTCGAACATTTTTTTATTTTCGTCGGATTTTTTATCCAGATGTTCGAACATTTTTAAAATATCCCTCATGTCGGGTATACTCTCTTCCGTATCAGTTGTTTTTTTTTTTACTAGGAAAGATGACCCTGGATCAGTAAATCCTCTTTCCTGCGGACTGGGTGGGTCATAGCTTTCTGCTATTGAACCGTCCGGGTCTTCTATCTCTCCCTTCTCTTCGTCGCTCGTATCGGCGAGGACAGGTTTGGGGTTTCTATAATCTCCCCTAGTTGTCACCACTCTAGATAGATCCCTATCGTCCATTTTCTCAGGCAGGGTATATGCACGAGATAAAATTACGTAATTGGGCTTATCTACAGACAAATAATATTAATAATACGATAATCACTACGAACCAAAAAAAAAACAAAAAACGATTTATATGTCAGATAATAACATTTCATAAAAAATTTAACGTAAATACGTAAACAAAATAGGTATAATACACCCTAAAGAAGTAGGCCGCGGGGAGACAATAAAAACTTTAAAAGCTTATCTGTTGTTGCAGCTTGGCTGTTTCCTTCGCTGTGTTTCTTCTATCGAAATTGAATATTTTTCTTTTCCGGGTCCACTTCGAGTCCCTCAGTTCGGATGCGCCAGTATAACAAATTGACTATTGCGTCCCTGATTTCGGGTGCCCGTGTTACAAATTGACTTTTCTTTAGCAGTTCGGGCTCGCCAGTGTAACAAATTCTTTAACTTTTCTAAGTCCCTGCTTCCGGGCAGCTAGTATTACAAATTGACTACTGCGTCCCTGATTTCGGGCAGCTAGAGTCACAAATCCTGACTTTTCCCTTCGATGTCTTTCTCTTCCGTAAGCCAGTCACACGGAGATGAAGATAAAAAATAACGAGCATTAGGCTTTTAAAACACGTGTAATTCTTTACGCGGCACATAAATGATATCCGAAAAAAGGTTAACTTCACCGCATGGCGCTCTTCGTAACGCGCGAAAAAACGGTATCGATCGACTAGATGAACGAACAAAAAAAAAAACGTGGTAACTATCAATTACGACTACGGCGACCAGAAAAATAAGCGAACGAACAATGTGTTCCGTGCTACGGCGATAAAGGCTACGCAGAAGTTTCTAGAAGAATACTTCTGCGTCGATCGCCGCACCTACTGCCCTGCCTGACTTTTGGCGGGATACATTAAAAATCTCCGCTCGCTCAATGTCATTCGCCACACTGTTCGGATGCGCGCTTTCGCCGCAAGCACATGTCACTGCCTTAGCCCTCGACCACAACCACTACACAGACACTAGTGCAGTATCATCCCGGTGCAACTGATCGAACGAACAGGCACGGGATTTTCGGTTTTGGCCGAGTAAGCATACTTGACAAGGCAAAGCGACGGCTGAAAAGAACGATGTCCGAGAGATCGTGAATTAATGATATTTCAGAGAATATTTTCTAACTCGGACATCGTTAAAAGATAGCGCTGCAAGTACCGAATCCGTATCAATATATATATATATATATATATATATATATATATATATATATATATATATATATATATATATATACAGTCATGGATTTACGCCACGGACTTAAATGGGCTACTGCCCACAGCGGTAAAATTCGAAAGGCAGCAAATTTGTATGAGATTGAAAAGTTTTTTCTTTTGAAAAATACTTAAAATTTCCAAAATATTGATATTATGGTGTTTTAGTCATATTAGGGTAGGAGAAGAATGTGATAAAATCATTTCCTTAACTTGCATTAATGTATAGAAAAGTTAAAATGAGAATATATTGATTTAGGTAGTAAAATTTCCAAATGATTATAGAGACAAATGACATGTAAGCAGGGGAATCGAGAAATGAATTTAAAATTAACGAAATGTAAACTGGAACGTTTCTTTATTATTCGGCGGAACGGTTATAATATTAGCAGTTAAAGGGAATTCTCGAACTATGCACGTGACAATGACTGGTCGGCATGATAAGAGGTCAAACAAGACTGGAAGAAAAACTGAAAATTCACAAATGTTGCAGTAGCGCGGTATCTTATTGATACGACAAAAGTTAAGAAGATTTTTCGAAGAATTATTTATATTATTTCTTGCCGTACCAAACGATGAAAGGTGCTCAAAGCAGTGTGGCACTGGGAGGCACTGCGGGAAGCGTGCTGGGCCCATAACCTGTTGAAACTATTCTGAATAGCGAATCTGATGAATAGACACGCTAACGACGAAAATAATATATTACGAATAAATTTGTAGACTTTATTTAATTTTTGTGATCACTTAACAAACAAAAGTAGTAGGAGCATGTCAGACTATGTGGAATTTAAGAAGCAGGAGGCTCTTACTCGTAGGTATTTGTTGCAGTGCAAGGCGCAGTGTTGGAAAAGTTTTGTTTGCAATATCAATCGAAATACGCCTATTTCGTTAGTTTGGTCAAAAATTTAAAAAAATCAAAAGAAGATTTGAAGGGGACAGTTCATATAATACTACTTCACCGGAATGTTGTGATGGATTTATAAACAACATTGCACCATCATATGTTGTACCGAATTTGCCAGAAATTACTCAAACCCCAAGTTCGATGATACTATCTAATAGCAATAGTCACTTTCTCTCTAGAACTATTGATATACAAGAACTGAAAATGGCATTATCCTTTAATAAAATATCGTGTCCTGGCATGGATGGCGTAACCTACCATATATTGAACAACCTACCGGAGCCTGCTGTTAAGATACTATTAAATATTTTTAATTACATCCTAACCACTAATCACATTCCGCGGGAATGGAAGAAATTTAAGATCTCCGCTCTTCTGAAACCCAGTAAACCACCGCACCTGTTCTCTTCATATAGAGACCCATTACCCTTGCGTCATGTATTCGCAAAACCTTTGAACGGATCCTGAATAATAGACTCTCCTGGTGGACTGAGCACAACAACATCTTCCCAAACAACTTATTTGGCTTCCGTCACGGAATAAGCAGTTTGGACTGTGTAGCCAACCTGCTAGCTAACATTTATCAGTCTTACATCAAAAAGGAATATCTAATCGCGTGCTTCATTGATATCAAGGGGGCATTTGATAATGTTCGATTGGACATCTTATCTAAGATACTAGTGGAATTAGGCATATCTAAGAACTTTGCAAACCTAATACACAGTTTGTTTTCGGAGAAAACGTTGTGTTTCCAACACCCCACACAAGGGCCAGTAGACAGAACTGTCTACACTGGTTTATGTCAGGGATCAGTGTTAAGCCCGCTGCTATTTAACTTATATATCTTAAAAATCTTTAATTTAGAATTGGCGAATAACGGTTTTCTATTATCTTATGCAGATGGCATTGTTCTTTGTAGTCGCAGTAGAAACCTATCTGAAGCTTCCACCTTGCTTAATCGCGATATTATACGGGTTTGCAATATCCTAAATGATCTTGGTTTGTCGATTGCTCCTTCAAAATGTTCAGCAGTAGTGTTCTCATATCGCTCAATTAACCCAATTCACAGTGTTGTTTATATTGCCGGTGCTACTGTCCCCATTTTGTCGGCACATAAGTACTTAGGTTTTATTCTCGATTCTAAATTAAACTGGAACCATCATGTAGATTACATGTATAACAAACTTCTAAAACGGTTACCCCTACTCAAGGCCCTCTGTAATGTCAATTGGGGTAATGATCCGTGCACAATGAGTAAGTTATACAAAGCATACTATCGCAGTATTTTAGACTATGGTTGTTACTTCTTTAATAGTTCCTCAGCAACCAATCGTAACAAATTAGGGAGGATACAGAACACATGTTTACGACTTATAATTGGTGCTTGCTTACCTACTTCTATCGCTGCTTTGGAAGTTGAAACCAAGATCCCTCCTCTCTTTGTTAGGTCATCGTACCTAGCAGACAGGTTTCTTATGAAAAACTGTCCTCCAGCCAGCTTCAATTTACTTAATTCCTATTTGGATGTTAAAAACAATTGGAGATTTAAAACCTCCAAAATGCCTCTATTATCTTTAAGTGCGGTTAGGCTTCAGAGATATTCTTCTATTACCATACCGTCATATCCTTCATTGATCTTTAAATACCCATACTCACATAACTGCTTTAAGTTACAGGTAGATTTGGATTCTTTTCAGTTCGTTAATAGGCACAACGCTAGCAGAGTATTCAATGCGATAATTTCGGACCATTGGCCGAATTTCCAACCGATTTTTACTGATGGTTCTAAATCTTCGAATTCTGCGGGTGCTGCTTTTTTTATACCATGTCTTAACTTAACTAAAAAATTCTCTCTTCCTCGTTTTACCTCTGTGTTTAGTGCCGAATGTGCTGCGATTTTCAAGGCTTTGTCCTTTTTAAATTCACATATATTCTCTAAAAATATCATTATCATGTCTGATTCTATGAGTTGCTTATCAGCTTTGAAACACTTATCGTTCAACACAAAATCCCATCCATACCTCTATAAAATCAGAAGCCTAGTAGTTTCCCTTTCTGAATCTGGCGTAGTAGTTAACTTTGTTTGGATACCAGGACATGCGGATATCTACGGTAACGAAGCGGCAGACATGGCTGCCAGAGACACATGGATGAATAGTTGTTTAGTTCCATATTTTCCGAACAGAGACCTATTCGAGCTCATTAGATATGCTCATAAAGAATATTGGGAGGCTACATGGGCAAATCCATTTTGCGCGCAACAGTACAAAAGAATTCAACCTAATATTCCTAACGTTCCTTGGTTCAACCACATTACGACTGTTTCGATGAGTACCAGATCGTACATTGTTACCTTATGTCGCCTCCGGCTGGGGGTAAACCGTCTCCCCGCTTCTTTGTACAACATGGGTTTAATTTCTTCTCCCTATTGCCAACATCCACTAGACTCGAACAAAGTGGCGGATGCTGACCACCTCATCTTCGAATGCAATTTTTACACGACGCAAAGAATTATTTTGTATAACTCAATAATAAATTTCCAGATCCCTCTGCCATCTAATGTCAATTCTCTCCTGGCCACCGGGAGTGCTGCAGTATACAAGCTATTATATAATTATATAGTACAATGCAATATTAATGTATAGCGTTAATTAGTTAATTAATTATATTACATTGTCAATGGGTTGAATTTTCGACGCCCGAAAAAAAAAAAAAAAAAAAAAAAAACAAACAAAAGTAAAAACTCAAAATGTAACTGGGGGTAAACCAACTCTAACAACACTACAAAAAACACAATTACAATAACGTGATAACATGATGGGAAAAAACATAAAGAAAGATTGGCGCTGAATAAAATTTGCTCAGCAGGACGCTCCTTTCCTACAATGAAAAGAATTAAAAATTTTTTCAGATCAACGATGTCTCACCCCAAAAGAGTTAAATGATTTATTATCTGTTTTATTTATTGAAGAACAGTTAGTAAAGAATTTAAAGTTTGATGATACAATGAATTTACATCTTTAAAATTGCGTCGTAAAAAATGTAAACTTTAATTGACATATGAAAGAATAATGTATGTATAGAATTATAATAAAATTTAGGTACGTTTTAAAAATGTGTGAAATTTTTTAATTGAAAACTTTTTTAGCTTTTAACTTTTATGTCCTTTCTTACTTCAGTTACTCGATTATAATTTTTATTACTTAATTTATAAATTATTCCAAAGGCGGCAGAAACTACTGAGCCCACAGCGGCATTTGGCTATAATCCGGCCCTGTATATATGCGTGTATGTACACGGTTTCTCAATTTACAACTCTCAGTTTGTTAAACTGGGCTGTCTTCTTTACTGATCTCAACAATAAACTTAAGGTCGCTGGTTGATGAGCTTAATAAAAACAAAAAAAAAAACAAAAAAAAAAAACATTGAACGTCTTCTCGCTTTACTTAGCAAATGTAAATTACCGCCAGGACCGCAGCAGGTATTCAGGACAGGGGATCCATCTTTTTACAACTATACAGGAAAATTTGCGTCTCTTACGGACAGAGATCAATTGGCTGTTTTTTCAACTGTATCGGAAGAATTACCGACATATAAATATTCGGAATCTTTCTTATGAGGAGTATGACCCGGGAGGGGAGAGGAAAAAAGGAAAACAATTTTATTCGAAGACCTTCCTTTCGGTCAATAAATAGTCTGATACTCTCTGAATTAAAATTGCGACTGCGTGACTGCGGAAACCTAATCGTTAGGGAGCTAATCTTTATATGAAAGTGCGTTCCTAGATGCGTTGATGCCAGATTTTCGTTAGTGGTATATCGTAGCGTATTTTAGTAAATTAAGGCGCGTGGTCGTCATTTCGCTTTAATAAAGGAGCGGTAATTGCAGCTTCACAGAGCGAAAAATCTGAAGTACTGGCGGTACTGATCGATCAAAGTAGAGAAGTACTTGGTTCCTTAAACGCCCCGGTCTGATTTTGGCTGTTTACGCTGTTTTTCTAGATGTACCCTTCTCAATGCGTTCTTAGCGACCCGCTAACTTCGCTGAGAACTATTCACATAAATCGAAATTTCACTATTGCCGGACATCAATAGAACGCTTTACGCGTTAAACTTTTTTGCCACATTCTCAAATATCGGTTCTCAGATTTCTACGGACAGGCTAAAAACGGTGTCTTTTTAGCCAAAAAACAATCTGTAAATTTCTGAAACTAGTTGCAAAAAAATCCAAAAAATATCGACTTAGTTACACACGCGTGTCTTGCGCTGGAAGAAAAAATAACGAAGTTGATGCGGAATGTAAATAAAACCAATTTCAGTGTAAAAAACGTGCGCACATTATAGTAACGGACAAAGTGTTTCGTTTGCTCGGGCGTGAAAAATTTCCTCAAAGCTCTCTAAAGACGCTTTCAGTACGTTTCACTAATTGCAGTAGTACTTAACGGGCTTTTGATGTATTATTATTTTGGAGTACATCGAAGTGTTTGTTTGATTCATTACAACTTTTTGTAATAGCATTTATAGCATACTCGTAGATTACGAATTTGAGTAAAATCAAACAAGCAGTAATAACCGTTTGCATATACATAATATATATGTAAATATGAAAATTTTACTTACCTATCGTAGAAGTAATCCCTGAAACAATAAATGAACAAATTAAAATTATCTTTACTAAATAGCAATTTAAATTGTAAAATTGTTTAAAATTTAAAGATTTATTTTGAATATTTCATTTAGTTTGTTTTTTTTCTTTGTTCAAAGCAAATAAAGAAAAACCCGGTTAATGTCATCGCCAGATTGTAAAAATGAAAAATTTTTAAAAACGTGTTTTAAAACATAAAATTATAACTTGATCGGTTGTTAAGAGTTTTTTAGTATAGGCGCAGTGGCGGTCCTAGGCGCCGTCATGGAGGGGTGCCAAAATCAATCGACACCACAGACTACTAAGAGGTACTATGTATTGAAACGCGTCGACTAGTCATCAACTTTCAGACGAACTCATGAAGTAGATTTAGCTATTCCTAATCTCTCATCTGGATTTGAAAATATTAAATCACGAATAAGCAATTGCATAGAAAGAACGTTAAGTTTTATATTTGGAGGTGCGCAAGTTTGAGATCTTGCACCTCCTAAAGATTTTGAATAGGCGAATAAGTATGCCGAATCGGCCAACATGCATCACATATGATTTTGGCATCGAATAACAAAAAATTCACGCCAAGTTTCACTTCTTAATCTCAAATATTTTCCGAGTTATTTAAAAAAACCTTATTTTTGATTTTTTCTAAAAAATTAACGAATGGTGCGATATTTTTTTTTTCAAGTGCTATGAAGTAAAAGGCAGGGAAATAAAAATATTTTTAGAATTTTCAAATATAAAGCTAAAATTGTTTATAAAACGAAACAAAAATATTTTTTCAACTCGGTTCCTTCATACAATCACCAAATGTTAACGGTAGACACATCTTTTATGCTCCTCTGTACAAACAAATTTTTTCAAACTTTTCAATTCGGTGTAACATTGTGAAAAAAATTAAAAACCGTTTTTTGCAAATTTTAAATCTATAGGTTTAACAGGTTTTTATAAGAAAATATTCAAATAAATCAATAATACGAATTAAAAATGAATACTCGAGATCAATTTTAAATTATCCAGCAGCGATTAGTAACAACATTTCAGGCAGTTTTGACAGCAAATCCTCAGAGAGTTAGGCAGTATTCGTATTCATATTCGTCGCAACGAATTTAAATGCTGTATATTTGTGCAAAGTATTCACGAATGCTGCGCGGATAATACAATAAATGCTCTTTTTTTACGTTTGTTTTCGATTCGGCCGTTGTTGTTTTTTTTTTTTTTTTTATTTTTTTTATTTTTTTTATTTATTACTCTATTAATTACTCCTCTCTTTTTTTACATATACTCATAAAGTATAGCTCCCATCTCTATAAAACCGGTTTGAATAAACTGGCGGGAGTGGACGTGGGTCTCATTTTGTGGCTACAACATTTTAGTTTAATCTAGTACTAACCGCGCAATACTGTATGTTTCTTTTGGTTCGAGTTACGTGAATTAATCGTGAATGAAATTCTGAAAGTTGCCGCCGACTACGAGATATGCTCAGTTATTTTCGTTTTTTAAACCATAAAAAAATTGCACCAATTGAAATTCATCGATCAATAAATAGTGGAAGTTCATTGCGGGTGAGTGTTCAGCATGTTCGTAAATGGTGCCATGAATTCCGAGGAACTAGAACGAATGCAGCGGATAGCAACGGAAGACCATCATCCGTAATCTCAGAATGAAGAAATTCTGCGATCCGATCGCCGCCAAACCATTTCCGATCTGCTTGACCAGTTTCCGAGTGTGTCACGAGGTGGTACCATGTATTTCATCGTGCAGGAAAAATTAAATTTTAGAAAACTTTGTGCAAGATGGGTTCCAAAACACTGCTTACAGAGGAGCATAAAGCGTAATGGGTAGTTTTCTCGAAATTTTGCAACGTTTTCATGAAGAAGGCAACGAATTTCTCGACAAAATCGTCATCACAGGTGATGAAACTCTTGGGTATTTCACGGCACACTAGAAACAGAAAGAATGAGTATGCAATGGAGACACACCAATTCGCTTGGTGTTGTGAATGCAAAACAAACACTGACTCGGAAGAATCTTATGGCGACGGTCTTCTGGGATTTCGAGGTCGTCGATTTTGGTTGAATTCATGAAACCCGGAACCGGAAAAAGGTATCGCGTCAGACATTAACTAATCGTCGGGGGGCAACCAAAAACAAAAGACGTGGAAGATTGATCGAAGGCATCGACTAACTCCATGACAACGCTCGCCCTCACACTGCTCAAGAAACCTGTGACCTTATCGTTCAGTTTGGCTGGAATACTTTACCTCACCCAGCCTATATAATCCGGACCTAGCACCTAGCGATTACCATTTGTTTCGAAAGCTCAAAAGAGACATCGCGGGAAAAAAATTCGAGACCGACGTAGAGTTGAAAAATTTCGTCCTTACCTGGTTGCAAAATTTGGCGGAAAGGTTTTACGAGAGGAAGGTATTTATTAATTTCTCGATTCGCTAAATGTACTTAAATTTAATAGGTGAACAGGTGGAAAAGTAAATAAAAGTATGTTGAATTCAATGCCGATGTACGTTTTTCTTTCTAGCTTTATTAGTTTCAAAAATAAAAAATACGGAACTTTACTTTATGAACGTCTCTCGTATTTCTATTTAAGTGTAACATGATCTCTGCGAAATTGCTAGAACCGGTCAATTTTTGACTAATACAGAATTTTGTTTATTATTAATCTACGCTAGCAGTTTTTTTAGTTTAAATTTTATTCTCCCCTTACAAATATAGAGAGGTACACACACACTGCTGCTAAATGTCTGTTAAAAATTGCAAAGTTGAGACGGAAATTTTGAGGCTATTCTATTTATGTTATATACTTATTAAAATCCTTATTGACGTTTTCGTGGTAAAATGTACATTTATTGTTCGAAAAATTATTAAATTTATAATTGATAAATCCAACATGAAATACTCAGTTCTTTAGGTTCACGTGGTAAACTAGAGGAGAGAGCTTTATTTAGTATAACTCTCTGTTCTTTTCTCTATGATTTGATGGACGTTTGAGTGCCAACGGGAAAAATTTACGTCTTTTTTAATTTTTTTTTTTTTTTTTTTTTGAACTCGAAGACTATGGACATTGATGTCAGTCCAGCCTACTCTTCCTTCATATTCATGGTTTCTTTTGCATCCCTCCCTTCGTCGTTCTGAAGTTGTTTCCATTGTTCGTATGAGCTTTGGCCATTCTTTGCTGCCTTCCTCCAGATTTCGTTTCTCCTTGATTTCTTCTCCACACTGTCCTCTCCATCAGCCGGATGATGCAATTATTTGCGACGCCGATCATCTGTTCTTCCAGTGTTCATCACTCTCGGTAGAGCGTTCTGCCTTATATTCTTATTTGCTTAAGCTTGGACTTCCTACCCCTTATTGTGCATCCTATATCCTGTTCTTTCCTTCCCCACTAATTATTCCTGCTATTTGTTCCTTTTTAGTTAAAATCTCTGATCGAATCAAAATATAACCGACTTCTTTCCTTACCTTTTGTTTCTGGGTAAAGGTCCTTGGTTGACGAGCCCAAAAAAAAAAAAAAAAAAATTTAGCAGAGAGAAATTTACTGGTATATTCTTAATTTAAAGAATCGGGGCCCGAACGAAACAATTACCCATTCAACTACTCTACGATGCCTGGCTCAATTTAAGAAGAAACATTCATTCTTCCGATATCCTTACACCTTTTATTCTTTTTGTCTGTTTTTATTATTACCATTTACTTCGTTATTTACATGCACGATTTTCTGTTATTCTTTTTTTATTATCATTATGATTATTTTCTATATTTAATTCAGACATATATTTATAAATAGCCGAGGTAAATGAAGTGGAGAAGATACCGATTGCTATTTCTCGTAATTATTATTATACGTTATTATCGTAAAGAGAACCTACAATTTTCCAAGTTCCTTTACATATTGTTATTTGAACACCGTCGTGAAGGATGTCGTCAAGATCTCTAACTACTGCATAATTTTCAGTTTTATCTATAGGATTATTATTTATTTAAACTCGTATATGAGATTGATTTTATAATTGTAATTTTTTTATGTATTTTATTCAGTAAAAACATAAATATTTCAATAGAGATCGACCTCAGAGTTCCCGTTAATATATATATATATTATATTGTAATATGTGGTAGCGCAGTAGCCTAGTAGTTAAGGCGCTTGGCTACCAAACCAGAGGTATTATGGATTTTCGAGAGTTGTTTCGTTCTCGATCCAAATGGTTCCCAGGTTTACCCAGCCTGAAATAATTGGTTATTCGAAAAATCCGGGGAGATAAAGGAGACCGAGAGGAAGGAATTGGCCCCAGTATTCTCTTTAGATTCATTAGGCTTAGTACATTGCGAACCTTAACTTCACAATCCATGGTATCTTATTAAGGATAATATTCTTACTTTACTTTATTGCAATATATTACATGGCCGATAAAAAAAAAAAAAAAAAAAAAAAAAGACGTAAAAATTAAATGAAATAAAAATAAAATCTAAAATAAAAAAAAAATAGGAAAACATGGTGCGAGCGAGAATGTGTGCGTACCTGCAACGTTGTTGTCGCTTAGGAGACCGTCATGCATTGACACTGAATTAGGAATGTTGATTTCGGGGTAACGGAAGTTGGAAGAAGAAAAATCAAGAAGGAAGGTTACAGCCAGACATTTGATAGTCGGCCGATCTTTCCTCGAAATGAAACATTAAAAGTAGTTTATTATGCGTTAGTAGAGTTGAGGATCAGATGTGGAATTCAGGCATAATGATGAGGAAAGGTATACTTGGGGAAAATAAGTAAACTGCAAATTAAATGCTTGAAATTAATAGAAAATCCTTAAGGGGAGAAACCGATAGTGAAATAATTAAAAATGAAAACGTAATGAGCATAAAAGGAATGTACTTATTACTGAAGATATGGGAGTACATATCAGCAGAAAAGGAAATTGAATTGGAGGAAAGAATAAACACAGAATACGATTTGGGGGGAAAACTTTCGTTCCAACTGCCGTTAGCAAGAACATAGATTAGCAAACGGATAAATATATTATAACTCAGATGTTGAATAAAATACCCAAAGAAATAATAGAGAAGGAAAAAATAGGGGAAAGAAAAAGGAAAATAAAGGAATGGCTTCAGGAAGAAGAAAATATAAAAAAAATAATAAACATAAAATAAAAAGACAAAGCGCAACAAAAAAAAAAACTAGAAAAAAAAACAAAAAAATTTTGAATATAGAAAATAGAAATAGATTAAAGTATTGTGATAAGTAAAATAGATAGATTAAGTAAATATTACACGATTATGTATATGTATAAGTTAATTTAAGATGGTAAAATGTCAAATAGGAGATAATTCGTCGACAAGCGTTTTAGCTTGACGAAAATTTTTGTATGTAAAAAATTATAAATACATATTTTTCAAAAAAAAAAAAAAAAGAAAAAGAAAAAAAAAAAAGTTAGAACTTGAGTTACTTCTGTTTTTATCATGGAAGGCTGCAGTAGGTGTAGCGGTTAAAAGATTGCTCGTAGTTATAACTTAGATAATAAAGGAAGAAGTATCTCTCGTGCTCTGTCGCGCCCGTCAACGTTGGAACAGCAACCTATTCAACTGTATTATTCCGTCGCCGACAATATCGTGTGTAATTTTAGTCAAAATCGTGTCTTTTCAGCGGTCGCTCAGTATAGAAAGATTAGTGGAGGGGTAATCTTCGTGTAAACTTAAAAAATCTGAAATATTGATGACAAAAAAGTAATAATTTTACCGAGACCGATTTATTCTATGACCTTCTAATTGTGCTTTTGTCTATCTATCACTAGTCAATACGTCTCTTTCTCGTGTTGATTGTTGTTTTTTTTTTTTTTTTTTGGTATCTTCCCTGACAGTCGTTTACCCTTCTCCAAACACATCAAATATCTTTCCTCTTCTTCAATCAAAAGGCTGAACTTGCTGAAGGCCTAATTTCCAACGTAATGGTGTTCCCGACTCATTAAATTCGACGTAATTCGAAAAATTCTTGCTTTCGTCTATGCCTCGGTGCTCTTAAATACTCTCCAATTCCAGCAGTTCTTGCTGAATCTAATATTCCACTCGCACATCCTGTTTAGGGCTATCGTTTTCTTGCTAAGTTCCACTCATGTTCTCTACTCTTATCCATTCTTACCATTTCTCGAAACTGGCGATTCATACCTAGGAAAACCTCTACCTTATTCCGTATTTTAATTCGGCTTGCTTTACACAATTTCCTTCTGACAATCTCCGCTAGTTTTCTTTTAATTTCACCGAACTCCTCTTAAATACATCTACACTCCCTAAATTTCTTCTACAACCCCCCTAATTAGACAGGAATTTCACGCTACTATCAATTCTCGATTTCCATCCCATGTAACACCGTATTTACGATCCGAAGAGGTCGGGTGGTGTCGGTGTCTCTTTTTTTGATTTTTTAAAATCTTTCCGTCTGTCTCCTTTCTCTAACCCACATTCGTAAACGAATTAATGGCCAACCTTCACCCCAATATTTCCATTTCCTTTAAATTCTCGACTATATGTTTGACTCGATGAATGTCCTTCAGGCCATCCGTTCTCTTTCTAATCATTCCTGTGATTTTATTATTCTCCGTATACGTTTTCTTCCTTCCATTCCGGTTAAATAGATTTGCTGTAGGTCCTAGCCATTTGGACATTTTTTGTAACGAAGCGCGGATTCGTCGGTTCGGGTTTTTGCTTTTTCCTACTTCTTTTCTTAAGAAAAATCCCAACTTTCCGATCTCCTTCCAACGGGTAAAAGATGTCATTTCAGATTTTGGTCGAATTTGAACGCTTCCTGTTTTTGTAGCAATTGTTCCCCTTTCATCTATCTGTTCGACCACATAGTCTTCCTGCCAATACGCGATTCTTTTTGTTTCGCATCACTTCACCGTTCTGTTGTCTCTGTTATTCGTCTGCGTTCTTAAACTACATTATCTTCCACCCGTTTTCGTTTTTCGTTAATTTCCTCTCCGTATTGCTGTCCTTTCTACTCAAACAAAACGCGTGTTTGCAATGCTGATCATGTGTGTATTAGGTGTTTATTGTTTTCTGTTGACGGCAATCTGGTCACTTGGACACACTGTGTTGGATCGTGAACCGTTACGGATATCCTGACATCGAGTGTACCATTATCGAAATTTGTTGTTCAACGATCTGACGAATCTGAGTCTTTTGTATTTTTTGACTTTTCTCTCCTATGCCCATTCGTTAATCGATCATCGTGTGGGTGTATCTCTTTGGAACGATACTAGATCTCGGTCCGTCAACCCCTAACCAAACTGCCGGAACCCGCACACTCGTTCTCTCAACACAATCTAATTTTATTTAACTTATTTTTTACTTTTTTTCATATGTATGTACATAAACGATCTGTCAAGCTCTGGCTAATTTGTTTATGCAGCTATCGCGTCCACTACCAGTACGCGCTGCTCAACAGAGAACCGTATGCCGTGGGGCACACGTCATATCGGTTTCGGCATTTTCAGAAATTTAGAAACCCATATCGGTACTCTCCAACTACCACCAACGAAATAAACAGAAAACGGTGATCCGTATTGTATCAAAACAAATCTTAACGGCTAACACCCTTTCTAGCGTAAATAGCGTAAACGCGTTTTATTAGGTGATTTCGGGCATTGCCGAAATCGAAACTTAATCGGAAAAATCCGATATTTTAAGAAGACAGGGGGGTGGCCGAAAAGCAAAAAAAAAGTAATTTAACTGTTAATTCGGGGAAAAAAAAGAAGAAAAAAAACCACCAACAACAACAACAACAGAAAGAACAAAATTAAAATCGGACGAATCGGTAATTTTTTTAGAGACAAAAAGCAGGTCGAAGATGAAAGCGTGTGTGTCAGTGGTGTATTATAATCGTCATATTTTTTTTATCGCTAACGCGAGTTTGTTTATGACTGAGGAGAAACGGTAGCCACTCTGGGGAAATTATCGAAGCCTTTTATTGTATTGGCCTCAGGCAGCGACTGAGCAAGTCACAAATTCAATTAACCGAGCGAACAACCCTCTAACGCAGCTGAAATGAATATTATATTACAGCCTCCGGTAAGAACCGGTCAGAATTGCAGCTTTATTATAAATCACGAGCAATTTCCCGCTTTTGTTTTTCTATTTCGCCATTTTTTCTTCCCCATTCTCCCCTCGATATATTGTGTTATTTCGAGGATCGTCCTTGTTCTTCATCGCCGTTAATTACGACGCTTAATTGCCCCGGTAATTGGTAAAAATTATCAGCATTATTCTGTGTTTTTATTTTCAAATATTTATTTTATTTCACGCTTATTTCACATTTTTACCTCTTTTTCCTCCGTAAGCTTTTACATTCGTGCTAGTATTTCCCGCCTTAATAATTCCGGTGAAAATTAACGAAAAACCAACGGAATATTTTCAGGCTATAGTAATAAATAAAACGAGTTTTAAGAATTTTTTTGCGCTCTCTGTTTATCTAATTTATTACTGCGCAGAGAAATTACAATTTCTGTTGTTTCGCTTTCACGGTTTTAAAATTTAATTCTAATTTTTCCTGTAGGGTGACTGTCTTTTTTATTCCTTTTTTCTCGTTTGGATAGCGGAATTTACGGGAAAAAAAAAGAAACACGACTGACCATCCATCTTAGTGATGATTGAGAAAAAAATAAAATAAATAAAAATATTTTTTAAAACTTTCTCACATATTAATGAATACTCATTAACTTTCGAGGGGGACGGGGGGGGGAACAACTAACAACTTTTAGTAATTTTTTTTATTTTATTTTATTATTAACGAGGTACATATTGCCAGGGAGGGGACTATCACCTCGGATGAGGTTATTTACATTATTTTAAAAGGTTTGTAATATTTATAAATTTAATTAGTCTGTATAAGTTATTTATGTTTAAATTCGCGGAGTGATCGTTTGTAAGTGTGGACTGTTGGTGTTCGGCACTGTAGATGGGACATTCAGTGATGATGTGTTTGACTGTGATCTGGCAATTGCATTGAGTGCAGGCTGGAGACTCCTGGTGGTCCAGCAGGTATGCATGGGTGGTTAGAGTATGACCTTTAGTAATTAATTATCTACGGATAGAGGGATATTAAAAAAAGAATTTTTTTTTTTTTTTTTTTTTAATAAAGGGGTTACACACTTCATGTACCGCTTGTAATCACCTAGGCTATCGCGATCCTTCAGTCCGGCAAACTGAATGAAAGCACTCCAGTCCTAGCAGATGCGAGTGTTTAGGATGTCGGTCAGTGATGTAATGTGCGGGTGACACAAACCATCGAAACGAGTACACACTGCAGTAGAATAAACCAATGAGTATTCATCGGCAGAGAAGAGTGGCAAGCAGAGCCGGGCTTTGCCTCGTGAGAAATAGAAGTATGACTGTGGAAGACTCCTGCGCACTGATTTATCGGGAGCGACCGCGGTTCCGAAGCGGACTGCTCTCAGAAAAATGCGGGTTTAGAAACTCAATTGTGTAAAAACTGCGTTCTATAAGGAACTTTTCCCGGACGATGAGCCGCGCATTGAGGACACACCATGGTTGACCAAAAAGGACCATGTTCGCGCGCTCATTTCCGGCATGGTTCGTAACTCGAAGAATATCACTGAGTAACGCTGGTAGGAGACAGTAAAAATGTGTTTAGAACTGTGAGTTCGAGACTAGTCACTGAGAAGAATCGGTCACCAGTAAAACTACCCGTTCTTTCTCCATTCCGTTTTATAATTCAAAAATTGCGAATTATTTTTCCGTAAGTAAACTAAAACTTTATAAGAAGTGTAAAATAAAAGTGTTTTTTTTTCTTTTCTATTTTTTATTTCATTTTTTTGTATTTTTTTGAAATTATTATAAAAAACAATTAGTGTTTGTATTTTTCTTTCTTAAAAATACGACAGATGAACTAATAACAATGAGAATAAAAATGGGTTATCAATTTTTAAACTAAAAAGCATGTACCCATTTTACAGTGTACCTTTTTGATCATATTTCGAGAGAATACGAGCGTAGTTTATAATTCTTATTAATTTAAACAGCACGTAAGATCGAGAGGAAACAACATTTATTGCAAGGCAAACGAATCGGTTCGATATAAAATTAAAAAAGCTTTAACTGCTGCCGGAAGTGGCTCAAATTTCATGATTCATTTGGACAGATATTCTCTCACAGCGGAGTTATGTGAAATACAAAATCGGTTACATATTTTACTGTTTTTCATAAAGACCTCGGAATTAAGTCTGTTCAAGAAGTAGTAATATATTCGAAGACGCAAAGAATATGTGTCTACAGATTAGAAACGCACCCGAACAATATGACAATTGGGTTGCTGGACAATTTACTAGAAGTTCGGCGGCTTGATAGAATATCAAGTCGATGGATCTAAGCTAAATTAAAAGTTCTAATAAAACTTCTTTTTTAACACCTACTATCGTTGGGCAGGCTGCTATTCAGGCTATGCGCACAAGATGTTAAAAATACTTGCTAAATAGCTCTATCATCGGCTAGGCGCAATATTAACGAATTGAAGAAAGAAAATATACATTTTCCTGTTTTACATTGAGCATAGTTGTAGTGAATGAGCGACATATAAAACCCCACTTTCATTGGGCGCTATCTGTACCATCGTGAACTACCATACTGTGTGACATTCGAAATTGTTGTTTTCGAAAAATCATAAATGACAATACTATGAAAAAAGTAATTATATATTTTTGAACTCGCAGACAAACTGATTAAAAACCGAAAAAAAAACAAACTTCCAGCGTCTTTTTCAAGTTTTAGTTACGAGATTTGATTAATTTAAAGACAGGCGCACATCAGCGAAGTTAAAAGTTTTTATTAACATTTTTGGTTTTTTTTTTCCAAAACTTTAAAACTGATCGTCTCTTTTTTCAACTTCTTTTTGGGCACGGCACCAAAGGACAAACAAGGAAGGAGCAGTTACTGATTCGGTCAGAAATAGCCAAAATAAAGAAACCAGGCACTGGGATAATGGACTGGAAGTGAAGTGACAGGAGGATGCCCAAAAAATAATAAATTAGAATAAAAAATTAGCACATTCAGACGAGAGGGAAGGACATTTGAAGAAGATATGGTTGGGATCACATTCCTGATCGTGATGAAGATGACAGTTACGAAATGGAGTTAAATGAAAACATAAATTTAATTCGCCGCTTTTGCCCACTGGCGTTCTACCGCTCATAAAATTCCTCGCTTCTCTCTGTTTTGATAATTTCTTAGAATTCTCATTGCTTGGATGGGAGAATTTTATATGGTTAAACCAACCAGTAATTCTCTTTTCCCACGGTTTTATTTTTTTAAAAAGTGCCTCTCTGTATAGTACTCCTATACTTTTTTTTTTTTTTTTTTTTTTTTTTTCGTTTATCAAAAAAGGAAGTCTTAAACAAAACAAAAAAAAAAAAAAAATGAAATGATTTATAAACTACATATATAGAGTATTTTTATAGTATAAAGCTTTGAAATTTTAAGATTCGTTTTCGCGTTGCATTCCGTAAGGTGCGATGACGAATTTGTGATATTTTTTATTTTTATAGTATCGCATCAGGTAGAATTTTATATTGGTTTAATTGGGTGATTTGTCACCTAGTTCAAAAGTATATCGATATTCTTATATTTATAAGAGTTTAATTCGTCAAATATGGTGATTTTCTTCCGGTTTTATTTTTTTCTTTTTTAACTTTGTTTTTTCATTTGAACGTACGTAAACCTCATGCAATCCCAAAATCGCTAATTTAACCCCGCTCGATAGCTGGTTTATAGGACGACTGATGCTGTCATTTAAATTTCTTCCAAAACCAGCTGACCAAACTAATTAAATGCTATTTACGGCACCAGGCATTATTATTATTTATTACTAATTATAACAATATACACGCTTTTATATAGATATGATGAGATAATTTATTGTCATTAACGAGTTTCAAAGATGATATCCTCTCGTGATCATGAAATGTACCCCATCTTGACGATATAATCTTCCGTACGCGTTAATGACAATAATATAATATTTACAAAATACCACGTTCATTTTCATTTCTTTCTATCAGAGTGGTACGTAATAATTTGCTATTCCCAGATTTCCTTTCCACAATGTTCTCTCCATCCTAATGTTTTTTTGCGATGCCGATCATGTGTTTTTTCAGCGTTCATCTCTTTCTGTGGAGCGTTCTGCTAAGGTTTGGGCTTCCTATTCCTTTTTGTGCCTCTTATGTCGCCCATGTCTTTTCTAATTCCCCATTAATTATTCCTGCTATTTATTCCTTTTTATCAAAGATTTCTGATCGGATTAAAATATAACCGACTTCTTTCCTCACTATTTGTTTCTAGGTAAAGATCCTTGGTTGACAAGCCGAAAAAAGAAAACAACAATAAGGGAACACTTCTTGTTCCATGATTATGTTGTTAAATGATAATATCCCATAATTGCTAAATTTTGTTCAAAATAGAAAAGACCGATAAGAATGATGTAGTTAATTGGAAACGATTTTTCTGAAAGCTGTTTAGAAGAAAAATAATTAGCGGTCAAGAGGGCTCGCTGCCCAAAGGTTCGAAGGGCAGAATTTATATCCTTATATATATATATATATATATATATATATATATATATATAGTTGTGTTATCTTCATCATTCGCTTAACACCTTCCTGAAATTATCCTGCCTTCTGTGATTCCAGTCATGCATTTTTTAAGTGCTTATCCTTATTTACCGAAAGTTCCGTTCTGTATTCCCACTTACCATCACTTCCCGGCTTTCTGCTATATCTTTGTCTACTCCCTATATACCTCTGAGCGTGTTTATACCATTAATCTCTGGAGCAGAATTTCTAATTGACTCTTTCCTTTCCATATTCAATCTGAGTACAATGGTTCTTTGTTGACAGATAAAAAAAAAAAAAAAAAAAAAAACGTAGCCAGCTATCGCGGCATAATTAGTTAGACAGCGGTGTATCGTGTTCGGGGTAGAACCTGGTTTGAATCCCGCAACTGTACATTGAACAGGTATAAAACCATTTTACTCTATCCCGTGTTGATAGTTAACATATGTGTCCAAGGTGAAAAAAAAAATTGTTGAATTACATAAACGAATGGTTTTCTTAAAAAAAGTTGACATGTACCGCGCAATTTCTTCTGGCGAGTTATTCGATATGCGTACAATACATGTAACATATGTGTGTGTGTGTGTATGTGTGCAAAAAATATTACATCCGTAGGCATATTATGTACTCTACACAAGCGTTACTACTATGACCGGCACGTGATGGGGTGAAATTCAAAATCTATTTATTGTGCAGCAACGGCCCCGTTCAGTTTCAGTTGTGTTTGTGTACATGTGCGTTGTTACGTGTATTTACATAGCGGAGGAGGCAGCACACGGTGTAATAGTGCAAAACTGAACGCGTGTTTTCTCAGGTGCTTGTACGTTATAATATATTAGTTCAAAATTAAAATAGTGGAAAATAAACAACGCGTGCGAATTGTTAGAGAAAAAAGAGGCGAACGAAAAAATATTTCACAAAATTAACTTCCAATAATCATTGTACACTACTTTCAAAAATTTTATCGATCGCGTTAAGAAGAATACAAAAATAAAAAAAAAAAAAAAAAAAAAAATGAAGTCCGAAGAAAAACAGTTAAGGCCGATTTTCTAAAATCCAAACAAAAATATCTTAGAAAACATCAATTTTTTTTTTTTTTTTTTTTTTGCTCGTAAAGTATTAAAAAAAAATTTGCAAAAAATTGTTCACTTACCAGTCGTTTCCAGTTTTAGATAAATTTTGCCGTTTCCTACCGATTTGATGAGGCTTTGGTTCGCATACCAAATTCACATCTGAAAATTTATTATTAGTACAGACTGAGCAACGCAAACTTCAAAATTCAAAATCACCACTATTTCATAAAAAATTATAAAAATAAGCGAGGATCAAAAATTAAATGTTCTCCCCTGTTCGTGTATAATTTCCGATTTTAACTATGTCAAAAATCAAAATATTTATTTTTGCGCCCGCCGCCGCCGCCGCCGACCGATATATTATGGCTGCTAAAAATTAAAAATCACGTAGTTCTAAATTCGGAAAATTTTTTAAAAGTTAAATTTTATACTGCGGTTGTAACATGAAAAGAAATAAAGAAGAAAAAAAAAAAAAAAACAGAAAAAATCGTATTTTTTTTTTTAAAAAAAATAAATAAGAAGTGATGCTTGTGCTTACGAAGTGGTCGAAAGTTTGATTAAACTTTCTAAATTACTCTGATGAAAGACTACATCATCAGAACGTCGTCATCCCTATATGCAAAAGACTGTATCGAATAAAATTTCGCGCGCTTCTCGGAGGAGCGACAGCGAAAAGTTCTTCGGACGAGTCTCCGATAAATCTTGTTAAAACTTACCGAGTTAAATTTCTAAAGTGAGTGAAATTTCCTTCCGTGGAAATAATTCCGCTACCGGTCAGCGCTTTCCAAAAAAAACCCCGTAATAATCAGTATATAAAACTGATACCTATATATGTAATTTTTCATTTGCGTGTATGCTAATCCGGAACCAATTGCATCATATTTCGGCTCGGTGTTGTAATAATTGAAGTTCTAAAATGATCACAGCCGCCGGGGTTTATTGAATGGTAAGCTTTGTTGTGTCTTCAGGAAATACACGAACTAGTATCCGGATGTGTCGCATGTCGGACGTAACGAAACTGATCAAGCGAGGTTGTTGTCACAGTTTTCAGAGTATTTTCACGTCACCGTTGTGCATCACTAAATCCGAATTGTTGCACGGTATTTGATCAAGTAGAATGAACTAATATCGATGAACTGCTCTTTTTGTAAGAATCTTGAGCGCAGTTAAATTGTTTACCATTTTGTTTTGATTCTCTTTTCTTTAGATTTATCCGGAAATCTGTGTAGTACACGTAATTCCCCTCATTAGTGAAAAAATTCACTTGCGTTTTTAAAATTACAATATTGGTTTTTTCTAACGAGCAAAGTTTTTTGCTCGATGTGCTTTAGACACTACTATTTCGACTTGCAAAGTTACACATGTTACGGAACAAATTTTGCCCCCTACAAATTGAAATATTTCGTTCACTCCTGAATTCGAGAGGGCCGATTGTCGATTAGAAAACTCTGCATCTAGGGCATCGAAGAGTGCGCGCTCAGTTTATGGGCGCAGCAAAAAATAACAAGCGGTAGTTGTGGGATCGGTACTTTCCAGCATGTAGTTGTGGCACAGTCGACCGAGATTGCGCGCAATTGCGTAATAAACGTTAATATTCCGTTTACAACGGCGCGGTCAAAAGTGCCATAACTCCTTGGCTGCTATTAACATTACTAATTTCCGCGGATGAAATATTTTCCACGCTGAAGATCGTACCTAGACTGAAACAGTAATCGCTGAAGCGCAGACAACGTGAATGATACTCCCCGTCCGCTTCAGTAGTAGGTGTAGTGTCTTTGCTTTCGCTCCGTGTCACTATGGGGATGGCATCGCGATACTGTCGTATTACTCTTCACACGTGTTCCGAGGATCAGGCTATGTGTTCTGATTTGAAACTTTTACCTTCTGCAGAATCGTAAAATTAGTTAAGCTCAGGTGAAACATTATCGTTGATCACCACGACCCTTAATTTTGCATCTGTTCGACTTTTTTTAATTTTCCTACATTCCCAAAATTTCTCGTTTTCGTTTCAATCATTATCGCTTCCAAAGCTAATTCGCCTTTCGACTTCTACCGCGATAAGTTGCTTTCCGAATTAATCTAAGAGCTCTCGATTAGAGACTGTTTAGGGAAGAGAATTTTTAAGGGTTTAGTTTCTACATGCTTTATTTGTATTTCCTGTTCGGTCTTTTTAACATACTGACAAATATATTCTTTTGATTCTGGACACTTAATAAGTATTCGGCTAACTTCTTCTGCTTTGCATTTCGGTTACATTTCTTTTATCCAGCTGCATAATTAAGAGTAACCTGTTTTCATATTTTCCACCTGGGATTTTTTTTTTTTTTTTTTAAATTTACAAATATAAACCTAGGCGTCGTGTGTAACTACCTGGGCTATTACGGCACCTAGACTCACTTGAAATTACAGAAGGCGGTGCAGTCTGTTCGATGCTGCAAAATTCAACACTGCCCGAACACAATCTGGGTAGTTCGACAACAGACGGTGGGGTGAGGTATGACTAGAAGTACGGGAAGTATGCCGGCACCATTTCAGCAGATGCTCTACAGTTGGTGAGGCCATGAACCCGCACAGAGGGCAAGTGACCGGAGGGGGAGCTCCTTCAAAGACGTGATTGTGTGATAGTGCAGTGTGCCCCGGACGCGGTCTCGATAGGATCGAGAACTCCCTACGTGTGACGGGGAACGGTGGCCACCATGGGTCGGTGTCCGACTTTATGGACCTGAGCCAGGTTGTTTGTTTTGACCATAGTTTGCTCCACTCCTCAGCAAAGTGCATCAGAAAGACTGATGCGCCAAAACGAGGCAGTAAAGCGTTAAACGGCATCGGGCTAGATAGAGTTGCCTTAGCAGCCAAGTCAACCCGCTCATTGCCGGGAACCCCAACATGACCAGGGACCCATAAGAATGTGACATATACCTCAGATCGTGAAAGTTGGAATAGGAGGTTTTTTATTTTAATTATTAGAGAGTTGCAACTGTCTGGACTCTGGATGGCTTTTATAGATTGAAGTGAGTCGGTAATCAGAAGGGCATTTTGAGACGCTGGGTTGGAAGAGTATGTCTCAAGGCAAAGAAGGATCCCAAACATTTCTGCCTCTAAAGTAGAGCAGTAGACGTTTAGGCGCTCGGTGTACATTACACCTCCAATTTCATAAGCGCATGCAGTTGGTGAAGGAGAATTAGTAGGACTCGCTTTAGCTGCGTCTGTGTACATGTGAATGTAGTTAGGGAAGGAGGCGAGTTTATTTGATACTACTTGAGACATGGGTATAGAAAGGTTAGATGCTCCTAAGGGATCTGCTAAAGATATGTTCGTAGATGTTGAGACATGAATCCAGGGCGCTAAAGCGGTCGGATTAACATGGTGATCGCTCCAATTTATGCCTACCTTAGAAAGAAAAGTTAAAGCCTTGACCAATGGATCGCCAGGAAAGGATGGGAATGGGATTTGGAAGTTACTGGTGGAAAAATGATCCGGTAAGGAATAACGAAAAGAATCTCGAAAGGTGAGATAATCGCGAATAGTAGATAAAGGAGGAAGGCCCACCAAAGCACAAACGCCCAACGAAGGAGAAGTTCGGTGCGCCCCAAGTATGATACGTAAAGAAGTGTTATGGATAGGATCGATAGATTTTAGAAGAGTTTTATTAGCCGAAGAATGCACCTGACAACCGTATGACAGTTTACTCAGGATAAGGGCTTTGTATACTGATAACAGCAATTTTGGATCTATATTGTACTTGTGGTTGGATAAACATTTCAAGATGGACAAGGATTTCATGCAACTACGCTTAAGGATAGACATGTGTGGAGCCCACGATAATCTCCCATCGAACGTTAGACCCAGAAACTCTATGGAAGGAAGGAATGGGATAGGTACATGTTTTAGGTAGAGGATGATATCAGGATTGGAAATAAGACGACGCTTCTTTAGGAATTCGACACATGCAGTTTTTGAGGATGAGAAATCCAAGCCATTCTTTTCCGCCCAGTTTTGTAATCTATTGATCGTTGACTGTAGGATAGACATCGCATTAACGGGGAAGTTTGAAGGAAGAGATATGTTAAGGTCATCAATGAACAAACGGGCTGTTACCGGCGGCCTTATGCACTCAGCTATATCGTTTATAGAAAGGATAAACAAGGTTACGCTTAAAGGAGAACCCGGTGGAATTCCATTTTCAGTCGTGAAGGATGAAGATACTGAAGAGCCTATTCTTACTTGAATAGTTCTATCAGTGAGGAAGCTCTGGATAAAATTGCCCATATTACCGCTAATTCCGGCGTTCTTCAGCTTTTTAAGCACTCCATATCGCCATATGCGGTCCTAAGCTTTCTCTATGTCAAAAAAGACCGAGTAGAGATGCTGTGATCTACTGTGGGCTGTTAGGATTTGCCTTTGTAGGCTAAGAATATGAACTTGTGCAGATTTATATTTTCGGCCGCCTGCTTGGATTGGAGAAAGGATTTTCTTGGATTCAAGATAGAAATAGAGGCGTCGGTTCACCATTTTCTCCATTACCTTAGAAAGGACTGAGATCAACGAGATGGGTCTATAGCTTTGCGGAAGGAAGGAGTCTTTGTTCGACTTGACAATCGGAATAAGCAGAGTTGTTTTTAAGAATTGTGGGATAAAACCAGAAGACCAAATTTGCTTGTAGATGCCGAGCAGGAATAATCTAGCAGATGTAGGAAGATGTTTGAGCATAAAGGAATGTATAGAATCCACTCCAGGTGCGCTATTCCTTATGTTGCAGTTTAGTTGATAATTTAACTCGTGGATTGTAAAAGGAAGATTTAAAGGATCATTTTCGTCGGAATTAAAAGATATTGTTTGTTGTTCCACGGTTAGTTTCATGGCTGCAAAGGAAGGATCATATAAGGAGGACGACGGGGAATTCTTAAAATGGAGCGCAAAGATTCTCACAACGTCAGACTCGTCTTTAATCAGCGAGCCATTCATGAGTAACGCAGGAGTCAAAGAATGATTCGAGGCTCCATTGAGAGACTTGATTCTTTTCCACGTAATGGTGCTGGGTGTATCTTTCGTAATAGAAGAGACAAAAGATATCCAAGACTGGCGTTTCTTTGTCCGGATAAGTAACCTCGCTATGGCCTTGCGCTTTTTGAATTCCACTAGATCACTGAGTAATTTGGTGGTCTTGTACTTACGGAGAGCTCTTTTTCTCTCAGAAATGGCTGCGCTAATCTCTGGGCACCACCAAGGTACCCGCTTATGCTGTGTGTATGATGTTAGTGGAATGGATGCTACAGCGGCAGTGTTAATTGCTTCCGTGAGCTTCTGTAGGTTCTCCTCTACCGATAGTGAGAAGTGGTGTGGGACAATAAATCCTGACTTATATTTGTCCCAATCTGCTCTGTGAAAAGCGAAACGTCTAACCGACCGCTTTGCTCTCGCCTTCGGCACCGTGGGAGGAATATTGATGAAAATTGGGAAATGGTCACTAGAGCAAAGGTCTTGATGTACGGTGCTTGATAAGAATGGGAATAGTGCAGCCGATGCAAAAGCAAGGTCTAAAGTAGAGAAAGAATTATAAGAAAAATTGAAATGCGTGTGTGAAGGGGGAGGAAGTAGCAGGAGGTTACTGTTCAAGAGGTAGTCGGAGATTATCGTTCCATGAGCGTTGTAACGTGTGGATTCCCACAATGGGGAATGAGCATTAAAATCACCCAACGAAAAAGAGTTGGGTATCCTATCTGAGCTAGCAGGGTATCAAACTGCATTTGAGTAATCCTTTCGGAAGGAGGAAAGTAGCAGTTACAGATATTTATACAGGAAAAGGGGAGTGATGGAATTGTAACTTGGACCGCCATCACTTGTAATGTGGTATTTAATATTAATTGTTGAGAAGGGAAACTGTCCTTTACCAATATGGCGACTCCTCCGCTGGTTACTGAACCCTGCGTGTAGTCATATCGATAGACAGTGTAATCTTTAAATAAGGGAGAATGTGTTGATTTTAGATGTGTTTCTTGCAAGCAAACTATGGTTGGATCATGATTGCACAGTAGTAGCTTCAGTTCTATATGTTTGTAGAGGCCTCTGCAGTTCCACTGCATAATGTCCTTTTCCACCTGGGATTGATCGCTGTGTGCCTTGAATTGCAAATGTTTAATTCTGGACTCTGCGCTGAACAACTCGTTCCTTTACTGCGTAACTTCAGAGTTGAAAAATACCATTTTATTCCGCAATCAGGGTCTCTTGGCTCAGCTGTTTTTCTCTTTAACCAGTCTTGAGTCTAGTCCTCCTGATTTCGATAGTTTTATGTAATGTCACTATTAATTTCATTCGAAAGAACATTTAAAATGGTTAGCGTGTGTTTTAGAAGGTTTATTTCCGCTTTACCTGAATGTGAGATTTCACTAGGTAACTAGAAAGTGCTGAAGGACCATTCATTCTTCTAAGTGAAAACAGAGAGGATTAGAGAAAATTTTGTGTCTTTTTCTTGTTTAGAAAACCAAAACTAAATTCCGAAATTCGCTTAAGAAGACTAGTAAAAATTGACTTTTTTCGATTTATTTAAATTGCACTCAATTCAGTAAAAACCTAAGAGTTATTTAACTTTTTCCCCCTTATTTATTTATATTTTTGGCGCGGACAACACCGTTTAGTCAGTCTACGTTGAATCGTTCAGTTGTTATTTAAGATGTGAAACAAGGTGTAACTGATGTGTAATGATAATATACCATTCAGAGAGCAGGACTGTAGAGGCTTTTTTTATTCGTTTTTATGTAGCTCTATAGAATAAGTACACCTTCTTGTAGTCAATCCAACGCTGCGCAATATCCACGGATACACTGTATCACATGTATATCCTAGACAATTCTGTGCGTCATTACTTCTATGCAAGTTATATAGGCTGCAACAACTGCAAACCATATACGCTCAATATGTTTGCGCAAGCACGCAAATCGGCTTTACTATTCCGGCATTTCAGGTGTTCGGCAATGTCTTCTGTCAATTAAAACGCGAACATAATACCTTGTTACGAAATTACCGACAATTATTCTGGAGATTATAATAAATAATACTAATTTCTTTAAATTTACTCTGCAACTAAGAAATTAGTATCCAACAACCTTTTTACGGTTATACCTTATTAGAATCGATGATGAAATGTTATTTTCATATTTATTCTTCAACTCGGAAATGTGAAACAAAAATATAATACAATCTGTCGATTATTTGGTTTACTTATTTCCGAATCTTTCTTATCAGTACAAATGCTACACGCATAACATGGCTAGACTTCATCCAACATACAAAATATCGGGAATGTGCGCGATGGGACACTTGCATCTTTTCCGTTATTTTACGATTTATTTATACGTAGTTGTCATTTTTTGTTTAGATTATTAATTGTTTCGCGGATAATAGATTCTAAAGTTTAACATTTCAATTGACATTTCCCCATCATTTGATTACATTTAAAATGTTAGCATTGATGAAAAATCGAAAAGGTTCTTCTGTGTACGTTTATAACATTTACTACAATGGGCATGCTGCCAAGTTTTATCATAACTTCGTAGAACGTAAATAAGGCGCATTCAATTTTTTTTTTTTAATGTAATATACTATTACGAGCTGTTCATTAAGGACATTTAGCAATACGTATGAATGGAATTAAGCATGAAGGGAGGAGTACCCCATGGCACTTACCCGATTACCCCGACCTTAAACAAGGTCCTGCGGTTTCTGGCATTTCAGTATTCTTACATCGTCGGTAACATCTTGCAATCCTTTAGCAAGAGTGTTCGAATGAGTATCGATATAATCTATACACAAATCTCGATGTAAGGTTAGATTAGTTACATACCAGGGTGCCTTGGTTATCAACCGAAGGATCTTATTGTGGGAAGTCTGTATTACTTTCAAGTTTGACGGTTTAGCGTAACCCCAAAGTTGAACCCCGTACGTTCAGATAAGTTTTAGAATTCTCTCGTATATATTAGAGATGTTTGTTATCCGTGGTCAGTATACACTGTTCCATTAGCCAATACATTTTTTTTTTAACCCGCGTATCTAGTTCTTTCTTTTTAACCTGTATATTTACTACGTCAGTCGGCTGTCTAAATGCAGACCGAAATACCTCACTGTTGCTCGCACAGGAAGATCTATGTTATTGATCCTAACGGGCGGGACTTCAACTTTTCGGTTAGTAAAGTGGATATTCACCGATTTGATCTCGTTTATCCCGATTTTCCATTTTTTAAACCATGTTTCCGCCTTTAATAATAAAATTTCGCTTATAGAAGATAAAATTCGAATTAACAATCAGGCAGTAATAGCAAAATATAACACCGCTACAGAGATTATTGGACGCTTGGTTTTACAACCGACGGGAATTTATAATTTTTTACGGGAAAAAAAAAAAAAAAAAAATGAAGATATTATTGCAAATTCTGCCAAAAATTTCTTCCTACACTAGTGTTCGTTAGTCGCATAAAAAACATCGTCGGTAAAGACGTAAAATAATTATTATTAGAAAATAATCGATAAAATGAACGAAAATATTTGCTTTGAGAATAAATTTTTTTTTTTATTATTGTTTTAATTCTATCGTTTAATATATTTTTTTCTTAAATTATTTTAATAGAGAAGTTCTTCGTTGATTTTCAATTTTTTCTGCATTCAGCGAGAAGTTGCTTTTTCAGATTCTCCGGTGATTTAATAGATGGGCCGAAATTTTTCAACGGTTTTATGAGATCAGACGCCGGTTAGAGTTGAGGAAGGAAGAATTTTCCTTAACTGGCAAAAGAAAAGAGATAGAAGTGAAAAATTAAAATATAACGCCCGCGTATAATTTAATAACTTGCATTCTTTAGTTAAAGATACGGCCACTGCTAGATTTATATTTTCATCGTACTTGGGCCTATTCGGTCTAGTGTAGCGTACTTTGTCCACGGAGTTAGTGTCGATGGTAGAGAAGAAAAGAAGGAAGTATTGTACATTGCTTTTTCCCCATGTTTTTGTTGGTTCTGTGACTCTAACGTACATCGTTAAAATTGAAATAAGTAATTTTCGTAAAAACAAATTTTTATCTTTTTAATTATTCCGAACCTGAATATTCAAGCACTATTATTTATGCGTATCTTTTTAAAATTCCCTGAAATACATTCCCGGTAAAATTTTTAAATCGAAATTTTCAACTAAATTCTTCAGAATGGATTTGTTCAGAATTATACTTTATCGACAAATTATGTAGTTGCGTAGCCCCGGAACTTTAGTGCAGTCAGAAAACCTTATGATACTTACAAGAATGCTAAGGAAGCAAATTATTTTTCTTCTTTGTGTATCGTACGTAAGGGCGTAGGCGATGACAATTGCAGTTACCACAGCCTAAGTTCCTGGACTGAGATGGTGGTATTGGCCCACGATGAGCAATTACACCGTTTAGTTTTTTTGTCCCCACCAGGAATGCCAAATGAATCGGTATATGCCGTTTAGTTAAGCTGTGAGGAATGCCACCATGACGAGGTCTCACTTTATTACACCGTGGAGACGTCTTAAATTATTATTCGTTGTCATTATTATTATTTCATTCTTTTTCTTTATTTATTAAATTTACGGTCATTATGATTATTTCATGATCAATATTTACGCAGTTATGGTTATTAAGTTTTGTAAAGTCACTTGAAAAAATCTTTCTTGATTAAATGGCCGCTGAAATATAAACATACACAATTATGAAAAATGCAAACGATTAAAGTAAGAATTTAAATTCTATGTATCCCGTTATTGGCGCTGATAACCTGCCTCGCAATCAGTCTGCAGGTTGTTGGACTACACAGATTTCAAATAACGAGGGTTCTCTTCTTCATACGCCATCTCCGCCTCGGAGGTTGGCGATCCACGTTGCCAGCACGACCTTTGAATCAACGGAGCGGAACAACTCAATTGATGTGCATCCAAGCCATCGGCAGAAATCTTTCATCCAGGAGTTCTGCGAGCGTCCAACAGATCTTTTGCCCATTATTTTTCCTTCTAGGATGACTCGCAGGATCTCGTACTTGGGCCTCTCATTACGTGGGCCAAATACCGTAGCTTGCGTTCTTTGACCTATCTAGTATTTCCTTGTTTGTGATACTTTGAATCCAGGATACCCGTAGCCTACGACGACAGGTGTACATTTCAAAAGCCTGTATGCATTTTTCCAGTGTGGAATCCATCGTCCAGCATTCGCAACCATACTGCAAGACCGTAAGAGAAGTCTCATCCTTAGATCGATGTTCAATTCGCGTCTTATGAAAATATTTCTCATGGTTATAAACGCTGCTCGAGCCATCTCGATTCGAGAACGAATCTCTTTCTTTGAGGTGCAGCTGTCATCTAGAGTGGTGCCTAGGTATTTGATTGTCGTGACTTGCTCTATTTCTGCGCCATTAATTTCCAGGGTGCATTTGGTTGGTCATAACTTTTGTTTTCGAGGTGTTCATCAGAAGTCAAAACGCTTTGCTATGCTCTACCAGCTTGTCTATCATCTGCTGCAGTTCTGCTTGGCTACTGGCTATTATACGACTGTCGTCCGCATAACGTATATTATTAATTATTATTCCATTTAGCTTAATTCCTCCGTCGTTTACACCAAGTGCCTCTTCGAAAATCGCCTCCACATATATATTAAAAAGAAGGGGGGACAAAATGCATCCTTGCCGAACGCCTCTCTTAATAGTAACATCGCCAGATAGGGAGCCGTCGATTCTCACCGTCGCTGTCTGATTCCAGTATAAATTGCTGATGATGCGAAGGTCTCTTTTGTCTATACCCAGTTTACTGAGTATCTGCATTAATTTATCGTGTTGTACACAGTCGAATGCCTTTTTATAATCAATAAAGCACGCGAATACGGTCTCGTATTCATGTCTCGGCACCGCTGTATTAGTGTTCGAACCGCAAGCAGGGCCTCGCGGGTGCCCATGCCATTTCTGAAATCAAACTGTGTATTTCCCATTCTTTCTTCGCAGCGTTTATATATTCTGGAGTGTACCACACGGAGAAATATTTTTAAGGCATGCGACATTATGCTGGTTGGTGTAGGTAAATTATAATGAATGTTGCATCAGTCGCGTATCGTGAAACAATAACCTGAACTTCACGGTAAATTTATGATTTTGAATAGTTCAATAAGACAAGGTAACCGTAATTGTTAACTTCTGTAGGAGATCGGTAACTAATCACAAGAAAGGTTAAACAACTAAGTCAGGATCCGAAAGATGTTTAAGACCGGCGATCAAAAAATTCTTCGACCGTTTTTTTTTTTGTTTTTTTTTTTTTTTTTTTTTTTTTTGATTCTCTCACTCCCCAACCCTGTGACCATTCATCATTTCCAAAAAGACAGCGCGTATTTCTTTTCACCTTCAATCTACAAGATGGTATGTTCACCTTCGGCCGAATAAGGATCTCCTCACACACTAGCATTCTTGATCTTTTACTGTGATTTTTTTTGTTTTTATTTTATTTTATTACGTATTTTTATTTTATTTTATTTTCATTCGATACTGCGACACAGAGAACTCAATATGAAGAAAAAAATCATTCGTAAGTATAAATTTCGCCGCGCGCTAAATACTGCATGGATTTATTGACGAGCGCAGTTTTAGGTATTTTGAAGAGATCTCTGATTGATCTCTAGCATTTCTTTTTCAATTCTAGTAGGTGGACACTTTTCTGTTATCGATATTATTTTTCTGATTTTTTCTCGATATCGATGTTACTATTACTTTTGTACTTTTTTTTTCTTTTTCATCTTCGCTTGACCATGTAATTTATGTTTGCGTTCGGTGATGGTTTTCGTTTTCGGGAACATAATGAATACACTTCTTATTACTGTGCAGTCTGATGAATAAGAAGTTCCACCACATAAGTTTAAGCATGTAAAGACTATATTTTGCTAATTTAGGAAACTCAAAAACGTATTGTTTATATGCGTTGTAGTTTGTTAAGTTGTTTCGGTAGTTTAATAAAATTTATGGTATAAATTATTACTTGCATTTTTTTTTTTTTTTTTTTTTTTTATTATATAAAATTGGAACATTTTTTCGTTATAAAATATAATAGGGGCGGGCTTAAGAATTACGTTGTAAATTTGGATAATTTTATACAAAGTATAGAAGAGAAAGAGACAGAAATGTAGTCAAGAGGGGTGAAGGAGCACAGCCCCTTGCGAGGCCAGAATTACCCAGTTTATATATATATATATGTATTGATTGAAACAAACTGGGTTATAATAGTGAACTTGGCCTGTAGCGCGAAACCACACGGGGTAGAATTTAGATTTTCTGGGAATCGGAATAGATAATTCCGAAAGATTTTTCTTTTAATTTATTGAAAAAATGTTTCGAACCGTAAGAGAAACAAACACACAGGTACCAGTGACCCCTATAGTGTCACACGTAATAGCTCGCTTCGAACTTTAATCAGACGGATGTTTAAAAAGGAATAAATCCGACAACATTTTACTAGTATCACAAATGAGACAAATATTTCGTGCCGAAGCACTTTTATCCGATTGGGAGGTATCACGGAGGATTCATATAGGCAATCACGGTAGTAACGCGTATATTTTGCTAAATTAAACGGGCAAATCTATCGACAGGGAAGAAAAATAGAATTCACGTTCGTATAGAAACAACCTCGACTCGAATATAAAACAAAAAAAAGAAAAATTAATTAATAAAGTGGAAAAGAACGTCATGCAAACGACTTGACATCCGTATTTTCGGAATAAACAACGACTAGGAAAAGTGAAAAGCGACATGCAACGTTGCGTTGACTCGCTAATAATGCGGTAGCTCTACTGTGATTAGATATGCGAAAAAGCGACATACAACGTTGCGTTGACTCGCTCATCCAAAAGCGGTAACTAACGATGGCTTTATCTCACAATATCGGCAAGGTGCAAGAGGCAACAGCTAGATAATAACGGTAAACTTAAATTGATAAGGCCATTGGCATATCACACGCATGCTACAATACCTGATTCTTCTTCTCTCACGACTCACGCTACAGACAGACGCTACCTTGTTGTACGTGCACACACAGCAGGACACGTATACAGGCTCCAACTCCACATGTGCCGAAAATTCCACGGAAAAGTTAGAAAATACATTCTCCTGCAAGCGTCTCCGGACATCGTATTCTCCGCTAACAACGAACAATAGGATGATTTCGAGAGATTGAAAATTAATGATTTTAACCAGAGAGAATAGTTTCTAGCTCGACTTCATTGCTGGATAAATATCGAATCCGTATCAATAAATATGTTTATGTGCATGTATATATCAATATCAATTGAGTGTTAAACATTTTTCGTTAAAGCAATAAAATGACAACACGGTGTTTGTTAACTTTTTAAGTATCATTTTTATTAGATACATTGTGATCTTTAGTTATGAAGGACTACAAATTGAAATCTTCCTTTAATCTGTCGACACTCGTTAGGCGCTTGTTCACCAAATCCCAGCCGAACAAAATAATATCACTGTCGAAACAAGTAAGCTGCATTAGCGGTCTGTATTATGAGTAGTCCACTAAATACATAAAATTTAAAACTATCGCTAAACTAATTTTACGGAGTGCTGCGAAAAAAGAAAAAAATAATAATGCCACTTTTCACACAAATAGGCGTGTTCCGATAAGTGTCGATGAGAAAAAAATTTACGAATTTGTTTAATGAAATGGTTAATGCGGTAGACAATGCAACGGTCTCCAGTGACGTCACAATGAAGAAACCTACGCGCGTGACTGGTACCGCACAATTCGTCGTGTACGCCTAAAGCGAACATATCCTCTTTTATTTAATCCTCACTTTTTGTTTCAGGCAAAAAAAGACCCGCGGCGAAGAGAAGATCGGTGTGCGCGGAATCGGACGGAATAGACAAAAAATCGTAATCGGTAGGTTGCTTTTAAAATATTCATTTGATAAATCATCGTAATTGCGTAACGACGTCAGTCTAGAGGTAATAATGTGTTCTAACCTGGAAGCGAACAGATTAAATTTCCTTTGAACCGCCGATATCATCGACGCTGCTCTAGGCTTCATTTAGGCCGCTATTATTATAATCTTAGACATCATGCGCGCAGACCGAAATTCTCTTTGTCATACGTGATTTTCCGTAATGAGACCAATTTGTTCCGGCGAGCCTTTGTTGCTTCCGATTTTCCAAAAAAACAACCGCCATTATGGTGTCTCTGTGTATAAAATATTATACCGCTGTCGAAATAGAAAAGACAGAAACAACGCGTAATTCAGTTGAAAAGTATCAAATTTACTACGTGTACTCGTGTCAATGTCTGAAAAAAGTGGAGAAGGGAAGAAAAACAAAGCTGCCATTGCGAAGAGACGTCGAAAATCTGATAGAATGCAAAGAAAGTGGAAAACGATGAATGCGAGAGAATACAGATGAAAGGTCGTAAAGAGTTGCGAAGAGAAAGTACAGCGCCTAGGGATTTAGGCTGTACGAAAAAAACATATAAAAAAAAAACAAAAAAAAAACAAAAACAAACTTATAGACAACATTCGGCCTCTGCAATGATTATTTTATTAAAGAAATAACTTTTCGGGAAACGAAATATTTTATTTAACCCGGACGGGCCGAGTGAAAGTAAGTTTTAACAAAAGAAATAAAACAGTAATAATAATAATGAAAAGAAAAAACTTTAAAAATTTATCTATACGTAATGGGTCAGCAAGACCTCGGCTAAGGCTATTTTACATTAGCGAGCTTTATGGTCAGTTGCACTTTGGTCAACCGTCCGTATGCCGGACGGCTTAATAACGACAATAAAATTATCGTTTCCAGCCGGCTCCTTCAGCGAACATTAACTGAGAATGCTCATCGAGCGGGGCCAGCGAGCGTGCACTCGTCCGGGCGGCGGATATTAGTTTTCTGGGAAAAATAAACTGCCTTTACGACACGACCCCAGTGCGGTTACTAAATATAAAAATATTCCGCGCCTGCTCCTTTTTCTCGACGGTGAAAAAATCACTTCAGTTAAACTGGGAGACCACCACCGGTGGAGCATTTGTTGCGCTCGGCAATGGCGAAAATTAAATATTTGCCCTCTTACTCTTATTTGCTCTTGTTTGTTTTTTTTTTTTTTTTTTTTTTTGTCTGAGGAATTTTCGAATAGGTGTAAAAGAGGAATGAAAAAGAGGAAAGGAACGAATAGAAATACACCGTATTCAGGAAATTCTGGAAATGTGTTGAAAGACAAACGAACAGCGCTAATAATAATAATAATAATAATAATAATAGGTAATAATAATAATAATAATAGGAAATAATAATAATAATAATAATAATAATAGTAGAAAAAAGGGAAATGTAATGAAGGAACAAGTGGAGCCGGGTTAGGCTGGTTTTTCAGTTCATTGACGAGAGCTGTCAGTTGCACCGCGTGGTTAGTTGCCGGTTCCATTACACGGCAGCACGATTGCTGTCGATTGCTATTTACTCGCCGGTTAAGCAGCACCTCGGCGAAAACAAGATTCGCCTTCGACGTTTGTACCGACATTTCCACTTCCCCGTACCCGCAACCCGCAACCCGCGCTGAAACCGTCGCGTCCCGTCTAGCCGGAAAAGCCGACAAACAAAGGCCGCTGACAAATAAATCCTTCCGCGAGCGATCGGTCCGCGCACGTTATGCTACATTAAACACTTTCTTCTTCAGCCGAATCGTATAAATTTTTCCCTCTCGCCGGGCAAAGTGGAAAGCCAACGACCGACATATCCGAGAGACTTTGTCTGCCACTGTTTTTGACTGTTAAACTAATACGTTTGCCAAAAATATCCATGTTTCGCCGTTGAAAATTGCCTCACGTTCGGCGTTTTTTCTCTTTTTTTTTTTTTGTTTTTTTTTTCATTTCCATAACACCCGGTTCGCAATAACGTCTCCTCCGTACGGATATGTATCTGGTGAAGCGTTTTTTTCGCTATTATCTCTTTTAATCTCTTACCCCAAGCTGCCCTTATAGATCCCAACTCTTAAATCAATTTGGCTGCCGAAATTAAATTTTTAAGAGACATTAAGGCTCTAAGAGGTAAACGGTCGATCGCACCGGAGTCCATCTTTTGCAAATGGAGAAAGATGGTCGAACCGAAAGAAACAAATCTTAAAACTTCTTTCGGGTCGTCCTGCTGCGCGATTACGAAACCTTACTTCGCTTGCAAAACCTTTTTTATATAAGTAAAGCAAATCAGTTCCATTTTTCCCTTTGTAGTTTATATTAAACCTTTCTTAATGCGATCAATCGATAAGGGGAGTGTATTCTTCCACACTTATTACTTCTCCGGTGTACCCAATATTCTCAAGCATCGCCCCAGCGACTTGAATCTGGAACGAGACAACTTCCTCTATGACCTCCGCATTGGAAGTGCAACTCCTTAAAACCTAGTCTTATTACGGTCGGACCCCTAATTATAATTGCGCTTTGTTTTTTGCGACAAGATTTGGCATTGTTAATAAAAAAAAGGGCGATTCGCGTATCTCTTTATAGATGTGTACCGAACCGTGTCTTCTCCCTCGGTCTGTCTATACTTTCTGCGTGCTCGCAGTAACTGAGTGATTAGCTCTAAGATTTCTAAGCTGTTAATTCCGATTCTCTAGCTTGCCAACTTATTATTTCTTCCCGTACATTCTGAATGTCAAGTCCAGTGTTTTTTTGTTCTTTTTTGTTTGTTTTCTGTTTTGTTTTTGTTTTTTTTTTTATTTTTTGGTAAATGCTACGCTGGCATTAAAAATAATAAAGAAACAATAATAAAGAATAAAATTGATTAATGCGTCCTCTTCCAGCAGTTCATATAATTAAGTACAATAAATGTTTAAGTCGCTTAAGCGTTCTTGTATCTTTCCCGCACGCAGCTTTCCACTTTGTAATCATCCTTTTTTTCTAATTACTCGATAGAAGAAAAAAAGCGCAAAAATAATGGCGTCAATACACTATCTCTTTGTTTTTGTAAATATCGAACTTAAATACGTTATAATTTCGGATAAATAATTAATAAAACTAATCGGTTCTGTCACCCACTGATTTTTTTTTTATCAAATCACACGGTAATCATCGGGACATTAGTGAAGAGAGATGTTGCATCGAAGTTGACTAACATAATCGTCTTATCCATAGACTTCGATTTGCGGACAAAATTCGTATGACGTTACATAAATAAAATTCCTTATTTTCTGTAAACGTTTTTAATTTTTGTTATATACCCTTCTGGATTTATAATCTTATTGGGAAACTTCTATATTCTTCATGCACCTTAGACTCAATACTAATTTTGAGTAGTAACGACTTTTTAAGTCTCGAATCTATCCGAAGAGTCAGAACTGAATGAGAGCAACATTTAAATCTTCGAGAGGCAACAGAGTAGTGTAGCTTTAATTGTAATCGTGTTTAATTTAATAATCACCGTGCTACCGTTTTTGGCTACCGCGATCATTAAGAAAAATGTCTTAGGTAAAAAAAAAAAATTAAATTATCTGACATGTTTGACATTTCCCCTTAAAATGGAAAATCTTTAATCGAGGCTATGTAACGAAGCTCGCATTAGAGAACATAAGATCTTGCCGCGAGTTCTGCTGTAAATGCCGGAGCCTTAAATTTTTCTTTTTTAAATTTTCGAAATGACACAAATACTGACCAGTCCGCCAAAACCAGCAATAGTGAAAATAATGAATTTGCGCGCTAGTTAAAAAATAACGAGTTAATGGCACCTGGTAAATTAAGTTCTTGAAAGAAATGGAGATTCAATGTTAATTCAATTAGCGTCATATATAGGTTCACGCAGATAAAAATATTTATATTAACGTTCTATATTTAAAATAGTGATTAAGGCGCTTGGCTACTAAACCAGCATAGGTTATCGAGACTTGTCTCGTTCCAGATCCGAATCGCTCCCAGGTTTATACCTAATCTGAAACTGAATATTGATTATACCAGAGAAATCTGGTGGAAAGTAAAGGCGAATCCCATGTAGAAAGGAACTGGCCCCAGTATTCTCATCAGAGCCATTAGGCTTAGTACCATTATGGAAAGCTTAACTTCACAATCCATGAAACCTTATCACAAGGATGTATGGGACTTACTTTAGTTTATATTTAATATGTTTTGTAATTATTTTAATAAAAAGACGAATTGTTTTTATCGATAAATCTCCATTTTTTTTGGCACAGATCCGTGACATTAAGAAAATTACGGTATTTAACTAAACAGCCTAAGGAAACTGTATGTTTATTAAAATATTTGAATTATTTATGAATAAGTAACACTTATATAACTAAAAGAAACCTGTTGGGAACGAATAGACCACACTATATCTATTGCCATTTATATACACTTAAGCGCAATCAAATTTTACAGTACGACTAGAGGTCGTTCGATTTTTAAGACGTCTTAAATCTTGCGGGAATAAGCAAAAGATCCGATGTTTCGGGTGTGATTTCTTCGTGGCGGTGGGTAAAAAGTCTTTAATGATTTTGTCGACCCATTTGATATCAACGTGTAAAGATTCGTTCTATTACCACTATCGAGCGTTGATTATCCATACGGAAGAATTTGCTTCGAAAAGTCCCCATACCCGTATTCCGTAAGTCCAAATCGCGGTCTTATGATGGTTTGATGAATGAGTCGCTTGTTTTCAAGTATTATTTTGGAATATCGCAAGCCGATACATTTCACGTGTTTTTTCCCGAACCTGAACAGGTTTTGACGCAATATGAGGTTTCCAAGTCAGCTTTGCATCTCGCTTGTTGTCTAAAGACTGCACGACGAGAATCTCACTTACAAGGAACGAAAGTTAGGCGGATAAATTTTTGCTTACCGAACTTGATCTTCCAGTTTTCCGCCTAATTTATTATTACATGCTCCAAAGGCATATTGTCAATTTTCAGTTTGTGAGTCACTTACTGAGAGTATTTTGCTGTATCATCGGCAAACATTGTACATAGTCGCACTATTTGCTGTTGTTAGTATGTCTATTGTATATGGAAGATACAGAACAGGTCACCGCAGTGGTCCGCCTGCATTGGATAGAATGATGATTTCGTATCTCCATGGGATACGCAAAATTGTCTGTCTGATGGGTACGATTTCAGTATTCCGCACCAATTAACAGGTGTAGTCTGGTGCTAAAGTTGAATAGAAATACTCGATGTCATCCTCGATTAAATGCTTGCTTAATATCCAAAACGATTTCCGAGCATAATTTTTTTCCCTCAAACGCTGTTTCCATCATTGACGTTATTCGATGTATCCGATGTAACAGTAGGGTGTTCACTGCGAACACCAAATTGACAGTCTGGCAACCAGTAGTGGCTTGAGTGGCTTAAGTAACAGCTTTTCAAATAGTTTAGATATTGCTGGAACAATTATATCAGTCGATAGGATATAACATCTTCCGCTAGATTTTCTTGTTCTCGGAGCATAACATTTAGGTACCCAAGAGTAAACAGGCATTAAGCACATATGTTAGTAATACTATTATTTTTTTCGGAGATTCTTTTAATACACTAGATGCTATTTCATCTACTCCTGGTGATTTTTTTTTGTTTGGATTAATGATCTATTTCTTTCGCTACTTCGAGTGAAATGACGAATTTGGTTGATTGTTTAAGTGCAGTTTATGTTTGAATGTTGTGTGGTTGACAAAAAGTCAGCTTTTTTCTCATCCCGTCGTAACCAATTTCCGATATCATCTTTTAGGGACAATATTCTGACTACTGTGATCGTTTGAAATGTCGAGTCGCTTTCTGTAAAGAATACTTTTTGTCCTCATCTGAACTTCATTCTTCCAAGTTGGCAGTCACACCAGAGATCAGCCATATTAGTTAAATCGCGTAACGGTAATACTATAGTTTCAATCTGGAGGTCAATTTAAGTTTTCTTCTCCCGATGCCATACTCCGCATATGTTAGCATCAAAACCTTCTATTCCTGGCACCTTGCATGGGTCTTTCTAATGATATCTCGTCCATTCCTTGATGTTGTCTAACTAGGACGCGTTTTCCGCCTTCCTCGGCTTCTCTTTCCATCTACTTTTCCCTGTGTAGGATTAGTTGCAATTTCTCTCCTCTGATTACATGCCCGAAAAATGTTATTTTCCTGCGTGCAATGGATTTCATTACCCTTTTTTTTTTTTTTGTTTTAGCCATCCCTAAAACTTTTTGATTCGATGTTTTCGTTATCCCCACGATATTTTCAACATCCTTCTGTTGATCCACATTTCTATAGCTTCTAATCGATATTTACCTATTGGACGTTGCTGTCTCAATTGCATACAGTAAAATTAGATAAATGTAACATTAATGTTTTGACGCATATTTCGAACTCAAGGATCTGTCGCGGAGGAGATTTCTCATACTGGTAAAGGCACTACTCCGGGCATAACTGCATCTCATTGTTATTTCTGTATCTAGGTGTCCAGGTTCTCGGTTATGTAATAGCCCGACTTTTTGTATTTTTCGAATCGCTCAATCTTCTCGTTGTTAACCGTAACAGAGACTTGATTAAAGTTGTTTTCCTCGCTGATTACCATCCATTTTCCTTTTCTTCACGTTTATATTCAAGTTGTATGACTTGCCAACTGTGTTGAGTTCATTGAGAAGACGTTGCAGATCTCTCCTCCGGCGAATATTATTAATAATTCTTCCGTTAATTGGAACACCTATGAGTAGGTCAGAGATAGCTAGTCTGAAAATCTGAAAATCTGCTCAGAATACAAATCGAATAGTAGGGGTAAAAGGATGTGTCATACTCCACGTTGAACTTCAAATTCTCCGTTTCCTAGAATGAGCTCAGCTCTCTGATTCCAATATAAATTATGCTTAAATCATATTCTCTCTGATTCCAATATCGTCGTCTATTCTCACTCGATTTCGAGTATGAGATTATCTCCTAATTCAGAGGAGAATTAGAGGATAGAATAGCAATAAATAAGCACGTAAGCAGGAGCGCAACCTAGCTTCGGTGCTGCCGACAACGTGAGAAAGGTACCAATGGCGAGGCGAACCAAGACGACTGGCCTTTACTCACGTTGATGCGATTGTTCGCCGGCTGAATATTTCTATACGACGCTAATATACACGACTACAATTGGAACTGACTATAGCCGCTTATCGCGCTACTGATGCAGCCCAAATGTGTCTATACTGCTGTGTACGAAACTAGCGCCGTATATTTTTGTTATCGCCTGGTATCGAACCCGAGACCTCCGGATTGGAAGTCAAGCGCTCTAGCCACTAGGCCTTAAATCATATTCTCTCTGATTCCAATATAAATTATCCTTAAATCATATTCTCTCTAATTCCAATATGAATTATCCTTAAATCATGTTCTCTCTGATTCCAATATAAATTATCTTTAATTCATATTCATCAATTCTAGTAGTTGCTCGAAAAATGTCCATTAATTTATGATGTTGGACGTTATCAAATGCTTTCTCATAGTCAAGAAAACAAAAATAAATGCATCCCTATTCATCTCGCTACATTTTTGAAGTAATACGTTAAAAAATCTGTACGAAAACTAAATTGGGTTTCATTTGAAACACATTCACATTTAGCTCGGAACCTACGATGAATTATCCTCGAGAAGAGTTTCAAAAGACGTTTAAGAAGTGTAGTTGTCGTAAAAAGGGGCCGAGGGCTAAGAGCTGATTTTTTCTGTAACCCTACACTTGTCACTATCTGGTAGCGCACATTTTAACGTTATTTCTAACTGTTGCTCTTGCTCTGTTTGATACGAATTTTCAGTCGTACTTTTCGAATACCTTTTTTTCACTCTGAAACATCTCCAGGTGTTCTGATCTTGCATTCCTTTTACATTTCCATTCCTCAATGCAAAAATTGCACCGCTCTATATTTCTAGCAAAAGCCGGATTTCTAACTGAAAGAAGTATGAAATTTTCAGAAAGAAGAAAATTCGCTTTTTTGTCGCTTCTCTCAAAGAAATTAACACGATTAGCATCCACCGCTTGTGTTTGTATAGTAAGGGGAGGGAAGGTGCTTGAAACGGTGAGTAAGAGTGCTCAGAGAGAGAGAGAGAGAGAGAGAGAGAGAGAGAGAGAGAGAGAGAGAGAAGTATAAAGAAGCGGAAAAAGAGATTCAAATTGTATTCGTATCGAATTTCATATTGATTTCTAGGCCACTTTTTAAACGTAAATAGGTATATCATTTATACATTTACGTCGGCCGAAGATTGCAAAAGTAAATAGGAAAATGATATTAATCATCTCTAGGCGATTTTGCTAATCTGGGCCTTTTGTTTTTGATGTATTTTTCGTAATCCGAGAATTACCGAGAAGAATGTGCGAGCCCATTCAGCTTTCAATGGAAATTCTCGGATAGATTATTCGCGAAATTTCCCGAATATATTTAAAATCACGGCCATGTTCTATACGTATGCACGATATATAGCGCGGCTAAGTAACTAGTTTTCACGATTTATCGCCTTTCTGACGAACGTGATTTATGGGGGACACTGCTCGCGATTACTGCGAATTTATCGCGTTCGTATCGCGTTTAAGGCGAAAGTTGCGAGCTACACATTGTTAAACGGTTTTACGATCTACATATATAGAGAGTAGTCTGGTCATGGTACGCTCTGCCGCCTAATTCAATCAGTTGCGTGCCGCGTTCGTCATAGTGGGCGATAGTGCGAGTACGTCTGGAGCCTGACAACGCGGTGTTTATAGAATAATATCGTTGCTCGTCGCTGGATAATAAGAAAGTTTGATAGCAGTTTATATTGAAAATGCAGAAAAGAACGGAAATACCCCGCGCTAAGAGAATCGGATTAAATCTACATCGAAAATCAAATCAAGCAAAGTTTTAAAAGTTTATAGCCGGCGGGACGATGCGGCGTGCGAGACGAGAACAATCCGTCGAATGGAGGACGGCGGAATTGCTTCGAAAGCGCATGTACAAACCTCTCGGGAAATCTTACAAACAAGACATAAAAGACCTATTTACCAGGCCGACTCTCTATCTCTGCGCGACACAAGTCGACCAGCAGCAAGACCGAACAACAGGAAGAAAAGACGAACAGCAGGGGATGAAGCAACTCAATAAACCACCAGCCGGTTAGTAGGTGTATTTTCTATATAATAAAAGAAAAATTTAAGAATTTGCATACACACATATATATATATATATATGCATATATATATATATACACGTGATGGGAGCTGACAAATAAAAAATAGTTAAGATAGAAAAGATTGGGGGACAAGTTGATTTTAGTGTAAGCGCTGAAATTACTTTAAGCAGACGCGACGCGTAGTTGCCACGTTTCGCTTGCTTCGTAGGATAACGGAGATGATGAGCAAGAGTAAGCGGCGAGAACAAAAAGGAACGGGCGAAGAAAGATTAGTGAACAAACGAAAGGAAGTGGAATAGAGAAAAAAATAATGTAACAATCGCCTAAAGGTAGTAAAGAGCAAGGTGAAAACTCGCCCGGAATTGATAAGTTTGTAATTTAACTGCTTTCTGATAAGGTAAAGGAACAAAAAGTTTTTTCTCGGCCGGTCTTTTATTTTTCCCCCCTTTTTTTTTTTTTCTTTAAACGTTTCGTTTTAAATAAGCTTTTTTAAGTTGTTTTTAAGGGAAAAGTTTAAACACTTCTACACAGAGTTGTAAGTAAGAAAAAAGTAATAGAATTGTTTAAGAATATATATATATACATACATACATACATTGTATATATGAATGTGTGTATGTATGTATGTATCAAGAATTGTTTTCGACTTGAACAATTTGTGTCTCAGATGATGATTCAGAAAAGAAAAAGATTCCCCGTGAATGGTAAATAATCGTTTTATTCAAAATTCGTACATTTTTTGGGGTCGGTGTGCCATGTTCCACAACGCAGACACGTCGCGCAAACATGTAATAATTAATTAAAGAGGATAATTAAGCCGGCCAAATAATAGAAATTAAACCTGGAGTAATCAAACGGGAAAAGGTTTAATTCGTTATTTGAAATTTCTATTATTTTTAATACACGCGTACTTCAGACTATTTTTTTTCTGTATAATTTCATGTGTCTTGTAAAGTCAGAGATCTCCCTGATCGTGACTGTTGCACGAACGTCTACGTAAATTCTACGAATCATTGCGACCGAACACGCTAAAGTTGCTAAATTAACCCCCAGACGAAACGATTTCAGTGTACAAATTACGGAATAAAAAAAGTAGTAATATATTTAAAATTAATAATAACTGAAAAGTGAACAAGTAGGGGACAGGCAACGGTGTGCGAAACTGGAACCATTTCAGATCTAACTTCGTCTCCTTTTTTTATACACGTTATATTATGCATACGTTAATTTTTTTTTATAATTTTTAATTTGTTTGCTGTTTTACTTATTGGTTTTTATAAAAGGGCGAGCCGTTTCAAAAGAAAGAAGCCTACGTTAAGGAGTAGACTGAAAACGCCATATCCTAATACACAAATGTATACATGTGCATATATATATATATACATATATATATATATAAACTCGGACATTTTGGCCTCGCAAGGGGCTGTGCCCCTTGACCCCTCTTGCTTTCATTTCTGTCTCTTTCTCTTCTATACTTTGTATAAAATGATCAAAATTTACAACGTAATTCTTACTGGCATCAATAGAAAAAAAAAAAATAACATAACCACAAAATCCTATTCTAACATTTAACTTCCGTTATATAAAATTAAGACATTTTTTCGTTACATTTTTCGTTACATATTTCATTACATAAAATTGTGACATTTTTTAAATAACAATAACAAACATCCTATAAAGTATAACAGACGTTACATAAAATTGGGACCTTTTTTTGGGACATTTTGCGTTACATAAAATTGGGACATTTTTTCGAATGGGGGTAGTCTCAGAATTACGTTGTAATTAATATATAACCTCGGCCATTTTGGCCTCGCAAGGGGCTGTGCCCCTTGACCCCTCTTGCTTTCATTTCTGTCTCTTTCTCTTCTATACTTTGTATAAAATTATCAAAATTTACAACGTAATTCTTACTGGCATCAACAGAAAAAAAAAAATAACATAACCACAAAAATCCTATCCTAACATTTTTAAATTTCATTACATAAAATTATGATATTGTTTCATTACATTTTTCGTTACATATTTCATTACATAAAATTGTGACATTTTTTAAATAACAATAACAAAAATCCTATAAAATATAATAAACGTTACATAAAATTGGGACATTTTTTTGGAACATTTAGTGTTACATAAAATTGGGACATTTTCCTGGGACATATTTTTGAATAGGGGGTAGCCTAAGAATTACGTTGTAATTAATATATACATATATATGTGTGTGTATGTTGTACGTAATTGTAGACTTAGCAGTATAAATAATTTTATAAAAAATTAAGAAAATCGATTTTAATACAAATAGGGAAACAACTAGCCACAAAAATGGTAACATTTTTATAGCGTTGCTAGCTGAAATTGCCGATTAGGCGAATAACGCATAAAAATCATTGAATGCGAGTCGTATCTGCGGGGCCGGTTTTTATTATTAGTATATAAATGTAGCGGAATCTTCGCGTGAACCTTTATTTCCCGTTAAATTGTCCGAGTCAGTTGAATTTTCAGAAGCGGCGTTCGATAATCCATTGTTTCCTTGGGTAGAATCTTTCAGCGCTAGTTTAAAGCCTCCTAAGATGTATGTTAGAAAGAAAGTTGACAATTTTCCGCAATCATCTGTGTCGTCCATAGAAATTCTGTTATACCGCTGCATAAGAACCGTAAAACTTACCTGAATTGTAGAAAGTCTATCGATTAGAGTGACATAATGACAATCTAGTATTGGCGTTTTGACAATTATACTCGCAGCGTGGAGAAAACACCTAAACGTGCAATCGAGCGGCATTCCTTTACACCAGGCTAATTCCATACGTCGGGGATGCAGAGTTATACTAATCTTCTCGAAAAAAGAAGGATAAATACTATAATCCTCGAAAGCATTTGCAAAGAAAATTAATCGACTACCCTTTTAAAATAGTTAAATCATCTTCCGCATTTTAGAGGCAAAGAACTTTCAGAAGATGGAAAACTTTCGTATTAAAAAAAAGAAAAAAAAACAACTGGAATTGCCATATAGCTAGTAATGGGGATTAAATGAAAATGTATCAGACACGAAATATGTTGGAGCCTTTTAACTTTTTGAACCAGCTTTGCGTACTTTTTGGAAACTGATGTGAACAAAATTTCTATTCCCTAGCTATTCCAGAGATTTTCCAGTTTGCAAGTTCATTTGATGCTGCCGAATCTTTTTGCCATTCAAAGTTCTATAAAGACTCTGTTATTATTTCGGAATTTATAATAGTATATTTCTATAAAAATACCCCCCGTGGTTTGGAATGTTAATTGCACGTTAATAACTTTTTTTGTAAAACTTTTGATATTACTTAATCCACAATGTTTTGTGGAATTACGCTAGATAATCATTCCTATCACTCGACATGTCATTCGGCATTGTTTTAATTTTATCGCTATACGTTCTCAACAATGTAAAAAGAATGTGTCCACACGTGTTATATTACTGAACTGACAATTAATTCGAGCTTTAATCAAAAATAAATACGTATTTCTAAATATGTCGTAATCGACAGATAAATCCGCAATAATTCTCTATCTGTTATTTTTACCTGCTTTAATATTAATTTTCGGTTCTTTAAAAACACATAAGTATATACTGTATCCTTTGTTCTTTCCATTCCTAACCGCCTGGCTATTTAGTTCTATCCTTTAATTTTTCATGGTGTTGGGTCAAGGCCGCTGGCGTGCCCAGGGTAGGAGAAAAAAAAAGAAAGTATATACTGTAGAAAACTTTTTTCGTATTCAACGTGATACCGTATATACTAGGTAAAAAATTGTACATATTCAATTTTTTTTTATTTTCTACAACTTTTATTGACGATTGCTAGCGTCAAAAAGTTTTTCGTTAATTTTATTTCATAATTTACAATTTTAAATTGTCGTCTGTTGCAAATTTCAAAAATAAAAAAAAAAAAAAAAAATATCACTTGATTTTAGCAAAGTTCATTTTTAAGTCAAGTTGCATTAGATTGTCGTAATTTATTTTACTACAACTTCCGATTAATATTGCAGTGCGCCGTAGATATATATATATATATATATATATAAAGGCTTTGAATCAAAAGAATTCCAAAGTTTTTTCTATTAAATAATGATCCGGCATACTATTAAGGTACTTGTATGAGGTTTTTGTTTGACAATTTACGAATGCTGATTAAAAGTATTTATTTTAAATTCGCCTCGACTTTTAACATTGTAAATTGTAATTTAATTTTTTTTTTTTAAATTGTTACGAATTTGGTACCTGTAGCGCGATCTTATAGCGATGATCGAATTATAAAAATATTTCCTCTGGTAGAATCATTAATTCGCGGTCTATCGAACACCGTTTTATTCGGCGTTATCGCGAGTTGCAGATATCGGGGATGCTTATCATCGGCCAAAAAACCAAGATTCCCGTACGCGGTCGAACGAGCAGTTGTATCGGGGTTGAGACTGTGTGCTGCGTGGATATTGTCGGTAGCGGTCGATAGCGGAGATAACTACACGCGCAAGAGAGCTATGCCGAGCAGTATCGAGCCAACAGAGGATTTAGAAAATCCCCTAAAAGGCAATCAGGGCGGCTAACGCGGTATCATTCGGAAGATGTACGAGAAACATCGATAATTATTATCGTTATTTCAATTGTTGTTCGATTATTCGGTTAGAGTTAAATAGTCTCGATAGTTACGTTATTCTAGCCCATCGCCAATCGCCATTCTAGTTCGTATCGCCGTGTATAATGCAATTTTTGAAGACCATGCCGCACGTTTTTCAGCTCCGTTATCGAAATTTTATAAACAGTTTGTTTTTTGTTCCTGTAGATAGTCGATTATCTAGTCTTTGTTGTCAAATTTACTTTTTGTTTTGTGATTTCTTTTTTCTTTGGAAATATACACGTTCTTACGTTCAGTAATTCCTGGTTATTGGACTTCGGTGCCACCGTCACATCTCCACGTAGGGAAAATGCTTGGTAGCAGTGAAATAGGTTTTCTTTGACATTTTTTTATGGTAATTTTTTTTAAAGCCTAATGCTCCGATTGTGACGCTGCGCGTGTCACTGGCGCCCGTGTTTTAGTAGTTTTCCGTAAATTTGAATTCTTATCAAACTGTAGCCGCAATTTTCATATTTTTTTTTTTTTTCGGAGCCGAAATTTCGACAGAAGTATCAAAATTTGTATTAAAAAATTTTCCTAATTCCAAGTGAAATCGATCGTTGTATGCGTGGTTTTTCCTAATGAAAACACACGAAGCCCGCACAGTTACATCGATGGTGTAAACTTTTCGCGGTGTCCGCGTTACACTCGTGTGTTATCCGGTCGGCAAACTGCACTCGTTTTACCTGTGTGCCGGAATTGTTGGCGGAAAATAAATTGCAGGCGCGAGCCTCCTTATATTCGCTATTACGAATACTTTTTTTTTTCTCTCGATAATATTCTCGTTTTTATCCATCATTTTGTTTCAAAGTCGAATCAGATAAGACGTTTCACCGCCCTTGTTGTAATCCAAGCATAAATAGCTCGTCTAGTTTACGGAGCCGCTTTTATGCAACAGTCAGCTGTCGTCTCGTTTATTTCTCAACAACGGGGATATCGGTGGCCGATGTTTTTACGAGAAACATCGGTTTCTTTCACCTTAGCTTTACTCGTTTCGCTGTCTACCTCGTTTTCGAGATTTTGCTTTCGCTCACCATTTAAATCTGGCTGGTTTTTCGAATGGTTTCTAATGTAGGCGGAAGAGGTGTAAACAGCGGATAGTTTTTCGGTCAATGAAGCTCCGGGTCCGAACAGGTAAAGCGGGCTTATCGCGCGGCTCTCACCAACTGAAAACCGCTCGGATAAATATGCGCAGCATTATTAGTAGTGGTTACCTTCGACGGGCGTAATTTAATTGGCGCGATAGATTCGGTTTTTCCAGTAGAGGGATCTTTATTAAACATTGAGAAGGTTAATTTTTCTATTTCTAGCGCCTCTTTTTCTCTTATGATCGTAGCCTTATTAAGCCGATTTTTTCAAAATTCCTGGATATGCGACTTTAAACGCATACGAAGTTAATGTTTTTCCAGTTTTATGTACGATTTGCCTACGTTGTTGTTGTCAGCGTTAAAGGCGGTTTTTATATAGAACGCTCTAGTGTAGGGGACTCGAACTAATACGATAAACGTTTGTAATTTTTAATCGATTTATCCGAATGCGCTTAAATGTGCATCTGCGCATCGGGGTATGCATACCGTACATCACGATATGCACACTTACCATTGCGACCTTTAAATTAAATATACTTTGTTTCTTATAATTTTCGACTTGCGATAATATATATTAGTAGTGTCCGATCTTTCCGATACATTTTATTCACTCTTAGAGGGGGGATTTTTTCTTCAACTCGTATTCCGGTTTTCTTTTCTGCTGATATGCACATCTTCACAATAATAAGTATACATTTATTTTAAGCTCATCACGTCTTATTTTTTAATTACTTCACTTTCAGTTTCTCCCTTTAAGGATTATTTCCTATTAATTTCAAGCATTTAATTTGCAGTTTATTTATTTTCCCCATCAGTATATTTTCCTCATCATTATGCTTGAATTCCATATCTGACGCTCGAATCTACTAGCGCATAATAAACTACTTTTAATGTTTAATGTATATAAAGCTGATAAAACTACAATCCCTTATTTTCTTTGCAATGTATTCCATATGTACGTGTGCCGTCTTAACTGTTGGTTCATCATTACTCGCCGAAAATGTGTATTACACTAACTTTTGACAGTTTTTCATTTCACATTCATTTCTTCCTTCCTAATCGAGTATACACATTCGTTTAAGTATTGGTGAGAAAAATATTAAAAGTGCTTTAGGAGAGCTATTTTAAACCGCGTGTTATGCGTCCTAAATATATGCCGTATCAGTATGACGATCCACTTTTGCGGCACAATCAATAATGCGGTTAATTTTGGAAATCGCCCGGCTATGTAAAGCACAACCAGAATCTACTGACTCCTTTCGAGAAAACCCTTTTATGAGTAATTCTCCTTCTTTTTTACCACCGACGTGATATCCTTCCTTTTGTTTCCAAAAACAACTCTTCGTTGTTCGGATATGCACCTTTTGCTTTTGCGGGGTCACATTTGTTCCAGTAACGACCGAAAGAAATCGCCTGAATTCAAAAATCTTTATAGATAAAGTTTCACACCACCGGGTTTAATAGTTTGTGGAGTTCACCAAAACACCGTACTTACTTTACATAATCATTGCAGCGATTCCTTCCTAATTAACCGAGGTCACACCTCTCCTCAGCTTTCGGAAATATCATTAAACACGCGCTTTTTCAACATCGAGAAATGTGTCTCACCGTGGGAAGACCTTTCTTCGGTCAGACATTACTACACGTCCAAGTCAGACACGACTGTGTTTTTGAATTTTTAATAATTTTGTAGAGGATAAAGGTATTCGTTTTTTTTTTTTTTTTTACTTGGGGACTTTAAATCCATCCACCGCGCTAATATGTAGTTCAATGCGATTCTATCCGCTTACAATCGGCCTATTAAATATTCAACGCTTCTATTACACACATGTATGAAATAGAACGAATTCTACGAAGTTTTCGTCGTACCGACATTTTCTCAGAAAAAAAAAAGTTAAAAACAAGTCAATCGTCGTTTCTTTGTCGCTTGCTTTTTTCCCCAATTTGCGCAATTGTTCTCTTTCCCAGTTCCCTAACCGGTTTCATCATTTAAACTCAGATCGGTTCCGATCGTTTTTTCCTCAACTTTGAAGTTCTCCAAGTTTTATCCTATTCGTTACGGCATTGTTTTCCTTTGTTTCACTTTCTGAAACCCTACTATTATTGCCCATTCATTTTCTTCATAATACTTTCTAATCTCGCCATTATCGAGTGGCGCTTTTTGAAAGTCACACAGCGCTCCGCCGTCTATCTGTGGAAGTTGGAATAATTTCGTGCCGATTTTTCGACAAGGGTGGTTTTTTGTTTCAGTTTTACTAACCCTTTTGTGTAATTCAAGTCGCAGGGGCTGAACGCATCGTGGGGGGGGCGGTTATTTCGGGAAGCTGATTAAAAGAATTGTTTTTTGTAACGAAATCTGTCGACTCGTCTTCGTCGAGCAGAACGAGCGAATAAAATCGTCCGTTCGAATTTCGCAGCGTTGTCTTCGATGTTTTTCACTGTCGCCGCCCTATAATTGTTCTAAATTAACGAATTTTCTTCGCGAACAGCGTGCCGTCTCCCGTGTCAAAGAGTTTCTCCGTCGCCTTGCCAGAAAATGCGTGCTGCGCGCAGGGGCCTATAAAGTAAGCGAATGATCGTCGCGCGTTCCACTATTAATTATTAAAACGGCTGCTCCGGGTAAAACTGTGCACCTGTACGTCATCATCGTCTACTTTCTTCCGAGAAAAGTCACTTTTCTACAATTCCAGATCTTCCCGATGACGAAGGAATGGCGGCTGGAAACTATGAACCGCTGCTTCGGCACACCGCCTATTGAAATACCGCCTCCGTTCTTCTTGTTCCGCATACACACATGTGCATACAGATAAACAGGCTCTTATCGAACGGAGGGCCGTATTTTAAAAAGCTTTTCCGTGTACTTCGTAGTGGCCCAGCGTCGCCAATTTTATTGTCTTACCAGAAATTTATACTTTATTTCATTCATTTCTCGCGATTTCTTCTATTTATATTTTCCAGCCGACTCTGGCCGCGCGGTTCTTATCTTTTTAAAAAGTACGTGACTTTTACCAGTTTCCTCGAAAGCGAGGAAAATTGAGCGAGAGAAGGGGAAAACAAAGAATCCCGGGAAGAGTTCCTTTTTTAATTGCCCGATGAGAAAATTACGCTAATAGAAAGTAGAAAAACGTTTGTTCTACCTACGTGTTGAATTATAAATTACTGAATACGTAAAAAAACCTTCTTAGAGTACTTTGAATATATTTAATATATAGGTATATATATATATGTATATATGTATATATATGTATATATGTATATATATGTATATATGTATATATATATATATATATATATATATATATATAAACTCAGCAATTTTGGCCTCGCAAGGGGCTGTGTCCCTTAACCCCTCTTGCTTTCATTCCTGTCTCTTTCTCTTCTATACTTTGTATAAAATGATCAAATAATCATAAAAATCCTATCTTAACATTTAACTTTCATTATATAAAATTAAGATATTGTTTCGTTACATATTTCGTTACATAAAATTGTGACACTTTTTAAATAATAATAACAAAAATCCTATAAAATATAACAAACGTTACATAAAATTGGGACATCTTGCGTTACATAAAATTGGGACATCTTGCGTTACATAAAATTGGGACATCTTGCGTTATATAAAATTGGGCCATTTTTTCTAATGGGGGGTAGCCTAAGAATTACGTTGTAATTAATATGTATATATATATATATATATATATATATATATATATATATATATATATATATATATATTAGTAGCGCATCCTGACTCTTTTCCAGTATTTATTTAAGGAAAAATTGGAACATAAAACAAAACATACTGAGAAGCTATGTTTTTTTTTCTTTCTTTCTTTTAATTCCAAAAATAGATAAAGTTTGCTTAAAGGGAAGGTGATAGCACAATTCAGATAACGAAAATTGAGAAATCTGCTATAAATAATTTATGTAAACAACAAATAGTAAAAAATGCAAAATGAATTTAAAGAAAAACGTAACAAATAAAAGGGACTATTAATTTAAGTTTAAAACTATAAAGTAAAATATGTGCTCGTTTAAAAATAACAAAATTTAAAAAAATATTTTTTAGTGGAAAATTACAATCGAGAGAACTATTTTAAATGATAATTGGTATTCTAAACTACCATTTAATTTCACTGGTTTTGGTGTACTACTAGTTTTGTACATTGCTTTTCATTTGTCATAATCGATAGATTTTCCCTATTTATAAACTCCTAATCGCTGAATGGGCTGTTTTGTTTTTATTTATTATTTTTTTTTTTGATTTTTCATTGCTACGGATTAACATTGTGATAGAAAAATTGATGTAGGCATTTGAACTTCATTTCGCTATAATGAAGTACGGTAGCGTAGTCATAGTTTTCCAGAGATACTCCAGCGGTAGTGTGGAAAGACCATGGAAATATTCAGTCGCATAGAATGATACTGCCCGCATTGAAAAAAACCAAAAAAAAAAAATGAAGCTATAACGCACTGGTCGCTGCGCCAAAGTAGAGAAGTATTTGGCTAGTTAAACGCTCGATCTTATTGACTGTTTATGCTGCTATTGTAAATTACTGATAAGAAGTTATGCAAGGATACGTATCCGCAGATCCCTGCAGCGGGGTTGATGATGTAACTCCGAGACCCACAAATACTAAATCGATCAATGTTACATACCGATGTTTACACAGTTCTGCTACAGAAGTTAAAATGTACAACTCGAAGACAACAGAATAGATCGGCTGTCTTTTTCTGCATTTCATATAGAATAAATACCTAAGCAGAAATGTGTCGGATCAGCTAAAAAAAAATGATAACATTAAGATAATTAGAGAGAAACTGTATCCGTTTTTTTTATTAGACACGACTTTTTCTATGGCTCTATATACTCCCGCATTAGCTATTAATGCAGTTTCCTTCTCTTTTCCCAACACGCGTAGTCTAACCTAATACACTAGTTTACACTGCGTCATTGAGAACCAGTGCAAACTATTTCCAATTTTTGACTGATCACCGTGTACGTAAACACCGGATAATTCATATGTGTCCAATAATGTGGATAGGTATCTAGGATGCAGTTCTCGAAATCCATATCTGAAGAAATAACGAACTTACCAATCACTATTGCATATGTATGCTTCTTAATATACGCTCTCTTAGTTATTTGCTAACGTTGGAGATGTACTCAGAACGTCTATCGAACACAACAGACAAACGGACAAATCGTTATATTGGAATTCAATTATTACTCGACACTGAGCGTCTTACTCATTAAGCATTTTTCTTCAGATTTATTCTGGGAAGCTAAAAACGATGTCTCTTTATAGACAAGTTAACTTCGGCTGCTGGAAAAGTAACGACAGATTTCTTTTTTTTTCACCTTTCTTCGATACTTTGCTCTAATTATTTTTATCCTCTATTCTCAAACGTTTAAGAATGTAACTTTTCTCTTTTTTCCCATTTCTTAGGCTAATGTCCTCGTTGACAAATACATTAAAAAAAAAAACAAAAAAAATACATATATTGTATAAACATACATTCATATGTAAGTGTGGTGTCGCCGTATTCACAGTTCTGCTAACCACGGTCCGTCACAGTACGACTAAAAAATAAAATAATGTTTTTTCAAGTAAAACAAAAAGTGTCGGCCATCGAAGATCCAGTCCCATATCAATGTTATCTGCATCACCAAGCGTAATAGACCGATTTTTTCTAAACACTGCGCCTATTGCACTTTCAGATGAAGATGTTTCTCATTAAAGTTTTCTTGTCCTTAAACTTTCAACTTTTCATACTTTTCATCACACATAGTTATTCATTTTCTGAAGTGCAAACTGTAGCGTATTGTACAGTGCGTATATAGAAAGAATTAAATGAAATAACTTTTCAAAAATCATAAAAATATTGTCATCGGTTATCGTTTCACAATTATCATAAAATGTATCGGATCGGACAACATGAACAAAAAGAATAGAGTAGAGGACGTAATGGCGTGCACATAATCATAATAATGTAAATATGTACCATTTACTGTAATAATTTTTAACATTATGCAATTTAGGCGTACAGTGAAGTACCGATTATCCGAAATAATCGGGAATTGACAATTTCGGAAAAACGATTTTTTCGGATAATCGATAATCGTTATAAAAGCATTACATGTATTTATAGAAACATTATACGTATTTAACATATAAAAAAAAAAAAACATTGAAAATTACGAAATTTAATAAACTACAGTAATGTAATATGTTGCAATGAAAAATAAAAACTCGAATATAGTATCATGTAGGCCTATAGTACGTATATATGTAATTATGTACCTACATATTAAAAATCTTAAATACCTTAAATATTTATTAAAAATAATTGAAATACGTTAAAACATCCATTTCGGATAATCGGTACTTCACTGTATTCTAAACGTCTGTAAGTGTGGTATGTATGTTAATGCATTAAGCTCAATGTTCTCTACTGTCCGCGGTTGTTTCATATATCCGCGGTACGGCTTGGAATATATATATATATTATAATTGGTTCTTTGGACTTCAAATGGTTATATGTCAAAATCCTGTTTCTGTGTTATGGAATTTGTAACGGAAATTGTTAAGCAAACTGTAAATTATTATTATTACTATTATTATTATTATTTTTCCTAAAAATGACATAATATATAAGATTTCTACAAGAAAAGTAAAGAAACACATTTTTAAAGTAATAAAATACATTATTTTTAAGAAAAAGGCGTAGTCAATTATATTATACTCTTCTATAATTGTTATAGTTTAACTGCCATTAAAGGCTCTAGAAAGTGTCGTCGGATTATAGTGTTCAACTGACTGTGCCATTTTTAAACGTTACATATAATCTGCATAAAAAAATTACCATTCAATCAATGTGAAAAAGTAATGTGATTTTAAATGGGTGTGTTTTTGGATCGGTGCTCATTCTAAATTTTATGTAAGTCCGATTTTGTGACATCGGTGTTTACAATTCAAATAGCGGTTAAAAACAAAAAAGAAGCCCAATTAAGGAACAGAAAATCATTAAGTAAAATGAGTAAGTTGAAGAAAAATCTAAACGGAAATTCTGTGACAACGTAATAATAATTGGTTAGGAAAATTAGAAATAACAGATGTTCTTTCAGAAATGGCTTCCAAAAAATTCATAAATCGCCCTATACAGCGCGGTATCTCGGTTGTAAAATTACTATGGATAAAAAAAGGAAAACATTGGAGAATATTAGAGATAAAGAGCGTTATATAAATGGTTTTTAAACAACCATATAAAAAACATAAAATTGGAACCATAAAAATTTGTTTTAATGCAAAATTATATTTGAACGTAGGATCATGCTAAAACGAATAATCCAAAATAGGAATCGGCAAATGTAATAAGATTCAGGAAGAAAAGTACCGCAGAACGGCGTACTGCGCCAAACGAAAAAAAAAAAATTGAAGGACAAAAAACGATTATAAAACACGTAAAATTAGATTTTAAAACTACATAAAGTAAATTTAAAATTTTATATTTCGAAATTTGATTTAAAAAGTTTTCTTGGTTTCAAAATTTCACGAAATTTCAACTTAATTTTTATTATATTTCCCTAAAAAAAAAAAAAAAAAAAAAAAAAAAATTTGTAAGAAATCGACTATTTCCAAGCGCTGCAAAGATCTTCGATCATAACTATTATGATGACTATTATGATGATTACTATTATTAAATTAAGGAGCCATATACAACAACTACAGCCGGGGGGGGGGGGTCACAGAAGGAGAGGATAGATTCGATTATGAAATATAGACCGGATTTGCGAAGAAATAAGTTTAAGATTAGATAGAGAACAGGTGTCGTCTTTGATCAGTAGAGAGGGCGAAGAAGGAATGTTGTGATAGATACCCCCCCCTCGTACAAAACCATTTGACTGAGATTTGGTGAACGGAGAGGATAATGTCACGCATGGCGGATTATAGAGCTTTTTGTGCACGTGACGAATCGATATCTAACGGTGGTCATGCCGTCTCTTTGGAAGCAAAGGTTTCCAACATTGTGGTTTGATTTAAAACGAAAAGACCAGAAGCCGAATGACACTTTCAATGTTTATTTTAATACAGTGCTGAAACTGAAATGTTTGGCAAAAGTAGCCCAGCTTAGTCTGGAATAGGTAAGTCATTGCTCGATTTAGTCTCATTAATTTTACAACTTCTTCAATTTCTGCATGTTAATTACGGGGGACTGAAAACGTTACGATAGAATCAGCAGTAAATCTCTAAATTCACTGATGACGGTCGATGTAATTCGGAACTGATATATTCAACGGGAAAGCAGATTATAATTTCGCCGCGGATAGGGTGGAAACCCCAAAAGAGTGAATAATAATGTACAGTGATTACTCCATCTTTGAGACCAGAACAAACAAAATACCTCTCTATTTATAGAACGGATTCTACATTTTTTGTGACGTAAAGAACTTCATGTCAGTCATTATTTTCCGTATGACCGTGTTCGATGTTAACTTTCATCTGTCGATCGCAGTTCAGTTTTCTTTATCGCCATTCAATGCTTGATTAGCTTTTTTTAAAATTAAGATATTAAAAAAGTAAAGAGATCAGCACACGCGGTTTACTTCAAATATGTTAAAATCGTTTATGTTGTCCCTTAGTTGATTATGAAGTTATCATTTTTTTTTTTTTTTTTTTTTTTTATAGCCCTGCTTCAGTTACCTATCAACCCATTTGGCCAATCATTATTTTTCGTCTCTGTTATTTCACTAAATTCTGTGTTCATTTTTCAAACGAGGAACGTGTGATCGGTAGACGGTGTTAATTGGAGCTATTATCTGTTTTTGGAGTTTTTTTTGGGGTTTTTTTTTTTTTTATCGAAATTTTTATGAAACGCTTTAAAAAATTAATGTTTTCATTTTGTCCTTATTGCGACAAAAAATGTTCAATAATTCTACCTTGTCTCGCCGCCCCCCGTGTGTATATTTTTCGTTTGTATATTTTATTAGTGTCTTAATAATTAATAATAATTCTGACGTTATTCTTAATTTTTTCCTTTTAATTATTCGCTTATTAATATTGATAACTTTTTATTTTAACAGTGAGATTTCACGCCATTATGTTTCACGTATTATTAATGCAAAACTCTTACTAGAAATCGAATTTCACGTTTTGTTAAGAATCACGTAAAGTTCGATTTATAATAGTAACGAAGAGTTACGCTGAAATCAAATAAAACAGTTTCAAGAGTTATTCTTATACGTTTGGCGAAACGCAAGGAATATCTCCTCGCCTAAGAGTATGAAAAAGAGTTTACAAAATGAAAATTGAACAGTGCTCCGATGCATTTGGAAAGCAATAATTTAAGGTAATGTTACGAATTAACACTACTTAAGTTCCAGATCCAAATCGTTCCCAAGCCTACCCAGCCTGAAATAATTGGGTACCAGAGAAATCTGGGGGAAAGTAAAGGCGGCCGGGAGAAAGGAACTGGCCCAAGTATTCTCCTTAGATACATTAGGCTTAGTATAATTATGAAAAGCTTAACTTCACAATCCATAATACCTTATCAAGGGTATGAAACTCACTTTACTTTTTACTTTCAGTTGCAGAACAAAAGACAACACTACACAGGCGCACTATAGTGTCCAAATTTCTCTAAACCGTAGCTCGAATGAGGATTTTGTGGAAATTGTTTGAAATTAATCGATAATGTAATCAGAGCGCAAATTAAACCGAAAGAAAATAATCCCCCCCCCCCCCTATATTTATTAGAATATTTTACCTAATATCTGCACTTGATGTGGCTCACCTAATTAAACGATGTCAAATAAATTTCATTTTTCAATGATTATTACACTTCATTATATCTATTTATTATACTTATTGTTTATGTTTATTATATATTAAGTAAATTAAACACACCAATAAAATTAAATAATTGTTTTATTGCTGTGTTTAATTTACTTAATATATTATTACACTTGATTATTCTGATACTTAATACTAAACAATTTTAATATAAACGCATCTATTAATTATAGATTAAATTTTTCAAATCCCCCCCCCCTTTTTTTTTTAAATTTAGTTCCCACCTGTAGTATCACAATTAAATATTATCGCATCTTCGTAAAATGTTTGCCTTAATTATTCTATAAATGACATCTTATGTGTTTATGTGAATTTGAAATTTGAAATTTATTGTGAACTGTTCGTTAAAATAACTTGCTACGATGAATTATTATTGTTATTTCTGTTACTTTATAGTAAAAAATTTAAATGTAACCGCTATATGTATTTATCTGAAACTTATTAATACTCATCTGTTGTTGTTGATGTTAAGTAGGTAGGTACCTTTTAATTAAATTGTTTTAATTTCAAAAATTTATTTTCTAATAGTTAAGGGTTTTCATATACTAGATTAATAAAATCATGCGCCGGGTTAATTTTATTTTTAATTAAGTATAAAACTTTTCTTATTTGCACTTGTGATGGCATCATGACTAATAACGGTAGTGATTTTATATGATTGTGTATTGATTTTATATGATTGTGTATTGATTTTATTGCTAATATTCTTCGATAACGACCTTTTTGTTCAGATTAATGATGTTAGTTCACGTTTAAATTGTTGCAGAATAAGTTCTTCCTCCTTAATTGATTTGTAGCCTGATTCCTTTGTCCGTTTGTACGGTGGGCTCTGTAATTGCAGATGTGGCCATGGTATGGGACAGCTAACTCCTTTTTAACCTTCGGCAATGTCATTTCTTCTCTTTTCAGGATGCATATGTTTGGCATTTATCGACACGTTGATTATGTCATTGTTTCTCCATCCTTGATATAGAGCGTTTTTTGTCAAATTCCATTCCTTGTGACTCCTAATTATTATTATTTACACGTGTTGATGGGTAATCGTCTATTATTGGCAAGCCCAGGGAAAAACCCAAACAAGAAGAAAAAAAATAAAAAGCAGCGCGACCGAAAACTGGTAATATGAATAACTGAAAAGAATTAAAAGTCTATTTTTCAGCATTCTACATTTTGAATTCGGCGAGTTGTATCTCAAGTGAGAGAGGAAATTTTTTATTTTTAAATTGCACAGGATTACGTATTTGCGTAATGACACAAATAAACATGTGTAAGAAACATTCTACGGAATCGTTGTTCCCTATTGGCGACTGTTTGAAAGTACGACTACTCGTATGTTCGGAGCAGCACTGATTGACGCTTTATCACTGCTCACAGCTACTTTGGACAGATTTGTTACGCGTTCGGCGTCGAAATACGCGGCCATTTTTCAAAGTTGAACATACATATAAATTTCGTCGGCGTTCTTTCTCCTTACCTGATTAATCAAAATCGTGTTACACTTACTTAATTAATATAGAAAAAGATTCGAAATCGACTTTTTCCAGTCGATTTTGATGTTCATATGTTCACCTATTGCTGGAATGTTTTACCAGACGAGCTAGAGTATCTAAATGCTATTTGTGCGCTTATGAAATCATCAAAAACGGACATTATTAAACATTTGATATTATTTATGCAACACACGAAACATTAAAAGTAGTTTATTATGCGCTAGTAGATTCGAGAATCAAATATGGAATTCAGGCATAATGATGGGGAAAGTGTACTGAAGGGAAAATAAATAAACTGCAAATTAAATGCTTGAAATGAATAGGAAATAATCCTTAAAGGGAGAAACTGAAGAAAGTGAAATAATTAAAAAAGAAGACGTAATGAGCATAAGAGGAATGTACTTATATATGTAAAGATAAATGGATGAAATAATGGATAGCGAGAAGAAGAACAAAATATAAGATGCACAATAAGGAGTAGGTTGAGTTTTAGCAGACAAGAATATAAAATAAAACGTTTTTCACCATTGACCGTTAACTGTCGCTTTCTTAGAGTTACGTTTTATTGATAATATTTTTCCGAGTTTCCTGACCACTACAATTTCAAAATTCACAAGTGCCCCGTACGCATTGGTTAATAATTTGCTTTTTTTTTTAAATTTTTCCTTACCATACTTCTACGTACACTGTGTTTTTATTTATTTATTTTTCTAAAATCTTATCTTACATTGTCATATTTGTGTTTTGTAAATATTCTTCCGTTTTCGCGGTTGTCACTGTAATTTATCCTTCCGACAAAATTCGGTTAGTAAGGATTGGCCGCTGTCATTGGTGATGTAGGCTGACGGAGTTCAATCGGTACGTGCTCGAGAATTTAGCCTCGTCACCAAGTAGAGCCCTTGCAGCTCTTACCGACAACCAAACTTGATAACGACCGCTAGTTATAGCTGCGCTAGGTGCCTTCTTTTTCAACTAGTAATTGGGGATATGCCTTGGAGATGATTAGAACGCTGTGCAGTATCGGAATAGGAAGTAGCCCGCTTTTGTCACGAGAGGCCGAGACAGCCGAAAAACTTTGTATATTTTATCCATGGTTAGAAAAAAGTGGTCCATACAAGAGCTTCGACGCTCCTCGGGCACAAGTTTTAAGTGTTGTGCCTTCCCATGTGCGCTGTAAACCTTCAATCATCGATGAGATTCGGAAGCCGCCATTAAGACCCTACATACACATATATGGGCTAGGTGCAAATCTACCCGCTGCTTTTGACCGTGTATAAGGGCTGAAGTAAGCTAATGCTTAAAATCCACCTTTTATGCTTGTTACTTACAGCTGATAATGCCCGATAAAGTTTTATACGCGGAATATTATACGCTAATTACCGGATTGTGTCACGAAATATCACATTGAAAAACCGTAACAATCTTCAATTCATAGCTGAGTTGTGTAATTATTAAATTTATCAACAACTCGAATAATAAACTCGAATTTAGGAAGAATGCGTGCTTTTAGTATAAAGATGTAAAAGTAAATCGGAGTTTACGGCAGAACGGTTGCTGAAACTGTACCTCATAATATCGAGAATCAAACATACGCCTTTTTATTTATTTTTTCTATATTTCGCTTTAGTCGATGGTAGGTTTGGAGGGTTTTTTTGATAACTACCAAGGCTTATAAATTCGGAAAACAGAAAAAAAAATGCTGCGAACCAAAGAATCAATGCATATTTGCTTGAATCGTTTTTGCTACTATACTATCTTTAGCTGCAAACGCGACAGGAGTTCTATTTAATTATTGTTTATAATGCGTGGCCAGAGTGAGAGCGAAAAAAAGAGCTAGACCAAATTCCGGTAAAAAATTCGCTTTTAATTCGATGAAAATTTTCAATAAAATGCAGATGATTACGGCGGGTGTTTATATACATATATATATATATATATATATATATATATATATATATATATATATATATATATATATATATATATATATATATATATATATGTAAAAGATAGGTACGAACTAAATCTTAGTTGGACATATTCCCTTTTTTTGTAATTGTGAGGAGACAGTGAGCGGTATCGCATTCTGCGGGATTATGGATTATATTCATATTTTTGCAACAAAAAACTGAATTACGGAACGAAGTTGGTTGGTATTATTATTATTATTATTATTATTATTATTATTATTATTATTATTATTATTATTATTATTATTATTTTAAATTTAAAATGGCGCTATATGATGGTTTTATTTCGATCTTACTGAAGTTGAACTGTTTATTTCGGTCGGATTAATTTTGAACGAAATAAAATACAATATCGCTGGGTTGTGCGCGCGTGGCAAGAGCTAGAGTTTCTAATTAAAAATTCTCTCGTCTTGGGAAAGGTAGCAGATGATGATGATTTCAATTGAAACTCATTCGGCGGCCTACAATAAAAAGAGTAAGCCGGGTGCCTCTTTTTTTTTTTCTTTCTTTCTTTTTCCTATCGCATATAAAAAGAAAAATAGACAGCGATGAAGCTAATGCTGCGAGCTGCATCAAGTGTTCATGGTCAAAAGCGAGTGCTTTAGTGTTTTGCTCGCGAACGATGAGCTCAGTGCTTCTATTATAGCATAGCACAGTTGATCGTGTTTTGATTAATTAGTACCTTCGGTTAACGGTATTTGAACACAGCGGACATATATATATATATATGCCTTTTTTTGCATCTTCGATGTAATGGTTGAAAATTTGTTCGGGACAATAAATCAAAGCTTTCTGCGAACTGGCTACTCCTTTTTTAACGCGTAATGCATCCTTTCAAAGTTCAATTTAAGAATGCTTTTTTTTTTTTTTTTTTTTTAACTCGTTCTTAATTTGAATAGTAAAAAAGTTATTCGCGTAAGATTATTCTTTTCACGCTTTTAAATATATGAAAATAATGAAAATAATGAAAAATGAGTACGTGGTTCTATAGTTGTCCATCTCGCTGCCCGACCGTATTACGACAATTTTTCTTCGTTTTAATTTATTTTATGAATTATTGCGGCTGTTAATTATGAAAGTCTACGATCTAGTAATATGAAAAATCCTATAATTCTGCGATAATTTTTTATCACTTTTATAAGGCATTTATTTCATTTTGCGAAAAAATTCATAATTAATTAAAATCGGTCCTTTTATAAGAATTCTGGAACAGTATCATCTGGGAATTCAGAATATGTCACCATGGCGAGATTTGGAATATCAGCTTTAATGTACGTGCATACATATATAATGTATATATATATTTTATATATGTATATATATTACGTATATATATATATATATTATATATGTATCCAAATAACAAAATTATTTTTAAAACGTGTAATACATAAACTCTTTTTTTCTTCATAGTTATGAAACATTTATTTCATTTTACGAAAAATTATTAGTCACCTAAAATTGATTTTTCCGTATGAATTTTATAGAAGACAATGTCACAAAGCGGTGTTCTGATATTGGTATCCAAAGAATTCACTATCATAATTTCTACAATAAAGTGATTTTTTTTTCTATCTTGGTATCCTTTTTTGGGTACTCTTCGTTCTTACCTTACATATTTCTCTGTCGACCTTTTTCTTGATCTTTTCCTTTCGAAAGCCTCTTTACATACTTCTGCAGGAACTGCTCACGAAAAGCCCTATCACAACTTATCGCATGGCTTGTCCACTTTCATTTATTATTAACTTTCATCAGTCCTGGGAAATTAATGAAGTACTCGTATTTTACCGTAAGAAGTTTCGCTCAACTAAACAGCACACAAAGTCATCAAAGGGATCAAAATTATTCACACAGTGTGATCTGCCATATTGACACATTTAAGAGAACATCTTCTTCACGCATATCTTCCGAATTCTTCGTCTCGAGCATCTTATTACAATTATAATTTATTACCATAAAATCGAAATAACAGCTGTTGAGTAAAGATTTCAAATCTGAGGATAAATAACATTCCCGCTGATGGAAAATATTGAAAATTCCGTTTGCAGAATTTTTTATTTCTCTGTAAAAAATAATATGAAACACTACCTTTTTTTTAACTTATTGATTAATTATTCTTTTGTTTGTTCTTCTATTTCTTTCTCTTTGTAAACATCTAGGGCGGTTCTATATAAGTTTAAATTTTTAGTTTAATTAAAGTAACAAAGAACCTGTAGTTTTATGAAGCACACTCACACACACACACACACATATATATATATATATATATTAATTACAACGTAATTCTTAGGCTACCCCCCATTCGAAAAAATGTCCCAAAAAAATGTCCCAGAAAAATGTCCCAATTTTATGTAACGGAAAATGTCCCAATTTTATGTAACGTTTGTTATATTTTATAGAATTTTTGTAATTGTTACTTTATAAATGTCACAATATTATGTAACGAAATATGTAACCAAAATGTAACGAAAAAATGAATTAATTTTATATAATGAAAGTTAAATGTTAGGATAGGATTTTTGTGATTATGTTATTTTTTTTGTATTGATGCCAGTAAGAATTACGTTGTAAATTTTGATCATTTGATATAAGGTATAGAAGAGAAAGAAACAGAAATGAAAGTAAAAGGGGTCAAGGGGCACAGCCGCTTGCGAGGCCAAAATGGCCGAGTTTATTATATATATATATACGAGTACTTTAAATTGAAACAAAATTGGTAGAAATCACCGGTATAAGATGCACGTTCGTCGTCGATTCTGTTAAGACCAAATTGAAAAAGTTAATATTATTTATTTGGTTTAATCATTTTTTGAACCGGAATCATGTTTCACGTTTCAAGCGCATTGATTGTTTTAGAAAAAAAAGTTTCTTAAAAAATCTAAACGTACAATTTCTTAATTTGAGTCGTTTCAAACGACCAGGAAGTCCAAATTAAAAGGTCAGGTTAAGTACCACTAAAATAACATTGAAAATCAAAAACTGTATCAAAACAACGTTCGAAAAAGGGCACGATCTAGTGAAGCAAAATCTGAACAAATCGTATATATATATATTTATATGTATTATGAAGAAACATCTTCATTAAATCGAGTTCCACAATAAAAGTAGATTTTTAACAAAAAATACTCCCTTTCACTGATCATGTCTTCCAAGGAACATTAAACATACAGTGTTTTTAAGGAAAATTATTAATTGTAACGGTAAGGAATATTTGTTTTTAGTGCAATGGCTACTTATTACTTTAACGAAGACAAAACGAGGCGTTTCCAGAACGAGGACGCCTGGCTTAAAAAAAGGAGAATTTGAAGGCGATGACAATAGTCGCTTGTTGTTTTACTGTAAAATATTAATTGAGGTAAAAATTAAAAATATAAATTTAAACAATTTTTCCTCATCACCACGAATACAGTTCATTGCAAGTGTAACATTTTTAAATTTATTTTTAATGTTGAAAGTATACTCCAGATATGGCTTTTTTTTACTTTATTTCACACATACATTAATACATACATACTTATATATTTATATATATATATATATATATATGTGTGTGTGTGTGTGTGTGTGTGTGTGTGTGTGTGTGTGTGTGAGTGTGTGTGTGTGTGTGTGTGTGTGTGTGTGTGTGTATATATATATATATATTTATATATATATATATATGTATGTATGTATGTATATGCATGTATGTATATATATGTATGTATATATATATATGTATGTATGTGTGTATATATGTATATATATATACAACTATTGTAAATTACGGTTAAAAATGATTTAAGAAATATTCCGTAATAAGTATTGCAGAATATAATGCGATTAAAAACATTTCGGTGACGTTGCTTTTTGAAGTGTAATAATCTCTTGTGAACAATAGAGTAAATAGAAGATAAACATCATTTATCAACTAAAGCAAATGCAATGAAACATAAAATCAGTACGTGAAGGAACAGAAGAATATTTTTTTCATTACGACGAACGATAAATATTAATTTATTTAAAAATCATTAAAAACTGAATTTAATCGAATTTGCTTAACGCTTTAAGAGCACCAATAAAATTTCTCGGTAGCTGATACGCTGAAAGCAATATAAAAAAAAAAAGAAACATAGTCTGTATTAAACGTTTTGCATTACGTTAATTTAAATTTCATCGTAACCAATTTGAAAGAATTTAAGATTACTTTTAAGCGACCATTATAAAATATCAGCGTAGAGCGGTTTTTTATAAAAGGCAAAGTTTCAACTAATATTTTCAACATTTCATCCGCACTGTCCGTATTGACTATATTAATTAATGCGTTAAGCAGGTAAACACATGTCTATTCATCGGGAACACACAAAAAACGTTTAGAAAATAACCGACATATTTCGGTAATCGTCGTGTATTATGTATTTAGAGCAGCCGTGTCTAAATAATGCAGACGTACACTTTAATGGATAGCGATGTCGAACTTAAATTAAATGCTGCATTTTGACAGTATCGAAGAATTCACAGTACACCGACCGCTTTATTTAAACAATTACGTAACAAATTTGAAAACGTGTAAAAATAAAACCAACTTTTAATTTTTATAATTTGCCAATTTGAACATTTTTGTTTTATTTTTATTTTTTTTCACTTAACCGTTTTCGTCACTGATTTATCTGTTAAAATCTGGCAACTGGATATAAATTATAGTTTTACGAAAACCTTAAATTAATTTCGAATGGCAATCAGGAGGGTATATTTGTTTTTTCAACTAATGTTTGAAAAATTTTCTTCTCGAATTACTGCGTAATTTATTAAATTTCGATTCCAGTTTGCAGCTTTTTCCACAATAGTTCATCTATTTTTCTTCATCAACGTCACTTTTCTGACGATTACATTCTTTTGAAAGATGTTTGTGTGTGCGTTGCATCATAAATAAAGCGCGTTTTTTGGACAATATTGAAGAAGCCTCTCTCAATGGTATTTCAAAATAGTCACTTTCAAATTGATTTGAACATATGCACTCTGAAACGGTTCATTTAACTTGTGAAAATTTGTATAACGACGTGCTTATATTTCAAATTTTCGTAATTTCAGGAATTTCGACACTATAATAATAACGATTTCATAGTGTGTTATATATTAACCATCTAGAAAAGTAGTTCTTCAAATGATTCACTCTGCGCTCCCGAAATTAAAAGTTCTGTACATATTTCGGATAAATAGACTTCATTTGTTTTATTATATTAATTAAATGTTTTTTTTAGCTTTATTTAATCTAACCTTGGCAGCTTTTTGCGTGTTTCCTTCTCTTCGTTTAAGTTTAATTTATCGTTTACCGATAACGAAGTAATTCTGTGCGCTACGTTTCCCCGTTGTTACTATTATTATTATTATTGTTTATTTTTTTTGTTTTTATGTGTTTGATATTTTTTTTAGTTTTATTTTTTTCCCTCGGCGCAATGAAAGGGGCTCATCAGCGTAGAAACTGATTGCGTAGTTTTAAATAGTCGTTGTAATAGTGAAAATGTGCAGGAAGTGTGGAAATTTTATGTGCGTGCTGAAAGACGGACCGCCGGTAGACAGACATCAGCCAAGACGGAAAATAAGTTTAATAAACGATCGTGGGGTTTCTACGAAAACGGCTGATAACAAAAGTCGAAAGATATCATGCCGAACTAACATTGTGCACTTCCACCGTGGCGGGTCGCGCGGGAAAAGTAGTAGATGGCACGCGATTGGATACGGAAATTAACATTTAAATGGGGAGCAACTGCAGTATCAATAAAGTTCCAAAAAGAAAAAAAAGAAAAAAATAAAGAATTTCGAAGCGCTCACGCAAAAATACGCAATGCGAACTTTAGTAAGAAAAATCTGACGATTTAAACACTTATTTTAATAATAATAATAATATATATATATATATATATATATATATATATATATATATATATATATATATATATATATAAACCCAGCCACTTTGACCTGTCAAGGAGCTCTGTCCCTTGACCCCCCCTGCTTAAATTTCTATCTCTTTCTCTTCTATACTTTGTATAAAATGATCAAAATTTACAACGTCATTCTTACCGGCATCGACAAAAAAAAAAAATATAATTACAAAAATCCTATCTTAACATTTAACTTTTGTTACATAAAATTGGAATATTTTTTCGTTACACAAAATTGAGACATTTTTTCGTTACATAAAATTAGGACATTATTTCTAATGGAAGCCGGCCTAAGAATTACATTGTAATTAATATATGTAATATATATATATTAATTACAACGTAATTTTTAGGCCGGCCCTCATTAGAAAAAATATCCCAATTTTATGTAACGAATGCTATTTTCTTTTGTTGATCATTTTATACAAAGTATAGAAGAGAAAGAGATAAGCAAGAGAAGCTAATTAGCCATATATAATGATTATTTAAACAGTAGTTTAAGATTACAATACACATTTATTAATAGAAAAAAAATAATAAATTATTATTAAATGAATAAAATAGAACACGGATCACGAGAAATGTTGTATATTAAAACAATTATAAACATCGACCAATTTTGAATGTCAATTAACTAGAGTCGATATTGCATTTAATTATTTTAATACATAAAATTTCTTCTAGTGATTAGTGTTCCGTTGTATTTATCTAACAATCGAGTTACGAGTAGGATGTTTATTCTAAAAACGTTTAGTATATATATCTCTTTATATTCTTTTTTTTTTTTTTTTGGCTTTTCAACCGGGGACCTTTACCCAGAAACAACTATTTATATTCACTTTAACTAGATTCGACTTCGCAGTCGAAATTAGACTACAGCCAATTTCAACAACTTTTCCCATATAGCAACCGAACAATGCTGAAACAATAAATTAACTGACACTCCATCGGAGGAGAGTTGTCGGTCAACCATTCCAGCTATATAATTTCATTCTTTAATTATCATTCTTGCATATTGTACATCTGAATCTATAAAATAAAATCCGACACTTGACCAGAATAATTTTGATAACTTGTTTTCAATAAACCTTTTTTTTTTTTCGTCACTGATATTTTTTTAAATAATTCGAACATTAACAATGTGTATTTATGTATTTAAATTTAAAAACGAAAAAAAAATTAAACATTCGACATCTGTACTTGAATTTAATTTAAGTCTACACGTACATAGAAAACCTTGGCTGACTATTTGGGTGATGTGTTACAACAACTGTTTACTATTACTAAACTGTGTAAATTCAAAATTAGACACATGTTCTTCGGTTAATTCGAGAGGGTTATGAGAGTTGGCACGCAAGAAGAAAACCTTGTGTATGACAAGAAACAGAGTATTTCCGCTACTCCTGTAGGTAATTTTGCGATAGTCGCTGGTTAAACATACGCTCGCTCGGAAGTATTGATAGAATTCTCGATAATGTACGATCGAAAATAAGGCGATGGAACTTGATTGAAAATTTTGTTGATTAAAAGGATGAAATAGTTATTTAATTTCTTTATATTGTTGTTTTCAACGTGATAAAAGAAATATACACTAATTATATACATATACATGAGCGCGTATTGGGTGCGCGTATGTTTAGCTATATGTATATATATATATATATATATATTAATTACAACGTAATTCTTAGGCTACCCCCCATTTGAAAAAATGTCCTAATTTTATGTAACGTTTGTTATATTTTATAGGATTTTTGTTATTGTTATTTAAAAAATGTCACAATAAAAACGTAACGAAAAAATGAATTAATTTTATATAATGAAAGTTAAATGTTAGGATAGGATTTTTGTGATTATGTTTTTTTTTTTTTTTGTGTGTTAATGCCAGTAAAAATTACATTGTAAATTTTGATCATTTTATACAAAGTATCTAAGAGAAAGAGACAGAAATAAAAGCAAGAAGGGTCAAGGGGCACAGCCCCTTGCGAGGCCAAAATGGCCGAGTATATATATATACATATATATACATATATATATATATTATATATATATATGTATATGTATAAATGTATTGTGCGAATCTGCAGATTTTGAAAATACGGCAATTTTGAATATATTTTTAGTAAAATTCTGGTATAAAATTTGGTTTACATAATTATGGGGGCTATTTTCATTTGCGCATCTTTATTCTTATAATTTTATGTACACGTTGTGTCGCTACTGGTTTTCAGATTTTTTGCCATTTTGTCTTTCGTAGGTGTTATTCTGACCATCGGTCGTTTGAGTCGCTTTCTATCATTCTGGTATCGTTTTTCCTACTTTGCTTTTTCCGGGTAATCGGTTAAGACCCTTTTGATTCGATACGGAGATCAATCTGTTCAGTTTGTTGCTGATTCGATTGAACTTGTCTTCTGCTTCTCGGATGTTGTGCCAGATCTAGTTTTTCTCACCGCTTGCGTTATTTTGTCTATTATAAGCGAAGGGGAAGGGGAGGGGGGTTACTGGTATTGCGTTCTTGGTAGCTTCATAAATTTGCTTTTGTTAAATTACTCCGACTTTGTTGGTTCAGCTCTTGTGTTGTTCCCCGTCTCAATCTCGAGGCATTTTTTTTTTTTGAAAATTAATCTGTGAATTTGTTCCAGTCTGTACGTTTTCATTCGTAAGATTTAGACATTTTTGTTCCCGTATAGTTAAAAATACAGAAATTCTTGAAGTCAGATCCCCACATAGTCGGATGATGTTCTTTTTGTATAGAAGTCTAATAAAATCATCCGATCAGTTGGCTCCGGTAAGTTGGTTTCCTGGTTGACAGATGATTGAAACCGGAGATATTATAAGAGATCTTCCCTTGCGTTAGTTTTATGCCGATCGCCGTGATGATGAATTTGTTGCCCGAGTAAAACTTATATCAAACAGTCTGTTATTGTAATTACTCTTTTACTTAGTGCGAAGTAAGCTGCGGCTAAATTAAATTCGCTGTCACGAAATAGAAACAGTTACGACGGCTTATATTATTTCTTTGAATTTCTACGTTTCGAAAATGTTCAATATCATGTTTAACAATTGCAGCTGCTCTGGGCCATCCTCCTCCTTCACCGGGGGGTCAAACGTGTATGCGGTGTACTTTATGATTTTTCAATCATATGCTCTGTGTGCCTGTGAGAAATCAAGATCGATGTTTCTATAATTTGGCGAGTGTTTTAACTCGCGTTTCCGTCTCGCGTTAGTCCGTCAGCATTCCAAGTAAGTACACAAAGTGCGATGACTCGGTCATCATTTTTACTTTTGTTCGATTCGGTTTTTTAAGGCAGACTTATCAGTAATCGAAACTGAAACGTAAATATGTTTTGGACATTTAGTGCGGTAGATTGACCCCTATAAACAACAATTTACCCGCACGACTTTCGTCCTTCGTAATCCATCGTGTGATCTTCATAAATAGACAACTACTAGTGATTTAAGTATTTGGGGATCGGTCTACATCTAGATACGCGAAGCTGTTTCGGAAAACTCACACTGCATTAAAAGCTCCGAGACGGATTCGAGAAAAAATACGTAAAATGTATATTAGCAAAATGAAACTCGGAAACAAGCGACTTATTTACCAAAAACCATTTGATTTGGACTTACGGAATACAGATGAATGTACCAAAACGAGAAGCATTAAACAAAAAAATATTATTTAGATTGGATTTACGGAATATAGATAATATACCACCAAAACAAAGCATTAAATTCTGTTTTAAATGGCTCAAAGCAAAAGTTCTACTACGATAATCGAAACGGAATGAATCTTTTCACACTGATTTAAGCATTAACCGAATCAACCAAGTCAACTTTGCTCCCCTCGCCCCGCACGAAAAAGAACTCCATAACACATTCGAATACCCAAAAGTATTATTTGCTCACCGCTCTAAGATTTAAGTCGCCTTAAATATTTCAAACCGAACAACCTAGGCGTATTACAAAATCTGATTGTACATTTATAGTTTTCACTAGGACACTAACCTGTGTCAAAGCCTTCTCCCTAAAATGTGTGTATTATACTTTATCTGTTCAGCATTTTAAAGTGTATTCATGTTTTTTAGAAATAACTAAATCACTGATAAACATTTTAGCGGAGACATTAAATATTAACGGCGTATAAATTACAAAAGTTGAACAGAATATTTAATAAGTTCTGTTTATTTTGGCTCGTTTGTTTCGCAATGAACAACAATAATGTGACCAAACCTGCTCGGTGTCAACAGTTTAGTAAGGTATTTTTTTTTTTTTTAATCGATATATAAACCATAAAATTAGTGTCTTTAATGAAAATTAAAGAGGCCTATCTGGAAAAAAGGATGATTGTAGTTTCTTTTATAGGCCCCCGAAAATCTCTAAAGATGCCTTCGGTTCTCTCAGATGAGCGATTGTTTGGTTAAAATTTAATTTTTCGTTCACGCCTCGCTTGTGATATTATTTTCCGATACTTTTTTACTCCCCAGACATGTCGGAAGAAATAAAACGGGCTCTCCTCTGTGGTGCACCGAGTGACGTAGCTACGCCCGCGCGCAATTACTCCGGTCTCTGATTAAATCCTGTCCCACGGGAAGTGCGACTAAATTGTCAGATGCTGCGAGCGTCTTTCATCTTGTTCGTGCGTTGCCAATATTTATTTAGTGTACTATTACACGCACATAAATAATATTTAAGCGCTTTTCGTTGCTACATGTACATATATCCGCGAGAATCCGTACATTTCACGAAAACTCGATACGACGTTGCTTGCGTGCTCGGCTGGTCGATTCGTGAACGAAGCCAAACATAATAATGTGTCCTGTTTGGCGGGAATTAACTTTTACCGTAAACACTTTTTTTCTTCTTTTTCTTTTTCTTTTTTTCATATATGGTTCTCATCTTCCCGGCAGGCTAATTAAAAAAAAAGAAAAAAGAAGAAAGATACAGCAGAGTACGTGTGTGTGCGTCACGGTTCGAATTTTTACGTCTTCCTTTTGTTAACTTGTGTGTCTACACACTCTAACCGCGTTAAGAGAACGAGTTAATTTCGGAATTTAAACAATTTAAAATAATGACCAACTGGAAAGTTATCACTGCTGACAAATTAGCAATTTCATAGCCGGCTCGAAATGTGATTGGCTATATTCGCAGTTCTCCGTTTGTTGTAAAAATTTCCGATTATGTAATAATTATCGACCTTCTCTAAGAGCTTATTTAGAACAGGAACATTCGGACATTATTTTGATCTGGACGATATTTTTCTCAAACTATTCTCAAAGGAACTTTTTAACCTAGTACAGCTTTAATCCCGATTGATATTCGCAACACTGCGTGACATCGTGTTGTATTTGATCATTTTTCGGTTCAAACTTTTCGCGGTTCTACTCTAGAAACACTTCCGGATGTTTTCTTTTAATCGTAGAGGTGCGCGTATATTATTATATTTTGGGTTCGCCGCATGCCTGATGCCCTGTGATCTAACTTTGCTTTACTTTTACATCGGTTGAAAAGCATTAAACGAAAGTAAATTTTCCGAATACGGTTCTCATACTCAACTGCGAATTGGTATTTCGAATCCGCCATTTGTTAAGAAGCGCGCATTTTTTAATTACTAAAAAAACGGTTTTTTCTGTTTTTTTTTTAAATAGTAAAAATCGAGAACAGGAATTACAATTTATAAGAAAAAAGGGAGAAACAAAAATTAACGATTAAAAAATTGCGTCCCATTTTTCTTTCCCCTTCTGACTTGAAAAAGAGGAGGAGGTTCTATGTTCTTTTGTTTTCTTTCTTCTTCTTTTTTTTTTTTGATGTTTGTTCGTACACAGCTTTTGCTCATGTGCGCTGATTTTTTTTTTTTTATTTTGGCCCAGCAAGAAACCTTGCCACCAACAACTTCTACAAATAACCTAGACTAATTTTTCTTTGTTCATAAGTGATAACATACAAGTGTACATTGTTAAAACTGATGATCGAAAACAAACAACGTGAAAAAATGGGATTATTTCAGGGAAGTTTTCAATACGACAAACGCCTTTGACACTTCCACAATATTATTAATTTACCATAGAAATCGAAAAAAAAAAATAATAATTTTTTTTAAAAGGCAGCACATTAAAATTTATAATTATCGTACATATAGATTCGAACAAAGAAAACTGAAACCTTCATAGCGGAACCATTACGTGTCCTTATCCAACGGCGTCGCCAGCAGATGAACCAGAGGGGAGCAAGATGAGTTGCCAGCCGCCAGGGGGAGGTAAGATGATAGAAAGAGGATATGAGTTATAGGAAAAATACAATTTATAACTTGTAAAGGCTTAATATTTTATTAAACAAAAATAAAATATTAATTAAAATTTCGTGGGTTTCTGGCAAATTGTTCTACTACTTTACTATAAAAGTCTTCCAAATTGTCCATGATTACGCGCCTATGAATACTCATCATGGCCAGCTGATTAAAAAGTTTCAAGGCTCCAGAAAGGCGACGCCCATGTCATTATTTTTTTATTTTTTATTTTTTATTTTTTATTTTTTATTTTTTTAAATGAAATACCGTTTTTAACTACTAAGGTTATCACGGTGAGAGCTGCCCAGGCTACCTAAAGACCACCCAACAGTCCGCCATCCTGAATGAACTTCTTCAAAGTGTTATATGATTTGTCGCTTAATATTTCTGTTAACGTCGTAAAAGTGCTTGGACGGACTGCATTAAAACTGCGACATTCAATTATGATGTGTTGTACTGACGGGTATTTTAATTCACTGCAGTATGGACATGTATTAGGGAGAGTTATTCTTTGCAGTATGTGGTCATGACTTTTAGTGGTATGCCCTATTCTTAGCCGATTGATCGTTGTGTATTCGATACGCGTGCTATCAGTCGGCAGTCACCATGGATCGATCATCGGCTTAATTTGACGCAAGAACGTAGTCTTTGACATCCATTCTTTGCTCCACTGCTCAGTTAGTCTTTCGCGTAGGAAAGTATCGAGTGTTGTTGGGCCTCCTGACTTATGCGGCATCGGGGATAACATAGCAGACCGAGCTTCTAGATTCGCGCGCTCATTCCCCGGGATCTGAGTATGTACAGGGACCCATAGGAACTCAATCCGGTAGCCCTTCTGGTCTAGCAACAGCAGAGTCCCTTGGATTTTTTGCGCGATTGATTCTTCTGCATTAATATTTTGTAGACTTTGTATGGTGGTCAGAGAATCAGTAATTATCAGAATCTTTTTCGGTTGAGCTTTGGAACTGTCGTACTCCTGGAGACAGAGCAGAATTGCAAGCATTTCTGCATCCAGTGCCGAACAAGCATCATTTAAACGGACCCCTACTAGTACTCCATCAATTTCGTAGGCACACGCTGCTGGTGACAATATACCTATACACGCCTTAGATCCGTCTGTATACACCATTATCATTATTGTTGTGTATTACTTTTAACAATTTAGGCGACTCCAATAATGTTCTTTGTGTATTAGTATACCGTCAGAGATAATCCGATGCGATTAAAAATCGATGAGCATGTAAGCAATCGATTATAAAGAGACGTTAAAAAAAATGAGTCCCCTCAGAGCTTAATATAAATAATGAAAAATCGAAATTTTAAAATTTAAAAGGCGATATGACTTAAAATATACATTACCAATAATGATAGTTTCTTATGGCATTAGGTTGTTGGTCTATTATCGATCCAAAAAATGTTTATACTAAAAATAGTGAAAAATATGTCGTATTTTTTTTTTTTTTGAGAACAAAATACCGATGATTTCAAGGTTTATTCTAAAAATTTAGTAAAAGTGCACCGAAAAAAGTAAAAAAAAATATTATTCGATGATAAACGATATATTTCAGAGTAAAATTGATGATTCATACCGTAATTCGGATTTCGCTACATCGAACACTGAAATTGTAACAATTAGCAAAACGCATTCCAAAACTTGGACCTATAGAAAACGGAGAGGTTCTTATACTCATTTAAAATGGTTATTCGGTGTTCGAGACTCTAATAAGTATTAATGTTTAATAATAATCCGTAACATTCCTGCTTTAATGTGGGGGGGGGGCTCTATTTTGCTATAAAATGTGTCAACTTTTATCGAGTAATTCTTTTTTTACTTTCTATAGGGGAATGTTTATTATTATAAATCATTATAGTTGTTCCATTGTATTTTTACTTACTATACGAAAGTCCGATTTACGAAATAAGTGAACAGTTACGCAGTCTCTGTCAGAGCAGGTTTGGAAGAAAAGTTTTTCTTGTCAAACAGAGATTTACGGAAAATTTTTCGTCGCTAATACATTAAAATTATAAGTTTTCTCCGGTTCATTTTACGACAAAAAAAACCTTTTTTTGAAAAATAAATTTGCAATTTGGTAAGGTGATAGAGATTACAAAATTTAAAAGTTCCCTTTTTCCGAGTGATATTCAGAAACGAATTGTGAGCAACGAGAATATAATGTTTTCTTTTACCAATTAGAAAATACAGAGATTCGGCCAGCGAAAAGTTAATTTTTTGTTGCGCTGTTTTTTAATCGATTGATTAATAATATATATTAATATCCTGATCGTTTAAAGCGATTAGAAAAATTTATCGTACAATCAGATCCTTTATCAAAATATATCGCTTCTTAATAAAATCAAAAAAATGTACAAAAAAAAAACAAAATTTAAACATTTAAAACGTCTCCGTGGTGGATGTAATTATTAGGAAAATAATTTACTGTAGATACCACTATGTTTAAAAGATTCTAAAAACTTATTGTTTCAGGAAGCTTACACGTACCATCATTTGGAACAAATTGTTTTTCTGATGTACCGTCATCAGAAAAACAGTTGTTCCAGGTAAGTGTAAGCTCCCGAAACAATAAGTTTTTTTAAATTAAATGTTTTAAACATAGAGTGTCCAAATTGTTTTCTTAATTGCAAAAAGTATTGCATGGAGTTCTTGAAATACATTATTCAATTTCACAGACGACGCTCTACAGACTTCGGCTTCGGTTAACATCCAGAATACCTCTCCGACTTCGCATAATGTTATTAAACTTCATATATTCAGACACCACCTGTTTTTTTGTTTTTTTTTATCAATGGATAAGGCAAAAAGATGTATTAAAATAAAATAACGATTTTAAAAAATCTTCTCTATAATATATATCTATATAATATGTCAATTTCAGATAAAACAGAAAAAAAAAAATTATTAATTTCTAGCTACAGATTTAACCCCTGTTTTAATGTACGAGCAAAGTCGTGACTATTAGCTATAGTACATTTTTATATTTACATATTAATTACGACGTAATTTTTAGGCCAGCCCCCATTAGAGTTTAAAAATGTCCCAAAAAATATCCGAATTTTATGTAACGAAAGAAATATCCGAATTTTATGTAACAAAAGTTAAATGTTAAATGAAAACGTCATACTTAATCATGCACCCATTAGAGACTTTGTAACAAGGATTGATTTAAGTTAATGTTACTTATATCCCTATTTGTGGTATAAGTTATTTCGGTAGTTTAATAAAACTTATGGTATAAATTATTGGTTGTATTTTTTTTTTTATTATATAAAATTAATTTGAAAAAATTTTAATTTAAAAGTAATAAGGATAGGATTTTTGTGATTATATTTTTGTTTTTTTGTATCCTTGCCGGTAAGAATTACGTTGTAAATTTTGATAATTTTATACAAAGTATAGAAGAGAAGGAGATAGAAATGTAAGTAAGAAAGGTCAAGAGGCATGGCCCCTTGCGAAGCCAAAATGGCCGAGTTTTTATATATACATATATATATGTAATATTTTATATTAAATAAGTAATTTTTTTCAAAAAAGAAAAAGAAAAGGGTATAAGGCTCGTCGGATGCTTCACTGGCATTACATTTATTTTCACGTTATTTTTTCTTTTTAAGATTCCATTTTTAAATATGAAGGTCGCGGGAAGTAGACAAAGACAAAAGCGAGCAGATTTTTTTTCGTGCAAACTCGTAAAGTAGAACATTTGGAAGAAAATGAGTAATAGTAGACGACTTTTATTAATGATGAATTATGAATGGCGCGACGTTTGTGCGGTGAGCCGAATCAGAGCGCGCCATGTGAAAGCCTCCAAAATAGAACCAAAAGCCGGAAAGGACTACATTATCGAATATTTCTTCGTCCTGTAATATATTTCCTTTTCCAGCTTTTCTTTTCCAGCTTCACTTTTCCGGTTTTCCTTTCGAAAAATGTGTGCCTAAGTACGCACGTGTTTACATGCATGTGACTTCTTACCGAGAAAGGCGAATATATGTAAGGCGGGTTTCCGGTTAGCCGGCGATAACATTCGTGTGCGCTAGTCTCTCTCTGTATTAGTGAAATTAAATGTTTAGTGACGAAGTGGAAATATTAAAAACAGCGTCGTTATTGTACGCGATATTAGTAGCCGTCGGCTGCTAAACAACAAACGATATTAACGCTAGGCACTGCATGCACTACTGATGGAAAACGTTTATTATTCGCCGCCCTGTGTTTTCCCGAAATGGCGGGAAAAGTTAAATTTACCACTTTTACATGTAGCGAGATTGGCTGCGAGCGAACGCCATCCAGTTTATTACATGAATATATTCAGAAATAAGACGGTCGGTTGGCTCAGCAGCAGCAGCAGCTCAAATTGGCCAACTGATTGTGCCTTCCCTGACCAACAACATAAGTCGATCTTGTAAAGTATAATAAAGTCATAATTCTTGGGCGAATTTTTCAAAATGGCACCTACCTCCAACTGAACTCCTCAACAGCTCTGCCGTTCACTGATAAAACGAATCGTACGTACGCACCACTCATCTTTGACTGTTGCGTGTTTCAAACAGATCGGTGGTGCGCCTTTCGTAAATATTTTAATGTATTCAACGATGGCGCTCGAATTAAAATAAATTAAGCCAGGCCGGTTTGTACGGTTTATCCTATTTTCGCGTCTATTCTTTTCTACGAAAATAAATAGATAGGCGAATTTCTCCAGTTATATTATGCGCATTTTCCGCGGTGCCGAATTATTTCCTCAATGTAAAGTAATTAAAAATCTCCCCTCCCACGATAAATAAAAACTTTAACAACATTGCATTGCTTTGAGACCTGAAGTAGGCCATCATTAATTCGAAAAGAAACTCCAAAAACACCCCTAAAGACTAATTAAAGATAGACGATAATTCAAATCTCTTTCGGAATTCGAAATCATATTATGCTATGCGCTTGTCTCTTCATACATATGTATATACGTTTTTTTATTTTTTTTTTTTTTTGCACAATGCTACCTTAGAAAAAATATTAACATGTTCAGTTTTATATTTAGTCGTAAGATGTTTAGTTATAGTTACTAATTATTCGTTGTTTTTATTACTTAACTAACCAGCCGAACGTATTGAGATACACCATATTTATAATTATATAATTAACAATTTTTGTGATTAAAAGAGCATTCGCGTAGAGAATTATTTCACTTTCTAATCATACCGGTTTTGAAACAATGATCGGAATAAAAAATTTATTTTAATTTTTTCTGAATACTTAAAAAAATTCGATATTTTTCAAAAGCAGTACTATTGCTAATACAAAATATTATTTTTTCGATTTCATTTATTTATTTTCTTTTTAATAAAAGAATGTGTTGTGGGGTAAAGTTTCTTTTTTATAAATTAATAAAATCAGCCTATAAATAAACGGTATAGAAATATTTGATTTATGGATCAGAAAAACGTAAATATCGGAAATATAAAGAGTTTCGACGAATATAATAATTTTAATAATCATGTAGACATGTATAATGGAGAATAATTTGCGAAGGACTGTGTAATCAAGTACCTTGGCGTTTTATTCTAGTTTTCGATTAACTCTATACGTAATACGAAAAATCAAAAATAAAGTTCCTTCTGGTAAGTTTTTTATATTATTCTTTGTAGATGGCCCCCGTAGATCGATTTATCAACATCACAATTTGATTATTCGGTCGATTGAAACATTTCTTCACTGTGTGCGCTTTTTAAAGTGTAGCCGGAAGTATTTGTCAAGCACCGTGTACTTCTTTTATTATCTGCCGAATTAATTAGGCTGCGTTCCCAGTTACTTAATTTTGAAAACTACGTTACCGTTCGAATTAGATGTACGTTAAATTTGAAAATTAATTACATTAGTTTGAAAATTATTCCTTTTTTTTTTTTCGAATGTTTTACGTGTAAATTCTCGTTAATGAGCATTGTTTTTTTTACGCTAAAGGAAATTTTCTGAAAGTATTAATCTTTTGCGCCTTTTCGAAGTTAATTTTAATTATGATAGTTGACGAGATCTCGCTTTATTCAATGTGTAAATCATTCGTGTGTATAAGTATATATGAAATTCAATAAAAAAATTCTAAAATGGTGAGATGGGCGGTTCTTTTGAAGCAATAATATGCGCACATCGTGAACGGTATAATGAAAATTAGGTAAATGCGATTACCTAGCGTCTGTCCAAGTATAGTTCGACCATCTTCACCCAAGCAAGCGCTGCGAGCGTCAAATGGATTTGTGTACTGTATGAACGCAAAACCTTTATGCATTGATATACCTGAAATCAAAAATAATAATTACATATATATATATATATATATATATATTAATTACAGCGTAATTCTTAGGCTACCCCCCATTTGAAAAAAATGTCCCAATTTTATGTAACGTTTGTTATATTTTATAAGATTTTTGTGATTGTTATTTAAAAAATTTCACAATTTGATGTAACGAAATATGTAACGAAAAATGTAACAAAAAAATGTCTTAATCTTATATAATGAAAATTAAATATTAAGATAGGATTTTTGTGATTATGTTAATTTTTTTTTGTGTTGATGCCAGTAAGAATTACGTTGTAAATTTTGATCATTTTATACAAAGTATAGAAGAGAAAGAAACTAAAATTAAATCAAGAGGGGCCAAGGGATACAGCCCCTTGCGAGGTCAAAATGGCGAAGTTTTATGTATATATATATATATATAGTAGCGCGGTAGCCTAGTGGTTAAGCTGCTTGGCTACTAAATCAAAGGTGTCAGAGGTTTTGGAGACTTGTCTCGTTCCGGATCCGAATCGCTCACAAGCTTACCCAGCCTGGAATAATTGGGTACCAGAGAAATCTGGGAAGGTAAAGGCGGATCATTGCAAATGGAGGAAGGAACTGGTCCCAGTATTCTCCGTAGATCCATTAGGCTTAGTACACTGTGAATCTTGACTTCACAATCTCTTTACTTTATATATATATATATATATATATATATATATATATATATATATATATATTTAAATATCCGGTTTTAATTACAAACTATACGCTGACAAGCTGTACGGTGCCGGATTTAGGCTCTTGGAGCATCGATGTATAATTTCTACCGATTTTTAGAAATCCACAATCAAAGTCGCTAAAAAAAAATAAAAATAAAAATAAAAAATAAGATTGTGAAACAATAATAAACAGTTTATAAGTTTCCGGGTAAATTAATAGAGATAATAATTTCTGGAAAAATAAACCAGAAAATCTTCTACCAGCTATATCGTATCGATTTTTCGCGAATTTTTTATGTCCTTACCTTTTAGTCGTGCAACCGTAAACTATGGCGTTCCATTTAATTTATCTCTTTCTTAAACCTATTTATGGTACCTTTGACGTTCGGTATTAGTGTGTATTTTGTCCTCAAGGATACCACCGCAGACCCTTAATAGTTTATATAGAAATTATTTTTATATTTACGTTTATTAATAATTATTATTATCGTTGTTACGACGGTTTTATTAAATCGGTCGTTATATTAATTAGGTCGTTATATTAATTAGGTCGTTAGATGTTTTTTTAGGTATATATTCAGTAATTTTCTACACCGATATTTCTTTAATGGCCGATCATCACTGGGAAAAAACAATAACACAAATACAGAATACCAATATTATAATGATTAATGAATGATTAGATAAAATTGTACATCACAAATATTGAGTTTTTGGGTTGCTGGTGGTCTAATGCGGATATTTCTAGTTCTGACGGCAGTTCGATTCGTACGTAATGCAGGTTTTTGGACTTGTGATTACCTTCTTTCTCTTTCACCGCTCCATGCGGCGCACTTGACGAACAGAGTCTCTTAACCAAGTATTGAATTTTGACTTAACTGAAAACCAACCAGCTAACTACGAAAAATCTCGATCGGTTCTATCTTCTTTTCTTATCCTTGTTCCACCTGAAGATACGCGCTTCATCCTGCGATGATCCTTGATGATTCATTCCCGACGCACAACAGGATTTCTCTGATACAAGCACATTCTGTTTTCACCTTACTTTTTACATATTTTTTATAATCCCATTTATTTATTTTTGTTACTTTGTTATTACTTTATTTTATTGCCACTTTCTTATAACAAAACTTGTACACATTACATCTGCTTCTGTAACTTTCCTTACGTCGTTTCATAAAAACCAAACTGTCTCACCTTTGTTTCAGTCCTCTTCCTCTAAATCATTGTAATATGTCTATACATCTACGATTCTCTCTCGATTACGAGTATAAATCGAATAATAAACCTGGATTTTACCGGAGCCCCAGAGCACCATATTCAATTTAGTCGCTAACTTGTCACGAAGCGTTTGCGTGTGTTTCCCTGATAGTTTTTTTCTCTAACACCGAACGAAAATCTTCGTTCATTTTTCGGAATTTTATCTCATTGAATCTTAGTTCTTTAGGAGCTTGTTTAGTTCGTACCGCCAACACGACATGCACTAAATTACCGCTGGTAGGTGTATTCTATTTGCGAAGCAACGTTATATGTATCTTTAGCCTGTATCGGCGGTGCATCATCATTGCTGCTTTATGAATAAACTGCGCCTACTATTCACTCTTCACAGCAACTTTTCAAAATTTAATTTTACAAACATGCCGGAGGCATTCGTTGATCGTTGCGCAACTATCGATATTTTGCGATGTGTTGATATGAAATATTTTAAATTTTCTTCGTGGAGTTAAACGCCTGCTATCGTTTAACTTTGACGTAAAACGCGAGAAGATACTCTGACAAATAATCGGAGCCAAATTTACAGTTTCATGCTTTAGGTTTTGCGGAATTCTTCCATTTCCGATGTAACTGCATGCACTTTGAACTCGCCCAGAGTTACACTCTAATGAAAATCTGGATCAAATCGCCCCATTGTTCTTTTACCAGCTTTTACAGCTTTTACAGCTTTTACAGCTTTTGATGATACTCCCCGGTCCCTTGTCTTTCGGAAAGTTTAGCGTGATTCGATTATTTCTAAATACCATCAGTGATTATTCTCGTTATTTTTTTTTCTTATCACTTCCGGATATAGAGGCACTTCTTTGCATCATCGCTTCCACGATTAAAGTGATTCTTTCTCGATTTTTTGACACCGATACGTATTCCAGAGCTGGGTGGCATATTCTGCAGATTAAGTTCCTCGTGGAAAAATTTGTAAGGCACACAAAAATCCATATACATAACGCAAAAGTGTTGATAATGTCACTGAGTTCATGTAGTAAGAAATTTTATTTAAATTTTTACATTTGTTATTTTCACCGAAGCTCTTATTCACTTTGTCATCGGTAGTTTTACTAAAACGAAAAAGTCGTACGTCAGCCGAAGGCGTACGTTAAAATGTAACTGTGTAAAATATGTTGTTTTTTTTTTTTTTTTTTTAAATATCGACTTCAAAACTTACTGTTAAGAATTTAATAAAAATGCGCCAAAAAATAAAAAATAATTGTTAGCTAAACAGACAATATACTTTACAGTAAAATTAGGGTGATATGATAAGTCTTATACACCGTTAATACTTTAATTAGAGTAGGTAACAAATTAAAATTACAATACCTAGAAACAATTTATTTAATGTAGTTTTTGACTATTATTACAATATGTGATTTCCGTTCTGACGCTAATGAGTATTAATGTTGTGTAGGAATTACCCCATAATATTCCTTTAAGGTATGTACATCACTCGGAATTATCTTATTCTTTAATAAAGAATCGTTTACCATCCTGTTTGTTAATTATAGAATATAATAAGTTATAACAAATACAAATATAACAAACAAATTTAAATGTAAAATGATTTCCTCTAAGTAAGCAATCATTTTATACTTAAATTTGTATTTGTTATAAGTTAATATATCTTACTCTTTATCGAACAATTATTTTCTACTTTTTAGTTTTTATTAAATTCTTAACAGTAAATCTTGAAAGGTATCTTAAAAAAGAAGAAAACATTTTATTTCGGAATTTTCATCATAATACTTAAATTTCCTGCTGCTAAGAATCGGCTTTTTTCAAAAAAAAAAAAAAAAAAAAGGTGACACGAGCTTTTTAATTTGCGTTACGACGGTTAAAATTTCGCATCATTCGAATATATTTATCACTGCGTTAATTAGCATTAATAGTATTTAAATTTTTTTTCAAATTACCGCGCGCTTAATATTAATAATATTTCAAATCAATCGCTTTTGTTATTATATTAATAAATGAAAAAATTACTTAATGTGACCACGTTTTTTCACATTTCTGTTGACTACCGAGTGTGTTCACCGATGTATACTCGCATGGTGCATCCCCGCTAACTGGAGCACTTTCGAATGAACAAAAGCACATTACAATCGATTATCCACATATATGCGCGGACAAAAGCATAAAAAAATGAATATATGTAAGCTCCTTCTTTTTTGAAGTCGGCAATGAAACGTGCGCAGGTACTCATTTAGTTTTGTAAAATTTAACGCGAAATGTGCTGCACCCTCTGCTTTGACATTTTTGATACATTTTATAAGCGAGATTCAATGATTTCAAATGACTTTTAAGATGCAGGTATGATGGGCCAAATTTAAAAATTTGATAATAATACTAATAATAAGGATCCCGGTTCGTTCGTAGATTTCTAAAAATGTCCCCGCAGTGTATAATAATAGACGGATACGTCTTAGAAATTCAGCGCAGAACGCAATTGAAATGCTGTATGGCGTGTTTAAGAAGAATGTAGACTGATTCGGCAACTAGGAAAAGTTCAAGGATACATCTAGTTAGCTCGCGGTGCTTTTCCCCATATTGCAGAAATTCGGAAAATAAGTCAGATTCCGGTAGGGAAGCCTGCTATTTTGGAGACGATCATTCCGCATTCTATGGACACACCTCCGTACTATAACGCATGGCTGCAACAATCGATCGGATGAGGAAAGTTGACAATTGGAGAAAAAGAAGAGGAAGTATTCCAACTCAACCGACGATTGTCCGGAAAATTTTATAAACACATTATAGTGGCATGCAATCTGGATGGGTGATTGACGTTTAAAATGATCCTTCGTAGGATGTTACTATACTATATTTCCATGTCGAGTAAAACGAGTCAATGCTATCTGCGCGGGTTAAACGAGTTTTAGTAATCGGGCGAATTAAGAAAGATTATTTCTCATAAATAACATAAAATAAGTTATAGGTGGGTGTGAGTGTCGTTGTTCGAACTTTTTTTTTTCTATTATTATTGTACACGGGGGCGTGCCACATTCACCCGAAAGAGGTTAAGTAACGAATTTAAATTGATAAGTGGATTGAAAATAAAGAACAGGGAAGATTGAAGTACAACTGAAGACCGGAAGGGGAGAATAAAGGAAGAATCATAAGAAGCAGGAAGGCTCAGTGCCAAAATTTCGAAACTGCAGAAGATCAACGGGGAGCATTTAATGAAAATATGGCTGGCAGAAAGAATTATGAAAGGAACAATCAGGAGAGAAAAAGGCCGAAGTTTTATTTATTAAATGAAACGATCGTGGAACAACACTAAGGTGCAAAAGATTGTGAAACCAAGGCTGAGGGCAAGAGACAGGCAGAATTTCAAAATAGTAGGAAGCACGATTAGAGCATAATAAAGGATGTGAATGTCCGACCAAAGTCGCGGGATAACTTCCGTGGCAGGAAAATTACTGAAAAAGGCGCCATCGAAGGACGCCGAACGAGTATAACACGCGCAGTAGAATATAGAATATTGGTGTATTTTCGCACCAATAAGATTTCTAAAAGTCGTCGTCTATTTATATATGTAAGAGTGAATTTGTAACAGCTAACGAAAAAAAAACTAAAAACATCGACTCGCCTCAAACATCAAAAAAAAGTCTACTTGCCTCCACAGCGCCGAATGAGTCGACTTTAGTTGTACAGTCAGTTGGAGCATGGACTCTACACAAAGTGTCACCCATCTATAACAGAATGATAACCACACTGCTCGACGAGCGGTGCGTTATATATTTTATTATCCAACGAACGTTTAAACAAAAACATTTTCTGGTATGCGATTTGATTGCGTCCCGATGATACATCTACATTATGGTTAGTCAGACACACGATAGCCATGTGTCCACAGCATTTAATAGAATTGCGGCGTTGTTTATTATTTTGATTACAGCATGGCTATCGACAGTGTATATATATATATATGTATATATGTATATCTAACGAGTGCGTCTAAGGCATGTTAGCCGCTCTAACCTCGTCTCGTCCGATACGGTACCATCGCATATTCTGGTTAGCTCAATTGAGTGCTTCTGTTTTTCGAAAAGTCTCATTCACGTATAAATAGTTCTTGAGGTCTGAGACGCATGTTAAACGCCGTTGCGCCGATCCCGAGACAGTCATGATATTGTTAAGCGGCTGGTACCAACATCCGATGGGGGCATTATCTCGCTAATCACTAGAGTCGCATGAAGAGAAGTCAAGTTTTTCTTTTCTAACGAGAGTGACTTTTCGGGTAAATCGTTACACAACCAGTTCTAATGTGGTTAGAGCAGTATATCCAAAAGCAGCTTCACTGTCTGGTGATCAAAAACGTATAGACACACACGCTTAGTAACATTATTAAACTGTGATTGATCGTAACCGTTGCACAGAAATATGTGCGCCGGAAAAATGTACCACTGTTGCCGTGGAATAGCGACCTTTCGGGTAATGGGTAGTTGGGCGAAAATCAAAAATAATTCCGTCTCAAAAAAGCTCTGCGCGGTGCTGAACTATCTTCAGAAACGGTCGACTTCTCCGCCGGTGCATGCCGAATAAACAAACAAACGCGTTTTTATCACTAGTACCGTTGGCCCGGTTGGTTGACATTTCTTTGCTGTCAGCGACAGAGCCCGCTGGCGACTATTAGGACGAGTAATAAAATAGCGGCAAAATCTATTCTGTTTCGTAATTACATTGCTCGGCGCCGCGTACATGACTACGGCAGCCACGGAAACCTTTATAATGCAAAAAAAAAGTTGCCTGCCAGATTAAGTCGACATAAACTTGAGTCCCCTCCAGCCTCCTGTTGTTCCGGTTTTTTCTCTTTCGGCCGACTCGTATGCCCAAAAAAGATATATATATATATAAATTTTTTCTTGTTTGTGTTCCGTCAACTTTACTTTTTCTCTTTCCTTTTTTTTTTTGTTTTTTCCATCGTTTCCGTTGCCCCCCTTGTCAACGGTATTAAAACAACACCGTTAAAATTGTCCGGAAGAAGCAGAGAGTGCGGGTCAGCCTATGGGTGGACGATGGAAAGCCAGCGGATCCGAGACTGACGCGTCAAAGAGCGATTGCAAAGGATTTTACGACTTTTCTAGTGAAGAGAATGTACGTTGCTCGGAAATTAAAATTTCCGAACAGACAAAGCAACGTTCTATCTGCGAAGAAATGAATTAAAAATACCTGTTGGCTGATTGTTGCCGGTTCTTTTCATTGTTATTGTCCTCTTCCGGCGTTTCATCATTTGCCGGCTACTGGGCACGAACGAAATGATTCGTACAGAGCCGTTCAATGTAAAGTGAATTTTACCACAGTGGATGATAGCTGGGATAAGTCGACCATTAGGCTTCCGAAGAAATTAATCAAAGGCCCCCTCACAGGAGCTCTGTGTTCAAAGTTCTGATAGTGCGACATAAAGTACAAACTATGTAAACTATGTAAAAAGATTGTTAAATAACAAAAATCGTATCTGCAATACTAAAAGACAGAATATTATCAGTAAACGGAAAGAAGAACAGATAGAGAGGCCAGAATAACAGCCTACCATCTCAAGGAACTGTTCTCGGCTCTGATTTTAAGGTGACCTCCGGTCAATTAAAAGGCACCTATTGTCCGAAAAATCGATTTTCACCTTTTTTGACGATTCTTATAGAAAAAAGTTCGCTCTTTTCAATGAAACAACTCCTAAATATTCTGGTATTTAATGTTCACTTTTCAAATTAATAATTTTAAAAAAGAACATGAACACTTGAAAAAATCTTCTAAACACATTTTTCATTCAAGAACCACCTGCATCGCGATAATTACTATTAATATTTACGATACAAAACCGGTGAACAAGAATTCCAAACGTGGCCAATTCAAAATTAACAGACAACGAAGTAAAAACGATGGCTTTCAAACACGGATTAAAGAATTAGCTATTTAGAAATATTCGCTCGTTTATAATAATATTTTTGGTCAAAACAAAACTGCCGTGAATGATGATGATTGTAAAGAAAAAGCAAATGTACTAAATTATCTCGCCTCCGTTTCTCGCATAGCCTCCTCTTCCTTCTTCTCTAAATCGCTTTTCCTTAGCTGCATCTCCTTTTTATCCATTAGATCCCGAACGTTCCCAGCATGTTTGTGATGCGAATCACGTGCTCTTCGAGTGCTCCGGTTTATCTCGCGAGCGCGAGTTACTTTATTATCATCTTTTAAAGCTTGGTCTTCCTGCTCCTTTCCGAACGCCTCTTATGTTCTTTCTCTACCTATTCTCTCTGCTGTTCCTGTCCTAGGTAAGGGTGTTCCTTGATTCCATTGTCGGCAAAATAAAAATATAATTTCTATCTATTCCATGCGTCTATTCCTTTTTGCTGGGCTAATGCTTTCTGGTAGCAAACCCAAGGGGGTGAAAAAGAAAAAGAAAAAAAAAAGAGCAGTATAGGAACGCGCAAGCCCGCCGATATGGACTTGTTTTGTTTAACAGCTGTTTTCTCGAAAACATTTTTTCTTTCTCAGAAAATTTTTTTCGGACGATATTAATAGACGAGATGTCACATATATATATATATATATAAATTTAGCCATTACGGCACAAGGAAATACTTTACATGCGAAAACAGATTACTATGCTGAAAATAAGTTTAAACCTCACCCGAAGTTTCCGATCGCCAGACGGTGAAGCTGCTTGGGTATACTACGTATGAGGTAACATCAGAGCTGGTTGTGTAACGGTTTTAACCGAAATATCACTACTTGACTTCTTCTCGCGACTTTCTTTATGTAACTCTAGCGTTTAGCGAGATGTGACACCCCCATCGGATGTTGGCATCCGTTTAACAATATCATGACTGTCTTGGGAGCGGAGCAACGGCGTTCAACATCTACCTACGTATGTTGCTGATTTCTGACGAATACGAGCAGGAAACGCGATAATGGATACCTTTTTTTATAATCCGGATTTTGCATATTTTAACCGATTTGGCTTCTCTACCTGGATCGTCTTTTTTCATATTACCGTTTTTGAAACTGATTGCTTATTCAAATGAAGTCAATATATTTATTAATTGTTATTATAAATTCAGGCGTTCGATACGCATTATTGCGCGAGTTATAAGCCAATTATACAATAACAAGCAAAAATGGTGAAAATAAAATTAAAGCTTATCTTAATTATACGCAAAATAAGAAGTTTCGGACTTAATTTGATACACAAAAATAACAAATTTAAGATTAAAATAAGGAAAACCTAAATTTATAAATACAAAAGTAAAAATCAATGCAAATGAAATTTATTATAAACAAGCAAATTTTCACCGTGCATAAAAAACATAATAATAATAAAAAACAAAGTAATACAAAAAAAGTATATACATAAAAGGAATCCACATTTATGGAAATATGCACTTCTACAACAACACAGTACACGTACTTATGAAGATACTCTTGCTTACATGCCAATTCAACCATTCATTTTTATCTTATTTACCCACTCGTGCTTAAATATCAACAAACATTACAGTCCCGCACTCGTAAAATAGATGAGACAAAGCAACCAACAATGTAATACTAAATTTAACTAAACAAGGATTTCAAATGTTTACCACGCCGTTTGTAATTGAATAATAAGTACTTTGTTTTCGGGGGCACCAGTGTACCTTACTTCGGAGATTTTGCAACTCCACAGTCATTTGCGAACGAGGGCTCCACAGGACCAACTTTCAAAACGGTTGTTCCCCGTGTTGGAGGTTACAACAAAAACTAAGTCTTCAGATGTTGACAAAAAGTTCGGTTCCAAACGAAAAATTCGGTTAACAAGAAACCACAGCAATACATATATTACATCTATCCCTGCGATGAATTAATAACACCGGTGATTCAGTTTTAATTAAATTAATAAGTACAATCCTGAATAATGTACTAGAGGGAGAAAAAATTGGTGTGCGGAAAATGGAGATGGAAAAATGGCTGAAAGAATGGCGCAACGATTAGAAACTAAGTTGCGTCCAGAATCTCTCTGCTTTATAATGCTTCTTTCGTTATTTAGTTTGTTTTTTCTTTCTCGTGTCTTTCCCTGATATTAACTTCACAAAAAAGATCGCATCATTCGAATTGGAAATATTATGCTATCTGCATGTATCGGTGTACAGATGCGTATTTACGGTGCATGTACTTATCTGCATGCATGCCACATATTAATTACAACGTAATTCTTGGGCTACCCCCCATTAGAAAAAATGTCCCAATTTTATGTAACGTTTGTTATATTTTAATTTTTACTGACTTTATATATATTAATTGACAACTTAATTTTTAGGCCACCCCCTATTAGAATATGTAAAAGTATATATATATATATATATATATATATATATATATATATATATATATATATATATATATATACTAGCTGTGTCCCACGGCTTTGCCCGTGTATTAATGTCCGTTTAAATCTGTATTTGGAAATTCATAAAAATTTTTTTGCTTTATATGGAATTGTATTTATGTTAAGATTTTTTCTCTCTTTGGGAAACATATTTATTACCGTCCAACAGAAAATAGTCTTCACGTTCCACGTTTAGGTGAAGATTATCGATCTTTCTTTAATCTGTCGGTTTTGATCTAACAAAAAGTTTTGCTCAACTAAACAACATGTACCACCCCTATCTATGTATTTAACATAATGGGCAACTATTGTATCCTTAACACATATTAATTCTACATTCGTAATTACAGTGAGTATTTATATATTAAAATACTCACTTCAATACCGCACAGAATTTGCACAAACTGAAAGTAAAATGAAATATTTTTGAACCCCGCGATCCTCTCTGCCATTCCAACATCAACAACAACTTTTCTTCCGACCTCCCTGTCTTCAGCATTTTATTAAAATTAATTGATTACCACAACAGCAAACCAATATACGTAGTTGAGTAAAGATTTCAAATTTGAATATAAATAACGTTCCCGGTAGTAAATTCCGTTGCAGGATATTTTAGAAAACACCACTTTTTTTTTAATTCTCCGTAATGAGTACAGCAGCTAGCTAGGAGCGCGCGACTTGGAAGTTTAATGATTTCAATAACGCAAAAAGTGAAGTAACAGAAGCGGCGTATTTACTTTCACCAGAAACTAATAAAATAACCATAGTAAGCATTTTATTTAAATTTTTAGGTTTAGTTTATTTTTACCGTGGTAATCATTTTATTTAAAAATTAATTTTTTGTTAATTTCTTTTTATTCGTCCCATATACATTTCTGTGCCCCTGGTCTCATCTCAACTATTTGAAACCCTCATATTTCGTGTAGTGGACCAAATTGTGAATCTAAACCATTCTTGAATACACTTGAACACACACAAAAAATTTCATCAAAATCGGTCCAGCCGTTTAGGAGGAGTTCAGTCACAAACACACGCACAGAAGAATTATATATATATAAAATATATAATATACGATACTTAGATTTAACTCTTTAGGTTTACTAATGTTACGATTTATGAATAGCAGGAATAGTTTCTAATTCTATTTTTTTTTTTAATAAAGGTTAATAAGAGTGTCGAGCGCTTGCATAACGAGCATATTTTCCCTGCGAGACCCGCAACTTATTTAAATTAAAAAACAAGAAAATGTACAATAAACGTTTCAATAAAATCGGTCTGGATATCTCACCGAACAAGTCTACATATATTATTTCTACTTTATAGTACAAAAGAAAATTGTGGTGATGAAATAAATAATATAACAATGTTACATTAATGGTTCGGGCAAATACGTAGCTAGCAGTTATGGCCTCATTATAAGCTCTTAAAAATTATTCAATTCAATGTAACCCAACTGTATGGGTGGTTAGAGGGATCAATATATTAAAATCGCCGATTGTGAAGGAGGAATGCAGTTTTCCTAGGTGCCCGGTCATTCTGGATGTATCCTAAGTGGCATAATGCACAACTTGGGAGGGCGCGTTCTATGACAGTCAGTTTATTCCCTTTAAAGATATTAAAGCGGGAGTTAAAAATACATTAAAGTTAAATCGAAAAGTTTTTTTTTGGGGGTTGGGTATTATGAATCCGGAAAAAACGGGAGATTTATAAAGTGGCGCGCATTTTGTCATTTTCCGCTGACTTTGTGTATACTTATGGTACGGTGTATATAAATTCTAGCCAACTACTACGGAAACCGGCTATCCCTAAGGTCTTTTTATTAATTTCTAATTCTTAATAAAAATTAAAATAACTACTTTTTTTTATAATTACGTAATTTTTAACTATATTCGGTACGTGCATGAGAGTAAACGGTCTCTCATTCTTTTTCTTATTTTTTAACTGATACATTATTTTCTTTTAATTAATTTTATTTTTTTTTTTGGAGAAAAATTTTGTGGCACTTCCTAATTTTTATTAGAATGTTCTTTATAGTTTCAAGAAAAAGTCGTTTGTAATTGATTCAATGTGCGAGAGATTTCTTCGTACAGAACTAGACACGTTGCATTTGTGCCAATTGGAAATCCTACTTTGTATCGTTACAGCCAGTTTCGCAACAGTAGTACATACACTTAATTGTAATTGCAATACTCGAATCCACGATCGAATTATTTGCCGCGTGACTTACTCGTCGGAAATTGACGTCTGACAAATTCTGCAATCGACTGCAACAGGAAATTTCCGCAAAATTTCCCTGAACAACTCGGAGATGATCTGAGCCCGAAAAGAACAAGTTGCTTTCGACGAAAACTACGTGTCCGAAATGTTGCGGTTCGAGGGTGCGGTTTCGTAGTGACTTGTCGTGCAACGAAAAGGCGATGATTAATAATATTATAACAAACGGGCTGTATGTAATTAATAGTGTATTCAGCTTTAGCACAGACCGGCAAGTAACTTTACCGCTTCACGACATCATTATCGCCGTCGTCTTGTTTAAGGGCAAACGATAGCGCGGCTACGACCAAAGGAGGAAAAGTGAAGTTTTAGTTGTTCGCAAGAAGTGTCTTTCTGTCTAAACGACTTAATTTCAGCTCGTCGAATAGTTCTGAAGCGATTAATCACTTAATAGCGCCATTCTCTCTCTCTCTGAAATAACAAGTGTTTTACTAGTTTTCTTTCGTTTTCATACGCGTGTGCACCTAGCTTCGTGTTTACCAGTCAAAAAAGGAAAAAAAAAATCGTAGTTCAAAGTTCTATGAATTTTTAAATAAAAAAGATTCACACTTTCCTAACACCGAGTCCACGTCGGCTACCCGAATTCTCCAAGTGGGGTTCTTTCTTCAACAGGTCCGAATTCTCGCCTTCTAAGAATCTCATCTTTTCTTCTTTTTCTTATATTTTTTCTTCATCTTTTTCTTCTACATTTTTTGTTTTCTTTCATCTTTTTCCTGTTGATCGCATTTGTCACTGTATGATATTTTTCTCGGGCTTAAGTTGGCTGCTCATTTGGACTATGTGCAAGAGAGTCCATTCGCTTTTTAAAGTAATACGTTCTTTTTTTCTTCCCCCTCTTGTGAAAAAATAACAGAAACAATTATTATTTTCGATTTGCTAAAGGAATTTACACTTAGCATAACGGTACTTCAGTTTTTGTATAACAGTTATAAATATCGATGTACATATAAAAAGCTAGTTACAAAAAGAGCAAAAATATGTTCATTACAAGCTGCTTGTATGCTCAGAAGTCGATCAGAAATACGATCAGACTTGGCCGTCAATGGTGAAAAAGTAAAATCACCCCTACCAAATAAATTGGCATGACCCCCTCCACTTCGATCGCTATCTTCCCACTGAAATAAATAAACGGTCCACAATAATCTGAAGAAATCGATCACCGTGTACATATACCCCATTTGAGCAAAGAATAATGGAAACGGTCCAAAAAAAAAAAAAGAAAAAAGAAAAAAAAATGTTTCCTATCTTCGTTTAACGAGCGAGTTTTTCCACAAAAATTACATGTTGCGTATGATTTCCCTCATAAGCTTCATGTAAATAACAATACCCATTTACGTTTTTGTCCACCGTTAGAGAACGTAAATGACTTTAAATATCTATCTATATCTATATCTATATATATATATATAACTCGGCCATTTTGGCCTCGCAAGGGGCTACGCCCCTTGATCCCTCTTTATTTAATTTTAGTTTCTTTCTCTTTTCTATACTTTGTATAAACTGATTAAAATTTACAACGTAATTCTTACTGTGGCATCAATACAAAAAAAATAACATAATCACAAAAATCCTATCCTAACATTTAACTTTCATTATATAAAATTTAAAAAAAAATTTGTTACATTTTTCGTTACATTGTTCCGTTACATATTTTGTTACATAAAATTGTGACATTTTTTAAATAATAACAACAAAAATCCTATATAATATAACAAACATTACATAAAATTGGGACACTTTTTCTAATGGGGGGTAGCCTAAGAATTACGTTGTAATTAATATATGTATATATCGATAAATCCTTGAACTGATAAAAATCACATTCAAATTTTAAATTCGAAAATAAGACAGACTATTCCAGCTTTATATAGAAAATAAAGCAGGTACTATCTCGCACAATACGTATAATATACTATAATTCAATAATAATGTCTAGAATTTTATATGGAATTAAAATATATTATGTGAAGCTAAGAAAACGAAAATAAATAAAATCGGTAAAATTCAAAAAAGGTGTCTGAAACGTTTACTGCTCTACTGGAAGCGACTCTGAATCAATTATGTATGGAAGGAAAACAACGAAATGTCTCATCCTGATATGTACTATTTCTATTATGGATTACTAGAATTTAATGTCAATGATATATAATTACCATCGAGGGAAAAATTTCGGTTGACAAGAAACCAAAGTAATACATATTACGTCTATCGCCACGGCGTAAATCTACGAACTGATAACACTGGTACTTCAGTTTTAATTAAATTAATAAGTACAATCCTTAAAATCCTTGGACATTGCGAGTGCAGCTGTAACCTTGCTATAAAGGTGCTCTGGCATCGACGATTCAGTGTAAGCGTGAAAAAAAAAAATTTTTCTTCCAATTTTCACAGTTTAAAACTTTAAACGCGTTTTTCTCGAAATGACTTTTTTGAAGTCGGTGAACACGATATCTCAAAAACTTCTGTACCGATCCGATTCATGTTGAACATAATTTTACAATACATATTTTACTAGGTCGCAACATTCTTCTTTTTTATTTTTTTTTTTCGCTTGTTGCAGCTACAAAATGGCGCCATTTTTAGGGCATATATCGTGGTTTTAACTTCAAACGACCGCCAAAAATTGAAAAAAAAAAATAAAAAAAATAAAAGGACAACGTTACGACCCAGATTTACTTCTGAATTAATCATGTTTACGATGCTGATCAATGGTGTTTATTAAGTGTTCATCTCTTTCAATCGAGCGCGTTCTGTTTTCTATTCCAATTTGCTGCGAATTAGTATCCCTACTCCGTATTCTACCTCCTATATACTCTTCTTTTCCTTCTCCACATATCGTTCCCATTGTTTGTGTTGCTTCCTACTAGCAATGTCTCTGATCGCATCAAAATATAACTGATTCATTTCCCTTTTTAATAGTTTCTGAGTGAAGGTCCTTGGTTAACAAGCTCATTAAAAAAGAAGAAAAAAAAAAGATTTTGAGCTTGCAATTGTGATTTTGAGAAGGTCGTAGAGCCACAGTTATACGTCATAGCCTATTTTTTTTAATGGTAAGACGGTTTCGAATGTTCGTCAGGCAGATTTTTCTTCTTCTTCTTCTTCTTCTTCTTCTTCTCTTTGGCTACGTCAACTATGGAGACATTAATCCGGAACGAGTGTAAAGTAATTAAAATAAATCCACAAAACTTAAATATTTAAATAAAATTCGGTTAACGGTACAATTTAGATTACCGAATAAAATATAATTTCTTCATTACGAATTAGCTGTTCGAATAAAAACCGAATGGCTTATTGGAAGATTCACGACTAAAATATTTTCGTTAATTCTTCCGACAGAAAAATTTCAAATGCACCTACTGAACGAGTTTCAAGTTCATTAGAGATATAGTCAAAACATTTCGAACGTCATTGCTATATATGTTTGATTGTGGGAAGTTTGCTGGATGTTGAAATTTGTGGGCGCAGACCTGTTCGATTCAGTAAAGTTTTCGAGAAACCATACTGCTTTTTACTTCACGTTCAGGGTAATTTGGTTATTTTGTGTAAAGATCTCTGCAAATCATGTTAATTAGGTAAAAGGAATTTTCATTATTTTTTTTTTATTTCGCTATTTGCTTCGTTTTATTCTTTTCTTTTTTTTGCGAATAAGATGAAAACCTTTATACATTTTTAAAGTTCTTTTTTCTTCGAATATAAAAAAAACACGAAGCAACGTCCTCATAAAAGAGAAAAGAGTCTCGGTACCCGATAGGAAAGCTATATAAAAAATCCACGTGAGTTTAAGCAACAATTGTTTTAGAAATTATTCAGGTGATGAATGTGATTTCGGAGCTTATAATCGATTCGTACAAAATATAATAATCAACCAAAATAATTTTGCGAACGAATTTATAGTTAACGAGTATCACGAGCTAACATCAACCACTTCGCTTTTCTCGAAAAAAAAACATAAAGAACAAACTGACAGTCGGTAGCGAGAGATCGGTTTAATTTCGGACAATATTCACCGCACAACATAACCGAGATATTCTTGAATAAAATAATCCTTTCTTAATATTTGAATTTTTGTAATTTCCGGTGGTTAAAAAAAAAAAAATCTTATATATGTATGTGTATATATTAATTTTTTTTTTTTTTTTTATTAATAATAAATGTGTATTGAGATCTTAAACTACTGTTTAAATAATCAATATATATGACTAATTAGTTTAGACATGTATAGAATATTAGTTCATTAACTAATTTCTATTATTTATATACATAAATATTATTTACAAAACTAGATCGTTCGGCGTTAATCGCTTAAGACGTCTAACATCTGATGATGTGTCAAGCAGCTAGATTGCTTCAACATTCACATGTTGATGGAGCCGCTTTTCGTGCTTGATGGCAAAGTCGCGAATGACCTCGTCTACCCACTTCAGATTCAAATCTGCATGCAAGTCCTCGTTTCTTTGATACCATTCTGTATTGGTAATTGCACGAGTGACTTTGTTCTGGCTACGCTGAATGACCATTCGGTTAGCAGGTTTTGCACATCCCCAAAGTTGGATCCCATAGGTCCAGTTAGGTTTGATAATTGACTGGTAGAGCAGTCGTTTACTGTAGAGGTCCAGTTGTGAATTTCTTCCTAACAGCCACCACATTTGACGAACTTTGAGTCGGATTTGTTCCGCTTTCTGCTTCACGTGATGCTTCCATGTTAGATGGGCATCGAGATGTAATCCTAGATATTTAGCTGAATTCTTCTGCGGAATCAGCTGATTATTGATATAAACAGCATATTGAGCATTAACTTTTTTTAGAGCATATGTAACGTGAATGGATTTATGCTCGTTGAGTTTTATTTTCCATTTCTTCGTCCATCTCGAAACTCGGTCTAGAGCATTTTGCAGGTTACTATTTGCTTCAACTTGTGAATCACTCACAGACAATATTGCAGTATCATCAGCAAACATTTCTATGGTAGTGTCACCTGTTATTGGAATATCAGCCGTATACAAGAGATACAAGATAGGTCCAAGGACGCTACCTTGTGGTACTCCAGCTTGTATAGAATGAATTGTTGACTTCGCTCCTTCGTATGCTACTCTGAATTTTCTGTCAGAAAGATATGACTCCAGCAGACGCCAATAGTTACCTGGCAATTGTTGGCTAATTTTTGCGATTAACCCTTCGTGCCATACTTTGTCAAATGCTTGAGCAACATCTAAAAATACTGCTGAACAGTACTTCTTTTCTTCAAATGCTCTGTGAATTATTGACGTAACCCGATGAACTTGGTCAACAGTTCAATGTTGATCCCGGAAACCAAACTGGTGATCTGGAATAGCTGTGAACGGTTTGAGACGCTTGAGAAATAATTTCTCAAACAGTTTTGATATGGCCGGCAATAATGAAATTGGTCTGTATGAGGCAACTTCTTCTCCTGGTTTATCTGGCTTCTTAAACATGATAATCTGAGCTACTTTGAAGCACTCAGGTATGTGTTTAAGGCGGAAACATGCATTGAATATGTATGTTAGTAATACAATTGCTTTGTGAGAAAGTTCTTTTAGGACACCAGGCGAAATTTCATCTATGCCAGGCGCTTTCTTTCGGTTGATGTTATCAATTTCCTTGGCCACTTCTAACGGTGACACTGGATTAATTTGACATTCAGTTTGATGGATAATTCTTGGGTGTGCACCAGATTGAATATCATGTGGTTGGAATACCTTAGCTAAATGTCTAGCAAATAATTCTGCTTTGTCTTCATCACTACATACCCATTTATTGGTTTCATCTTTTAGTGGAGGAATCCGGGTAACAGGTCTCTTCAACCGTCGTGCAGCTTTCCACAATGAGTAATCTTTATCCGCTTCTGGACTTAGATTAATCAAAAAATTATCAAATGATTCCTTTTTTATGCTTTTTATTAGCCGATTAAGTTGGTTACTAATCCTGTTAAATAAGGTTTTGTCTGTCAGATTGCGAGAATTATGCCAGACTCTTCTTGCTTTTCTACGCTGTTTGATTAGTTCCCTCACTTCGCGTGGGTAGCAATTTTCTTGACTGATAGTGGTGTTTCCTTCTGGGGTTGCAGTTTTTGCAGCTTCTTGAATTATATCAATAATATGTTGCGCCTCATATGCTAGTTCTTCCTTTGTTTTTAGTTTTATATTAAGGTTTATTTTTTGATCTAGGAGTTCTCTGAAAATCTCCCAGTCGGTGAATTTATTAGTCAGATGTTGCTTCTTTTGTTTCTGTATTGTTGTACCACTTACTGTAAGTTGCACAGGTACATGATCAGAAGACAAATCGTTATAGTTTTTTACTTCAACATAGTTTGCAGAGATACCTTTGGAAATGAAGAAGTCGATTAGATCTGGTATTTTTGCACTATCAGTAGGCCAGTATGTTGGTCTTCTTGATGAGTGGATTTCACATGAATTAGCGTTTAGTGCTTTAATAAGTTCCCTACCTTTAGGAGTAATCAAGCGAGATCCCCACATGGTATGTTTAGCATTAAAGTCTCCTCCACATATAAAATGGTTGCCTAGTTGCTGAAAAATTTCTTCAAAATTTTCCTTTTTGACAGCGTGTCGTGGTGGACAGTAAGCTGCACAGATATTGAGTTCAGTATTGTTATAACTTACAGTTATTACACTACCTTGAAAGTAATCCTTTTCGATACCTTGATTTAAATAGTGTTTAATGCTATCTTTAATTAGTATAGCAGAGCCAGCATGGGCTTTGCCACTCGGATGATTCACATTATATATTGAATAACCATTAATCTTAAATAGCTGTGGTTTGTAAAGTGAGTTTCTGATATTAGTACAATATCAACATTTTTATGTTTAATAAAGGCTTCTAATTCATCTCGTCGAGAAGCTAAACCGTTGGCATTCCAAGTAATAATAATTAAAACTGGGTCAGTCATTTTATGTTCTTGGACTTAGTAATCATTGATTGTTGATTGTTTTCCAATCTACCAATTCTTTCATTCATTGCTTTTAGGAGGCCGATTACATCAGCAATTGTAGCTTCCTTGTTTTTTAACTTGTTTGGCAGCTGACTTTCCTTGGGCACTTGTTACTGTACCTATTGTAGCGGCTGCAAATGTTTTATTAGCAGTAACTGGTTTGGCGGCTTTAAAAGTTTTTTGCTGAACACGTTCTACTGCTGTCATTTTAGGTTTCTGTGCAGCAGCTGCTTTGGCTTTATAGATTGGACATCCTTTCCAGTTGGAAGTATGATTTCCCCCACAATTTGCACATTTACATGGTTCAGATTTGGGTTTTTTGCATTCCTTGGCATCATGATTGTTACCGCATTTAACACATTTAGCTTGCCTTGTACAGTATGTTTTTGTATGTCCTAGCTGCTGGCAATTTTTACACTGAGGAATTTCGTTTTTTACTCTTGGTGGTTCTATTTTCACCTTGGAGTAAAGCATATTTGTTATTTCGTATACCTCTTTGTTATTGTCTTTGGGTACTAAGTCCACAAAGAACAGTGACAGTGGCACTTTTATTAGCGCCTTGTTTTTATTTTCATTTTTCTTTTTTATTATAACATTACTAACATTAATCGCTTCATGACCCCGCATGGTCAGTTCTTCCTTAATGTCATCAACATTGGTTGAGGGATGTAAACCTCTGATGACTATTCTATAGGGTTTAATCCATTTACATTGAAATGTATGGTAACCTATTCCTTGTAAAGCAGGGGTTGGTTGTTTAACTACAGTTTGCAGTACATGTATTACTGTACGATACATCACTTCATCTTGTGTGTTTATTTTAACTTCACCATTAGATAATGTCCGGTATAGAGGTTTTTCTTTTTGCATTTCACTATTTATAATATTAATAAAAGTATTAATATTTTTAACCCCGCTTACAAATATTGGCGGGGGTGAGTTCTTTTTTTTTTTTATTCTGGCTTTGTATTTCTTTGGGAGATTCCTCTTCTATTGACGAATTCGTCTGGGTTGGAGTTACACTGTGTGTTGAAGCAGCGCTTATTTCTTCCTGTAACGGTTTTTGTACAGAGATTAATTCTTCTTCATTAACTGCAACTATGGTTGTATTGTGAGAAGTCATATGTGCATACGAATTGACCTGACTTACAATTACATTTGTAATATATTCCTTCAAATTGTTAAGGATATTACGTAGGTCACCTTTATACGCTGCATTTTTGGGAATAACAGCGAATATATCATCAACAAAGTGATCAAATGATTTTCCACGTTCATCAATAGGTAAAACGTTATCAAAGTTCATATTGTACGATTATTTTAGTTACAATAAATGGCTACACTGATTTAAAAAAACATCGAAGCGGGTTCCACTAATTTTATGTGTTGCAACCGTTCTTATCCTAAAGGAAATTGCGAGAAATAACGACGTAAATAATATTGGAATAATCTTACTTCTGCCGTCATTTATTATACAGTTGAAATATTTGAAAATTTTTCGACCGGGTAGAATTTCGTGTGCGCGACGATAGCAAGAAACTGTCGATACGATATTTTTACTAAATTCGCGGAAAAGCATCCGAACGAAATATAATCCGATGTAAACGGTAGTATTACATCTCTAGTTTTATTTTCGTGGAACAAGACACAAAGCAAAGTTTGTTTTTTTTTTTTTTTTTACATCACACCGGTCCTAAGACCATAATTGACGAGGCTATTATTTTATTTTTATTTATTTTTTTATTTATTTTTTTTTTATTTTTTTCATGCTCAGTTGCCCAGCGGCAGCATAAGCATTAGTCGATCGGAAAAACTGATTACTATAATTTGGAGTTCATTCCTTTCACGTCCGAGATGTTAGTGGCGGAGTTATCTTCTGCTTCTGATATCTAATACTGTTTACTATAGCGCTGGATTTTGTTCGTTCGACGGCTGAGGTATTAACGACGATGTTATCTATCGCATCTGACACCTAGGGCGTCACCGGCCCATGTTCTTTTGAGCCTCCTTGGCTGATCCCAGCGACTGATGTTCGATACCTCTGGATTTTGATTGAGTTGAAGAGCCTCATAAAAGTGTTTGTATTGTTTTAAGTATAAATCGTTTACGTATGGAACATCTAAGTCTGTATGTAGAGTGTGATTCGATACATAGTACGGTGCGTCTACCAATTGCCTCAACGTTTTCGATTGGAACTGTTGAACCCTATTTAGGTTACTCTTCGCAGTGGCTCCATATACTTCTAATCCGTATCCCCAGACTGGCGCTATGACTGAAAGATAAACTAGCCTCTTGCATTTCAAGCTCACTGGTGACTTTTTGCCTATTATGCTGTTGAGAGCCTTAGTTCTTGAAGCCATTTTTTGCCGGATGAACGATATATGACTTCTCCATGTAAGTCTTCGATCTAATATCATACCTAGGTATTTAATATGATTTTCTTGAATTATGCGCTGATTATTTATTGTATTAGGGGGACAGTTTTGCACGTTTAGAGTGAAAGTTACTTGTCTGGTTTTTTGGTGGTTTAGTTTAATCTTCCACTTAAGCGCCCACTGCTGGATAACGGTTAAATGCTCCTGCGTCAACAAGGATGCGCACACTGGATTTTTGTGCCGAGCAAGAATACAGATATCATCCGCAAAGGTAGCGATTACTGTCGTCCTTAGTACTGGCACATCCGCTGTGTAGATGGAATACAGGAGCGGGCCAAGTACACTACCTTGTGGCACTGATGCCTTTATGTTATTTGACAAAGATAATGATGAGTTTATCTTGACATTGAAACTTCTGTTTGTCAAATATGATACCATAACTGCATATAAGTCATTTGGTAAAATTAGTTTTAGTTTAAATAGTAATCCTTGATGCCAAACGCGATCGAAGGCCTGTTCAATATCCAGGAAAATGGCGTTACAGTATTCTCCTTTTTCTAATGTAGCTGCTATTTTGTCTGTTATCCTATGTACCTGGTGAACAGTTGAGTGTCTTCCGCGGAAACCGAACTGATGATTTGGAATAGTCCTATTTTCTGTTATTATCGAAAGTATTCTATCGTATATTATCATTTCGAATATTTTAGAAAGCACACTTAAGAGGCTGATCGGCCTATACGATGAAGGATATATTGGATTTTTTCCCGGTTTTAAGATCACCAAAATTATTGATCTTTTCCAAGTTTCAGGGTAATATCTAATTCTTAGAATCGTGTTAAATATATAAGTAATTAAAGTGATCGTTTTCGATGGGAGCATTTTAATTATTTCACCTGTTATTTTATCGAAACCTGGAGCCTTTTTGGCTCGCAGCATCTTAATTTTAGCCTGTACTTCTCTAGGTGATATAAGCTTTGTCGGCAATGTGAGTTGAAAAGGAGCCTCCATATGTCTCTCTATTAGTTTATCATGTGCGGAATCCTGTATATCATTGTGTGGTTTAAATATTTGTACCAAATGCTCAGCAAACGTTTGAGCTTTATCAGCATCAGTTTTGGTCCATTCCCCATTTGCTTTTTTGACCGGGTACTGCTTTGGATGTTGTCTTAGGAAAGATTTTGTTGTTTTCCAAATAGAGTCATCTTGCGGATTTAATTGAGAAAAGAAGTTTTCATACCTATTATTCTTGTATATCTGTATATTTTTGCGTAATTCCCTTTGTAGTGAATTGTATAGTTGTTTACCAGTCAATGTTTTATTACGTTGCCAACTAGTACGTGCTCTTCTTGTCGCTTGTATTAACTTTCTAATTTCTACTGGAACATTAAAGTGTTTTTCCTTAATAGTTTTATACGCTGGAGTTTTAGTGACTGTTTTACAGGCATCTTGGATGTTCTTAATTAATGCAGAAACCGCTCCATCAAGATCCTCATTAGTTTTTAATCTAATATTTAAGTCCGTAATCAGATCCATGTATTTCTTAAATTTCATCCAATCTGTATATTTGTTTGATAATGGTTTAGTTTTTTCATTTATTATTGGTTGTACTGAGAGGCATGTTAATAACGGAGTGTGGTCTCTGAGCTTAGTTCAGGTACCGTTTTACAAGTATTATATACATGATGTAGGTTCCTAGCGATGAAAAAATCAAGTGTGCTCGGCAATCTATTTGCGTGTGTTGGCCAGTAGGTTGGTTCATTGGGACTTAAGATTTGAAGATTGTAATTTGATATTAAATTGTTTATCATTCTGCCTCGATGATTTGTTCGATTACAATTCCATCTTGGATGTTTGGCATTAAAGTCGCCACCTAGAATGACTCTAGGTCCCAAGCCAAAGATTAATTGCAGTAATCTTTCTTTAGGTAAGATAATATTAGGGTGACAATATATGCTGGCAATTACTAAGTCAAAATTTGAGGTTCTAATATTTACAGCTGAAATCTGATATGCATAAGTAGCTTCAGAATATACTTTAAGGTGATTTAAACTCGATCTTACTAGTACAGTTACGCCACCATGCGCTCTGCCATCAGGGTGTGTTGAGGGATAACTAGTATAACCTGATATTCTAAAGCTGTGTGAAGATGTCAAGTGCGTCTCACAAATGAGAGCAACATCTATTCTATGTCTATGAAGAAATAATTCAAGCTCTTGCTTCTTCTGAATAAGCCCATTGCAGTTCCATAGCATAATTAACAGTGAGTTATTTGTTATCATTACGGTTCCTTGTATGTTAAGTGTCATTAATTTAATTTATCCAATAGTTTATTTAAAATACTAAAGAGCGGATTTATTAGTAGTTTGAAATCGTTCATTAATTTGTCCAACGCGCTAACCATGCGCATTGAGAGTTGCTCCATTATCTTAATGCTACTGCTTTCTACGCCAACATTACTATTTTCATAATTTGGACTAAAATTTTCGTTATTTACCTCCTTTCGCCTCTCATTAAACCAAGGATTTACTCTTCCCGCATTTTGTACCAACGATGGGAAATTCTGCTGATTGAAGAGTAAATGATCGTTAGGTCGCTTACCTAGGCGCTCTGCTTTTTCTTTATTTAGGCGTTTATATTCCGGACAACCTCTGTAGTTAGCCGGATGATCTCCCTGACAAAGCGCACATATTGGCTTAGCGCAATCTTCTTTGTTACAGTCTTTGGTGTTATGTCTATTGCCGCATTTAATGCAGCGGAAGGGTAAATTACAGTAATTTTGGGAGTGCCCGTACAGTTGACATCTCTTGCATTGAATAGGTTGACGTTTATTACGAATTTCTTGAACTTCGACTTTCGCGTACATTAAGCCAGTAAGAAAGAATATATCATCATTTTTAGGAGAAGGATTTAAGTCTACATAATGCATCGGTAGCTGCAGTTTAGTTTTGGGATGAATTACGTTAACGATGTTGCGAACACTGAAACCCTTCCTTTCAATTTCGGATTTGATTTCAGTTAAGTCCGTAGATGGATGGAGGTTCCTTATTAGCACTCTAAATGGTTTATCTTCTGATAATTGATAAGTAAAGAAGAAATAGTTTTTACTTCGTAGCAGGTGAACAATTTTACGATAACTCTCGGCATTCTCCGGAGCAATCGTTACTCCAGTAATCGTTGATTTTAAGGTAAATTTAATATCCGTATCTGTCGCTAAGTCATTCCGTAACATTCTGATATCTGTAATATTCTTCACTAAAACGGGGGGAACGGCTTTTTGTTTATTGGCGGGACTGTCGCTCTTTCTGTTTTTTGAAAAAGAATCGGTAGCTGCGACATTTTCACAGTGCGAGTTTATGTTGTTTCTACTGTTGTTTATAGCCGTATTCTCGTCGTTTAATTTAATGCTGTCATCAATCTGCATTTGATTATTTACTTTATTTACGTTATCCTCTTCTTCTCCATTTTCGTCTTCTACTGATAAAAATTCGAAAATATTACGCTTGACAATAGCCGGAGATGAATCTGACGAGGCAGAAGTATAGTACTTTCTTCTCTTTTTACCTTTAACTATGCTCCAATTGTTGTTGTCGGACAATTCTAAACGGATTGGATTAATTTTACTGTCATTATGCCGATGTCTTTGTTCCGGTTTGTTATCACCGCACAAATCAGCATTGTCAGAACGGTTAGGTTGGCTCATCTTATCAGTATTAGCCTTGGCAGTATCAATTACATTCCGCTTAACAACACCGCTATTACTAGCAACAGGCTGTGGTTGTACTGGGGCAGGTAGCGACATTATGGGTAGTATGTGTACGTGCTACGGAGCACACCGTAGCAAACGACGGCGGCACAGTGGCCGAAAATATCTGTCGATTTACGCGCGCCGATAACTAATCGATCACACAATTATAAGCACGATTTTAATCAGTCCAACGGAAAAAATAAATACACGGAAAGATCTTACCCGAGACCGGAAACCGGAACGCAGGAAACACACATCATACACACTTGTAAATATCACGATTCCTCCAAAGCAAAGTTAAACGCAGAAATACGTGTGATCACTACATATATTAATTAAAACTTAATTTTTAAGCCGGCTCCCATTAGAAAAAATGTCCCAATTTTATGTAATGTTTGTTATGTTTTAATTAAAATGATGGAAGTTAAACGTTAAACGTATGTTTTCTTTTTTTTTTTTATGTTTGTTCGCGCATAACTCATATTTATATAGACTGATTTTACTGATTTTCTATCCATTAGAAAGAGTATCATTCTACTTAGGTACCATATGATGAATAATGAAGCAAATCGGGGAACATAAATTAAGTATTCGTTAAAGAACGTGAAAAAATGTGGTTCCTTTGGATAACTTTTTTTTCTTATTATTTTTTATTTGTACAACAGAGGCGGTTGACTTAAAATGCTATCAAACGCTTCAAACTTTTCTACACCTGTCGTTTTCGAACTAAAAGCCCTATCATCGCGTATAAATGTGGCAAATTCTTTGTTAATTGCACAGTTCGTCGTCCCGTTTTCGTTTCGGCAATTCACGTTTGCGTTCGGTGGCGGTTTTCGTTTTTGGAAACATTACGAATACACTTCTTATTACTGTGCAGGTTGATGAATAAGAAGTACCACCATATAAGTTTAAGCATGTAAAGAATATGTTGCTAATTTAATAATACCATGGAAACGCAAAAAAAGTATTATTTATATGTGTTGTAATGTGTTAGATTAATAAAATTTATCGTATAAATTTTATTGGTTTTATTTTTTTTTTTATTATAGAAAATTGCGACATTTTTTTGTTATAAAATATAATGGAGACCAGCCTAAGAATAATGTAAGTTTTGATCACTTTATACAAAGTATTGAAGAGAAAGAGATAGAAGTATAAGCAAAAGGGGTCAAGGGACACATCCCCTTGACTCCTCTTGCTTACACTTCTATCTCTTTCTCTTCTTATACTTTGTTTAAAATGATCAAAATTTACAACGTCATTCTTACCGGCATCGACACAAAAAAAAATACCATTCATTACATACAATTGTGATATTTTTATTTAATGGGGACCAGCCTAAGAATTACGTTGTAATTAATATATATATATATATATATATATATATGTAAGATGTAGATGGTTAATTTCTTTTATTATTATTCGATAATTTAATTAATTTTTAATCGATGGATGGTTTTGAATATAATACTAAAAATAAATAAGTAAGTAAGTAAATAAATAAATCTGTAAATAAATGACCAAACAGTAAAACTATGTAATTTTACGCTGCACAAAGTACAAAATTTTATTGAAAAGAACTATTTAAAAATGATACGATTTCGTTTTAATCCGCAACAGCTGATATCGTATTTAGAGTACTTTTCACTCTATATTATCACTTTGACGTCACGCGTTACCATTTGACTTGTGGACCATCCCACACGTATTTTTCGCGTAATTCACGTTGTGCTTATAGTTCATTTTTGTTGTTTTCCGTTTTTGATTTAATTTTATTCGACAAATTTGCAACAATTACCAGCAGCCGATTGTAAAAGTGAGTAATTTCTAAATAAGCAGTGCTAATTTCGCTATATACCTTTTTCGCGTAATTCGATACAAAAAACGAGCATACCAGAATGCGCACAGCTGCATTGTGTAAACGTCTAAAGTACATTAGGTAACATCCCACTCGACCGCGTAATATTTCGTTATTATAATCCGATAATTCGACTGGTTAATTTAGTTATTTTAATGATCTAATAACGAAAATTCGCCAAAATTGCCAACAGAAAACTCGCATTATTTCAACTAACATCGCTTTAACAATATACATATAGCATTGGCAGATGCAGTGATACATGGGGGGAGGGGATTATATAATTTCGTAATATCTTCTACGGTAGGCAGTAGATTTGAGAAATACTCCTTTTTTCATAAAGAAAATCGAATAGCGACCTGCTCTTTAGAAATTTAAAAATATTTTAAAAATATATAATTATTACAATTTTTAATTTAACTTTTGTCTTATATTTAGGGGTGAAAAATAAAACGAAATTATAAATTTCTGGCTAAAATGGTAGTTTAGAATTTGAATAGTAAGAAAGATAGTATTTTTATTAAACTTTACTCTTTTTTTATTTTTGTTAGTAATCCGATCCGAATTCTCTTTGTTCGTGAGCGAGTTTAAATATATATATTTCTCACTGAACTCTATTTTTAATTAAAATTACAAAATAAAAATTGAAAATAAATAAAAATGGCAAAAGATCGATAATAATTATATTTGAAATAAAATAAAAACGTAACGTTAATAGTTTTACTAGAAAACAGTATTAAATATTAATTATAATTAGGTCTATAAGTAACATTCATGAAAATCGTTTATAGTATAAATTAAGTTTCTCTGTCGTAATAAATTTTTTCATAGAGGCTTTGGTTCTTTGGGGGGAGATGTCCTCCCTCCGTTCCGTCTTTCGCACATGGATCCGCCACTGCATATAGTAACAGCCGGGTCATTTTTACGCGGGTGCAAATATGTAAAATCGTGTAACCTTTTTATAAATGTCAATTTTTCTCATTTTTTATTTATTTTTTATATTAATTTAGATTTTACTTTTCCATTACAGTGCACTACTTTTGAATATAATTAAAATATGGGTGCTTGTTTTGTTTTTTTTTGCATTTATTAAAAAAAATAAAACATGTATCGCTTTAATTATAAATAAAAAATAATTAGAAAATAGTTATTCCGCAAAATAATTCGTAGAAATTTTATAACAGAGTAACTGTTCGGCGTAAATATCTTAGATATTAAGAAGTTGAAGTATATTTGATATATCGGATATGTTTTTGTTTTTTTTTTTACTTTTTTTTTAAATTTATTTACAGTATTACAAACTGGTCATCTAGGCCATTTAGCAATATATTTAAAAGAGGGAGTATTTCGCATGAAGGGAGAGATACTTAATGATACAATCTTTCCTAAGCTCTATTTCTAATCATCTCTCTATTCAACCCTTTCCATAATTTCTGTAGTTGTTGGATCAAAGCCGCTGGCGCGTCCAAAAGGTAATACATAAAATAATACAAATTATTATTTTATATTCAAAATAAAAAATAAAAAAAAAAAAAAAAATGGTACACTTACCCGCTAGTTTTTATCTTAGACAAGGTCATGGGATTTCTTACACTTTAAACGCCTCTCGCATCAATAACAGTATCTAACAGTTCAACTTTGTTCGGGTGACTTTCCATTCGTCTTTGGGCATAAGGTTTAATAACATCTGCCACTTACTCTGTATCTAAATCTTGATCGAGGTTAGGTACTATTGCGACTTGATTACGAGCTGGAGGATTTTATTCTAAATAGTGTCTGTGTATTATCTCCAGATTTGTAGGTTTAGCACAACACCAAAGCTATACTACGTACGTCCGAACAGGTTTTGTTATCTGTATTCAATGCGCTATTTCTTCTTATAAGCCAATACATTTTTTTAATGCGAATATCTAATTTTCTTAGCCTGTATGTGCTGCTTCCATGTTAAGCATCTAGGTGCAATCCTGTGAACTTGATTGGTATCCCCTCACGGACCACTTCGTGTTCTTTATCCTGACGGTTGATGTTGCGACTTTTCCATTTATGAATTGAACCTTTACTGATTTACTTTCGTTGATCTGCACTTTTCAAACCAGCTTTCCGCCTTGGCGGTAGAGTCTTCCGCAGATTATCGCTTGCTATCTTCGGATCTGTATGTGACGTAAGTGATGCCATGCCGTTAGCAAAAGGAAGAAGCTTGTATAGATAATATTCAGCGTGGGTCCTAGAACCGATCCCTGGGGTAGTATTTCTGCTAAAACTGGATGTAGTTTTGACTACATATATGTTCATAGTAAACCTGGAAATATCGATTGTGATGATATGAACTCAACAAGGGATATAGACACTGGTTGGTAACGGAATTTTTAATTCATACGATAAATGCCAAATTGTATCAAGAGCCTGTTGGACATCGAAAAACGCAGTTGTACGTGTATCTTTTTTTTCTCGAAACTTTTTCCGCTTACAATTACCAGCTTGTGAAACTGATCCACCGCGTGAAATGCTATTGCAAGAAACCGAAATTGGATTTCCGGAATTATATTACGCATATATGACTGCAATCTATTTAATATCGATTTCTCCGTTACCTTCGACGTAACGGGCGCAATAGGGAGATGATAAGACGTTACGCTATGCGAATTTTTGCCCGATTTCGCAATCGTGATAATTTGCGCAGACTGGCGCATTGAACCGTAAAATAATGTAGGCGAAGTATTGCGTTACATATAAATGCCGGCAACATTGCAGCCTTCCGCGGAAGTCTGTTCAATAGTTCCACGCTTATTAAATCAAAACCGGGACTCTCTCTTTTTCGGAGTTTTAAGGATTCTTTTCAGCTCTCGAGGGACGCTGACTTGGTCGTGGTAACTGCCCAGAACTTTTTAAAAAGTCATCGACTTCTATGTCCGCAGCAGCCGTTAAGTAACAGATTATTTGTCGCTCTCCTCAACGTTATTACAACCAGTTTCCGCTGTGCTTATGAATGTTTAAAATTCCTTATTGTTGCTGAACCGTAAAAAAGTAATTTGGTGTATATACAAAAAATTGCTTTTTATTAAAAACGCTCGCACTGTATTTGAAAAATATTCACTAATATGGTTTTAATTTTAGAAAATTAAAAGTAGAAAACAATCATTAACTAAAACTACTAACTTTATAGAATGATTTAATGTGCGGAATTAACTAAATACATTACTTTATTCTATAATACGCGTGGCTTTATTTATACATATAAACAAAATTAAATAACTATATTACTATATAACTAAATTTATTATGAACAATAGAGTAAACTTCTAAATGATTAAAATACACTGAATTGAACTTTATGTGAAATTTTAAAACTTATTTACACTGCACTTTTAAGCAACTGCGCATTTTGACGTAATTTTCAATTTAAATGTTCCTAACTATGACACAGTTGCATAGGAAACAATTAAGTAAACTAAAATGAATAAAACTAATGAGAATATTAAGAAGCTAAATGTAGAAATAAAAAAAATTACAATAACTAGAAAGTTTCAGAAGTAATTGTTTAACCATTTCTTGTGGAGAAAAAGAAAAAAAAATGTCACAACTTAGTACCGGAAATAAAAACGATATTCTCTACGTTACTTACCGAAATATAATTAAAAACCTTACTACTAAAAAGGGCTATTGACAAAAGTTGCGCTATTAAAAACATCAGCAAGAAGATCAATTAGAGGCCGTATCTATTATTCTTTGCTCAAACGGGGTATAATCGATTTCTTCAGATTATTGTGGACCGTTCATTTATTTCAATGGAGAGATAGTGATCGAAATGGAGGGGGTCATGCCAATTTATTTGGTAGGGGTGATTTTATATTTTCACCATTGGCGGCCAAATCTGATCGTATTTCTGATCGACTTCTGAGCTTATAAGTAGCTTGTAATGAACATATTTTTGCTCTTTTTGTAACTGGCTTTTCATATGTACTTCGATATTTATAACAGTTATACAAACTGATGTACCGTTACATATATATATATATAATATACATGTATATATTCTTATTTTTGGAATTTATATTTATTCGGTGAACGTTTTGTTCAATTTTTATCAGGTATATATTTTACCCCTCTTTCTTTTCCATGCCATTGACAAAATCCTCATAGATGTTGGTTAAGTTAGATGAAAACAAAACTTACAAATTATGCGTTCTATTCGTTGGTGAACATTTTCGGTTATTTTTTGAAATTATTGCGCTTCGACAGAGACAGAAAGGCAGACAACAATTTTGTGAGTGCCCTTCAGGCTATCAGTTTACCTCATCAGACTTCATCATTCTTCGCATACGATCTCTCATACACAATCTTTCCTTTCATCACTCTATCCGCGTTGATCTGCTGTGGGTCCCTGGTCATAGAGGCATCAAGGGTAACGAAACGACGGATGCTTTGGCCCAGACTGCTGCCCGCTCCCGCTTTTACTTTAAAAAGACCCCTAGTACTAATCTTTTGTCCTTAATTAAGAAATTTTACTGTAAATTTTGGTCGGTTATGTACCCTTCTTCTTTTTCCAATGAAAGTTCCTTCTACCTCTCAATTCAACCTAACCTTCTAAATAATTCTTGGTTCTCAGAATTCCCTTCTTTTCCATGTTCTGCTATTGTACCTATTATTCACTTACGCTTTAATCACACTCTATTGCCTGCTTCCCGTTTTCGTCTCTCTTTGGTTTCCTCTTCCCTTATTGTCCTGTACATCCTAATGAAGCAGTTGTTTGTGATGCTAATCACATTTGATTTTAATTGTTCTGCTCTTTCTGCGGAACGCTCTTCCCTTTACTTATTCCTTTTGAAGTCAAGGCTTCCTTCTCCCTACTGTGCTTCCTATATCCTGTCCATTCCGTCTCACGTCTGTTGTTTCTGCCATTGGTTCATTTATTTCTGCCATTTCCGATCGAATCAAATTTTAATTAGTTCACTTGTATTCCTATTGTTTCTGGATGAGGTGCCTGGTTGACGAGCCCAAAAAAAAAAGTAAAAAAAAATTGGACAGGTTTATAATACCGTAGGTAAATATTTTGTTTTATTTAGTTGTTTTTTTTTTTTGTTTTTAATTTTCGAGTGTATATTTATATTTTCTGAACGTTTTATTTATTTATTTCATCCAGTGTATATTACTGTTTTTTTTCTCACTTCATAAACGTAGCGAACACTTCTTTTAGGTCAGTTCGATTAAAATCCATAAAAAATCTTCCTCCGGATTTCACCGCTGAGTCATAATTATTGAAACCGTTAAATCATTAATGAAAGCGGTAATATTTTTTATTTTTAATTTTCCATTTGCAAAATGATTTTTTGCTTTTACTTTGCATTTACTAACACTATTGTATTACATAAAGTGGTCTTGGCACGTCTGCTATTCTCGTTATGTCTGATATGACAAAAGAAAAGAAAAAAAAAACCCTAATCCAAATTAAAAGTAAAAACTATTAAAAGAAAAATTTAACGATTGTTTGTAGTCGATGACATATTAAAAAAAAAAAAAAAAAAAAAAAAAAATTATTGTTATTTATATTCCGTTCGTCTCTGTCAGACACTGCGTGCTTATCACTGATTGATAATTTTGAACTGTATTTTTAATTTTCCTTTTTATATGCAGCAATTTTTCACTTGCAACTTCATTCGGACCGTAATCTGATCAGATTTAAGTGTGGAAAAAGAGAAAGACAAATTCGATAATTTACATTTTTCCTCATCTATTAAGATACTTTAGTGTTAGAAAAATTGCATTCTATCAGCTTGTATTTTAACCGGCATCTAGTTAAAGCAGATGGAAGGATGGAAGAGCTATAAAACGGTACGAACTAATCGGTTTTACTTTTAAATTTGTTTCTCTAGACTCGATACACGGATGATACGATCATCGCTTGAGCCTGACTGCCGCATTACCGAAAAATGTCTCTTACAAGTATCTGCCGTGTTCGCAGCGCCCATCGAACATTTGTTACCTCGCTGCAATCGCTGGTGAAAAACTATTCGAATGGCGCTGTTTCTAAAGCGGCCTCCAAGTTCCGATGGGAGGATCCGTTAAATAGCGATTCGCTGTTGACGGAAGAGGAAATTATTTTGCGCGACAGCGTACGATCATACTGTCAGGAGAAACTGATGCCCCGGATACTAGAGGCTAACCGTAACGAAACTTTCGACCGCGAAGTACTGAGGGAATTTGGCGAAATCGGCGCTTTGGGCTGCACCATAAGCGGATACGGTTGCGCCGGAGTCAGTTCGGTGTCGTACGGATTAATTGCTCGGGAAATCGAATCGGTCGACAGTGCTTACCGATCGGCCATGAGCGTTCAGTCGTCTTTAGTGATGCATCCGATTCACGAATTCGGCAGCGACGAGCAGAAAGAAACGTACCTGCCCGACCTGGCTAAAGGTAATTTAGTGGGCTGCTTCGGACTGACGGAACCGAACGCCGGAAGCGATCCGTCCTCGCTGAGTACGACGGCGAAATTCGATCCGGAACGAAAATGTTACATCTTGAACGGCAGCAAGACGTGGATTACGAACGCGCCGATTGCAGACGTCCTACTGATCTGGGCCGCTTGCGAGGAGGATAAACGAGTCCGCGGATTCCTCGTCGATAAGAGAACGGTTAAAGGGCCTGGTCTGCAGGTGTCGCTGATTAAGGGTAAGTTTTCGCTGAGAGCCAGCCAAACCGGCATGATTATGTTGGACAACTGCAGAATACCGGAGAACAGTGTTCTGCCCGGAGCGACAGGACTGTCCGGTCCGTTCAGCTGTTTGAACAACGCCCGATTCGGCATAGCCTGGGGAGTTACCGGACTGGCTCAGTTTTGTCTGGCGGCCGCCAGACAGTACACGCTGGATCGGAATCAGTTCGGCAGACCGTTGGCCGCGAATCAGCTGATACAAAAGAAACTGGCCGATATGTTGACTGAAATCGCTTTAGCGGTTCAAGTTTGTCTGCACGCGGGACGGTTGAAAGATCAAGGATTGTTGACTCCGGAAATGATCTCTATACTGAAGCGAAATAATTGCGGCAAGGCTCTGGAGATTGCCAGGACCGCCAGAGACATGCTGGGCGGCAACGGTATCTCGGACGAGTATCATGTAATACGGCATGCCATGAACATGGAGGCGGTAAATACGTACGAAGGAACTCACGACATCCACGCTTTAGTACTAGGAAAAGCTATTACCGGTATTCAAGCGTTTAAGTAACTTTTTTTCTTCTCTCGTTTCATCTCGACGGTTACGCTTCTATTCGTTTTAATTGGTTTCTTTTTATTTTCGTCTTCCTTTTTGTCTCTTTCTCTAAAATTCGATACAATGCGGTTAATATTTTCACGCTAACTGATTACTCTTGTTAATGTTATCGAAACTCTAGCACACACCCAATCCACCGTTGTAACCATTAAAGATAATTAAAAAAGATCGGTAAACGTGTATTTTGATTTTTTTTGATTTTTTTTGATTTTTTTTGATTTTTAAACGTGATAAAAATCCGAAGCTGCAATGTATAAACCGTATGTAATTTATTCATTCAAATAAAGCGTAAAGAAATACTTAAAAATTAATTAATTTCAAAAAAAATTATTCCTTGAATCTTTTCCCTGATAGAACACTTGGAAAAAGTTATGAATCGTTTTTTAAATATCCAGTTGCTTCTATTAATCCATTTTCATTTCTTTTTTACATAATTCGATTACTCGTACCCCATTACAATTTCATAATCCATCTTTTTTTTTGGTAAGGCTGAAAAGAATTTTTCCGATACCATTTCGCGAATCTTCTAAATTTTCTGTTCATTGTTTTTTAATTTTTGTACGAAACAATTTTTTACACGTACGCTTGCGATCTGATGTTTATGTGTATTTCCTGATATTAAATACCTACGATCTGTGTTTCTCGTATAAATTATTAATTTAGAAAAATTTTTAGTCCTCAAAAGCTACAAAACATACTGTAAATTTCTTTAAAATTACACTTGGACACTTTTTCAATGGCATGTATGCGAATACGAAATTTGTTGCGAAAAAATTTATTTTCGTCTTCGTGTATTTCGCTATGTATTATCTAATTTTAATTTATATCCATTACGGTTGCTGGGGACTATTTTTTAATAATGGTGTGATTTTTAATTTTATTCGGTAAATACTTATAAAGACTAATAAATAATACGATGTACTTATAATATATATATACATATATATATTGAAATGAATTCTCTCTTCTTCTTCTGTCAAAGTTTGATTCTTTTCTTTTATTGCTTTCGGAATTCGTTTATCACAAAAGTTTCTAAAACCGCAAGGGTGTGGGCCACCTGTCAGAGGTGTGTCACCCAGGCACGGGCCGAGTGTTATTTAAAATTCTTGCGGTCAAATTAATAGACCAAATTCTCGGCACAACGCGTATATTTTGGTCGAATTGCAAATAGCATCCGACAACGACACATAACACAAATATTTAGAACGGCATACGAATATAAAAAAACAGTAACAATGAAAAGATTACGACGATTTCCAGGGCACAACGACTCGACTAGAAAATTTTATACGTCGTTGACGACGAAGTCGCGACTAGAAAAAAATAATATGTAAGTTTATAAATCAATAGCCACAATTTTTCTACGAAACAACGAATCTTTTAAGATGACTAGCCGAAGAGGACTTGATAGAACGACTTGACGTTTTCGAATATTCGCGGTAACCCTCTCTGTGTATAAAAGTAACGGTAACATTACGAGAATCTTATCAATTAATCTAGGCATATACATTCGTACATTATATCGGTTCTCTCGACTCACATTGCCGACAGCCGCTACCCTGTTGTCGCAGACCGCATACACCAGGACACTTACACAACCTCTAACATACGACTACCGACAAATTCGGCAAAAACGGAAACTACAAAGTCGGTCGTATAAATGTCCCGGCCGTAATCCCCGTCGATAACGAACAATGCGACGCTGCCGAGAGATCGAAAAGTGATGATTCTAGCCAGAGAATAATTTCTAGCTCGGCATCATCGCTAGATAGCGCCGTAAATACCGAATCCGTATCAATATATACACATATATATATATATACATATATACATACATATATATATTTATATTTTTTTTTTTTGTTGTCTCAGCGTTACAATAAATTTATTTTAATTATAATTTTATCAATAAAATTCTATAAAATATATATGTATATATTCTCTAAATAAGAGATATTTTATTTATTTTTTTAATCGATTTTTGCAAAGTGCATTATTTTTTTTTGAACTTGCATTTTGAACTATTGGAATAATTTTTACCTTTGTCTTCGTTGAAAATCAAACCGGTGAACACTATGCTAACAGATAAGCACGCAATGGCCATGTTTGCATTATTTTAAAGTTTGCAAATCACCGCGCGCGCATTTACCGCAATGGCAATTTAACACGGAATTAGAATTTTAGTTTACTTTTAAAAAAAGGCCGCTCTGTTAATGACTTATTTTTATTTATTTCACCCGGCCTAAATTTTTTAATGTATAGGTTAAATTTTAATTTAACATTCGATAGTCCGCTTCCGGAAGAAAGAAAGAAAGAAAGAAAGAAAGATTTATTTGCATAAACAATAACATTGCACTCATGATATAGTTATTAATATATGTGTACCGACACGAGTCTTACCACATAACGAAATTAATGAATATATGTACATATAAATAAGAGATGATATGCGACGTTTAAGTTAGTAGGAAAAGAACCAAAAACCTACTCGGAAGACCAGGACTGCAACGATCTCCAAAATTATACCATATCAGAAGCGGGAGGTAATGTAAAGGGAATGTAAAAAATCGCTGGTTGATAAAAATTCGAGAATATAGGGGGCTCTGCTTGAAAAGAAAAGCTATGCGAATGAGAATTATTGAATATGTAGATGCGAAACCAGTCAAATAGAAGAGCCTCTGCAATACGAGAATACTAGGATCAAGGAAATCAGCCAGCTATCTAGGCGGCGGGAAATTTCGATCAAAGTCTTTTGTGAACACTTTTTCGAGTCGAAAGAAAAACAAACAAAAAAAGAAAATTCGAATTTTATTCAGCTAATTGTACTTTTAAAAGAAATCCGGGAACGAAAGTAAATATTAATTCGATTCGGCGATGCGTCTTTTGAGCGGCCTTTCTTTTTATCCTAATCTGTATTCCGTTTAGTGATATGCGACATTTACACAGCCATCTTACTCTGAGCAGCTTGTTGTTACTCTTTAGTTTGTCTCTGTCTACTAAATTAAGAAATCCAGATCATTCGAACTTATTTACCGATAAAGTGTTCTTTTGCTGTCGCGTTATTTTAAAAGGAAAAGTTTTTTTTGTATGAATATAGTTAGTGAAAAATTTGAGCAGCAATTACAGAAATGCAGAGGACGCCTCCAAAATTCGGCATATTCAGCAAACAGTGAAATTGTCTATACACCGTTCAAGAAGTTAGTTCAGTCATTTTTGAGTAGTACATCGATATTTTTTTCCTTTTTTCTTTTTGGGACTCAACTCGGCCTTTGGTCATTCTTTTTTTCTAGCCAATATTTCCTTTATATTTTTTAATCTTGAAATTAATACAAACATTCGAGTAGTTCTATGATAACGGGGCTGATTTTGGCACCGTCTTAAAGAATATATTTATGACATTGCCACATCAGGCAGTCAAATTGTTTTTCTCGTAGTTGTGTTAAGACAATAGCCTCCGGTCGGAATTAATTATCTACTATCGGTTTTAACGGATCTTTTTGTCGCGTAAATCTCGTTTTTGCGTGATCATCGCCATTCAACGGACCTTCTCAACAATTAGTTAATTTTCATCTTTTGTTCTTTATCTGTTGATTCTCTCGTATACGCTATACTTCAGTCGAACACACTTTCCAGTTCAATTTGATCTGTCGCGTTCTCCTAATCTAGGCATAGAGAATGGTCATTATCCACTTAAAATACAATATTAATTTCCTAATTTCGACTTCTATACTATACGTCTTCTTCGGATTCGGTGTTCGCAGTTTGATCGGTGAACATAATCCTAGGATCGTTTCATTCTTTTTGTATATTTTCAAGTACTTCAAGACCGTACTGATTGCCTATAATTTTACCATAAATGTCGATCATTCGAAAACTAAAAGCCTCGACATACATTTCTTTCTGCATAGGAAAATATCGATGTACGACATTCACAAAGTACCCTGTAAAACCGGTTAGAATAAACTTGCGATAGTGGGCGTGGTCTCATGTTGTAGCTACAAACTTTAAGTTTAAACACTAGTCCAAACCGCAATACATGAGTTTTCGTTTTTTTCGAGAGTGACGTGAATTAATCATGAGTGAAATTCTGAAAGTTGCTGCTGACTACGAGGTACGCTCAGTTAGTTAAACCATAAGAAAGTTACATCAATTAAAATTCATCAATAAATAGTGGAAGTCTACGGTGTACTGTGACGAGTATTCAACATGTTCGTAAATGGTGCCGTGAATTCTTCCAAGGAGGTAGAACGAATGTAGCAGACGAGCTACGGGGAGCGACAGACCATCCGTAATCTCAGACCAACTGGTATGCGAAAAATCAAAAGAAAATTCTGCGATCCCATCGCGACAAAGACCAGTTTCCGAGTGTATCACGAGGTGGTACCGTGCAAAAATATTCGAGACCGACGAGGAGTTGGAAAATTTCGTTCTTACCTGGGGTTATCGAATTTGGCGGCAAGTTTCTACGAGGAAGGTAGAGTTATAAGTTAATTTCTCGATTCCGCAGAAATGAATAAATTTAAAAAGGTGTTTGTATACGTGAAAAAGTAAATAGAACTATATGCCGGCGTCCGTTTGTTTTTCTAGCTTTATCAGTTTCGAAAATAAAAAATACGGAACTTCACTTTATGGACGTCCCTTGTATTAAATAGTAGGGATGATGTTTTCCGAAAACAACTTAAAAGTAGTCTAATGTACATAGTATTTTCTCATTATGGATTTCCCACAATCTCAACTTTACCGCTGCTTCAAAGCTACAGCGACATTTCATAAGTTGTATTGCTCGATATGCATTCTAGTGGTACAGTTAAAGGCGCGGCGCTCATGGCAGTTGTGCGACAAGAGTGTAGATGTTACATAATGAAACCGAGAGAAAATTTTTCATTTCTACTAGTTTCGTTTCGAATGCATCGGGAATAAATGAAAAAAATTTAGTCACCGAATGATTTGTGTCCGGACATCGTTTAAATTAGTCGAGCTGATATACATTCGATTTTTATTTATTTATTTATTTCTTTTTCGTCACCTGCTCTGTGATTAACTGTGCCGATAATTAAGCGTGATCTAGTGTATTCTTCCGTCACTCTACAGTCTTAGATAAATCTAAAGATCGAAGATTTTTTGAGTTTGAGAGTATCTCGTCAGAATGAAGCAACTTTTCTTACTTCATTTTTATTAACAGCAAAATTTTCCTAAAAGTCTGTAACAAATGCGATTTCAGTGCAGAATTTTTTTCCAAAGTCTAAACAAAATTGTATATTATTTCGAATCCAATTTATAAGTTAAAAACACATATTATGACGAATTAAAAGAATGAAAAAGAAAAGGAAAAAGAAGATTATATCTGTTTCTGTTCTGAATTATGGTCTGCAGTCAGTTCGGATTAAGCAATAAACGAACTAATTAAGAGCGCGCAGTGCACTTTTAACTTCGAAACACATAAAAGACTTGCGATAACTTTCATTAAGAAAAAAGGCCATATTCCTCCGTCAGCTGTTCTCTTGCGAAGCGGCAAATTCGATGATCGTAAATTCATTCGGGCCACTTACGTTTTACCTTCGCTGTTACGGGTAATTGTAGATGGGGTCTTCTTCGCGATGACATACACAAAATTGCCTAGCCGGATCGCGAACATAATTCTATAAAAATTAAAGTCCACGGCTCTACACGTGGCATTTAAATGTGCCTTCCATGGTTTTTATCGTCTCTCCCCTAATTTATCTACTCGCTTAATTAGGAGGAATATTAAATGATGCGAAACCCTCTTTTCGGTAGTGTAATTTTTATAAAAAAAAAAAACATTTAATTTTGTTAATATTGCTAAAAATATCATGCCAAAATATACCCCCAGCTCTTGGAAATACGTCGAAAAAATGTTATCAATAAAGATTGATAAAATTACAATATTTAAATTCAATTCGTACGTGATTGTATACTTTTTTTTTCTCTTTTTTTTTTTGATGGAAATAAGAAATTCTTTGGCAGCGGTAAAAGTAAATTTAGTACCTGCGATCGATCAAGCGCGTTTTTGAAAAACCTTAACGAATGAACAATATTATGAATTTACATGTCAATTATCTCTATTTCCGCGTTGTATTCGTAAAAGAGCAAAGAAAAAAAGACATAGTACGATTTTCATTTTCCATTATGACAAATAAGTGTGTCATTTTTGTTTTCTGCTGCTCCTTTGATAAATGAATTTTTGGACATTTTTAATAGAAAATTTAAAACAAAAAATCAGCGTGTTAAATCAAAATAAATTATTTTTAATCGATTAATTAATTTGTTTTGTTTAAATAATTCCAACAACCTGTTAACTAATCCCCTTATGATGTTAAGCGATTCATAAACAAATTGTTAATTGAGAATTGATAATTCCTTTTTTTAAGCAGTTCGTACTCAATTTGTTATTTCGTTATTCGTTAAGCAATTCATAATCAAAAATTGTTCATCGATTTATAATATAGAGCTGTGTTAATTGTTCCATTAACCTTTTTTATTCATAACCAATTTTTTAATCGATTCATAATGGATTTATTAACCTCGATTTAGTATTTACTATCGGTTTACAATCTAATCAGTTCATAATAAGCTTAAAAATTGTTACTCGGCACGCTTAACACGAAATCGATGTAAAACAAAAAACAATTGATTCGTATTAACTCTCTATAATGTGCGAAATTCAATTAGAAAGACTGATTTTTCAAACGTACCACCGCAGAATTGAAACAAGAGTAAAACAATTTTTTCCATTATCGGTGTGAGATAATTTAAAGGAAAACGGGGTCAATCTTGCATTTGAGAATAAGTTCGCAAAATGGAACAAAACTTGGAATTCAGTTTACCCCTGTTAAATAAAGTACTTCCGAATTTATGTTCTTCAAACGGTAACAGCAACCTTTTTAAATTGTCTAAGAATTAACAGAACGAACACCGAATTAATAAATATCTAAAGTGGTGTAATAGCTGTGCAGTAATTAAATGCGACTTAAGATACAGTAATCAGTTCGATGAGAAAAAAAAAAATTAAAATTGAAAAAGTACCAATAATAAGATTATTAGACAAATAGATGGAAAACCCCCCAGACTAATGGAAGAACTACTGTAGATACAGTTTGAAGATTACTGCTTATAGATAATGGAAATAATTCGTGCCCATAAGCATTCTAAGAGGTCTATGTTTTTTTTTGTTTTTTTTTTTTTCGGAAGATTAACTAAATGTATTGATTTTTTAAACGTTATCAACTTCTTCTTATAACTTGTAATAGATTTTTCATAAATTTACCGACTACTTACTATAACTCGAGTTCTTTAAATTCTGATTGTGTTTCAGCCAAAACTATAATCGCAGTATCACGTTTTTATTCTTTTGACCGAAATCGAAATTTCGGCACAGAAGTCAAAGGAACTGTAATCCGAATTAATTCGAAACATTGATCAAAAACTAAGCCTGCATTTCAGAATTTTCTAAAAATACCGATTGAAAAAATCGTATTTTTTGGGGTTTTTTCCCCCTTTTTTGGTGAGTAGAAGGGGCACCTCGCAACTACCGGTTTGCTGTTCACGCTGTGCTTTTTTCCATCTTCGTAACTGATACATCAATAAGTTTTGTACTTGGACAAAGAAACCAATTACCTAAAAAAGAGGAACTATTTTCCTGGACACGAAGACATGGATGGCTGTGTATTTTAGGAAATTTGCATTGCGTCATTTTTATTCTCAATGAAAACGCGGGTAAAATTCGAATTTTCCGTAATTTGGTCAAGGTCAGCGAGCGGATTTCGTAAAATTTATAACAGATACCATCATTCGATATTTTGGACGAATGACAGATTTTATTCAATTCGCAGCGCTGTCAATATTAGAAACAAATTGCGTCGAGAACGAATATTGCCAGAAAGTAAGAAAATACATTTTCAGTTTGCTTCGATGACAGCGCCCTGCTTCCGTTTTAACAGCAATAATTATTATTACTTACCATCATTACTATCATTATTATCATTATTATCATCATTATTTATAGGACAGAAAAAATTATCTCGGGCAATAGATAATTTGTTCACGCTATGCTGTTAATTGTTATTAATAATTTACACGTTTCTTTTTTGTTAATTTTTCTTTACTCCCATTTATATGTGTGCCGTGTGGTCGAGGGTATGAGACTTACTTTACTTTACTTTACTTACTATCTTCTCCGATGTATTACCAAAACTTAACAAATGACCTCATATATTGCACAAAATTTACCTATAACTGGATTATTATCCGCCTTCGATATAACGCAATCATCGTCCCGACATTACAACTTCAGCAATAGCTACGGCGTGGCGTAGTTGGTTAGGAAGTGGTGTTTCGTTCAGGTAGAATTCGAATACCGTACTGCTGCACATTGAGAATATACAGATGTTGGCGAGTCCGAAAAGTATTTGAAAGCAAAAAACCTTCTGCTTTAGGTCAGTTTTTTATGTTTTTTTAACAGTCCACGTCCGATAGATAGTTTTTTGCTTTTTTTTCTTTTTTTTTTTTTGTATTGCGGACTCTATATTTTTTCCTTTCCGTAATCTACAAATTAAAGAGAAAACATTCTACGCTTTGTTCGTATGTCGCGCAGCCGTCCCCATTCTACGTAGCGTGATCTCAAAACGTGGTCTTCTTGAGCAGTTAACTTATTTTGGCCTGAATCTTTTTGGCGAGACTTTTTTGCTTGGTCGTTAAGGGAGGGCGCTTTCGACGATGTGTCGATTCCTATATTATTCGATTAGTTAATGTCAACAGGAGTTCCAGCACAGGTAGCTAAATATATTGTTAAACTTTTTTCTAATTTTTAAACCCGGTGACACAGAGTATTGATATTAGACGTACCTACAGAGACTTTACGCAGGGTTCAGTCTTGAGCCCAATTCTATTCAATATTTATATACTTCCGCTCTTTAACGTTCAGTTACCATTTTGGCTCATCTATCCTTTCATATGCCGATGACTTTGTAGTTTACAGCAAATCCGGTAGTATTAAAAATTCCAGAAAGCAGCGGAAATGTTTAATGACCTGCTTGAGAAAGTTGGGCTAGAAATATCTGCCTTCAAATTAACATCCGTCATTGTTACCAGGAGAAGGTTCAATTCTATCCGAATCCACAACAAGGTTATTGTAGCAAAACCTTAAATATTTAGGATTGTACTTGCATTCAAAACTTACTTTGGCTAAGCATATTTAAACTTTATACAATAGTTGTGCTGTGATGATAAATTCCTTCAAGTCTATATATATATATATATATATATATAATACAACTTTGGGTGGTGTCCGGATAATTTTGAGTTTATTCTATACATCCTTAATTGATTTTATCGGTCGACTTCTAGAACGAGTTTAAATAAACTGGAGAAACTTCAAAACTTGATTATGAGGGGTTATTTCTATTAACGTCCAAACAGCTTCGATACCATGTCTACATGCGGAAATCCATCTCTCTCCTTTATTTATTAGGAGGGATGTTTTTAGGTTTCTCGTGAAATTATACAATTGTCAATACTTCTACTTGCCATCATAGTTATTTTTAGAGTTAATACTGAGTGGAGATTTATTGATTCTAAAAAGCCTTTACTGTCAAGTAGAATTGCATTACGTTACAAATTTAGTGTTCGGCGATTGCTTGGATATCGCTTTACTTTACATTTCACTATGATATGAATTTTTTACAGCTTGAGATATTGACACGAGCTTATTTAAAGATCTGAAAAACCAAAACCTTCCGTCTCATATCATTATTAATTAAAATAACCATTATAACGATATTCTGTTGTAATTTTTACGGACGGCTCTAAAATCGAAGAACGTGATAGTGCAGTAGGTGTAGCTTGCTTTTATCAAAGGAATAACGTTACAGAAGTTAAAGCTGTGCCTGAGGCTACAGTCTATATTGCTGAATTATTGGCTATAGATAAGGCTTTTTGGAGTTTTTAACCATCTCACTTGTTGTCGATAAAAGATACATACTTTGCAGTTAAGTTCACTATCAGCGGTAAAATGTGATGCACTTAACCATGAATTACACCCGCTGGTATATGAAATAAGAAATAAATGCCTTAAGATAATTATTAAAGGAGAATGAATTTGAAATTTTGTTGGATTCCGAATTAATTTGGAATAGAGGGAAATCATAATGTCGATCTGTTGGCCAAGTAAGCTGCTTCCGGAGGCGGTGTCCCATATCCTTTCGTCCCTTCTACTAATTAGTTTCGGAAAATTAGATCATCGAAAAAATTGGATAAATATAAAGAGTAGCTTAAACTTAACTAGATACTACGACGATACAGTTTAATCAATTATCCCGTCAAGACCCCATGGTATTATCATGTGAGGCTTAATAGGATATTCGGTACCGTATTCTGGTCGTCTTCGTATGGTACATAGGCGAATTTCACAAAATTTTCAAACACCCAATATGATTTATAGTAGTCACGAGATGATTAGTCACTTAGAGGGCGTCAATTATCTGTTATTTTATTGTAAATTATCTGAAAGACGCGGAGATATTTTTTTTTTTTTAGAAACTTAATTTCCTTGACGGTTTTTTCTCCTTATAATATTCAATATTCTCGCTTTGTTGTGAGGACCAGGCTTCGGTTGCCTTATTCAGGTTCACAGTAGTCGATTGCAACATTGTGGTTCAGATAGCAGTTGTTTACGGTTATTTATTTTTTATTTTATCTATATATTCGTTTTAATTTAATTTAATTTATATATTTATTTTTTATTATATATTTGAAATAAGAAGGTTAGTTTCGGTTTAGAGTAAATTTGTGTTAAAAGTAGCCGCATGGTTTAGATGCCGGGTCAAAGAGCAACCGTAACGTTAGACTATTATTTAATTATTTACTTATTTTATTTGTAATATATTAGCAATTTACGGTACGTTAAAAACCATTACAATGAAAAGATTCAATTTCACTTAAAAGAGCTGGGGACCTCCCTTCTAAATATTTTTTCGTATTTTACGATGGGAAAAATGAAATAGAATAAGTAAAACATCCCGTTAAAACTAGTAATTCTAATATTCCGGCATAGCAATTTGACGCGACAGAGAAGCTTAACCAAGCACGGCTTTGCTGAAGGACCTTTAAAGGCTGTTTTATTTTTTCGCAATATGACTAATGCGCGTTTGAGATCTTGCGAGATTTATGGCCTTTTGCGACGTTAACATTTTCTCGAACTTTGAAGTACATCGATTTTCTTTCGGGAGAGTTTTAATTTGGCGAAAAGAAAATCCCTATTACAAGAGGGGGGGGGGAGAAAGAAGCGGACGTACCGATAAAGCAATGAGATAGGTAAGTTTTGCAGAAATTGCGCCCGGTGGTATACATTTCATTCTAAAGTGGCTTAAAGGATCGCTCTCGCTGCCGCCGCTGTCTTCGAACTGCTTGCCGTTAATCATTTACCATTTTGAAATTCTCTGAGATCGACGTAAGTTTTGCCTGAACCGGTAGTTCGTTTGCAAGGAAAATCGTTAACAAGAAAAAAACGAGCGACTTTTGCAGAAGCAGAGATGCATGATGGTAAAATGTGGCAACAGGCATTTGATGATGTTTTAAACTGAATTACCATCAGCTCAGTTTTGTCGGATCATTTTCGGTGTTTGTTTTTAGAAAATTACTGATCAGCCCTAGGGAAGTTGCGCGAGTGAGAATTATTTTCTTGGCCACGATTAAATTTTTCGGCTGTCCGCAAAGGCATCGAATGTTCCTTTTTCGCTTTTTTTTCTTGATCGGTCGTGAGTATATTTTGTTTGAGTAAAATTCTATTTTGAGAAATTCGATAAAACCCGATTTTTCCATCATCGCGCTTACATTCGGCATTTAGACAGAATTTCCGTCTATACACTCATGCAGTGCGATCCGCTATCTCTTTTTCTTTCTTATTTGACTTTATAAACTGCTGTGCAGATGTTTACGCCCCCCCCCCCCCCGTAGTAATATCGATAAAATTTATATATAAAAAACCGAAAACCACAAAGCAATATGAAAACAAAAAAAAAAAAAAAGGCATTTTTCATCAGTTTAACAACGATGCTCTTTATTATTATGCACATTTAAAGTGTATTCCGTTGAAGTTCGCAGAATATATTATGTATATCGGAAAAAAAACTCACCAGCTAGACGTCCGTATCTTTGAAACATGCGCTCTACGTCCATTTTGCTACACTGAAACGTATTCAAATTACCGACGAAAATTCTAGAATTCACCGCTTGCGGATCTTGGGAATTTGTTTGATTGCCAACTTTACAGATCTTCATGATTTGCAGTCTCTCGTGTCTAGAGAGCTAGAGATCTGTTGAAAATTAATACAAAAACAAAAAAAAAAGAAAAACGTTTCAAAAATGAAATTAACAAAAAATCAAAAAACAAAACTCAAAATTTAATGCGGTAAAATTTAAAAAATCCCCCCCCCCCCCGCAGTTAAAATTTTTTTCGTAAAAGTACAACTGACAAAAGTTATCTCTACAAGTAATATTGGCAAAAAAAAAAAAAAAAATCAAAAACAAAAATGGATGTAATAGTAACAACAACAATAATAATAATAATAATAATAATAATAATAATAACAGAATTTTATAAAACTCGGCTGAAAAATTAGTTACAAAAAGAACAGATATTTTCCAATTTATTCTTCCATTGTTTCCGGTAAACATCTTGTGCCATATGATAATCGCATCAAAATATAAAAGATGTGGATTCTTTCTGGTTGTGGTGTATTCAAAAAAAAAAAAAAAAGAAGGAAACTTCGTTTACAATGTAAAGCAATGAAATCTTTTCATTATTTAGCTTACGCTACAAACTTTAGGCCAATTTTTCATCTTATATGAGCGGGAATAGGATGTACATGCAAAATACATACCTTCGAAATGAATCTCATAAGATCGACAGTATAAATATACATATTACATATACATCGAGGATAACAAGCTTGTTTGAAAATAGTAAAACCAATGAGTGCGATTAAGACGACAAAAAAAGCATACGTCGCGAATAGCAGTTAATACTGTGAAGAAAGATGTGAAATGATTTTTATTGATACCATTAAAAGATCCTCTTAAGTGCGGACACCGTAAATATATATCTATATTATATAATATATATTTTGCCTAATATATATATATATATATATTGCATAATATATATATATATATATTGTATAATATATATATATACTGTATAATAAATATATTTTATATTAGGAGTATAAATAAGTTCGTGCGGTTTTGACAACAGATGTAGCTACTAGTTTGTTATTTTGTTGTTTCATCTGTGAACACCCCCATTTTGAATTGTCATCATTATGCTTTCTGTTTCAGTATCTGTCATTTTGCTGAAGTGAAAACAACATATGTATTTATATCGCGTGATATTTCGTTAGCTGAGAGGAAATCGTGCAGTATCGTCAATTCGATCGAATAACAAAGGTGTAAAAAAAAAGGTATAAAAATAATTATCACGGCATCTCTAAAAAAACATTAATCTAATCTAATGTTTTTACCTCAGTTTTCTTGTACATTTAAAAAGTCAGTCCAGTTATCTCGATTTGACAAAAAGATCGAAATTCAATTTTAAGTTGCTCCGGTCACGAATTATAAGAATGGAAACAATCAATATCAATTAAAAAAAGGCGTAAAGTTTCGCGGACAAATCTGTTGAATGTAAGGATCTCGGTGACGTCATTGGAAAAGAGCTCTTCTGAGCACGGACAACGGAACAAGTCCTCGGCACGGAAAAGTGTGAAAAAACTTACCAATATTATTCTCGACAGCGTGTTTTTGGCGGCATTTTTCGAATTTTAATTTGGCTCAGAAACACGGACCATTAAAGCCGTTCGAAGCTTCAACTCACGTATGCCTTTGTACTTTGTCTATTATTTTTTGCTTCCGTAAAAACCCCAATTTTAATTTATCACTGCCTAAAGAACCGTCGGCGAAGCACAAGTATCGCAGTCTTGTATTGGCCAAAAAAAACGAAAAACCAAAAAAACTGTTAAGTGCCGAAGTCGTCTTCAGTTAACTAGCGTTAATGGGCATGGAGACGAGTCAAAATGATTAACTACGAAATGATCATTAATAGTCGCCGCGCGGAAGGTAGTCTCAAGAAATATCATAATGCGCCAACATATGTGTAAATACACATATAAGCTCGGACTATATAACGCGATGGAAAATTCAATCGGCCATTAAGGTTGTAGTATTGCACGCACAGTCGTAATGCTTTTATAATATACATATATTTTTTTTCCCCATAATATTGAACATACGAATGTAGTCATATCAAGCAATTAATACGTCAGCTCCGACAGGCATCTTTTGTTAATTAATGAAGTCAAATTTCCGGTCAAAGTATCAAATTCAGCTCTTTGATCGGATAACGTTACCCTCCATAGTACTGGTTAGAAATTCTGCGCATAGTGTCGTGCAAATGAGCCTCGTCGTTACGGATTTTGATTTATCTCGGCTCACTCAGAACTGGTTTCACGTCGACCCCACCTTGGAATCGTTGCGGCGCCATTTCTTTAATAGGGTCCTCTAACGCAAACTGGCGTTAAGATTAGCGTCGTCGGCAGATTGACCGGTCCCCCAACAGCAACGTCTTGCAGCGGAGACACACGCCGAATAGTCAATCGCCGAGAAGGGACGTCATTGACAACGGATGAAAATTCGGTCTCTAAACACGAAGTCCCCGAGTAGAGTCATTTTCTTTATCGAGCCCGGACGATTTAAAGCGTAATTTCTAACGAGCCGTACTAATTCAGTTAGCGTCCGTTTCTCCGGGCGACCGTTCCACGTCGTTTTAAATAATAAACTTTAAGGCAATCTAATTTCCTTTGACTGATTAGCTTTTTCTTCGGCCAGCGCGTAAACAAAGTTTCAGGTGACGTCCGATTGTCTGCTTCAATTGCTTCCCGCGCCGATCTCATTAATCGTCGTTGGAAGAGGGTCGTCGACGCTAACGCCAGCTCGGAACTTATTTGTTTTCGCCTTTGCACGCGTATCCCCGTCCAGGTCGACGGACGACACTTGACCGGCACTTTCTTTTTTTTTCGAAATAGCCGCGCCTGTTCATCCGCAGCCTAATGGATTACACTCGGCGATCGTGGCTGAGCCAACGGACGGGACGCGCGAAAGCATAACAGACGCCCGCTCTGTAACCGCACAAACGACCAGGAGACAATAAGCTGTCGGCCAGAAAAGTTGGCTTTGGTCCGGCGGCCAACGGATCTCCGGTCGTTCTTTCTTAAGCCGGATTAAATTAACCACGGGCCGGCGTTGCCCCCACAATCGAAAGCGACCGTCTTCTGGTAATTTGTGTACGATACCGTGCCGTTAACGTTGCTTGCTGCCGAAAGGTAAACTTTCAACGATAGCGTAAAATTTCGCCACTGCAACGCCTTCCTGCCACATACACCGTAATTTGCCCGCTTCTTTCCAACTTTCCGACAATGCCAACGATTGCCGTTGTCAATGTTTATCAGTAGCCCGCGTGACTGAACGATTTAGCGATTGAAGCGTCATTTTAAACTTACAAATTAAACAGATGCGACAAAAGACACACCCCGATGTCCCCCGGATTGATTTCTTCGTAACATCATCGAAAATCTCGATACGGTTTTTTACCTTTTCGATAAGTCAGCCGCATCTCCATTATGCCAGAGCACTCTCCCTCGCGGTTTTATCAACGCCAGTACAAGGTGTACTTGACACGGCGTCCTTTTCCAACCGGATGGGTGTTTATGATTTTTGGCGGCGGAAAAAATGAAAAAGAGTTTCTTGTGCAGCCGTCAAAAAAGAAACATAGAAAAGTCACACTAAACGAAAAGAACATGGTTCGAAACACGAGAAAACTACAGACGAAGTGAACAACACGGTGATTACTTCTAATTCTTTAAAATCTTACGTATTTCAATAAACCGGAATTGTAGGTAATCTTTATTTTACTCTAGTTCTGTATAGTAATAGTTTTATGGCATAATTACAGTTTGCGTATCATTCTGACTCAGATAACCGCGATGTTCGCCATATTACTTTTTTTTTCATCACAAATAATTTTCCGATACAACTGCGTGAATAAAGTATATTTATTTGGCGTTTTGGAAAGATTACACCAATCGTCATCAGAAAGTGTCCCAAAAAATTATTTATAAGGAATAACGATCACTGTAAAGCTTTAAATATTTAATTACTTTTTTTTTCTAATTCTCACTTGATCATTATTGAGATCTCCTCTAGTTTTACACCATATACATATATATTAATTACAACGTAATTCTTAGGCTACCCCCCATTCGAAAAAATGTCCCAATTTTATGTAACGCTAAATGTCCCAAAAAAATGTCCCAATTTTATGTAACGCTAAATGTCCCAAAAAAATGTCCCAATTTTATGTAACGCTAAATGTCCCAAAAAAATGTCCCAATTTTATGTAACGTTTGTTATATTTTGTAGGATTTTTGTTATTGTTATTTAAAAAATGTCACAATTTTATGTAATGAAATATGTAACGAAAAATGTAATGAAACAATATCATAATTTTATGTAATGAAATTTAAAAATGTTAGGATAGGATTTTTGTGGTTATGTTATTTTTCGTGTGTGTTGATGCCAGTAAGAATTACGTTGTAAATTTTGATCATTTTATACAAAGTATAGAAGAGAAAGAGACATAAATAAAAGCAAGAGGGGTCAAGGGGCACAGCTCCTTGCGAGGCCAAAATGACCGAGTTTATATATAACAGTGGCTGATCCACGGGGGACACCGAAAAACTAAATCCTCTATGAAAAAAATTGTTATAACAGAGAAACTTAAGCTATAAACGATTTGTATGAATTTTACCTACCGATTTTAATAATTAATATTTAATACTATTTTCTAGTAAAACTATTAATGTTCCTTTTTTATTCTATTTTAAACACAACTGTCGTCGACCTTTGGTGTATTTCTTATTTATTTTTAATTTTTATTTTGTAATTTTAATTTAAAATAGTTCAATGAGAAATATCGAACAAAGAATTTAACGAAAATAAAAAAAAAAAGTAAAGTCTAATAAAGAAATCAATTTTTTTGTTTTTTAAATAGGCTTTTATTTCTGCACTAAAAAGGAAGTTCAGAATAACTTTATTAGTGTGCGACTACCAGATACGCACCTCTTAGTATTAAAACCTGAAACTACAAAATACTATTCTGAAAAATAAAAGCGGGAGCCGCAGTTACAAGAATATTATTCGATGTGTCTAGTGTATTGTGATGCACAACAATGGAGCAACATTAAATAGTGATTGTAGCTTTGGCTTAGGATGTATTATAATATTAATATTTAATTATTAATCTGCGACTCCAAAAAAAAAAAAAAAAAAAAAAAAAAAAAAAATTATTTTTTTTATTTTTGAGTCTGGACTTTTTACTATATATTTCAATTTAAAAAAAACAATAAATTTAGAATTGTATTTTATTTTATTCAATATCTTGATGATAGGACATTTACAGAAATTTGTGTTACATTTTATTATTAAATAATTGATCGCATTCTTTCAATTATATTGTTTTTCATACAATACATATACGGAATCCTCAGCACATGAAACACAATGTTTGACTAATAGCGATCTTTCCATTGATATATCACGTGACCGGAAAACAATTTTTTTTTTTGAAATTTTTGAACTTTTGGCGCCCCAAAGGTCCCATTTTGAAGTTGGAAACCCAAATTTTACAAATGTTAAAAATTTTTAGCTACAAAATTGAGCCACAAGCGGGAACTACACGCGTCATATTTTGTGCTTTTCTAAACTTTTAGTAAACTTCCATGAAATACGAGCTTTCTCCCGACAAATAGCGCTCTTTCCAGCAGTATATCATACGCTCGGAAAAAAAACATATTTTTTTCCAAAAGTTCGAGCTTTCGAAGTTCAGAGAGGCTAATTTTAAAGTTGGACACCTAGATGATCCAAACCAAAGAAATATAAACACGCATATGCATATTTTCAACCTTGTTCAAAATTTTTAGCTATAATAATCGCGTCACAAAGAGGGAGATACCACATATTAAATCTCGCGCTTTTTTGAACTTTTCGTAAACTTCAAAAGTTTCACTAAAGAAATAAAATACGGTTTTGTTCTCGACAAACAGCGCGATCTTTCCAACGATATAATATCATATGCCTGGAAAAAAAAATATTTGTTTCCAAAATTTCGAGCTTTCGGCGCCCCGAGGAACTAATTTTGAAGTTGGAAACCCAGGTGTTACATAATATTGTATATTGTCATCTATAGCGAGTATTTCTGCAAAAAGACACTTTTTTAATTCATCGGAAAATAGGTGAAAAATCGTTCGCAAGATTACCCCCAGACAGACAGAATGACAGACAGACAGGACAAACCGAGTTAAATAAAAGGCTATAAAAAATACCATCTTTCTTACTATTTCTGAACTACCATATTTAAGGTATAATTTTATAATTTCGTTTTATTTTTCACTTCTAAATATAAGACAAAAGTTAAATTAAAAATTGTAATAATTATGTATCTTTAAAACACATTTTTAAATTTCTATAAAAGTCGCTATTTGATTTTCTTTATGAAACAAGATGTATTTCTCAAATCTACTGCCTACCGTAGAAGATTTTACGTAATTATATAATTCCCCCCCCCCCCCCCAAAATGTCCCTAAAATGTTCTTCTGAATTATATTGAGACGGATTCGGCAGTTGTAGCGTTTTAATTACGTTTTATACGGTTTCTGGTAATGCTGTCCGAGGTAGAAATTATTATTTCGATTTAATTCATTTTATATTTCGGGTTTTCTCGGGCAGCAGAGATGACGGTGAATTGCGATCGGAGAAGCTATTTTGACCGAGAAGCCTGGTTATCCCGAACGCAGCCGTTCTGTCGGCTGTGTTGCGGGGGTGAACTGGTTTCGCGGGGGAAATCGCGGTCGCGTTTACCGTCGAAACGTATAAGTACGAAGCGTGTAGCCAGGAGAGTCGGAAGAGAATTTACAAAATCCCGGAAAGGCAGGGTAGCAGCCGTTTTAAAAATATAGTATAATATAAGATATTCTAGAAAATTCGACGGCGTTAGAATTAATTGATAAGGTACGAGGTAATTTTCAGCGATTCGACTATATCGTTTGGAATAGCCCATCGTGTACCGAAAAATCTTCATTCGTTCGTGCTGTGCACTATAAATCGATAGTCGGATTAATTTTGCTGTTCACGCGAGTCGGTTCATTTCGCGAAAGAGTAATGAACTTTCGTTGGTAATTATTGTCGTAAGATCACGTCGTCGCGTGCATCTGTGTTAGCCTAGTCATCCGTAATTTGGACCGAAATTTCTTTTCTTTGTTTGTTTATTGTCATTTTTTGGAATTTGTTTCCCTTGTGTTTTTTTCTCTTGTGTAAATTTTTTTGAAATATATACGTGTTTTTCTAGAAGGCTTCGTTATTGGACACGTGGTTATCCCGTGACATCTCCACCGGGAGAAAATACCGCCATCGAACGGCGGAGTTCGCGAGTTTTATTTTTGTATTTTTATATATATATTTTTTTTTAAAAGCCTAAAGCTCTGCTCGGTAGAGTTTTCCGGTCGTGGCAAACCGTATTTTGCTACTGGCGCTCGTGCAATAGTTTTTTATTACATTTTTTTATTTATTTTTCTCGTACTTGCGAAGTAAGTCGATTCACATAAACTGGTTCACATCAAATGGCGTCCGAAATCAGGGACTCAGAGTAATATCCACATCAATATATATATATATATATATATATGTATATATATATGTGTATATATATTATATATATATATATATATATGTATGTATATACTGCGTTCGTTTATAATTATATTTCTTTCAGTTTGTAAAATATTTGTATCGCGTTCAGCTACATTTTCGGCTGACGATTAGAGGGCTCTTTCAACCGCCTGTGTTCAATCACATCTCTTTTCTAGCTGATGATAATGTGATTTAGATCTCCTTCAGTTTTTTGGCATAATCACGTCCATGTCTCTGTTCTGGCTGAAAGTTTGATACCTCCGCAAACATTTCTAGCATTTAATCGATAGCGAATCCTCCTCCGGTACTTTCCATTTCATGCGGCGAAGTACTAAAATTGAAAACGAAAAAAATCTGTGTCGGTTCTGTCACCAGAGATTAATCTACGGCTGAGGGAAGAAGACAATTTTTAGCTTGCCAGTAAAAATTTAAAAAGCCACTATTTCAGCGTGCGAAGAAAAATAACGTTTAAAGTGGTTTAAGTAGCGCCTTACTGTCATTGTGAAGTACGAGTAGTTAAATTTTAAATTAAAAAAGTTATTCACTTTTCTATTTCGTTCGTCTACAGCTGGAGTACTTTTCCGACATTGGCGAGTCACTAAGAACGCACAGAGAAGCATATGCACACATACAACAACAGCGTAACCGGCCAATCACAGTCGAGTTTTAACTAAAGTACTTCTCTACTTTGACAGAACGTTGCGCTTGATTTTTTTGTGTTTTTTTGTGTTTTTTTGTGTTTTTTTGTGTTTTTTCGTTTCGCACTAAAGCAATATCTCGCATAATGTTTCCATACTTCCATTGTAGTATCGCTGCAAAATTTTGACTGCGCTGCCGCTATTATATCATATTCACACACTTGCATCGGTTGTCTCAATTTTCCCATCGCAACGTTGATCCGCAGCTATGAAATCTACAAAAACAGAAATCGAGTTTACAGATGAGCTTAGCGAAACATGCGGCTAGCGAAATCTATTAACTGTGACGAACAAAAAATAGAACAGAGAAAATGCAGTGAACCGGTGAAATTAAATCAGCAGCTTGTTAATGCGAGCAGACATGTTCATCTGAATAGTATCAATATTTTTTTATTATGAGACGAAGGCGCTGTATTAATTTCACTTTATAATTTTAAAATTTCTGGTCCCAACAGTATTCCTAATATATATATATATATATATATATATATATATATATATATATATATATATATATATATATATCATCATCATCTAGCATACTCGTGGCCGAGTTTAGCTGACGACTCTATTTATGTTTATGTCTGTTATGGGATATAAGTCCTATTTTGTGGGATGTCGTAAAGCTGCATAAAGAACATCCGAGAATTGTTTGTTGTGTAGCATTGCTATCCGCTGTTTTCTGCTGTATCCTTCTTTTTCTTTTGGTATATTTACGTCCTTCCTTTACTTTTTGGACCATCCGAATACATTCCTTACGATCTAAGGCCAAGTTTTCCCAACTGCAATTTATTGGTGTAGTTCCAGCTTTTTTTAAATCTTCAGCAACAACGTCTTTGTAACGCAATCGAGGGCGACCTAGAGGCCTCTTTCCGTTTTTTAGTACGCCATACATTATCCTTTTTGGTATGCGCTCCTCATTCATACGGATTACGTGTCCTATCCATTTAGTTCGTTTTTCAGCTAAAAGTTGCCCTATTGATGCAGATGATGCCGCATTTAGTATGTATTCGTTTGAAAGTCCATCCTTCCAAGAAACTCGTTAAATTTTCCTAAGGAATTTTAAGTGCAGCGTTTCCAATCGTTTTTCTTGTTTTCTGCATATTGGCCATGTCTCGCTTCCATATAGCATTATTGGAATCAGCATTGCTTTGTATGTGGCCATCTTGGTTGATATCGACAGGTCGCTATTGTTAAAAACTTTTCGCGATAACCTGTTGTATGCGGCATTAGTATTCATGATTCGCGCCGAAATATCATGTTCGAGAGTGATATCTTTACTGACAACACTTCCGAGGCATTTGAATGTATCAGCTACTCGCAGATTTTTACCGTTCAGTTTGAGGTCGACCTCTTCAGTATTAACCTGGATGACTTCTGTCTTTTTTTCGTTTATTACAAGTCCGAAGTCCGCGTACGTTTCTGCCAGTTTTACTAACATGTCTTGTAGTTCTTCCGCTCTGTCACTTGCAATTACACAATCATCAGCGTATTGGAGACATCCCAGCTTAAACGTCTTGTCCGCGCGTTTTGCTTTATATTTCGCAAGGTTGTACAGACCAGCGTCGAGTCGAAACACTATACACCGGATTCCGCAAGTTTCCGCTTAAATTCACTATGTATTACGCTCATGTAAAAATTAAAGAGCGTTGGTGCGAGAACGCAGCCCTGTTTTACTCCTCCCGTATTTATTTCGAATTTCCCTGAACGTTCGCAGTCACATAACACGATTCCCGATGTCTTCTCATGCAGTAATTGTACCTGCCGTAACAGCGTTGGTGGACAGCCAGCAGCTGCTAAGCACTGCCATAAAGCTTCCCTGTTAACGGAATCAAATGCTTTTTTGACATCGATAAAAGCCAGGTAAATAAAGTAGACGTCTGTTCTCTGCTTTTCTCCATCAGTTGTCTCAGGGAGAAGATCATATCTATGACACTTCGATTTTCACGAAAGCCGCACTGTTCTTCAGGTAGGTACGGGTGCAGCAGTGTTTTCAGCCTTTCCTGCAGTATTTTACCGAATATCTTACTTGCGCTACGTAGTAGCGCTATACCTCGATAGTTAGCGCAATCAGCTCTATCTCCTTTATTTTTGTATATGGATACTATAGCGGCTTCTTTGAAATCATCAGGCACAGTTTTCTCCTTGCACATACTGTGAAACAAAGTATGCAGGCATCCACCCATATCTTCGCCCATTTTGTAAACATCGGATGGTATGCCATCCAGGCCCGGTGACTTGTTATGTTTTAAACTCATTATCGCTTTACGAACTTCTTCTTTCGTCGGCGGTTCATCTAGGCTTGTGTCAGCTTTTGTTTTTGTTATGGTATTTAGTACGCTTTCATTGATTTTTGAATCACTATTAAGCAGGTTCCTATAATAATCTTCCCATCTGCGTTTTACTTCCTGTCTGTCACGTAGGAGTTTGCCTGATTGATCCTTGATGGCGGTTTATTGCCTGATACTTTGGACCATAAATTGCTCCTATTGCGCTATAAAAGCCTCTTGAATCATTTGAATCGGCCAGTTTTTGCATTTCACATGATTTATTCTTGCACCATTCATTTTTTAATTTTCTTGTTTCTCTCTGGGCTTCTGCTTTAGCAATCTTATACGCGGCCAACTTTTCCTTATCTGTTTTGTTAGCTAGCCATTTTATGCGCTTCTGCTTTTTAGCGTCCAGCAGTTTTCTAATTTCTACAGCCTTATCCGAAAACCAGTCTCTGGTTGCTTTGTATTTTTAAGCCCCAGAACTTCCTTACAAGTATCGTGTATTTTCTGCTTTGGTGTGCACCAGTATTTTTCTGCCGGCATGTCTTCTTTTTGCCCGAATTTCGCCTAAGGAAGCAGTTATTTCTGTTTTAAAACCATCTGCGATTTCCTTGTTCTTTAAGCTGTGTGGATATTATATCTGCAGTGCTATCTTCCGTTTGTTTTCTTAGAGAGGCGGCACCAAATTTTCCTAAAGCGAAAGCGTGAACGGACGAGTATGTGGTCTGTGTCTCCATCAGCTCCTCTCATAGCGCGTGTTATCAGGCATTCGGCTTTGTTTTCCCGCTTCGTAATTACGTAGTCGATCATATGAGGGGTGTTGGATCGTGGATGCAGGTACCTTTGTATAAATTCCTAAGCTGAAAGTTTGTGTTAGTAATGAAAAGGCCATTTTTCGCGCAGAACTGCAGTAGTCGGTCTCCATTTTCATTCTCATGTTACCAATAGCATGTTTGCCGATTATGCCGCCGCATATTTCAGAGCTCCGGCCAACTCTAGCGTTAAAATCGCCCTAAGATGATGATGTTTTCTTTTGGGCGAGCAGCGTCCAGTGATTTTTGTAGGTCTTCATAGAACTTTTCTTTTACGTCTTCTGCACTGTCTAAAGTAGGAGCATATACACTATATACACGCATTTCTTGGGTATAAGGTAACCGTATTTTCACGTACATAATATACGCTCATTTAAAGCTACTGGCTCTTCCGTTATGTAGGAGGTCAGCTTAGTATCCACTGCAAGTCCGACTCCGTGCAATCGCTTTTTACCCTTCGGCAAACCTTTCCAATACAAAGTATATCCCGCGGTATTTTCTATCATCGCTCCTTCATCTGCTAATCTAGTCTCACTTAATGCTGCGATGTTAATATTATATTTTCTTAGTTCCTGCAGCACAACCGCCGTTCTCCTGACTGGAGCGTTTTTATTGTCTATTAACGTTCGTACACGTTCCAGGTTCCAAAGTTCCGTGTTTTTTCTCTTGAGTGCTTGTTTTTGTCTTTGTTGGCTGTACGCAAACGCGTCCCCCTCCCTGGAGAGTTCCGTACCTAGCAGGCACGTGGAGACTCGAATCAGACTGTGTTACGTTACCACAGGTGATCGTCCACTGCCTTGCGAGCTTGTTACAGCTCGCCCCGTGCATCCAGCAGTTAACTTCATTTGCGTGTCTTTCATATATGCAACTTGTGTGTGACAGAAGGAAAGGATAGTGTTAGAACAATAGGAAAAGATGAAGTTAGAACAATAGAAAAGGATAGAGTTAGAACAATAGGAAAAGGATAACAGGAAAAGATAGATTTAAAACAGAGTTAGACACAAAGATAGAGACGACCTAGCGACGCTAAAGGGAACATAGGAGCTGTAGCGATTTCTTATGCTGCCCGTTTAGTTCAAGTAGGTACTCCAGTGGCAAGGCAAGCCGAGACGACTGGCCTAACCTGGACTGGCACGATGACTCGTGGGCTGGGAAAAGTAGAGTAGGAACATGATATAAGATATGAAGGAGAAGGCTAGGATAATAAAGGAGAGGGGGAAGAGGCTGCCGCTATTTCGGGGTGACACCCTAGCCTTTGGATAAAAATCCTGACCACAAGGCAGCGGGTTGCTACTGAGGAGGTAGCGATATAGGGCTTTGACAGCGACCCAAACCCGCTGAGGGTGAGACAGTCGTAGGACTTTTGCAGACTTTTAGTAGACAGCTCCTCAAACTGTACATTTGCATCCTCTTGCCACATTGCCCTGTCACCACTGGAATCGCCTGCCAGAGGCTTTCCACCAGTAACCGCTCTTGGTTTGCGACTGCTTATTTAATATTCGCAGCTAACCAGTATATCTACTGGCCACTCCACTATCCACCACCTGTGGACGCACCCGATTCCGGTTAGAGCTCCGGATCCCAGAGAGGTACAGAAGTGCCCCCTGGGGGCATATATATATATATATAATATATTTAATATTTGTATATACCAAAATCAGTAAAGCGTGGAAAAATTTTTGCTTATGCAGATGATGTTAATAATGCCTAATTACAGCTTCCGAATGACTTAACGAAACAATTAATTATATAACAGAGGACATTCATTTAATATCGATAATCTAGCTAATTGTAAGTAGAAAATTTTTAAATGAGTTTAATTCTAAAAACCGTAAGTGGTTCCTCCTAAAATGCGATTTTCACGCGAATGATTGTTTACCACATAAAAAGAACTACACTAATAACAGGCTTAATATATTCGTTCTGTTTTCCAGAATTGCTCATAATTATTTAAGTAATTCGCAACCGTTCTGAGAAAAATGATTTTTATTTTTAAAGGCATTTATTGAAAACCCTGTTCTTCAGATCAGTATGTTTTCTAACAGATCAGTTATTTTCGGCGTCTAAAGCCGCCTTCATCTTAAATATATTATATATGTACATATATGTAACTTTGATTAAACGAAGAAGCTCTTGAAATTTTCTAATTGACTTTACACTAATCGGGCCGTATTAGGATTCACTGAACAATAATGAAAAATTACTCGATTAATGAACTCGTATAATTTTTACTGTATACACTCGCATCGAATACTAAATTTAAAGAGAAAAACGATGCGAATGAAAATTGCTTTAACTAAAAGACCAAACTGTGTTCGAACACCATTTGCCGAAGTTGCTTGTTGCATTAAGGGCTATATTCTTAATTCTTCGTTTGTATTTCTTGCTGCTTTTGTGGGTATTCTTACTTTTGTAACTTTTTCATACATAAATTTTCTCAATCTCGATGAAAGCAATATTTATATTTACGAACCCATGCACGAAGATATAGTAAATTCATTCATTATGTACGAACATTTTAAAAGAAAATAAAAAATGTACCTGTTAGAGAATTCATTGTAAAAAAAAAAAAAAAAATAGTTAATCTCTGCATTTTCTTAACTTGATTTTCTTCTTTTGATATTAGTTATGTGAGTAAATTAGAAAAAAACCTTTTTTTTTTTTTTTTTTTTTTCTAATATTATTTGGGTTCGTCAGCAAGGACATTAGCCCAAGAAATGGGAGTAAAGAAAAAATCAGATTTTTATGGGGCGTGAAACATTCAACAAGAATGTGTCAAACGCCTGGACGACAGAAGGAGAAGGAAGGAAAAGAATAAATGCAGGGCAATAGGGAGTAGGAAAATTGCTTGATAAAAAAGAGGAGTACAAGGAAAATTATTCAGATGAAAGTGATGAGCATTCGAACATTATGCGATCAGGATCACATACAAAACCAGTTGCACAGTAAATATCACACACGTGACAAATAGCAAAAAAAAAACAAAAAACAAAAAAACAGTCAACCATCTGGAAAAAAACGCGAACAGAATCATCTCTGTAACGCAGGTGGAGAAACATGTCTTCTTATTCGTAAAATACGTATCCTATTAAATGGTCCTAAAACGTTCATCTAAATTAACTTGTGTTATTATACTCGTAATTTCTCTTCTGATAGTGGTACTTAAAATACCATTTCAATCTATGAGAAACATAACGATTATTTAATAATATGTATACTTGTATTCTAATAATATGTTAATTTATTGTTTTGCTCGTGAACGTCGGAAATGAACAATTTCAGCGATTACAAAGGTAAATTGAAAAATTCGTAATTCACGTGAAATTTTTTACGTTGTCAATTTAACACTGGGCAACGGAATGCAATCGAGATATAGTGCTCGATTAATCAAAATTAACTGCAGCGGGCTCGGTGGAAAGTAATTGCATCGACTCTGCATTACGTTTCATTTAGTTCGAAAAATATGTAATTTATTTATTCCATCAACGTTTTTAGGCAAGGTAGAAAATAATTTCTTTGATTTATTCGCCGCTATCCTTCAGCTCGAGCGATACATTAATAATAAATAATAGTGTAAATAACGGTGCGTAATTCTCAATTTGTTGACAAACGACGCAGCCGTGTGAACAAATTTTGGCGGCAAATGCCGGAAATTTCTAACAAATTGGCCGAACCAGATTGTTCTGTCCGGGAAAATTTTTATTTATAGCCCCCGAAATGTAAGCGATGCGAGTTTTTAATCGAGAAGTCTCTCCTTTTATTACTGCTCATTAACACAACCGGCTGAACAGCGAGCTAATAAACAATTTTAATGGATCGTTCTTTCGCATTTTGATTCGTTTCACTCGGGATTATTATCAAGCGACTACTGTTTTGGACGTTCTGGTACGATTATTAACGGCTGTTTAATTTGAAGAAGCATATTACAACTTTTTATCTCCGAACGTTACGTTAAAGTTATCTTCAAAATTGAAACGTCATTATCACTTAAAACTACTATGGTACGGTTACATATGTTACAGAAAATTACTCGGTATTTCGACTTTTCGGATATTACCAATAACACAAAAAGAATAAACATACACGCGCAGGCACACACACACACACACACATATATATATACATTACAATAGAGATAAGTAAAGTAACCATATATCCCTGATAAAGAATCATGGTTTTGTGGAATTAAACTTTTCATAATAGCACTAAGCTTAATGGATCTGAAGAGAATATCGGGACCGGTTCCTGTCTCATGAAATCCGTTTTTACTTTCCCAGACTTCTCTGATATCCAATTATTTCAGTCTGGCTAAGACTATCTTAATGGGCAGTGCTGATGAAAATCAATCAGCTGATTTTACTCACAATCGCATTCGGTTAATATAAAACTTGGCCCTGCGTATCTCGTTTTCCCTCCACTCCTACAATCAAGCTTCGGTAAGTATTATTTCATCTAACATTCCGATTCCGCTCATCAGCTCCTTCTGCTACCTTGGTGTTATTCTAAACAGCCGACTCACTTTCCATGAACACATTAACTATCTTTACAATTCCTCCCTTAAAAGACTCAAACTCCTAAAAGCCCCATCATCATCTAAATGGGTTGGTGACCCTTCTATTCTCCTAATCCTTTACAAAGCTATAATCTGTTCTAGGACTGATTCTACTTCATCTATGGAAATTCCGCTAAATCTCTCCTCGCCAAAGTGGACAAATTTCAATATCGCTGCCTTCGGCTGTGCATTGGAGCGTTAAAAGCCTTTCTTATTTCTGCTATCCTGTCTGAATCTGCGATACAACCACTTTTTATTCGCAGATCGCAGCTGGGTTACAATTTTCTAATTAACCCTGAAATGCTACCCATATTTTCTACTACAAAAATGGTACCCAAGGGTACAGTTGTAACACAAAAGGAAATGATGCTCATGTTTCAAAAAAATCGGTATATATTTCAAATGAACACAAGAAATACAAACTACAATGCTCTTTACAAATGACAGTAACAATTGATTCAAAAATAAACTTATTCACCCACATGCGGGACATACTTTCTTTTGGTGCTCCAAGCAAATTGCACTTAACTCTAGATTTTCTATCCTTCGATCTAGTATAGAAGAGGCACATCTTCCTGTCGAGGGTTACGGCCTACTAGGTTTTGGAATTTAATTTTTTATTTTAAGAACATGACGTGTTTTCGTGAAGGTGGCGAGGCAAAGTCGGAATATTTAGTCGGCTCATCATTTGCGGTCTCACTAAGGCCATGGCAAGATTATTCAGGAATGAACTTCTGTTCTTGATAATTTCCTTCTCTTGTGCAGTTGAACCTGTTAGGAGAATTATACAATTGATTCCTGTAATATTAAGCTGGTTGTAAAACAAACATAATGGCCAATGTCTAGTTTTCCTAAAAGTAGAGCATGTGTGACACAACTGGTCCAGCGTATCAACTCCCCCTTTAATCTGATTGTAAAATTGTATAATACCTGCTTATTCTCGTTGGGCTTATCTCCTTTCTCATGCATAGTGAAATTCTTCTTCTTTGGTGGCCAGTAAGACAGAAGGGTGAGTTGATCACTATATGCAAACATACCAGAATTCTTCTGTCTGCTCTTCCTTTCAGAAATGTTGGCGGAATCTCCTTTTCATTTTATCTCAGGAATCACATCTTCTTCCGAATCAATATCCTCTCCTTCAGAATCTGAATTGAAGAGGATTCTATTCTCTTCTTTCGTCAAATCGAAAATCTTTTTAGAAATTATTTCATTCTTCTAGAATGAAAAAATAAATGTACAACTAAAGAATTATGATAAAAATTTAGTGTTGTACATATAAGAAAACTAAATAGTTCAATTTCATTCAGAACATAATTATAATATGCTAGAAATTACCTTAGAATAGTGGCAACAGCCTAACGATTCAGCTACCCTCGTGGAACATGAACACACATCAAGACTCTGGCTACCCGTGATATGAAACTACACTGATGGTCAAACCTGTGGCGCTACCTAGCGAGGAGAGGCCGAACCATATCTCTCTTTTGAGATACAGGTGTACCCCAGATAGTATTCTAGGGTTAAACGTCTTTCTGTGTCCTCGTCTAATCTTATCTCCTTCTGTCTTGTTATTAATAACCAGTGCCGTTTTGCTCCTTATAAAATCCCGATCCTTTCTCTTGTAGCAACTTGAGTCTCCAATTTTTCGCCTCATATCTTTTCTTATTTCAAGCTTCCTTACTTTTCCCATAACTTTACTAGCATTTGGCAGAAGGCAATGGCAAACATGCATAACATCATATGCGCGCTAGGTCAGTACACAGCGGACATAAATAGGACTCTATATTCGTATATCGATAAATAAAACGATTACTAATCAGTTCCACGAATGTAGTCGTCTTGCGTGCGTACACTCGCGTTGCATCTAATCATTGCCATGAGCGCTGCCTATTCTGTACAACTAGAATGTACAAATAGGTAGTCACGACGCTCGGAATCGAGCGATACGACTGAAAAGAAGGGATTTTGTAAATGATAATGATAATGCAATGTTTCCGGACAATTTTATGATGAGTATTTTTCGAAATATACATATACCACGGCAATCACTATCACCGACTCCGCAACAACCGTACGTTGAAACAGTACAGTTGGGGCTACATCAACACCATCATCCACTCCATTAACATCATCAACTTCTATTTCATCTCAGTCGCCACTAACGCAAATACCTTTACAAATACCTTTACCATAGTCTCAAACAGCTTTGAATTATAGTCGAACAACGATTGGATTACCTAAAGAAATAGTTAACCGCCGAGCAGTCACCTACGTTAAAGATCCGAACGATTTTGAAAATAAAAATAGTTTCATGTATGCAGTTTTGAAAAAATTTACAAGGAATCCATTATCAATGTGGCAGTATTGCAGGATGTATACGATTTTGGTTTTATTCAAAAATGCCGATCTCTAGCGAGTGCCGACTCTTCGGTTTCTCCCTTGGTTGCTGACGGCATCCCTTTGTGTGCTAGAACGAACCGCGTACTCTTCTACTCACTATTCCGTTACACCTGAGATCATTTCACACTCATCGTTACATTTCGATTGCCCCTTTAACTCTTCCTTTTCCGTACAATGGACTGAAAAAATTATTATTATTCGTTGTAGTGTGATCGCTTTTGCAACTATTGTATCCACTAAATTTAATTTTTTAACGTTTTTTAAATTTTTATAAGACTTTGCCTGTTAAATCGCAATAAATGAGTAACTACAACAGTTAAGCAACAAATCTTAGATGGTGACATTGCTGATAGTTAAGCTACCTGACTACCAACTGGAGCTGAAATCGAATTAATGCGAAAGACATCTAGGAAAGTAAAGCCGAATGCTAACGATGTAGGTGCCAATATCCTCTTCAAAGCCATCGGGCTTTGTACGAACTTAAACTTCAAAATCACCAACGCTTTATCATATCATTTGCTAAATGTTTTATTAATAAGAGTTTTATAAACATTTTATAACTTCGGGGCTAAAGAAAAAAATTAATAAAAGAAAAAAAAAGATTAGAAAAACAACATCAAACGAAGAGAACAAAACAGTTTATTGATATTTTAAACCATCTTTTTTAGGAATGGCTGAAATCTATGATTTTTAAGCTCCAAGTGCTGTTTCTTATTTTCAGCTTCAATTTTCTGAGGCCGTATTCGCAAAGCATATTTAACGATAATAATGAAATCGAGAAAGTAAATAATATTAATATAAGCACGGAGGATCGCTCACCTCCCTATTTGTGATTAATTTTCTATATCTATAAACAAATTAAATTTCAATTTCTCTTTTGAATTTGAATACTTTTTTCGACCATATACGACGTGCCTGTTTCCGATTCCCGAACAGTCCCCAGGCACCCCGGTAATTTTCCCGACACATTTCCGAAAAATAACTTGCCTAATTGTTACCAGTTCTTCTGAAAATCGGTTTTCTCAAATGCATACATGTCGGTAAAAGTGTTTTAAATATTTCCGCGTAATTTAAAAAGAACGGCTGTTGAAACGACAATCGATCATAACTGTCTGGAATGGCGCTAGAAAAAAAAAAAAGGAATGGTTCGTCGAAAGACACCACACCTTCAATAGTGCAGAAGATTTACGATTTACACGCTAAGATAAACGGCAAAGCGGTGCTCAACACGAAAACGTACGGCTCTTCAGACGCGGAAAGTGTCAGCCTACTACTAAACGGGCAGTCGTCGTACGACCATCCGCCGAACCAAGAAGAATGCACCGTTGAATTACTTGCATAAATCCTGAAAAGGTAAGCCGAGAGGCATCCGAAGAAGCCTCCCGCGCAAAGACCGACTTTTTGGCTTGAGCAGGAAACTTTGAAAAAAACCGTAAAAAGAAAACGCATTGTCTCCTGAATCCATAAAAATTGAGCGAACTGCAACAGCTAGCGGAGCAGTTTCAACGTATTCTACGAGAAGAATAAAAATTTTCAATTTTGGATTTGGGACCGTGCGCGGAAGTAGTCGCATCTCGGCCGAAAATTATTGTGCCGGAACAGGACGTGGTTTGTGTGAACTTTCGAAGCTGGCCCAACTCGCTGTATTTGTCTACCATTCTCGCATGACGTAAAAGAAATGTTCAAGGTTCCGCCACGGCTCTTGTTTACACTCCACTATACCTGTAAAACCCGCTAACCGGTACGCCGCAGTTCTAAAAGTAATCGTTAGCTTGAATACCGACTTTCAAAAATAAAATCTTCGTTAAATCTGCATTCTTGGAAAAAGTTCGGCAACATCAAATTCGCGAAACCGCCTAGTCACTTGTCCGCAGCTGAGAAATTGTTGCAAATCATATACTTTCTTCAGTAATATAGTAGATTATAGATAAACAGATTAGGATAAATCGAAAGAAACTATTGAATGCGTCTTTATTTCCAGCATAGCCAACGAATAAAAGTAACGAACATTTCGCGACAACCGTAGATGTCGAAGTGAAAACAATTTGTGTACATCGTGTATCCAGAACATCCAGAACATCCAGAACAAGTAATTTATTCAGTATTCAACGTTTCGGCTTTAAACAAGAAAAAAAAATTTCATCGACAATAAATTATTTCTAGAAATTTTACAGAAACTGAAAAATGTTTACCCAATTTTATTTCTTTTTGACATCAACGTAGAGCGAAAAACTGTTAGCTGATAAAGGAACTTTTAATCAGTTTTAGTTTATAAGGTCTGTTGAAAAAAAGACTGAACTATCGTCATAAAATGTTCATTGTAATACTTACAGTTTTACACATGCTTGACTCCTTCAAAGCTTATTTGCTATTCACCGGTCCCATCGTTTTTTCCACACTGTTCGTGTGTTCCCTCGAACTCATTCGGTGAAATGTCTCGTAGCGGTGCCTGCGATTTCTCTTGAATTTCTTCTACACTTTGAAAACGACGTCCTTTCAAAAGGTGAATTTTAGTTTCGGAAATGGGAAAAAGTCTGTTGGAGTCATATCTGGAGAGTAGGGAGGATGGCGAAGTACGGCTGTTCCATTATTGGCCAAAAATTAGCTAACAAGCAGAGACGAGTGACTTGGCGCGTTCTCATGGTGTACAGAATCCAGTTCTTGTTTTCCCACAATTCAGACCTCTTCCGTCGCACTTTTTTGCCGTAAACGCTTTAGAACTACTTGTTAACTGCCTGACCTTATGGCATGAATTTTTTATGGACAACTCTAAGATAGTCAAAGAAAACAATCAACGTGGACTTCATCATGTTTGAGAGACTCATGCGTGCTTTCTTCGGACGCGGCGAATGTTGACCAACCAATTGTGACGATCATTTCAAATTTCCGCACCTGCGATGATAGTTTTCATAAAGTTTCCGTCGCTGTTAGCACGATGAAGCAGTTCTTGGCTAATGTTGACACGGTTTTCTTTTTGTAAGCAGTCGTGGTACCATTTTTACTGAGACGCGATGTATGCCAAATTTTTCTGTCAAAATTTCGTGCCAATGCTGATCGCGACTTCTTCTGCAACTTCCCGCAGAGGTAAACGACGACTCTCACGAATCACAGATCGAACTACATCAGAGTTGTCATCATTTGTTGACGTCGAGGGTTGTCCTGATGTTGCATTTTCCTTGGTGTCGATGATTTGAAACGCGTAAAGCACTCGTAATGTCATGTACGGCTCACACAGTTCTCCTTATGTATGGGCTTGCTGAAACAATGCCCATGTTTCAGAAAACGATTTGCCGATGTTAAAATTTAATGTTGCGACGTTTGCTCCACAATGTCCTCCATTTCCGCTTTCTCACTACTTCGCAGGGACTGCATATGTTCACTTGATCGCTCTATTCGCTAACTAATCAAACCACCGTGTAATTAAGCGTCTCATTTTGTTTCGAAAGAATGTCGTTAGGTGTAGCATGACGCGCGAATTTAAATTTTACACCCTTCGGACGCAATTTCAAAAGTTCGCGGTCTTTTTTTGAACAGACCTCGTTCATCACGCCTATTTTATATCAATTTTAAAAAAATTGAATTTTACCAATAAATATGTCTTATGGCTGAGGATCATTCCAAAAATTTGTCCATGAAATGTTCCTTTCAAACTTTACCATAAAATGTTACCATGAAAACGCGAGAAAAGTATTATTTATACATATATCGGATGATCCACTGTATGTCTTTCGTTCTCAGGAACTCGTAAAAGATGACGGACCTCCAAGTGGAAGCACTGAACGTGTTTCACAAATGTTCGCGTCGTTTTCGTCGACGAATGCAGTATGATCGGATGATCCCCTCGAACAGATAAATTCTCAACTTATGGACATGATGCATGATCATGGGCGTACCTTCGCAGGTATGGACATGGTGTTTACCGGCGACCTCCGTCAACTACCGTCCATTTGCCAGACACACCGATTTACAAGCGCTCGAGTAAAAAGTTCATTATCTGGCAGCCGTTACATTACTACCAGCTCGTGCAAGTGATGCGACAAATTTATACTAACCAAAATTGGCGATGGTTAACCCTTACTTTCAGAGGGAAGAAAGCGATGATCGAGTCGCGCTTATTAGATCGTGAATTCGCCGACCGCGAGTTTCTATACGACTCTTCTTCCGCATCGTAGACGCCGATCAGTTTAACGTAGATTCCGTACAAGACGCTGAAATGGTCGAAATTTTCGGTGGTGATTTTAACTTGGATTTGGTCGCACGGCCCCCAACTTATGGAATTTATACGGGCAGAATTCGGCCTCGAACTGAAGAATCAACTAACAACATTTCCATATCACACAATTCCACGTGCATTGACGTCGTTTTTTCACGACAAGTCGACGCACTTGAAACGCACCACTATATCACCTCCTACTTTAGTATGCATCGTCCTCTCCTTTCGATAACAACGCATATCTGCCCACTGTTGTATAGAATAATTTAACTGTTCTCAATGATACAAATAATATTTAAACAATGTTAATAATGCTGTGTAAATACCGTCAACGATATAAATGTAAATATCGTCTCTAAAGTATCACATTCTGTATAGTAAAAATCATAAACAGGTCGCGGAACTCGTTGCTGTCCATAAGATATAAAGCTAGAGCCTAATGACGGCTTAGGAAATAGCCTAGATAAAATTCTTATGTCTAGTGAAAGGCAATAAAGGAAAGCCAGAGCTGCCCATATAATGTAATATATGAAATTAATATATCTCTGTGAAGCGCATACACTCGTTTAATTTTTTTTGTTATGGATTCGATAGCATATGCAAAAAAATTTATGGAATTATCAGAAAGATTTAAAGTTTTTTGTTTGTTTTTTTTTTTTTTTTTTTTTTTTTGTCGTAATCTCAATCGGTATACCAGTAATGGTGCTGAATTTATAGAATCTACGAATCCTTTTAGAGAAAAATAATATTATCAATTGTGTATTTTTATATCAGACACGTACAACGTGTGTCCATTATATTTCTCATAATATCGTAAACCCAGGGGGATATCCATCTGAGACCTAAATATACTAATATTTAATAATCTCTATTCCATTTTTTTTTTTTTTTTTTTTTTTTTGACCCGGCGAGAAACCAATTGTTAAAAACTTCTACAAATAAGCTATACTAACGGAATAGCGTGTATAAATAAGTAGATTGCTAAAACGCTGATCACATTTTCTTTGAGTGTGCATATCTTTATCTTCCGAAAGATTGGTACTATACTCAGATCTGCTATCCCTTAATATCCCCACGCCGTACTGTGCTTCCTTTATCCTCGCCTTTCCCTTACTGCCTGTTGTCCCTGCTATTGTTAAATTCTTGTCTTTAATCCGCGACCGTATAAACATTTAAGCAAATCCCTCATCCTTTTCTTATCTTAATATTTTGGTTCCCCCGCCGCGCCTTCACTTGGTGCATCGTGGTCCTCTTTGCTCGGACGGTGGCCATAGTGGTACTGGGTCAAGGTGGTGCGGATCTTCCGGAGTTAGTATGAACGCTACTACACTATTCGGCGATCATACTGGCCTCTTCCGATGTGGAGTCACTTTCCTTTTTATCCTTAATATATCGTAAGCTCGTCGTCCGCAGATGCCGTTTGAATAATGGATAATCAATCATTTTACTTTTCTTTAAGGAAATTGTGAGCACTGCTTTGCAGTCGCAACCGTAGGCCAATAGCGATGTTTTGTCTCTTGCCTCATCGGGTACTGTGGGCACTGCGTTGCAGTTGCGGCCATATTGTTGATGAGGATCTCTTTTTGTGGGCGCAGCCCAACAATCGCAGACATGGATAAAAAAATCTTTTCTTTTTATGCTGGTCACACGTTGAAATATATATAATATATTATAATCAGGTATAACGGCTAACAAGACGTGAGAACTTTCCTTTCTTTTAAGGTATCATCCTGTATATTTTTTCGTCTACACATTTATTTCCCTTCGGATTGCTAATTGCACGAGTTTTCTTTTTTGACTCCCTTGCTATCTCTCCATAGTAGTTCCGGCCGTCTCCTCACCTTCCCCGAATAACTTTCTTAGTATCCTCAGTTTCCTTTTGTCCTACGTTCTTCCTTCTCGATGGGTAATCGTCCCCGTAGCTGACAGGTCCAATAAAAAAGTAAAAAAAAAAAAAAAAAAAACAAAAAAACATCATGGAATAAGAGCAAAGAGTATCGTTAACAATACAGTTTGATCAAACATGGCCGCAATAACGTAACATAGGACCATGTATGTCGAAAAGAAGGATATGGAATTAACACTGATAATTAAACGTTTACAATACAATTCTAACACACATGGCCGCAATGATATGACATAGCCCACGAGTGCAAGAAGGATAGAATGTAAAATTAACACTGACTATATCATATCCCAAGTGCAACAGGCACTGGGGTGCGACTGGATAGCAGTAGGTTAAGGATATAGGTTGTCGTTATGATATTGCAAATTATTATTATTATTGATAAAATTGTGAATAAAAAATGGATATCAGAAAGTTCATCAAATAAACCCCCGCTGGCAGATACAAAGAATCTAACACAGAACCGATATTAATTTGATTTGATTTATTTAATTTTTTTTTTTTTTAAATAATTACAGAGAAAACATGAATTCTGAAAAAAAAAAAATATATATATAATCCTCAGACTTTTTAAACATATTATAGATTCAGAATGTTTCCGCGAATGACGCAGAAATTTCCATGAATAGAGCAGCCTCGCGACGTGTAAGATTTAGGAGGGAATTTAAACATATCTACATGTATGCAGGTAGGATTCGGCGAAAAACTTTCCCCCGTGGTAGGCCGCTGCGCTGCATAGGGGTAAAAAACTATTAACGTTGTTTCTCGACGAATCTCCCAAAACAGACCGGGGCGGCGAATAATAAAATTCAATTTTCAATTTTTGATTCGTCCGAAATTCCCCTCACCCTCCTCGCCGTAAAAACACCCGCGCGTCGCTTTATTGCGCACCGTTCGACAATTCAGGTCGAGACGTCGGAATTTTTATTTCCAATTTACAACCGAAAATAGCGAACAAAATAATCCTCCGTTCTAATTCGCGTCTTATTTTCCCCGTTTTCGCGCCTATTTTTTCTTCCTTCAGTCGATTTCGACGCGGCGTTCGATTCCCCCGGAAAACACCATTTCCGAGGAGCGCGCGCTCTCCCGAAGGTGATAAAATTTGAATAGTTTACGAGAGGCCGGCATAGGACGGCCGCTGGACACGAAAATCGATGACAATAAACCGGCGGCCAATACGTGACAACTATCGAGAATTATAATCGAATTACCGGAGATGGATAGGAGGATATTTTATGTGTTTATCTGGCGCAATCCGTTTTCTGTTTATCTTAGCGAAAGCGCTTGCTCGGACCGAGTCGGCACACATCTTCGTCCGAGGGTAGCGCCGCCAGTGATTTCCCCGGAGAGAACTTTTGCAAAAGTCGAACACGGCGAACGGGCAATTTCGGCGCAAAGAGCAACAGCTTGGCGGCGAGCAAAGCGAGCTTATTAAAATGTCGTTACTTTTCCGCTGATAAAGCCGCTCGACCGGTGGTCCAACTTAAATTCCAGCGTCGCCGCTGCGACTGCCGTCGACGACAATGGTTAGTGCTCGACTACCAAGTCGTCCGACACAGTTGTGTTAATTCATTAGGCAAAAGGTCGCCGCCGCGGCCGTCGTCCCGGCTTGCGATGCACTCGCCGAGCGTGTACGAGCGTGTTGCATGAGCGCGTGCGCGCGTGTTCGCGGCCAAGTCGGTTTTTTAGTCTACTTTACATCATCAAATGAGCCGTGTTGCTGCTGCTATCCCACCTTAATAATGTGACGCCATTTAAAAGCCATTAATTATCTGGCACGGTCGCGCGCCGAACTACCTTTGTCAAGCGTGCAGCCCGAAACTTGATGTATTCCTCCTCTCCGTTTATATTTTAAAACATTTTACCTAATTTATCTTCTCTTCCGGACGACAACGACTAGCAGCCGAGAGGCGCGTTCCGAGCTTCCGAATGTGTTCGCCGAGAAAGCTGATTGGCCGCTGCGAGATCAAGCTGGCGCAAACAGTTTTTTCTTTTTTCCGGTCGCGACTTAAATTACACAACAGCAGCACCACCGACAACAGCAACAACAACAACAATCAGTGGCTACCATTGTTGTTCGGCAAACTTTCAATTGTAAAGTTGTCTTTTTTACATTTGCCAACCGCTGGTAATGACTTATGTAATGAGACCGGTAATTAAGAATCTCGCTTTGGCCTTAAACTCCTCTATACCGGTAACGATCGAAATTCGCGAATTAATTTTCAAAAAATAAGCCGCTGACGACCCAAACCCGTCCCTTGAGGAATTTTTCCTTCCATCTCGAGCTTTTCGCTTCTCTAGCGCGTGATTAATTTTAAAGGTTCCTACGGGAACCTGACGACTTTGTTTTCTTCTTTTTTTTTCTCTCCCGCGCAGAAATTATTTTTACTTTATGCCGTCGTTATTTTGCCATCGACTAACGATTTAATACTCGTAATAGCAGCTCTATTTACTACTGTTATTGCTGCGGTGAGGGGGGGATGAAGCATTCCAGAAAACTCAAAAATATAACGCGCAACAAACACAGCGAGACCAGCGAGATTTATTCAAAAAAACAAACAAAGAAGTGTCTACTTACCGGGGAGGGGTGGAATCTCTCGGGATTCGTCGCGTTATCAGTTTTCTTCATATTTATTTGAAAGAATTTGTTTGATTTCGAATAATTTCAGATTTGCTCAATGACATACCGTAGGGGAGGGAGATAGGGTCATTGCCCCGGGCGGCATACGGAAAGGGCGGCGACAAGCACCGCGACTTTTTAAATCAAAAATAAAAAAGTCCTATTTCCCGCGCCAAATTTCCGGTCGGCCCCAGGCGGCGAAATACGCCACTGGATTAGCTAATAATTTCTTTATGTACTTTTCACATTAAAGAATTGAAAAGAGTTATTATCAGAAGTGCATTAAATAAATTTGAAGCTTTTAGCAATTCCCATATTAATGCGTCAGCAATTATTGATGCTGCGGCGCATGTAACGCATAAAATGCCACACTCGATAAATAAAGAAGTGACCGGCCGCAGATTGGTGCAGATTGACCTCTTTATCTTCCTACTTCGAAAAAAAGGAGATCACCAATGTAAGAATTATAAAACTACATATTATAGCGCTTATAACGCATGCCAGTAGAATTCTACTCGATATCATCGGTGAAAGCCTCAAAGCACACTTACCCGCAGAAATATTGAAAGAATTCATACAGCGTAAACACCCGATAAATTATGGTCGCGAGAAGTCGAAACATATTTATGTTTCATAGACTTTTTTCTAAGAATATGCAGGATGAACTTTGGCAAATAGTAAAAAAAGAAAGAAAAGAAGAAAACATTTAACAGCGATCATTAGCAACCTACATAAGTATAACATAAGCGCAGCGTGTAAGGGTTACATAATATTAATTCGCAGCTTTGTCATCTTGAAGCGGCAGTTCGGCAGGAGTGCATTTGCTGTTCAACGTGTGCGCGATAGAGATGTGCAAATCAACTCTACTAAAGAGGAGTTGGATATACATATATGTATCCTTTCCGAGTGTGGATTATGTTTCTCAATTCCAACTCCGATCGAGTTATCCATTTCATGTTTATCGTATAATTACGATCATCTTCGGCTGCGTATTCAACTCCAACTCCGCGTCGTAGCACTGCGAACGCGCAAAGCAACTGAACGTCCTTGAACACAGTGCGCATGTGCGCAGCTCTGACGCCTTTCGGAGTTGTTGGGATATATTAAATCAAGACTTATTTTAATGATAGATTAAAGAGACTATAAGCGAAAATCACGGGGCTTGAAAAGGAATCATCGGTCAACGGCAAAAGCCATCTTTGGCAGAGTGAAAAGTAATCAGCCCAGCGAGGAAATTGCGGCATACGAAGTAATAGAGGAATTTAATTATCTCGGATGATCGCTAATTATAAACGTGGGAGGATGTGTGAAATAGGAAAGCGCAACGGCGGGAACTGTAACCACAAAACCGGAAAAGATATACAACCATGCGAGTGTAACATGTAAAAGATAAGCTGAAATTACCTATCCACCCCCCCCTGTGACTTTTCCAAAATCGTAACATGACGGATCGAAAACATATTTAAAACTAACAGATAAAAAACGCATTCGGGGCGACAGAACGATACTTCGGGGATGCACCTGCAGCCCGAACTAACGACGAACTGAAAATATGTAGCAAATAACTGAAATGGAAGAGCCTAATACGATATTTTAGTTACATAACGAGAGTAGAAAGTATAGGGAAAAAGTAGAGAATGATGTCCAACTGGACGGACGTGAAAAGGGCGCTATCTGTAGATAAGGCGCGTCGGAAGCATTACGCAACGATAGACTAGAGGGGAGTCGTAAAAGGAACATGATGCTACCATGTCCTTATGTCGGAGCAGAGACTATTGATGGTATGCGCTTTTCACAGGTTTCATTTTACAGTCTGGTCGTAGCTATTAATGGATCGCGATAGATTTTCGGTTAGTATGACTATTTGACTATTAGGCGATTTAATATTCCAAAAAAAAGAAAAAATATATAATATTATAGAATAGGCAATTTTTCTTACTGCTGCACATAATTACAGAGTGAAGCAAAATGAAATGGGAACTGGTATTTATCGGGAAAAGATAGAAAACCGAGAACGCGGTAACAGAGGAACAGTATAGAGAGGCAGTATCGTAACTATTACAGATAAGAGCGACGATTAAATTAGTTGCAGATACATGAAACGTATGCACATATAAACGATGCGCATACATAGAGAACGCTCAGTTATCGCACGGCATGTGATCAAAACAACGACCGCTCTCGCTGCGAGATATCAAAAGGACTTTATCAAAGGCCACGCTTATAGTATGTCGCAGAGCTTTGTTCAAAAATGGAGTCGGTCGGCAGTTGTTCCATTCTTCTGCGACACTGCCTATCTATATTTCGAAGGGTACTTCCTTTTGTTAAAATGTATATTTATGCTGTAACGCGAACAAAAGTAAACATTATCAGTTGCTTCTCGCTTCACTACGTATTCCAAGTTGCGCTGCTAATTATTGCCACACCTCAGTCACAGGTTGTGTTAACGTTACACATTTCGTTCGTTTAACTGCTTAGCTACGTGTGAACGAACATAAACAATGCGACGACGACAGAGCTGGTTAAAAACGTTCGAAGGAGCTTCCGAATTATATTTCAAGCGACCGAATTGCTATTGTTGCCGCTTACCTACCACCTTGCTTCGGCGAAACCAGAATCGCGGCAATTCCCGCGCGAATATAACGCTGACGTGTGCGATTTTACGTGCTGCAGACAATAGGATAATGGTAAGCTCATTTCGTTTCGCCTGTCAGATGATGCTCTCCTCAATTTTTTTTTTCTTTTTTTTTTTTTAAGGGGGGATATTAAATTCCCGCCGTCTCAAATCCCTAAAAGACGTTTAACAACGTACGGGTTTTTTTACTAATGTCTAGTTGTAAGTTGATACACACACAAAAAAAAAAAAAAATCATAATTATAATTATAATAATAATAATAATCAAATCGAATTTATTTGCATGAAATAAATTAAAACTAAAATGCAACTTAATCAATGTAACCGCGAATTTGCGCGAACTGCGGAGTTACATAGGTCAAACTTGCACTTATTATTATCCAATGTACTGCCACTTGAAAATTTTCAGTGCTCAATGTTTGACCAACGTTTACACGCAACTACTTCCAGTGTTTCGCATCAACAAAAATGTATACCTACAACCATAATATTACGCTTATCATTAAGATGTTGAAATATGTAACTTAATTTAAAAAACAGTCATAAAGAAATAATAAACAAACACTTTCGTTTGAAACTAGTATGATAACAATAATTAACCAGAGCAATGATAAATTGAATTATTACGTTTGTATATTGAATAAAATAAGATAAAATATGCAAAGCGCTATGTAAACAATACTGACAAAAGCCTTATATATATATATATATATATATATATATATGAGATGATGTACCACTATCTGAAAATTATGTCAATACAAATTGTACAATTTTGATGCTAACATTAGCCCATATTTACAAAGAATACATGGCCCATAAAACTTAATTAAGATATTAGCCTGCTGGCCAATATATATATTGTTCAAGTCAAAAAAAAAAAAAAAAAGATAAAACACATATACACCCTCAATCCCCAGTAATCTCGACTTCAACAAGAGAGAAAGGAAGAAGAAGTATCGTTTCCCATAGTTTTTTCTCCTATTTGTCGTATTGATAACACAGTCGTATGATCTTGTCTTCTTTGAGTGCTCCTCTTTATCTTCTGAAAGGGCAGCTCTATACGTGGAGCTGCCCTTTCACATGATGTTCCAACTCCATACTATGTGTGTCTTTTATTTTCTCTATACAGTCCACGTTGACCATCCCGATTGTAGCAAAATTCCTATCTTCTATACTTCATGATATTAAGATCTAATCCCTTCAGTATTTCTCATTTTGGCATTCCTATCTTCCCGTGTCCAGTTACTTCTAACGAACTCCTCTCTAAATGAAGATCACGCTTCGATGTTGCAGTTACAGTTACAAACATGCACAGCTCGCAATTAATATTGAGGGCCCGCTGTCGCAATTTGCGGCCCTAACGTTAGATAGCGAACTCCTTGTCAGCCGGCACCGTGGGCGCTACTGTTGCAGTGTGACCATAGTGTGTTGCGTATAAATTCTATTCGTTTCCTTTTGACAGTATTCGCTGTTTTCGCAATCGTCGCCATAATTATTATTCATAATTAAGAATTACAAAATTTATTTTATAGCAGCGGAGAAAGTCATTGAACTTTCAGATAACTCTTCACGGCACACTAAGAAGCGCTGTGGTCTATATAGCTTTGGTACTTGATGGCTCTAACTGCTTTTTAAACATACACCTTATTTCTTCTTCCTTAATTATTTGTAGCCAGATTCCTTTGTCCGTTGGTACTGTGCGCTCTGTAATTGCAGATGTGGCCATGGTATGGGGCAGCTAACTCCTTTTAACCTTCGGCAGTGCCATTCCTTTTCTTTTCGGGATACATATGTTTGGCATTTATCGACACGTTGATTATCATTGTTTCTCCATCCGCGGTATAGCGTTCTTTGTCAGATTCCATTCCTTGTAACTCCTAATTACTTCTATTTACACGTGTTGATGGGTAATCGTCTATTATTGGCAAGCCCAGGCGAAAAACCAAACAAGAAAAAAAAAGAAGAAAAGAAACATTACATTAATTATAGTACAAGTTGTAGCGTTAATTTGACTTTGCAAAATAAAATATAAGTTAACAATGGAAAATTGTGACTTCCTAAACAATTAAAATATTACAAATTCTTAAAATATTAACAAGGCAACGAGGGCGAAAAAAACACAACATTATCAAATCAAGCGTATAGGAAGCTGAGAAAAACAGAGATAAATGAAAACAAAACATAATTTACAATTAAATTACTGGGATAAAATAAGGAGGTAGAAAAAGAAACAAACAAAACGGTAATTTGTACATATATTTTATATTACCCCTTTTCTACTTGCTTATTCTCTCTCCTCTTTTCTCTTCCTTTTCTATTTCCTTTTTTCTTTAATATATATATAGAACATTGCAAATAAGTAGCAAAACTTTACCTATGCCAAGTAGGCAATAGCGCATCTTCTGATATACATAAGTTTGGCAACATCGGTGTAATAATAATAACGCCGAATAGTATATTGTTTACTAACAGTGATCGCTTGCTGCGAGTTTTATGTTCTACTGCTTAACTTTGATATATTCCATTATCCTTACAATGTTTATTCCGGTGTATCTATTGCAGTGTAAATTAAATTAAACTTATTATTATTCGTTATATTGCGAACAATTTACTACGTAATTTGCTGCTTAAAGTTTCTCAATTTTGTGAATATCTCTCGAAATGTTAAAGTACCAAAAAGAAAAAATTTAAGGGAGTTTTAGTGTATTGTTGTGCTCTTTTCCTATTTCTAGAAGAAGAAACGTAACTTAAAACCGATCATGCTGTTGTGACATTTAGATCATTTACATTAAAGTGAAATTTGTTACATACTCCCATTTGTTTCTGTTACGATAGTGTGTATTTTCAGTTGTAATATAGTTTATACGAACTTTACGATTATATCTGGATTTTGCCAAAGCTAACTTCAGTGATTCCGGTAATGAATTGTTTAATATTGTTCCCATCATACTGATTAGGGTGGTGCTGATCCTGTGATCCTGCTTATGTTTTACAAATCTTTTATCCGCTCAATTCATGATTACTGTTCTTACATTTACGGAAATTCTTCTAGATCCCTTCTGTCTAAGCTCGATCAGATCCGAAATGCATGTCTCCGCCTCTGCCTTGGAAGTCTACTCCTATCCCAGCTCTGCACGCGGAATCTCACATTCCCCTCCACTTTTTCTTCGACGTCCCTTGCTGGGTTATCGTTTCCTCATCAAACGGTTGCCGATTTCCTCTTCTCCTCTGATTTCTTCTTATTCATCCATCCTACGTAGCTGGCGTTTTTCTGTCAACAAAACTCCCATTCTATCACTTATCGTTGCCCGTCGTGTTCAGTTTTCTCTACATATATCTACATTCAAGATAAACTCCCATATTTCTCCTTCAATTTTTCCTCTTTTCTTCATCCTATTAATTGCTCTTATTCCCCGATTCCTCCTAAACCTGTTATTCACAATGTTGTTAGATCAGAATTTTTACAGAATCGAAACTCTTCTTTCCCTAATCATTTTTTGATTTTTACCGATGTGTCCGTGACAAGTTTCCTTAACTGGTTTTCGCATTTTACACTAACCCAGTACACAGACAAATGCGAATATATTTGTGTACGCGAATACAACGCATAGGTGGAAAAAAATCAAAGAGAGATTACTGTTCTCCGGTGTTATTTAAATATAAATTTGTACGTATCACTGTTGTCTTTTTTGTTTTTCCGTGTTTGGGGTTTTCCCTGGGCTTGCCAATAATAGACGATTACCCATCAACACGTGTAAATAGAAGTAATTAGGAGTTACAAGGAATGGAATCTGACAAAGAACGCTATACCGCGGATGGAGAAACAATGATAATCAACGTGTCGATAAATGCCAAACATATGTATCCCGAAAAGAAAAGGAATGGCACTGCCGAAGGTTAAAAGGAGTTAGCTGCCCCATACCATGGCCACATCTGCAATTACAGAGCGCACAGTACCAACGGACAAAGGAATCTGGCTACAAATAATTAAGGAAGAAGAAATAAGGTGTATGTTTAAAAAGCAGTTAGAGCCATCAAGTACCAAAGCTATATAGACCACAGCGCTTCTTAGTGTGCCGTGAAGAGTTATCTGAAAGTTCAATGACTTTCTCCGCTGCTATAAAATAAATTTTGTAATTCTTAATTATGAATAATAATTATGGCGACGATTGCGAAAACAGCGAATACTGTCAAAAGGAAACGAATAGAATTTATACGCAACACACTATGGTCACACTGCAACAGTAGCGCCCACGGTGCCGGCTGACAATCACTGTTGTCGGTGCGGTGATGGTCCATAGTCCGTTGGATTGACGGTCCTCCTATTCGGGTGGCCAAGACTGAAAAATCTATAACGCGGTGTGGAATCGTTTAATTCAGTGCGCAGATTTTACCTCTGCTGAAGTTCCGCTAAGTTTCAAACTCGGAAGATTCACGTTAACGTGTCTCTGGGCGCTTCTTGAATGAATTTATTATTAATCACATCCACAATTGTAATGAATCCGGCGACGACATTTAATTTTTTACCGTGATTTCTGCCACGATCGCGGGAGACCAAAAATGATAATTTCGGAGACAGGTAAAACAACGACTGCCCTCTGACCGTGATCTCGAAAGCATGCCTTTTCGATTATTTCTTTCTTTGCTTCCTCCATGACCAATAATCATTTCCACTTTTCGGCAATGGAACGGGCGCTCGGCGAACCACGCGACACAGCATATTTATACCGGACCGCGGAATTCGGATCTCGCATACCAGCGCGTTTTCGCTCTCGCCACATGTCCGAAATTTATTATTTATATTTCATTTCACTCGTTTACATATTCGATGTGATACATTACAATATAGAAAAAAAAAAGAACCTTAATTCTTACAAACGGGCTGCCAATGCGCCAGTGTGTTTATATCCAAATCATCGTCGTTCATCAGCCAGTGATTGTTTAACTGCAAACTCGCCATCGGCGCTTCGTAAATATTTGTCGCCTGCCGATATGTCAATATCGTCTCGTGTTCTTATTCCATCGGACGCCGTTTGCGAACCAGACACGGGAATGTACGTACTGCGACGAGCGGCTCTTTATTTTGTGTGTGCGGTCCTGCGCTTGTAAAATGCACACAACACATAGAGGTCCCCGGGTGCGGAGCGGAGAAGTGGACGCCAATGTCGGCAGAGATAATTTTCAGGGGTTAAACACAATGGAGGAAATTTGTAGGTATTACGGCATCATCATCGTGTTGCTTATGTCGAAATGCGGCGCGATAGCGAACGGAATGGAATTAAGCATGCCAAACTGTGTATCTCTTCTTTTCTTGGCTCCATTGTTAGGTGCCGGCCTATTGACACAAAGCACGACAAAGGTGATGTGTACCGAGTCAGAGTGCCATTGTTAACTTATAAAGTTAGTTACATTCTGATTGCTGTAGCGAACGTTTCTGCTTAACAAGCAACTTAATACCGATTTAAGCTTTATCTTTCAGCTTTATTGTGTCGTCGTTGCTCGCGCATTGTAAAATCGTCCGATAAAAACGGAACGCGCGAAACGGCCACAATTACATCGGAACGAATTTCCGAAATTACCTTTAATGGTGCACCGTAAACATCCCCCCCCCCCCCCCAGTAAAAGTAAAATTCTTGCAGTGAAGACTGTCAAATGTATTCGTGCAAAATAAATATCAGAGCGAAACTCGATTATAATTTAAAAGTTAATCATTTCTAAATTAAATGTGTTAGAATGAAAATTATACTTGTTAAATGATGGATATCCTCGGATAATATTAACCGAAACATTGTGAAATTATCAATTAGTGCAAATAAATAAATGTTTCAGTCGCTTATTTATTACTAAAGCATAGCGAAGTATAACTTTAGATCAAATGTTACAAACACTTAATGCCAAATTAAAAAGGAATTGACCGTTTTCCCGCGTTTCTTTGCCCGGAATTAAGATAGGTAGTTCTGTGACGAATGTAACAAATTAACTCGCACGTTCCAGATTGAAGTGTGTACACTTTTTTTCGCTTTTTTTCTTCTTGTATGTGTGCTGTGTATAACTACTATGGTCATTAGAGCACATACACGGGGGGTTAATTTAAATATTCTGCGTAAATCGCTGCTTGTAACGAGTTGTAGCATTTCGGAGAATCTCCTCTATGTTTCTTATCAGGCCAAGTTGTTAATGATACAGATAAGGGGTACCTGCGAAACTGTCGGTACGCTTGTGTGTCCGCACAAGGAACACATAGCCGGAGGCAGCGTTTTGTCAATTCATATTCATAATTCATAAAATTCATAATTCATAATTCGAAATTCATTTAACCGTCAATTATAGTTTCGTTTTATTTCATCTATTTTTTTTTCACTAGACCGTTTAGAATTGAGCCTTTTTTTTTTTTAGCTGTGAAAAAAACATGCGTGAGATTAATAAAGTTCATTAAAGCATTAGCGAAGAGGGGCTTTAGAAGTTCTTGCTAGATTTAGAATTGCAACGCTTAATATCTACTATTTTGTACTTACTAGTTAGGTTACGAGTTTTTTTTTTTTTTTATCTAAAATATATGAAATTGGTATATTAAATTAAATTTTTGCTAGCTTGGACACTTTTGTTCTTTTAAAAAAACGAAAAAACAGTGAAAATCGCTTTTCCCTTCTGTATTTTTTTTTATAAAGTTATTTACTAACCCTCAAAACATCTTTTACAACACTGCTTGTTCAAAAAATTACCTAATAATTTATTTATTGTAGGATGGTTTATTTTTTTATCAGCCTTAGAAGGTTACAGCTCGTGAACACATTTATAACTTCGCTCTTGAATTTTATTTATGAGCGGAAAGATATAGGTAAAGATATTTCAACTAAAATGAACGGTGTTTGAAAAAATAAAAGTTTTTCGCCGCGAAATAAGGATACGATTGATATTTGAAGAACATCACCAAGAGATAAGACGAATGCGCGAGGGAGGGAAACCCAAAAGGAAGACCGAGAAAATAACGAAAATTAGGGAAAAAATAAGTTGCCAAATATAATATAAACAACTCGGATAAATGGCAACCGATAATGAGAACGATGGCTGACATTATTGTACACTTTCGGTCAAATGAACTATATATATATATATAAGTTTAACAACTTCTATGGTTTCGTAATTCGCGTTTTTTATTTTTCATTTTTTCAATTTGTCAACCACGCGAGGATGCAATTTTAATTAAACTTATGCCGGTGTCGTATCTTGTAATTAACGTTTCCCGTTTTAAATATCGAGAAATAACAAAACATAATCTTAACGTCGGGGACATCGCCTGAAATTTTACATTTCTTTTCTTTCAGATCAACTAATATATGTGTCTCACTTCTTAAATTTTTGCACACTTTTATTATTTATACGCGCATTAAAAATTATTTAATTTTAATAATATCGCAGCTCCGTCGGAACTGTTCCAATAAAACTGCGATAAATATTTTTTCTTTTAGTATCTCGTTTCTTTTATTTATTTATTTATTTTTGATACACGTAAATTTAGAAGAATTGCCTAGTCGGCCGAGAACCTCTCACATCCACACTTATTCAATAAAGTTATTTTGGAATTATTATTATTTATTTTTATTATTATTTCTTTTTATTTTAAATTGCCGCAAACAATATCGAGGAGGAAATGCAGCTGCACCAAAAAGACAAATAAACCGCAAATACAAATGTACGAAACAAATAACACAAATTATTACTCACACATAAATTAAAACATACACATACACATCTACACCGAAATAATCACAACGTTAAGTAAAATATAAAAAAAATCTGGCCTGTTTAATCCTTGTGGCTTCCAAGATCTTCACCGCCATGGACGATGTTGTCCTTCGATCGTTTCCGCTACCCGTACTCCTTCGATGATTTGCCTCCGGTAGATCTTAATCAACGTCCTAATTCCGGCAGGTTTTCAGCCGTTGTTTTTAATTTTATGGTAGGTCGCGTGAAGACTAGGGTTTTTTGACTGGACTAGATTCTTCGCGGTGTTATTAAAATAATTATATATATTTTTTTTTTATTAGTTTATTTTTCTCTGACTAGCTTAATTTCAACACGAGCCGTGGCACATACGTAAAGTAACAAAATTAACGATAATATATCGACTCTTACGAGATGACGCGATTTTGAACAAGCGTGAACGTTATCTGTTTCGATACTGCCCTCGGCCGAAGCACAGGCTTCCCTCGATCTCTTATCATTCTGACAAGTCATTGTCCGCGACACATTTAAATTCCCTTTTTACCGCTAATTCTGACTTTAATACTATTAATAATACACGTTTCTGGTTTCTTTCTTAATTTTAATTCATCCCGCAATTCCCCGGCTTATGCATTACTTGTCGACTCGTATTTGGAATGTATTTAATGAATATAGATACTTTCCGTTTTAACCTTCTAAATATTCCCACCTTACGGCTTTACAAAATAATTTATTATTGAATTTCTTTCAGCCTAGTTATGGCTATAACGCCATAATAACTAACGCAAATGTAAAAATTAAAGTGAGTTCCATACCCTTGAGAGGGCGTTGGGATTGTGAAGTTAAGCTTTCCGTAATGGTACTAAGCCGAATGGATCTGATGAGAATACTGGGACCAGTTCCTTTCTACTTGGGATACGCCTTTGCTTTCCCCCAGATAATTCTCTGGTACCCAATTATTTCAGGCTGGGTAAGCTTGGGAGCGACTTGGATCCGGGACGAGACAAGTCTCGATACCCTATGACACCTCTGACTTGTACAAAGTGTAAATTCACAATTAGTTATAAATAAAATATTGCCGACTAATCGTAATCAGATTTTTACAACACGTAACATATGTAAACTAGTTCCGTTAGACTCCGAAAGAAGAAAAAAAAACAGGTCCCACCCCCGAACTGTAAATATCTAGAGCCTCGTACAGTTTTTAGGAGAAGGGATCGATCTCGACTTATTTTTCGTAAAATTAAATATAGGAACAATACACCCGGGGCGATGTCTAAGCTAACTTTTTATTCCTATAAAGTCTCCTCGAAATTGATTGTGTTGAGTATTTTCGATACCAAATAAAAGCTGACGACTTTTTGTTTCCGGCTAAAAACCCCCTCGCCGAATATTTTAATCAGGCTAATTATCATCAAGCAATAATTCCTTGTATTCTAGTCTAAAAATATGGAAAAATCTAAATATTTTTTTTTTTGCATATTCTGATAATTCGGTTATTTAACAATATGTCCCTAAAAATATTTTTCAAAATTAAAATTATTTACAGAGTTACAGCTATTTTCGTGACGCGACAGCTAAATCGGCTCAGTTGGAGCGGATCAAACAATAGACACGGTAGAAATTCTCTGACTACCTGAGGATAAATCAAACTCTTTGATACATTATATATATATATTTAAAAATCGATTAACCGAAGGCCATTGTTAACGGATTTTGTTAAATTCTTTTTATGTTTAGTGTTCAGTTCAGGTCAGTTTCATTTCAATCTTCAAGCAACGTAGATTTTCGTATTCTACAGTCCAAAAATATCAAATTTTGAGTGAATATTTCATTTATGAAGTGTAAAATGGATAAAAAAAGTAACAAAGGAAGTACTGTACGTCTAGATAGACCAAAAGAAAAAAGAACGACTGTCAGGCGGAATGCAATTCGGATAGAACGCTCTGAAATCCGAGCTTTTGATGCTTCAAAGGAAGCTAGAACTGCTCGTCTAGTTTTAGCACTTCAGAAAATGTACAATTCGAAGTAGAAGAAGGTCCATTTGGTATGAAGCAGGAATCGCCGATTAAGAAAATTAAAGTATAACGTACCACCGTTCTATGAAAATTAGACAGCCTGAAACTTTACTCGAATCTTTCGAAATTTGAAACGCGTTTTTCTCGAAACTACTTTTTTCAACACGGTATTGATCCTATACATCACTCCGCACTGAGAACCATTTTGGGGGTGCATCGAACTTCTCCAGCTACCAGCATGTGCGTTCTAGCTGGGTGCCCTCCGCTTTCCTACTTCCGAAAATACTTCATACTGCGAAATATGTACCATCATTTCAGCCACACACGAAACCTCCCCCTAAAGTTGGAACATTATCTTCTTGAACCAAACTTTCCCGACGACCCACTACCAGAATTACTGGCCGACCTGCGAAGATGTGGTATCACGTCTGTACAGAGGTCAACACCCAGCCTCAATACCCTTATTCCCCCTTGGATCACTTTCCAGATAAATATTGATGTGTCGCTGAAACAGCATCCAAACACAACAAGTGCTCTCGTCACAGTGGAAGCGGCAGTTAGGGCAATTAATAAGTACCCGGACCACCTAATTTACTACACTGATGGAGCCAAGGCAGTTAGCGAGGCAGGTCCACCGCCCGCAGCCTGTGCAGTCCAAGGTCACGACATCCCATGCGAAACTCGACACAATAATGCCTGTTCCGCATTGGATGCAGAATTGTACGCAATTACACACTGCTTCCACCACATCGTTACAACTCACACCAGAGCCAGTGATTTCCTCCTGGTTACTGATTCCCTACAGTCTTTGAACATGATTACGAGTCAAAAATTCAACAACCCGCTAATTCTAAAAATATATCACTACTTGTGTGAATTGCAGCTAATGGATAGTCACGTGTCGCTGCTGTGGGTTCCTGGGCACATTGGAGTGCCTGGTAATGAGAGTGTCGACAGAGCAGCACGTTCTGCCTTGCTCTCGCCAATGCCACAGGACGCGGAGCTACCCTCATCAATCACATATACATTCCTAAAGGTGTGCGAAAACAAGTGGAAAATTGAATGGGCAGCTGCAACAACATCCCTAAGAACCATTAAGCCCACAGTTGAATCATGGTGGCCACCGGAAGGAACATCCCGATACGATTTTAAGATCCTTAGCCGGCTACGAATTGGCCACACCGCTATTTCGCACAAACATATTAATTACGCCGCCCTCCGGCTACATGCCCCTTGTGCAACCAGACAACTGCACCGACAGTTTCCCACATAATACTTACCTGCCAAAAGTTTACTATGTTGCGGAGGCAACTTGGCCTACCCATAGATATAGGGCAGACCCTCTCAAACGAGGTAATCTCCTTCAACAGGATTATTGCCTTCATTAAAATGAGTGGCTTAACTCACCACAATTTTTATCAACCCCCCCCCCCACCTTGTGTGTGCTGTAATGACCATAGTAGTTACACACAGCACATACAATTTAAGGGAAAAAAACGAAAACTCGAAATTGGATATGGATCTTCTTTATATATCCCTCTATAGCCCCTACCAGAATAAAGTCAAAATTTTGATTTCAACTATTTTTTAAAAACATTCAGAAAATTCCCAAAGCAAGTAAACAATCGACCTTTTTTTCAAACAGTCACCATTTAACGAGAAAATTTTTTTTTTCTTCTCTGAAGTAGGGGGCTATAACGTCATCCTTACTAATTAATAATCTTTTTTTTTTTTTTTTTGTTTCAGACGACTAGAAAGGTTGGAATCGTGTCAACCAGGGCACGCCTTTTTTTTTTTATCCTTTCGCTTCATCAGCCTACAACTTTACGAATTTTGATTTTTTTTTTTTAATCAACATTTTTTTGTGTATTCTAAAAACATCAAAATGGATAGTAAAAATATTTATTGTTTTTTTTTTTTTTTTTTTTTTTTGATCATTCTAAAAACATCAAAATGGATAGTAAAAATATTTATTGTTTTTCTTTTTTTTGAGCTTGAAAAAACCTCTTACATTTATACCTCTAGACTAGAATACCCCCTTAAAAATAGCATATTGTCATTTTCGGCGTGAAGAAAAAAAATGTTACAAATTTCGTTTCAGGATTTCCGTAACGGGCGTAACAATGATTCAGCTACTAATACGTAATACGCAGCGAGCGATGATAAAGAGCAATGAGCAGACGTGATGTAAGTATTAATAATATGTTTAAACGATTAAGAACGGTCACATCGCTTCGTTTTATTCTTTATAAACTCGTTTTTCATGCTAACATTATTTTAAAACATATACGATAAGAAATATTTAATATTTCAAGCGATCCGTTATGTAGCTATGTAAACGTATATTATTTAAACAAATCATGACGACTTTGAGTTTTCGGCAACTGTGTTTTAATATTCAAGTACACTGTGTATTAATAATAAACACAAATAACGTAGGAGGAGAAAAAAAGATGACACTAAATAACATATTCGCAAAATAAAACTGTGCCAACATGTCTCGAAGTTATTAACATCGTAATACATTAATTATGACGTATCTCTGATACGTTTTCGGAGGAGATTGCAACTTTAAAATTTTCTTCAATTATTTTCAATTCGAATAGAATGCCGGATCATATCATAAGTCGGACTTCTCTTATTGCCGAGCGACATAACTATTTTTATTCGTATATTCTAGCTGTACACAGATATTGTTCACGGCAATCGTTATACGCTACGCAGATGAAAATGTAAGATCACAGTCATGTGTCGCTCTTCTAGTGTCGTAAAATATATTATATGTACAACATCAAAAATCTATGTTAAAAAAAAAAAAAAGTTCGAAAAAGTAATTCCGGGTGACATATTTAGACCGCGGAAACGTATCAGTTCAATTTTACTTTATACATTCTGTTTCTAAACAGACACGTCTTTAAGCTGGAGTGATATTTAATTCTGGCGATGTATGATGATTTGAGATGTGCGATGATGTGTAATACATAATTAAGTCTTACCAAGTAATCTACAATTAACGTATTCATATGGTTCTAAAAAAAAAAAAACAAAACAATATTTCATGTTTCTGCACTTCCAGTGAAATGCTCAAAGCGCTTAAACTTTTAACGTGAAACACATAATTATTTAGGTCGTGGATAAATATATGTACCTAATATTGATGTTGTAACATCATGATACTAATATATCACTTTACAAAACGATGTGTGGTAGTGTTGATACATGCTAAAAACGTACTTTGCACTTCTATGCTTTCGGCGAAAAAGCGTCTAAATTTTTATGCGAGATACATTTTTAGACTCTGGAGGATGTGAAATATTTTACTTTGGTTCACGTGATCTGCGTAATACTATATTAATACGAGGGTTATCTGGAAAGTAGTACTCGTTTTGGAATATAAAAAAAAAATAAATAGTACGCCTTAACAAATATTAACGTTTTATTTGTAAAGAACTTAAACTATTTCTCTACATAGTCACCTCGTAAATTTAAGCATTTATCGTAACGTGTAACGAGTTCTTGTATCCCAGCTTCACATTCCTAAATCGCCATACGCGTAGCATCACAACTTCTTTTAGTTCTTCATCACTTTCAAATTTCTCTCCTGCCAAAAAGTTCTCGAGTTTTGTAAACAGATGATGAAGGAGCCAAATATATAGGATGGATGGTTGAAAGCTTCCTCCCATTTGAACTGTTGTGTTATCGAAACCGTATGAGAGCATTGTCGTGGAGGAGAATGACCCCACTAGACAACAGACTTCGCCGTCGGTTCATCCATAGCATTGTCTCCATACACCTCCTTCAATTGACGATGAATGTCGCAAATTTCTTGCGTTGAGAAATTTAATCACAAATGGCGACATTCTCTATTTTCTTGAACATTATAAACACTCATAGAAACGACACAGTTAATGTCAGTGTGATGTAACTTTGCACACAGACAGCTAAAATACAATCGAACGTGTTGGTACTTGTCCGGTGGCTACTCTACTTGCCAGCGTTCCACACGACGCAAACGGGTACTACTTTTCGGATGACTCTCGTATTTTGCGAGGCAATCTATAATTATCATTTGCACATGCTGAAAAAGAACTTCACGAGTTTCACACTTATACATAGATGAACAGCATCAAAGTACGTTCATTTTTAACGTGAAACATATTTTCGCATTGAGGCGCTGAATACGTGTATTTAATTTTATACCGATCTGTGTAACACTGCACAAATTTATGTTTTCTAAACCGGTCTACGGTTATCACTTATGCATGCTGAAAAACTTTTGACGAAACCCGGGAAACGTTCGAATTCTTTTTATTTACATTTTTAAGAACCGCTGAAGTTGAAAAACAGCTTTTCCATTTTACAGAAAGAATCGCATCGTCAATGTAAAATAGCACTGTGATATTATCAGTTTTTACGAGTGAAAAAAAAAATCGTAATTTCCCATTGAAAACTAATGAAAAACGGTCAATATTTCGCTAATGAGTCGATTTTTCGCTAAAATCAATTTTTGCAATCAATTAAGTGTACGAAATTATTTTCCCTGCAATCTAGTTAGTGACTAACGACGTTTTCCCGGTTCTCAGCGCTGTCAGCGTTTCATAATCGAATCCGCTGCGATCGTATCGCGGGCAAAGGAAATGATGAATGTTTTTCTCATTCGACACGCCGGCGATATTAATGAACCTCTATCGACTATTACGATATGGGAAAGTTGCACATAAATCGGTCAGTTCGGTATCTCTTTCTCTCTCGCTCTCTCTCTCGCTGTAGTATCGGCAACACTACTAATGGAAAAATAACTAGACGTGACAGCCGTTCTTCGACCGAGTAATTAATCGAATTTTTACATAATTATCGTCCATCGGAAGGTAGTGCTGGTCAGTGTCCGTTAAAAAGATTTTAATCTCGCCCTGCATCGTCTTCTTTACTATTGAGCCGAGAGTTATGCGATGACTCGATAATCGCTTCCGAACGAACGAAAGGAAAAATGATTTCCGGTCCGTTCTGCCCGCGAAAATAATAATAATACGAAAACGAACTAACAGCGCGACCCTAAATAACGAATGAGTTCGTTCGTCCAGGTAATGGGAAAAAACGAAAATTTTTCGTTTTTTCATAAAAATTAATAAGTTTCAGTTATGTCCTCATTTTCATCGCTGTCGGTAGTTGCTTTATATTCTTTTTCCTTCTCTTTTTTCTTTTCTTTTTTAATTGAGAACGCCAATTAAGAGCAATGATCCAGAGTCCACGGAAAAAATGAAAAAGCAGGTAAAAAATTATAGCTTAACATGTATACTGCCGGAATAAATGAAGGCATCTAGTAAGGATGTATGGCGCACAGTAAGGCGTGGAAAGACCCAAACTTAATAAATGAGAGTATTTGAGCTTTAGTAAGAAAGAAAGGAAAGCACCCGAAAAGAATGTGTGATCGGCGTCGCAAATATATAATTATAATATGCAGGGCGAGAGTAGAGAGATGTAACAAGGACGAAAAAGAGGAAATGATTTGAACAGTATTATAGAAGAAATGATGGCGTGACTGAGGTAGTGTGGGAAAGACAGGAACCAAGGTTGTAAAGAAGGATATAAAAGAAAAGTAGGGATTAGAAAAAAGAATACACCTCAGTCCATATTTCGGAACATGTTGTGATAAAGGGGATATTAGGAGCTGAGAATTTATTAATAAATTTACCGTTGGCAGAAGTTGAACGTTCCAAGCAGTCAACTTAGGGGAGAAAGCAAATAAAACTAATATGAAACATATTAATTACCTTCAAAAAAAAAAAAAAAAATGCTTGACTACCTTAATGAGAAATAATACGGAACGTAAATATGTAGAAAGGAACCTGTTAGTAAAATATAATATTCTGAAAGATCTACACTACTTGGTTATAATGAAATGGTTAAACAAGGAAATTAGAAAAAAGAAATCCACCAACTTATAATATCAGGGAATTACGTCATTATAAAATCCGTATACTGCTCAGTTACTCAAACAAGCACGAGGAAAATATTAAAATAAATATACTCTATGTAAACTACTAAACACATTACCAGAAGATATTAAACAACCACAGCCAAATAAAAAGTCATCCAAAGTAGAAATAAAAAAATAGGCTATGAATAAAAATATTAAAAGTCAATAAAACAATCATGTTCTTACTATCGAGTATATATTAAGTATTGATTATATGTGTCAGATATGTGCGAAGGTATATGTATATGAGGTTATGAAAGGATACAAGGGTATTATTATATATACAAGGAAAATGTTGTACTTTTTATTCCTTGTCGTAAAAGAAGTTTCAGGTTAAATTTAGATAATATTTTACGTAATAACAATAATTTAAGATAATCATCACCATTACGAAAACAAATGGAATATCTAAATAAGACGAATCGTTCATAGTACTGATTAATATGTCTCTGAACTCGTTTAAGTATAAGTAACATTGTATTATACTTACTAATAAAGAAGGGAGACATGTGTTATCTTTTAGGGCCACGCCGACAAGATGCAGAGCTTGGAAAGGTCCTTAAACGTAATGCAAATTGCAACCAAAAAAAAAAAAAAAAACTACATTCTTAGAATGCCGCAGTGACTGGGTATTCGAAGACAATTGATTTGAATAGAACGGGCTTAGGATAAACAATAAGAAGAGTAGTTATAGATAAAATTACACGCAGTCAATTCTAAACAACCTATTGTGCAGTTATTGTCGAACTTTCTATGCTTCTTGTTAGCGCAAGTCCAAAGAAAAATAAAATAAATTGATTTAAAAAAAAAAAAAGGTACCAACTTTTCAGATTTACTCTAAAACGTTAATAAAAAAGTACTAGTAAAAGGTAAAAAAACAATTATTCGATAATAATACTTAAAATAGATATTACACGATTATTCTCAAACAGCATTTATACATCTTAATTAAAGTCTCGGTACACCAAATTCAAATTGCAACAATTAAAAGGTCGTATTAAATGAGCATATATATACATATATATATATATATCTATATGTGTATATATAATCATTTTAAGCCAACAGTAATAAGGAATATTTGGGACATTTAATTCGGTTTTTTAATCGTTGTAATTATTATTATTATTATTATTATTATTATTATTATTATTATTATTATTATTATTATTAAATTAAATTTTACGTGCCATGTGCAGCAACTATGGCTAGAGACACGGGAGGAGAAGGAGGATTAGATCAGTGAGTAGAATCCGGACTTATGAAGGAAAAGGATTAAACTGGATAATGAAGAGGAGTTGTCTTTAAGGATGAGGGGAAGAGAAGAAGGTAGGTTGAAAAATTTCTTTTCAAAGGAATAATTTAAATTTGAATTAAGGCATAAATATGTTACTCAAGTATAATAGTACTCCATTAAAAAGGTATATTTTATTATAAAATGTATTTTTATCGGGTAATTGTGTTTTTTACTTTTTAATGCATTTTCACCAACATTGTTAAAGTAAATCTTGAAGTCGGTATTGTTTTTTTTTAATGAAACTCTTTTATTTCGTAATTTTTAATATAAAAATATTTGTGAATGATAGTACGAGTAGACTTTAAATGCTGCAATTTTTCTTTAATGTATAAAGCGTAGTATTCGAGAATGTTCAAATTCCGTCAATTATGAACTTGTAAATCACGCTTTAGGGACTTCATTATATATCGCATGTGTGACACAGTATTAATAGTTCAAGTTGTTTGTATTTATTATCTCGTTGGTTTTCAAATTTGAGATTTTCATATTTTCCCTATATACTTAATGAAAATCTTTTGGCTAATTTTTGTCTAGTTATATTTTAAGTAAAGGGAAAATGTATCTTTAAGGATTTAACGCTTGCTTTAATGACTACCTGGTAAGCAATTGCCGATACTCATCGGTATGGTCATATGGAATTATCGCCGACCGGGAGAATTACTAATAAACAAAGGATTATATCGCTGAAGTCAGTTCACACGGTGAGAAGTAACGTTAAGATGAACTTATAAATAGCGCTGCAGTGGTTTCAAATTTCAAATTTATATTTTTATCCGTAATAATTAACGCTAATAATATTTTAATTTTTTGTCTTATTTTTAATGTCTTTTTTTTTTGCCCAACTTACGTTGTCATGGTAAATTGATAATATATTAAATATCAAAGACGTGTATACACATATTTAAAAAAAAAAAACGACTTCAAAATTTAAACCTTCAAAATAAAAGCGCACTAAAAAAAAAAAAAAAAAAAAAAATACTCCATAAAAACTGATATATATTTTGCCATGAAATACACCACACACTGACGAGGTGTTTTTGAACATTAATACCTAAAGTCCCGGATTCAAATTACAACAATTAAAAGACCACATTAAACAGAATAATAATGTATGTACTTATTTTTTACGGGAAAGATATTAGAAACATCGGGAATATCTAATGCGGTTTTCTATTTGTCGTAATTTGAATTTGGTGCGGAAACTCTTCAGATGTTAATATAATTTACTAATAAATATGATACTCTCTTAAGGTGTAAAGTATATTATTTTTTATCGAGTAATTATTTTTTATTTTTTAGTGTGTTTTTATACAATTTTTAGGCGAAATATTGAAGTCGGTATTGTCAAAAAAAAAAAAACCTTTTATGTTTTTAGTATAAATATTGTTGAATGATAATACGAATCGACCAATGTAAAATACTGCTACTTTCTGCGCTGTACAAAGCTTAATATTGCTTTAAGAATATATATATATATATATATAAAAACTCGGCCATTTTGACCCCTCTTGTTTACATTTCTGTCTCTTTCTCTTCTATACTTTGTATAAAATGATGAAAATTTACAACGTAATTCTAAATCGGTCCATATGAATATAATAACATAATCACAAAAATCCTATAAAATATAACAAACGTTACATAAAATTGGGACATTTTTTCTAGTGGGGGCTAGCCTAAGAATTACGCTGTAATTAATATATATATATATATATATATATATATATATATATATATATATATATATATATATATATGTATATATAATGTTCAAATTCATTAAATGATATGCTTAAAAATAGCGTTTTTTTCACATTCGTTATGTTCATTTGGATCTACATTTCCATGCGTTATGGTATAAGTAACATTAATAATATTTTGTCAGTCACGCTCACGGCCCCTTTAGTTTCAAAATTCCGGATTTTCATATTTTCCCTAAATGTTCTAATGAGAAAATTTTTTGGCCAATTTTTGAAGTAAAGGAAGTTTATCCTCCCTAATTGGGTACCAGAGAAATCTGGGAAAATAAAGGCGGCTAAGAGAAAGGACCTGGCTCCCTACTCTCATTAGTGCCATTAGACTTAGTACATTACGAAAGGCTTAATTTCATAATCCCTGACACCCTATCAAGGGTATGGGACTCACTTTACTTCACTTTAGGGATACTCCTTTTTGACGTTAATTTTAACGATTATCGGTACTCACCGATATTCATTTGCACTCATCAAGGCACTAGCTCCTACAGCTTCTAACAAGCAAAGAGTCAACCTACATTGTCAATGTTTTCGTCAGTGATGAGTTTGTTTTTAAACAATCGCCTAAAATGTACCCGACGAGGAGGGGAAAAGTATCATTAAATTTGTGAGATTCTTGTACCGAAATAAAGGGCAGCATTGAATTTTTGAAAGTTATAAAAATGTAATATTATAATTAAGAAAGAACAAACGGGGTATTTTTACAAATTTAGATTGTTTTTAAGTGTATTCTTGAAAATATTTATTAGTGCGTAACAATTATGATTAAGGAGAAATATTTAAAGAGAAAATTATTTTTTATACCTAAACTAAATTAAGAAACATAATGAAAAAAGTGTATATTTACAAAGAAATAATTTAAAATAAAACCGTACACAGTATGCGCTGCTGGCTGATCGAACCGAATAAAAACCGCCAAAATTTAATAGATACTTTGCTCCCCCTATCTGGTGCACATTTTAGATGATTCTGTGGGGTTTTAAATTCGTTTTCTTATCAGATATTTATAATAGGTAATATTTTAATTTTGTGGGTCTTTTATTAAAAATATTTTTTTCCAGCTTATATTTTCGTCGACATTCTCATCGGTACTTACGCGGTGTAGTACCACTACTAACTGGTATTATTCTTGATTTAGAATGACGAATACCGCTCTCTTTGCAATCGGTAATAGATAAAAATTACGCTCGTATGATAACTTTTGCTAACCAGAATTGTGAGTTTTCTTGATTTCCTTCGTGCAAAAACGTCTTTAGAAATTGACTTGCGCGTGCAATTAGACGGAATCGTCGTAATTAATATAAATTCTCCGACCGTTTGGAGGATTCAATTATTCGCAAGACTGAGCCGGAATTAAATTGCAGCGCAAGAAATGGCCGGTGTAGGGCGTAATTTAGCAAAGTCACCGGTTATTGCGTGATTTAGAGGGGGAGGGAAAAAAAACTGCGTCTATGTGACAAGAAAAACGAAGCGGTCTTAATTAATTAATTCGCTAATTAGCAGTTACCTACGGACAGAGGCGACTAGGAGTAGAGTACATCGTTCGAAGGGAGCACAGATAGGGAACTGTGGCAGACGAAATGGATTAGCTTGCTGGTGGACGCGAACGCGGGCCCAAACAAAAGTAATCCGTTGTCGACCGCTAAAAATCAACTGCAGGCGGCCAAAGGTCGGATGCGGAGTTTTCGGGTTTTCAGTCCGTTTCAAAACAAGACGACAGCGTACCACCGATGTCAAACTTGAGGTAACGGCATTTTATCACCTTGCCCCCCCCCGCCGCACTGTCGGCTTTCTTCTTACCAGTGTGCAACTCCAGCGTCGAGCCATCGAGACGACTGGGAAGTCAAAAACATCGAATCGACAGCACGAGGAAAAAATTAAACGTTTCCCGTAACCGTAGTTCTGGCAAGAGATTTTTCTTTCTTTTCTGCACAGTGGACGACGACGACGACGTCTCTAATTGAGATACTATTCCTCTCCCCGTTAATGTCTGATTAAGATTACTCTCCGAATGATTTTCAGTTCATTCTTTTCCGCTCTCTCCGTCCTGCTATTCAGATTTTTCCTTCGCTTTACCGCTTCCATCCGGATGCAGCTTTCCTCGCTGGAACTGGAACTGGAACCATTATGCACGGTTCATTATTAAAAACGTTCTTCCATCGGTGATTTAATAGTCCGGCCCCGGTAGAAGAGGTTGTTTATAATTAATAACGCTTGCAACTTGCACTCACATCAGCTCGTCCAAAAATGGGTAATAAAGTTCCCCCTCGTAATTACTATGCGTATTTTTTACAAAAACACTTAAAAATCGATTTTGAACCGAATTTTAAAAACGGCACACAGGCATGACAGAGAAAGAAAAACGCGCATGGCTGATTTCGAAACAAACGAATGAAATATTTTACAAGCAAAGGTAAATTAAACGATGCCGAAAAAAAAAAAAAGGGGGAAAAATGCAATATCGAATATTAAAAAAAAAAGTATATTTCAAATTATTCTAAATGGAATATTACAGGTATCGCTTTTAATTATTCATTTCGGAACGATTTACGAAAAGAACGGAAACGTATTTGATATTACAATAGAGGATTAAACAGTTATTTGGCAAAAATGAATTTTATCGCTAGACATTAGAAACTAGCGAACTCGTACAACCGGAAAGAAAATTTTGTTAAAAAAAGGAAACAAACATTAAAGATTGAGACTAAATTCACACGGACCACTTTTCGACCGCAGTAGAACCACAAAATAGCGGTCGGTCGTGGGTAATACTATTTTAACATAGAAAGGCTCTTCACGTTTCGTTTTTTCCTGTTCCCCTCTCCAGATGATCCCTTCACACAGTTCTATCTCTACTCGCATATGTGATGCAAACCATATCTTTTTTGAATATGTCCCGCCCTTGCTTCTGAACGCTCTGTTTTGTAAAAATCGTAGTACTGGGTCTTCCTGCTCCTTACAATTCTTGCTTTATCCTTTCCTTTCCATCTCCAGCTATAATACCGGCACTTCAATCTTTCCTAAGCTCTATCTCTAATCGTCTTTCGATTTAACCATTTATTTTAACTTTTTTAGTTGTTGGGTCAAAGCTTCTAGCGCGCCCAAAAAATAAAAAATAATATCATTTTATAAAAAAAAAAAAAAAAAAAAAAAAAAAAGGTATAAAAATGATCTGAAGAAACGCAATCCCACTCAAACGGACCACTCCCTGGCGTCAGCTCTAACAGCAATCGCAACATGTAGTTGGCATCAGCCCTCAAAAAAATGGTCGTCGATGGTCAAGTTCGACACATATCGAGCCACTCGCTAGCCACTCTCTAACCACTCAACGCCATAGTTATGTTGTTGTTAATATTATATGTGCCCTCACACTGTGCGTTTATTATTTGTTGTAAGAAATTGTAAAAAATCTATTTTTTTTAATTTTCGAAATAATGACTGAAAAGGTCGACGCCACTCGTTCGATATAGGGAGGTTATTCATAGAGAAAGTTCAAAATTGTTCATATTCCTCAAGTGTATAGCAGTCCGATCGAAAAGGAAAAATCGTGGCATTTGTTCCAAATTTGATAATGATTTTGAAGCTGTCTTTGACGTAGTAAACACAACAATAGTGCTTTCTCCTCCAAATCCATTTTTGCACTTTGGAAAGTTTGTAGAATGCGCAGAGTGTAAATACACTTTGTGACGTAGTTACGTTGTGGTCGATTTCGACTATAAACGACCACAAAATTATAGTTCAAAAGTAGACGGTTCCGACCACAGTATAACCACAACACAACCGCAAAATGATCTGGTCGAAAAGTCGTCCGTGTGAGTTTAGCCCCTTAATCGTACACGCAGATTCACTTGATATAACCGCCTTCGAAGAAATGGTTTTATCGCAAACACAACCAATTTTAATCAAGGCCCAAAGGTTGTCTCTTCAGTCCATTCAGATATCTGCGGATTACAAAAATAAGATTCCCTCAATCGCGACCATATTTATTATTGTCGATCGGTTTGCAGTAATTATTAATTCTGTAGAGTAATTGGACTTGCTTCAAGAATCACGTTTTTACACCAACATTCCGGATAGTAAAACGCAACCACATATGGAAGAAAAATGTCAACTTCATTGCTTCTCTTATGATGTTATTTTTGGAAAACAAATATTACACATTCGTAATGTATTTCAATAATAAATAATGAGAAATCACCGATTAAATTGCGATTATTTTCATTATTTTTTAACTAATTTTTATAAATTCAAAGTTCGACTTTTCAATTATATATTTTTTATCATAGCCTATTTATTAATACGCGGAACATTTTATATTTAAGATTAATATTTATAACGTCAGCTAACAACTCAGAGTGCACTCGATTTAGACTGAAAAAAAAATAAAGAGGTTAAATGCACTCTGTGTTGTTAGCTTAAATTGATTTATTTTAATTTGTTAAAGTAATTTATATTTAATTTTGTTTGCTAATAAGGCGAATTTATTTATTTAATATTACTAAAATACACTATCTTAATGCGATAGAAATTGCGAAATATACAATTTCTGCAACTTAAAACGAAAGAACGAATTTAAATATTGCTTAAAAATCATGGTATTAATAAAAAGTATCAATCAAAAAAAAAAAAATAATATATATAATATGATCAAATCAAATTAAATCAAAAATCAGATAAAATCAATTCGTCGTTATTACTATTACCGAAAGGGAAAACGAAGGGGGTGCATAGCGCGAGTAGCGAAAACAAAAATTGATATAAAAAATAAACCATTCAAACTACAAAGACAAAATACAAAGAAACATAACAAAATCGGTACAGTAAGCAAAGTACAGGAAACCGAACACAGAACTAAAGAAAAATATGCGAGAAATAAACGCAATAAAAAGTACACACAATATAAGAGTAAAGGATAAGATAAAATCTGGACTGAAAATAAAGTACAAAATCATCAAACAAAATCTATAAATTTCACAGAAAAATAAAGATACATGTACTAACTTAATATTTTTACAAATAAATTTCAACATATTTACAATTCAAAGTTTACCTATTCTGGGCCCCGGTATACATTTTTTTATTTCGTTTTTTTAATAATAATAATAATAATAATCGAATTAAATCAAATCAAAAATATTTTTTATCATTATTATTGTGTATAATTACCATCTATGCGTAGAATTTTGCAAGAGGCGGAGTATTGACATGTAGTAAAAATATACTGAAAATAAAAAGCGAATAAATAATGAACAAATAAAAATGACAAAATAAATGGATAAATAAATAATTAAATCTTTTTTATCCAATTACAATAAATAAACGGGTGTACATACTAATTTAATGGGGCAGAGTAGTTAGCTATGATGTGAATTTTCATATAACAATATAATCGAGAGTAAAAATAAACAAAAGAAAAAACCAGAAAAAAAAATGAAAACGTAAAATAAACGTAATTATTGCAAAATTTTACGAAATTCCTGGTTAAAATATATTTATAAACAAATAAACATGCGAATAATATAAGGGAAATAACATATCCGGTGAAAATGAAAAAACCGCAATTAAGGCATAATTGTAAATAGTTCGTCAAAAACAAAAACTGCTACAGAAAATTCGGGAACAGGCGATGTATGCGCTGTAGAAGGACACGGGTTATTAATAAAAACAATTATTCGCTTGTGACGTATAACTTAGACACCAACTCTTGTTTTGAAAGCTCAAAAGGCTATGTTCGAACACTTGCTAGGAAATGGCGAGGAGTCATGCCTTTACCGCTAGATTGTCGCAGTTGTCATCATTGCTATCTACTACCAACTTCAGTTGATCGAAGTTCCAAGAAGTACCCGCTACTCCAGTTTCCACGAAATAAAGTTGCATGCAATTTTAATTTTATTTATTCGAAGGATATTTTCGAATATTCACTGAACCATAAAATTAGGGACTTCCTTGTGGAAAATCTGGAATTACTCCTAAGAACCTTGCAAATATAAAAACTAAAATTGTAACGTGGAATGGCGGCGGCTTATTAGTAAACTCAATATTATCGCAATAGAATTCGGAAGATTCTCTAGATGTATGCGGCTTATCGGAGACTCGCTATAATTATAGCGGTCATTTTTCGATAGAAAATGGTACAACTGCTCATGTAAAGACGCAACAAGTAATAGCAGGGTAGCCTTTGAATATCGAAGAGGTTGGATGATGATGACTGAGTAGACGCAAGGAGTAATAGAAGCTGGCTATTAGAATAAATGTCGAGCCAGCTTACGCTGCTACAAGTGCAGCTGACGATGGAAAAATCGCTTCTTTCTATGAGAAAATCGAAAAACTTACAGGCAATAGTACTGAGAAATGGTAATAATGATGGGCGATACGAATGAAATAATTGAGAATGAACAACTACGAAAACAGCTGTAAAATTCAGGCTTGGTAACTGAAACGGGAGAGATGAAACGCTACTTTGCATTAGATACTAAACACTGTGTTGGAAGACTTGTCCGAATCACCTGGAGATTGTTATAGGAGCAAATGGCTTATTTTCTACTGACCGAAAGATGAAGAATACCCCATGCCTAAATGTTGCGGTTTATCCCCCCATATGTGGACCGGCTTAATCGTATAAAGCTAAAAAAAAAACATACTCCTTCGGTCAACCACAATTAATTAAAAAATTGAAAATAAAACGGCCTGCAACATTCAAGCAAACTCTAGAAGAATGAAAAATGGAAGACACACACATATACGCAAGTTAACACTGCAGATAGCTTATGGCGCACGCGTTCCAAAAACAAAACTATTAAAGCTTTATAGAAAAATCATAATCACATGAAAAAGAGCGGAAATCATAGACATAGTTGACCGAATCAATTAAGCTGACCGAAGAAAGAGGAACAAAAAAAACCAAAAAAAAAAAAACGTAACTATAGTCGTAAAGATACCAACGTGTACTTTGAAATTGTTTGCAAAGAAATCCAAGAATGTGCGGAACAAAATGAACCGGACGATTTATTCAAAAAGCTTCGAATGATCACTAACAACGTCAATTAGGCTACAAAAAATAAAAACGACTGCATCAAATCTGAGAAGAATAAAACTGCTGTCAAAAGTTGTACAAAGTGTTGCGTATGAATAAAAACGAAACAGCGACAGCAAATCCGTCGGAAGAATCTGAGAGTACAGTAATGGAAAATAAAATTGAAGAAGCCGTACTTCGAACCGGATAAATATCTATTTCCAAGTTTGTGAGCCATTGAACGGCTTCGTAAGTTAGATTGTGGATGACTTAAATTTTCAGTTCTCCGGCGATCTTCCATAATGTGCACCAGTATCTGCCGGGGTTCGCCACACGGGCAGGTTGTCAAATCTACCATGCCCAATTTCTGCATGATATAGACACATCTCTACCTTGGCCCGCCCTAAATCGATTGAGAATTCGCCACTGTTTCCGAGGTAAGTCCATTGCTGACACTTCCTGCGTGACGTTCTGCAGCAATCGCTCGTTTTTGAGGTTATCACTGTTTTCGTTCCAGGTATGACGTCTTTCATTATAATACATGTATACTCTCAGTGTCGTTGTTTATGGTGAGTAGATTTTGGATGCATGCTTGAACTAAGAATTGCGGCGGCGCATTTACAATTTCATCAGTAAAAGTTGATTATAAGTCCGAAAATGCTTCTGCTTCTCGACGTATGTTGTCAGAAGCGATTTAGCTAGAACACTGGAAGTCATGGAAGTGCGGTAGATCTGGAAGTTCCAGTAATTATCCGCGAAGATTCATTTATTAAAGTATTATTAGTTTTCCAGAATTCTTATAGAAATGTTGGCATTAACTGAATATGTACATATTTTTTTAGATTTAGGGTTTGCGTAGCAATTTGTGATGTCGTCTGCCGCTGACGTTATGTTAGCTCAAATTTCTTCGATAGCCTTCGTGAAACACTTGCGTTACATAGAATCATGACATTTAGTCGATACAAAAAATGTAAACTGATAATCTTCGATAATTCTTATAGAAAAATCGGTTTTAATGAATCGTACTTAGTAAAACGAAATACATAAAAATGCCTTAAAATAAGTTAACAAGTAGTTATTCAAATTACAGCCATTGATTGATTGATTGATTGATTGATTGATATACACATATATTTAAATGCCATATAATATTGTTGATTCTTTCTGAAAACTGTAATTTCGCAAATCGAAATGCACCTTTAATATTTTCTTACCGATTAAATGTTGCTCTAATTGAAAGTTCACAATATTTGGCCAGAGCGAAATTAATTCATTTTTTCGCCTTGTCAAAGTCTGCCTTAACTTGTAAACTTCATCAATGGAAAAGTTACGAAGCCTTCATCGGAAGGGAATTTTCTTCTCACGCATATGGTTTGTTAATAATACATTTTAAACATTTCTCTCAACACGACCAGAAGTTAAAACTTAAAAAATCGAACGAAAAATTCTGTGAACGCGAAAAGAAACGACAAAGGAAATAGAAAATGGAGAATATATATGACGTGATAGCGGCGGAAAATAGAGTTAATGTAAAGGAACTCCTTTTCTCATCATTTAGTTCGGTTAACCTTTTCAGAAAGTTCAATCGATTAGAATTTGCCATCTCTCATACTCTCTATGCTATCTCTCCGGCACCGGTCACTCCCTTCCTGGCGTGCCATTTAACATTTAAAAGCGTTTTAAAACTTTCATTTTTCCCTCCTTAAGCCACTCCGTACCCGTCGTGCACTCTTCCGTTATTACCGCGGCAAAGTCTCTTCCCGCACTCTGCCTCATTCTCTTATTCCTCCTCTATTAGCAACATTTTCCTCGTCCTTATTAAATTCTTTTCATTCGCTTTAACAAACTCGCAAAGTCCATTTGTTGTTAACACTGTTCCCTATACATTATCCGCCTTAAACAAAACCTCGGCTTTATGTGCGGCCGGCATAGCCACTGGTTTTCGAAAATTGCTGTTCGAGGCTGCCTTCTAAGGTGCATGAAAATATGAGACTAGTGTAAATAGTTTACCTTTTTTACAACAAGTTCCTGGTTTGACGGTTCGCTTATTGTTCTTTCCGGTTTTTCCAACTTTCGTCAATTTCGTGCGAACCTCTTCTTTTACTTCTCGTTGCGCTCTTTCGAAATCGCGTGTCTAATTAGAGTTCGTTTAAAAATAAAATTAAGTTGAATAATAAAAATGAGAAAGAACAAAAAGATGTCAAAAGTGCAACCGCAGACGAAACGTTAACTGTTTCCGGACGGCTACCGTAGAGAGGTCTTTTAACCAGCGGCGGTAGCTAAAATTAATTTCGCCTTCGAAAGGGGGGAATTTCAGATTTCCTTTACTCATTTCAAATTCAAATCGAGGCGAAATCCTTATTTAACGTCTTCAAACATATATTACCTATCATTAATTCGATTTTTCGATAAAAGCTTACAGAACTTTTATTGCGATGTATCCCCAATGACGCACACTCCTTGGATCATCATTGCTTTCAACAATTCTAATTTCTCGGAAACGAGACTACAAGGTGTATATCGAAGTAAAAAAATGTTCCACTGAAATCATTAGACTTCTTATTACTTCAGAGTTTTACGGGCACACCATAGTGGTAAAAATTTTGTACAACTTGTCGCTCTCGATTGTTCGTTTCATTGCGCCCGGTGAACACACAACCATTTAGAACAAAAACAGAAAGAATATACGCGCATTACTTAATACTGTGAGACATGCTGAGCCTATTTTTCACAGCTCACTCCATTAATCACGTTTTAACCCTTCCACAATGCTATCTTCTTCTCCTCGTGTATGTCCCCTGAGCTATGACTTTTACTAATTTCGTATCAACTCGTCGATGTTTCCAATTTTATTATTTATTCCTTTGGGCCGGATGTGAAATACACATCTTTAGAATTCCTTGTTGTCCGTTCTTTAGCTATGCTAGGCAGATGTATTTTATGCATTTTGTATTCTTAAAGTCTGCAATAGAAAAATACCATTTCGGGAGACAACTTCTTATTTTTCCTGCACCAAGTAGAGCCATTTTCACCCTTTCCCCAGTGCGACAAAATTACTTTCAGGCATTCTCGCTGCAATTTGCCTATTTTCTTTAGTTCGCCATCTCCCGCTTCTCCCATACTTATATTCCGTATATATATTTTAATTCTAGCCATAATTATGATGTCAAAAAGTAGCCGCACAATTTTATAAGATAAAGTAAGTTTTTAATCCATAAGACGCCGGAGACTAGTTTGTCTTATTTTATTGCTTATTTCCTGAGTTACTATTTTCCCACGCGTCAATGCTTTATAGATATTGCTAAACCGAAATATATATTCATATTTGGCAACAGATTGTAATTGATCACAATGACAACTCCGCTTACTTTTATTATTTATATGTAAACGCGGAAAGGCCCTTCTAGGGCAGTTCTTACGTAGTTCTCGACTTCATACCATTTATTGCTATTACATTTCTATCATAGCCCCCCCCCCCCCCGTTTGCTTAAGAGATATCAACATCTTCTTGTAAGAGATTTTTCGGCAGTTCGAATGTCCTTCTGTAACCAAAGCTATATATCATTATGTGTAAAGAGCAGAATTTTCGATGTAGTCTGCGAGTAAATTAATGTAAAAATTAGGAAGAGCATATAAAATTTTCACTTTAACCTACCCCATTGGACTAATTTACTTGCAAACTTAGTTTTCTTTAATTGCACCAGAAGCTGAACCGGCTATCTACGTCATGGGGATTATCATAACTAAGAGTCTGTTCTGCCTGCGGGCAACATCCTATGCTACAATGCGGATAAATAATTATAAGCGCGGTATCTCAACGTTCTAATAGTTGTGATATAGTATTTTTAATCATTTTAGCGTCGATATGCTGGCGGAAGCATTCACCATGTCAATTTTACAAGAGTACGATACGTCATTAGTATAGATTATGTTTGCTTGCAGCGTAAGAAGTGGGTTTAATTTTTTGCAACAGCTGTCTTCAGTGGCTTTCCACGGGTAAGTTTGTTACCGAACATCATTCCTAAATGTGTTTCATTTTATTCATGGACGATATCCGATTGTTATTATGAGTTGAGCTTACTTTACGACCGCAGTTATTCCGGCTACAGAAATGGGTTGCTGTTATTTTTGTTGTTGTTGAAAAATAAACACCATTGTCTTCAGACCATTGCTACTGCAGTGTCTATCAGTTATGCTCGGTAGAAATATCGATACATCGAAGAAATATACAACATAAGCAGTGGCGGCTCGTGAGTAACAGAAGTGGAGGTTCACAATTAAATATATTAAATATTACACAAATATTTATTGAAAACAGTTTATCAAAAACTATATATATATATATATATATATGTATATATACATGTATGTATGTGTCTGTGTGTATGTGCGCATATTAATAATTTTCAGTTAAAAGTCTTGTAAATTAAATCTATTCTTCTATCTTTCTTTAAAGAAAAAAAATCTATAACAGTTTCATGAAAGTTAGGAATATTGTGGAACATTTGTTTTTCAATTGATAACATAGCTAAAGCATTTAACCTGTATTCCCACATTGTGCTACATAAAAATGTTTTAATTCGTTTTAGTGTCGAAAAACTTAGTAAGAATATAATTGGCACTTTTTAACCTTAAGTAAAATTACAATTTTAGGTAGAAACTACGTTACTATTGAAAATATTCGAAAAAAACTAAACTGTGTTCCCAATGATCGACTGTGTATACATATTCAAAACGTTATTAGTATTTTTAAAAGTGATGTGGTTTCTACCAAATATTTTAATTTTAATAATATGAACTGTGATAACTCGTTACATATTTTTATTTAAGTACATTAAAAACAAACAAAAGTTAAAATTTTGCAAAATGTTGGTTATTGTTTTTTAAGTCTATGTAATATTTATATTTTATCATTATTTTGAATTTGCTTAAAAAGAAAAACAATTAAATTTTTATGCTACAATATCCAGCCAACATCTTGAACAGTATCAGTTTTACATAATGCATGTCTCACCAACCAGAGTATAATAAAATGACAAATTATAAGATACAGTAGAAATTAGTTATAAAAACATTCAGAAAGCTGAATAATCTGGTCATTATATCTTATATCAAATAAAGCATTATAATTTTTTAATGTTCAAAATTTACTACTAATGAACAGTTCGTTACGAAAATGACACGAAATATTTTATGGCATAAATTACGCTGAATAAGCAATCATTTATTTATAATTATAACTACACATATTTCTTAGTCAAAAACACAAACAACATACTTCCTTTTTTGTACATAAAAGTATGATAATAAAAAAACTTAAATCAGCATAAAGCAAGAGTAAGAGAAAAGAAACTACCAAAACGGAAGTGGTTTGATATTTTCTTACTTTTGAAGAAATTTGTAATTTTTCGATTTTTTATTATAATAAAATAACCATAGTGATCTTTTTTTAATATTTTTTGCAATGGTCTTACCATAGGTTTTCATCAATGTTATATTTATAATAAGCATTTTACATGTTGACACTAACAAAATAAACAGAACAAAAAATAACGGTATATCTGTTCTGTTTATATAAATTTCATTTCATTGAAAAAGATTAAGGATGATGTTTTTGTTAAATTCATCTGCATAAATCTTTCAAAGCTAAAAACTAATTGGTATGCCGTTATAACCAATTTTTACTGTATTTCAATATTTGAAAATTATAATGTTGACAAATAGAATCACGGTAATTTTAAACACGTAACTGTTTTTAAATGCACAATATTGTACTAACTTGTATATGTATGCAACACAATAACACAATCGATATAATATAGATGCAATTATACAGTTTTCTTATAAAATAAAAGTAAAAATAAGCACATAAATATGCTCTAATCAAACTTTATTTCCTTCAAAATTCAAATATGGTTATAAACAGCAAAACAAAATGTAAACATATAATCGTTTTATAAAAACTTATCGATTAATTCTGTTTATAATCAAATTCACTTCATTAAAGTACTGCCCACCTACAAAATATGATCTTGCAATAACAACGCCTATCGTTTGGTTCACACTTCGAGTGTGCTCCATCAAGCCTATGTAACACATGCACTAACACAACATCATTTTTATCTTTCTAACACACTACTACATTGTACTTACACGGTTTTCGATCGCACGTGCTACAAGTAGCCTTCACACTAAAAGAATTCCGGACAAAACTTAATTACTTTTTAAAAATGTAAAATCAATTTATTTTTAACATTAATTTTACTAATAGTGATATATAAATAATAAATATAAATAAAAATATTGGATTCTACTTTTTTAAAGTTGAATACAGGGTGTTCACGTGCGAATGTGAACATATGCACGAGCCGCCACTGAACATAAGTCGTATGCAAAAAGCAGTGATTTTACAGGTTTTTGCTCCTCCTGATTTACAATATCTCACTTGGTGCAATACTGTCCGGGGACAGATCGTGCTGTGGAACTCCCGTCAATAGTTGTATGTGGATCAAATGAAACGGATCCCAATCTGAACATACAAAGGCGACCTCTGAATGTAAAGAGTTAAAAGAATTAAAGTTAAAAGAATTTTGTACCAACGTATGTTGTTAAATGCTTTCTCGAGATCAAAAAAAAAAAAAAAGAGGCAGCTAGTTAGCGATATTTATTCGAGAATGCTTTATTTATGGAGCGCTATAACGAAAGAATCGGATCAATAGCAGATCATTCTGGCCGGAAGCCCCACATTGCATATCCTGTTAAGAAACACTACGTGTTTCAATTTCCCGTAGCAGAGACTATCATTGAGGATTTTTTCTAATACTTTATATAGAGAAGAGATATTGCGCTATTGATGAATAGAAAGCACTGTGCTATTCGAAACGTTAACGAAAATAAATTGTGACGTAGTTGTTATCGAAAAAAGTAGACAAAGGCAAAAATACTGATAAACAAAGGATGACGTCATTGGAGCCAGTCTTTACGCGCCATAATATTGCCATCAATGATGAGCTTGCACGCCATGGGGATTTCAGAATCGTTTTCTTTATTCGAATTTATCTCACCCCCCGATGATTTAATATTCCATGTGCGTGTTTGTATTCTATCACTAAAATAGTTATTAAAAAGACCCGCTTTCTTCACGCTACTCATTACTGTGGTATTCGATGATGCACTCATACTGGACAACCGCTGAATAAGCAAAATCATTCAGATCAGTCCACGTGGACAAAATCTGTGTGCGAGAACAAACGTAAAAAAAAAAAAAGAACCACACGCGACCAACATGTGTAACCTGCTTGTTTTGGCATAAAAAGGCGCAAGCAAGATTTTCCTAATTCGAGTAGTTCGAGTTTAGTTAAGGCGACTGGGGGAAATTCTATCGAGTTTTTTTAAAAGGGCGCCTGATAATCCGAAAACGATCAGCCGCGAATGAGAAACGATTTGTTAATTGCCTTGGTACTTTAGAAGCCGGAAAGAAAGCAACGAAGCCGTGCAAATATCATTGCCGGCTAATTAAGTTTGGTTAATTTGCGAAATTGGAATTATACTTTGGGCAAGTTTCGCTGCAAGTCATTTAATCTTTTTAATATTTCCTTCCGGTCATCTCTCTCTTGCCGCTTCCGCTTCGGCGTAAACACGGCTAAAAACAACGAAGTGAATTAACCGTTAAAACTTTTCCCGGACGGAAAAACAGACGAAAGAAAAACGAACGAAGGAAAAACGAACGAAAGAAAAACGAACGAAAGAAAAACGAACGAAAGAAAAACGAACGAAAGAAAAACGAACGAAAGAAAGTTCCCTTTAAAAAATAACCAGCGCTCGGACAACGATGTTCCTTCGGCGACGCTTTTATCGCTCCATCGATGACTTTGCAGCGGTAATTATTAAATTGCCTTCTTAAAATTCCATTTTTTTAATTTCGTCCGTCTTCGTTCGCCGCGTCGCTCCTTGTCGCCTCCTTTTCACCGGTCTTCTTTCATTTTTATCCGTTTTTTTTTTTTCGCTTAATTTCGGCGGCCAAATTGAATTTGCTCGCTGCGGTTTTTGCCGAATACTGCGAAATAAATTCCGAGTATTTAATCTTGGCACCTGAACGATGCCGCACAAAGTACATTGCATAGCTGCGCCGTGGACGGGGCAAGACTTCAATCGTGTTATCTCTTGTATTCCGCCGTTTAATTAAAAATTTTAGCCACCGAGACTATTTCGGTTATGAGTTTTTTGCACTTCTTCATATATTACTGACGAGTTAATTTCGCCACCTGTAACTCTCGACCGGCATCATAGAGCGTCCTCATTATTATTTATTAAATTAAGTGCTCTTTCACAGTATTTGAAATTCTTGGCAGAACAATCGCGCGTAGTGCATATCAACTTCGTTTCCAGTTGCAATCTCGTTTACAGATCGTGCAATTTCGCTTACATATTGCTAAACAGAGTGCAATTTCATTTGAAAACTGTAATCTCCCATTCGCAGATTTCATTTGAAAGATTGATATCCCATTCGCAGATTTCATTTGAAAGATTGATATCCCATTCGCAGATTTCATTTGAAAGATTGATATCCCATTCGCAGATTTCATTTGAAAGATTTCATTCGCAGATTACGGATGCAATTAATCGTAAACATTCCAAGCATACTCAAGAGCGTAGCTTCTTCAGTACAGTTGTTTTTATCTGGAATAAATTCGCCGTTCTCTTAGAAAAATAATATCGAGTTTTTTTCGTTTTTTTTTGTTTTTTTTGCATTTATAAATAATTTTAACGAAGTTTTTGACGAAGAAAAAGCTAGCTCATGATGACCGAAAAAAATTGAAAAAATAAATAAAAGGTTTTTTCAATTACAAATAGGTTTTACTTGTCAAATAAACATGTGGGATTGATTATTTTTTCTACCATGACGTTTACGATCGTTCTCGTAGCAAAACGTCTACAATGCAAAAAAAAAAACAAAGAAAAACAAAAAGCTGCGATAAAAACAATTAACTTTTTCTCTACTTTCCTATTATTTTTTAAAAAATAATAAAAAACGTTAATTTTAAAAAAGCGCTAGATTTAAAAAAAAAAAAAAAAGAATTTGTTTTCTTTTAGTCTCTACCGATTCATGGCAACATGATAATTCGATAGATAGAACTAAATAGCCGGGCGGTCAGAAATGTAACTCACAAAGGACAGCAGCAGTGGAACAACTGAAGGCAATGGAAAGGAAAGGATATAAGTTGCGTTAAAAGGAGTAGGAAGACCGAAAGCTGAAAGTTAGGACATGGAGAAGGGAGCATTCGTTGAGGATAGCAAGTATGATTTGAATCACAAATACAAGGAGGCTCAGAAACGTGAAGAGAGGTAGAAAGGAGAAAGAGCTAAGGAAAAACGAAAGCGAGAAGAGGGGAGTAGTGGAGAATGATTGATTCTAAGTCTAATTAAGGAAACAACAGTGGAACGAAGACAGACAAGAATAGAATGAAACCAAGGCAGGAAAAACCGGTCGAATAAGACGGCAGTATGAATATAATGATTAGAGAATAACGATTACGTGTCCAAAGAAACTGTCTGGAATGATTAGAGCGTGATAGGGAAAGAATGTCTGAAGGAGGGAAAGAGAGTCGAAGGATAGACCATTGCGGACGGCTGAGCGAGCTAAAGAGTCAGCTGAGTTATTGCCCTCTTTATTTCGGAATGACCAGGAACCCATAGAAAGTCTGTGTGAGTATGAAACAGGTCGAGAACAAAGTGAAGAAGAGAGACCGAATTGAGAGAATGATACCATCAGAAGAATCAGAAGGAACGCCTTTAGAATCGGAAACGATCAGGAATTTACGAACCCCATTTGTAGAGGATATAAAGTAAATGACGGACACCGAACGCGGTTATGTTTATCAGAGTGAATAGAACTGCTTTGATCTATCGGTTAGACTCATGCGCTCCGGGGACCCACAAAAAAGCTGTTTTACAGCGTGTATTTTACTTTTGCATCTGAATGGTTAATCTAAGAGTAGCCTGCGATATACATGCTGTGGCGTCTCCACGTCCATTCGGAAGTCGCTCAGAATCTGACTGCTCAGATTTCACGGTTGATTTCATCGTCGTCAATTATTTAATTGTTTATCTCTTCTACAACTGTCGCTCATTAAACTATAAACTGCAATTAAACGGTGAGAATACGCTGGAATTTCCAGAATATTAAAAAAAAAAAAAAAAAAACAAAAAAAAACAAGCAGGTCGGTAGGAGAATAACAGGTGAATGCGAAAGAGACACGAAGAGAAAACGAATGAACTTAAGGAATGGGGTAGTGTAGTTAACACCGGCTGCATAGAACGATCCGATGCACAGCCGAATTAGCTCTGTCGTTCGCTGGTAGCGTGATATGCTCGAAAATTTTATTGTACACCGCTGAAATACACTTATTATAAGGACCGTCTGAACTGGATTCTTAGCTTGGCTGTTGTTTTTTTGGTGCGGTGCATCCGAATGGGAACAACAAGCAGCTCGCGCGGAACCGCTTGCAAAGGAACGCGAACAGGTCAAATGAAGCTAGTGTTTATCCAGATAAGTGGGACTTTATACGTGTAACAGTGTACGTGTGCATCGCTGGAGAAAGATAAATATGCGGCGGTGGAGTAAGTTTTGGACCGAAGAGGGAAAGTTCAAAATTACCGCCATTATTTCAATAATAACTGGCGAAGTTGTTACTGTTGTTCGAAATAATGAATATTAATTTTATCCGTGGCAACATCGAAAAGCCGACTACACACAGTCGCGACTTAGCTTCCGTATCTGTCCCGTTCCATTTTATTAACCGAGCGCTTTAGAATAACTTTACAACAGCTCTTGTCATCGAACCCGGTCTCCTCCGTGTGTACCCTTTCCCACCTTCCCTGTCCATATATAGGAATGTTTTTATTCTTTTTCTCGCATCTTTCTCGTTCTTTTTCTTGATCGTTATTCACCATGAAAAACTTCGTATGCTTTTTTTGTTTTTTTTCTTTTTTCCGAAAAATTGACTTAAAAATTCAAGCGCTTTCATGTTGTTGTTCCGTGTGTTCGCAGTTCCGCCGAATCAAAATACACCAATCTAGTACATAAAAATTCTTCATCGACTATTAAAAGCACTAAAGTATTTGAGCTGAAAATTACCGGCATACTCTCTTTGAACTACGCAATAAATAATATTCTTACCGATAAAATGGGTGAATCCTGAACATTGTAAAAATGTATATTAAATAAAGAGAAGATATAATGAAAGAAAGAAGAACACTTAAAATGTTTCAGAAACAATTAAAACGGCCTCAAACAGGATGAGTTGGAAGATAAATATAGTTAATGTACTCAGTTTCCGGCTGGAAGGAAGAAAAAAAAGGTTTCATAAACGATCTTACAATTTATTAAAGTTAAAGAAAAATATGCCTACACAGGTATTTCGTTGCTTTTCCACCCGCGCTGTTAGATGAACTTGAAATCGAAATCGATTCTATAAAAAGGAAAAAGTACCCAATTCAATTGATATACTATACGAAATATCTGATAATGATATAAGTGGGAATAGAACGATATTAATGAATATACATATACATATATATATATATATATATATATATATATATATATATATATATATATATATATAGGTGTATATATATATATAATGGAGTAAATAGTATTTTCGGTAAGAAGGAAGAAAAGGTAAGTTAAAACTGTATTAAGGTTCCCAAAGTGTATTGAACTTGATGGATCTGAAGAGAATGCACACTGTCAGTTCCTTGAAGAAAGATACATTAACGGAAACGATGAAAATGACGAAGTTCGAAGAGACTAGGTTTGAAAGATTTAAGGTTTGAACAGTAAAGAATGGCTATTAGAAGAAAGAGAGGCTTAAACATCCGACTAAAATTTCGCGCGTGGGTTTTTTAAATAGAGTAAAGAAATTTATGGATTTTTTTCTGTCCAATAATAAACGCAAAAAAGTAGCACCCGGAGCTCTAGAGATCACTGATACTCGTGCGAAAAAGAATATTAGAAAAAAATTGCAGGAAAAGGTAGAAAATGACGATCAGACAGCCAGAGTGCATATCCGCGGAATCGGAAATAACTCTGAACGGAAAGTGACTATAGGGAACACAGCAGCGTATTCGGAAAAATTGAAGGCTGAAAGGATAACAGAAGCGCAACATCGTTGAGATCTGTCGAACAGCGTCGTTGAAATATGAGCAGTCGATAATGCTGTGGAATTCATGATTATTCTTTGCAACCCCGGCAAAGAAAAGATTCGGCAGACACAGGCGGGAAACATACTCTAGGAAAATGTGAAAATTCAGAAATACAGAGTGAATCATTCCGGTAGAAATTAATAAAATAGGCATTTTTCCGGGAGCAATTCTCCGATTAATAATAAAAAATGAAAGACGGGTAATTGTAGAAGACGCGAATAAGAAACGTTCGGCAAGGAATCGAGATGTAAACCTAATTCCCCCAAATTGAGAGGTCATTGTGAATTTTCTGTGAGAATAATTATTTAAACAGGGAAGTACCGAAGCAGAGACAAAATCTAGAATTTCGAATTAGATATAATTTAGAAAAAACGAAAAAAAAAAAATAGAGGGAGAGAACCCGTAAATTAAGCGAAAAAAATCGAAAATTTTCGAAATCATAACGGGCCGATCTCGACTAGTACCTCAGAAACTTATACAGTTTTTCACTTTACTACAAGTCATCCATTCCTAAGATCAGTATGTATTCAAAATTATTACAGCAGTGCGACAATGTCAATCGAGTGTTCTAAGATGCATTTTTCAAGCACTTCGATTTGTATCAAAGTGAAAAAATTCGGTAGAACTTTGACAAAATATAAAACACTACGTAGCAATTTTTTTATTTATTTTTTTCTGAAAGAAACTGGATATCAACTCAATTTTTGGAAATTATTCAAATTTGTCTACAACCAAACTGTGACAATTTTTGTTTTACAGAGAGTGTGCCGTTTTTTTTTTGTTTTTTTTTCTTTTGGGCATGTCAGCTAAGAACGATTACCCAATCTAAAGTTGTGACGGCATTAAAATGAAAGCTCACGGAGAACAGTTCTTATAAATATGATTAAAAAAAAAAAAAAGTAAAAACAAAAAATTGAGAAAAAAAATTTTAAGGTACAACCTCCGCGGGGACATACGAAAACGGTAGTCATATTTTGAAGAGATAATCGTGTACGGGAAAATAAAAACGTGAAAATAATCACCTACTTACCTACCAAGAAAAGAGACTTTTAACGAGTTTGGTCTATTTACAGCACAGGAGGAAAGAAGGTATCGTCAACATATTCCGAAAAGGCCTGACAACTGTTTCAAAATACACCGATGTCATAAGGCGAGAAATGATTGTTTATAGATTGATTACCTTTGCAAATTCGAATTCAATACAAAAGCAGATTCAGAGAGATAGGATGGTGAATTGAGGATTCCGTTTTAAAACTGGAGTATTAAGTTTGCCATTTCCATGAAGTATTGACAAAGAGTAAAAGAGGAAAGAAGTCGGAAGAAGAAACGTGGGCATACTGCAAGTAAACGTCTAAACGAATTCGTCGTGGAAGAGCGAAAAAAGTGAGTGAAATAAAGTGGCGACCGAGATGTTAATTGTACTATGTCAGTCTTCTAGAATGAGAGATGATTATTATCAAAGGCGAGCGAAACAAAAACGACCAGAACGTTTCAAAATGAAATGATCTTGTAAAAGTGTCGCAGATGGCAAAATCGGTAGCACGAAAGCCCTGCCGGAAACCAAAAAACACATGTACAAAAAGGAAACACCTTATTATATTCGAACCGCTAGACTAGATGTTTTGTTATTCCAAAAAGTCTTCTACTAAGCCAAGGAAATATGACGTGTAAAGAAAGGATTTTATTTAAGAGTAGCGATAGAAATAAAATAATTCTAGGAAGAAGGAAAACCGAAGAGGTTAAAGACTCGGAAGAGGACTAGAAGAATCATCAAAAGTTAGTTCGTTTTCTTACAAGCGGAAGTATAAAATATTGAGGAAGAGAGAATTAAGAGGAATATAGAATATAGTTCGACAAACAAATGTACGAAATATGGTTTAATTTAGAAATTTAGCGGATAAAAATTAAAAAGCTTCGGTAATTTTTGAAACAAATCTGAAACCTAGCATGCGGAAGTAATGGAATTTATTACTTTTTTAACGATTTAAGCTCATTTGTAAGCGAGAAAATTAATTACGAGTCGTAGCGTAAAGGCAACGAAAGTAATAGTGTTCTCTAAGAAATCTGTATAATGAATGATAAAAGCCGATGGAACACTAGAACAGATCAAAGCAATTAAATATCTGCGTGGTACCCCTTTCTCGATGATAGTTGCAGCTGTAAGAAAGAAATTCGATCGCGAATAAAGCAAGAGCAGTGCTCTTAAAAATGAAAAAACTTGCTCGGCAGAAGGGAATCTCAAGTCTTGGCATTAGAATTCTGCAATGCTTTGGTCTTACTGTATGGCAACGAGGGTTGGATGCAACCTCAGAAAGAAGTATACAGGCCCTTGAATTATACTTCGTACGAAAATTCCCCGTGGATCTTAAAAATTACTAACGAAGAAGTTCTCAAAAGAATGAATAAGCGCCCAGAATTATTAAATTTGATTAAGACTGCGATATCTAGGCCACATCATGACAAGCCAAAAATATGAGATTTTACGCCTCATTTTGGAAGGAAAGCTTTTTTTGGCAGAAGATCGAAAGAGCGCCCACAAAATTCGTGGACAAAGGATTTTCATCGTTTTTTCTGAAATGTTCAGATCTACCATGTCAGGAAAAGACATTGCTGTGTTGATCGCCGGAGACGGCGGATAAAGAAGAAGAAGAATTTCGCCAAAGCGATGACACACTAGCATTACGATTGAAAAAGATAACGCGATACGAGGATAGAGTTGAAGTGCAGACGAATAATGTAGACGAATCGATGAAGTAAAAGAAACTCGGGGTACTAAAGATTAGAAAAAGATAGGATAGGCCAGATTGAAGATAGAAGTGGAAAAAAAACGGTTTTAACGAGGTTTATATTTTATTACGCTGATTTAACAACGGAGATGGACCAACCAAAATTTCAGCTACTTCTATACTCGACAAGCAGCTAGGTATCCGAGAATAGTGACCAAACGTATAATGTGTCGTCCGTCAGTGACCAGCCTGTGAATCGTGTTATCTTCAAATTCGTCTTTTTATTCAAATCTACATTTATACGTGACCTAAACTAACGTTGACCAAATTGTTTACGTCACTCGCGTTCATCGCCTCTTTAATTTCAAAGTTATTAAATTTTAAATTTGGCGGATTTGCATTTTTGCTATATATTCTAACAACAGAATGATTCCGGTTTGAAACCGGAAAAAAACAAAAAAAACTCCTAAACAGTTTCGTGGAAAAAATACCAAACTTAATCTTTATACATTCACTGTCGTATTTTCAATTTGCTCGAGTAAAAAAGCTGCTCCGTTCGACTATTGAACGTCTGTCGCAAAAATATTTTGAACTGAAATCGGTCGGAAGCGGACTTCGATCATACTACATCTTGGAAAATTTGGTCTCGGTCCCGCGTACTACCACCTTATGAGTATACTCGTTAACTACTAAAGGTCGTTGAGATATTGAAAAAATGACTGAATTCTTCTAGCTTTTAATAGGATAAAAATCACGCTACGTCGCACTTCACGATTTCATCACGAATAAATGCAACGACACGATAGCGTCACACAGAGGGACGACAATTCAACGATTTCGCTAATGCAAAAGCATCGTATCGCGAACGAATTTTTATTACACACGAAGAAGGCCCCCCGACAGTAATCGGAGATCGCATTTTAATGCGGCCTAACTATAGTGTCGGTCGATAAAAGGTTTTATATGTGACCTTTCTTTCTTAAATGTTATATTAGAATCTGTTATCCGTTAGTATTTAATCGCTTCGCAAGACAGCCTACTATATTTTCGTACTGCAGTTATATGTAAAAGGTGATGTAAAGCATACGCATATATCCAAAAAATTAGATTATGCTACAAAACAGACTTTGATAAGAGCGATTGACAAACTGTCGTCGGCAATTTTGTAACACCTCTAACTGTGTTACCTTTTTGATAAAATAAAAAGTAACGGAAAATGAAACAATTCAGATTCCGGGATTGGAAAGATTTAGCCAAATCTGAATGCAAAAAAAAAAAAAAAAAAAAAAAAAGCTCTCCATAGATACACCCGACTGTCTTACATACGTTGATATTTCATCAATCAGAAAACGTTCTAATAAACCCTCTGCACCAAAACCTTGCATTAATCTTCCCGATGTAACAGTTAAAAACAATTTCAGACAGCTACCACCTGACGTCATCGAAACAGCTAAAAATACAATAAATAAATACACCGACCACGTTATAGTCTACACAGATGGTGCTAGAAATAACCCCACCACAATCACATCGCCGGCAGCATGTGCGTTCGTAGTATCAGATAAAGCGTTTTCTTTCCAACTACTCAATGATGACTGCGCCGTACTGGGCGCAGAAATGTATGCCATCCGATACGGGCTACAATATATTTCATAATGCAAACCTAACAAAAAGACATTAATAATTACAAATTCTCTGGCAGCACTAGAAGCCATATCTAAAACTAGAAATATAATATCTGATCAAATCCCCTTCGAATTGTCATCGATAGACAAAAGTCCGAGGGCCAGGTGACGTTTATGTGGGTTCCCGATCACGCGGGAATACCGGAGAATGAACAGGCGAACATAATGGCACAGTCAGCACTACGAGCTCCGCAGAACAGATATTCCCTTCATCCATGGCACAATTCTTTTTAGCGACAAGCAAACAAGAATGGAAGGAACAATGGACCGCGTGTCAGACTTTTCTGTCTCAAGAAAAGTCAATGACCAAGCTCTATGGTGGCCCCCAATGAATTTTTTCCGCAGAGACTTCAGTGTGATCAGCCGACTGCGGACAGGTCATACAGCAATCTCGCACGACCATCTTCTAAACGGGTCAATTTCTCTAAAGAAATGCCTTTTCTGTATGGGAAGTTTCATCCCAACTGTCCAGCACATATTAGTAGATTGCTCAGTATTCAACACGGACGTTCCTACCACATAAAACACTCCCCGAGATATTATCAAACTCCCAAAGTCAGAAACATACTCAATCATTAATTTTCTTTAAATAAACAGAATAGCTAAAATAATATAGTCGCAAACCCCGCACAGTGTGTCGTGATAGCCGCAGCAGTTAAATACGGCACACTGAAGCTTAGGGGATTCTATAAAAAAAAAATGTATATATATATATATATATATATAGATATAAACCAACGTAAGACTGTTTTCCTTCTCTCTTCAATACTTTTTATTTATCTTTATTTTTTAACATAATATGTTAACTAAATTTGAACCAAATCTTACATATTGCAGAGAAGAGAAAAAAGAAAAAAAAAATGTATAAAAATCCAAGTAAACAAAATTAAAATAAATCCCTGCGTACATAAGATATAACAGCAATATTAGTATGCAAAATAAACTTAAAAATCAATAATAGAATTTTTTTTCGTTGCACCATCACAAGTAATGCAATACGGTGATGTAAATAAATGCTAAAGGATATCAGTTAATTAGACTATTTCTAATTTTTTTTTAATTTTTCACAATTAAATAGAAGATGATTTATAGCTTCTAAAAAATTAACTGACACGTGGTAATTACATTGTTCCCGGTTATCTGCATGTATCAAATTAGGGGAAACTTTGATTACTCTATAGAGATCGAGTAAAATGATACGGTTAATATACGACGACACAGATAAAAAAGCAGAAGCTCGTGGGTGGGCATATTTTTAAGGAAAAAGTCCTTTCGAATACGTCCCTCTCTAAAAGATACACAGCTTTTGCCCCAGTGGTATGCACATATATGCACCCGCTCGTGTGTTGTATATCAAAAACATTTTCCAAAAATTAATTATGTCTGCACACCCGGGCAGTACGTATGTGTAATGTGGTATGCAAATATTGTATATAATATATCTATATACACTATTCGGTGTATTAAAATGCTTTTTTACAAAAAATAAATACCGATACTTGAAGGTTTATCATAAAAATTTAAAAATGCACTAAAAAGTAAAAAATAATTACTCCCGATAAGAAAATATATATATATCAGAGTGACATAACTTAAAATGACATTATCGTAATTCTTATACAACATTAATACTTATTAGAGTTGGAATTAAATTCATGTTAGGAACAATTTAATCAACATTTAATGCAGTTTTTAATTATTCTTTTAATATGAATTTAATTCCAACTCCAAAAAATTAATGTTGTATAAGAATTACGATAATGTCATTTCAAGTGTTATATCACTCTGATATATATATTTTTTCTTATCGGGAGTAATTATTTTTTACTTTTTAGTGCATTTTTATTCAATTAAATTAAAACATTTATTTCCACGGTAAAAACACCAAAAGCTACATTTCCATGGTAATTTGGCAAATTTATAGTATTTTAAGTCAAAAATCTAATCCGACGGCGGTGAAACCGATCTCGAATGAAAAGCATCCAAAAAGCTTCAATCTCCCGCATTACTATTAAGGATATAACTCAAAAACTATCGGTCAGACCTTGATCAAATTTAAATGGGACCACATGAGAAACACCACCTTTCAAATAAAAGAAGAATCATCAAAATCGGTTCATCTAGAAGAAAGTTCTGTGGTAACACACATAAAAAAAAAAAAATAAAAAAATAAAAAAAAAAAAGTAAATAAAAAATACAGTCAAATTGAATACCTCCTCCTTTTTTGAAGTCGGTTAAAAAGGAATATATAAAGTAGCACGCTTTATGTTAAGAAAAGTAAATCGAGGGCGATAGAAATGAAAATTAATTTAGACAATTTATAGCAAATGATCAATTTTCAAGTATGTTTAAAACTTATCGTCCTTTTCATATAGAAATGAAAAATATCAGTTGCACTAACAGACGCTAATTTTGAGACATGCGCAATACGAACCAGCGAAATGAATTATTTCGATATATGAACAGCAACTATTGGTACTTTTCTAAAAATAGCATTGCTGCTCTTATTGTTATTTTTAACAATATTATAGAACAAGCGCATTATTTCTTTTCATATTGGATACTTGCGGAATTTTTCTGGGCAATTAAATTGGTAGAGCCGCTCTTTATCTTATGATCTAGCTGTACGTAATAAATACAGGTAGATAAACACTGCCAGTATAATCATGCGAATTCTGTCGACGAAGCCAGTTCCAGTTTCACGGTAGGGCTCGTGAAATTTCTATAATTCCACATTCAAGAAAAAGGTAAACGGACCGTCGTAGTACACAATGGCTTGCGTAATTTATTCGAATCGACAGATAAACGGTACAGAATTTCATGTTCAACAATTCTGATTTATCTCTTAATTGCATTCGAGGGCGATAGAAATGAAATTTAATTTGTAAATTAGCGAGAGGGATGTATTTTTTGAATTTTGGTTTTATTGTCACATCAACAACTAGCCGAGATAAATATACAATGTACATTGGTCAAGTAGCTTTGAAATTACCAGGCCTGAGTCTGCGATGCATTTGAGAAATTTCTACGTCGCATAGGTGGTCAAACAAATTTTCAAATGGCGTAATCAACAGACAGCTTTTACTCTGCCGAAGCCGCTTCAACTATATTGACAAGTAGCTTGTCGGCGATACGGTAGACAATTTCAGTCTGTTCATCAAAAGCTTTTGTGGTCGTTTGGCCATCGTTTATCTCGAGAAGGTTAATTAACTATAAAGCGTTAAATGAAGTGAAAACAGTAGCAAGTACGGGGAAGCTAGTCACAAAAGGCTTGCCAAAACCAGACTGACATTATCGCGTACAAATAGTCAAAGCTCTGCGCACGAGCAGGTAACGTACTTTTCGCTAAATATTGACCGCATTCATTACAACGTGCGACCGTATTAATTTTAGTCCATACGCGTAATTTGTAAAAGTGTACCGGGGGTAACATTTGTTAAGCCGAAGAAGCGCTGATAATTGATTTCAGGCGTAAAATAAGCGGAAATAATAGGATATATTAAAATTAATAACGCTAATTCGTCCCTAAAATATATAATTAATCAAAAAATGAACGTACCAATATGATTTACAATCGTTCCTATATATATATATATATATATATATATATATACATTAGTATAAAATGTACTGCATCTGTAATATAATATGTACGTCCGTTAAAGTACTTTTAATACTTGCAACACTTATACACGTTCGCGTTACGCAGTCATCGTACGGAGAGTAAAGAAGAGGGGAAAAAGGAAGAGTGGGCTAGAGGAACGGGTGTTAGATAGGCGTGGGTAATATTAACGATTCGAACATTTTAATCAATCAAGTAATGGAACAAAAAAAAAAAAAAAACAAAGAAAATAATTCATTACGTTTTTTTTTCTTTTGTTTTTTCTTCCGATTTATTGTATTAAAAACTGGCCATCTAGGCCATTTAGCAATATTCTTTTTTTATATATAAATGGGTTCAGTGTTTGCACTGACCCAACTACATGAGCTTAGATCACCTATTCAAATTCTGAGGCGATCGGAGATAGAGAGTATAAAAGCAATATTCTTAACTAGGGAAATATTGACCATGAAGGAAGAAGTACCCAATGGTACCTGCTCGATGATGGTCTTTCTCTTAAACAAGGTCATGAGGTTTCTTACAGCCGCTTCCTATCACTAACAGTATGTAGCAGTGTCCAGCAGCAAGTTTGTTCGGATGACTTTCTAAGTGTCTTCCTGCGTGTCTTCGGGCATGAGTTTTAATAACATCTGTCACATATTCTATCCTTAAATTCGGATGCGAAATTAGATTTGATACATACCATGGCGCCTTGATTACGAGCCTAAGGATTTTATTCTACATGGTGTGTATTATCTTCCGATTTGTAGGTTTAGCACAACCCCAAAGCTGTACTCCGTAGATCCAAATAGGCTTCAAAAAACCTTTGTGTGTATATCAACAAAGGTTTATTATCGATACTTAATTTCTTCCTAGAAGCCAGTACACTTTTTTAACACGAATATCTCTATTTCTCTTTTATTTGTCTGAAAATTCATCACGTGGAATTAATAATCGTACTTTAACATCTTTTAAAAGTCCAACATTTCAAGCCTTAACATAGATTACTTTCCAGCTTCGTTAAATGAAAAATGTTCGCTAGAGCTGTTGCCCGCGATTTTTCCGCTAAATTATAATCCTTGTTTAAAATCTTTTATTTTTCTCTTTTTTCGTGAACTCTAAATTTCCAGTAAAAATTGATTTCCTCTATTCGATTTTTCCTTTTTGGAATAAAATAATAACTTAAACAGTGCAGTCCACGACACAGCAAACTGTTCTGGTTTTGCTTACCTTTCCGTCGGGCATTTTATAAAAATTAATATTTACGGAAGTAGTAGTTTACTAAAATTTATTATCAAAAACTAATAAGAAATGTTTTTTTTCTCTTTTCTGTTTTTTTTTTTTTTTTGTTTTTTTAGCCGTGCTAGAAATTAATGTAACATTATCTGGAATTTAATATTTACCATAATAAACGTTTTATTTAAATTTCTGCATTACACCGTGTGGTAAACATTTTATTCGATTTTTTTTTTTTTTTTTATTTCGTCGATATATTTTAACTACTATATCCGCTGCATTGAAAGAAAAAAAAAAACCTCACAGGTCGGCTAAATTATATTGATAACTTATTAATTTAAGCAACAGTCCGGAACTTTCCGCCAACTTTGCAAGTTTCGTTAAGGAAATGAAATACAAAATTATCTTCCCGACAAATAGCGATCTTTTTAACGATATATCACATGACCGGGAAAAAAATACTCCTTTCAAAACTTTCGATCTTTCGGCTCCCCGAGGGTCTAATTGTAATGCTGGAAACCCGGATGTTCCACAAACTAGAGGGATATACGACGATGCTCATATTTTTTTAATCTTCTCCAAAATTTTTATCTATAATACACTCACGTCGGAAGGCGGGATCTGTACTTACACACTTTTTTTTTTTTTTGAACTATTCGCCAACTTCGATAGTTTCGTTAAGGAAATGAAATGCGGTTTCGTTCTCGACAAAGAGCGATCTTTTTAACAATATATCGCATGCCCGGGAAAAAAATATTGTATTTTTTTCAAAACTTTCAAGCTATCAGCGAACTCCCCTAGAGACTTTAATATAAAGTTGTAATCTCGTCTATAGTTTTTCTATAAACCGGTCCTTTTTGAGGTACGTTTTGATTTGTTCTACTTTTTTACTATTGTGTTTACGTAAGCATAATTTTTTTGCCGTTTTTGAGCCCAATTGGAGGGGAGGGGGGGTCTGTATAAGTTTTTAACCGTAATTTTTTTAGCTGTTATGAAAGAGATTCCACGTGTTTTGTTTTATATTTTGAATTTCACTTTTAAACTGGTGATGAGTTATGAATTTTTTAGGGGTGACTTTTTAGGTCGTTTCTAAAATTTCCCATATTATATTATATTCTGGTTGATGGTTTTTTTTTTTTCGCATTATCTTATAGAGTTATTGTCATAGATAGAATTTTAATTGTAATTTATGATCCAATTTCGGAATTAATAAGTCAAACTGTTCGTGAGTTACTACGTATTTTATTAATTGAATATTTTTGTCGCTTCTTAACCACCTTATTCGGATTCCCTCCCGTACATTGTACGGAATCCTAAAAATCAGAACAAAACCCGTTCGGCCGTTCCTAAGATTACCACGCGCACAAGTAGACAGATTTACGTAGATTATTTTTCCGCAAAATTTTACGATTAACATTTCCTAATAGTTTATTAACTGTGCTATTATTTTTGATGTATTCTCAAAAAATTTAATTATACAATATCAAGTTGAATATTTTTGCACCGAATTTAAGCTTCTCTCCGCTTATGTTTATTTATCATTAAGTTACAAAATATTATAATATTAAATTAAATATAATCCACAATAGATAGAAAAAAATCAATCAATAACCGAAACTAAAGGGAAAAATAAAATAAATATAAAAAAGATATATGCATAATATATTTACACAACACATGTAATTTGATTAAATGCGCAGTGATGTTACATCAGAATATACCATTTTTTGCGTATGTACGAGTAAGTATATTTTTTTACATGTAATCGGAATAATTACTCAGTGCTAAACTCGAAGATAGGCAGTTACCAACTAGAACAAGAACGTACAGGACTAGAAATTGCGATAAACCTTGTTATATACGAAATAGGGGGATTAACAGTAAAATAGACAATGTAGAGGAAGAGGTATTAATTAAATTAATGGGGAACATACCAAAAGAAATTCGAAATGAAAAAAATCTAGAGAGATGGAAAAACAAGGTTAGAATTTGTTTGATAGCATGGTGTAAAGAGCAATAGAAATATAAAAGTAATAATAATAATAATAAATAAATATATAAAAAAAAAAAAAAAAAATGGTATCGTAATAATAGTAATAAGCACATATATATTGATAACACATTGATATGAGACTCGCTACAATCTCCAGCTTTAAGCTGCTAATGAGAGTGTGTTAGTTTTATAAAAATTATATTGTATCATTGTATATGTAAGTTAATATATTAAGACATTATTATAATAAGAAGTAACAATTCAGATGGGGTGGTATAATTGCAACATATATGATGATAAATAATGAGAGTGTGGATTATTTTGTAATATAATAAGATATAAGCTAACAATTTCTATACTGTAACATAAAGTAGCACATAAGTTGATGTTATATTAAGCAAATAAATAATATAATTATGTTGGGAACCCACAGACGGGCTAGTGCCCCCTAGTGGGACCCGCAAATTATTTAAACTAAAAAAAAAAAAAAAAACTGATTTATGCATTTATTTGGTATTTTACTTTATTTATTTATTTTTAATTATTTAAAATTCCGCTTTCTGAAACAAATTGAAAAGTTAGTGCGAATTATAATAAATATTTCGCTGTAATTAATTCGAAGATGAAATTATTTGAAAATGATTTTTTTTTGTTTTTTTTCTTTTTGGGATGTGTTAAATAATAATTAAATCGAAAAAGAAAAATGTACCGTGTAAGTTAGGGGCCGCCTTTCGTACTACATATATTGCGAACTTTGGCTAAAGCTGGCATATATAATAGCGGCGTAAAAAATGTATTAAATAAAAGTGTACTTTAATTTATTTTTTTGCGTCTTCTATTCGAGCAACTCGAAGCGATGACAAAACCGTGTCTTTTTTCTTTTTTTTTCTTGTTAAAACGACGACCGGGGAGAGCGTTCAAGCGATGGGGATTTTGCAATTAACACGCTTGAGTGCTTTATCTTGTTCTCCAGTTAAACCAAACGACCACACCGACAACTTCCCTCTCGCGACTCTTCATTTTTTCCTTTAATCTGTTACATTTTTTTCAGATTCCGCCGTAAAACACGATCGTCTCCTACCAAATATTCTTACTTTTAACAACTGCCAGTTTAACTACACAATGCAGCTTTACAGATAATTAAAAGACACTCGTCTCGCTGCTAAGTATTTCGTCTTCATTCGCCACTATTAATGGGAATACCATGCAGAGAACTTCATTCGGATTAAACGAAAAACATGGGGAAAAAATTGTTGATCCGAGCGCCCAACTAATAACGTGGCAGTTCTAAATTCGACTTCTAGCGCCGCCGATACCAGGGAGATGCTGTTCGATCTGGAGCATCGTAACTGGGTGGTAATCACGCATTTTTTTTTTTTTTGGGCTTGTCAACCGGGGACCTTTACCCAAAAACAATTAGAATAGGAAGGAATCACTTATATCCTGATACGATCAGATATTGTTAGGAGAAAGGAACAAATAATAGGAACAAATTGTGGAGAGGGAAGAGATAGAACATAAGAGGCGCAGTATGGAGTAGGAAGACCGAGTATCAATAAAATGGAATAGAAAACAGAATACTCAGTAGAAAGAGATGACACTTAATAAACACATGATCCGCATCGCAAACGTGCTCTTCGTTTGAGTGGAGAGGACAATATGGAGAGGTAACCAACGAAAAACGAAAACGGGAGGAAGATAATAAAGTATGGCTTAAGAGCGCAGACGGATAACGGAGACAACAACAGAACGACGAAGTGAAGGAAACAAAGAGAACCACGGATTGGCAGGAAGACTAGGTTGGACAGACAGATAGAAAGAACGATTGTTAGAGAGAGAGGAAACGTACATATCCGACCAAAATCTAAGATGAAAACCTTTGCGCAGAGGAAGGAGATTGGATTTTTTAAAAAAGAAGTGAGAATAAGCAGCAACCCGAGCCAACGAGTCCGCCGCTTCATTACCGCAGATGCCCGAATGGCTAGGAACCCACAGCAAATCAATTTGAACAGAATGAAGGGAAGAAAGAGCGTGGATGAGTGAGCGAATGCGGAGTATAATGAAATCACAGGAATAATCAGGAAGGGGAGAGCAAATGGCCTGAAGAGCGGTTATGGAGTCCGATATAATCAAGAATTTGGAGGAAATATGATTAGAGGAAATGAAAATAATGGAACGTAGGATAGCCATCAATTCGGCTGTGAATATGGAGCAGAAAGGAGATAAGCAGAAAGATTCTGAAAAGCCAAAATCTGGGAAGATAAACGAAGCACCGACACCATCCGGCTTCTTCGAGCCATCTGTAAACACAGTTACATGCAAGGGAAAATCAGAATTGATATAACTGCGGAATTCCTGTCTGATTAGGGCCTGCGGAACAAAATTTAGAGAGCGTAGGAACAGTAAACATATTTGGAGGATGGCAGAGATCGGCGAAATTAAAAGTGAAATAAGGGAGATTGACAATGTATGTAAGGACAAAACGAACTGAGCCGTAGAGAAATGAGAGAAATAATTGGAATTTTCCTAGGTACGAAACGCCAGTTGCTAGAAATGGAAAGATAGGAATGGATAAGAGTAGAGGACGTGAGTGGGAGGCGCTTAGTAAGAAAACGATAGCATAAATAAGATCTTCGGATAGAAAGGGGTGGTGTGTTAGATTCGGCAAGGACTGCTGGAACTGGAGAGGATTTAAGAGCACCAAGACAGAAACGAAGGCAAGAGTTTTGGATTACATCCAATTTAGAGAGTCGGGACTTAAAGGCACAACCATAGAGAAATGAACAGTAATCAAATTTTGAGCGGATGATAGATTTAGATAGAGAAATAAGGACATAAGGATCACCACCCCATTTGATTGGAGATAAGGCTTTCAGCAGGTTTAGTCTTTTGATTACTGAAGAGGAGAAACATGCTTGATGTGTTCTGAGAAGGATAACCGACTGTCAAGGAAAATACCAAGATAACAGAAACAATTAATACGAGAAAGGAGTGTATTTTCTAGGGATAGATAGACAGAAGCAGGATTATAAGGTCACAGAGTAAATACGGCATAACAAGATTTAGTAGGAGAAATAGAAAGGTTAATTGAGGAAAGGGAGTGATCCAACATGGAGAAAGACGAATTAAGTGCCTCACTGGCTGATATAATATCGTTAGATGAGGCATAAAGTAGGATGTCATCAGCAAAGAATAAAAACAACGAATTTAGAGGAAGAGAAGCCACACTGATAGTGTATATGTTGAAAAGAGTAGGACTGAGGGAGGAACCTTGAGGGAGACCTCGAAAAACCATTCTTGAAGATTCAAAAGAAGGAGCAGAGAGGTGGATAGAACCACGCATTTTTGTTAACCTAAGTACTCCGGGATAGCCTAGTTGTTAGAGCGCTTGACTTCCGATATGGCGGTCACGGGTTCGATTCCGAGCGACGACGAACTTTATTACAAGAATTAAATAAAATAAATACTCTACTAATATTCACGTGGAAGGCAATGGAAAACCACCACGTACGACATCATATGCGCGCTAGGTCAGTACACAGCAGATCCACACGGGACTGCACTTGTAGCGCGATAACAAGCGGCTACAATCAGTTCCGAATGTAGTCTTGCGTGTGTACACCTGCGTTGCATATAATGATTGCCTGGTACACAAAACCTATATCGGTACAGCTAAATGTACGAATAGGTTGCGCCAACGCGCTATGGTAGCGTACAGCACCTGAAGAAGAAGAAGTACTCCGGACAATATTCCGCATGCAACGCCGATATATGTACAAGACTAACATGAGCAATTGCATGAAAACGATTTATACGCAAATATAGTATCTGTATGTATCCGCATATCGAGATGGTGCTCCATACAGCATGAGGAACTATAAAGTAAAAAAGTAGGAATCAGCTACTTTTTATATGTAGCCACTGTTCTTAACATTGCCAAAAACGATTATCATGGTGAATATGTTCATGATAATATTGTGCTAAATCAACTCCGCCACCGGTTGATGGCAAAGCGCCTCTCGAGGGTACAGTGAAAAATATCGATTCTTGAACGTATTCGATATGAGAACTCTACAAGTGATTAGCTAAAAAAAGCATCGAATTTTATTACAAGATTAAGTAAAAACTTCGATTATCGATATTCGGTCGAGCTAGAAATAATTTCTCTTTGGTTAAAAATTTTCGATCTCTCCGGCATCATCGTATTGTTCGTTGCGAGAATACGGCCCGGGACGCTTACACGGCGCAGAATGTAAATTCTGTTTTTCTGTCGAGATTGAGGTTGTGAGACCCCTGTAAACGTCTTGGTGTGTGCGTGTACAACAGGGTAGAGTCCATCGACAACGTCAGTCGTGAGAATTAATGAGAGAAACAATGCGTAAATATGTGTGCGCGATAGATCGGCTGATAGGTACACACATAGTCTGCCGTATTAATTGATTTCGGTAATTTACCGCTGGCTAATTATCGAGCCGATCTAGCTAGATAAATTAGTCGCCGATGTTCGTTCATCTGTTACCATTGGTTTAGTTAGTCAACGCCACGCCACGTGTTTGCTCTTTTTTTTTTGTATGCTAGTCGCAGCCTTATTGAAGCGATTTTAACCGTTATTTTGGTTATTTTTCTTGTTTATTTCTTTTAGTCTCAAGCATATTCACCACCGTCGGGGTACGCTCGTGTGTGCGCGCAATTGTAGTTTTTTTGATAATAGGAGAAAGAAACGTGAAATTCGTAGGAACTCCGGTCAATTAAGTCGAGAACGACAGCTATGTTTGCCGACGGTACTGCTATTTTAGCTGTTAGCCACCTCGAGGCTACAAACAATTTACAAAATGCTTTGAATAATGTACAGAAGTGGGCGACGAATTAGAAAGTCAAGCTGAACGAAGAGAAATCATCATATGTTATGTTCATATACCGCCGAACAAAGACAAATTACCAAGCATATTTGGAGAAGAAGCCTGTACCACGGATAAATTCTGCCAAGTATTTCGGTTTACACTTGGATGGGGGTCTTAACGTTAAGATGAGGTGCTAACAAATTAAACACACAGCGAAACAATTACAGTGGTTGACAGGTCGGCGATCGCCACCGAATGTTCGATATAAATGTTTACCGTCAGATCATTATGCCGATATGGACAATACAACTCTGAGGTTGTACTAGTAACTCAAATTGTGCGAACAATAGTCGATGCATATCGCTATTTTCGTAATGATCATATCCATCATAGGGACCTGCATATAACACATCGGCCAGTGAAGTTATTATGCAAATGGCCATTAAACATGGAAAACGGATTCATCGATACGTTAACGTAGAAACGGTTCGATTTCTTAACACCGAAGGTCTTGTAAGGAGCCTTAAACGACGGTATCTATCAGATTTGACATATACATATATTATAAGATATAATATGTATGATCGTAATTATTATCTATTGTAAATATGTAGTATGTTAGGAGCAGTGGTCAATGGACTGTTGCTTCCATATGGGTTTTGCTTAGTTTAAAGCAACATTTATTAAAGTAGATACTTATTTAATTATAAATAAAGATTGTATCAATGAAATAAAAAAAAAAAAAAAAAAAAACAAGTCGAAAAGAAATTTATAGCATTGTCTTCCCAGAACGGAGACTCGAATCAAGTTGATCTCGATCGACAACATTCGTTTCAATACGTGCACAAAAATAAATTTTCGTCTTCGGATCGGGAATAGCATTGTCATTATTGTGCGTCCGTTTAAGGGGGCTAAAGCCCCACATCTTTAAAAAAAAAAAAAAAATCCGTCTGTTTAAGAATTATTAACAATTCCGGGATACACTACACATCTTCTTTTTCCCTTTTCTTTTTTGGCCACATGTATTACACGTTTATTGTTTTTAACTTCTTTTTGGAAAAAAATAATGTTATCCGCAAATAACTCATACCGTCCAAGTTAATTTCGAGCGAAACTCGAATTTATATATTATATTGGGCGCCGGTCAGAAGACGAACACTTTAGTAAATTTTTAGCTAAATAGGATAATCGAAAAGTTGGCAACATTCCCTTTTTTTTTACTATATCTTTAATGATCTTAATGATGCGCAATCTTGTATAAGTGATGGATCATTAGGCACCTTGAAAAATTCAGATGTTGAAATGAAGATTTATGACGTGAAGCGAAGATTACTACACGCTTAATCGTTAGAAATCGGTTTCTGGAAGAAAAGGATTTTCCGAAATTCGAGAGACAACTTTTTTAATTTATATATATCGCCATACAAATTTGCCCGAAACTAAAAACAATTTTCTTTTTCTTTTTTCTTTTATTTCATTAGATTTAAAATTAGCTTTAGAACAACGATTATTTGTCCGTAAATGTTGCACTCTTGTTTTCTCGTTAACCATCACCACCGGTCTCCCCGGGGTAAGGAATCTAAATTGGCTTTGAGCAAAATCTCATGGCTGCACTGATAAAAGGAAATCTAAATGTATCATGACACTAATGTGACCATACGTGCCGTTTTGAACGGGACCGTCCTCCCTTTTTTTGGTTCTTCGTCCCGGTGTCCCCGAAAAAAAAACTTCGAATTGTCCCGCTTTCTCAAATTGCGTAAAAATTAGCGGGCCGGCCGGGTTCGGGCGGTACAGGAGCGCGTCGACGATATCTGATTCACCGCCCGCAGGCACTGATTATAATGACCATGATTGCGTCATTTCATTTATTCATTAGCTGATAATTACGCGCACTTTCCGCGATTTGTTGTTTTCAGTTGTTTGATACTCGCGTTATAGTTGTAAACTGATTTAAAGTTTTTCATGTTTTGGGATTTTATCGAACTATGCCGAAACGGAAGTATACGTTCAATGTTAGTTTACAAGCAAAGTACCCGTTTATTCTCTCGTATGTCGGATGCGAAAAGTGGTATCGTACAGAGTTTAGTGTTTCTCATAGAAAGTTGAAGGTCAAACTTTGTCGGCAATTGAAGCTGCAAAAGAAATTACGACACAATTTGACTCAGAAACACAGACTAATTAGTTTCTTCCATTTACAGTCCGTAGTTTAATGGTGAAACTGAAATATACTCGTAGTGGCACTGATGTTGACTAAGAATTTGTGAGAAGTACGGCTACAGAATTTTATAAAACGAGTGTCTTGAGTACTTGCAACAGTGGACTTAGTTTTTTACGAAAGAATAGGACGTATTTTATTAGGGGAAGATCTGAAAAAAGTACCTGCATTGGAAGACATTCAAAAAACATTGGATCTATTGATTGAAAAGGGATCCATATTGATTGTAATAAAAATACAAAAGTTTTTGACGAATTTTCATTAATTTCCAACTCTACATCACGACGGAAAAAATAACCGAGTGGAACAATATCTGAACATTTTGACGGAAACTTTCGTTGGGTGGAAGTATTCAGACACTTCCATGAAAAAACTTTTGTATTTAAATTGAATATATTTTATGACTGCCTGGCGACGCAAATTCACCAGTGGAAGGAATCTTTTCTTTCGTGGACGTCTGAAATTTACAGGTTCCGGTCCTTATAGCGATATTAATAACTAAGGTAAATAATAAAAAAAAAAAAGGGGCTAAGAATTTTATTCTTACTTAAAATCATCACACCAGCTGTATTAAAACAAATTTGTTCCTTTGACAAATATAAAAATAACTGTGAACATTTATGTTTCATAACTTTTTAAATTTGTAATAAATACTTTTTTTTGAATAAATAAAATAAAACTTACTATAAAAATGTGTTTTTTCCATTGAGAACTTACTAATTGACGTAAAAAAAAAAAAAAAAAAAAAAAAAAAACGGTGTCCCATTTTGGGTCAAAAAATAAATGGGCACGTTAATCATGACCAAATTCCAATGGTATATCAGTTTTAAAATAAATGTAATTTCCAGAATCGAGTTTGATTTTTTTCTTTTTTTTTTTTTTTTTTTTCGTTGTTTTTATGGTATGAATACCAATTGAGTGTGTTCGCTTGTTTCTAAATAAAACTCAACTTGAAAAGTTTTTCGTTCTTCTCTTTTCTAGCTCTATCTAAGCCAGCTACAAACTTGGTAGTTGATTAGTTCTGCTTCGTTCGGGTAGAACGTCCTGCTTCAGCACATTGAAAACTTTTAAAAAAAATTCATTTTCCCTAAGTTAATGTCCTTAGTTGATGCGCCCGAAAATGAATAATCAATATCAAAAAACGCCTCTTTCTCCTTCCTTTATGACACATATGGAAATCCGAATGGTAACCGCGCAATTTGAAATCCGTTTTACGTCCCGACAGATTAAAAAGTGTACGGCCGATATCAAAGCATCGCCATCGTCCCACAATGCCGAGAGCAAATCATATTATTTTAAAAAGTTCCTATAATTCTTGCGTAAGTTTTTTTTCTTTAATTAATTTTTCCCGCAATTCCGCTGCCTTTAGAACCTTGCGTATAATACACTTGTAATTTAAGATAAAGTAGCAGAGTATACCTACGAGGAGGAAAATATGAAATTCTTAGAATATTGATAGGGGGGAAGATAGCAGGAAAACGATTCGTTGGAGGAAGACCGAACTCCTGGATGACGGATTTAAGACGATGGTTCGGATGCTCATCTATTAAGCTGTTCCGGTCCGCTGTCTCAAAGATCACCATTGCTTTGTGGATCACTAACTTCCGTCGCGGAGTCGGTGCGTGAAGAAGAAGAAGCAAAGTATAGTAGATTATTCATCTAAGCTCTTAACTAATTAAGCCGAAATTATCTCAGATTGTAAATATTAAAATTGTAAATAAATTAATGAATTAATTAATTAATAAATAAATAAAAGAGCTTCATTCCATTTTATCGAAATCGGAAAAATCAGAAATTCTATTAATTTGGGAAGCGACATCCAGCATATTAGTCCGTGGAGTGACATTCGCTTGGAATTCCGTTGCCGCGCAAAATTATTACTTAAGAAGCCCAAAGCAAATAAAATGGCAAATAAAAATCGACATCATGTATACGTATGTAGGACAACTTCAACAAAGAGGTGAGATGTGATCCAACTTGGAAACCGATGATAATAAGCTGATGCGAGTGAAAACGGATTGTTGGAAGAAATTGATTTTCATTTTATCCAACGATACGGTTAACTTTTTTGCCGAGTGTGTTTTTTTTTCTGCAAATATACCTATGTATATACACATACGTATATGTGTATACGTATGTATATATTTCTTAACTCTGATTGGTTCCTTTTGACGATGGACAGTGTACGGGTTGCACTTTTCCCGTGGTTGCGATAAACCGATAAAGACTGTTGTTTTCGCGTTCCCCCGATGTTATAATAGTTCATTTCTGGTTTGAGCCGCTCGTTCTGAGGTACGGAGCACTTTTATTTAATGAACGTTGATAGTGTAGGGAAAGTCCCGTCATCGGACACGGCAGCGTCACTTTGATAGCAGCATCGATAGCTAGCAACAAACAAGACAAGGAACTTTCGTACTGTGCGTCATGCCGTTTGTCCGATTCATTTACTGTAATTCTTCAATCGGCGCAGGAAAACAACAATCATCCATTAGTCTCTTCTGCGCCATTCCCTATCATCGGGCTTATTGTTTTTTTCAAAGAACCGCTTCAACTGCATCGGTAGAAAAAGCCGCAATACATATGTATGTTGTATAACACTCTTTCTCCTTTCCGAATATTCTTCGTGTACGAAAAAATCTGTACAGAGATTAACATTCAGGACATAATAATAAGTAGAAACGAGTATATACCAAAATGTCCAATCGCTAACTTAATAAGTGTACTTTTTAAATATATCTAGGTAATATGGTGAAAATTAGGGCACGTTCTGATACAAAAATATCTCGAATGCATTTAATCGCAGTTGTAATTCGTTTGGATTTGATGAGTTAAATAGGGAACTTGGAAATGCCGTAATGTCTTTACGTATCAATCGTTCTGATAAAAGGGAACATTGAGTTCTTTTTAAATCATCCGTTAACATATGTAATAAACGAATCCGTTAAATCGGGAAAAAGTTAGGTATAAAATTACTCCAGAGTTTATAACAGATGATGAAACACTTCAGATATGTCTAAAACAACAGGCCAATTTGCTTAAATGTTTAAAAGGGAAAATAATGTTATACTACATTTACGTAAAAATAATTTTTTCAGTAAAAACCAATAATATTATAGCATCCAAAAAGTAGCGAAGTATTTCGTACATTATTAAGCCGAATCTTAAAAAAACGTTACCACGTGATATCATTTAAAATAATACAAAGTAATCGTCATCATTGCCAAATTTTAAAATTTACAGAGCCTTAAAAATTCCCTTTTTCGGCAACATCAAACTTTTTAACCGACACTGAATTCTTTAAAATTGCAAAAAACAACCTGATTCATGTTCGCTATGAACTGAACCTGTATAAAATTCTCCACTTCCTAAAACTCCGAGGCTATCATCAAGCCGTGTGTCTTCTATCTCTATTCTCTTCACATCACTGCGTTTTGTTGCAATACCCCTAACTTTAGAAACGCGTTTTACAACTTCTCGCATATTACTCATCGGATATTCTACCATTCCGATTTCCTGCTAATCAAACTGATTTTATCTGCGGATTCTCGGTCATGTACATATGCGCTATAACGACATCTACCACAATTAACAGAGACATCCTTTAACAGCACCTTGCTCTAACTGTAAGTACAACCCGGCGGGGGGACATCTTCCCACATTCGCATTCCTCCAAAAATTCGCACTTTTCTCCAAACCTCTACACCGCGACTCGCCGTTTTACTGCTCGCTTCTAAGTCAACTTCTACAATTTACATTTTCACCTTTCCAAACACTCTTTTATATTCCGGGTTTTCTTTCTCCATGGCCAATACGCTATATATACATATGTATATATGTATATCTTTCTTTATAGTGCCATACTTAATTCCTGAGCGTCGGCGACTACCTATTTGTACATCTCAGCAGTACAGACATAGGCATAGTGTACCAGGCAATTATTATATGCAACGCAGGTTGTGTACACACGCAAGACTTCATTCGGAACTGATAGTAATCGTTTGATTTATCGATATACCAGTGCAGTCCCGTGTGGATCTGCTGTGTACTGACCTAGCGCGCATATGATGTTGATCGTGGTGGTTTGCCATTGCCTTCCACGTGACTATTAGCGATTATTTTATTTAATTCTTGTAATAAGTTCGTCGTCGCTCGGGATCGAACCCGTGATCTCCATAGCGGAAGTCAAGCGCTCTAGCAACTAGGCTATCGATATTGTGACGGATTCGGTAACTTTTAGCGGTGTGCGAATTATAAAATATTTCTCTCTGGTTAAAATCATTAATTGACGGTCTATCGAACGCCGCGTTTTATTCGACGTAATCGCGGACCGTAGGTATCGGAGATGCTTATTATCAGTTAAAACCAAAATTCCCGGGCACGGTCGAACGGACGGTTGCGTCAGGGTGAGACTGTGTGCGTGCGTATTGTTGGACGGAGAGTAGTCTATGAGTCCGGAGCGAGTGCCTGTCGGGTAGAAGCTACGCCGAGAACGATTAAACTAAGGGAAATTTTATAAAATAGCGTAAAGGCAGGGTAGCTAACGCGGCAGCATATTATACAGATGCTCTGGAAACATCGACGGCGTTATCTATTATTAATTGTATCAGTTGTTAAGATCTAGTCGGTAATTTCCAAGTTATTCGCTATTCAGTTAAAGTGTAATTTAGATAGACATCGTGTCAGTTGTCTTATACAATTAATTCCGTTCTAGTCATCGGCGAATGTTGCAGCAATTATCTAGTCGCGCTTACCGTTTTGTCGAACCTGGCATTTCGCCATACTGCTCGTGTACAAATTTTAGAGTATTTAGTCAATTTTACCATCTTCTAGTCTGTACCGATTTTGATTGCTTTTTTTTTGGCTTTTTTTTGGGCTATTTTTTTTTATTTGTTGTAATTTGTTTCCTGAAAAATACAAACGCGTTTTGTACTAAGAAATTTCTTTTTGGACACGTGGTGGGCCCCGTGACAAATCCGTAACGGAGATAATACTGCCCCCCCCCCATACGGCGGGTTTCGAGTTTTTTTTCATCTCTTTTCGCAATTTCTTTTCTTTTTTTTTATAAAAGCCTAATACTCTGCCTGGCAGAGTTTTCTGGCCATGACAAGCCGTAATTTACCAGTGGCGCCCGTAGGTGTTTTTTTTTTGTTGTTGTTTTTTTATCGAAAATTTTTTTTTTTTTTATTTAATTTATCTTCACCGTCGCATAAGAAGGAAAGCAGATGCTTAAAAAAGTAGAAGAAAGGCGAATTCGTAACAATATATACATTTATATAACTGGGGCATTTTGGCCTCGCAAGGAGCTGTGTGACCACTCTTGCTTTCATTTCTGTCTCTTCCTCTTCTATACTTTCTATGAAATGATCAAAATTTACAACGTAATTCTTACTGGGGCATCAACACAAAAAAAAAAATAACAATTAAGACATTTTTTCGTTACATATTTCGTTACATAAAATTGTAACATTTTTTAAATAACAATGACAAAAATCCTATAAAATATAACAAACGTTACATAAAATTAGGACATTTTTTCTAATGGGGGGTAGCCTAAGAATTACGTTATAATTCATATATGTATATTAATTACAACGTAATTCTTAGGCTACCCCCCTTCGAAAAAATGTCCCAATTTTATGTAACGCAGAATGTCCCAATTTTATGTAACGTTTGTTATATTTTATAGGATTTTTGTTATTGTTATTTAAAAAATGTCACAATTTTATGTAACGAAAAATGTAATGAATTAATATCTTAATTTTATGTAATGAAAGTTAAATATTAGGATAGGATTTTTGTGATTATGTTATTCTTTTTGTGTTGATGCCAGTAAGAATTACGTTGTAAATTTTGATAATTTTATACAAAGTATAGAAGAGAAAGAGACATAAATGAAAGCAAGAGCGCGATCACACAGCCCCTTGCGAGGTCAAAATGGCCGAGTTTATATATGTATATATATGTATATGTATATACTTATGTATATATTTGTATTCTCAGTGTGCCCTAATGAAGGACCTGAAAGGAAAAGTAAAAGGTAAAAGAGAAAAACCGATTTCAATGTGTAAATCTGAACTTATTTGTATCGAAAAAGATCAGTTAAACGTTTAGATGTTCTTAATTTTTCTGATTTTTATTCTTCCTAAAACTCATAGCATACCCGAATCGATTTGCTAACGAGAACGGTAATTTGCAAGAACTTACATATATTCAGTTAACTGCATTTCTGTTTAATTTTGTTTCGTGAAATTATCACGCATACACGATCCCCATTATCACGCAATACGTGAAATTCCCTCCTAATAGTTCCGGGCTCCTTTCGATTAGCGGGCGATGCACAAGGAAGGAATTCCTCCGTCGTCCCGAATCGAATTCTTTCGGCCGTACCCTTCATCAATGAGAATGTATCACACCCCCTATGCGAGAAGAACGGCGGCACCATTCGGCGGTTGAACGAAATCCATTGTTATATTAGCGAGCATAATAATAATGTCGGGGCAACATTATCGAATTCAAATTCACAATTTCAATATGTCGCCCAGCGCTCTCTTCATTGTACGCTACAGCTGAACCGTTCATGACATTAGCCCTCGCCGCTAGTCATCATCGAATTTTTCCGTTTTTGCACTGTTTTCACAAATGAATAATCAGCAACCGTACAGACACCCACGACGGAAACCCAGCTATCGGCTCAAAACAGACGACACCCTTTTCGCACGACCGGCATTGCACATAAATCATCAGCTTCACCCGCCCTCAGCATCGCTGCGAATTCTCCGACAATATACGGCTGTCTGTGTAAGGACGATCGCTGTTTCTTTATAATCTCGCGTGTTTTTTTCTTAACGAATTTCTTTATTTAATCCGCGCGCCTGTCGGATTAAAATTAAATCGAATAAAGGAAAAAATTATTCGCTTACGATACGCGCGCAAGTTCGTATTAAATTTTTTAAATGCGAGTTAATAATATTTTCGTTTCGGGCAATTTAACTTTCCCGGTTACAGACTTCAATTTTAATTATATGTTTCCTAATGTTTGTTTGGAAAATTTTATCCGTTAAATTTTCTTTATTATTTTGTAAATAAAATCCCGCCTTTGATTTTTTTTTCCTTTTTTTTTTTTTAATGTTTTATCGACTTTTATTTATTTTTAAACAATTTTCCGACTTCGATTGCAGTTTTTACCGCCATCCGCGCCTATTATTTTCCTATATATATATATATATATATATATATATATATATATATATATATATATATATACATATATATATGTGTATAAGATACACACACGCAGTCCTAATATTTCTCTGCAGTGTGTTTTTTTTTAGTTCCATTTGAGTGTACTCTGCGTTGTTAGCTAATGATGATGGACTATATTACGGCTGAAAATGTTTCTCAAGTAACTTAATTTATTGATTATATGTATTTATTTATTATTAAGCAATTCCTTTACTTTGTATTTATATATATATATCTATTATATAAAGCTGCAAGAAAAAAAATCGTACAGACCGATCTATACTAGCTAGAGAGTTAATTTTTTTTTCAACCGAAGTATTTTCTTCGTCACATCAGAGGAAAACAATAAGACTCTCAAAATTTTAAAATTAAAGGGCCCAAATTTCGAAAAATGTGAAAATCAAGTTTTAAGAAACAAATTTTAAAAAAATCAAGCAGCCGGTTCTATGTGAGTTATGGTAACAATTTTCTTTTTAATCTGCACACTAAAGTCTCCAGAATACAGGGGAAAAAAAAGATTCGAACAATTTTGATATTTAGGGGGCCAAAATTTGTGAAAATGCATGCTTAAAGCGGTAACCCCGGAAACTAAAAAAAAGTCCACAGCTCTTTCCGTGGTAGCTGGAAGGTCACTCTTTTTTTTAAATGATGTATTTTAATCGTAAGAATATAGGAAAAATACGAAACCGCCAAAATTTTGAAATTAAAGGGTCCAAATTTAAAAAAATGTGGAAACCAAATTTCAAGGAAAAAATTTTTAAAAAATTTTGAAGCCGGATCTATATAAGTAACGACATTGATTTTCATTTTAACTTACACACTAAGGTCTTCAAAATACAGGAAAAATGTAAAATTCGAAAAATTTTGATATTTAGGGATCAAAATTTGCAAAAATGCACGCTTAAAGTGGTAAGACTCGAAACTAAAAAAAAGTCCACAGCCATTTCCGTGGTAGCGGGAGAGTCCTTCTATTTTTTAAATGATGTATTTCACCCACTGGAATATAGGAAAAATACGTAACCTCAGAAATTTTAAAATTAAAGAGCTCAAATTTGAAAAATGTGAAAATTAAGTTTTAAGAAAAAAATTTCAAAAAATTACACAGCTGGTTCTATTTGAATTACAGTTTTGATTTTCTTTTTAACGTGCATATCAAGGTTTCGAGAATGCAGGAAAAATATGAAATTTGAAAAATTTTGATATTTAGGGACCAAAATTTGGAAAAATACATGCATAAAGCGGTAAAAAATAGTCCACAGGCCTTTACAACACAGCTAGAAGGTCACTCTTTTTAAAAAATGATGTGCATCAATCACTCAACATGAGAAAAATACGAGATCCCCAAAATTTTAAAATTAAAGGGCCCAAATTTTGAAAAATGTAAAAATTAAGTTTTGAGCAAAAAATTAAGAAAAAACTCTACAGCCGGTTCTATATAAGTTACGATATTACTTTTCTTTTTAACCTGCATACAAAGGTCTCTAGAATACAGGAAAATAATAAAATTCGAAAAACTTTGATTTTTAAGAAACAAAATTTGTGAAAGTACACTCTTAACGCGATAACCCTGGAAACTAAAAAAAAAAGTCCACAGCCATTTCCGTGGCAGTTGAAGAATCCCTATTTTTTTTAAATGGTGTATTTCAATCTCTAGAATATAGGAAAAATACAAAACCCCCAAAATTTTGAAATTAAAGGGCACAAATTTTAAAAAATATGAAAATCAATTTTTAAGAAATTTTTTTTTTTTAAATTCTACAACCGGTTCTATATAAGTTACGGTATTGATTTTCTTTTTAACCTGTACACTAAGGTCTCTAGAATAGGGAGAAAATATGAAATTCGAAAAATGTTGATATTAAGGAACCATAATTTTGGAAAATACACGCTTAAAGCAATAATCCCGGAAACTAAAAAAAGTCTACAGCCTTTTTCATGGTAGCTGGGAGCTCACTTTTTTTCTTAAATGATGTATTTCAATCGCTAAAATATAGGAAAAATACGAAACCTCCGAAATTTTAAAATTAAAGTGTCCAAATTTTGAAGAATTTGAAAATCAAGCTTCAAGAAAATTTTTTTTAAAAAATTCCGCAGCCGGATTTATATGTGTTACGGTATTGATTTTCTTCTTAACCTGCACACTAAGGTCTCCAAAATACAGGAAAAATAAGAAATTCGAAATATTTTGATATTTAGGGGCAAAAATTTGGGGAGATACACGCTGAAAGCGGTAAGATTGGAAACTAAAAAAAAGTCCACAGCCCTTTCCATGGTAGCTGGAGAGTCATTCTCTTTTTTAAATAATGTAATAGAATTCCTGGAATATACGGAAAATACGGGAGCCCTAAAATTTAAAAGTTAAATGCACATGAACGGTTTGATGGAATTTCTAAATAAAAAATTCAAAGAACCAACGAAAGAAAAAATAAATAATATAAATCTAAACCAATAGATATAGTAGATAACAAATATAAAAAAAATATCTCAGACAAAATATTACAAATATTTGTTATTATCAGAATCAAGATATATGCGTTTAGATAGATTAGGGCAAGAATACTTTGTTGATATACGGTGTAAGGTGGAAGAAGAAAAATTACGGTTTTTATTAGATTTAATTAAATAAAAATCCTAAGAATGGATACTCGAAATGAAATAGTCGAATGAATCGCAGCTGAAGGAGGTCTAAAACCAGGAAAAATTTACCTTCGAAGATCATATACACGTGGTCCGCGTTATATGCAATTAACATATCAGGATGGCATGGCAGTTGTTGCCAGATTAGGTAAACCAATGTTTTTTAATTACGATGACGTACAATCCTAATTGGATAGAAATAACATTAAATTTAAATGAAAAGCAATATCATATCGATTGTGCAGATTTATATTGTAGGATATTCCAATTAAAATTAAATAATTTATTAAAAGTTTGAAAGTCAGGTGAAACTTTCGGAGAAATGGTTTATATTTTATACGTAATCGAATTTCAAAAAAGACGTCCTCCTCATGCTCATATTGCTTTAAGAGTAAAAAATTCGACCGTAACTAATAAAGAGATTAATAATTTTTTTCAAGCCACAATCCGAATTTTTAAAATTTGATTCTTTAAGTTTTAAAATTTTTGCCCATTTATTCATTTCTACATTATAAAGGCGAAAAGACGTCAATTTAAAATATATATATATATATCTCCAGCTGCTATAAAATGGAACTAGGGACATTTTTTCTATTTTTTGCTTTATATCTAATGCACAAGAAGTATTACAGTCGTGGGAGAAAAATAAGAAAAAAGTCAATAGCCCTCATAACAGCTACAGCTTTTTTTTTTTTTAATCAACGTCGTTTCATTAAAACACAAGAAAAACATGAAATATCCAAAATTTTAAAATTTAGGATTCCAAAATTTTAAAAGAATATAACAACAATTATCAATGTTAGTTACAATGGAAATGTAGCAGTTCCTGAAATTTAAATATTTAAACTATAATTATAGAACATTGTGTCCTAGACGTCTCCGTGTGAACAGAGTTAATATAATAATATATTATTTCTGACAACATTTACTTATTTATGTATATTGAATCATTATTGAAATCCATGAACATATATAGTTTATGAATTTATGAAAAAATATCTGGCTATTGAGAAGAAATTCTTTCTTCTTAATACTGCATGGCTAATTTCGTCGTTATATTTCACCGAAATTATACATAAGTAGGCTGCATTAATTATTTAGTCGAGTGATTATTGATCTCGAGAATCAGAAACGCAGTGAACTGATACCAAAGTTAACCATCATCGCACTCCAGCGGATAACAGTGTTACGTATTGTTTTAAATATTTCCTTTATACTATCTACAAAACTTTGTATATTATTATTATCATGTGGTTCTCTAGCGGTCGACTGACAAAAAAAGTGCTTTAAATTGTAATTAGAATATCAAATTTCAGATAACCTATCGATATATTTCAACTTTCTCTTACCGTATTGATTTTCTTTTTAACCCGCATACTAAAGTTTCCAAAAAGAATTAAATGTAATATATTCCTCTCATATATTACACTGCTGGCGGTTTCAGTTTTTTTGATATTCTAATCTAAATTCCACTTTTTTAATTGACGTATTGGTTTACGTACTTCTTTTTTCAAAAATAAATTAGTATATGTAAACGCTGCAGACTTTATGAAAATTTACAAAGTAATACAGTTTAAAGTCCGAAAGTACGGGCCGCGAAGCGGCCTGCGAAACCAATTCCCTAGTATACATATATTTTAACAAATTACGGACTTGTACCTACATTTAATTTTAATTAAGTGTAGAATAATTTAGGAAAAATAAGAAAGATTATTACAACAGGAAATCGTATGAGATGAAAATGGACTAAGATCAAGAGTAATGATACTTAAATATAGAAAGAGGATTTGGCTTTGAAAAGGTAAAATCAATTAGGCGGAAATAATACAATATTTTTAGAAAAAGGAAACGGTACAAGTAGAATGCTGAAATTGACGAGGGATGGCAAGAATAGCTGTGTAATAGAAGTGGTTTTAAAAGCAAAATCGAACGCGTGAGAATTTCGTGATTTACGTTTCGAATTTAGGAGATCCCCCCCCCCCGTACATATTTACTCGAATAAACTCCGATAGGTAACATAGAAACCAGACTGAGAAGTCTGAATTCGATAAGGACACAAGCTTAATCTTTTAACGATGAAATAAGGAAATTAACTCTGTTTGAAAAATATTAAGCGACCATTAGGGAACACGACAGTGAAAATAAAACAACAACTGTTATACCATTTAAAGTATGAAACTGACGAAGAACAAAAACAGTGAGTATTTAGAAAAGAGAAAATAGTGAATGAAGGAGAGAAAATTATGTATTAAGTGCTTCGCACAATGTCAAGAAAAAATTGGAGTATCACTTCGGCAAAGAATAAGGGAGCTTGTGGAGAAAGGATGCCAGACCAAAATTAGAGCAATATTCGTATTATGTGAACCCTTAAATGCTGATTTCAACGGTTGCCGCGATTTAATTTTGTTATTAAAAAAGTTGGGGTGGAGTTTTTTTTTTGTTTTTTTTTGCGATTCTTTATCACCGAATTTATTACAAAATTTGAATTATGCGTTCTGTAAAAATAAATCGCCGAGTGACGTAGCTAAAATTGGGCACGGTAAAATAGGCGAAATTTAGATTTTCCACAATGACGAATCGGATTATTTTTTAAGCGATGACAAATAATCTGAACACTACAATAATGTAAACGGTATTATTAGATTTTATTTATGGCCATCGCAATAGCTGAATTACTGCAACGATCGCATTACCGAATATTAAAAATCATTAAAAACAAACGTTTAATATTCTCGCATGGAATGAAACAGAAAATATGCACATATGTGACGCACGCACACTTGGACAGCACTGCCTGTATTAAAAGCACAACATCATAAAGCGTAGTGTCCCATACAGATTATTGTACAATTACCACACATCAAAAATGTAAAAAATAAGCAACCACCAGGGGGGGGGAGCCAAATTCTTAATGCCAATGACATGCAGTAGCTGTGCGCATTATTTTTTTTTTTTCCATTTGCTTTTAAAATGTGTCGAATAATCTCTAATCAAACGAAGATAAAGAAGAAGAAACAATTCCTTTTCAACGAAGGTGGTGACACATATATATTCAATACGATATGAATAAATCAAACTGGTCAGATTATTAAAATATGTCGCATTTATGATTGGCGAAAATTTAAAATTCGCCAATTTTACCGTTTACGCTTTCCACCGGATTCCATAGTTATCTTAAGGAACATCTGTCCGCCAAACTTTACAACATGTTTAGTGATGAAATACCGAAGTTCTGCATTTTTTTTTTTTTTAAAAGTAAACCCGCAACAACTGTTGTAATCAGCATTAAACGGCCCGTATTATTGTAGTGAAAAATACAATAACACAATTTAATAAAGAGTCTTTCAACAACATCCTGTTTGTTAATTATGAAATACAGTAATTTATAATAAATACAAATATAACAAACAAATTTAAGAATACAATGAACACTTAGAAACATTTTATTCTTAAATTTGTTTGTTATATTTGTATTTGTTGTAAATTACTATATTTTATAATTAACAAACAGGATGTTGAAAGATTCTTTATTAAATTATGCTGATATAGCAATTTACCTTCATAAATTCTATTAGCTGATAATGGGTTATACCCGAAAATGTTTCTAAGTAAGCATTCATTTTATTCGTAAACTTGTTTGTTATATTTGTATTTGTTATAAATTACAATAACACAATTTCTGTCTGATATCTCTTGAGAGCTCTCTTTATTATTTTCCCGAAGACATTCCAGTTTTTCCTTTGCATCGGATGAAGTATACTTACTACATATTTAAATATAATTCTCTAGATTCTCTTGCATTGTGTTTGCTCTTTATAATATCGTTCCTTAATAGCCACCGAATCTTTTTCAACAACGTTTACTTCCTCGTTCCACCTATGAAACTTTTTAAAATCCTCATCACCTATCGAATTCGGGCTGAAAATCCGGTTATCGAGTTACCATTTATGTATACTTATATATATATATATATATATATGTATATGTATATGTATATTTTTTTTTCCTTCTTTTTATCTAAACTATAAGAATACATCGTAGAATTATACAAAAATTGAAGTAACCTGCTGGATAGCTTATGGTTACTGGTAGTGGTTATTTGTATATATGTTTAACCTTAAATAATTTGTGCATAAAAATGTTGGAAAATGTTTCAATAGAACCATCTCATTAAATTGCAATGAGCAGTCTATATTCTATCGAATCTTAATTCATTATATTTAAGACATGTATATAGTATATGGTATAAACGGCTTCCGTTTCATTATTATCACAGTTACAGCATATACATATATTGTTTTTAATTATCTTTAATTTATACAAATAATAACCAATAGAGAACCGGGTCCAATAAGTATTTGGCACATATAATAGTTCGTATTAAAATTTTTATCTTTAAAACGCGTTGTAACATTAGAAAGAAAGGTTTTAATTAATTTACCATTTACCTCTTGATCATATCTAGATTTAAATTTTGTGAAAACCAGATCATTAATTACTTTAAGATTGTCGTTATTTATTTTTCCATATTGAGTTACTTTATTCTTAAATATAGGAGATCCTTTTTTTTTATATATATATATATATATATATATATATATATATATATATATATAAATCTATTAACTATTAGAATAATAGATGTAGTTATGTATTAGCGTAATATTTATAAGAATGTCAGACTATATGCTGATGATTTATTACTCATCTATAATATACCTATGATGACAGGAAAAGTTGATATCTTCGCTTGTATAAACAGATGTAATTAAATGAGCTTGGTTTAATAGTCAATTCGTTAAATCTAAAATTTGAAATTAACAAATCACAAATCACGGTGGTATTCTGCCGTAGACTAACATATGAGCAAGTGTTTTAAATGATAATATTAAGCTTAACAACTGTATCCCTGCCACATCTATTAAATACTTAGGTTTTATAATAGATAATAAATTAACTTTCTTTAAGCACACAGAGCGTATAAATAATAAAATAATAAAGTTAATATATATTATTATATTTTTAAATCTCTCGTGAGAAAACGGTGAGGATTAAAGTATAAAACAAAATTAATTTTATACAATGGATTAATACAGTCATAATCATACTGCTCCAGTGTATACTATTCTAATTTAAGTAAGCAGTTAATTAGTAATATTCTAACTCTAGAAAATTTCTCACAGACGTAACACCTTCTTACACACACACACACATACATACATATATATATATGTGTATGTAGGATTGCGCTCCTAAATTGGGTATAAATCGCAAAATTCTCACGCCTCCATCTCACTTTGCTCTTATTACAGCTATTATTAATTTACGCAATCATTTCCTTTTTCTAACATCCACCATTTCTAATAACAATTACCTCTTCCTTGCCTTAACACTTATTTTATTATTACCCCTCTTCATTGCATCTCGTACACATTTTCCTTTTCCTTTGTTTCCCTTCAAACACGCTTATATCTGCACAACTTGCTAAAGTAATTTGTCCTCCGGCTTTACTAGACGGTCTCACTTCCATGAAAAAAAAATTGTTTACAACACTGTGTCAATGTTTTTCGCATAAGACAATTTTTCTGTTTTCCGGTCTCCCTTCTTTCTGTTTTATCTTTCCAAATGATTTAATAACTACAGTTATCCACGAATACTTTTTCCTCCTTTCTGTTGCAACTTTGATCTCTTATTGCGAACGTTTCTTATCGCCACTTTGTTCACTTTCATTTGCCGTGTGTTTCCCGCCAAAACATGAAATGAAATGATTGTTGGCTCAAATTGTTTTGCTATTTTCGTGTCTGTTTTTTTAAAAATTCCCAACTACCAGAATTTTCTCTGTATCCCCGTATGTTAGAAATTTTATCGTATATTTCGGTGCCAACCATTTACACATCTTCTCATAATAATAATAATAATAATAATAATAACAACAATAATAATCGTTCCTTCCATCTCTAAATTTATTCTGATCCTTGGTTCCATTTAGGTTCGCATCTCTATCACGCTTTATATCGTATTTTCGTTTATATTTCTTCTCCGCATTCTCTCCAATAGTGTCATGCCTTTTTCGAATGCTCTTCTCTTTTTTCCCCTTGGTTTGCTGAACCTTCAACGGAACAAAGTAAAATATTTGAACTTTGTTTGTTTCTTAACAACTCTGCCCTACATGTAGCATCAAAAACGTTACACGGTTCTTCTTCATATGTCAATGATAGGGAACACCTTACTGCGTGCTAAAACCCGTTAGAGAGTTTCTTTTTTTCCCTAATCACCCTGCCGCGCTGAGAAGTGACTAATAGCTTCGATAATTGGAACTCCTACGCGATTTAAACTCCCGACGCTTAGAAATTTCGGCTACGGTCACGGTGAATTCGGTCAGTTCCGTAAAAATAAACAATCGGGGTCCAATTGAAATAGAGAGAAATAATGAATAGGAGGCGCGTAAAAAAATATTTGAGCGTACGCGTATGAACCGAAAACGGAAGAGCAGGGTTTTCATGGTCTATTATGACGTGCGGTGTAGTCGAAGCGTAACGTTTTTGACAACGACGGAATAAAAGGCTGTGCAGATGGTGTGCGAGAAAGTGAACATAGACGAGAACAGGGACTCCAAGTAATAAAGATGGCTTAAAGAGATAGAAAGCCTGGTGGTGCATGGCTACTAAATGCACTGCGTACGTTCACGTATAAATGATTCGGGATGTCCCGAGAGAAATCCGGCTACATTTTCACACAATGTCTGAGATTCGCGCTTCGGCTTCGTTATCAGTGCGTACTGCGAAATTCGCCAAATTACTACTGAATTTCGTCTTTAGCTCAGTTTCCACTTTTATGTAGCGTACTACAGAATATAAGCAGATAAAAAATGTCGCTGAGCAAAAAAATTTCAGTTGACAAACTCTGAAAATTTCGCTTTCTATTAGATTTCTTGTTTTAAGCTTTTAGCTTTTTTCTTTTTTTTTTTTATTTTACGTTTTCTTGTTCTTGTTTTTCTATCCCTTTTTTTTTTTTTTTTTTTTTTTTTTTTTTTTTTGACATTTGTTACTTATATATTGACTATCGTAGTAATTTGCCCATCTAACTTTTTAACTTTACCCGATATAGGGGAAATTGAAAAAATTTACTTTTAAACTTTCGCCCGGCGAAATTCCACCTCTTGCCACAGTTTACGCACATAGGTTAAGTGATGGGCTTTCGAAGATTCCGATTTTTCAAGCCTTAAAAACAATACCCCGCCTCTTTCCCCGTCTGAAACATTTAACGATAATAATAATAATAAACGTAACGCGATAATAATAATGAAACAAACGAAAAATTAAGCGCAAATCGTTGCGGTTGAAGACATTCTTTAAGAACTGTGGCCGGAAAATTCATTATTACAAAAACAAAATCTTTCTGGTACATACATTCAAGACTAACGGCAAATTAAGTCGACACAAAAGGAGCGCAGCACGTCCCGCACACACACACACACTTGCTGCTTACCCCGTATATCGAAAAGTAAAATTGATAATTATTGCCCAATGCATGTGTGTGTGGTCCTAAACCTTTTTTCTTTTGTAGAATAAAATCGATAACCTTCTACATGAGAATTGTTATTGTTTGTGTCTTGTTACAGTTTGTTGGTGTAGTTAAAAAAAAAAACAACTAAACCGTTCACTCTAAATTAGTGTTACTGAAAAAGCACTAAAAAAGATAAAAAATAATACTTACTTGATTGAAAGTTTAAAATATACCGAAACTTAAGAGGCTACTAAATTGGCATCAAATTCAAATTACAATTAAAAAATCATAACGTTCTAAAATACTTGGCTTACAGAAAATAATAACTGTATTTTTTACTCATTTAATGTTTTTTTTTTTTTTTTTACATTGCTGAAATCTGAATTCGGTGTGCGCGAATTTTAATTAAACAACCTCTTTAAGACTTATTAAAAATTCATTTTGTTACAACTTACGAATAATCACGCCGACATATATCTATATGATGTGGCTACTAGCCGATACACTTTCGAATGAACAAAGAATCATCAAAATCGTTTTTTAAAAAAATGAAAAGTTTTTGCGCGAATGACCAAAGCATAAGCCAGGCATGTAACACGCTCTAATATATCTTAGACTTTGGTCTGACATGTATCCATCTTTATTCCCTGATCATTACCGAACATCACAAATCTCTGATATAAAACTGTTGAACTGTCGCGAAAACTGTATCGGTGATTAATCGAGAGCTCAGATAAATTCGTAGACTTGCCTACTGCAGTTAAGTCGCTACAGTTCTGGCTTGCCAGGTTTGCCCGCAGGCTTACCACCTTTCGTCGTTAATAAACCGTGACAGTTCTGGCCCCCGGTACGGCGTTATCTGTAGAGTTAACCGTGCAGACAAGTGTGTCCCCTGAACTTATCTTTTCCGTTTATAATGAAAGGTAGTTTTATTCCGTACAGTTTCCGTCACGGTCCAGACTTTTGGCGGTTAAGTCTGCGGACAAAACCGTACGTATGTGGCGGACTATTCACACTTACGCTACTACGGTGGTAAACATCTTACTGCATTTACGATCAACGGAGTTCATGATCAACTAAAAATAAATGGTTTCACGCAATCATCCGAAAAATATGTGTCACAACAATGTGCTTCGACAAAAAAAAAAAAGGTATACGCAGGTAGCGATTTAATTTTTCCATGTTTTCTTCAGCGATAATCGATCAGAATCCGATGCATCGATATTTAAATATTTTTCGATTATGTCGTCATCTCAAAAATCCTAAACTTTTACGACATCAGGATTCTATTTGCCAACTTCGGCAAACTGTATTCGCCGCATCGCTTTTTGAGTTTTTTTCTTTAATATATCGTATTTTTTAGTACTTTTATAGCCGGTTTTTAATATTTACTTTTCCAAAAATGTTACGGTGCTCGCAAAAGTGCTCGCACTTTTATAACTTATTTTTAATTTCTACTTCTCCTAATAAAATGCACTCTGGGGAATTATGAATCAACTCCCTACGCTGGTAGATGTTTTACTTCCGGTACCGCAAACGATGGAAAACAGGAAACTCTTGGTAACTCGTGATTGTGTTATGGATTGTGCAGAACATAAGCTTTTCATAGTGTATTAGAAGTCGAAAATGAAATTGCCGAAGAGCTACTTTCTCCTAAAATTTGCACGGCTTCTTTTTATCTTAATCAATATTCAGTTTTAAGTTAGATGCGACTTGAGTCTATAATGATGCTAGTGACGGCAGTACTAGCTGAACGGTTAAAATTAAAAAGTAAACAGAACTATATAGTAGCCCCGGGCGGACACGTCAGCAACTCCTACCTCAAGGATATAACAAGGGCAATAGATTATATTGAAGCGTGTATATCTTATTTGGCTTTTTTATTCTTATATCAGGGATGCCACCGCGAGTTTTATTCCCGCGGACCTACTTTATTTATTACACTGTTATTATGATGATTACCGCTTTTAATATGATATTTATTATTATTATTTATATATATATATATATATATATATATATATATTTTATTCACGCACATAAGAATGTTAATTATGATTTAGTTATTTATTACCAACTCGTACATAGATCTTTCGAGGACGGTCGACCGCAAGAAAATTTGAATATTCTTATTTAAAATCAAAAATAATAAAATACTACAATTTAAGTGATAAAATGTCCACCGTATGGTGATAATTATAAACTTAAATAATTTATATACATATCTCGAATTCCGGAGGGGTCGATGCCGATGATATAGTGATGCTGATTTGTAGTGTTCCTCTTCGTTAATCCTGTTTATCTATTTTCCTGACGTAGGACTTCTCATATGCGAATCTTTTCTTTCGTTTTCGATTTTAACCAAATTAATTCATTGATACCTTTTTCGAATAAACGCGATAAAATGATTATGATTTTATACGGCCGAATACAATCACGGAAAGCGTCTGGCCAATGTAGTGGGCCACCGGCGCGGACTCCCACTCGGCCTTTATCTTAAATGTCTTTTTCCGGCTCCCAAATCTGACTGATTATTCGTGAACGTATTTCCGATCTCCAAACCAAATCGAAGATCCCTCCACCATAGGACGGCGTTTCCTCCAGCACTATTTCCATTACGTCAGACGTGATGTAACATTACTCCAGGCATCATCATCCCCGATCATTCGCCGAACTACACACACATTTACACTCACACTCGCCTTAAATTCTATGTTAATTACTAATTTGTTTATTATATTTATTATTCATGTAATGTACACATTACAATATTATAAAGGTATTTTCTTCCGTACACTGCTTGTAAACTGTCAATAATAAGTAAACAAATGAATGTTCAAAAATTGCAGTTACTAACACTGTTAGGCAGTAGAGGAATTCTAGTCTTCAAAACACCGATGACACAGAGTCGGTTACATTTTAAAACTGAGAATAACGTAATTACCGAAATGTAGAAGACATGAAAAAACTCATAAACGACATAAAAAAACGGAAGCAAACATACGTACAAACATTAAAAAATAACTTTTTAACCGGATGAATGTTTAAAAAATTAATTGATTCGCCTTATATTCATTTCGGCTACACAAAACAGCTTTAATCATTTCGAACGAGAGCTATTTCTCGCACATGCATCGTCAACTAAATTTCAAACAGTACTCGAGCACACACTAGTGTGTGACAGCCGAGAGTGGCATGCATCGAGTTCGATATTAAAACAGATTCTTCGAAACGATTGCAAACTCTGAGAAGTGCCAAAATCGATTATCACTAAAAACCGGCTCGCATATTCTTTCAAGCTGGGAATAAAAGAAAAAGTCTCCTGTAAGTAACGAGTGTAAGACTTATTGTGCGCAATTGAACGAAACTAAAAAGAAAAAAAAGCCAAAAAAAGGTAACACAAAAGCACAGCGATTAATTGCGATAATTTTAATATGTATTATTCGCGGACGAAAGTAAACGAAAAAAGAACGTAGTATGAGAGGCGGCTAATCCAGATATATATATATGTATATATTATAAGGATAATAATATAAATTTTAGCGCGCAGTAAAAGATAAACAGGCGATGCTTGGTAAAGTGTTATTGTAAATAACAGCTTCGGAATGGGGGGCGGAGGAGTCATGTTAACGGTTGAATTTATGGGCCATTTTACTGGTTCGTTTATGGCAGTTGAAGGCGAACGACTGGGGCGCCCATAATTTGAATAATTAGCGGATAGCGTGTGTCGTCTTCAGCGTACGTACGCATTCGCGAAAACGTTCCAGCAACCGGCTTTTGAATTTTCCGAATCATCTGCCTTTATTACATCTGTCCGCACCCACCGCGTCCGCGCCTTTTTTCCTTCCTCCGTGCCACATATTGCTACCTCGCGACTCCAGACTTTCCAACCCGCTATACTTTTATTGCTTACCTAAATGCTACACCGAAACTCACGCGCACTTTACACGTGTGACTGAACAATCTAATATCCGCCTGTGCCACTGGTCACATATTTCATCCGGAAATCCAAGAAAAAAGCGCCCTTCTTCTTAAGCGTGAATTTTAGACAATACGACTTTTTTCTTTACATTTCTCTGTACACATATACGAATATATTTTTTGCCGTTCTGCATGTGTGTTTTACATTATTATCATTACTATTACTACTATCATCATTATTATTATTATTATTATTATTATTATTATTATTATTATTATTAGGGCTGACCGGTCATATTTAAAAATGTACTTAATTAAACCGTAATTTTGGATTAAAGAGGTGTGTATACTATGGAAGAAAACAAATCGTCTTTATACTTAGACGCAGCGTACTTTGAAGAGGTTAATTTGCGAAAAGATTATTCGTTTTTTTTTTTTTGTTTTTTTTTTTTAGTCCCCAATTCGTAATACGATGGGGTAAATATATTTATAAAATTCATACCAATATAATTTATATAAATAACAGGTCTGTCCTGAGCCCGTCCATTTAAGTTTATGCAACCCTGACAGACTGTTTTACAATGTTTATAATAATTACATAAATTTAATATTAATACAGGTGTAACTTAGACGGTGATTTGATTTATTTCGGCTATCGTAAAACTACTGAACATATTGTAAATAGTTTAATTACTAATTGATGATTGCTAATATTGCTAATATTACTAACAGCCGGAAAGGATATGCTTAATATTATCAGGAAAGTTACACATTACACAGTTATTTGAGTGTGCAATTTTATGTTTATGTAAATAATCTTTGAATAGACCGCGTGTCCAGTAAGAAATTGGACATAAAAAAAATTTGGCGTAAAAACTTTATTATGTAGTCTATCATCTATGGTTGGAAAAAAAATTTTTTAGCTATACCGTTATTATATTCGTCCCACTGCGCCTGAAATTTATTATTATAATACTTATCTCGTATATATAAGTGTTTAAATTGTTTAAGCGTTAACGAGGTTTGTTCGTGTGTGAAGTAAGGTTGATGATACTGTACGTTATGGAATTCATGATTTTTAATATTATTTTTTTATTAAAAATAGACTTTATATGTGTTTCTGTATTTCGTAACTTAATGGGGTTTAATACCCGCAATGACAATATGCCATGTAGCTCTGGTAGTTCTATAAGCCTTAATAATTTTTATCGCAATAGTTCTCTGAAAACTTTTTAATATATTTTGAAATCTTTTAACTTTTAAAATGTGTCTATGTATATTACACTACCATAAAGTATGTTAGGCAATATTACGTTTTTATACTTCTTGTAATTTAATCGGTTGTTATTATTATATAATTTGTTAAATACAATTAAAAATGTATTTATTTTTTTAGTGATATAGTGAAAATAGTTATAAAATTTTAAGTTATTGTCTATTAATATACCTAAAAATTTGGTTTGACTAACTATACCAATATTTAATCCGTATTAGAGCAAGTTTAATATTCGTTAGAACCAGGTTTTTTACATGTTCTGCTGTTGAGCACGCTTTCCTTTATTGCGAACCGTCGATCTATTCAATTGCAATTTTCATCCGTACGTCATTCGTGCGAAGAAATTATTTTATTTATATAAAACCTCGCAGTTCAGTAAAAAACTGCGCATCAGTCGATAACGTTGTTAGAAGTGAAACTCCTTTTATGGAATGCAATAAATTTTAAAGGAGGAAACAAAAAAAAGGTACATTGAAGTAAATAAAAGTATACTTAAAACTAACAAAAATGATATTTGTTAAATCAATTAATCTCGGATTTGCATGTACTGATTGTATACGTGTACATGTAACAATAAGTACGTGCAAGTGAAACTTGTGTAGTGTTTAATTCGAGATGATTATCTGCAGATCGTTATTGATTAAACAAATATATAATTTTTGTTAGTTTTAAATATACTTTTATTTACTTCGATGTACTTTTTTTTATTTCCTCCTTTAAAATTTATTGCATTCCATAAAAGGAGTTTCACGTCTGATACACAAAGGCCTAAGAACAGACAGCATAATCTAGAGAAGTCTGAGCCGGAGAACGACCGTTCGGCAACAGCGTCGTTTAATTTTCCAGTTGGTGAAACTTTTTCAAGAAAAAACCTAATTAGCAAATGGTCGAGTGTGTAAACAAGCTCAAAATCGGTTAATACATATTAAGCCGGTGATTAGTCCGACAGAAGCCATTTGTGCGAGTAAAATGAATATATACAATTTTATAAATTTCGATATTCACTTCAGCTGGGGGACATGTGAACTTTACCGGTCTTTTAGCTAAGTAATGTTCCAAAAAAAAACGGGAAAATCTCAATTCACACTAAGTAAACTTCGACGAAGCAATGCGTACTTGAAAACGATTAAACCCTGAAAAATGACTTTCCGCTCATTTCAAAACCCCCCTAGCGGCTGGACGGCGGTACACTTTATAAACCCGATCGCTCCGTTCCCGTGCCACAAGCATCTATGAGCGTTGGCCAAGTTAGTTCCATAACCACCGGGCTGTATTACAGAGTGTCCGTTAGCTACCCATTCCCGTTAAATCTTCGAACCGGCGACGCGTCCGTGACATTTGGTATTTCTCATCCCGCCGCAACGCTTATTAAACGATATTTTCGTCGTTACCTGATAACCGTCTCCTCCACGATAGTTATTCCGTGCTGATATGCATCACGATTTCCCGACAAGCCCAAATATCGTTGTTCCGCTGCTGTTTCGACCTCCTAATTGCTTCGAAACTGCCGTTACTTTTTTATAACGACGTCGAGACAAATAGAGTTTTTTTCTTTTTTTCTTTTTTTTGTTTTTTTTTTTAAAGTTAATATGGGACTTGCTTCGTTATTAATTCCTCGCCGACTGCTTTATTTCTTTAATTATTTTCATTATCACTCGGCGCCGTTAGAATGTCCACCGCTGCAGTCTCCGGTAACGATTGGTTTTGCTTTTTTGTAATAATCCACCCTCCGGTAAAAGTTTGCTAAACTTTCCGATATGTTGAACATAATACGAAATATTTTTGATTCGCTTATTTCTTAATGATACGAAAAAAACGTTTTTGTTAATTTTTGTTAACGAAGCAGTAAAATTACAGCGAAATATAAAAGTAACATAAACACCGGCACGACAGTTCCGAATTGACTATTAAAACACTCGATCCACACTTTTTTGGCGTGTGCTATGTCAGAATTTGCGCCATCTTAGACAGTCACACAACGGCCACCAATACGTTGCACACTTCCTGCACATTATCAGACCAACTTTTGCAAGAAAGCCTACCGGATTAACTCCCGCCACCATCGGTGGTAATTAATTCTTTTTTAATAAGCGCTGTAAATTTAACTTCAAACTTACAACCGTCTACAGTGCCAGCGCACAGTTTGCGTGACGCAAACAAATTAAAATCATAGCCGGCCCAATCCATATTTCCTTCGAAGCCTGTATCGTTAACAAACACTATTGAAGCGAAAATAAAATTAACCGTAACAATACCATCGAACGTAAGTCTAATCAAATACTTTAACATATTAACATTCTCTGCGGTCAACCTCCTGCTGTCTGTAACTCAGTTTCGAATCTGGATTTAGTACTCCAAAATATCTCTGATATTATTCCACCAAGGACGCCATTATTTGGGGCAGCGGAAGACTGACGAAGAGAATAACATTAAAACGAAACTCGGGTACTGACTTTTTTCAAATTTTGTGTATTGGAAAAAAATCCGCGGACGCGATAAAATTATACAACAATAGGTGCTAAAGCATTTACAAAAAGCTTGAATGAGATAATATGACTTACGTGTTAAAAATAATTAATTTTTAGCGTTATACGACGATTTTATAGTACAAATTTAAGATCACCAAAAAAATAAAAAATAAAAAACAGAAACAGATTAAACATACTTAATTCGCGTCGAAAAAGATACATCTATGATAAAAATATGTTAAAAATATCCAACGGCATCATCATCTCCTCTCTTTATCATTAATGAAGAAAGCCTTACGTTACATTTAGACGAAAAGGATTCTTCCCACTAAGTGAAGGAAATTTCATTTATGTTTTTTTTTAATTTTCGACACAGAGGATGGTGATGATATTGAAAATAGGAAATCATAACAATGCCGTCGCGATTCTTTCTCTCGATTTTTATAGAAATTAGTCTCGGGTAATTACATCGATCGACAACGAATTGTTTGGTAACCTTTGAGCCTATCAGTAGCACGATCTCTCGAGAAAAAATAGCCTAGTCAGTTTGTTTTCCGATCTTTTTCTTCAGCTTTCGAAAACAAAACGACTGAACACACACGTTGCGACTATGATCTTCCACGGAAATACATAAAGAAAGAGAAAGAATTTCATTAAATTATACATGCGAACTATTTGTGAAATAATTTTAAATTTAAAAATTGATATATTTCCGGCAATCGAAACAAGAAAAGAGAAGCGACGATCGAGGGAAGAGAACAAGAAGTCAGATGAATGGAATCATCGAGCAAGTTTCACCGAATTAAGGGACTAAGTAGGAACATCAAATATATGTAGGGCGAAATTTGGACCTATTTATGTACTCGTAATAGCAGTTTTATCGTCACAAATATGTCCCTACTTTTTATATAACGTTGTTCTAATCGTTCATATTAATTCATTATATGACATAAATGTATTCTTATGTGTTACATGGTGAGTCTATGCATATGTGCGTTATATGTGATTAGCGTGTGTATGTACCTGAATGTGTGCATTAAAGTGTATTTTGCTTATGGTTTGTGTGTTGTTATATATTTATTATATATACACTAATGTATACACTGTAATTGCCTTCATGCTGTTGTGCATACCCCTATTAAATAAATAAATATCTGAACGTGATGATGTAGGTCCTAAAGTTTGCGTAATGAAATTTAGCATTTTTATATATAAATCCATATATATATATATATCCATATATATATACACACACACACACACACATATATATATATATATATATATATATATATATATATATATATATATATATACAATACGCTGGGATAATTAAAATTAAAATATATTGTGATTAGTTAATATTACTGTTTAAGAAGTTAATAAAATCTGCCGCACAATCACGAAATGGAAACGAAATTATTCAAATAAAAAAAAACATTAATGAAACGGAAAAAAAAGGAATAAAACGTTTTTTTTTTTTATGATTTATTATAAAAATTTAATAAAAATGCAGTAAAAAATAAAAAATAATTATTCGATAAAAATATATTTCAGAGTGAGATATCTTAAGGTGATATTATGGTAATTATTATAAAAAATTAACTTTTTATAATCGGAAACAAATTCATACTAATCGAATAATAAGTACTAATACTGTATAAGAATTACGATAATATTACTGTGAAATATGTTTTTTATCGATTTTTTTACTGTATTGTATTGTATTGTATCCATTAACGTGCCGTGTACTGCAACATTGGCCAGAGGCACGGGTGAATGAAGTTTAGATGTTATTAAGGATATCGGATAGTGTCAGAAATCTGAAGAGCAGCTGGACATTCAAGAATTTCAGAGAGCGAACTGGGGACAGACGTAATTGGGACCGGAATAGATTGAATTTCGGGCAGACTATCAAAAGATGGCGAGCGGATAAGGGAACAGAGTATAGATCACAAGTAGAGGAATCTGAGTTATTGTAATAAAAAGGAATGAGATATTTTTGCGTGGCCAATGCGTAGACGGCATGATATAACTTCTTCTTTACGACGGCTGGATCTTGATGAAGTACTCCAAATTTCAGTATTTGAGCCGATTGAACGCAATTTGTTCGAGGTAGGAACTTCATGCCAAATCTTCGACCATTTCTTTTTTAGTAGAGATTTGATTGTTATAGAATAGTCCGATGATGGTACCTTGTCTGAAATCGGGAGGCATGAAGTGGCCTCTTTCGCTGCAACATCTACCAGCTCGTTTCTCATGATGCCCTTGTGTCCTGGAATCCACGTGAAGGTGATACGAATCGAAGCGGTAGATAAATGTTTTACTATTTAGTGCATTTCTATTAAATTTTTATAATAAATCTTGAAGTCGGTATTTAAAAAAAAAAAAAAAAAATATTTTACAATTTTTAGCATTATACTTGAATTTTTTTCTTGCTATTTTCGTCACATTATTCTTCATATTTTATGTTGCAAAAAAAAAAAAACACGAATCGGTTTCTTTATTTTGAATTGCATTTCCACAGTGAAAATACCAAAAGCTACATTTTTCCATGGTGATAGTATTTTAGGTCAATCTTCTCTGTTATACTAATGAAAAATACGAAGAAAAAAAAATTATCCCAAGGAACCGCATTTTTTCACCTTTTTTTGACGAATATACACAATTTATGTTTACCGATTTTCATCAGTACTCACATGGTGGCACTTATGTTTAATGGTACTCTTTCTATCGATAAAATATTTGAACAAGCGTTATGCGCGACCAAACATAAAAAAAAAAAAAAAGAACATGCTTCTTTTTGAAAGTTGGTAAAGAGAAAAAATTCCGGTAACATTGTTCGCGGAATTGCTTTGAATTACAAATCGGGGCTAGAGAGGACATAAATAAATTAAAAATTACCCCTCCGGCTCGGGGGCCTTATTTTCAAATCAAATCGAATATATGTTTTTTCGGATAGTTACGAAAATTGAGTAATAGGTGTGACCTAATGTACACACGAACATTCGAAATAGTAAACATTGACAGTAGGAGAAAAGAGCGGTGTCTTATAATTACGCGACTGGCAATTATGAAATAATGAACAATTTGTAAGAAAAAACTCGTTTTGAAACTAGTGCGAAAACATACATCCGTAGATTTTATTCTATTCTGAGGTTTTATCAAGTTTACAAATTTTTAATTTCGTTGCGATAACGTACGCGCCAATTTTATTCAATAAGTACTCGACAATTGCCAATAAAGCGGGAAAAAATACAACAGAAATCGATCATCGGGGTCGTTGAAATGACCCAAAGCCTGCTTGCGAATTTGTGAATGCTTCAGAGCCCGCCTCCTATGACGATAATTATAACCATTCGAATTCCGAATGATGCGATGAACACAATCTCAGTAGGCGGTGTGTTTTGACCTGCGATTAATAATAATCCCTTTTAAATGATATGAAGCCGCTCCGGAACATTCATCAGTGCGCCAATACGTAGGCTGAAGAAGAGCCGTTATCTAAAAAGTGAGTAATGTACGGAATTATCTGAAATATCTTCTTTTTGCTATTTTTATTTATCTTTCCGAAATCTGAGAATGAAACTTTCGATTACTACATATTTTAAAAAACCTATTATCAAATTAGCTTTCTTATATTATATAGTAAAATTGTTTCAGTTTAAATTTTGTTAGTTATATATTTTTGATTGTCCATTAGTGTATCCTTTCGAAATAACCATAAATTTTAATAATAAATCGCCAACGTGCCTCAGGAAAGGCAATCCTCCATATTCGTATAATTTAGTATATTAATTATTATTCGTGGAAAACACAAAATAAAATCGGCGCTCATACCTGAGTTCAACTACATATTATTTAAATTGTAACAATATGAAATTGTACCTATGTATTATTGACTGTGATCCCGAAACATGCGATTCGGTGATTTACCGAAATATTTCCGTACGCATAAGAGTTCACCAAATAACGACCGCTAAAACATTTGGAACAGCGTATATTTTTACTAAGATTCTACCCGATAATGGGATATTTTTTACTAACGGAACTGGGTTGCCGCCGCTTAGTCACTAGATAGTTCTGATTAACGCGAATCTGAGGACACTGAGAATTTTCGTATATTAATTCCCCGATATTTCTTCTGATTTTTGTCTACGGAACAGCAAACGTTGGCCATGAACGAAAATAAAACACGACTTCAGGTGTTTAAGCGTAGTGCGATTGATCAAGCACAGAGGCACTGGAACTCAAATATGAATAATCGTTTACGCTGCTGAGTTTTCGGTAGTTGATAAGAAATATAATAAAAATGAAATGTTCCAGCGATATTGTTAGTTGTTATCTGAAAATTAACTTCACAGCGTGGAAGGGAACGGTGAACTTTCGTTTTTGGATGTGACGGAAATGCCACACGGATAGTTTATTGAACACACCGCAAGAAACTCGCGCGGGAAGATTTTAAGGACTCACACCATGTCGCAGGCTAAAGCAATTACCACACAAGGAGAACCGTGCAGAAGTTTTTAAACGTCAGAAAGCGTTAGATTTCATTAACGTTTTTTTATTGTTGTTTTTTTTATATAATTATCTATAGAGTAGAAATAAATGTATATATATATATATATGTGTGTATATATATATTTGAAAAAAAAAAATTAAAAAAAGAAGGCCACTAAACTACTCACTCTGATATGTTAACTGGGGGGATGCACTGAGAAAGTAAAAAAATAATTCCTCGATAAAACGCTAAAATGTACCAGTTTAACGGGGTACATATTACGAATATTCTTAAACAACATTAATACCCTATAACTGAAGTCGGCACAAAATTCAAATTACAATTAAAAAACCACATTAAATATTCGTAACATTTCCAACACTGTGAGCTTATAAAAAATAACTGTATCAATCAAATTAATCATCTGTACTTATCCTCTATCAAAAACCTCAATCTGTCAAAAGCTTTCTCTCACACTGACATCGTTGAGGAGAACTCTGTATCCTACTCATATTTTATAAATCCTTTATCCGCTCTTGCCGGGATTGTTTTATTTATAGCAATTCTTCCAGGTCTCTTCTTTCCAAATTAGATAAATACACCTGTCTTCGTCTTCACCTTGGTGCCCTGCGATCAACCCCAATGGCGGCTATCCTTGCTAAATCGCATACTCTAATCTAAATCTTACTCGGGTTATCGCTTCTTGATTAAGCGCCCTCTTGTTTGCTCTTCTTCACTTGTTCCTTCTCACTTTTCTAACCTTCGCAAGTGACGATTTACCTCTAATAAAACTCCAATTTTATTTTCCTTATATTTCTGTTTGTCTTCTTCAATATTCGCCATTTATTTATAGCTATGAAAAACTGCCTTATTTCTGTTTCAGTTTTTATAATTATCTTCATGCTATTTAAATATTGACTTTCTTTGCCATTCTGTTCTAAATCTGTTCCTCAACATGTCTCCAGAATCGAATTTATCAGTGCTTTAGGTCCACTTTTTCACCACTATATATATATATATATATATATATATACTGCCGGTTCCAAAAGGTCAAATAGAGTTGGTTCTGCTTCTTTTTTTTTTGTTTTGTCCAGCCTTAAATCACTCTGAATCTTTCAAACTTCCTTCTTTTTGCTCAATTTTCTATGCGGAAATAACTATTCTACGCCCTGTCCTCTTTGTTTCCTCATCATTGATTTTCCATTAAGTGTCATAATCTCGGATTCTAAAAGTGCTTTACAGGCCATTACATCCAACCTTCCTGCTCCCTCTTCCGATTATGTAATTCTTCTCATATGCCCCCTCATTCATGATCTTCTATGGATTCCTGGTGTCATTTGGGCATTGCGGGTAATGAAATATTCATCAACCCGTTCTTCCATTTCCAGTGGCAAAATTTTGAAACACCTTTTCCGCTCATTCCAAACTATGCTTCAACTGCTATATTTCTTCATCTCTCTATTCAGCCATCTCTTCCTCCTCGTCTATAGTTTTCTTGATACTTGCCTTCTCTTAAACGCTCTACAATCTCCGCTATTTGTCGCCTTCGCTTTAACCACAGTTTCCTTCGCGCATTATTTTCACGGTTTTCATCTACTTCTACTCCATTTTGTCCTTTTCATCCCCCTTCTAATTATTTTTCTTGTGACCTTTATATCGTGTTTTATTTGAATGAGCGCTCTTCTCTGTTGAACAACCGTCCCTCTACTCTTTTCTATTAAAACTCGATATTCCTACTCCCCTTAAGAGTGCTTCTATTCCCTCATTTCCTTCTGCTTCTGTTATTCATGACCTTGAATTATTTTTCTCCCTATCCTCAAACGTTTAAGAATATAACGTTATTTTCTCCTTCTTCCTATTTCTTGGGCTAATGGCCTCTTTGACAACCCAATTGGAGGGGAAAAAAGAAATAAAACTGTATGTTATGCTCATTTAATGCGTTGTTTTTGTTAATTGCTGAAATTTGAATTTGATGTCGACTTTAATTACAGATATTAATGTTGTTTAATTATAATACCCGCTAAAGCTGTTATATTTTACCGCATAAGATGTATTAACTTCTTTATCTGGTAATTATTTTTTTACTTTTAAATGCATTTTTATTAAATTTTCAAATATGTACATATATATTTATTTTTAGGGTATATTTTAAAAGACGCATTATTTTTTATGGAGTAATTATTTTTTATTTTTAGCACATTTTTATTAAATTTTTTGAGTAAATCTCTGAGTAGTGGTATTTTTTTTTTTAATGGTTTTATTTCGTAATCTTTAAAGTATTTTTAAACAATAATACGGACAGTATATAAACCCGGGTGTTTAAAAATATGATGTTCAAATTCCGCCAATAATGAGCTGGTAAATCGCCCTTTGGAAGTTTCATTATTTTTATTCGAATCGGTGTATTTATTTTTAAGTCGTTCGTCGCGCGTTTAATTTTAAAGTTTTGAGTTTTCATATAGTTCACTTATTTATTCCGAAGAGTTTTTTTTTTTTTTTTTTTGAACTAATAAGAATTATCTGATTACTTTAGGTGAAAAAAAGTATGCTCTAAAGAGATCGTGAATAACTACCGAGTAAATAATCACCGGTACTCATCGGTGGTACACTGATTTAGGATTATCACCGGTAGAGAATTACTAATGAACAAAAGAATCGAAGTCAGATCAGATGGTCAAAAGTTGTACGCAGTAATAACACAAATGTGATGAACTTGTAAATGGCGTTGCGGCAATTTTCGTTCGTATTTGTATTTATCCGTGATGATTAATGATGATTATCATTGATCATGTTTCAAATTTTTTAAGATATTTTTTGCAGCTTATGTTATCAATAGCAAATAACATTGATAATATTTTAAGCGAATTGCGTCTATTGTATTACTGTAAAAGTCGATATAATTATTATCCGAATGAACGAACAATCACTAAATGCGGCCGGTATAGTCAAAAGTTACGCGTGAACAAACAAAAAAAAATACAGAAACGACACAAATGATCTCCTATTTTTGGAGTCGCTAAAGAGAAGAACTAGTAATTAATTGAAAAAATATAATTTGAAAAAAAAAACTGTAATTTTTATAAACCCTAATAAAAATAAAAAGGCCCTCAAGAGTACGGTGGAGTTCTAAGGAAAAATAATATTAGAACCTCATAGCGGAGTCATCCACAGTGACGTCGAACAATGAAGCGGGAAAAACGCGAAAGCAGACTACCGTGTGACGTAGTGCGGGTTAAGCGGTGATGTTTTATTCGGGTAGTATATCCCGCTGCTGCACGCTGACACTACAAAAATTCCACTGGCGCTCTGGATTAATTCCATGGTTGACGCACCCAAAAAAAATCATATATATATATATAACATATATATATATATATAATTAATAAAGTCAGCGTGGTAGCCTAGTGGTTAAGGTGCTTGGCTACCAAATCAGACGTCACGGGTTCGAGACCTGTCTCGTCCCAAAACTGAGTCGCTTCCAAGTTTACCCAGCCTGAAATAATTGGGTACCAGAGAATTCTGGGAAAAGTAAAGACGGCCGAGAGAAAGGAGAACTGGCCCCAGTATTCTCATCAGATCCATTAGGCTTAGTACCATTATGGAAAGCTTAGCTACACAATCTATTATACCTTATCATGGGACTTACTTCACTTTACTTTATATAATTAATATTAGCCGGCTATCGAGCTGTAGTTGGTTAGGCAGCGGTGTTTCATTCGGTAGTACCTGGCTCGAATCCCACTGTCATACACTGAAACAAAAAATTTCACTTGTGCTTAGTGTTCATAGTTGACGCGGAAAAAATAAACGAATAATTGAGGTATTCCCGATTGTGTGGACTATATATGAAATATCGTCACAATGTAATCACTAGTATAATTAAGATTTCTTAAATAATTTTCGTCTGAGATGGTCGTCGGAGTAGGATATTCTACGTTCGATTTTTACGAGACACATTATAAGCTAAAGGAATTTCAGTGAAATTGCTAAGTTATTATTTTGGTAACATAGAAAGCGGTCGAATTAGTGGCTAAAGTTTTTTATTCTTAAAACGATAAATTTACCGTTAGGAAAAAATAAGCTACCATGCGTAGTTGGATAGGCAGTGGTGTGTTTCGTTCCTGCAGGGACCTGGTTCGAATGCCGATTCTGTAAGTTAAGGATAGAAAATGTTTTTTTTATTTTTTTTTTAGTTTGTTTTGCTTCCGTGAATTCCGTATGATTTAGCCCGCTAGCCAAATGAACTATATATTGTCAGGCCAAAAAAAAAAAAAAAAAAAAGGATAATTTTCCTCTTGCCTAGCATTATTAATGTAGTTGATGAGCCCATAAAAAATAATAATAAAAAAAAACATTACATTATTCATATCAGAGAATAAAATTGATAATAGTGAATTTTCAGTTTTGCAACGATGATATGTCATAAAAAAAAAAAAAAAACAAATAAATAAAAGTGATGTACAGCGGCAACGGAGATGGTATCTTTCATTCATATATAAAATTAATTCGAACGGATACACACTGACACACTTTTTTTTTACCTATATTATGTATTAGAAAATAAAACGATTTTAAATTGATAAAAAGTGATAAGTGTTACCCAATGATAAAAGTTTTTCGGGCGCCATGGCAGTTATCAATTCGGATCCGATCGACAAGCAGTCCAGACAGTTCGGCGACGATAATGAGTGAACATAACTCTACCCGTAGTTGCCCTCAGGAATATAGGGCAAATTCATTGTGAAATTACGTTTTAAAAATGCAAAATCGAATTTAGTAGCCGCCCTAATTGAAATGAATTATAGATGACACCAAAATCGGTGGTAGCGCAAATTAAATTTACTTCAACAGCGGCCGAAGAAGAAAAAGGCTAGGTCAAGAAGAAAATTTGCGAACAGGGAAAAAGTGTGAATGTTCCAACAAAGGCTTATTTCTATACTCGTGATTATATTAACAATGTAGCAGCAGTTTGTCGTTCAGAGAGAAGAGGTCGTTTAGCAAATCCCGACGGAATAAATGTTGTTAAAAGTGCTGACATTTTAAATCTTCCGAGAAATAGTCGGGGAGCGTCGGTAAAAAATTAAACACGTTCCTCGTTTCGGCTGGCCTTTCGGAAAAGGTCGCCGTTCGACATTCGCAGCAATCCTTGAGTGTCCTGTTAATATTTGTGTTTGCTCGCGAATTAGGTAAACATTTATTTTAGTTCAGAACCAGCGCCGTAAAGAAGATAAACAGAAATATCCAATTGAGAAGACAAACAGAGTTTACGTCGATAGACTCCTCTTCCTTAATCTCCTGTAATATGTTTAAAATGGCGCGCGAAACAAGACGCACTTTTTCCTATTAGCGAGCGTTTGTTCGCCTAGCATATTAAATCATCCGTTGTTCTAGTATGATTAAGACACACGCGCGAGCACTACTCCGTTGTACCGGCACTATTATTACATCGGAATATCATCATGTTTTTTTTTACTGCGCCTTTCGTTTAATGCATTTTGGCCGAACAGCTCCTCCGTCAGTCCGATGAGACTGATTTGAAGGAGATGATTAAATGTCTCTGTAAAATTTGGCGTGCGACTTTTTTTTCTTTTTTTTTTTTTTTTTTTTTTTTAGATTTCTTAAGAATACACCTTATCTAGAAAAAACAACGGACGCAACTTGATCCCATAGATGTTTCAGAGCAGATGATCTAGACATAGTATCGCGACCGTCGTACGTGGTAAATATAATCTGCACTATCATCCGGATGCTCCAATTAACGTAGACGTAACGAAGAAAGCTCGCAATATTTTATCTGAAAATGGAAAATAAAACAGGAAACGGACAGGGTACAGATCGCGGTGTCTCCAGTTTATTTTTGGTCGAAATTTTAGTTCGTTCATTTTTATTTTTACTCATAGTGTACGAACTAACGTAAACTATAAATAAGAGCGAAAAAGAACAAACTACAATTCTGGCCGAAAATGAAACTGACGTGAAAAAAAAGTGAACATTAAAAAAGCGGATAACGTACTAAACTTGTAGTGAGAAAAAATGTTAACAAAAAAATTTGGTAAGCACCCAGATCTGTACTTCTAAAGTAGTTCATTTAAATTTTAATTTGTTCGTTCTTATTCAAAGTTTGCATTGGTTCCAGCAAAGTAACAAAACTATCATCTGAAGAAAATACCATGAAGTTTAGCGGTTGCTGGACTAGGATGAAGTCGTCGCGATGGAAAACATAGTTGAAAAAGTGTAAGGACCAGCTGTGTTATGAGATAGGGAAATTTAGAAGAACTAAGGATCTAAATGACGACACTAATAGAGAATTTTATGGAATATTACAATGAATGTTAAATGTCCAAACGTGCAAGTGAAGATAAAAGGAAATAGTTCGCTCTTTGAATATTTAGGAAATTCATCTTTTTCTTTTCTTTACTCAAAAGAAAAAAATTTAAAATTTTTAAAAGTAATCTTCAAATAAAAAAATAAAAAAACCCAAAAAATCATTAAATTTTAATAAATAATAAACAAATTTAAGTGCGTAAACAATTATACTAACTTAGAAACGTTTTCGGGCATAGATGATCGGCTAAAATTTGTAAAACAACACAAACTATGTGATCAGAACAAATTCTAAATCATTTTACGTGTGAAAATTTGCGGTAATGTATAGTTTCACTGCAATACTACAACAGTAGTATGAAAACATTACACATAGTATCATCTAGCATACACTGCCCGAGTCAAAAATAGATAAAAAAAACAAAAAAAAACAGTACTTGATTAATTAAACGCTCGACCTGATTGGCTATTTACGCTTTTGTTGTGTGCGTGTATACACTTCTCAATGAGTAATCGCTGATGTTCGAGAAGTACTCACAGCGCCTGGTGAACCAGACATGAAGGTCGAGCAGATCATCTCAACTACTTCTCCACACCGGCAGAACGACTAACATTTTCCTCTATACACATTAAACATTTTTCCGCGCATCGACTTCACGGATTTCTACCAACAAGCTAAATATCGTTTTTCTCCCCTTTAGTCAGGTTAGACCCCGGCGGCAAGACAGAAGTACTGGCAGATTTCTTTTTTTCCTTTTTCGATTAGCTTTTCGTACTTGGCTGCATGCCGCTAGAGAAGTACCAGACGATTTGCCGCTAACATATATATATATATATGTATATTTTTTTTGCTTTTGCCTCCAGTGACGCATAAATAAGTAAAATCCGGATTAAGCTAAGGTAAAACACGAATTTCCGAAATTTTTTCTTAAAAGAGAACTTCCGAACCCGTTCGTATTTTAAATGAAAAAAAAAAAAAAACCCTTACCCGAAATTAATGTAAACAATGTTGACGCGGATTTAGGAATAAAATAAGTAATTCGAACGGAAAAGGCTATTAGACACAGGTAGCTGTCTCACCCGCCCCCATGTTATTTAACTTGTGAACACGTCGTCAGACAAGTGTACCAGAAGCGTGAGCTATATCAGAACTAATGTCGGAGGAAAAAAAGTAAACAATCTATAGTAATATAGGCGCGCAATGAAATTTCTAGAAAGATTTTCAAATAAAATTGATCAATTTACACAGCGAAAGAATAACGAATAGATTTGAATACAGAGGAAATGAAGTTATATATGTACTTGTGGGGGGGGGGACATTGCGCGACGAAGGAGGAGAAGTTCAGCAGATCTATCGGCTAGTATTTAAATTTTCAAAATGCGCTTAATTCGAGCCCAATATTATTTTCACAAACTTGTGGCATTTTGGATGAAATGCATTAACTAATTCGAAATGCGGCAAGGTGGTACTCAAAAAGACCGCGTACCGCTAAAATAACAAATCTATTTTAAACAATATTGTAAAAATATCGTAAAAGATTACGGTCAAAATAATGAAATATTTTGGATGAAATAAAAAAAAGTTTTAGGAAAAGCCAACCGTACAAGAAACAGCAAATAAAAAACGACAGCCTCGTAGGAAAATGCTCATTATCGGTTTGATAAATTAAAAAGATCGCAATCAATGGGGCAAACACAACGATAGTCAGAACGCAGACGAAAGACCTGAACTCTTGACTTTTTTTTTTTTTTGTTTGCTTTTCGCGAACAATAAAATCTTCGAAAGATTTGTTTGTACTATTCGAATAAATCGCGGATATGTCGATGGATTAATGACGCTATATCGTATACCGGCATTAATAAGAAAAGTATGCAACAAAATTTGTAAGCATATAAGCCATTTATTCCATGAACACGTACTGTAAGAATTTTACTAGCCCATACCATCCGAGAGTTCAGTGAGTTTCGCTTCATGGTGTGAGGTCCGAAAGGTCTAGTTGCGTGATTTCGTTCTCGTCACTGATCGCATTTATTCGATTTAGAATTATTTTTAAATATTCTCATTTTCCGTTGGAAAAAATGTTCGGCAAACTGAATAAAATTAGTCGTCGATCGATATGTTTAACTTAACCATCATCACTGAAATCAACTGAACGAAACGATATTTAACTAGTAGATAATAAAAAGCTGTGCGGCATACGGGAATATATTAGAAATACGGGAATATATTAGAAATACGGGAATATGGTCGAAAGTTAAAGGTATTAAAGGTAAAAAGTAAACAAAAAGCCGAAACGTAAACGGAATACACCAAAGGGCTACAACGAAATTAATTAAAAGTAGTACCGAAATCACTTAAGCGAGGTGACATACGGTTCTGGGAATAATCGGTAGTTCAAAGTTTATTTATTTTTTGTTTTATTTTTTATCCAGTAAAATTACAAATTGATAAGTGGCGGCCTTACGAAAACCACCTCCACGATTCAATCGAGACTCTCTGTCTACCATTATCGAACAAAATATTACGCTTAACTCTTAACTGGTGTGTTCGACTATTACCAATTTCCCAGTACGATTTCATTTCAAAATGGCTATACTATACCTTAATCAACAACGGGGTCCCCAGTCAGTAGCCGTGGCATGAGGCTACCACTGATTTTTCTACGTTGATACCGGTCAGATGTTGTTGTTCCTTAAAATTCCACCAACTCTTGTTCGGTAATAGTACTTTTAACACCGTGCTCAGGTGGACCAAGCTCTACTCTTTTCGTCGCCGTATTTCCCCTTCGTGGCTTTACCGAATTTATTCATTATAAAAATATCAGCTTCGAATATCATATCCGTTCTCCGCGGAAACTTACTGTTTAAGATAAATTTGAATTTTCTAGCGAGATTAGCAGTATTACAGATTTCCTCATCTTAACTCTGTGTTTGGCTCTTCTAACACGCTGGCAGTACTCCTTTCTCGAATCTACGCAGAGGTACCTTTTCGGTACCGGTTCTACCATAGTCATCCTATAAATTCTAAAATGACTCTCTTCTCTTCCATGGTCAAAACTTAATTACGACAGCAATTTAAAAGGGGGTGGAAACTAATTTTCCCATTCAGTCCTCCCGGCGCGAACATTTCTGCAAATCCCCGAACAAAAAAAAATAAATTTCATCGGTTACAAAGAAAACTTTGAAAAGAACACCGCGCGGATGTTTATCGCGAATTTTCGACTTTTTGTTTGTATATGTTTTGTTTTTTTTTGTGTGTAATTTCGGGGAATTTTATTTATCTTTTGATTTAGTTTTGGCTTTCTGTTCAATCTGTCCGTTTAAACTTTATTTAAACGTGATTCGTTACTCCATTTAGTGACTTCATCATTTCGTCGCCGTTAAGTTGATTCGTCGACGATGGCTATCCGAAAATCTGGTAATTTTTCATTTGCCAAAAGATTACTTCAAGTATTCAAATTTTTAATTGATATCGGTTTCTAACCACCGTGTTTGTATCTAGCGCGGGGGGGAACCCCTCGCGCGCTTTATCAGAACTTTACGCGCGAATACAGAGACCGCTCTGAATGAAACTTCTGCTTTTGTGCCCTCCATCGTATCGAAGCGCGCGATGTTAAATGTAAATTATTACCGCTATATATATATAGTGTTCTGCGTATTAGACGGGCAAGCGAGTGCAGAGGAAAATGGAATGCGATAGTAATAACGATTTCTATTAATTACGTTTCCGGTGTTATACGAATTTTATCGACTCGCTCGAAATGAGATATCGAATTTATTTCAGTCTAGAAAATTCGCGTTCGCTGCTTCGAGAAAAAAAAAAAGGGGGGGAAAAAAATGCGAGCACGACGTGTGAACTCTCGCGCCAGACTAGAGACTCGAGCAAAGAATAATTACAAGGAAGAATTTTAATATGGCCGGAATTCGGCGAATAATAGAACCGCTGAAACCGTCTCTCCGGTCGCGGCTTGAAAATTTATTGCCGCAATCGGCCGAACATATTCGGGAACAGGCCCGACGAATTTTTCCGAAAAAATTCGTTATTTGATCGCACGAATAGCGCCCCGTGCGCTCGCTAGCGGACACGAGACGACGCTTGTTTCACGAACATTTCTGTTTCATCGGGGCGAATGCCTTTGTGTGCGAGGCTACGCTTGTTGTCGGGCGAGTATTCGCACGTGGGGCAGCTTTGTTACGCTATTGCTAGTTGACGCAATGAGTAACGCAACGGAACACTCTGAACTATCAGCTCTATCGTCCCCGCTGTGAAGAAGCATTAATAGTTGAGGAGACGTTTTATTCGGAGAATATCATGAAATTTGTGCGATTCTCGTATCGAAACATAAAGCAGTATTAAATTTTCGAAAGTTATAATATTATTATTAAGAAAGAAAGCACGGAATATTTCTACAAACTTCGGTTGTTTTTAAGTGTATTCTTGAACAAATAATTAATTATTAGTGCGCAGCGATTATGATTAAAGACAGAAATATTTGAAGAAAGAATTATTTCCTATGTAAACTATTTCAAGATATACATATGTGGCATATGTTGAATATACATATATATTTAATTTTGATTACAAAAAAAATAATTTTTAAAAATAAAACCCTCCGAAATATCTGTAATATTTCGAAATGAACAATATGCGCTGCTGCCCGATCGAATCTAATAAAAACCCCACAAATTTAATGATACTTTCCGAATAACACGACTCCTCCTCATCTGGTAAAACCGGTGTCTCTCCTTCTTCGTCACTTAACAACATCGCATCTACATACTACTCGTATTTACATGCGCATATCTGCATCTACATATCTCTATTTGCATTTTCATCAATATGCGTATATCCGCATCTATATATCTCCATTTGCATTTTCATCTACATATCTTGAATTTTCATCTACATGCACATATTTGCATCTACATATCTCCATTTGCATTTTCATCTACATATCTTGAATTTTCATCTACATATCTTGAATTTTCATCTATATGCGCAATCTGCATCTACATATCTCCATTTGCATTTTCATCTACATGCGTATATCTGCATCTATATATCTCCATTTGCATTTTCATCTACTTGCGTATATCTGCATCTACATACGAGGGTGGTTCAAATATAAACCGGAATTTTTAAATAAACGCGCGAAAAATTTATCGTGGAAAAAGTGGTTGCACTGGCAGTTAGACCGGTTTGTTACGAAGCGTGTAGAGCAATTAGAACCGCGTAACCTCACTTTTTAGTGTAGTTAGAGCCATGAGTGAAAAAGAAGTACCAGTGTCTGTTGCGCAACGCATCATTATTCGTTTTTTAGTCGAAGACGACGTAAAATCCGTGGAAATTTACCGAAAATTACGCGAACAGTTCGGGGATGAGTGTCTCTCCAAAACTCAAGTGTACAAGTGGTGTTCCGCGTTTCGAAAAGGACGTGAAGTGGTGTCAAACATACCACATGCGCGGCGCCCAAAAACCAGCATTACAGATGAACACGTCAAAGCCATCGAACAACTCATTTTGGCTGACCGACGCGTCCGTGTACGCGATATGACCGACGAATTGGGCATCAGCATAGGTAGTATTGAGACAATAATTCATGATCGGCTAGGTTATCGCAAAATTGCAGCCAGATGGGTGCCAAGACTTCTGAATTTTGAACAGAAATTCACTCGTTGGGAAGTTTGTACGCGTCTCCTGCAGCGGTATGAAGAGGAAGGAGAGAATTTATTGCGGCGAATATTCACCACGGACGAAACTTGGGTACACTACTCTATACGCCGGAGAGTAAACGCTCGTCTATGGAGTGGCGGAAGAAAAAAGAGGGAGCGCCAGTCAAAGCGAAGGTTACACAGTCAGCTGGGAAGGTGTTGTGTACTGTGTTTTGGGACATGAAGGGAGTGATCGCAGTCGATTTCCTAACTGAACAACGTACTGTGACGGCGCAGTATTACAGTAACCTCCTAAAAAACACAGTCAAACCGGCCTATCGAACAAAAAGGCGCGAAATTCCGATCCGTAGTGCGATACTGCTTCAAGACAACGCCAGGCCACATACCGCTCGGCTCACGATGGAGACATCGGGCGAATTGGCCTGGGAAACACTTGAACATCCTCCTTACAGTCCAGATTTGTCGCCTTGTGATTATTATTTGTTTGGCCCGTTGAAAGAAGCACTTGGTGGACAACGTTTCGACAGCAACGATGAGGTGGAATCGTTCGTGCGCAAATGGCTATGTGACAAGCCGCGAGATTTTTACGAAAAAGGAATAAAAAAATTGCCGGAGAGGTGGAAAAAGTGCGTAGCGTGCGAGGGGGGTTATCTCGAAAAATTGTAAAAAATATGAGTACTGTAAGTATAAAATAAAAATTTTTATGACGAAATTCCGGTTTATATTTGAACCACCCTCGTATCTCCATTTGCATTTTCATCTATATGCGCTTGTCTGCATCTACATCCACGGTGCGCCTGCGAATACACAAACGGTACACTTAATTCACTGATCTGAGTCGTATCGCTCGATTTCGAGCATCGTGACTGCCTATTTGTACACTAGCAATGCAGAATAGGCAGCGTTCATGGCAATTGCTATACGCAACGCGAGTGTACGCACGCAAGACCACACCCGGAACTGATCGGTAATCGTTTGATTTATCGATATACAAGTGCAGTCCCGCGTGTGTCTGCTGTGTGTACTGAACTAGCGCGCATGTGATGGTATGCATGTTTTCCATTGCCTTCCACGTGATTATTAGCAAGTATTTATTTATTTATTTAATTCTTGTAATAAGTTCGTCGTCGCTCGGGATCGAACCCGTGACCTCCGTAACGGAAGTCAAACGCTCTAGCAACTAGACTATCGCGACGACTATGTTCTGCGTACCTTCAAAATCAAAATTTCCTTTATACCCTTTCACCTTTCCGATAGACCAATTCCCTTCTTTACTACAAATTTTCCATAAAAAAAAACAAAAAAACAGCTCATATTAACTCAAAAATCTTGCAGAACAATCGCGTACGGAAACATAATGTTACCATGAATATGTTGGCGGTACATTAGGACGAAGCATGTTGGTATTTTAGTTTAAATAGTACAAATTTTTGTGCGCTTGTGTATTAATTGAAATTAACCTAATAGCAGAGATAGATAATCGCATTTATTGTTTCAAGCTTAATAATAGCTCCTCGCACATTTCCTTATCATAATATCGTACTCGGTCGAGTATATATACAGTAATACCGCCGTATCCACGATTAACAGATCCGAGCTATACCGTGGATAATAGAGAACATTGAGCTTAATGCGTTAACTTACACGCTGTACAGACATACACTTAAATTACGTAAATACTAGTGATGTGTAAGGTAACGAGGAACGTAACTGGAAACTAGTTCCAGCTCTGAAAAGTTCGTTTCATAACATATTTACGTTACTTTGTTAAGCCTTTCATATGTCCCAGAAATGAGAAGTAACCATTGGAACTAAACTGTAACGATGTAACTAGTGTCTTGGAACCGAATGAACGAAAGAAACGATTAACTACGCCTAATAATATCAGACGGTGATCAGAGGGAATTGAAGTGCAGATGCCACCTTTTATCCAGTTCATATGTATTTCTCACACTGCTTGCTCTGTTATAGGTCACAACTCACTAACTCATTACACGGTGATACGTACGTAGTACGATCAGATGATGAATAAAACGACACTATTCTGCTGTAACTGGCTGGGAACGAAGTTCTCTTCAGTTTAAAATTTAGTTATAATAACTAAATAACGTATAATATTGTTCTATCCATACTGGTCACACTGTAGTTGTGTGTGTGTATTATTATATGCTGTAAGCAACGTTATTCAAGCAATCCAGTTAAATCTGTATATTTTAATAAGCAGGTTACGTTTTCTTTACCATATTGTTTGATAATGATGATCGCACATAATATACTATGACGATGACACTGGCGCTAACAACTCTGGAATTTGTATACCACCATCAAAAATTTTAACAGCGGTTTTTATCGAAAACGGTTCTGATTTGTTTACTTTTTTTAATGCGTTTATAAATTCCAGATCTACTTCATTTCATTTGGATGTCTATTTGTCACAATTCGCTGTTTTTCGAGATATTTTAGATATGAAACTGTCGTCTACTGGCTCCAAGTTGTTTTAACTTTTAAACATTATTATTTTATTAACCTCTGTTTTCCTTTTGTATTTTTTTATAATTACGTTTTATAGTATATTTAAATTTATTTCCATTTTGATTACATAAGTTACTCTTTTTGTAACAGTTTGTAACTTTGTAACTAAATTCCCGTTACATTCCTGATCATCACTAATAAGTACACCATATGTAATATGTTAAAAATTATTACAGTAAATGGTGTACATATTTTTCATCTTGTACTCTATTCTTTTGGTTTATGTTGTCCAACCTGATGTATATTTAAATGATTGTGGAACGACAACCGATAGCGCAATATTTCTTTTAAGGTTTTTTACAAGTTATTTTATTTAACTTAAAGTTATTTAATTTTTTGTATGTAATCCGAACCGCTCCCAAGTTTATACCTAATCTGAAATAATTGGGTACCAGAGAAATCTGGGAAAATAAAACCGGATCCCATGTAGAAAGGAACTGATCCCAGTATTCTTCTTAGATCCATTAGGCTTAGTACCATTATGAAGAGCTTAATTTCACAATCCATAATACTCTCTATCAAGGATATATGGGACTTACTTGTTGTACTGTACAATACGCTACAGTTTATAATTCAGAGAATGAATCAGTACGTATAATGAAAAGGTGAAAGTTAGAACAAGAACATTTTAGTCAGAAACATCTTTATCTGAAAGTGGAATAGGTGCAGTGTATGGAAAAATCGATCTATTACGTTTGGTGATGCAGGCACGTTGATGGGACAAGACCTTCAATCGTTGACAATTTTTGTTTTTTTTCAAAAAAACAACATTTTGATAAGTTTTCGTTTTTGTTTTTTCTTTTTAGTCGCGCCGGAACAAACCGCTAATATGGAGGCACTACTGTATTCTTTTCATGTAACCATTCGCCAGTATTTCGATTTCCATTTTATACAGCTTACCAGCGACTAGCGGATAGAAGTTTGCATTTGATCAGGTACTTATATCCGTTCGCAGCCATTTTCCAAGGTCGTGCTTCCACTGAGTCACGCCACTTTTGTTCGATATTTTTCAACGGAAGAATTTGCGCCGTGAAGAACTTTGTAGTATCTGAGGCTGCGTTGTGTATTTGATTTCTTTCATCGCGATATCAGTTGTGAAATCATGAATATATGCTGCTATGCCACCGAAATATGTTGTCGCTTACTATGTATAATTATGTAATATATTTCTAAAAACCGGTACGTTTATATGTTTGTTCTTCTTCCTTGTACCCTCGAGAGGGTGTGCTGGTGTTATGAAACTACCGCATCTGCCGCAGTCCTCCGTGTTGGTCTATCTTCAGCTACCATTAATGCCTCATGTAGGCTCACCCAATTTTTAGTCTGTAATCATTTTAAGTTATCATACGGTTTTGCGGAAATGAAAATTGATCCAAATATTACTGGATTTCATCATCTGCTAACTCCGTATAACTGTAACGTGCGCGGATGCAGCAAAACGTTATATATCGCCTTTGATACTTTTTCTTAGATACCACTACACTAACTATTAAGGGACTATTTTTGTAATCGTCCGTTTAACGGACATCAAGTCTCATTCAAATCGTGTTATTTTGTTAAATGTTAAAGTATTCTTCAACATACATATATGTATATATCTTATAATTCGAAATTATTACATATATACATGGTATGTACATAAGTGGATTTTTCGGAAAAAGCTGTAATGATTTTATGAAATTCACAAATTAGCGGTTTTATTCGGTTAAAATTGATTGCTTGAGGTGTTAAAAGTTCTATGAGCAATTTTTAAAAAAACCGAATCGATCAGTGTTTAAGTGATAATCGTATTTTTCTCGGGTTTATTAAAAAGTAAATATAATTCGCTTATTTATTACATCTTCTTTTATTCCTCAATCTTTCAATTATTGATGATTAATCATTTAAAACATTACTTAGAATCGCTTTGAAGCATCTCTAATTGTTGAACCTTCTCTGTCATTAGCTGCTATTTGTTCATCTTTGTGTTAAACAATAATGCATCTGTTTACATTGCTAATTAAATTAGATAAAGACACAATGTCGCGATAAAATTCATTCACTCTTTACAGAACGAATTTATCTATCCCTTACCTCTCCTAATCTTGGTCTCAGTTGTTCATGGTATACTTTAGACGGTACCTTTGGAAGTGACCATGTTCCTATTATTATTTCAGTGAATGAAGTCTCCTCCTCTCCTTCCTCTACTCCTCCTAATTCTCCAAATTGGGTTCTCTCTAAAGTTGATTGGTCTCTATTCCGTTCCTCCGTTGATTCCTCACTATCTTCTATCCCTGCTTCTTTGAATTGTTTTTCCCAATATAAATTCTTCATTGATTCTATCTCTTCTGCCTTAACTTGTTCTTCTCCTCCTGTCCGTCGTTCATCTCATAAGAAAGTGAAATCGTCCTCCGCTTTGTGGTGGGATCAGGATTGTAAGGCTGCTTTCGATCTCAGTTTAACCACTTTCAGATCTTTTCACTTTAGCCCTACACTCAGCAACTATCTTTCTCATAAAAGAGCCAATGCTAGAGCCAGATTCATCCTCAAATCAGCAAAAAAAAACGCGTGGAAAAGCTTCTGTTCCTCCTTCTCACGCTCTTCTCCTATTTCACAGGTTTGGAAAATGGCTAAGGCTTTCAAGTTCCCTCTTTCCTGTAATCTCTCGAATGATGAGTTAATCTCTTTCATTGATTCCATCGCCCCTTGTTACGTTCCTAACCTTAATGAATCTCGTCGGATTTCGTCTTCTTCCAACTCCTCCTATTTTCTGGTCACTCCGTTTACCCTCACGGAATTAGAAACGTCCTTACGCAATTCTTTAGATTCTGCTCCCGGAGTAGACGGTATTTCCTTTTCTGTTCTCAAAAATCTTTCGGACTCTTCTCTTCGGTTTCTCTTAAACTTGTTTAACTCTTTTCTCCACTCTGGTTGTACTCCTTTATCTTGGAATACCTTCATCATTATCCCTATCCCTAAACCGAACTCTTCCTCACTTCGTCCAATTTCTCTTGCTTCTTGTGTCAGGAAGTTTTTCGAAAACGTAATCAACAGACGCCTTGTTTGGTGGCTAGAACACCACAACTTATTGCCTAGCAATATGTTTGGTTTCCGCCCTGGTCGCGGCCCTCCTGATTGTATTAGCGCATTCCTAGCAGATGTTTACAAGTCATTCATTGACAAAAAATTTCTTATTGCTTCCTTTCTTGATATTTCGACAGCCTTCGACAATGTCCATCTTCCGACTCTTTTTGATTTGATGCTTTCCTTAAACATTCCGGCTCATTTTTCTACCCTGATTATTAATCTTTTCCTCTGCCGAACGGTCACTCCTTCTGTTCATATTCAGGATGCCACTAGACTAGTCTATCGTGGACTACCGCAGGGTTCCTGCCTTAGCCCCACTTTATTTAATATTTATTTTATCAAAATTCCTGTTCTCTTTTCTTTGCTGATGATATCCTCATTTATTCCTCTCATCGCAACATCTCGCAGGCCAACTCCCATCTTCAAATCTCCCTAATTGCATTGGAAAATGCCTTATCCAACATCCATCTTTTCATCTCTTGTTCTAAGTCTTCTACTGTCGTCTTTACACTGCGCCCGTTTATTCCTTCCTCAGTCGTCCTCGTCCTAACTAATGGCCCAATTCCTCTTACTTCCTCCTTCCGTTATTTAGGTGTTTTTCTGGATAGCCGACTTTCCTTCCATGTCCATATCAACCGTTTATTCGTATCCTCCTTCAAAAGGCTCAACCTCATTAAATCCCTTTCGCACACTGTCTGGGGAGGTGATCCTGTGATCCTACTTATGCTTTACAAATCTTTTATTCGCTCTGCTCTTGATTACTGTTCCTATATTTATGCTAATTCTTCTAGATCCCTTCTGTCTAAGCTCGACCGGGTCCAAAATACATGTCTCCGCCACTGCCTTGGAGCCCGGAAGTCTACTCCTATCCCAGCTCTGCACGCAGAGTGTCACATTCCTCCCCTTTTCCTTCGACGCTCCCTCTTGAGTTATCGTTTCCTCATCAAACGGTTGCCTATTTCCTCTTGCTCTCTCAATCCTTCATATTCCTTCATATTGCGTTCCTGGCGCTTTTCTGCTAACAAGACTCCTATTCTATCTCTTATCGCTGGCCGTCTTATCCAGTTTTCTCCATATATCTACTCTTACGATAAACTCCCTTATTTCTCTTTCAATTTTTCCTCTCTGCTTCATCCTATTAACTGCTTTTATACACCTGTTCCTCCCAAACCTCTTCTTCATCACGTTGTTAGATCAGAATTCCAACAGAATCTTCGCTCTTTTTTCCCCAACCATTTTTTGATCTTCACTGATGGCTCCAAGGGACCCAATGGTGTTGGTGCAGCCTTCTTCTGTCCTTCTCTCAATTACTTCGAGTCCTTTAAACTTCCCTCCTTTTGTTCAATCTTTTATGCTGAGTCTTCTGCTATTCTGCGTGCCCTCCTTTTTATCAAAACTTCTCCGGCTTCTCGCAATCTCCTTATCCTGTCGGACGCTCAAAGCGTGCTGCAGACTATCACATCTCCTCTCCCTTCTCACTCAACCGACTGTATCATTCTCCTTATTCGTTCCTTAATTCACGATCTTTTCCTTTCCCACTTTATCCAAACGGATTTCCTTTGGATTCCTGGTCATTCCGGAATCGAGGGAAATGAGTTGGTTGACTCATTCGCCCGATTATCTTCCTCTTCTGGTAGGTTTCTTCCTGCCTTCTCAGCTTCTAATATTACCTTTCTGTCTGCAGCTGCTCATTCCAAACTGTGGTCTGACTCCTACGTCTCCTCATTCTCCAACCCAAACTCCCTCTTCTTGTCTATTCAACCTTCCCTTCCACGTTTTCCATGGTTTATTAACTTTCCTTCTATGCGCCGTTCTAATCTCTCTGCGATTTGCCGCTTGCGTTTTGGGCATAGTTTGCTCCCTTCCTCATTGTTCCGTTATTCTCTCGTGCCTTCTCCTTATTGTCCATTGCACCCTCCCGGCGATCAATGTATTTCTGATCCCGATCATATAATGTTTTCGGTTGTTCGTAATTATCAACTGAACAGGCTTCTTTTTATTTCTTCCTCTTACAAAATGGTATTCCCGCTCCATGCTGTGCTTCATTCATTCGCTCCCTTCCTTCTCCTTCGGTTATTCTAGCTCTTGATTCCTTTCTGTCAGCTATCTCTGATCGCGTAAGGATCTGAGTCTCTCTTTTCTCTCTATTCCACTGTTCTTGGGCCAATGTCCATGTCGACGAACCCATTAAAAAAAAAAAAAAAAAAATATCATACCAATTCTCAAACATATATATACGGAATGTCGGTGTAGACATGACACACCGATGATAATTTTCTAACAATACTTCTAAATTATGAATATTTGATTTTATAAATAAAGAATAATGTCAATTTATACAAAAAAAAATATATATAGTTTTCGTGTGAACCTTATTGGTAAGTATTTGGCACTGCTTGTGAAATCTATTAATCCATTGGTTGATTTACAAGTTCAGACCTGATTTGCTCAGTTAATAATATGTATATTATTTGAAACGAGCAATTCTTGTATATGTAACTTCTCAGAAATGGCTGTAACGATTTTGATTAAAAATTCACAGGAACTAGTGCGAAATTGGTTTCAATAGAATGTAAAAAATACTTTATTCAACCAAGGGGGGCCAATTTAAGGATTGATAATACACAGCAGACAGTTCTAATTAAATTATTACGGGAAATTCCAAGTAATATATTAAAGGAGAAAAGATTAGGTGTGTGGAAGGAAGACGTAAAAAAATGGCTGATAGATTGGTGTGCAGATTAAGAAATTTTCGAGGATTCTTCTATTTGTACTACCATATCGGTGACTTCTTTATTTCGCAAATTAGGTTCCTAAAGTTCTCATTGCTCAGCACAGGAACTACAACAGATGCATGTAGACAATTTTCAATAATGTAGCGGAAAAGATCTTCTTTCTTGTACATTAGTGGGTATGATTATTCTGAGTGTGACTGGTTGGTGATGTATAAGTGCTAAGTGTGTAGTTATAAGAAGTTACTGTACTAAATTAATCAAATTACTATAGTGATAAGAAATACTATTTTAGATGTATTGAAATGTTATTAGTTAATTGTAAATTTATGTCAAATAAACGATAATGAGGGTGACGGGAACTCACGAAACGGGCAAAATTGCCTTGTGAGACCCACAACTTTCTGATTTAAAAATAAAAAAAAAAAAAAAAAATAAAGAATAATTCGCTTCTTACGCAGTGTACTACAAACACTCAACGACAGCCCTCGTGATTTGTTAATGGTCATTGCGAAACTCAAGTAGTATTTCTAGAATAGTCTCATGATGTGTCCCAAATGTTGTAGCTTCCATTTTTCGATGATTTGTAGGAGTTCATGATTCTTTTCCGGTCTGCTTTTGAGTCTATGGTATTTTCAGGATAAGTCGATAGCAGTACATCTCAAAAACGCTGATCTTTTTTCCTAATGTTCAGTCTACTGTCCAGCAGTCACAACCATATAGTGTAGGATGGAAAAAATGTAGCATCTCAGGAGTCTGATTTTCAGTTCCCAATTTCAATTCTTGACGCGTGAATAAATTCTTCATTCTTACTTCTTGCTTGCTCAATTCTGCTACGTATCTCAAGTCTGGAAGTACAATTTTTTTCAACTATACTCTTCCTAAATATCTGATGCGTAGGCTTTGTTCAATTTTTTCATTTGTCTTGGATGTATTCATTTTTAACCCGTATGCAGCACTTTTTTCTACAATCTTATCTAAAATGCGCTAAAGTTCCTCATTAAGATTAAGCTGTCATCAGCATATCGAAGGTTGTTCAAGATAACACCATTTATTTTCAATCCCACCTGTCATTATCTTCAAGTGCCTTATGGTAATACAGCCTCCGCATATATGTACATTGGAAAGAAGGGGAGACATGACACAGCCTTGACGTACTCCTTAATGTCTGTTTTTGCTCATAATGCATTATCTACACGGATTTCACAACTGTTTGATTCCAGTATAGAGCGCTAGTTATCCTGAGATCATTCTTGTGTCTGTAGGTACATATGTTCTTCAAAATTTTCATCAACACACAATCGAGCGCTTTCTGGCGTGTGTTCATATATGGGAGGATTAAACAACCTTTTAAGCATATTGCGGCTATTTTTCCCAATTCCCGAGTCCATATAAACCTGGCCGGAGTGAAAGCGTGTATTTAAAAAAAAAAAAAAAAAAAAATCGAAATCGGTCTACCCATTCTCGAGTTTTGTGGGAACAAAACAACAATCCATTTTTATTTATATAAATATATATGCATATATGAGAACCGCATACATTAGTATTAATCTCATACCCCGCTAATAGATTGCTTGATGAGGATTAATTATTAAATTTCAGGTAATTTAAGGAAATTTTAAAAGATTTAAAAAAAACAAGGAAATTTACCGAAATTTAAGGAAATTAAAAAATAAAAGTGTAGATAAAAAAAGAGGATATGAACAGAAAATGAGCTCTTAGAGTTTTCGGTAAAATTAATTTTAAGCATAAATGCTAATTCGCTAAGATATCTGCCAAAGAAAAAAACTTCGAAAAACGCCTAGAAATCCATAGCATATTAATGAAAATATAGAAACGGTTTATGTGGCGACGTTTGTCCAGAATAAAAATAAGACATCAATGTAATACCTTTTGCCACGATGAAAATAAATAACAACAGTAGATGACATTATTATCTATACTTCGCCGATATTCATATATAACCGGCAAATTCCCCTCTGACAACACAATAGTATATTTTCATGAATTCGTTAAGAAAAGTCAAATAGATATTAAAAAAATGTATGAAAAAATCAATAGGCTTTGGATATAAATTAGCCAAAAGACGAAGGTCATTAAAAAAAGAAGAAATAAAAAGCCGAACTGTAATTGATTAACTAGCGCTGCCGTGGACGTATTTGATTAGGCAATAGTGTGTTTCGTTCGGATCTGTGGTTCGAATCCCGCTATTGTGACACTTCCAAAAATTTTACTTGCGCCCAGTTAATAGTTGACGCCCCCCCACCCACCAAAAAAAAAAACTTTCCGACGGGACGTTCCTCTTTCTATTTAGTTTGTTGCCATAGTAATGGGTAGTCTGAGTCCCGCTTTAGTTCCATAATTTTCAAGGTGTCAATATACCAGCACTTGTATCGATCTAGTCCAATGTAATAGTTTGATGTATTGCAATACAAATGTCAATTCAATCTTACATACTGTTATGATAAATAATAATTATATAGATCGCTTCACGAAACATAAATTGCTATCGCGAAAATTAAATATTTACTCCCAGCATAGAAACGTATTTCACGCTGAAAAAAGAAAAATAAAAAATGTCGAGCAGCGAATTTAAAAGAGGACTAATAGTCACCGTAACGCCTGCAATTTCGGCAGTCCCGTTCACTGGTCAGTGTTGCAGCTGTATCATATGCGCCATGAAAAACATTTGTCCTACGTCTACTAGCATTATTTTTATTATTCTTCTTAAAAACGATTCGAATTAATGACATTGTCTAAATACGACATTTTCTCTTTCCGCTTCGAGTATGTGTACATTCATCTACCATTTCGTATCCTATCTGCCCCACCTACGTGCAACTTAATACTTTTAATTTCGGCTGTACCTCTCTCGGCATTATTATCCTACTGGCAATAACGTTAACATTTTCAAATGTCTACCATGCGGGTTCCATTCTTTCCTTTACAATTCACTCTTTTATTCCCCTTTTAATTATCTGTATGCTTATCACCTTACCCATTTTAACAACGGTGCGATATTCTTAATCTTCCCTACGCATCTAAAAATTCGTGTCTCACGAGTAGTACACTCGAAATTGCGCTTTTCTTTTATAATTCTTCTCCTTCGATAGCGCAATATTATCAATTAATAATCGTCGCTTGTTTAATTGGCTAAAAAAAAATCAGCGATTCTCGTTTTGTTTCATCCGATTAGTTTCAGCGCGATTCTCCTACTCTGGCAGCACTAGGCCGCCGATCAGGATGAAGTTGCTGCGGCCGGAAAGATAAGGGTAGTATAGAAAATTAATCTGTTAAACTGCCCTTTCTGCTTAAGTTCGAATATACCGCAACGGAAGCGAACGACGACAGAGAGGATGTTGTTCAGAGGCGATACGTCTTACGTTCAAATGGAAAATTCCAAGAAAACCGCATAGCAGTCTAATAACGATTTAAATTCCCTCGATGGTATTTCGTTTGTAGGAATTTGGGAAATTCCGTTAATTGGTGCCCATTCGTAGCTTAACTAAAAACATTCCATTTTTAAACTGGCGAAATAATTTTACCGAAAATGCAAGTTACCGGTTCGTACTCGGTGTCTAAGAGCCGAAACTGAAACAACACAACTCTCTGTTCGGTTATTTCAATGCTTTTTTGAACTCTAGCCATAACTCCTTCTTTCTTATTATTATTCGTTTTCATTTCTTCCAATTCGTTCATTCTCTCCGAAAGTCGCTTAAAATCAGTTTTTTGATTCCCACTCTATTACGTATTTCGAGGAATTCTAAATTCCGCTACAAACTCCATTTATTACTTACGTCTCTCCTTCTCCAGATCCCTTTTTTTATAATATGTAGAATATGTTTTTTTGAAGTTGGCCAGAGGAGATATGTAATTTTCTCTTTATGTGTATGTGAAATGTTGGAAGGCTCAATTAAGTCTAGGTGTAATTATTTCCATGGTGTGCGATAATGCGTGATGTGTGCAACACTACACTAATTTATCGAAAATCACTATTTAATTATCACTTTTATCTCTACGTTTTTAGCAAAACGCTCAAAGCACTCGCTTTTTTCAGTAAAAATCAAACGGAAAAATAAATTTAGCTAAAGATGATTCCTCTCCTTAGCTCGATTTCGAGCGTCGAGACTACCTACTTACCAGCAATTCAAATCCAGAAGCGTCTACCTCCAGTGGAGCGGCTACCTGGTCAGCGTCTGTACTCCATGTTAAGAGCGGCTGTAATATTAAGCCTACGAGAAATCGTGCCGTCTTGTGCGAACCAGTCCTCTTGGCTTGCCTTGCCACTGGAAAAATTCGTTCGGACGGAAATGGCAGCATGGTTGTTGGTTGCGCTCCAACTTCCGTGTCATTCCTTGCGCTGCTACATCTCCGAAATACTATCCTATGCAAATGTTCCCCTCTTCGTCCCTTGCTGTTTTTCCTTAACCTCTTTATTTCCTCACTGTTTCCCCTCAACCTCTTTATTCCCTCCTGTTCTACCTACTCTTCCTAAAAACTCTCTGCTATTATCTCACTAATTCTTATAGATTGCCAGTTGTGTACTTTCATAGCAGCCCATCGAATTTATCTAATCTCACATCTGAGACATAAACATAGAGGATGATTTATGGAGAGCCCATACTCGGTTTCGAGTGGAATTTGATGATGATGATGATATATACATGTATGTATGTATGTATATATACTAACTAAAAGATAAGCGAGATTATCAAAAGAGTACCGGCAACAGAGTAAGTTGAGTACGGACCCTAGATAAGGTATAGGGGATGATAATATAGAATTAAGTCCTTTTCATAATGTACTTAAGGATCTAATGGATCTGAAGAGACTATTTGGCTTTCTCTGATACAAACAATATTCAATTTCCGATTAGCTAAATACGTGGATACGCCTTGAACCGTGAACGAGACAACTTCCAGGAATTCGTAAGTAGACCACCTGGCTTTTTTCTAATCGCCTACGTCGACAAAACCTCAAAAATTTAACCATCGCCTACTCTTTAGTGCAGTCGATTGTGAACCTTGACAATGATGTCGCAAAGGAAACTGTTTGTTTTTTAGAGAACACCTTAATTTCGAAAACTTTATACCAAAGTTCGATACAATTTCTCAAAGCGGTATGGTTTTATGGGGTAGACGGAAGATGACATTGTAGGAGACGAAGTTAGGAACAATTTTATGCACCATCAGTCGACATATTCCCTCAGACATTAATTTTTATAAATATAAATTTAATTCGTGCTATTTTTTTTTAAATTCTGCTTATTATTAATAATTTGAAAGTTTAGGCTTCATGTTTATCTTCTTCGTCACTTTGAATATCTCTCGTCCTCTTCCGATCGTCTAGACCGTTTTTATTGACGAGGTGGATCGATTTTTGTATTATTCTCCTGATCCTCTGCATATTAAGGGTAATGCAAAAATCAAGTTTCTTAAAAATAAATTATAATAATTACATATCGAGCAGGGAGAAATAAGTAAATATGAACACACTCGTATAATACGTATATTTATTTTTATCATAAATTCTTCGTATAAATATAAAATTTATGATCGTAATAAAATATTTCGTATTTCCGCTCCTTCTTTGAGTTTTCCCGTACCCTGTGCGAATAGGTCGCGAACCCTGCTGGTCAAGAATTGTGCTGGTTTCGATGTTTCCAAAGCGATTTTAATCTCGTGTCCCTTTCTAACTGTAAAGGAAAATTTTGAAAAGGGTTAACCTTGCAGACATATCGACGGAACACTTCACACTTCCGCTTCGACTTCCCAAGAAGCAACTGCGTTAAGTGACACCTAATTCAATTTGTTTTCCTTTTTTTTTTTTTAACTTAGAAACTCGGTTCCCCCGATTCCTTCATCTCCCACGCACACAATCGGCAGTAAGTGTCGGTCATAAAGTGCTGCATCATTATACTGTTAAACCAGCCATACGGCTTATACGGAGAAACCAGAATGTAGATAGTCCATTTAGTTGGACTTTTAGCGATTTAATGAAAAAGGAAAGATAGTCGATATGTTCTGTGAAGAATAAATATCAGGAAAAATACCGAAATAGCAAAAAAAAAAAAAAAAAAACAATTTAAGCGAGAAAAACACGTAACATTCAAGAGTTTATTGACGGAAGCAGGATTATAAAGTCGAAAATACAGCGCAAGAAGACTTAGAGGTTTTTTTATATATATTTTTGGGCGCCCCAATTACGGACATTAACCCGGTGTGAGTAAAATCGTTGAAAGTGTCAATATACGGCAGCGGGAATCGAACCTATATGAAACAAAATTAATTTACACCACACGGTAGCTGACTCTACTTAGGTTTTTCAATTTGTGACTTTTAATTTTTGCCCTTCCGAATGATTAGATTGATTGGTTAGCGCAAGTCCGACCGAGACTGAAACCCGTCACATATTGAACCCAGCGCACGCACGACACACAGCAGCTGCGTTTTTGTATATACAAAGCGAATAAATCAAAATTTTTAAAAACTTTAAACCAATCGACGCGACCCACGTACCCACGAAAACAGGGGTTCTTCGCATGAGCGACTCACGTGCGGGCGTAAGCTTTCGTGCGGTGGTCCATTTAAGTTTTACAGAATAAACTCCGTGTAGGCTGCTGGGATTAACATGCGGCGGGCTATTTTAAATTGATGGACTTTTGTTTTCATGTTTAGTCTGATATTGTTTTGTCTTTGTAATAAAGGGAAATTGAAGAATTTAATAAATTTATAACGGGGGGGGGGACGCGGTTCATTACGGCGAAACGCAAATGATAAAAGTAACCTCAGTGCGGAGCTGATTAGAGGCCCGAGTACTGCAACAGATCGAATACGACATAAAAATGCGACATTGCGGTTCTGGCGATAATTCGGGCGCCAAAAGAAGGATAGGCGCGCGACACTCGTGTGACTACTCAGAACGACGATAAATTTCAGCCTTTACTCTGTAAACAAACATTAGCATAGGGTGCGCGCAGATCGGAAGGTGTTGTTAAAAACTTGTCAGCCAGGCTTGCCTCATCAGGCCATACGTAAGCGTGTTCATTAATAATTTACACCGAATTCGTGCGCGATGCGTTTTGCCTTTGCAAAAGCGGTCATAACGTTTTAAACGGCCGCTATTCCGCGGTATCCTTTGTTTACCGTTCCGGCGATAAGAGCTGCACAAACAAAAGTAAATTTAAATCTAAATCTAAATACCTTCGTGACGGTGTAGCTATGGCCAATTTAGTGAGCGCCATCCTACAAAAAAAAAGCTGCCATGCAGCGGGCAATTAGCCAAGTGACTGCTGCGATATGTGCCGTCATTGGTGCCGAAGAATTTCACCATACCTTATCTTAAGGACAAAGCGTCGATCGACAATGCCATCTTCAGCACCTCCAGCAAAATGGAAATTACGAAGTTGAAGTAAAACTTTTTCGAAAGAGTAAAAAAAAAAAAAACTCCGAGATTAAGTTTTTTAACGATCGCCTTGTGAAAAAGTTTGCCCTATTTAACGAGATCGCTTGTAAGTTGCGCCTCACAAAGTCATGCCCCGACTTGTAATTCAAACACCGCGCCGGTGACCTGATGGGTTACTAACGAGACGATAGAACGATAATTACTAAAAAGGACCCAGATTATTGTGTATTTTGAAGATTTCAGCGCTTTTTTGCATATTTCGATATTTGCTTCTAAAACTTATTTTGTGTAACGTGAATTCGAAGAAACAAAAAAAAAATAAATAAAATTGCAAAATGAAGTACGTGTAGATAAATTTGGTTTTGTTAACATTAAATATTAATATAAAGATGCATACATTAGCGGCAACATTGCAAAAGCATTTCTTGGTACACAGGTGTACCAGGATACACAAGTATATACGAATAAAAAAAACATTAAAATTCTGCCACCAGAACCGACGGAAGAGTTTGAACATTTTGAAGATTTGGTCAAAAATTTTCCGAATGATTCATCAATATTATCATTCGGGAAATCTTCAATTAAAGACGCAATTTAATCCACAACAGGCGCACTTTCCCTGTATATCGGTGAATACCATTCGATTAAAGTTTCGCGAAAAGGACTATCGCTCTTACGCAACTCCGAGTTATGAACGGCTGATGACGCCAAATTGCTCCACGACGATAATGATCGATGTGCAGGAGTGAAAAATTCGTAGTAGGCGCAAAACAGGAAATAAACTCGTAGCATGACCGTATTCTTTCAGGAGCGGTACAAACGCAAATCACAGTTTTAAAATCTCTCGCATATTCAGGCGCGTAATAGGGGGTCGCCTTTAAGGGGAGAAAAAAGAGTTAATGTAATTTTAAAAAATAATCGATAAAAACAATTAGATATATTTCGTGTCAGGTGAAGCATGCTCGACACGGAATCTTTTCAAACAGCACCTAATCTGTTGCGAATTACGCCGGTGGTAGCCATGGGCATCGGCAGCGGGGGGAGGGGGGCAGCTGCCCTCCCCCTGGAGCCTTGAAACTTTTTAATCAACTGGCCATGATGAGTACTCTCATAGGCGCGTAATCATGAATAATTTGCCAGAAACCCACGAAAATTATGCTCTTAATTAAGATTTTATTCTTGTTTAATAAAATATTAAGCCTTTACAACTGTTATAAATTTTATTTTTTCTATAACTCATATCCTCTGACTATCATATTGCCCCCCCCTCTCCTGGCCCATCGGCTGGCGACGCCCTTGGTGGTAGCTGTTTCTCAAATCGAACGTCTAATATAAGTTTTTCTTCTAAATCGTACTATTAATTTAAAAAAAAACAAAAACGCGGAATAAAATAAAATAAAACGTAAATAAAGAAAAGAAAAAGAAAATATAAAAACTAAAATTTTCCAGCGACAAAAAATTTGATAAATTAGCAAAGTGTGACTAGCGTGTATAGTAAAGAGTACTTGTTCGTGTATATGCTTAATGCGGTAAGGAATCACGGATTTCGAAATTAAGCTTTTCATAATGTACTTAATAGTCTAATGAATCTGAAAAGAATATTGCGGGCAGTTCCTTTCTACTTTTGGCATGATCTGCCTTTACTTACCTCCAGATAATTCTCTGGCAATACTCAATTTCAAAAATTATTTATAAGCCTGGGGACTTGCATTCGGTACGAAGCAACTCCCGGAAAATCCGATTTGGTAACGAAGCACCTTAACTACTAGAGCCGAATTGTGTCACCTGACGAGCGTACTGCTATGCGCATCTAAAATTTTTATACTTACTGACTTTCTTAAGAAGTAAACACGAAGAGAAGGGGTATTATATTAATTTATGAAAAAAGTCAAGGCGCTCGTAACGTGTCCCGCTTGATTTTTATGGCGAATTATTCGGCTGTTCATTTATCGATATTTAATGTGAAATACAAGAAGTTTGAATCGGACTGGACGAATCATAGTGGAATAACGGAAGATTTTTTCCCAACATTCAAGCAGAGATTAAACAACAATTATTATACACCTAATTTCTATAATGTACAATTTACATCAGGCCATGGGAATTTCAAAATATATTTGAAAAGATTCAAGATAGCAGAAACAGAAAATTGCATTAGATGCAATGAGCAGGACAGTGTATATCCTGAATGGATGTAACATATTAAACTTGGAGATCGTGGACAACTGTGGCGAACTGGTGATGGAAAAAATAAACATATTCAATAATTTGGCCAAAAAGGAATTGCAATACAGAAAATACAATATCAATTTATATTAATATTATGATATGTTAAGATAAGATTAAGAATAGTACAATGTGAAGGGGGGGAAACCAAAAACTTAATTGGATGGTTTCCACCCCTAACCATATTAAAGCTTTATATGTTAAAAATAAATAAATAAATTGAAAAAAAAAAAAATAATAATAACGTGCAATACAAAGAAAACCGCACGTTTTTAAATAATAAAACATAAACAGCGCGGCAGAACGGAAATTATATTTTATAAACGTTAAACTCTATTAATATACATATAACAGATTGACGACGATGCAAATATTTTACGGAATAACATCAAGAAAATATACCAATGAAAAGAGCTGTAAGACAAGGGGAGATACATTGTCACCGAAATTGTTTCTTTTTTTTTTTGTTTTTTTTTCTTTTTTATTAAGGAACCGAATGGAAAATACTCCATCTGTAATTCAGTGACAGCCCACTGCAATTGGACCTTTTGTTACACAAAACACGCAACTTTGAGACATCGGTTTTCGTCCAGAAGTTTGTCATCTTTTTAACGTGGGGAATTCTGTTTACTACGGCAATCCTGAAAAGAAAACTGGATGTCTGGAGATTATCCTCGCATAGAAAAACATTCGACTTCCATTTTTAAATGAAATTCTGCCAAAAAAAATGTGATAACGACTGAAACATATCATCGGACAATATATTTCGCGAACTCCCTAAAATCCTTTTCAGAAATTTTTTACACCGAACGGCATTCTCGGTACAAGAGCCATTCGCGGACAAACCCGGGACAATGACATTAATGAAGAGAAATATGAATCACTCACTGATACTCAAAGTTGGACCGATTTAAAATTGAAAATCCACACCACTTTTAACATTAAAAAAAAAAAAAAAGAAAGAAATTATCACAAATGATCATTAAAATGGTTATCTTGATTCCGCTCGAAATTTCAGCGCATGTCTATAAGAACAATTCAAGAGCAAACTGGATACTGCTACGGATACAATACAACTGTCCGATATCAAACCATACTCTGAAATATCGTTATCAATACTAAATCGTCGAAACAATTTCCCTCGTTCTCTTTATTATAATTTGTTTAAAAATTTTCGAAATTTTACTGCCTTCCGATAAAAAGGTAATATTAGAATGTACGATCGTAATACAATTTATAACACGTGTTGTTACATAATTATTAATCATTTGCTACTAAAAGTTCCATAAAATACGTATAAGAAGTGATTTTATAGCCATGATCATAAACGTCTATGAACCGCTGCACTACATATCCGTTTGCTAGGCTAGTGGTGAACTGGTCATCTGAGTACAAGTTTTACTGCCTGCCTAACGTTTGTCTCTGCGAGCATTTCCATTAGTTCTCGAAATCTCAATAATGCAGATTAGTTTGAAATGGCACTGCAACCAAAGCCTAGCGTATATTTTGAATTGTATCTTCTTATACACATACATATATACATTAATTCATGTATAATATGAACATATATATTCATACATTTTATATTATATATATATATATATATATATATATATATATATAGTGAGCCACTTTACTTTTCCTAAAACTGATTAGCATGATTTTCGTCTCCGATTAGATTCAACGGCAGCACAGTTCGCCGAAATAAACTTTTATACTGCATAATCGTCTATTAATTAGTCGGATGTTTTGCGAGCATGCGATATTTCAGCTAAATTCTCTAAAAACTGATCTCACTCAAGTCGACATTGAACACGATATTATATAAAAGAGCCGCTAAGGAACTCCCGGACGACACATTGCCAGTGTTGACACATTTCATACGGGACGCACCCACGACTGCAGCTGCTAATTAATCATTTATTATCTCAATGTCACGCTTATTATAAATAATTACCTAGTGGCCGAATATAATTTTCTCACTGCGAAATGAATTATAAATACAGAATTTTACGTGGCCATCTTCCAACTTTGCTCATTCAGCCGTCCGCAATACACTTGTAAAAATGCGATCTGCTGCACCTATTAGCGACGTTCGTTTTCTATGCAACTGCAAATTTGATATGCCAGCAGAAGCGTAAACAATTTAAAAATATGTCGAAAGAAAAGCATAAGATTAAAAGAGTTCACAGCTTGAAAAACGTAAACACATATTTATATTAGCCGCACGCGTACGTGCGAGTGTGTGTAAAGTGGAACACGTTTTAAAACTATTTTTTCGAGAAAAAGGAATGTTTTCGATAAAAATAATATAGGCGACAATAGTAAATAAAATAATTTGAAAAAACATATCGACTTCAACTATACGAATTTTTTAAAAAGTATCGAAGATTAATCAGAAGTTTTAAATGAGGTAATACGATTATTTTTCAAAAATACTCATTAGATCGACGCACCGAATTCGAGTTGCAGTAATTTAAAAACCACGTCAAGTGAGCAAAACAGTATACATACACTCATTTTCAAGCCAAGTACTGAAAGTATCAGAAACATTTAGTTATACCCCTTAAATCGTTCTTCAATTGTTCTCCAATTAATATTGTGTCTCATTTAAGTATATATTGATCTAAATTATCTTTTATTAAATAACTATTATTTTACTTTTCGATGCACTTTTTTTTTTTTTTTTCATTTTTAGAAAAAAATATTTAAGTTGATATCTACAAAAGAAGAGAAAAAAGAAGAAAAAACTGGTGTAAATATTTTTAGTCAATAGTGACAGTACGCCGTTAAAATGTAATATTTCTGCCGTTGAGATGAGCTTATTAACGGCGCTATGTTCGAGTTCTCCTTAGTCGAATATTTATAAAAACTAAAGTTAATAATACTTTGTCACTCGTGTAATTAATCGCTCTTCAATTTTAAAATTTTGCGCAAATTTTCTGGATTCTTATTTTTTTTTATTGTATTCTTACGTAATTAAATGTTTAAAAAGAAAAAACAATTTTCCAGAATTTCTGAGACAATTGTTGTCTGGCTATACCAAAAAAAATTGTTTTCTTTCAAATTCACGTTAAATCTAACCAATCGGTAATATTTCAAATTCAGTCGCGTTTATTATATTACCACATAATAAATAAAAAGTATTTCTCTACAGAGGACCCTTTTTTTTTTTGTCACGTACTTTCTGTATCCGTCTGTATCTGTATAGGACGGCCACTGACCCCGTACGAATGAACAAAAAATCATTAAAAGTAGTCTGCACAAATTTATGCGTGCAAACAAACGTAAAAGATAAAATTAATTTAAAAAAAAAAATAATAATAATAAAATACGTGACGATTCTTTGAAGTAGTCGGTAAAAAAAAAAACTACAAATCTAGGAAAAATTCCCCTTTTTTGAAGTTATATTTGTATTTCATTAAGTTTTTTTTTCCACTACGAATACATTTTGGGAGTTTGACCCAAGGAACCGGATGATATTTCTTTGCGGATCGGATCATTCATTTTTACGCATAAAAAATGATTTATTCCCGAAATCTGAAGTTTTACCTTGGAAATTTTCAACGCGATTATTAACACGATTATTAGCACGATTATTAACACGATTATTAGCACGATTATTAGCACGATTATTAACACGATTATTAGCACGATTATTAGCACGATTATTAACACGATTATTAGCACGATTATTAGCATGATTATTAACACGATTATTAGCACGATTATTAGCACGATTATTAACACGATTATTAGCACGATTATTAGCACGATTATTAGCACGATTATTAACACGATTATTAGTACGATTATTAGCACGATTATTAACACGATTATTAACACGATTATTAACACGATTATTAGCACGATTACGCATATCTAAAGATCGCTGGAAATCTCCAAAGTAGAATAGATGGAAACTATGTTTCCTGTTATATAAATCAACTAGAATTGGAACATTTTTCGGAAATAGATTTCTATCTCCGACCAATGTATTTAATTCGAGAATCTCTATATTTCTATGGGAAAATAACTTTGGTGATTCTTTCGGTTAGTTTTTAAAATTTTCAACGATAATATTTCCCTAAATTGTAATAAAAATTTTTCAGTTAATTTTTTCGGGTTAATGAAGAAAATATATCTCACTAAGAAGAATTGTTTCTTTAACGTTTATTCTAATGACCATTCGATCCGTAATCGTACTACTGCACTGACCGGTAATATACAAAATTAATTATTCAGATTAGTCAATACGGTTAATTTCTGTGCATAGTAACGTTAAAACACCTAATATTTCCGTCATTGATAAGCTTGGCTACGGCCAAATTTATTTTCTGTATTCGAACAGGTTTCCGATTAATATGTGGAAATCGAGCTGGGACCATGAAGTAATTGGTCGCAAGACCTACAACTTCTTTCCCATTATTGAAAATAGGCTAAAAATTAAGAATATAAATGTTACATTCTTCAATACTCAGTTCTTCTCTAGGCACGGTGCCATGGGAGAGTACCTGAACAGATTTAAGTTGACAGACACACTCTTAACTGTAAATATTGCGGAAAAAATGCTAAAGACGAGATCAACTACTTTATTTTTGACTGCATATCGCTAACAAGTTCAAGATAAAAATATAAAATCAGCACTATCATCACACCACCGACAATAATCTAAAAATTAAAAGACCTTCTGATATATCTGCATGAGGCGATGAAGAAAAGATTCTTTATCAGTAGACTGCAAGATTAAACCGAGTGGTCTGAAAAAAAAAAAAAAAAGAAAGAAATATAATTGCCCCACTGGCTCTGTCCAAACTAGGGACCACCCCCCCCCCCCACAAAAAAAGAACAGATGTCTATAGACACCGATAATATTTTAAGTCAGTTGCGTTAATCAGAAAAATACAACACGGTATCCTTGTAGTTGAGATGCTCGACTGCCACACCTGAGGTCGCGAAATTTGTGTTATTCCGAATCCAAAAGTCAGTCCCAAATATATACCTAATCCGAAATAATTGAGTATAAATCTGGGAAAGTAAAGGTGATTGAGAGAGGAGAACTGACATCAGCATTTTCTTCAGATCCATTAATCTTAAAACGTTGAGAACCTTAACTTCATAATTCATAATATCAAGGATATATGTTTACTTAACTTACATATACATATATTTTCGTATATATATATATAAATATATATATTTATATGTATATGCATATTTAAATTGAAAATTTTCCCTCAACTTTAATGAAACGTTAAATTTTTATTGCTTCCTTATACGAATTAAAAAATAATTTGGATTTTGCAAAAATAAATCTAGTTTGATACTTGTAAAATAATTTTAAAATGGTATAAGTAGACGGAGTTAGCTATCGATTTTGTCTGGGAAAATTTATTTTACTGAAGCCCGAATTAAAAATTCTAAATTGTTCAGTGGAGACCATTAAGCACGAATCACATTACACACGCGCATATATGAACCTGTAATATATGTACATATATTACTGATAAATTGTACAGTACGTATTTCAAAAAAATATCGACTTTTAGTAGCAATATAATCGATATAAAAATTTAAAAACTACCTAAAATGAAGCCGTTTAAAAATCTCAAAGAACACTTGATCCGATTCCTAAAGTTGATTGTAAATACTCATTTTTGATCAGGGTTCAGATTGTGCTATAACCGAAAAAACGTTTGCTCGCAGATATTTACGGATGTATGTAAATACCATTTTCGTCATTTCGATAGAACCTCGAAAATTAAGATATTTCTCTTTGTTTAAGGATCTAAAAAATTTAATAAAGTCTGTTTTATCGAAATTACGTTTTTACTACATTACATTACATTAGTGTTGCAGATGTTTGCCTTTTGGAAGAAAAAAAAAAAATCGGAAGTTTCTCAAAATGAACAAATACCTCGACAATACTGTTTCAAAAGAGTATATTTCAAGGAATGCTTAATTGAATGATAAACGAAAAGAAAAAAACCTATGAGAAAAACAAATTTTTTTTCTACTTCGATTGCAAATACCAATAATATATTTCTGTTTATAAATTTTTTGAAAGCTTAATTTAAAAAATTTCGATAAGCCAAAATAATTTTTCTAGCAGGTCCTAGTTAGACCTGCCAAAAATTCACTTTACACGCCGTGAAATTTGACACGTTAGTGTAACACACTTGAATAATGTGGACACCGAAAATAAAAAGACCCGTCTAGGAAGCAATCGATTAAAAAATAGCGTGAAAAGTATGAAGAATGCAGAGTAATGAGAATTTCAATTAATTTTAGCAGATATATAGAATAGCGCTGGTTACTGAATGCGCTGCAACGTTCAAACTATATGAAAAACGGAAACTACGATGATAAACTTTGAACTTTGCACCAAAAAATACGTTTAGGACCTGACTGTTGTACAATTTTTATAATATATCTTTCTAGAAAATCCGAAAAAGTCAAATGTGAGAAATTGATTTGATTTTTTTTTTTCCATTTTAAACAAATTTCATCGAAAGGAAAAATTAATTTTATAAGAACGATACAAATTACGACCTCATTAATGTATGATTACTTTTATTTACGCTTTTCTATTGCGCGTGTTATAAAATCCGTACAAATATACATATAGCCAAAATTAAATTACGAAGAAACTAGTAGTTCATTTGAAATACTTCAATTAGAGAATTTCGACACTTGTATAACTTCGCTGACGATGGCTTACAACTTAAAAATTTTTTTAATCCATTTTCCCATCCTCCCATTTGCATCGACGGTATTATCTTGAGTGTTACAAAATTTTATTCAATTTGACTAATCATGCTCACTTGGAAAACATTTTCGATTGAGTGTCTACACCAATGAAAATGAAAAGTCCTCCTTCCGATTTTTACCACTTGAAAGAACTTGCGGTCTTCGATATCTGTATTTCCGGTAACAAATGCGTGATATTTCCGGCGCACGGTGTCAGCTATGGTTTTCAAAAAATCCCAACAATTAAATCTGCATGTATAATTTAATCGAAGAGGAAATCCACTCTCACCTTTCTTATATATTCGAAGTTGTTACATAAATAAGTAGCAAGAAAACAAATTTTACATTATCCACTTGGATTTTTTTCGAAAAAGTTCGCTATCGAAAACCGATTTCGCAATTCTTTAATTTAATTAAAAAAGTGGTCTGAACCTTTTCCGAATCAAAATGTCTTTCCTTCCACATAAGAAATGATCTACGAGGGATATCCTCGTACTCTTCATAAAAACCCGTACGCAGCGAATTCTCAACATTCGAGAGGAATAGGTTTTGAAAATTTTTCGCAAGTATGAAGTCTCTGCTTTTCTTTAGAGGCCACAGAAAGAGATAAGGACAGAGAGGAAAAACAAAAAAAAAAAATTTAAATCCATTTTCAAAAAAAGAAACGAATACTAAAAGTGAAGCTTTCTTATATAACGATTGATTAAATTAAAAATATGCGTGAAATAAATTTAAAATAATCGCATACGTTCCTTTAACACAATAGGCCGTGTCATGTTTTTTATTTATTTTATTTTTTTGTCGTTTTTCCAAAAAAAATTAAAAACTCAGGTTTTTTCGCATTAGTAGAATGTAAATTGGGATTTTTTTAATGTTTACTCGTTATTGTAGCGTTACCTTTTTTGTTTCTGTCTGAAAAACGTCAAATTTGCTGCAGCTAATACTGAATGTGCAGCAGCGATCAGAATTTTACATTTCGCAAATGTTAAATCGAGTCGCCATTTCTTCGTTTGTAAATGTGCATCGGTGAAGGCGCATTTAAGACTTTCTAAATGGTCCGATTAGGATTGTTTGCAAAAGGTTGTTGGAGAAATTACTGAAACCTATGCAGTGCGGAATAGTTTTGTATTGAAATGTTCGTACTAATTAAATTTGAAAAAAAAAATTATTGGTGGTAATGGGTGTATCATCCAAAAAAAAAAAAAAAATATATATATATATATATATATATAACAATTTGCCGTCCAAAAAACGAAAGGCGTCATCTTCACGAGAAAACGCAGACACCGACCCGTAAGTCTAACACTCAACGATCAACAACTAAAGTTTTCGGAAGAAGCTCGTTTTCTCGGATTAATCTTTGACAAAAAACTTCGATGGAGAAACCACATCCTATCCTTGAAAAACCGAAGCCTTTCTGCACTGAACATACTGAAGATGCTGAACAACAGGAAATTCGGACCCAGCTGTTCCACATTACTAAAAGTACACAAAAGTTTAATCCGACCAAAATTCGACTACGGCTGCATCGTCTACTCATCCGCCTCCAAAGGCCTGCTCCAAAGTCTTGACACGATCCAAAATTCGGGCCTCCGTATAGCTCTACGAGCCTTCCGAACTACGCCTGCCTTCAGTATGCACGTGCTCGCCGGTATTCCTCCCCTGAAATACCGCCGGCAAACATTATCGGTCGATTACGCCCTATCAATCTTAAGTTACCCGAACCATCCAAACCACAGCATTTACAGTCCATCAAACCCATTATACAGAGACGGTACCCTCGCTGCCCAAGGCTACTTCAAATGTCATGACGAATTTACGCTGGACATCCCGAATTATCTACTTAAGCGCATGCCTTCCGCCGATCCACCGTGGAGTCCAAACCACCATGAAGGCACCATTTACATCATGATCTTTGATCACCTTCCCACGCTATCGACCAACGCCACCATACCAGTGTTACACCCAAGCGAACTGAATAAATACGCAAAATACAAAATAATGTCTGATTGGGAGGTTGAGTGGAACAGCAGCTATTCGAACAAACTACTGGCAATTAAACGGACGATTACTGACTGGGGACTTACGTTATAGGCAAAGCTGCATCAAACCGGGATATCGAATCAACCTTGAACAGAATCTATCTAGGCCATACTCTAACCACCCATGCATACCTGCTGGACCACCAGAAGCCTCCAGCCTGTACTCAATGCAATTGCCAGATCACAGTCAAACACATCATCACTGAATGCCCGATCTACAGTGCCGAACGCCAACAATCCACACTTACAGACGATCACTCCGCGAATTTAAACATAAATAACCTATACAGACTTATTAAATTTATAAATATTACAAACCTTAAAATAATGTAAATAACCTCACCCGAGGTGATAACCCCCTCCCTGGCAATATGTACCTCGTAAATAATAAAATAAAATAAAAAATAAAAATTTGCCATCATATACTAATAGACTATAGAAATATTTTCCAGATAGATCTAGTTTAATGTTAATGAGTTTTTAATTTTTTTTTCTTTAACGGAATATCGTATTTAAAACGTAAAATAATCATCGAATCGAAAAAAAATTAGTAATTAATTTTCTCAGTCAGAGTAAATCAGCGGTTTCCAATAATTCTTTTTCGTTCATATATTATCGCTTAAAAAATTATTATGTCCTCTTTTTCGTATGTAAAAATTTATTATAAAGCCCCATGCTCCTTTTTGAAGCAAAAAATCTGTCATAGTGGGAAAATTATTGCCTGGAGATCGATTCATTTTTTCTAAAAATTTTTATCGAAATAATCCGGTAAATGAATATGTATAATCACCATTTCAAGCTTTCATGAGATGAAACAATGTTTTAAGCGATGTATATGAACGGGGAAAAAAAAAAACAACTTTGAATTAAGCAAATTAACTCGACTAATTTCAGCCCGGATTGTTCGATTCGATGATTATTTTACGCCTTAAATATGATATTAATTAAAGGAAAAAAAATTAAAAACACTCTATTTTTCTAAACTAGATGCTTGGGGAACGAGAGGCCGTAAAGTAACAAAACCGGAACGTGTCGGGGCCAAAACATTGAGGCCGAATCGTTGATGCCCGGAACGATACATCCCCGCCCTGACATACACTAGCCGAAACTGAAACAGCGTTACGGAAATCATTGCTAATCCCCGTGTGTCTTATATCAAACTTAGAAAAGGGAACAATTCCGGAAAAATGATTCAATCTTGTATTCTCACAGCTTCATTGTTAACATTTATTTATTCTGGCTTTTCCCACTATACATATACACGAATAAAATAAACTGATGATGATAATATCTTTTTCCTCGATCGTTCGAACTAGTTCAACTACGCGCGCTAAATCTATAATCTATGGATACATTTCGACTAATTACTCGTACAATTTGAGATATATTATAGTTTCGAAAAAAGAAAAAAAAAAAAACAGACTAACCGTGGTTTGACCGTTTACCAGGGAGAATGACAGTTTAGATGGGGTCGCGCCGAAACATGACGCTTAAATGGTGTTAGATGAAGTCTGCCTACATTTTTCAGTCGGTGTGGCGGCTTTAAAAAATGTTGTTCAACCCCGCCACGGCGTTAGAGAAACAAAAAAGAAAGGCAAACATGGAAAAAGGCAAAGACATCGAAAACCGAAATCCGTTAACCATGCACGGTCTAAGGACGGAGTTGATTGCATCTAGAACCGGGGAAACACTTTTAAACGATTTCCGTGGACTTTTGTCATCCTCTCGGTAAACTGTAAAATTTACGTTTCTATTATACATCGTCGGTAATGGTGTATAGAAATCAAGCGACGCGGCAAAACGCCTAGTAGAGAGATTGTGAGGTACCGAATTTGCCAATAGTGAAACTGTTATCGTGGCATTTTATTTTTTTAAATAAACGACTGGTTTAATTTCAAAGTCTCTACGTTTTTAAGTTTTCCCCACAAAGTCCGGACAAACGCTATTAGTTCAGTTTTTGCAATTTTCAAATGAACTGCTACTCGGCCGCGTAATGAACGATTAAAATACATCATTCCATTTAAAGTAATTAGAACGTAATTTACGCGGTATAAAGTTACTTACCAGTTCACTCGTTAAAGAATTTAGAATAAAAAAAAAAAAATCTAAAAAAAAAATCATCTACTATTCTAAAAGAATACGAATCTCGCTTTTTTGCAGTTAAAGTGTAGATTAACGGACTACTCGTTTCTATAAAAATAACGGTAATTAGTTTAAAACAAGTTTTGAAAAGTTTCGTAAAAATTTCCCGATTAAAATATGATTCCCTACTCCCGCTGATCAGCAAATCTCTATAAACACAGATAGTCCAATCTCGCTTCCACAGGTCCATTCCAAAAACCGTGTCTGATCTTAAAAGAACACTTAAAACTATAACGATATAAGTTTTTTAAGTCACCGTGATCGATGCGTAATTTGTAATGAACATTCGTTTAAAAATCGCGGCGATTTGGCATTCTCCTGTCAACACAGCCAGAATTATTTGTGCGCAGTGATGAACGTTATTCGACACTGAAGAACTCCGGCGATAATTACTACTCGCGATAATAATGGCGTCAAGTTAAATTTCTAGCCTTTGACAAAGGTCTACAAAATCTTGATTCTTGTGCGATTTTCCTACAGATTCCTGACCAAGCGCAATAACACACGGCGGACATTCGTAATAACAACTTCTGTGCGGGTACTTTTTGTTTTGTTTTTTTTTTTTTTTTCGTCCCAGCTCTCTTGGCCGGTATTGCAAGCACTTTTTCATTAAAATGTTTTCGACGGAGAATCGTTGACAAAATGACGAGAATACTAAAAAAAAACTGATGGTTTTACTTTACTCCGAGATTAATTTATTTCCAAAGTGTCAGTAAGAAATATAAGATTCTATTTGTAATCTATATTAAGATAGCATCATAGTGTAGAAACAAAATTAACGCTACTTACGCATGTAATATAATTGCGATTGTTTACTATACACCGCTAGTATTCAGAAATTTACACACATTCCATATATTTCTATGCATTTTATGTAAATGTTGAATAGAGTCCTTTTCTTTAAAAATTCATCGGGTTTTTGTACAACGCGCTTATAGATAACAAGCAAAATACTAAAAATTGTTTTAAAAAAATTATGTTTAATAATTTCAAGTAATACTTTGAGAGCTTATATCCGATAATTTCTAATTAGTTTCACTAAATAATGTACGTAATCAAAAAAAAAAAAAAAACAAAAAAAAACCCCCAAAAAACCGATTCTTTATCATATGTAAAACTGTTTTATATAGTATAAAATGATTTAGAATATATTATCAGTAAAATACATAAAATATACGTAAATATGAATAAAAAATATCTATTATTCAAATTATGTAATTCGGTACGAAAAGAATTAAAATTCCGCTAAAAAAAAAGAAGAAAAAAAACATTTTCCGCTGAAGCATTTTTTGCACGATCTTACATCGTAAAATGTCCGAAAAAAATTCTAAAAAGCACAATTGTTCATAATACGCCCGGGTAACATAACACTTTCACAACTGATGTTACAGGCTATCCGTTATAAAAACATATTAATCTCAAATTAAAATGTAACCACGAAACAACTGCACACGTGACAGCTGATCGGTTTATTTTTTTTATGTTTTAACATTTATAATCATTAAAACAAAATTATCGCATACACGAATAATGTAAAAACAAAAAAAAAAAAACACCAAAGCCAAAACAAAAACAAAAAAAGGACAAAATGATCGTGAACGTCTTTAACGTCCCTCCTTGCCGGTAACGATACATTATGCAGAACCTGAAATTTACATTAAACTATAAAGGTCACAACGACCTATTATTTCAAAGTTTTAATTAACAACTGCGCAGTATTTAAACAGTTTTTACCCACTTCGAGAAAGAATAAGGGCGTTCGTCGCGCTTTTTTTTTTTCTTTTTTTTTATGCTGGTTCGCGCATAGTTCATATTCGTATGATTTTACTGATTCTTTGTCCATTAGAAAGAGGGCCAAATTAAACATGAGTACCACCACGTGAGTACTGATGAAAATCGGTGAACGTAAATTGAGTATATTTGTCAAAAAACGTGAAAAAATGTGGTCCCTTCGGATAATTTTTTTTCTTCATATTTTTTTATTAATATTAACTTAAAATTCCATCAATTTGCCAAATTACCGTGGAAATGCAATTCGAAATAAAGAAACCGTTTTTTTTTTTTTTTTTTTTTTTTTTTTATTGTAAGCATAAAATATGGAGAGCATAATGTGACAAAAAAATTGATTTTTAGCAAGAAAAAAATTCGAATATAATGCTAAGAATTGTAAAATAAAATGTTGTTTTTTAAGAAGAAAAGTACCGACTTCAAAATTTGTTATAAAAGTTGAATAAAAATGCACCAAAAAAAGGGAAAAAAAGTTTAATAAAAACGCACTAAAAAAGTAATAATAATTTAATAAAAATACACTAATAATAATTACTCCCGATAAGAAAATATATTTCAGAGTGATATAACTTACGACACTTATACGAGACGTTAATACTTCTTCAAATTTAGATTACAAATTTTTCTGTATTAACATTTTTATTAAATACGACATTGATACCTTAGTTAGAATAGGCATCAACAAATTCATATTAAAATAATAATTAAAAACTGCATAAAATATTCATTAAATTGTTCCTAAATATTCTAGTATGAATTTTATGTCGACTATAATTAAAATTTTAATGTTGCATAAGAATTACTATCACCACTTAAATATCATCTCTGAAATATATTTTCTCATCGGGAATAATAAGTATTAATGCTGTATAAGAATTACGATAATATCACACACGATTTGTAAGTTATATCAGTCCAAAATATATTTTCTTATCGAATATTATCATTTGTTACTTATTAGCGCATTTTTCTTAAATTCGTATAATAAATACTGAAGTCGGTATTTTTTTTTTCTTTAAATATTTTTCCTTATTTGTCCTTTATCATCAACGGTTACTAGTGTATAACGTCATCGTATTATCTCTTTTTTTTTTGGTTTTGTTTGTTTTTAAATCTAAATATCCACTAGTGACCACCACTCCCCGGACCCTTCAGCAACGGTAATGGGATTATAGTAAAAACCAGAACGCTCGCTAACCTCCAGAAGTGTAACAATTCCTATCTCGCTGTTACACGTGGAAAATGCTACTATGCCAAAGAATTGCGGAAAATAACTGAAGAACATGGAACAATTTCGTTTATGAAATGCTCTTGTTTTCGGACGTTTACGAAACTAATTTCCTCGATAACTTCTGCGTTAGTATCATCCCAATTAGAGAAAAACTAGCAGCACAAAATTTATTAGTACGTCAAGTACGGAAGAAGAAATTTGGAAATATGACACCACAGAAGATGAAAAATCAAACGAATTTGAGGTCTTTTAAAAATGTGACATTAAACGGTAGCGCAAGAATACGAGAAAATCACAATTAGTATATATTTGTAGCTGGGGTATCTCGGTTGGTGGGATGTACATCTCTAATCTCCGATATGTGGATGACACCACACGTTAGTAGCAAAAAACGCGGAGGAAATGTCATACATTCTGGATCGACTGGTAAAAATCCGTGTAAAAAATGGCCTCCAAGTTAACAAAGCCAAAACCAAAATAATGATCATCGACCGTCCAGAGAATAACTGCCCAACAATAACATACATGAAATCGACAAAGTAAGCCGCTTTACATATTTAGGCTCTATAGACAGCGGTGGACGTAAAAATGAGATACGCTACAGAACACACAGATTGCACGCAACGCAATGAGCCGTTTAGAAAGAATTAAATGCGTAAAGATTCGGCTAGTCGTCTTCTCAGTGTTCTTATATAGTTCGGAGACCTGGGCGCTAACCAGTGCAGACAAGAAACATATAGACACACTCGAAATGTGGTGCTGGAGGCGCGTATACTGCGTGTGGACCATGGACAGTTAGGAGCCGAATCAATGTTTCGATACTAAATGAGATTGGTAACCGGAAGAGGCAATCATCCTCTGTGGTGCTAGGAGATACTGCGGTATTTTAATCATGTGATCAGAGCGGACAATTTGGGAACGCTGTTTATCCAAGGAAAGATCAACGGAAGAAGAAGTCGAGGTCGTGCGCGGTGTGCAAAGCTTCTGGCCGTACCTTTCAGAACTGTGTGCACATCGCAAGAGATCGGAATTGTTGGCACAGTCTGATCAGCTGGGTGACAGATCATGGTCACGATGAGGCATAGGGCGAGACGATTCGATGATGATACAATGCATTAATATTTGAGCGATATTAGGAGAAAAGACTGAGGAAGCTTAAGGTTTCTGCAAGAAAGGTTTCCGGAATCAAAAAGAATGAGTAAGTTGAGAGCTCTACCTGAAATGCAGGCTTTTAAAAGAAATATGTAAGCCGTTTTATAAAGCTTTATAATAATTAATAGTCACCGTTTTTATTAAAAAAAAAAAAAAAAAATGTCATTATTTTCATTTACTTTGTCAATTTTTCAGTGGGAATGATAATTATTTCGGAATCTTTAACTTTATTTATATATATATTTTTTTTTTTTTAATCCAGTTTTCGGGTTTATTACAAGTTTTTTTTTTTTTTTTTTTTTGGGCGTCGTTATTACAAGTTAATCATTATTACAACCGGCAAATAGTAGGTAGCACCCTATGATTTTTAAACTTCGTGTATGCTGTTTAAGAACGTTTAAATAGAATTATTAAGTTTTATAAATATCCTTTAGATCAGGCGCAAGAGGACGAAAAGAAAAAATTCATAAAATAAATTGAATGTAATTACCGAAAAAAAATTGCATATTCTTAATTTGTGACAAAGAAGAAGAAAAAAAAAACAACAAAACAGTCGAATTGATGCTGCGCAGTCCTTAAAATAAAAAAAATCGTATAATAAATTTTTTTACCGATACTTTCATGTTTTCCCGATTATAACAAATTAAAAAAAGTTCCTGCGGTATACTAAATTGGATCTCATTATAAATGAACTTCAACCGTGCGGTATTTTTCATGGCTATTAAAATTAGCTAACAAAACATTATGCAATAAAGCAAAAATCGATATACCTAATAGTCATTTACCCCTTTAAATACTTATATCTAGGCTGATTAACATATTACTCGTCTCGTTATGACCGTGTCAATTCTATATTTATTTACTAAATAGAAGAAAAAAACAAAAAAAAAAAAAAACTCTTATTTAACGAATAATTAGATTTATTAAAACATTTTCCGGGAGAAAACGATAAAATGCAAAAACCGGTTTTTTATTTCAACAACGATGACTCCGGAAAATAGTTTAAATCAGTTCACGAAACGCATTCGAGTATTTTCTATTGTTGCACATTGAAAAGTCTTCTTCTTTTAAAGACCTTCAATTATTAAAAATCGCAACAGAAAAATGGAATATCAAATTTGAATTTTTGAAGAAAATTATTTTGAGAGTAAAAACGTGCAAAAAAGAAATAGTCTAAAATCTCGGGAATAATATTTTTCCTGGAATTACCGTTTTTGAAGATATTCGTGGTATCGTTCAATAAATCGCAACGGATTATTTCATCGGAAGAAGAAATATTCCAGAAAGACCGAAAATAAAGCGTGAAAAAAAAATCAGTTGCAGAAATTATTTTCAGCGCTCGCTCCCAAAAGAAAGATAAATGATAAAACTAAAATATACAGTTCGCTTATCAATTTTTCAACCAAAAAAGTTCCAAAGTCCCTGTGCCTATCCTTCTTCTCATTATCCACCGAACCCCATATAACACGCATTATTTCCACCCTCGCAATGGTTACTCACCGGACAAGATGTTTTTTTTTTTTTGTTTTTTTTTTCATTTCACATAAAAACAAACTGAGTGTCTATTACTGTGGAAATTTCAATTGTTATTTTAAAAGTCGATATTAAACTTTTTATTAATAAGCAGATTTTCGGGATATTTTTGAAAACAAACATCGTTATTAAATAAAAAATCGATAATTCGGAAAATCGCGTTTAAAATAAATTCACTCATTCACCGCCAAGGAAGATACAAAACAAAAAAAAAGAAAAAAAAAAAGGTTTAATAGCGTATAATTTGCCGGAAAAAAAATAATATACTTATATTGAAAAAAAAACCAGAAAGGTACTACTGTATATAAATTTACGTACCTGTGATTTTAAAAATATTCTTACGACTTAATTTCTGAAGCAAAATAATAAAGCCCCGGCGATGTAGCGTAAATATAACGTGAAAAAGGAAATCGGTACCAACGAACGAAAAAGTTAACGCAAGAGCTATTTCGGAACTGTGACTGACTGACTGTTCCCAAATGCAGTGCTGAACTCAACATTGGCAGAAGCCAAATATGCTCCTCCTTTCAATCCGCCCAGCGACAGCCAACGAATAAGTACCACCGTTAATTTTTTACTTATTTCTTGTTTGCTTTTTTTGTTTTGTTTTGTTTTGTTTTGTTTTTGTTTTTTTGTTTTTTTTGTTTTTTGGAGAATAATATTTTTTTACAACAAGCGACATTCCCCCCTCTTTCTGTCGCATCGTGATAATTTTACATCGAAATTAATCGTATTTCAAATTGAATTCGAATTAGTTTTGCGTAATTTAATATTTTTAATTCTCGTCCCGACACATACTCCCTCCCTTTCTGTCTTTACGTATATATTATATATATGTATATATATAAAGACGGTTTTTTTGCCTTTTTTTTTTCAGTTCAAAAAGTCTGTGAGACTATTCAATTTCCAAAAGAAAGAAAGTTAGACAAAAAAAAAAATCGTCAAAACTTATGACGCACAATCTTATTGATATTGAATTTTCTAATTTTCTCATATTGAATTTTTTGAAACCAGCGCGCACTACTAACTACCCTATATTCGCGCCAGCTAATGCAGGCGAAAACGCATTTTAACAGATCGCATTCATATTGCGCCACCATTAAGGGCGGATTATGATCTTGATTGTTCATCCGCTGATACCGTTTCGAACACATTAACGAATTCTGTAGAACATGAAACCTGTTCAGAATTGCTGCAAAATGTACCGGTTAATTGGCTAAATGGCGAAATCTGAGTCAAAAAAAAAAAAAGAAAAAAAAAAGCTAGAAACACATGAGTCTCTGTCTTGTTTACTTATACTTCTATATTTGTTTCTGTAATATTCTCGTATTTATGAATACTATCAAAGTATAAATCCAACAGGATAATGAGAGTTAGTACGGTTGACAATATTTGAGCATATTTATTTTGTAGAAAACTAAAAATTAATTGGGTGTTCGCGAAGTTCATAATTACCCAAAGTTTAGAAGATTTTTCCCGTTTATTTTTCAATAATGCAGACTTTATGAAAACTTTTTTTAATGTGTAGAATTTTAAGAAGCGCGCGGATGTCAATTTATATACTTCTGAAAATTTTAACTAAAAAAAAAATGAAAAACTCTTTCGAAGTTGAACCTCTTCAGGATACCCAGAGACAGGTGTTAAAAAATTTTTTTAAAGATGCGATATTACAATGCAGTTGAAGTCTTATTTATTAATATTTTTTTTTCCGTTTAATTTAACAAATATTAAATAAACGACGAATGGGATACGTGTAAAATCATGTCGTTGCTCTCGCTCGTAAGTACGAATCTGGGAAACTCCTTCTTATTTCGAGTAAATCCTAAATTCTCGTTAAAATAATTAACGAAGGAATATTTCATGATTATTCCTTTTATTTTGAAGCTTGATTTTTGGGGAATTTGTTCGGATAAGATCATTTTTCCGGGAGTTCGATAATAAAGGTGTATTGGACGTAGCAAAGCTGACTTAACAGCAGTATCAGCTGAGCGTTACCCATCAAGCACCCAGTGTGGCCAGACATCCACAAAGGAAACTGGTCAAGTGGGCATACCAGCTGAAGATATTACACTATTAATGGAGATCTGTTGGAAAAAGGTATTCAACAAAGATATGATCGATGGGCGGAAAAGATTGAGGCCAAGAGTATACTGCAGAGCTTAGCATCGAGAATAAAGCAATATGCGCGACGAAACCAAATCAACGGAAAAGAAACATATCGCGATTCGGAATTAAGGTAAGATTAAGTCTTTTTCCCCTTAAAAAAACCCATTCAAGTAAGAACCTGTATCGATAAGAAGGGTATCATCGCAGGATGGAAAAATAAATGGTATATATTTATTTTTCTAAAGTACTGAGGGTCCATGTTGAAGTTCGGAAAATTTCTGATAGCTGGGCGACAGTGTCATTGGTAATTAAAGAAAGAAAACTTCTGGAATGAACGGATCTTAAAAAATGCCAAAGGGAGAGGCCGATAATAATTGAAGGCTGCGAGCCGAGGAAGACGCGTCCCGTATATATTAATCGAAGGACGAAATTCAGCGGTGGATCTAGAGCACTTTGAATATAAAGACGGGGAAGCGGTAGAAAATATGGAACATAGAAAAGGTGTTAAGTTTGGGAGAAGAGCTATAGCATCTGTAGAAAAGTATTTTGATATATTTACTGCACCTTTTTTTTAACGAACACTAGATGAGAAGGCTAGGATAGTTTGCCATCAAAAACAGTTCCAAGGAGATAGACTGTGCCGAAAAATGAAAGAAAGAATTACTCGTATTTATGGGGAACCTATATTTTTTCTTCCCTTCACTCTACTTAAATTGATGTTTGCTGTGGATTTCTAGTCATTCGGGCATCTTCGGTAATAAAGTAGCTGATATTCTTTGGTACTCGGGTTGCTGCCTCTTCTCATTTCTTGTTTAAAAAAACGTCTCATAATCTAATCTCCTTCTACTATGTAAAAAATTTCATCTTAAATTATGGTATCGAATATTTTTACCTTTCCTCTTTTTCTAACAATTGTTCTTTCTATCTATATGTTCTAAATAGTGTCTTGCTGCTATGGTTCTCTTTGTATTCTCCACTCCGTCCCTCTGTCGTTGTCTCCGTCCCTCTGTCGTTGTCTCCGTCATTCATCTGCGCTCTTAAGCCATACTTTATTATCTTCCTTTCGTTTTCGTTTTTCGCGTTGGTAGGCTCTCCGTATTGTCCTCTCTAACGAAGAGCGCGTTTGTGATTCTGATCGTGTGTTTATTAGGTGTGATCTCTTTCTATTAAGCGTTCTGCTTTCTATTCCGTTTTATTGATACTCAGTCTTCCTACTCCATATTGCGCCTCTTATATCCTGTCTTTTCCTTTTCCACACATCGTTCCTACTATTCCTTCCTCCTAACAACATTTGATATCATCGTATGAAGATATAATTGACTTCTTCCTTTTAGGTAAAGCTGGTTGACATGTCCCTCAAAAAAAAAATAAAAATAAAAATTATAGAACCCGTTGGAGTGGGGGAAAATTTTTGTCTTTTTATTAAAATCTAGTTTTTAATGGAGAAAAGGTCACCGCTCTCCTAAGATTGTTAACACTTTCTGTAAGATTCTTTGGATATAAAAAAAAATTTAATGTTATCATAGAAATGTAAGAGACGAACATATATGCGACCTCAACCATATCCTTTTTGAATGCCCTGCCCTTTTTCCTGAGTGCTCTCATCTATACGCCGAACTTTTGGCGTTGGATCTTCCTACCCCTTTCAATGCTTCCTTTATCCTTTCCTTCCCATCTCCAGCCGTTATTCCCCTCCTTCTTTCCTTTATACTTTCTATCTCCAATCGCCTCAGAATCTGAGTAGGTGATCTAAGTCCATGTAGTTGGGTCAGTGTTAACACCGAGCCCATTTTAAAAAAAAAAACACTGGTGAGAAAATATGTTTTTTTTTTTTTAAGTTCCTTTTCAAACAATTATAGCCGCGACGGCGAATTCGTTTCTTAAATACATAATCATGTTTCCAGTAATATTGTGCTTTATTATCTTTCTTGCCCCGCTCCCAATCCAAGTCTCTTCTAGGTTTCCCCAGCGTGAAATTAATTGGGAGCCAGAGAAATTTACGAGAAAGTAAAGCCGAGAGAACGGAACTGGCCCCACTATTAGGCCCTTAAGTACATTACGGGCCATAACTTCACAATCCATAATATATTGTCAAGGATGATATATGGGACTTGCTTTACGTTACTTTACTTAATTGTCTCCTGGAGTCACTTTAGGCGCTAAACCGAAAGAGGTTTTCCGCTTCGAAATTGTTCTTATTATCCCGTAGAGGAATTCCTGACATTATAAATATAGAGTTCCGCGTTCGTTTATGTTATTAAAAAACCGTACGATATCAATTTATGGAATTTGAGTATTAGTACTCATTTTCTGACGTAGGTTTTAGACGGATGTCCACTGAGGTTCTTCAAAGTTGTTTCATCGGTATTATTAAAAATATGTACTCTGATTATATTGAAGTCTATACTGGATAGTTGTAAATTTTGTCTCGTAGAATCAGTTTTTATAATTAGTTATGTAACTTGGCAAAATTAAAAACCAAATCCGAAATTAACTTTTAATAATAACGATAACCGTGAAATTTTAAAAGGTATTTTCAAAAGTAATTAAACTGAAATAAATCCAAAAAAAAAAAAAACAACTAGATATACATTTACCAAGTAGACAGGAAGTTAAGAATATAGCATCAAAATTGAAAAATAATAATAACTGAGAATTATATTAAAAGCAGCCGGTGAATCAACGAAAATGAAGTTAATAATAATATTTGGAAAACGGTAAAAATATCGCAAGACTATAAAATCAACTGCAAAAAAAAAATTAATTAATTAAATGTTAATTATGTCATTCTTATTTGCCACATATAAAATATCATGTACAGCATTTTTAAATCGAGTAGAAAATCAAATAGAAACAGAACTAGGAGAGTACCACGTAGGCTTTAGAAAGAATCGATTGTGCGCAAAACAAATTTCAAATTTAAGAAAATAATATTATTAAAAAATAGAATAATAAGAAATTAAAAACATATTGCGATTATCAATCGATAAAGCTTGATGAAAATATTGCAAGAATTTAGCGTAGATGATAAAGCTTGATGAAATTAATATAGCAAACGCTATCAAAAACGGAAACTGAAGTTAAATTTACGGATCAAATCTACACAAATCATTTGAACACGAAACAGTAGTAAGACAAGTAAATGGACTGTTTAGAATTTTTAAATGTTAGAAAGGGTTATCGAAAAATGAGAAAAATTACTTCAAGGGGAAAATGCAAAAAACGACATGAAAAAGAAAATTTAAAAATCAACTGTTTTTGATCTAGCAATTTTCTCGCAGGACGTACAACAGATAAACCTTTTAAAAGAAATAGCAATGGTGTCTATAAATATACTCTTCGTAAATTAGAATTTACGACAAATATTAAAGGTTCACCGCAACAGCTATGTACAAAATATGGATCAAAAAAGAATCGAAAAATTTAGATACTCGGGTGAAATAATTCGCACAAAATAGTTTAGTCGGCTATCGTTTAAAAGGTATTTCAATTAACACGAAAGATATATGTACAATAAAAAATTAATACCAATAAATGCTAAGATAAGAGACTACAACACAGTGTGGTGAATCCCCGGATACCTTTTTTTACCGAAAATAGTACAGCCAACACTGCAGGCATTAGCAAACTGTGAAGAAACTATTGTTACTTACCGATCTCTAGACCGTGTATCAAACTGGACGGAAAATTGGAAAATCAAGCTCAATGAGCAAAAATCCGTCCACACCACTTTCGCCCTTCGTAACCGAGATCCGCGTCATGTAGTACTCTTAAATAGACAACAAGTGCCAATCTCCGATTCAGCAAAATACTTGGGTGTGCATCTAGATGCGAAGCTGACTTGGAAAACTCACGTTGTGTCAAAAGCTCAGCAGATTCAAGAAAAAACACATGAAAATGAAGCTTGGAAAGAAACATTTCATTTATGAAACCATCGTAAGACCGATTTGGACTTGTAGGGTACAGATATGGGGATGTACCAAAAAATCAAATAGAAATATTATTCAAGCAGCCCAAAATAAATTCCTCCGTATGATAACCAATGCTCGATGGTTCCAACGGAATGAATCTCTATATACCGATTTAAGGATCAAATGGGTGGACGAAGTCATTAAAGACTTTGCCCATCGTCACGAAGAAAGACTCCATATCCATCCGAACCCGGGGAAGCATTGGACCTTTTGCTTACTACAGAAGATGCAAGACGGCTTAAACGTTTTAAACCGAGCGACCTAGTCGTGTTGTAAATTTTTATCGTTTTATTGTATGTACACCTATGTGTATATAAATAGCAAAGAATAGATTGTGATTTATTCCTTTGCAACATGTTAATTTACTTTTAGTTATAAATGTTACTTATTTAGAAATAGTTCTAAGATTGTAATAACAATACAGTTCCCTTAAGGGGCTGTTTTACAAAAAAAAAAAAAAAAAAAAAAAAACTTACCGATCTCCGAAGAGCTACGGGACTTTGATCATTTTTCCATAAGTAGCGTTAGCATTGGAGGGAAAATAAACAGCGTCTTTCGTCGTCGCTTAGATCTAAACAATATAGGACAAACTGAACTTTTAAAAAAGAAGAAACGAATAATTATAAGAAAAATTAATGCAGTCAGGTGAAAGAAGGAGAAGACTGTGATTACAAAAAAAAAAAAAAGAAAAATAGAAAAACTATTGAATAAAATAAAAAAATATTGCCGGTCCATCTTCAAAAGAATAGATAATAAACTAGTTCACAGAAGAAATCTTTCAACACTTCGACAAACTAAAGAACAAATCCAAAGTAATTCCTAAATCAGAAAAAAAGATCCGAATAAAGCAAAAATCGATATTTCTACTACTGAAAAAAGAGTGTAATTTTAAAAAAAGTTGAAAGAATTTAAAGGCTAAATTAATAAGAAGAAACCGGAAAAAAAAAGGCGGTAGGTGCCTCCTCGTTAGAGACCCCCCCGGACCCCTAATGCTCTCTTACGACTAAAATTCAAAAAATGTAGAACATGCTTTAGCCGTTTGCTGTTTATTAATATCATCTGTAATACTTTTAATCGTTTTGGTACGATAAGTTAAAGTTGAAGATTCGATAATGAACGTCTTGAATTCGAAAGAAAATAATTAACGATTTTATCTTAAATTTTTTTTATTCTTGTGTCACGTGATCCTTAGAAGTAATGGACAATATGGGTTTACGATAGGTGAAGTATCTTACGTAATTTTTAGAATCGATTTTGTCAATGTGCGAAGATTAAATCGACACACGATTCTCCACTAGTAGTTGGTAAAGCTGGATTTGTTTCGAGTTGTGTAATCCAAAGGTTTCTTCCATGAACCGAAATAATCGCCGATTTTCAGGTTTCTTGAGATCGACGTTGATACCCCCTGATAGAAATATAGATATTCTGTCGTATTCTTTCTTCTTGATTACGTTAACAATTTTTATGCTACACTTTGGGTGTATATGCCAATAAGTTGAACTCGAAGAAGAAATCTTCAATATCGTCAATCAAAGTGCCCGGCAAGATGTAAACAATCACGAACTCGTTGGCCGTTTATAGTGGTTTCGATGGCGCAAATATCCCCCCCCCCCATATTTGTCACTGACCGCATTAATTACATCAATAGATAATGATGAAGTATTTTTTTTTTTTTTTTTTTTGGTCCCCAATTCGTAATACGATGGGGTAAATATATTTAAAAAATTCATACCAATATAATTTATATAAATAACAGGTCTGTCCTGAGCCCGTCCATTTAAGTTTATGCAACCCTGACAGACTGTTTTACAATGTTTATAATAATTACATAAATTTAATATTAATACAGGTGTAACTTAGACGGTGATTTGATTTATTTCGGCTATCGTAAAACTACTGAACATATTGTAAATAGTTTAATTACTAATTGATGATTGCTAATATTGCTAATATTACTAACAGCCGGAAAGGATATGCTTAATATTATCAGGAAAGTTACACATTACACAGTTATTTGAGTGTGCAATTTTATGTTTATGTAAATAATCTTTGAATAGACCGCGTGTCCAGTAAGAAATTGGACATAAAAAAAATTTGGCGTAAAAACTTTATTATGTAGTCTATCATCTATGGTTGGAAAAAAAATTTTTTAGCTATACCGTTATTATATTCGTCCCACTGCGCCTGAAATTTATTATTATAATACTTATCTCGTATATATAAGTGTTTAAATTGTTTAAGCGTTAACGAGGTTTGTTCGTGTGTGAAGTAAGGTTGATGATACTGTACGTTATGGAATTCATGATTTTTAATATTATTTTTTTATTAAAAATAGACTTTATATGTGTTTCTGTATTTCGTAACTTAATGGGGTTTAATACCCGCAATGACAATATGCCATGTAGCTCTGGTAGTTCTATAAGCCTTAATAATTTTTATCGCAATAGTTCTCTGAAAACTTTTTAATATATTTTGAAATCTTTTAACTTTTAAAATGTGTCTATGTATATTACACTACCATAAAGTATGTTAGGCAATATTACGTTTTTATACTTCTTGTAATTTAATCGGTTGTTATTATTATATAATTTGTTAAATACAATTAAAAATGTATTTATTTTTTTAGTGATATAGTGAAAATGATTATAAAATTTGAAGTTGTTGTCTATTAATATACCTAAGTATTTGGTTTGACTAACCATGCTAATATTTAATCCGTATTGGAGCAAATTTAATCTTTTATCCTTTAAGTTTTAGTTAAACAACATGTAAGTTGGACTAAGAGATTCGTTAATATTTAAATTGTATTGTTCTAACCATTTCGCGATTTCTGTATAAACCCGGTAAACTTTATTTTCCAATACATTGATAATGATGAAGTATTGGAAAAAGGGAAAAATAAACGAAGAAAAGAAGATCACTTTATCGGTTAAGTTGAAAAAGTGTACGTCCAAAAGAATTTACTTCTTTAGTTGTTTATAAATTTTATTATTTTTGGTTGTTTTAATATTTACAGTAACTGGGGTCACCGATTTTGATGAAATTTTGCACATCGATAGAAGATCATGATGAATCGTGTAAAATATTATTACTTTTTGATTTACGCGAGAAATTTAAATCTTTAGAAGCCGCATTTAATGGATAATATGCATAGCCGTTTAGGCAAAAATATACAATAAATTCCATATTACGTTTACTTACCTGATGTAAATGGTTTGGAAGACCGACTACTTCAAAATGAAGTTTGTTAAACGAAAAAATTACTAAAAAACAATAAAGTAATGTAAAAAAAAGAAAAAACGATTTTAAATTTAATAAAAATTTAAACGTCATTTATTATATTTTTGCATAGCATAAAAACACGAATTAATTGAAATTTGTTTTATGGTGTAGTGGACATAAATGATGATAGTTTGTGCAACACGAACTATCGATTGTGGGTTCTTGAATCCTACCAAAAAAAGAATGTCATGTAAAATTTTTCATCTTACATTTTTTATTATTGATTCTTATTATCTAATTATTTTAATTCTTTACGCTTAGCTGCATAAAACATGATTCATATACTCATGTTCTTCTATCGATCTATAAAGTTTTATTAAAATCAGTGATCCGAACGCCGTGATCTCTCCTTGTCAGAGAGAACGTTAGTGTCAATAAGCCAGATCGAAGATCGCTCTCAATATCAATCGACAAACACGCTTTAACGAAATTTTATAAACCTCGAACGATTGCGACCAGAGCAGCGACTACCATTAGAAAAGATGAGAAATTCCTAGCATTATCAGAACTGCCGGAGATTTTACCAAGCTTTTTAAAACAAACGAAAACGTCTGGTGTTCTGAAACTAATTCAAGAAATTTGTTTTACACTATAAAGCTCGCCAAAATGATCAAAAAAGTCCCGAGGGAAAAATCATTTGGGCGAATAATTAATTAATTATAATTAATTTATTCAACTTAAATGAAAAAATTTTTTTTTTTCATAATTCAATATTTTCTAAAAATAAAAATAAAATAAATATTGAAAAGAAGTAAAATACGTACTAAATGTAGTCGTAAATGTATAGTCAATAATGATATTTTGTCAGTGACCTAGATGCTCAATATGTTGACGAATTTTGCTGTCCCACCAACTCAGCTCTTCGAGTAACGTTGCTTACGGGACCCGTTGCAGAAGTTCTGGTGTTCGTCGGATGTCGTCAAACGCTGTGACGATCCGCTGTATCTCATGTGTTGGTTGATGTACAATATATAATTTTTCCTTAAACAGCTAAGAAAAACAAATGAACACTGAAACTATGATAAAATACATATACCACTGATTTGAAAAAATACGACGAATTGGGTTGAATTTTTACTTAATTAAAACTATACTTACGACTACATTTAATACATATTTTACTTCTTTTCAATACTTAATTTTTATTTTAAACCATATCGAATCATAAAAAAAAATACTTATTTTTGTATTACAACGAATTCATTTAATTAATTATAACTAATTTTAACTGTTCGCCCAAATGATTTTTTTCTCGGGACTTTTTTGTTCATTTTGACGAGCTCTATAGCGTAAAACAAATTTCCTGACTTAGTTTCAGAACACCCTGGTGTATATATATACATATATATATATATATATATATATGTGTGTATTAATTACAACGTAATTCTTAGGCTACCTCCCATTAGAAAAAATGTCCCAATTTTATGGAACGCAAAATGTCCCAAAAAATGTCCCAATTTTATGGAACGCAAAATGTCCCAAAAAATGTCCCAATTTTATGGAACGCAAAATGTCCCAAAAAATGTCCCAATTTTATGGAACGCAAAATGTTCCAAAAAATGTCCCAATTTTATGGAACGCAAAATGTCCCAAAAAATGTCCCAATTTTATGTAACGTTTGTTATGCTTTATGGGATTTTCGTTATTATTATTTAAAAAATGTCACAATTTTATGTAACGAAATATGTAACGAAAAAATGTATGGAAAAAATGTTTTAATTTTACACATAATGAAAGTTAAATGTTAGAATAGGACTTTTGTGATTATGTTATTTTCTTTTGTGTGTTGATGCCAGTAAGAATTACGTTGTAAATTTTGATCATTTTATACAAAGTATAGAAGAGAAAGAGAGAGAAATGAGAGCAAGAGGGCTAAAATGGCCGAGTTTTTATATATATATATATTTATATATGTATATATATGTATGTAAGTTCGATTTTCGAATAAATGATGTTTCGAGGTTTCAACTATAGAAAACTCGAAAAGATGTACATTTATCCGTATACGTAATACTAGGCGATAATCAACAACATTTAACAGTTTTAACAGTTTACAATAATGAACTAGGCGTATATGTAATATAACACAACGAGTATCTCTATTATTAGCTTACGTACAATAAACGATAACGTGTGTACGGGAGATAAGCGGACGAAATAATCGCATGTCCGGTTATCAGTACATGACAAATGTTACATATATATTGATATATTGATATATATATATAGGGAGAGAGAGAGAGAGAGAGAGAGAAAGAGAGAAATATAAACATCAGACCATGTACGGTTCTCAAAAGTGTCGATTATCTAATTAAGATTAATTAAAAGTTGCTAATTTTTTTTGGGTCTGCTGTTAAATTAGAATACAATTAATTAGGAGAAAGCGTGATAGTTTACATATTCGAAAAATGAGCATTTGAAGGGGCAATTTATCGACGGTTTTTATGAGATGGAAAAAAGGTATGGGACAGGAGAAGGCGTTTAAATTTCGAACATATTAAACAGACACAAATCATATATTAGCGCGCGGCAAGCGGTTCGCGCTGGTCTTCATTAGAGAGAACACCGATGCGGCCGAACATTAGTGAGACCGGCTCCTTCCTTAAGTCCGCTCAAATGGTTAACCGGGCAACTTGGCTAATTACTTGTTTAACTTCAGTTTTGCGAAATACCGCAGAATTCGGAGCTCGGTCGTTCCGGCCAGCCTCTTTAACCTCAGGTGTAATATTACCTCTGCTGACCATCGGCGATGGCCGCAGTCCGCCAAGGTGCTAATATCAGTAGTACCCTTAGTGAATATTACGTTGAAAGCCCTCCGCAAGCCCAGCTGTAAATTAAACTCGCTAATAAGGCGACCGCCTAACTAATATTTATGTTTCTTTAATACATTAAGCGTGACGATAAATAATTCGAAGGGGAAATATGCTATTTCTGCGAGAACGACTTTTTCTACCTTACACCTACACGGTGCCGTTGTTCGTTAGAGACACGCCATCTCCTAATGTCCACCTTCTTCAGAAACCAACATAAAACCAAAAAAAGATACACGAATATGTTTACGCGACGCGTACGCTCGGTCGCTGATAAGCACCCATAGAGAAGGTCTTGTGAATCTTAAAAGTGATGTTTGAAATGATTTTATCCGTATTTCCCAATGTTCTTATCAGTTGTAACGTAAAAATTATAAATAATATAATCATTAATAAACATGTCAACTGTTTAGTAATAGTAAATAATTGCGTCAACTCGGGATTACGGACGCCTTAGAATGAACTGTTTTTAAAAATCGGACATTTTTTGGCTTATTTAGATGATCTGTGTGTAGGACTTTTAATATAATTTGAATATGCAAGATTAAATTTTGAATTTTAAAAAATTTCACTCTTACGCTAGGTTGATGGGATGTGGTCGGTTTCCATTTGGTCCAATTGGTTCCCGTAATAAACTAGGGAATTACTACATTAGGCGGTCGAATTGATCCCCCCCCCGGGGGGGGGGATCAGTCTTCAATTTAGAAAGGTCGAATTAGTTCACATTGTTACTAGAATGATTAATGAAGTACTTTATTAAAACGCGATATTTAACAAAAAAGAAATATATTTTTGATAGTTGTGGTGAATTTCACATAAGAAATAACGTTACACCTGATTGCATTTGACTTTTTTTTTTTTTTTTTGGACATAGAAACATGAAATGTAAGTCGTGAGTAAGTACACAGGACTTGAACTATGTGCTCATTGGTAAAGTATTATTAAAGTATTATTAAAGTATTATTAAAGTATTATTAAAGTGCTAAATGACTGTTTACAATTATTTATTTTCGATTTACAGTTCAGATTCTTTTATAACAAATAATACATTAATATTGAAGACAGCTTGCAACATAGATGTGCGATATATCGATTGCAAAGAAACGAGAGAAAAGTGTTTTAAATACATATCCGCAAGACTTTTTTAATTTTCTTAATTTCATATTGACTACGTAATGAATAATAAAAGAAAACACAATAAACAATAGCAGCCGCGATTAGAAACTCCAGAGCTGAGAAGCCGCAAGGTACAGCGGAGTTAAAATAATAATAATAAAAAAAAACTTAAACAACATAGAACGGGGACCAATTTGACCTCTCCCGGTTGATGTCAGTCGTTGGAAAAGGGAAAAAAAGTGAACTAGTATTTTTAGTTTGGAAACTTTAGTACACACACACACGCACCGTGACGATGACCAAACCCAGTAGACCCGCACTTTTTATTAGACGGTTCTAGTAGGATATTGCACGGAACTTCGAAATTATTAAATATTTCCTTCCAGATTCACCGGTCAGCTCCAAATCTGCATAGAACAAAGGATCGGCGAATATTACGTTTAATGTCGGCTCCTGCTGTGTGCAATCATCATTGGCTCAGAAAAAATTAGATACCAAAAAAATGATCTTTTAAAGAATTTTCTAAAAATTAAAAAAAAAAAAATAGAATCGCATTCCTTAATAAATTGTCCATCTGAAACACCGGGAGCTTTTTTAAGCGACAATTTCTTAATTTATTCTCGTGTTGAATCGATTATCAGACACACACACAGACACACAGTCGCTCGGAGAGGAGGGAAATTTTTGTTCGCGTACACGTGTAAACAATAATATACATTTATATTAGTTTTAAAACAATGAGATTTCTCCTTAGCTGCAACATAGTGAAAAAGTTATGAGAAGCCCAGCCGGTGACACATGGAACAACAAAAGAACATCATACATCTTTAATCGATGCGCAAAGTAACCAATTCGTCTTGTCTGCGAGAGCGGCGGCAAAAGCGTCTTCCAGTTACCGCAGATCCGGTTGACATTGATGTATCGTCGTGCGTTTCCAACAGGTCAAAAAGTTGCGTTACTGAAGAGGCAGCGAGAAGTAACCGTTTTCGTTTCTCATTCTTCCAAGTGATGATTAGATTTTTTCCAGCGAAAACAGACCCAGCTGCCTACCCGGCTACGGCTGGAACAGAGACGCCGTTCTACATGGCCAGCCCTTAAACATTTCCCGGAGAGAAAGTCGTACTTGGAATTGTACGTTCACACTTTACACGCCTATAAATAGCCTTTACTAAATGGATATTGTTTATTTTTATTTTATTCGTTTTTATTTATTTTATTTTTATTACTTTTTTTTTTTTTTTTTTATTAGTTCGGAGAAGTTTGCCCAACTTTTCCCATAGTTCTGTCTGTCTCGCTCTCTGTTTCACGTGGTAAAATTTTATACCGCGCACGCTCACAATTATACACATATTTCTCGGATTTACACGGCATTTATTTTCCCGGATTATAGAAACATATCTGTTGGACATATATTCGACAACCGGAAATCTGAAGCCTTTCATCGGCAGTTGTCTGTCGAAGCTCTTTTCGGTACTTTTAAGGATTCCCACGGTCGATCCGTGTTGAATGCGTGACTTCTTTGACCTTTATTTTACTCAGAATCAGCTATTCAAGTATGTTTACAAATGCAGAGAATAAAGAGAAACAGTATAGGAAAACGGAAAGGAAACTAAGAAAGACAATCGGCTCCAAATGAAGGCAAGCAGAAGATTAGATCAAGTGAAAAGAAAAAAGAGACTATTATAATTTTCTCGACTGTAAGATGGAAATTATTGCTTTTTTTTTTTTTTGAGGAATATTTAGCATTTACGCATCGAAAATACAACATAAATGTGTTGCTTCAATACGGAGAGCGGAAGTTCTATGAGGTTCCATACTACGATTAACGTGTTTTATTTCACAGACAATACTTTTTAAGATATACACTTCCTACAGCATACTACTTCCTATGCGATACTTGCTCATCGATATTTCCTAGAGACAATAACTCAAATTTTATGTAGGGAAATCTAGGAAGTAGGATCGCTTTTTTTTTAGACAATACTTATATACAGGTGGTTTGTCAATATTTCCCAAAAACGATCCTAATCTATATATTTCCTGGACGATACTTTGCGGACAATACTTCTTAAATAATACGCTTTAAACATTACAGGAACAACACTTTTTAAATAATACGTACACTAAATTTTATTAAATTCGAGCTTCTTTATGATGATGCTGCAGATAATTCCGGACCGGATAAAAAACTTTTTATTCTATCTAAAACAGTTCGCCAAGTGTTAAATGATAAATATACGATTATTTTTAAAATCGTAATCCCCCTAACCATATGAATTTATCTCATCTTCGTAACAGTGCAGTGCGAAAAGAGACAACTTGATGCGTATCAGTTCTAATATTTCCCAGAGAATGCTTAATAAGACGCCAACACTTTAACCAAGGTGGGATTTACGTTTTTTTTTTGTTTTTTTTTTTTTTTTGTATTTTTTCTCATCACCAGAAATTGAAAGCTAATAAAATTTCGTACAGTTTGACAGAACCGTAGCCAAGGGAAAAAATTGCTCAAACGGACTCCGAAACTTTGCCAAAACATTTTACAAAATGAACAAAAAAAAAAATCATTCCGTACAGAATTAATAACAAAATTACACGAAAAATCTGAACATCTACTTTCGTGTATTAATTTGTTCGACATGGATGATGATATGGTGGATTTTTTTTTGATTTTTCTAGAAAATAAATGGACGGACATTTACTAAATGGAACCGAAGCTTCTCAATGTGCCATGTGCGGTGTCATCCTCACCGAATTTCATACTCCTTGGAAAAGAAATCTCTAAACCTGCCTTCTTCTCTCTCATCCTTAAAGACAACTCTTCTTCACTGTCCAATTTAATTATTTTCCTTCAGAAGTCCCACTCCCTAATCTAAACCTTCTTCTCCTCCCGTACCTTCATAGTTAATTTAATAACACATAATAAATGGACTAGAACATACAAAAAACTTCAAATTATTTATCCGAACACTGTATTACGTAAAACTGGTAATATTTGCTGTCGTCTGATTAAACCTTTTTTTTTTAATGTCGGTGGAAAACCATTTGAAGCATTATCACATATTATGCTCTAGACCATCGTTTCGCTGACCCCTCCCGAATTTTAATTTTGACTGCGAGTCCGATAGCTACAATTTCAAAAGTTATATCTACCACTTGGAATTTCGCAAAAACTATACTGGAAAGTTTTCGGAAGTATTTCTCACTTTCACTACTACTAAGGATACGAAAAAAAAATTCATTAGTAAGCATCAATTTAGTTTTCATAAACCTGAACAACGCTTAAATAACTTTTTTCTTGCCGGTTACCATGTGGACTAGTTGATCGGTTAATTGTTTTCATTCGGAGATGCGCTCGTTGAAACATCCTGAAATTTCAAAAGAAAACCAAAGAATATGATTAAAAATGAACGTTAAATAAACGCTAATAAGAGTGTTGGGCACTCACACAACGAGCAAATTTGCCCAGCGAGACCCACAACTTATTTTGAAAAAAAAAAAAATGTTTGATTTTTAATTTGAAAAAATTTAAAATAGAAAAATGTATATATGTGTAAATAAAAATGATTATTTACACATAGGAGTAGTATGATGAAATTATTCCCAATTAGAGATTAAGTGTATATGGTTTCGTTGGATTTTTGGAAAATTGTCCGACTGGGAAAAAAAAAGAAATGTTCTTCTGTATTTCCATTTTCTAATTCAAGCTGATTTAGGTGCGTATCAGATTTTAATTACACACCTCGCGTGTTCATCTTTACCTATACCTTTCTTTGGGATTCCCCTCTTTTTCAGCCAAATATAATACAACACATACACACTTTATAACTAACCGGATAATAATTCTCCTTTTCGTACTACTCCCTTAGTATCACATTTTTAAATCCGTGCATTTTTCTACTCTTTTTAACCAAAAAAACAAATAATTTAAATAGTGTTCTTTGATTTCATTTTCTAGATGAAGATAAAAATTATTTAAGCGTCCTTCCTATAAGAATTAATACGTTTTCTTTTGTATTTCAAGTCTGAGAAATTCCTCCGAAAATACGCCAATATAACTTAATATTCTCTATCTTAAGATGTTTGCTGCACTGTTTATTATTTTATAAATTTCATTAATGCTGAAATTTTCAACTGCTTTATAGTACTGTAGTATACCATTTGTTTCATATGATTCGCTTAGAGAAACGTTTTTTAAGATGATTTCTTGTACTTTAAAAAAAGTTTAAATGATTGACCACCAAAGCAGAAGTGCTCACTTTCAAATGGTACTCCGCATAATGCGAGCTTTGTTACAGTGTGCTGATGGGTTTCCGCATTTTTGGCTACTTTAAATCATTACCAGGATAGCCGGGTACTGCCGAATAGCGCAGTTTCCTCCTTTAATGGCACTTCTCAGTGTCTTATGACACTTGTTACGCCTAAGAAATTACACGTTAATAATTTCGCCAATCTCTGGAAACGCACAAAAACCAAAATCTCACTTTTACTTAGAAATAATATCATACATGGCCGAAGAAGTCATTTCCAGACAAGAGCAAATGAAAAACAACAAATACAAACTAACACAAATGCCGACAAATGAAGAAATATAAGTTTACGAACTGCAACAGAAACCTCCAAGAATATGCTTCAAAAAAAATAATGAAACTTCAACAGACATCGATTCGTTTCATCTGTGCCTATTCAACCTAATCTTCCTGAATCCGTAGTTCCTTTTGTTTGCCTCACTTCGCCGTTCCTGTCTTCATTATTCGCCAACATTCTTAGGAGTCATACTCTACTACCCCTCGATTTTCGTTGCGCCCCCGCCCCCATTCAAACGAGCACTTGTATGCGACACCGACCACGTATTTGTTAAATGTTCATCTCCGTTAAACGTTCTACTTTGTATTCCAATTTACTGAAATTTGATCTTCCTTATACTGTGCTTCTTATATCCTGCCTTTTTCTTCCCCGCATGCTATACCCGCTATTGGTTCTTCCTCATTTAAAATAGATCTAATCGCGTCAAAATGCGCATAACAATAATTTCAATTATACATAAACCGGTTTTTAGAAGTGGGAGCAAAATATGTACACATATTGGTGGAAAAAAAAAACTAAAAATACATTTATGTATTATTTTTAAGTTAGTAACCTAATGCACATAATAACGTATCTCTTCATTACTAACCGAATTTGAAAATTACATTATTTACCATGGCAACTGAAAAATATTTACACTATTAAATAAAATAGTTTGTTTTTTTTTTTTTTTAATAAAAAAAGAATAATAATAACGACTTTAACAGTTACTCTGTAAATTTTATAAAAATGCACTATAAAATTATTGTATAACAAATTGCGACAAAAACCGAAAATTCAGTTAATCACAAAGAAAAACACAAAAATACCGACTTGTTTCGGAGTGTTACTTACTCCGTAATTATGGTGATAATGATTAAAGTTGACGCAGAAATTAATAACAAATATTAAAAAACGATTGTAATAAAGATTTTAAAAAACGACATCATATCGGTGCTGGAGACGGATAGAGAAAATAAGCTGGACGGAAAAGAGAATACCGGTCAAGAGATCTTAAATCAAATCGACGAAACACGACAGGTACTGAACTAAATTAAAAGTCAAAAACTGCGTTGGGTTGGCCACGTGCTTCGACAAGGGGGATTGCTGCGGGATATAATGTAAAGATACATCCCAGGAAGACGTGTAAGAGATAGGCCACGATTAAGCTGGGTAGATAAGCTGACAAGGGATTCCGGCTGCGCCAGTTACTCAGAGATGAAAAGGACGGCCGATAACTGATACGAATGGAAAAAAGCGAAGCATAGGAGCGAACCAGTTGACGGACATACCAGACGATGATGATGATGATATCGATATGTTAAACATTTTTGATTGCGAAATTTAAATAGCGGATTATTAATCCTTGAATTTATTAATGTAGTATGGCTTCAGCGTAATTTAATACATTTTTTTATTATTTACATGTTTTAAAATTTCTCAACGTCAATATATAATGTTAATTTATGCGTATTTATAATAATACTAAAAAGGAACAAAAAAAGTACTCCAAAGATCGTACTATATACACCTAAGGATATTACAATTATTCTTAAACAATATCGATAGTAGAGCTAACACTAAATTCAAATTGATACAATTAGAAAACTATATTAAATGAGTACAACAAGACAAAATTACTCGATTTTACTATTGCATTAATTAGGAATATTTAACGGGATTTTTAAATAGTATTGCATTTTGGACATGGCCCCAATTCTAATAAGTATTAATGTTATTCAAGAATAAAGTCATGTTAAGCGTTCTACTCTAGATTATCTTTTATCGAATTTTTTTACTTTTTAGTACATTCGTATTAAAGTTTTTAGCGTAAATGTTGAAGTCGTTTGTTTTTTTTTCTAAACTATTTATTTCGCAATATTTACAATTTTTTTTTCAGTAATAATACCGAATAGACCAATCGAAAGTACTGCTATTTCCTCGCTGGTATAATATTGCACATCGGTTAAAAAATGCAAGTTCAAATTCCGTCGGTTATGAGCTTACAGACCGCGTTGTGAGGATTTCAAATTCATTATCTTTATTCGAATCTACATTTTCATATGTTAAATAACGTTAATTTAAGTCATGCCCGTTTAATTTTAAAATTTTGGATGTTCATATTTTTAATAATAATCTAAAAACAATAATAAATCGAACAACAATAAAATTTACGCTGACGACTGAAGCAAATGTACAAAATTTAAAATCAGACTAGAAGTCGCTCTTGCTGTTCTTAGACACATTAAAACAAGAAGTGCGGAATTGATTGGCCAGCAACAGGAAAATGTTAGACGGAAGTAGTATAGGGAGGCTAGCCGAATTACATTAGGAAACATGTAATAATGATGATAATGACGATGATATTTTTGTTTACGTTATTTCGATTGCATTTTCGTATTTTATTAAGTACGCTTCTTAAAAAATAATATTTTATCATTTAGAAATTATCAAAATTTAAATTCAAAACCAAAAAAAAAAAAAGCAACCAACCCGAGTGGAAACCTCCGAAAGGGAAGTTGTAACATGGGAGTTTGTTGAACCAAATGAAGATGTTTCATGTTCCCATATTATACGGTTAGTTTTCTTTTTTCTTATAAGGGGGGGGGGGGAGCTTTTCTAATCGTCGATTGCGCTTTCCCGAACTCGACATTTCTAGTGTAACTTAGCTAGCGACTTTAAAATTGACTCATTTTTAAGTCCTTTTTCCTCCTTCGCGTCTTATTTTCGGCGTTTTAGATGTATCTTTTTTTTCTTCTTCTTCTTCTTCTTCTTGCCGAAAAACAATTTTTACAGAATTCCGGAGTAGTTTACGATATGACGACGATATTGCCGTTCGGAGATGTATTTATGACAGTCACCGGCTCACTACGCATCGTTCAAGAAACATCTCAATAATAAGCTATAAATATGTATTATAGAATAACTTACTTTTTCTCGTGTACTCAAAATGAAAAAATATAAGTCATCTTCTTCGCGCTTCGTCTCCCTGAGGACATCGCGGTTTACCACTTTACGAATTTTCCAACACACATTCACCTAAATATATATATATATATATATTTATGTATGTATGTATATGCGTAAATGTGTACATATATTTTCAAAATATTTTTTTGTGAAAACTCAGAGTATACTTATTACTTCTGATAAATTTTCAGTAATCACAAACGGCCTTAACGAAGAAGATAATTCAACATTGATATAGAAATAAAAATTTATTTCTACGTAATTGTTTTTTAAACAGCGGTACAGTGTTTATTACAGGATGCTTCAGAAGGAAAAAATAAAAAAGTACCTAACGCTTTTTAATTTAGTTCGAAGAAAGGAAAACGGTTTAGAAACAGAACGAAATGTAGTTAAAAACTTGGCAGAATCAATCTCTGTTCCCCGGATACTCTACTGGACGCGGTCAAAAAATAGAAAATTTGACAAGTTGCTTATTAGTATACTCATTAACTAGATAATAATGGAATAGATTTACGATAATAATAATAATAATAATAATAATAATAATTCAATTTTTTCAATTCAAGTCAAGTTTTTATTATTATTATATATAATCCATCTATGCGCAAGTTTGCGCGAGCGATGGCTATTGTAAACAACCAAAAAAATAAAAAATTTTGAAACAAAATAAAATAAAAGTTTTTTAAACAAAATATGTAAACAATAAAAAATTTTGAACTAAAATAAAAGTTTCTTAAACAAAGTAATATTAAAAACTGCAATTATATGTAACATGCACACTCAAACATACAATCAGATGCATTTATACATTTAGACATTCTTATACATATGTGCACTCTAATTAAATACGTATATACAAAAACTGTACTTACTATTACAGAAGTAGTAAGTTGAAAATTAAATAAGTTAAAATTTGGTGAGCTTTTTTTTTTTTTTTTTCCCCTTTCCTTTTCCCTCTTCATGTCTTATCTGTTTCTTTCTTTCCTTAGCTCTACTCTCGTTTCTAATTTTATTTTTCCTTATCTGTGCTATTGTTAAGGTAGTAAGTATGATAAAAGAATTTTTCGACGCTTTTTGTAGTTTTTTAGTTGTATTTTTAAAGTGGAAGGTAAATAATTAAAAAGCTTAGGACCCATATATATAGATTGATTTCGGATGTGGTATTTGTTAATATTCGGTAATACTGCTAATTCTTCGCCCGCTGATCTAGTAATACTTTGCATAACCGAAATATTAAATTTTGTTTTATTTTTAAGAACGAACATAAGTAGTTGTAATTCATAGAGTTTTGAAAGATGTATAATATTATAATCTACAACTGTGTCCAGATCTCTGCCAAGTAGATTTACAACATTTTTTTGGAGTTGAATCAAATGTTTTAAATGGTGGTCAGCAGCTTTGCCCCAGTGCATGATTCCCCATAGCTTAATAAGGGTTGGTATAAAGCAATATATAGTTTACGGAGATGTATAGTATTGAAAAATTTGCTTAGATAGTAAAATATATAATTTAATTTTCTAATTTTCGGTGCAAGATAAATTGGATGTTTATCCCAAAACAGTTTACAGTCTAGTTGAACACCTAAATATTTTATCTCATACACTCTATACAGGGGAGCGTTATTTTCCCAAAAAATTTTGAACTCATTAAATTTAAATTGCGGTATGTGACTATAAATAATTAATTTAGTTTTATTTAGATTAATAAATAGTTGATTATGGTTCAACCAGTTTTTGATTTTATACAAGTCATCCTGTAAAAGACTCTGAAGAATATCTTGTTTGCGGGAGTTTACCATTAGCACGGTATCGTCTGCGTAACAAAATATTTTCCCATAAACGTCTAGGGAAAATATTTTGTTACGCAGACGATACCGTGCTAATGGTAAACTCCCGCAAACAAGAATAATAATAATAATAATAATAATAATAATAATAATACTAAAATTTCATCACTGTAATATAAAACGAATGGTAGAAATTTATTTCAATGAATAAAGAAATAAAAAATGTTTCAAAAATAATTTTGTCATTAGTAAAACAAATCTTAATATAACCCCGGAAAACTTAATTGTTCGGATTATATCAACTCCTCATTATTACAAATAAATATACGCTACCTAAAGTTTTTAAAATGAGAGAATATCTATAGATAAGAAACTAACTTAAGAAAAAGAAGTTTTAAAGTTTGAAGCTAAAAAACCAAATGGGAAATAATCAATGAACATTTATCTCTATATATAAATAGGCAAAGACAAAACAGTTCAGTACCTTTTTTTCCGCCGTTTATTAACCGATTTTCTTTTTCTTTTTTTTTTTATTTAGTAGTTATTAACGATCTTTAGTGTTATCAGTAAAACAATTTTGGAAACAGTTAATTTTTTTTTATTTAAATAAAAAATGAATACAAAAAATTAAAAAAAGATCTCGCTATGTAGCTAAAAAATTTGTTCTTATTAAAATGTTTTAATTTCTCTTAATAATCATCATTATTGGCTTTTTTACAGCATACTAAATCTTAAGGTGTCATTTTATATCCGATAAATGAGGGTTTTTAAATTGTGATTTACTGTTATTTTATTGTATATGTTATTCAATTATAATGGTACTGAACTATTTTCGTATCGTAAGTACATATAAAAGTGTATGTTCTCAGATGTAGACAACGAACGAAAGTAGAAAAAATAATTTTTTGGAAATATGCAAATTCTAATATATGTTTTCCTCGAATTTTTAATAATAATTGAATTTCGACCAATGGGCGAACACTAGATTTTTAATACTCTCAATTACGCTCTGGTGGCTACACGTTCCACTCTGGTTGTAAATAAAGTTACAAAACTAACTCGGCTAAGTGAACTCCATAAATGTACGAGATGACGCGACCTGTAAAAATCTATCAATAATGAAAACCGCTTAATTTTTTTCAATTCTGTATACTTCGTATTATCAATTGTATAAACTTCATATGCTTCGCGATCAGTTTTTACGACATTATTAAATTATCATTTTTTTCCTTAAATTACTAAAAAAACTCCTTGCTAGAGGTATCCTAAATATTTTCGTATTGCACACCTCTAAAAGTTTATTGACAAACCCTCTACGAAAAAGAAATTAACCGCCGGTGTTTTCGAATAAAGAAATTGAATATTAAAAAAGATGATTTAAATTTTTATTAAATCATTCGGTCTTTTTAATGATTTTTTTTATACCATATTATCCAGCTAAATTTTATAGTAAGACACTTTTTTGCTAATTAATTATGTCGTTTCGCTTTTTATTACCTTTTTAAAATATAGAAATATTATTACTTTATTAATTAAAAAAACAAAAGTAAAAGTAAAAAAAAAACAAAAAAAAACGACGAGTTCCGAAAAATAATATATATATATATATAGTATATTCTTCGTTAGGATGGAAGCACAGTCCCGAACGCCGAGATTTGCGATGCGACATGATCTACGCATAATACTATGAAGCAGTATTTTAGATCCGTTTAAAAAAGTGAAGTGGTATATTAGAAGTAACATTATCTATAGTATTTAGCACGGTACACAAACTGTAGTACAACTGTTGGAGCACTTTTTAATTGTAAAATATTTAACAACAAATATTTACATTAGAAATATTTACATTAGAAATATTTACATTAGAAAGATTTCCTGTTTTATAATAAATTATATAGACAGTATTCATTTTATTTTTAATCGATGTGAAATATTTTTCGTACACTTACTACTAACTTTAACCCGAAATCATTTTAAATACGTGCGGAATAAAAAATTGTAAAAAACATACATATTTTTTAAAAAAGTCGATTCCAACATTTACGCTAAAAATTTTAAAAAATGCGCTGAAAGGTAAAAAAAAATAATTTAGTTGTATTTTAGTGCGGTATGGTCGTGTTGCATCGCAAATATATTCTCCCGTGATTTCTGGAGGGTTTACGAAAATATTTTTATAAATATATATATGTATATATATATATATATGTGTGCGTCATATCGTGAAATATATTTATTTATAAATAGTACACTAAAGTCTTGTGTAGTCAATTATTTTATATGCAATATTTGAACACCACAATAAAAACAAATAAAAAACAGTTGTTTCCGTAGAATTCATAAAAATTTCAAATTTCTTTGCTTCTGTCAAAAAATGAAAAGAAATAAATTTATTCTGAACTTCGGTCCGTTTAATTCAAGCAGTTATTATTTCGTAGACATTTCGAGGGGGGTTTGAAAAACCCCCCGTCAGATATGGCCCTGGCCGTAATAACTCTGCCTATTTGTACATATTCTTGACGTACAGAGATATTGTTCACGGCAATTCTATATGCAGCGCAGAGTACACAAAGCTACATCTGAAAAACTGATCGTAATCGCTTGTTTTCACAATACGCAGTCTTTAGTGTGTACGTGTCTATACAATATCCGCATATATATACTATACATATGCAATGATATGCATGTTGGCCACTGCCTTTCACGCGGACTCGAATGGAACATTGATATCTGTAATGCTGACAGCATCTTCTTTGAATGTTCATCCCCTTTTGCCGAGCGTTCTGTTTTGTATTCTCATCTGTTGAAACTCAAGCTGTCTGCATCTCATTGCGCATTTAATTTTATGTCTTTCCCCTCACGATCATTCGACTTATTGGTTATTCCTTTATACCGTCAATTCCTGACCGAATCGAAATTTAATTGACGGCCTCTTTTTGTTTCTGCATGTGGGTCTCTGGCTGATGTAGCCACAAAAAAAAAAAAACAAACATAAAAAAAAAAGAAAAAAAGTATTATTCATTTTGACTCGTAATAACTTTTCTATTTTCTATACAGGAATATTCTTCCTAGGCTATGTGTATCTGTTGGCAAATTTGAACATAAAATAGGAACGCTGCAACGGCGACTCGTGGAACAAAATAAATTCTGTACCGACTACATTAGACGTTGAACGCGCAAACGGTACTCACTGGACTATATATATAAGTTCTTTTTTTGAAGTGGTTGTTGTTATCATCCGATCTCGGGCTAGAATTTAGCGCCGTAAAAAAATCTGATCGGCATGAGCCCCGTGAAATCCCTTCAATGAGGTTGTCAGAATTATATTCTTGCTGATTCGTTAAAAGGAAGAGTGTATTAAAGCCGAGCCCCATTCAAAAACAACAACCGTCTAAGAAAGTTGAGAATTCTTACGAGTAAAAAACATCTTTAATCCGATTATGTTTTACCAGTAGGCCTTCTAAGAATTCTCTTTATTCTTCGATAATTGGCTTGTTTCGCTTTCAATTAGGCTCCGTAGATAATTTTTTAATGCTTCCTCGACTTTATTATTACCATAATTGTTCCAGCGGCCTGTTGGATGTTTCACTTTAAATCGAACGTATGGAGAAAATCAAAATATCGATTAAATAATGCACCTTCAAAGGGTTTTTTATTTTTTAATTTGCTTCGTTTTTTCTGCAGTTTGCGTATCTCACACATCGGTAAAGTCGATTTTAATAATACCTCGAAGAAAGGAGATAATATAGACTAGTACCGATGAGTACAATCTGCTTGTCTGCGTATTAAACAGGAAAATAAGTCGATCGATTATTCAAGATCGTTTTTAATTAACGAATCATAGGATATCAAGGCGTATTGTGTGATCTGCAAGATTCAAGTTCTAACTTGTCCAACAAATTTTGTATTTAGATTTTACTGAAGAAATTTGAGAATATATTTCTTCTCATTAACCGGTTTTGTACAAACTATAATATACGTGCACCATTTTTCGTGAAATTCCGTTAGGTAAAATATGTTAAGGTTTAGCTGTTCGCCAAAACTTGGCACCATAGATGATTGGCTTAATTAAGTCGTTATAAATTGTCTAACGGTAATTTACACCGAGTATCCGACGCAGTCTATATTCTTAAATCGTCAGTTTCGACAGTAACACGACGTCCCCACGGAAACCATTTATCTAAATTCCCCTAAATACATTGCATGCACGGGCCATTTAAATAAACTACCGGTAGGCTCGTTCGTAGCGTATTGTAAGTGAACATTTTCTTAAAGGGAAAAAAGAAAAAAAAAACGTTTTCAACCGATATCGATTTTTTCTTAGGTCAATGGTATCATTGAAAACTTTTCTTTTCTGTTTTCTATTAAAACGTGCCGGATTGTTTAGATTCGTTCATATTAATTTCCGTTAGTATTGGTAGAAATATTTATTGCGCCATTACATTTGAAACATTTTAAAGGGCGTTGAGAGGCGATGAAGTGGTCAACACTTTTAAGAAAAAATCTGAAAGTCCCGATCGATATAGCAAAGTATTGCGAAGGACCAGAAATAAAAAAAAGTCTTCGTAGCTATGAGCTTTGTTAATTAACTTTCAGCGCAGCTGTCATTTAATTACAACGAAAATAGACACAACGTGAAATATTCAAATTTTAGTTCTAAAATTATTTTGATCGTTTATCGTTTTAATTTTGCAAAAGAAAAATTATGCATTATTCCTAGTGCAAATTGGAAGACGTACGATACGATCTATAGCTGAATCTGCTAATATATGAGTTTGACTATAAAAATAAAAAGATAGTTCGTTCGGGGGACCCCCGTCAGGAACAAAGTTTTTTTTCTAACTCAAAACATGATTTTATTTATTCTCTCTTTTGATACTCTTTTTAACGCTGAGCATAATATGATTTCACTATTATATCTATGCAATGCATATAAACAGTAAACAGTGAACACTCAAATCACATGTATACATATTAAATGTATGTCAATACTTGTATTAAGTTATATGATTTATTAACTTACTTTTCTAAGTTTACCTTATTTATACTCGCTGCAAATTTCTCGACTTTCCATTATAAAGTTGCAATAATGACGCAATATGAATCCCGTTTATGAAATAAAGCAAAAACATTAAATAAATCATTAGACTCGTTGAAGTGTGTGGTAACGTTGCACAAAAACCCGCGCCAATTTTCAAATTCAATAAAATGTACACGAGTTTAGAATTGAGCTTATACAGCTGACCGCGCACAATGCTTACTGCTCGAATCTCGATGCTCGCATGCACGCACACACGTCCGTATATAGTAAAAGGAGACAGAGTGAAATAGAAAGAGAGTGAAGGTCGCCCGAAGGACGCATAACGCTTTTTCGTGACCTCACCGTTTCTGCAAGTTTACTCCTACCGCCAAGCCGCGTAAAAGAACTTCGTTCCAACAATGATTTTCATCGAAATTCGCATTAACCACATAAATCGTTAAAGAATTAAAAATGTCTGTAACAACTTTCTTCTTATTTCTACATATACAATTCCCTGGCATTCGTTAATGAATATTGTGTTAATATCTGTTGAAAAATCGCTGCGTTCTATGTCCCTCGTTTTAGGTGTTACATTTCGAAGGAATGTTCTCTGATAAAGCCCCAATCGTGATTCCAATGTGAAAAATTTGTGTCGAATAAGAATTTTATTAAAAAAGCGACGGACCATGTATTCATAGTTCGACATTAGACGCATCACAATTGAACGGTCGACTAGGTTTCTCAACTTCATGTCCTTCTTGTGAAATTGGAATAAAATGACAAAAAAAAATTTCAGCTATCATCGGGATTTGGGTGTAATTGCACAGATAGAACGGAAAGAATTAGTAAAAAATTATGGCGAAGCTGGAATTTTGATTTTAAATTACCTTACAGAAAAAGAACAGCAGACATTTTGACATCTAAAACAAAGATAAAATCGAAAGAAGTGAGGAATTTGTTGCTGTGGGAGGAAAGCAAATTGCTCGAAAAATATGAAGTGCGTCTGGAAATACGAAAGCAGAACTCTCACGAGCCTTAGAGCCACCAGTGAAAATTATGCAATGTATGATTATCAACGGAAAGAGGTAAATATTTAGATTTCAGAGAAAGCTTAAATTCGATGAGTTCCAAAAAGTCTGAAAAGCAGAATGTAAAATGAGCGGGTTTATTATTATTTGAAAAAATGAAGGAGCAAAATTGAAAAAACATTTAGGGACATGGGAAACTGAATATCCTTTGAGGAGAGAAACGCCAATTAAATATATTTAGGAATGCTTAGATTTGAAGTGTTTTGAAGTAAGAAGAGCAGTTCGTTAAATTGAAAGTAGAAGATCAGAAAATACGGAGTAGCGATGGTAGATAGCTAATAAATCCAGAAAGGCAGCGATTATATCAGGAAGTAGGTTGAGGTTGTAGGGATACGCTGAATTAGGAGAGTTGAAAGCTTTGGCCATTTTCCCGAACAGGAGAAAAACGTTTCCCAAGAGATTCTCTTAGCCTGCATTTAAAGGATGTACCGAGAGCCGGTGCGTTAGCTTTCCCGTAGGATAGATGGCTAGAAAATATGGGAGCAAGATCGATGGATTCTAACAGTGCGGACCAAGTCTTGCAATGATAGAATAAAACGAGAATAAATTTAGATTGTTCGAGCGAATTTTTATTCGGTAAATTTTATTTTACACGAAATGCTAAAGAAGCAGTTAGAATTATGAATACACGTACATTAGAGAAACTAACAAACTGAAATGGTAAAGTGGTGGTTTTTTGTGTATTTACATAAGGAATTCCATATTTCATCATCTTGACTTGAGGGGTACACTTTACCCTTGCTTCCCCCAAAATTTCCTTTTGTCCCTATCATTTGTCTACGGTTTAATCGTGTATTACCTTCGTTGGCTATTTCCCTCCTTTAGTGTTTATTCTTTACCCTAGTGATTTAATTAAGTATAAAATCTAATGCCGTCGATTCCCCGAACGCTCTGCTCCTTCTCTATTGCGCATCCTGTTTTTTCCGTCTCTGAACTCGTTAAAGTTTTCCCTAATTTCCCCTTATTGTTCTTCTTATATACCTGTTCGTTCCTTCTCCGTCTGTTAAGTTATTTTTGTAATAACAATTTCCGATCAGCCAGCCCTCCCTCTTATCGCTTCTGTGGGAACTATAGTCGGCGAGCCCCTTTAAAAAAAAGGAAATTTCTTAAACACCGCGATATTAATAATAAAAAAAAACAACAATAAAATCTGAGACGGAACAATATAGTGATACAATTTTTGTGAGATATGCAATAGAAAAAGCGGCACCGGTATAAAATGACAAAAACTTTGAATCATTATTCAGTTAATTGTTCGTTGTTTTTTTTAATGGTTTTGTCAACGATGACATTAGCTCAAGAAGGAAATGAAATAATGTAAGAAGCACTCTTAAGGAAAGTAGGAATACCGAGTTTTAATAGAAAAGCGTAGAGGGACGATTGCCCATTAGGAAAGGCTGGATATTCAAACAAAACATGATGTCAAGGTCCCAAGGAATATAATTCTAAGGGGGATGAAATGGACAAAGTGGAGTAGAAGTGGAAGAAAACCGTGAAAATGATGTGAGAAGGAGACCGTGGTTAAAGCGAAGGCGACAAATAGAAGAGATTGTAGAGCGTTTAAGAGAAGTCAAGTATCAAGAAAACCACGGATGAAGTTGAAGAGATGACTAAATAGAGAAACAAAAGGAGGTAGAATTAGAAAATGAAGAAGAATAGGAGTTGAGCCGTAGTTTGGAATGAATCAGTTAAGGAAAGAAGAGCAATATAATGAGCTGAAAAATTGCCTCAAAATCTGCCACTGGAAATGGAAGAACGGGCCGCTGATGAATATCCACTAATTCATTACACTCTGTGCCTAAATGACACCAGGAGAATCCACAAAAGATCGATCTCGATCGAGTGAAGAAGGAAAAGATCATGAATGAGGGAACGTATGAGAAGTACTACATAATCGGAAATGGGAATAGAAAGGTTAGATGTAATGTCCTGTAAAGCACATTTAAAATCCGAGATTATGAGCACTGTGTGGGAAACTAATGATGAGGAGAGGACTGCACGTAGAATAGCAATAGATTCGACATAGAAAACTGAACAAAAGGAATGAAGTTTAAAAGATTCAGAATTTAATTGAAGGCAGGGCAAAAAAAAAAATTCAGAACCAACTCCACTTTAGAAACGTCAGTATAGATAGTGGTGTGTGCCGAAAAAAGAGAGCCTGAAACATTGGAAAGTTCAATTCTAGCAACATGTTGATTGAGGGACGGATTTAGAGCAGGACGGTAAAGAAAAATATTTAATAATAGGATGAAGATAATTAGAAAAATAGAAAGAAAAATAAGGAAGCTCGTCATGATACTATAAATAAACGGCGAGAATTGAAGAAGACTAGCAGAAATCAGAGATAAAATTGGAGTTTTATTGAAGAGAAATATAGAAGAGTAAGATGAAACAAATGAAGAAGAATAAACAGGCAGCCGATTAGTCAAGCCGCGATAGGAGTTAGTAGCGATGAAAATACTAATTCATCGGAATCACAATTTTTGGTAAACACCACGTCAACATTATTAAACCACACCGATTTAACGTTTCGAATTATACGGGGTCCGTGATCAGAAACTAGACTAAAATCCAACTCGCTCGTTTCAGCCGACTACCACTTCGTAAATTACATTTTCTTTCCCCCTTTAAAATGATCGCTATCATTATTATTTCCATCGTCACTTATACTTGTGTGTGCGTACACAATCCTACCACTAATATCGTTTGTGGGCTTTCCATTACCAGCGTGTCATTAACTATTGTTGGATCGAATCATTCTCTCCAGTAATTTCCGACATAACAGTACTTTTTAGAGAATTTTTCTTGTCTTTCCTATCGATTATGCTTTTCTTCAATAAACTAACAACCGGTCTCCATGCCGAACTAAGCTGCACACCCTCCTCTCTATTAAAGGTTTCATTAATTTCGATTTCAATGGCTTCCCTCGCACGGTTAAGAATTATTACAAAAGCAGCTCCTTCGTTTCGAGATAGGAGGTATTTATTTACAACTATTATTGGTGCGATAGCCGAATGGTCTTCATTCGAAACGCCGTTTAAAAACGGTAATTCTAACAAACCCTGTAGTATGTGATTTTGGTTTTTAAATACCCTAAAACTAACTGTGTTGAAATATAATTCTCTACTCTTTTTTAGGATGTATTTTACAACCAATCATTACCACATCACTCGCACGCTGTTAGTTTAAATATTATTAACCGAAAGTATAAGACTTTAAACTTCGTTTTATCAGAATATTTTATCAGAACATTTTATCACAACATTTTATCACAACATTTTATCAGAATATTTTATCACAACAATTTCAAGCGACGATTAGCTGATTATTTCGTAGCTTACACATTTCCCAGACTGCATACAACGAAGGCGCTATTTAGCGGCTAAGAGAAATAACTTCGCCAAGTGCTAGAACAATCGAAAAATATTATCGGTGAATGACCGGTAAAAATTGTTAAAAACCAAGCAATCGGTTATTATTGTTGCATAGAAGAAACTACCAAACATACATGCTATCTCATGTAAGTAATTAAATATACAAACGCGTTTAGCCCGCATTCGTATGTAAATTAAAAATCAACTATTTCGAACTGATTTTAATGTGTAAAGCATCATCATATCATCGTGTAATGCCATACTTAATTCCTTAGCGTCGGTGACTACCTATTCATACGTTTGTACAGACATAAGTGTTCATAGCAATCGTTATATGCAGTACAACGTAAAAGACTACATTCGGAACTGATATTGTGATTGTTTGATATTTTATCGATGTACAAATGCAGTCCCGTGTATGTCTGCTATATATTAACTAGGGCGCATATGATGGTATGCATATTTGCCATCGTCTTCCATATGATCCTATTAACGATTAGGTTTAATTTAATTTTTCGTAATCCTTAAAGCATACACATGCTAAATATATATGTACATATATCCGTACAAGAAGAATGCTAGCGTGGACAAGGCGAGACGTCCGAATGTTTTTCAACTGTCTAATTCGCCGTAAAACAGTTCTTATAGAATTTCCATGTTTCTTTCGTTCCCGGTCACTAGTGCCTGACCGTGTACGTTATGAGAACGGCCAAAGCTGTGATACAAAGGCCGCGATGATAATTTGCCATTTTAAATATATATATATGTAGATCGACGTTATTCTAATAAAATTCTTCGGAACGGATTATTTCGAGTTCCTTTATCTCTCTCTCTACACTCTCGAGTGCAAGACAGATTAACAACCGCAAAATCCGTTGAGCTTCGCAAATTTACCTCAAATAACGTTCGCTACCGCCACATCGAGCGCGAACGCAGTGGCAAAGAGGCGGCACATGATCCGGCGTGCAAGGGCGAAACTTTGCACCGATAGCCCAAGGGAAGAACAAGCTGGCACTGGACTGCGCGGCTGACGGAACGCGCCTGTTGCCAGTCTGCGTAAGAGAGACATGCGGTAACGAATTGGTGGCGGCCGTCAGGGCAAATTTTACGCCGATGTCGATACGGCTATGTGCATCTATCGCCTTTTAGCCGAGGTACCGGTTGTTTGCCGAATTCACCGAAAAGACTATTGAACCGAATAAAACCGCACATTTAATTGGGTAGAAATATACATACATAGGCGCCTTTTACACTGAAATCGCCTAAACGCCTCTCTTACACCTGTAAATTATCATCTCTCCGCGCGCATTTGTAAGCAGTTTAATTTTATCCGAAACTTTAAATCTCCAACCGACCCCCGCCTCTTCTTCCGTAATTACACGTCAGTCGCGAAATATCGCTGATTCGGCTCGCGCAATGTCTTCCGAAGCATCGTTACCAGATTTTCCCGAATGCAGATTAAATCTGCTGCCCCCGCATACGTAGGGAGAAGCCCCAATTACGACTTCCGAAAAATGTTTCGAACTCCGTTCAGAGCGTATTATTATTTTTAATCGAAAATTTCAACGTACAATTAATACAATACAATCGCATAGGCGCGTCAAGAATTACGCGTTTCTAGTTCGGCAGAAGCATCGCTCGCTGTTTACTCAATACATTTTCCATCTTCCTTTTTCCAATACAAATGTATAATAATATGCGAAAATTAAATGATGATGGGAGGTAATTTTTGTAAAGGTTATAGAACGGATTGGTGGGACTGATATAGAAAGGATTAGTTGACAAAATCGATTCGCCATCGCGTCAAAATCAAATATCGACGAGGTGAATTAAAAAATTGAAGAAAAAAAAAAATGCTTAATGCGGAGATGTATATTATTGAAGAATAACAGCTAGAATTGATTATAATATCCGAAAAAAACATTGCTTGAATATCTTGGTTTTTTTTTAAGATGGCGATTTGCTGTTTGTTAAGATTAAGGATGGGAAGAGAAAAAATAGAAAACAGACTCAGACTGATGTAAAGTGTACGGTTTTTGTGCCATTAAGATGAATTAAATAAAATGTACAAGATACTGCGAACTCGGAGATTGTCACTAGTCACAAACTCGTATTCTATTAAGACGTGACAAGCTTAATATCGAAGAGAGGGAATCGCAACGAGAAAAGATAGCGAAGAAACACTTGAAAATAAATGGCAGTCAAGATTGGACGGAGGTATAAAACTTCGCAGCCAGAGACAAAACAACTACTTTTCTAAACTGAAAATTCGGAAATAATAACAGTGTTATAGTGCAGGGTCTGTAAAAACCTAACCTTTTTGTAGCCGATGAAAAAGATGACGCCTGTTTGGTAGATCCATATTATTATTATTATTATTGCGTCGTTTAGAATGCAACAGTTGAGCCGGCGACTTGCTAAACATATATAGGGCCACCCGAAAAGTTTCGGCGATTTCAAACCTGTATAAATCTGATTTAAAAAATCGAAAAAAAAAAAAAGATGCACATGAAAATAAAGTTTAATTCTTCAATTTTTTTATAAAAAACTTACATTAGTCAAATGCTTTCCGTGTGCGGCTAAACACGATCTTAACTTAAACACCCAATTATTGTATACATTTTCCAACATCGATTTTGGAATTTGTGACATTTCGGCTGGAATTAATTCGTCCAAATTTCGCGGTTTGGTAGTGTAGACTCTAGACTTTAAATATTCCCATAGGAAGAAGTCAGGCACCGTTAGGTCAGGGGAGCGAGGTGGCCATACGAGATGATGTGTCAACCGAGGAGTGTTTGGCGCAACAATTCCATCGTTCGCGTTGCCGTGTGACAAGGATGACATCCTGCTGGAACCATGTTGAGCGTGGTTTACGTTTGGTGCGTAGAGAGGCCACTAAGAAGGTTTCGATATCATATTCACATACTGCTCCGTGTTGATGTTACCGTTGAAGAAGAAAGGCCCGATAACTCACGCTGCAACCCCGGCCCACACTGTCGGATCGTGCATTGGTTTTTTATGAATAATGTGCGGATTATCACCTGATGGAGCCCAATAACGGCAATTTTGGATATTTACTGCGCCTGTTAGATGGAGTTCATCTCTCATCAAATTCTTCACATTGAATTCGTCGTTATCAATTTTATTGATCATCGACTGTAAACGCACGTTGCTGCTTCGGCCACTGCGACATGGTTACTGACGTATACGAGGAATGCACATGAAGCTCGTTGTGGTCGCTCTGCCTACTAACCGAATGTTTGTATAAAATTTTGAAATCTTCGAAGCTTTTTTGGGTGAAAAGACGGGATTATATTGAAGTTCTTTAGTACTGCAATGCTTCTCGTTTTCAATCTAATCGGTGTAACAGAATGTCATAACTATGCCGAATAATTCAAATTACTAATGTACTAGTACTCGCACTTGCGACGCAGAGTGCATCTGAACTACTCTCATATTCTCGCAGTCGATAATTGGAAAGTCTTGCGCTCGTAAGGATTAAGCATTGTTCTGTCATCTGCCTGATTTTCATTTATTTACCTGTGCTCGCAATTTGCTTTCCTCAAAAACACATTTCCCCGAAGGTACTCATCGAAAATCAATCGGTCGATGAACATTTAAATATAGAGTCTCTTCGTACACGGCAGTCAACTCCCCCGTACCGACCAATACTGAAAGTGAAATAGTTTAGAGAAATATAAAGCAACCGAAACATCAGAATTAAGTTTTCAATTACGTAAAAATCGCAGATATTTTTCGACTTTAAAAACAGCGTATTTCACGCGAAGGAAAACCCAAAAAAGCTTCGAAGATTTCAAAATTTTATACAAACATTCGGTTAGTAGGCAGAGCGACCACAACGAGCTTCATGCGCATTCCTCGTATACGTCAGTAACCATGTCGCAGTGGCCGAAGCAGCAACGTGCGTTTACAGTCGATGATCAATAAAATTGATAACGACGAATTCAATGTGAAGAATTTGATGAGAGATGAACTCCATCTAACAGGCGCAGTAAATATCCAAAATTGCCGTTATTGGGCTCCATCAGGTGATAATCCGCACATTATTCATAAAAAACCAATGCACGATCCGACAGTGTGGGCCGGGGTTGCAGCGTGAGTTATCGGACCTTTCTTCTTCAACGGTAACATCAACACGGAGCAGTATGTGAATATGATATCGAAACCTTCTTAGTGGCCTCTCTACGCACCAAACGTAAACTACGCTCAACATGGTTCCAGCAGGATGTCATCCTTGTCACACGGCAACGCGAACGATGGAATTGTAGCGCCAAACATTCGGTAGACACATCATCTCGTATGGCCACCTCGCTCCCCTGACCTAACGGTGCCTGACTTCTTCCTATGGGAATATTTAAAGTCTAGAGTCTACACTACCAAACCGCGAAATTTGGACGAATTAATTCCAGCCGAAATGTCACAAATTCCAAAATCGATGTTGGAAAATGTATACAATAATTGGGTATTTAAGTTAAGATCGTGTTTAGCCGCACACGGAAAGCATTTGACTAATGTAAGTTTTTTATAAAAAAATTGAAGAATTAAACTTTATTTTCATGTGCATCTTTTTTTTTTTTTTCGATTTTTTAAATCAGATTTATACAGGTTTGAAATCGCCGAAACTTTTCGGGTGGCTCTATATATGTTTAGCAAGTCCCCGGCTCAACTGTTGCATTCTAAACGACGCAATAATAATAATAATAATATGGATCTACCAAACAGGCGTCATCTTTTTCATCGGCTACAAAAAGGTTAGGTTTTTACAGACCCTGCACTATAACACTGTTATTATTTCCGAATTTTCAGTTTAGAAAAGTAGTTGTTTTGTCTCTGGCTGCGAAGTTTTATACCTCCGTCCAATCTTGACTGCCATTTATTTGCAAGTGTTTCTTCGCTATCTTTTCTCGTTGCGATTCCCTCTCTTCGATATTAAGCTTGTCACGTCTTGATTCGTAGTAGGGGGGACTCGCGTTCCGATCTTGAATGAAGTACGATCCCGAATGTGCACGATAATTCTGCCGACTCGCATTATCTGAAGTCACCGCATACACCTGTATCGCTGATGCGCACGCGAATTTCGCGCGTCTAATGAAGTGAGTTTTCGGTGCGCTCCTGGAATTCCCCTATTACACTTATTTCTATCTTGCCTCCTTCTCTAGCCAGTTTTTTCCAGCTACCTTTTTGCTACATCGTCACTCCCCCCATCTTGGTACGGGTCGTCCTCGTTTTCAAACCAAAGTGTACGCAGTTGGACCGACACATCCACCTTTAACGACACATATCTGTTTTATTCCGACTAATTGTGTTTTGCCACATTAGTCCTGTTTGGTCGTCGTCTTCTTCAATCATCTCTTGTATTTCGCATAATCCTCTTTCGTACATCCGATTTCCTTGCCGTTTTAATATCTGTTTTCTTTTTTTTTTTCGGGTTTTCTTTTCATAAGTTGTCGAGTAAAGTGTGAACACGGCTAGTAATGTACACTTGTAATAGCGTACTTTTCCGGTTAGTTGGAATTCTCGTTTTTTGTCAAGCCACGATCGTGGTATTCTCCTTTCTTTTTTTTTTTTTATCGTGATTTTTCGACCATACGTAATATTCCATTTATTTCCACTTAGTTCCCTCGATGTTTATCATTATTTTCGTTTTAACTCAATCCTATATTAGAATGTGTCGTTGCGTTGTGTCCGAAGATGTTTTAAGTACTCTTCGTGTTTATACCTGTCATTTCCACCGATTTTTAAATGTTTTCCACTATTGGAGAGAACAATTTCAGTGATTTTTTTTTGTAACTCCTCTTTTTAATAATTATTAATCGGTTTTTCCTTCGTAGTCGGAGTGTAAATATTTTTAATGTTAAAAAAATTTAATACAAACAAAAAATAGCAATAACGGGAAAAGGTATTTCCTAATTCGCAAAAATTAGAAAACCGATTCGTTTCGAAGTAACGTATTCCGTATTATTCGTTGTCGCCGCTAAAATTTGAAGTATTCCAAACGGTATATAAACAAATTAAAATGGCGATAGTTAAAACGATTACAAAATCGATACGTGAAATAATGTGGCAGAGACGGGATCTTTTTTTTTTTTTGTCTTTCTTCCTCAGTGCTCGTCTAAACTATGCAACCCAACGCGAGTAAAATTTATATTTACAGTATCGCGATTGGCCCTACTGCAACGAAATACCACACTGCTTAACCATGCCACACGGAAGCCGCCAGCAAGGAAAACTCTTTTCGAATACGCTGAGGAATGAACAAATCACCTCCATCAAATACGATTCAGATATATGTTGCTGAATAATTAATAACATGACCGCATATTTAGCTGACGAAAATTTATTAAATTTAATACAATGCACGCTTAATTATTAATTATTTAATCATTTTTTACAATTCACCATATCGATTTTTTGTCATCCGATCGTTAACTATCGATTTTTACCTCTTTGTATACCGTTTCGAATACTTTAACTCTACCGATAGCCATAAAAGCACACAGTAGTACTACTCTAAAACATGCCGACTTATAATTTATAAATTAATGATTAGATGTATTTCCTTTATTGCGGTTTTACATATTTATTTACATCACTATTACTACAGAAAGGAATACCATATACACTTAATAAGCTTAAATAAGCTGAAATATAAGTTGAAATATGAGCTGAAATAAGCTGAAATATAAGTTGAAATATGAGCTGAAATAAGCTGAAATATAAGTTGAAATATGAGCTGAAATAAGCTGAAATATAAGTTGAAATATGAGCTGAAATAAGCTTAAATAAGCTTAAAAGAATATTGTTTATGATGTTGATGTCGTTGATTCCGTTAACTTTTAACATGAACTTAATACTGGAGCCAAATCTCTATTAAATCAAGTGCACTCTTGTCAATGTATAAGGAACTTCACATTCTTTTCCCGATGTTTCTATATTAATCTGACGGATTTCCTATCCTAAGCCGTAGTATTGCTCGATGCCAAGGTACGATAATATACTTCTTTTTTTTAGTTGTACAGAGATATACGTTGTTCGTGGCAAATGCGCGCAAAACTACACTCGGAACCGATTGCAAATATTCGATTTACCGCGATATTCCGAATCTACCTATAATAACTGGCGCGCATCGTATGCGTATTTGCCCATTGCCTTCTATACGATTCTACTATCATTTTATTTGTAATAATTTCGTGTCGTGTCCCCTAAGATCGAAAGTGACGGAAGTTTCACCCTAGCAAGTAGCGGGTGATCGCGATTTACTAGATTAAAATCCATGCGAGTAATTTTAAAAATCGGTTAAACGTGAGAAATAATGTGCGCTCAAACCGAAATATTTGATAATGCTATTTTCCCTCGAGTCGTTTATCGATCATCGAATATATATATATGTAATAACTGCGCACTTAGCTAATTGGCTCTGCGATTTTTCTTTACGTTTCAGTTGCTTTAATGATGAAAAATACTGCAAAACACTGTGCCGTTTGTTTACCGGTAAAACCTATCTGCTTCTCACTTGATACGATACCTTGCGCATATTTTAATGTGTTTTCGATGTTTCTTTAACCTGCGTTCAGTGTGTGTGCATTTGTGTATCTTTAACTTTCTGTATTATTGTATACACCAGCGCCTGTATAGAGTGGCAGAATCAGAATTTATCGAACACAGGTCAGCCGTATAGTACGCTAATAAATAGATCTTTATGAATATGGTTCTAGTGTCGGTTCGCTAAGTACTCCTGGTTACAACGCGTGAATTAGTAATACATACATATGTATATATATTTTTTTTTTCCTCTAATAACAACGACAAGAATTAGGGGCTATATATTTCGTTACAAAAAAAGTATTCGTATCATAAGCTGAAACAGCTTAATGCAAGGATAAATGGAAGAAAAATAATCATATACACCATTCCGATCTGTGAACGTTTTTCAGCGCCTCTTTTGAACGATACGAACAATGTTTCCGCCTTAATGAAGGAACTGAAATAAAAATAAAGATTAGCCCTACTAGTTACTATTTTATTATAAAGAGAGAAGATATTCTCTTGTAAACGACCGATAAGAAACAAGAAACGAACCTCTCCACCTGTTTACTTTGTCGCTTGCCCGGACGCTCGACCGATCTCATCAACGGCATCGCGCATCCTCCGCTAGCGATAACGGCGTGCTTTCGTCAATTTGTGTGTTTTAGCCGATCTCCACTTAGTTCGCTTTCTTCTGCACCGGTGCAAATCGTCTTAGAAGAGGGTGCGCAGACGAAAGGCAGAGACCGCGGGGGCGGCTAAATTTCGATATCCAACTTGCGCGGAAAGGGATGTTCCGGCCATCTCCTGTGCATATATTATCGCCGTTGAAATAGCGGACGAGTGGCTCTCGCTGCGTTATCAGTGATATTCAGTCGCGGTTATGTAATAAGCGAAATAACACGGTCGCCGAATCGCCTAGCAGCGGTCCGACTCGCCAATGAAACAAAGTGATTTTCGTTATTGTTCCGCTTCGGCGCACGTTCGGTTTAATGTAAATTAAGGAATTTATTATACGAGCGGTCAACCGTGAAATGCGAATCGCGACATCGACCGCAGATGTACACCGGCTGCCCGCGAAAACGTAAAAACCGGCTAAACGGCGGAATTATTAATATTCCATTAGGCTCCCCGCATTTCTCGGGTTTTCCCGTTTCACAAGCAACAATCGCAAACTTTTTTAACCTTCCCCCTTCTTAATCGGCAGTTCTTCTTATTTCTTCTTCATCCTTTCTTTCCGATAACTTTAAGTACCTCGCACTTCGAAGGTGTCTCACAAGCGATTTCTTTTGCTCTTTCATCGACTTCTTTCGATCTCAACGCCCCACCCGCCACTAGTGTCTATTTCTCGATTTATTCTTATTCCATTGAAATAGATCCCCCCGTATTCCGATTTCCCAATCACGCTGATTTCTTGACTCACGCGGAATTTTCGAAAATTTCTCGCTTGTAATTTTAATTCGTCTAAACATTTTTGCTTACTATTTATATATTTATCTCTTCTCCAACTCCCCCCAATTCTTTTTTGTTCTATCCGACCTCTACCTTCTCTTACTGCTAGATTTTGCACAAGTTTCCTCTTCCTTGATCACTGCTATATGTCGTCATGGTTTCGCGCATTTCTTTCTCTTTTTATCGCTTTCGTACGATGCCAAATATATTTTCTTTGAAGATCTCTTTTCGTTCTATTTTAGCCTTACGCTTTCTTACCCTGCTCCGTATGATATTTATTATTTAGTTCTATCCGTACTAAATATTGCACTTCAATCATACATAATCTAAATGTACCTAGGTTGATTAGTCTGTTGTTCTTGGCGTACCCCCCAGATAAAAAAAACAAAAAAAAAAAAAGAGAAGTGACGTCTAGAGGGGGACACTCGGTAGGAACGAGGTTTTTTTCACTTTTTTGTAGGTATACATGTATAAAGTCATTCATAAAGTATACGATAAAAAATGGCACACAATATAAATCCCGTATGAATTAAAACAAAAACAACAAAAACAAAAAATAAGTTTAAATAAAATTTACACGTGTTTAGGATTGAGGTTATACAGCTGATCGGTTATCGCACGCACACACACACACGTATATAATAGAAAAAGACAGAGAAAAAAAGAAAAAGAGTGAAAATCGCCTGGAGGACGCATAACGCTTTTTCGTTCCTTGACGATTTCTGCGAGTTTACTCCTACCGCCAAGCCGCGTAAAAGAACTTCGTTCCAAAAAAAAAAACACCTTTATCGCATTAAATTTGTATAGATAGAGGGGTACCTAATCGTTAATAAACGATATTCGGTAATTTTTATTTATTCCCTGACGGCTGGGGGGGGGGACTGATACATTATTTACATAGCAGAGGGAGCTAAAATGTGATAGTGAATAACCACGCTAAGGAAGAACTGTAATGTAACCTATACGGCGTGATGCTACTTTCCAGCGTTGTTGTAATCCACGAATAAGACGCAAGTCCCACATCCCTGTAAGACTTGGAGAAGTTTTCGATAGAGTTTTCTGTACGTGTACAGACGCGCATTTAACAGAATATGACACTAATATCATTTCAATTAAAAGCGGCATTTTCCGTACTGTGCAACTTAATTTTAAAACTCGCTATTAGTTTAATCTTCACTTCGAACAAATTTTCTATACAAATTAGTTAGATTAAGTTGTAACGATGTTTTAAGAGTAGTGCTAATTTATTTACTGTAATAAGATTGTACTAAAATATACATGTAAAAAAAAAATATATATATATATATATATATCTCGTTGAATGTTTAAAACTCGAGAAAAAACTCACTCTTACCGAGCTTTTTTCTCTAAATCCGTGTTGAGATTTTCATAGAGTAGATTGTTTTTTTCCACATCATTTCTTAAATGTCTATCAACGTAGAGTATTCTAATATTTTAGCTACTACAAGTATCATTGTCATTGGGCGGAGTAATTTTCACATTAATTTTGCACCCTTTTTTTATTGATCGCCCTGACAATGATACTTCTTTTGAGCCTATCTGGAGTGCTCGCTTCCTTTATCGAGCGATTGATCATGTTAGTTAAAATAGTAGTAAATATATTTGAGTTTTGTTTAACACTTTTACCCTAATTTCGTTTTATCTACAAGGAGCCTTACGTACTGTTAGATGGTTAATTATTGCTTTTCTATTTGGGATTTATTTACAGATAGAATGAAAAAAGAGGACAAAATAAAATTATTCAAGTTAGTATTCGGTATCTGAATGTCACATTTGTGTCTATGCTCTTCTACCGAACGTATAAAGTATATTCACTAAATTGTGTTCGGCTACTATTGTAGTGTTTTCAAAATGTTTTTTATAATGAGATCATCTATTGTTGTTTTGTTTTGTTTTTTTTATTAACAATATTATTGATTAGACTCCATACTTTTTTTTGCTATCATTGTTTGCTAACACACTATTTTACTTTAATAATACTTCCGTTTAGCATTCCTTATTTCCGTTTTAACTATATTTCGATATTTTGTGAATACTATATCAAATACTAGTTCTATTTCCTTTACTAAGTTGAAGTACTGATCTATCTAATTTTCATGAAATTGATTATTTTTTGACTCATCCATTCATTTTTAGGATTATATTTAATTACCTTTTTACTCTCGCTTACTTTCAATTTACATTCTTTAAGTAATATTTTTAAAAACTGAATATATATGATCATATATGTCTCCTGCCGTTATAAAGTTACTTACCTCGCTCCGGTTTTATACTTATTAATTTCATCGTGTGAGAACTTTTTTCATCAAAAACATATTTCAGAGAATTTTTTACACATCGAATTTTCCGATTCGAGATACTAAGTGCACAACAACAGATCACGTAATGGTCAGATATTTTCGTATTAATTATTCCCGAAGTAATTTCATTTGTTTTAAACTTCATATATTATCTATGTAGGATACTAAGTACTTCTACCCATCCGATATTCTTTTCTTGTAATTTCACTTATTAACTGTACTCCTCCTACACCGTAAATTACATTTAAAAAGTTCTCTTCCACCTGTGCATTATGAACCATTAAGTCAATATATTAAAATCAACTCAAATCGGGAAATTATCTTTATTATTTCATTTTTTTAAAAGTGTTGCCTTTGTTGTTTAATGAATAATTCGGTCTACGTTTTTACCCGGTGTTCAATATATGTATAAACGTAGAGAAACATATCTCGGAACAGAAAATATAATTAGAACAAAAATTGTAACGCTGATACCGAAATTGTACCAAAAATAATAGTAGTTAGTAAATTGGAACAGTTGACTTTCTGTGCACCAAGTACAAAACCTGTCGTTACCGCTGTTTAACATACCATCGCTAGTCTAAAATACTAAAGGTACAGCCCATGTCGACAGTAAATATTATCAACACAAACGGAACAGTTCTTTCGAAAGTGCTATGATTCGAAGATTTCGTGCAAATCCCTTACCAGATACAATCTCAGAGAAAACTTAAAAAATCAATTCAGACAAACCACAAAACGCGCTGATTATTTTCAGTAGGCAAAACAAAGAATGGAAGAAGAATACTCGCTACATGCGAACAGACAACATATCAACGAAAAACCAAAAGCAATTTAAAACACGGACGACATGCGCTCGGAAAATGATTGCAAAAAAATATAAATGCAAAACCGGCAAAAATGAAATTACACCTGACGACGACGCTGCTATTTTAATCTCTAACTGTAAACGCTGTTCTTTTTAGTTCTTTTGTTCCTGGTTGTTTTCCTCTCATATATTTAATTTTCTAGCTACCATTATCTACGGTACGATTTTCATTTAGCAAAGGAATCTCATCGTTTTCGAAAGCTGTTGCCGTTTTACTCGACCCACTTCTAACTGCTCGTACAACTGACGAAGAAGCTCCTTTATAGAAAAAAAAAAAATCGAATGACTTTTAAAATTTACCCAAAAAAAGTCTTACTCATATTTCTTGTTCAACTTAAAATGTGTCACCTGGAAAGAAAAAAACAACAAACAAACACCTGTATCTAAAGAAATGTTTTATATTTGCATTTTCATATTTACTATTTAGTACGCTATTTTAAAGGAAGGTGTGCAACATGTAACAAGAAATAACAGATATTTAATATCAATAATCGAAGAACCAAAAATTCATTTCACAAGTAATGTAAGATACGAAGATGAGCAAATAGCAGCTAATGAAAGAGAAGGCCCGACAATTAGAGATGCTTAAAAGCGATTCTAACTGATGTTCTAGATGTTTAATTATCAATAATCGAAAGATTGAGGAATAAAACAGAGAGTTTAGTTATGAACGAATAAACACGAATAATATTTTTATGTAAATAATTTTTCCACCTTTCTTTTTATTCTGTGCAGTATATCTTACCGACCCCTGATTGTTAATAAAAATAATGAAAAATCGTAAAGGCGGAAATAACAAACACATTAAAATTGAATACACGTTAAAAACATTTTAATTCTAGAAAAACATACGATAGATAACAACATAGATAAAAAGACCTGACAATATTAAAAATTATTAAAGACAATAAACGTTTAGATTTTGCTGAGAATTATTGTAAAAAGTGTAGGGATGACATTATTAATAATAGCTTGCCGTATAATAATCCATTATTTGATGTTTATAATTTTAATATAATTTTCATTTATTGATTGTTTTAAATTTTTGTATTTTTAAATTTTTTTCTATTTTAAATTAATTATTTTCATATGTTTCAAATTTCGCTAGTTAATGGTGACTACATACTCGTATTTTCATTGTTGACGGATTTATTATTATTGTTTTAATTTAATTGTTTATACACACCACGAAGATGGATTGTAATATCCGAAAAACTAGTCGGTGTTTTTATGTTTATTAAACACTTATATTTTTAAATTATATTACATTCTGTTTTTAGTGTTTACTGTATTTTATTAATTTCAATCAAATTATAACACAATAGTATGGATGATAATCATATTTTGTTTATTGTTGGTGTGGTCCCCTATTTTCAGCTGCAGAAGAGAAAAGAGAACAGGTAAATTAGTAAAGATTATCTTTACTATCCCATGTTTTAAACTGCTTTCCAGCTGATACTCTCGCGAAAAAAGAAAAAAAAAAAAAAAAAAAAGTTACCAACGCTTATTGCATTTAATATATTCAATCATAAAATATATGTTTATAATTTTTCCATCTGTTATTTATTCACGCGTTTTAGTGGACCTATTTTTATTAAAATCTCTTACAATTTCTATGCTAGTGTTTCCGCTTTTCCCACTACTGGCGATCGTCTACTAAATTCTGCGATCGTCTACTAAATTCTGCGATCGTTGTGAATTTTCATTAAAAATGGGCATACGGTTTTTCAATCTGTCTTCCGTTTTCCTATTAACATTATAATTAATTTAGCTCTCGTTTTAAATGACGCCAAAATCAATACAAAACCGTTTTTTTTCCTCAAATTTTTACGAGAAAGGCGACCCGTCCAATTAAGTAACTTAACCTCTGTCAATGCAGCGCACTCTAGCTTTTTGTGCCTGCACTACTCGCGATAAGAATTCATTACCTAAATGCAGAATACATGTTTGATTTTTTTACATACTACAAAACACGTCGCTGTTTACAATATTTTAATAATATTGCAATAATATTTTAATAATATTTTAATAATATTTTAATAATATTTTATTATTTATAAAATTATAATTTCTGGTTAACTGCATTGTTTTTGTTTTATATTACAATCCTCTTCATCTTCCGGGCATACTCGTGGTCAAATATAGTAATTTATAACAAACAAATTTAAGAATAAAATGAAGGTTTACTTAGAAACGTTTTCGGAGCTAAGAACACAATATGTGTGATCAGAAACAAATTCTAAATCATAGTCAATCAGAATTTTTTCCCGAGACAGAATTAAACCACATGGAAAGAAGGACGGAATTAGAAAAAAAAAATGTATATATATTTCTTTAAATTAGATACAAGTTTCAAATTTATTCAAATGAAAGAAAAATGTTTTTCTTTTAAAATTTGCGAAATATAACACCGCAGAATTAGAATTTTTTTCAGAATGGTCTTTCGATGTGCATAGCGGATTTCACAGCACATTTCGGTCAAGACAAGTCAAGTCAGACTGATTTAAATCGATTAAAATTACATTTAAATACAGGCATTTGTGTACATCGATTTTCGTACTGAATTAATCAAGTCGGACGAATAAAGTCAGAGATTTGTCCAATTTATCACTTTCAAATTATATTCAGTTTTTCGTTAGTGAAAACAGTGTCTAACCATAATCGATACTCATATTTTCGATATACATATATATCTTGTTATTCGTTACTGTTAAATATTTCCGAGTTTGTGTAAGAATTATTTTGAATATTTAAACCGATTCGGAAAAATATATTCATTTCGACGAAAAAAAATGATAAAACGTGTTTAATTTCACAAAATGTCAAACACTATGGAAACGAGAATAGGAAAGAAAAATATTTCGATAAAAATTCATTTTCACTATGTAAACTCTGTAAACAACGTTAAAAACGATCACTGAATTTATTTTGCAGATTTTCTCTAAATAATTTAGCAGGCTTTATAATATTAGAATTTTAATGTGAAACGTGAAACAATAAAATTAAAATCGACAAATCAACATAGTTTAAAAATTTTGTTAAAGAGAGATAATTTGTTTTAAATTATTAAATTTAATTACAAAACATTACTTCACCTTCTTTTTGTACATGCAGAGATATATTGTTGTAGGAAATTTATAGGAAATTTATAGGAAATACATTTATTTTACATTCGGTGTGTTATGTTCGGGTGAAAGAACTGTTGAGGGGAAAAATAAAGGCCTTCAGGTATGGAGTTCCTATGGTGTTCAGAGAACAATAAAACGACAGTGACGGCCGTTATTTCTGCGCTATCAATTCTGAAAATAAAAAAGTGATAACTAGCAGTCAGCATTACGTCCTGTTCCTCACAATGCACATATCCCAGCTCTAAATCCACCGGAATCATTGGAAGATGTTACTTCTCTAAGCGGTGATGACGAATATAGGAAATTCCAAATCAGAATGTGAGTTTGAAAGCACCATACTGCAGTTATTCAAGCAACACTAGTTAGACGACGTCCAGTCAGAGACTTATGTTTAACAAAAGAGAAAGCAGAACTTCTTGGTTTTGGGGTTGAAAGAGAAGTACCTTTTTTTCCGTTGTTATAAATCCAGCCAATAAAAGTTCGCACTTTTCTTCGAACACAAAAGCAGCTTAGTTTTCTGTTGCAATACTGCAGGATTGGTAGAGCAATTTGGAATCCAATACAGAAAGGATGAGTAGAGATTGTTCATCGATTCGTCTAAACGAAGTTTAAAGCGGTGTTTCTGCACAATGGCAACAAGCATGCCTCGCTATCAGTTGGCCGATCTGTTCATCTGAAAGAAACGTACGAAAAATTGCAGCTCCTGCTGTAAAGTATATCACAAATACTCTGATCACGAATGGATAATTTGCGGCGATTTAACAGTATCATCGGGTATGCTATTAGGCTAGCAAAAGCAAAACAGATACATGAAATTTTCCTACTTTTTATGCGAGTGGGATAGTAGAGCATGAGATCGGTATTGGTCGAGAAAAGACTGGCCTTTACGAAAAGAGATCTTGAACTTATGAAGAAGAACATTTTACGTTCAAATCTGGTTCATCCACAGAATATTGCCGAGAGCTGGACCCTGTTTCAGGTATGTTTACAAACAATTCCCTCGTTTATCCGAAGCGGAATTAAACGAAGGCATCTTTGATGGTCCCGATATAGGAAGACTTACGCAAGATCGAAACTTCAAAACTACGATGACTACCGTTTTGAAAAACAAAGCCATGGCTTGCATTTATGAACATCGTTTCAAAATTTCTTAAGAATGAAAGCAGCCCTCTGATTATTAAAATTTTATCCGGAACATGTTGACGAAATTCCATGAGCTCGGTTGCAATATGAGCCTTAAAGTCCAGTATTTAAATTCCTACTTGGACTTTTTCCCTGAAAACCTTGGATCATCGGTAAGTGAAGAACAAAGTAAGCGTTTTCACTAGGATATTAAGGAGATGGAAAAACAATGACGTCGAGATGTCAAGATGATGGTGAATTACTGCTGGTCACTTTATCGAGAAACAGCAAAAGCTTCAAGAGGAAAAGCTACACACGAACCTTTAGCGAGAAAAGGTTGAGAAAACATAGCCCATAGATTCCGAATTGTAAATTAAGTCTTTTATAATGTTTATTAAAATTTTTTCTTGTGTTAGTATTTCAGTATTTTTTATGTAATTACACCGCGTTTTAGATTCAAACATCTTTATTTATTATGTAATATTTAAAAGGTATATATCGGCTAACTTCAAACAAAAATTTCGAAAAAGCGGTATGCGTTGGAGATAAACTGATAAAATTTTTAGATTTAGCGACCCAAAAAATTGTAAGATCAACTAAAGTTTTTAAAAAAATGTTATTGTTGTTTTATCCATTAGCATGCCGTGTACCGCAATATTAGCCAGAGGCACAGATGAATATAATTTAGATGCTGTTTAAGATATTTGACATCCTCAGAAATGTGAGGAGCAACTGAACTTTTTGTTCATTGTTCTCGAGAATTTCAGAAAGAGAATTAGAGATAAGTTGAACTTTGGACAGTCTACCAGAAGATGGTGAATGGATAAAAGAACAGAACATTTGTCACAAATAGGAAGCTCTGTCTTGTTTAATGTATATAGGAATGAGATATTTTTGCGTGACCAATGCGCACGCGGCATTAGGTAACTTCTTTTTTGCGGCTAGATCTATGCCAAAGTTCATTATATCTGACCCGTAATTTGTTCCAAGTAGAAACTTCACGTCACCTTCTCGACCATTTGTTCATTAACCTGGACTTAATTGTCCTCGAGAAGTCTGACAAAAGTGCACACACTGGTATATTTAGAATCGAGAAGTGTGAGACAGCTTCTTTTTCTACGAAATCCGTTCATTTCCCATAATGCCCTTATGTCCTGGAATCCACACAAAGGTAATGGGATACGACTGAAATTATACAATTAGCGATAGGATTTTTTGATTTAATACGGATTTGTGATAGACACGAAAGTTAAGAGAGAGAATCCGTGCATATAAGAGAATCTCTGTTGAACTAAACTGTAAGATCATCGACTGAAAATTTTATGGCACATAGTTCTGTGGATAGAACTGCGAAACTGTCTGAAAGTGAATAACGTATTATGTCGGACTCATTAATGAGTACCGCGTAGCCGGCTGTATCCGATTTGGAACCGTTTGTAAATATATTTAAACGGTCGACGTAGTTAGAAATCTTTGAAACGCGCCTTTAATTACATCAGGTGTTGTGAGTTTTCCAATCTGGATATGGGGCGAAAAACTTGACCATGGCGGAAGAATGGCAGGTGGTGTGTAATAAAGCTTCGAAAGGCTGCTGATCGATATAAAACTTAATGTCTCTAAAGCATACAGCAACATGTGACCTTTTCTAAAAGAAGTCGGTTTATACGCCTGATAGTTTGAGAAACTGGAGTCCACGGAGAAGATTTTACACGGCTTAGAAGATTGATGGAGAATAGTTCTCGGCGGAGATACCAAAGGTCGAGTTTAATAAGAGAACGATAAAGAAAGTAGAAATAAATCACAGTAATCATTATCGGTAGCAGCTTTCGGAAAAACCGTTTTACAAAATGTAGAATTAGTAGAAATCTTTAAAATGCCAGAGTCAAAAGATGAGTGCCCAATAAGCTTCTTCAATAACGCAAGTATGGCCCCCGATGGAAGACCAGCCTTTCCAATATTTAAAAATAAAACAGGCCTAGCGGATTGTACAAATTATCACCGAATAACATTATTATCGCATACGTTGAAAATTTTCGAACGAGCTCTTCGAAATATTGTAGAATTAACAACTAATCAGCGCGTTGTTCTGTTGGAGCATACAATATACAATGGTTGCGGTCTTCGCACTTCATGTGATGTTGACAGACGAACGTAGGCGGGAAAAGAGAGTCAAATTTAGAGCACATTTGGCTTCGACGGACCTAGAGAAAACGTTCGGATCTCCACATCACCTAATTCGGTATCCATTAAGATACCGCAAATTTCCACACTGTGTCTTTAAAATGCGAATTCTATGCGACTATATAATAGATGTGCAGTAGGCGAATTTCGTAGTTATCATTTCCAACAGTAGTACACCAGAAGTCCGTACTATCACCATTATCGTTTAATAGCGTGATCGATTCAGTCACACGGAACATACAAACTTACCACAGTTCGAACACTATGTTTTATACAAAGAATCCAGTTGCCAGGAGGAGAGATATCGGCGTTCAAGTACCAGTCGAAACTTTTCCAAAAAATTTCACAGAATAAACAAAAAAAAAAAAAAAAAAAAAAAAATTTATGCTGCATAGAATTAATGGAAAAAAAAATAATAGAAATTTAAACTCCTACTCCTGTCTGTCATTTATTCTATAAAGACAGATGACAGTGCGTGTTTGTAATTTTTTTTGGCTTTTATAAAAAGTAAACGAATGAACCAAAGCGTAGAAAAATAATTTTTACATCGTTCATTTGTGGATTATTTAAAACAAGCGATAATATATATTGCCCTTTGAACCACCAGCACATTAACCCTTCCCGAATTTCTGGCTAAACTTTATGCATACCACTAAAAGCGAAACCGTATTTCGTGTCAACCAACATGAAACGAAAAATTGTTTAAAAACGCACTTACTTTTTTCTAAACTGCAAGTGTTGTAACTGATGGCGCATTTTCATTAAGCTACTTTAAGTGCGTTCTAATTGAAAACGTTTAAAAACGTATGAGGCGCAGACGCAAGCTATCGCTGGCAACGCCTTCTATGTATCGTCAACATTTTCGCTTACTAGGTGCGTCTTGTTCGTTTAGCCAATAACGATTATCGTATTCAGGTTAAATTCGGCGCTTTTTAATCGCTCAAAATAATGGGCAACTTGCAACGCAAATTCGGATTGATAGCAGCGAGTAAACAAAATGAATTGAGAGATGGTAGCGATCTATGCGTACAAATGGCACAAGAAAACCCCGCTAAAAAATTGTGCAGCCACGCCAATCGGTCCGGAAACCATCGAAGACCGCGTGTAGGGCATCAACGTGGAAAAATCCCGCATTGATGCAAGCAGACGCAGTGAAATAGTGCCTCGGTCACTGTTCATTGCTAGACTGTACGCTTGTGTTTCACTGAAAACGGTAACGCACTCCGGGCAAGAGTCACACGGTCCTATAGTGGGCAGCGCAACTGTCAGCGGAAAATCAGAAGGCAATTGCGTGTGTTGTTGCATAGAGTCAGCTGCTGATCACATAGCGCGCTATCGGATTATTAGAGAGCAAGCCAGGTCGAGGTAAGAACCTGTCGTCCTCTGGCCAAGCCTGAATCGAAGCTCCACCAGCATAAAAACATGATCAAGGGCGCGAGGTAAACATAATTACGCATTTTAACCGGCTTTGCTGCAGGCAGGTTGATATGCTTATTGTATTGAAAGATTAGCATCGGCCCCAGGAAGGCGTCAATCGGACTGACAGAGAGGAGTCTGCTGATAAAGAGGCCACTCGGTGGAGTCTGAAATTTACTCTTCACAAACGTGAAACCAAACGGAGGAAGGAAACTTAGCATAAAACGGAAGCGGGGGAAGCCTCTAAACCAAGGCGGTGGAGAAACAGTTTTCGCCGCTAAAAATTTTGACCAATAAATAAGTCGTTTTCAATTAGAGAAACTAACCAGCTTGTAGCCAGCGAGGAGCGGCGCTTAACAAATTGAGTGGGCGGCAATCGCTGATCAAGAGATGGACGTCTTGCCACGAACTATATATTCACCTCGGTGTAATTCCAATTCTTGGTGACGAAAAGGCACACCGGTCGTGAAATCATACAACGTTTTCGATCAGCAACAGTAATGACATCGGTTTGTTCAGAACCGTTTACGTTGCCTTACGCGCATGTGTGTCACTGCAGTACCGGACATTAGATTTGTATGCTGTGTCCGCATGTTATTATCAGTATAAGCAACAAACAGATTAAGCCATTCCTAAGTGGTCTCAGCAGGATTCTTCGGAACCTGCCGAACCGTGAAACTTTAATAAGAGGTAACTTTAATAAGCGGTAACTTCAATACTCGTTTTTGCCAACACAATACAACTACGGAACCAACGAAAAGAGAATTAAGCTTGAGGAGTTTTTTGATGTCCGGTTGTTTCGTGTTTCCAACCATCCTTCTGAGATGACAACTCACCAGGCGGGAGTTGAACGTAACGATGAGCACCGGGAATCTTCTGGTCTTTTACCAATTAACAAGAACACCAACTAACAGAGCGATTGAGGGAACGTACGACTTTCCATACGGACAACAACTTAAATGGTGACCCCAGTGATGAGGTGGGATATCTGACGGCGGCGATTCATATGACCATGATAGGAACTATTTCCCATTGCCGCAAATGGACTGTTTGTTACGCCACCAGTGCAGTAAGGACATCGTTGACTTGCACGCTGATGTGAACAGAATCAGAAGACGGCCTCAAATAATTTAAAAAAAATCCACAACGTGAAATAGGACACAACGAATATCAGATAATAAAATGACGGTTGGTCAGCAGGCTCGTGGCTGATTTTATTTGACCAGTGTCCAGCATTCGTACCGACTACGACATAAGCTGATCATTAGAAAGATTTCGATTTCCAGCTATAATCCCTCATTTGCTACACGGAGGGACGCACGAAACTAATGTTAAGAACGACATTTGGATTAACACACAAACGATGCTCGATGCCCTGATACTTCGTCTTCAAAGCCCGACGAGAGACATGGTTTCTGATTCGAAACTAATTTTGCAATCACAACAGCGACAAAAACTGTTTAATTAGAGCAATTAACGACCTCCCAATCGTCAAGCAAGATCAGCGGCTAGAGTATCCGATGACCAACAGCGGCAAAAGTCTGTTTCTCCCCTTCAGCATAAACAGGCTCCAGTTCCAACTTCTGTGGGACATCACGTGGAGGGGCTATAAAGGAGTTGCGTTACTGCATTTTGTAAAAATGAACAACAGATCCACGGCTGTAAATAAACCGAATTCAACCGAAGAAATTATAAATCTGCTGGAAGGACTGTCCTTAAAACCGAAACCTGTCGAAAGTCAATCGTTGGTTATAGAGGTGGCTAACAAACTTCCCGTAGCAATCAACAGCGAAACAAATATGGTCGCTTGTTCTTGATTTTCTATTCTGTATTACGTTTACGCATATGTAATTTTATTTAACCTCTACACCGACGTTATTAACTTTGAATTTTGTTATTTATTTATTCGTATTTTATATTTTACATATATATGCGTAATGTGCGCCCGGAAGAGAATTTCTCCTTTTTACTCAAGCAGAGTTTTTCGTTTGTCCGGAGTGATTTTTTTCTTTTCCCGTTCGGTTTAACAAAGAAAAAATAATTTAATTTAACGAGAAGTGTATTTTTTTTTTATCAGCGCTAACTTTGCAACTTTTTCCACGAGCATTTTTACGTATATACTCGTATATATATATATATATGTTTATTAAATAAAATATATATATGCAAACGTTCGATATAAAAAATTCACAAAAATTTAAAACATAAACCAGTTTCAAACAGTTTTACTCATGATCGCAGTATGTAATAAATGTTAATGAAAGAAGACAACTATTATTATTGATAAAACCGATAAATGATTAAAAAGTCAATAATTTGAATGAGTTGAAAAAATAGTAATTATTACGTTTTACATTAAATGATGGATTTCATATCGGTTGAATTACGATTAATGTTTTAAATCTTTATATTACTCTAATTTAGCAATTCACAGTAAAATTTAAATATTCAGTGGTTTTTTTTTTGATTTTTAAAATACGCATATCTCGGGTACTATTTAAAGTAATCAAATGTTTTCCGGTTATTAAATAGCAAGCAAATGTTGAGCGTTCAATATGATTACAGTGATATGCGCCCTTTATGTCTGCGGATTCCCTTGTCTGTCCGATATATAATTTTTTACAACTGTTACAGCCACTTTGGTATCGCAAGGGGCTCTGCCGCTTTGACCTCGCTACTTATCTCTTTCTCTTCTATACTTTGTATAAAATGATCAAAATTTACAATATTATTCTTACCGGCATCAACACAAAAAGAAATAACATTCGTTATATAAAATTGGGACATTTTTTCTAATGGGGGCCGGCCTAAGAATTACGTTGTAACGGAGCTTCGCTTCTTATTTCTTCCCTTCCACACTACGAACTTTATAAACTTCCTTCCTTCTGTTCCATTTTCACTGCAGAATCGTATGCAATACTCCGTGCAGTTCTCTTCATTGCACTTTCCTCCTATAATAATAAATACCTTATTTGTTCTGACTCCATGAGCGTCTTGCAGGCTATATCCTCTCCTTTTCCATCCTCTTCATGCGACTACATTATCCTTTCCATTCGTTAATTAATTGCAAATCTCTTCTTAGATCGTTCCATTCAAATCGATCTTCTTTGGATTCCCAGTCATAACGGCATCGCAGGTAACAACCTAGTTGACTCGTTTGTGCTCGCTCTGCTTCCTAAAAACGGCAAATTTGTCAATTAATTTCCTGCCAATAATATTTCCATCCAAACAAGCACACCTCAAATCATGATATCGGATATTTACATTACCTCCTTTTCCAATCCTCATTCCTTTTACAAACTCTTGCAACCTCTTCCTTCATCACGTTCCTGGTTTGCTGATTTCCCTGGTTTCAGTCGCTCCGTTATTTCCTCCATAACACGTCTTCGTCTCAACCATAATTGTCTTCCTTCGTCTCTCTTTTGTTTTTCTATTGTTTCTTCCCCGTACTGTAATTTTCATCCCTCGGATCATGACTGCGTTTGTGATGCAAATCATATCCTTTTTGAATGCTTTCTTCTTGTACAGGAGCGTTCCCTCCTCTACACTAAGCTTCTCCACCTAAAACTACCTACTCCTTTTTGTGCTTTTTTTTTTTTTTTTTTTTTTTTGAAAAATATGTATTTATAATTTTTTACATACAAAAATTTTCGTCAAGCTAAAAACGCTTGTCGACGAATGATACTATTTGACATTTTACCATCTTAAATTAACTTATACATATACATGATCGTGTAATATTTACTTAATCTATCTATTTTACTTATCAATAATTACTAATCTATTTCTATTTTCCATATTCAGTTTTTTTTTGTTTTTTTTTCCTAGCTTTTTTTGTTGCGCTTTGTGTCTTTTTATTTTATGTTTATTATTTTTTTTATGTTTTCTTCTTCCTGAAGCCATTCCTTTATTTTCCTTTTTCTTTCCCCTATTTTTTCCTTCTCTATTATTTCTTTGGGTATTTTATTCAACATCTGAGTTATAATATATTTATCCGTTTGCTAATCTATGTTCTTGCTAACGGCAATTGGTACGAAAGTTTTTCCCTCAACTCGTATTCTGTGTTTATTCTTTCCTCCAATTCAATTTTCTTTTCTGCTGATATGTACTCCCATATCTTCAGTAAGAAACATTCCTCTTATGCTCATTACGTTTTCTTTTTTAATTATTTAACTATCGGTTTCTCCCCTTAAGGATTTCCTATTAATTTCAAGCATTTAATTTGCAGTTTATTTATTTTCCCCGAGTATGCTTTTCTCGCCATTCCCCACCCCTGAATTCCATATCTGATCCTCGACTCTACTAGCGCATAATAAACTACTTTTAATGTTTCAATTGTTGCATATTTCTTTAATGCATTTAAAGCTGGTAAAACTGCTCTTATTTTCTTTGCAATGTATTCCCCATATGTGTATGTCCCATCTTAAGTGTTGGTCCATCATTACTGTCCAAAAATGTTTATACTGCGTTACTATGTCTAACTTTTGACAGTTTTTCCTTTCGCATTCGCGTCTTTCCCCCATTGAATGTACACATTCATTTGAGTGCATTATTATATTTGGACAATACAAATCAGAGCTGTCTCTTTTTTTCCGCAGTACCATTGCTTTAGTCCTTTTTACATTTATTCTTGGACTTTTATCGTGTGCCCATTTACTTATTGTTATTAGATCTTTTTGCATTCTTATTTCTGCCTCTTTAACATCTTTATGTGACGTAACTATTGCTATATCATCCGCGTACGCGACTACCTCACTATAACTTAATTCCTTATATAGACCATTTGTATATATAATAAACAGTATTGGCGCTAGGTTGCTACCCTGTGGAACTCCTACATCCATCTCCTCTTTTTCACTTTGCACATTTAAGATATTTACGCATGTTTTCCTTTGTGTTAAGTAACTTTGAAACCATTTTTTCAAATTACTCGTTATTCCTATCTCCTCTAATGTGTTTATGATTATTTTATGACCAACCGTTTCAAATGCTCTACTAAGATCTATGACCGTTATCAACACCTTCTTTCCCTCTTCAAAGCTATCTCTTATTTTTTCAGTAAGCTCGCCGATTGCTTTCGATGTGGATTTTCCTTTTTGAAATCTGTATTGCGTTTTGTCAATTATCCTATTTTCTTGTCGGTACTTCGTTAGATTATTTGCTACGTACTTTTCTAATATTGTTACAATTACATTGCTTACAGCAATTGGCCTAATAGAGTTTTCATATTCACTGTGTTTCCCTTTTTTATATATTGGTCTCGTTTTTTAACCCATTTGGTATTTTCCCTTCTTTTAACGTCTGATTAATTAGCTTAGTAATTTCCTTCACTATATATATTTTTACTGTTTTTATATCTTTTATTCTTATTCCATCGATTCCGGTGGCCTTTGTTTCCTTTAATCCATCGATTATTTTCCCCACCTGTTCTACGTTTGCTTCTAGGTAAGTACATGTTTACTTTTACTTCATCTTCTTCTCTTTTTTCTAATAGCACTTTATTACATTTGTGTTCTATTTTTTTTATACCATTTTTGAATTCTTTACTGAATTTATCTGCAATTTCTCTTGCTTCTTGTTCCTTGCCAAAGTATTTACTTATGGTTTCATCTACTCCTAGACTCCTTCGTTTTCCTATAATCTTGTTTATATTTAACCAAGTTTTCCTGATATCCCCCTGTGCCATTTTAAAACTTTTCCCGACAAAAAGTGTCTTCTTGCCGTCTTATTTCTACATTCACTTAGTTTCTGAATTTATTGTATTTTCTTCTTAACTCAATATTTCGATTATTCTTTTTTTACTTTTTTGTACAGTTTGTCTCTTTTCTTTATCATTTCAATTATTTTTTGCGTCATCCATTCTTTCTTCCTTTGTATTTTTCCTTCTCCTGACGTATTTTTTGTTTGCCTACATTCTTTATATACTTTTTCAAATTTTTCTTTTATGCTTTCGTATAAATTTTCAGCGTCCAATTTATCTGATTTCCCTTCCCACTTTATGCGTCTTAGTTCGTTTTTCACTTTATTTTCCATTAAAAAACTTCTGTTTAATTCCATTTGTTTTCCTTCGATTTTTCCCATCTCCATTTTTACTGTACACACTATCATGTTGTGATCTGCTATTTTAATATCTGTATTATAAGAATTCGAAGTCGATGTTTCTTTTCTTCTTTTTAGTGTATATATGGTTCGTTTTTGGTTTGTGTGAACCTGTTTTCTCTCCATTCTTCTCTTGTATATCATCCTAAATTGCTTTCATATCCCATTCCTGCCATTGTGTTCATGTATTTTGTTGCTACTGAGTTGTATTTTCCAGTATTTATATTTATGTCTCCTATATATATATATGTATATATAGTAGAACAGTTTTCCATGTATTTTTTGTCAATCTCCTTTATTTCTTTAATGTATTTGTTGCTTCCTACATACTTTCCTTTTCTTCACCAGATGTTGTTCCAATCTTAGCTTAGTTCATTTCCTCTATTTTTTTATATATCAAAATTTAATCCTGTTTTCGTAATTCTTTGATGATGGGTCATTGCCCTTGGTTGGCGTTCCCAAAAAAAACAAAAAAACAACTAATATATATACATATATGTATATATTGTTTTTATTTTCAACTGTATTAGATTTATTGGTATTATTAATGTTATGTAACCTGTTTTATGTGTAATTATTTTTATTATAGGCTATGACAATTTGAAATCATTTCGTGAGTTTGCATATCTGATAATTTATAAAAGGTAAATTCAACCATTTTTGTGAATTATTGTCTATTATTAATATTTTTTTTAATTCTGCATTTGATATTTCTTTCATGCTTTTGCTGAGTGTGCAATTATATGGGACGAATAATTGTTATTACAAGAGCCAGTATTTTTAATTTGTTCAATTGAACACTTTCATTATTACCGTATAAAAGAAGTTATGCATTCTGTTAAATTATTATGTCTGCTTTTGCCTCCTTTTTGGAATGCAGTATATATTAAAATTTGTTGTTTTGTTTTAAACTGATGTTTTTGTTAGTTTTAATTGTATATTTCATATTACCGTTTAAGGTTTTTAAAATACTTTAAGAAATCAGCGCAGTTATCTGTGTTTTTGTTATTAAATATACGAAGAGTATCAACATATTTTGCGCCTGTCATCTTCGGTATTCACTTTTTTTTTTTTTTTAAATAAAATAATAATATATTATTTTTTAAGTGGCTTTGACCCGCTGCTTCTTTTTTCCCCTTCTTTTGAAGAAATCCCATCTTCTAATCTCTTGCCACGGTGTAAAAACTTCCATTTCAGATTTTGGTCGGATGTATTTTTAACGATCATTCCGTTTATTTATCTGTTCAACCTAATCTTCATTCCAATTCATAGTTCCTTCTGTTTCCTTCACTTATACGCCTTGTTGTTGTCTCCATTTTACGTTTGCGTCTTAATCATTCTATGCTCGCTTTCGCTTCTCATTTCCCCATATTATTCAAATGATACGGTTGTTTGTGACGCTGATCACATGTTCTTTGAATGACCTACTCTTTCGGTTAGAGCGTTCAGCTCTCTACTCCCATTTGCTTAGGCTTGAGTTTCCTGATCCTTATTATGCCCGTTATTCCATGTCTTTTCCTTCACTATTCCTACCATTGTTACCTTCCTATTAACTTCCATGTCACTAAAATTCTCGATCAGAGCAGCGAACTGTTACTTGAGCTAACCATCAGGAGCGTCGTATTTTTTTGAAATTCCGTGCTTTTTAATCGTGTAAAGCAAAAAGCAACTTCAGCACGAATTTAAATCGCAAGCAATTTTCTTCGCTGCGGTGAAAATTGCCATAACTGGGAAAAACCTTCAGCTTTTCCCGTTTTCGTACTTTCAGAGTTGTTGCATACATCAGAGGAAAAATAGAAGCCACGGGCTCCCTAGCGAATTTCTTACTGCGAGAAATCACCGGATTCAGCTGATCGCCGCTTCTTTCAAGGTGGTGGCAAATTAAGCCGCGACATATGAAAATTATCTTTCCCATGCCGAAAAATGCAATTGAAAAGATTAGTTTTTTTTTTTAAAAGACATCATCATTTTTATATCAACAACAGACTATTAAACAATTTCCCGCGTGTTTCAATCGACTATATTAGACGCGTGATTTCATTATAGAATGCGCTAAACTGTTTTGAATTTATTTTTTATTTCGTACAAGTGAGGGATGAACCTGCAAATTGTTTCTCTATCTATGGCCTCGTGAATTATCTAGAACATGTTTTTATCGAATATCCCTTGTAAACCTAGAAGTGTGTAACTTAGGTATGGTATTTAACCGCAAATTTACTGGAAACCACATATTAATCCACTGAAGACCAGTTGTCGTCCTAATAAGGAACTAAATCTAACGAGAAAACTATCACATACGGCATATGATGCAAGCAGACTTAGTTTACCAATGATATATCGCACTCTAATAAATCGGATTACGGAGTGCCTGCTTATGCTACCGCGAGTTTAACGTTATTAAAGTCTCTAAATACGATACAAAATACGACGCTCAGATTTAGAGATCGCCGAACATCACCAATAGTAAGTATTTTAAGTGACGCTTCTGAACTACTCTTGGAATTAAGAAGACAATATTTGACCATACTGACGCATGCTACTCAGGAAAATATCGATCTGTATAAACACATTCAAACGTCTAAAGTTTAACTTCCAACGTTATCTCGTGAATACTCCATTCCAACATGGATACAGTTACGCTCACAAATGAATCTAACACTTTGTAACGTCAATAGAGAAAATAATATCGAGATAAGAGAAGCGTTAAAGCGGATTAAAGGAAATCACGTGGGCTACAAATTCACGTACACAAATGGATCAAAATCATCAGCAAGGGCAGGCTGTTCAGTAGTTATCAAGAAAAATACAGTCCTCCAAAATGCACTACCAGCTATGTTATCAGTGTTGTCAACAGAACTACCCGCTATTAGATCCGTAGTGAAATACGCAGGTGCCAGCAGAAATCATGATATGCACTAACTCATTCTCAGCGTTCAAAAAGGATATTAAATGACAAAAATTTACATCCAATTGCCAACGAAATAATTTTCATGTTACAAACCACGTCTGAGAACATAAAGTTTTTGTGGATGCCGGCCCACAGTAATATATGTATGGTAATATAAAAACCCAATGAATCAGCAAAAATAAGCGTTGCATATCCTGTACCGTTAACAGATTTTAAAAAATATCTCAAACAACGCTTCGAAAATGTATATGGAGTAGTAGTTGGCAGAGAATATCTTCATCTACAAAGTGTTGGACCTCAGTACATCGAGGTTACAGAACAGAAGTAACCTTATGTCGATTACGAATAGGACACACACAATTAACGCATGATTTTTTTTTTTTTTTATTGGATAGAAAAACACTACCAATGTACCAACAGTGTTGCTGTCAGTTAACTGTCAAGCATATATATTGGTAGACTGTCCTATTTACGAACAATATCGGAAACAATACGAGACCGCGCAGTCCGACCTTCAAGATTTACTGAACGATAATGTGGACATCATGAATCAAGTTTTCAAATTTTTAAAACAAACTAAATTATTATCCACGTTATAATAATCTACAATTCCGTGTCTCTAGCTTTTATTGCTGTACACGCACGTAAAAAAAAAAAAAAAAAAAAAAAAACTTTTTTTATCATACTTAAAAGGATTTATTTTATTTCATAAAAAAAGAGACACAGTCAGAACTGACTCTTCTTAAAGTATTATATAAAATACCTTCTTATCTGGATGTTCGGAAGGTGTCCCCGATGTAAAATTCGAAAGATCTCAGTTTATAAATTTATTTCATTTTGACAGTATTTTTATTCGACTAATAATTTCGTGATTTGCCGCTCACTGAAAATTACTAGCGAATTAATTAATTAATTCAATTGCTTCATGAAATCGTTTTTATTCTATTCTTGGTTTTCACTAGTTAGAAAATTTTGGTTCAAAAAAGGATTATTTTCTTCAATATACTAAAACTGTTCTTAAAAACTACTTGTTACAAGTTATTACTTTTTTTTAAACGATACTTTTGGTATCGATTTTGAAGATAGAAAAAAGAAAAAAAAAAATATATATATATATGTATTCATATACATTCATACATATGTATATGTGTGTACATATATATATAATGCATGTCATGTACTCGTGTGTGCTTTTGAAATTCTTCCTTTGAAAATAGCATGCCGTTAAATTAATCTTAAATGAAATACAAGATGAACAAAACGGAAGAAGAAGAAAGCTTCAACAAAGTGAACGAAAACTCTTTGTTGAAGATCAAAACATTTACGCTCGTATTAATTCCCTGAGGATGACGTAATTTAAAATGCCTTAATAGAAATAAATCGCGCAGATAATCGTTACCAGCGGCGATAAATTATTCACTGATATGTGCGCCAAACGTTCAGTTCTTTGAGCAATTTGCAATCGAACGGCGTAAAGATGGAAGAACTGTCTTTGTAAAAAATGATTCGACGATAAGAGCGAAAGAAAAAATGCTCAAAATTAACAGATCATTAATGGTAGCCATGATAATAAACGACTGCGCGCTAAAAGACAACCCGGGTAATTTGTGAATAATTTTTTAGTAATTTTCAATTTTTTCGAAAATTAAATGTACCAGAAATAAATAAATTTTAAATAATTTTGAAACATATAAAACACCGTATTCGATCTCTGTATTGAAATTATACGTACAATCCCACCGCTGTACTGAAGATCAGTAAACTGTTTCGTTTTACCTACCTTTCGATACGAAGTTAATCAGTCTGTTCTTGTCTATCTATTTTTATGCCTCAAACAGTTACATCTTCGGTCCGCGAATTTATATTTCATGTCTCACCGCTGATCATACATTTTTTACGAGATTCTTTCTTCGCCCTTGCCACGTAATACCGAAAAGAATGTCGATATCACTACCCCTATTATCAGTAATTCTCTATGTTTCGAGCTAGTATCCATTTCATCGCTAAATTTATAACTTAACGATTACCATAAAACGAATAAAAGGGATTACTCGATTTTTTTTTCAATTCTAAAATGTAATACTTAGGAATTATTTTCAATGGTAATGAAATAAAAATGAATGAACTATAAAAATTCTTCTGCAAATAAAAGCGATACGATTACCGATTGGAATAACACCCGGTGCACATGATTTAAATAGGAGAATGTACCACGAAATTATAAAATATCAGACCGTGCGAAAATGAATATGCTACTTAAAAATATATTAATAACATTTCATTATCACATATAAATTTCGTTCTTAAATTATCTAGAACCGGACGTTACAATTCACTCCAGGGCCAGCAAACAGTAGAGAGAAATAACTCGTTTTTTTTTGTTTTTTTTTTATTTATTTAATAAATAAGTTGTAGGTCTCATATGGTTAATTTTGCCCGTTGCGTGAGTGCCCAACACTCTTATTATCGTTTATTCTAGTAAACAAAATTACAGTTAATCATTCTTACTACCTAAATCGAACGTATTAAGCCAAAAAATAAAATATATCAACGACGCAAATATATATACATATATATATATATATATATGAATAGCACAATAATACACCCATACACAGGAGCCGCTTACATATTAGACGTCACATACATTAACGTACATGAAAGAAAAAGAAAGAAAACTGGTAAATACATGGTCTAAAAGAGCCCTAAAAAATGCAGCAATAATAATAAAGGGAAAATAGGATGCAGCAAAATTCCCCTTAATCTTTGCACCATTCTTTCAACCACTTCCTCACTTCCCTCTTCCATACACCAATTTTTTTTTCGTTTATTATGTGATTACCATCGAATAATTTTTATTTTTATACTTAACGACGCCCTGGAGACACACTATTCGTTGTCTTCCGGATTTTCATATACATCCAATGACGTGCCTCCTATAAGGGTAATAATATGGGAAATGTCTCACGGTCGGAATTTTTAAAAAATGTTGAAGTACAGATTTTTTTTGTGGTTTTAATTTTTTTAACTTCTGCTGAAATTTCGCATTTTCATCCAAAAGGGTAAAAGTATAGAAAATTTCGGTAAAAAAGTGACAAAAATTTTAATCCAGAATCGACAAATTGAAAAAAAAATGAATAATCGTGATTTATGTTATTCTCCCTGCACACCAACACACACATGAATCTCTTAAGCCGCTTCTGTGTCTGTCTATAGGTATAAAAGAAATACAAGTAGGAATTCAAACAAAAAAGAAAAAAAGGAAAAAAAGAACTCGGTGAAAAAGTGTAACAAACATTATTCTCGTCACTAAACAATAAAGTTACACATCTTATAGATTTAAAAACATCCATCATCTCCAAATGATGAAATATTTGCATCAATTGGGCCACTCGTAGCCGCAGAAGGAGTTAAAACTAATAAACAAACCACTCAATGTAAAAAATGCCAACTATATAACCATTCAATGTCATCTACCCCATTCAGATATGTTCGATTCTAAAACATGTATTAAAAAACTCAATACGAAAAAACAAATTTGTGTTCCCTATCTAGGAGATCACCCTATGAATTACAAGGGTTGCTTTGAATACAAGCGTCTAATGCAAGATCAGGGAATGAATAAGTAACCGACAGATCATTTTGAAATACATAAAGGAGATTTTCCTGCTTTAATCTTGCGCTTCGGAGGCGTGAAGTGTGTAAAACTATGAAAGAATATAATATTGGAAGAAAAAATCTACAGTTATGAGGACTTCCCCCCGGGGGTTTTGTAATACACACTTGCAATAGCCTTTATATTTTCATTTTGCATAATATTATTTCATGCAATGCTCTTTTTTGCCTTGTTACATTCAAAAGTGTCCTCATCCACTGTTTCTTCTTTGTTTTCATCTGTGTACAGTTAGCCTCGGAGGAGCGTCTGTAACGTGAAAGATTGGTAAACTACACTGACGTTGTCGAGTTGAAAATTTTACTTTTAGGTTGTACAATGTTAGTAAAAGCAACAATTTGAGGAAATAATAGATTGAAAAAATAAAATTAGGAGCAACGGTGAAAAGGCGAATGTTATAAAATGACACATGCAATTGACTTGCCCCGTATGTTTAATGAATCGTTAGGAAATACAAACTTTAGAAGGGCTTTTGCAAAAGTGCATAGGCATAATCGCGTTTCTTTTCGACTTGTGATTTTTCTCTGGAAGACTTCGTGTTTTTATAAGCGCATACTGACTTGGAGATATGTCTTCCGGTTGTGAATTCACATATTCTGCGCGTGAAGCTCAAGCGTCACGTCAAATGTCACACGAGTGAAGTCAACACGGAAATTATCGCACCATCTAACACACTCGATACTATATATTCGAGCTATATTAAACATTTTTTCAATTTACATTTATACGGTAAACTACCTGCTCAGTGCGATATTCAATATTTTATAACAGTTTCCTTCCTTGAGTTTACACTCGTGTTCATGTTACCTATCGCCATTAAGTAGTTATAATTTTAAACTTTCTTGGTTCGGTAATACAACCGTGTTAATATTTTCGGTAAAACCCACGTCAGCAGGGTTATGTGTTAATAATGTCTTCTTTGAGTGCTCTTCTTTATCATCTGAAAGGGCAGCTCTATACGTGAAGTTGTTCTCACGTGATGTTCCAACTCCATACTATGTGTGCGTCCTTTATTCTCTCTCTACAGTCAACGTTGATCATCCCAATTGTAGCAAAATTACTATCTTCTATACTTCATTATATTAAGATTTATAATTCCTTCAGTAGTTTCACTTTGGCATTCCTAACTCTTATCGTGTCCAGTTATTTCTAATGAACTCCTCTCTAAACGAAGAGCACGCGCACTGATGTTTCAGTTACAGTTATATAAACATGCACAGCTCGCAGTTAATATTGTGGGCTCGCTGTCATATCTGCGGCCGCCCTAATGTTACATAGTGAACTCCTCATCAGCCGGCATCATGGGCACTGCTGTTGCAGTGTGGCCATAGTGTGTTCGGCTTAAATTCTATTCGTTTCTTTTTGACAGCAGGCGCTTTTTTCGCAGTCGTCGCCATAATTATTTCTCATAATTAAGAATTATAAACTTTGCTTTATGGTAGTGGAGAAAGACTATATTTGCTGACTAATTTCATTCATAAGAACCATAATCGGGCTGCCTGGACGCAATCACGAAAAGTGCATCCGTTAATGTGAACACTGGTTGACACCCGTCCGTTACTTCCTCGATCGAAAGTCTTGAGGAAATACCTGTCCGAAAATGTTGAAAACATTTGATACATAATAATTATTTTCGGATTGGCCGTCTATTTAAAAATTATAAGCAGAATTTCAAATTTCATTACTCGCCTATATATATATCTATTATATAAAGCTGCAAGAAAAAAAATCGTACAGACCGTTCTATACTAGCTAGAGAGTTAATTTTTTTTTCAATCGAAGTATTTTCTTCGTTACATCATAGGAAAATAACAAGACCCTCAAAATTTTAAAATTAAAGGGCCCAAATTTCGAAAAATGTGAAAATCAAGTTTTACGAAACAAATTTTTAAAAAATCCCGCAGCCGATTCTATGTGCGTTATGGTAACAATTTTCTTTTTAATCTGCACACTAAGGTCTCCAGAATACAGGGGGAAAAAAAGATCCGAACAATTTTGATATTTAGGGACCAAAATTTGTGAAAATGCATGCGTAAAGCGGTAACCCCGGAAACTAAAAAAAAGTCCACAGCTCTTTCCGTGGTAGCTGGAAGGTCACTCTTTTTTTTAAATGATGTATTTTAATCGTAAGAATATAGGAAAAATACGAAACCTCCAAAATTTTGAAATTAAAGGGCCCAAATTTTTAAAAATGTGGAAACCAAATTTTAAGGAAAAAATTTTTAAAAAATTTTGAAGCCGGATCTATATAAATTACGACATTGATTTTCATTTTAACTTACACACTGAGGTCTTCAAAATACAGGAAAAATGTAAAATTCGAAAAATTTTGATATTTAGGAATCAAAATTAGCAAAAATACACGCTTAAAGTGGTAAGACTCGAAACTAAAAAAAAGTCCACAGCCATTTCTGTGGTAGCTGGAGAGTCCTTCTATTTTTTAAATGATGTATTTCAACCACACGAATATAGGAAAAATACGAAATCTCAGAAATTTTAAAATTAAAGGGCTCAAACTTTGAAAAATGTGAAAATCAAGTTTTAAGAAAAAAAATTTCAAAAAATTACGCAGCTGGTTCTATGTGAATTACAGTTTTGATTTTCTTTTTAACGTGCATATCAAGGTTTTGAGAATACAGGAAAAATATGAAATTTGAAAAATTTTGATATTTAGGACCAAAATTTGGAAAAATACACGCATAAAGCGGTAAAAAATAGTCCACAGGCCTTTACACCATAGCTATAAGGTCACTCTTTTTAAAAAATGATGTGCATCAATCACATAACATGAGAAAAATACGAGATCTCCAAAATTTTAAAATTAAAGGGCCCAAATTTTGAAAAATGTAAAAATTAAGTTTTAAGCAAAAAATTTTTAAAAAATTCTACAGCCGGTTCTATATGAGTTACAATATTACTTCTCTTTTTAACCTGCATACAAAGGTCTCTCGAATACAGGAAAATAATAAAATCCGAAAAATTTTGATTTTTAGGAAACAAAATTTGTGAAAGTACACTCTTAACGCGATAACCCTGGAAACTAAAAAAAAAAGTCCACAGCCATTTCCGTGGCAGTTGGAGAGTCCCTCTTTTTTTTTAATTGTGTATTTCAATCTCCAGAATATAGGAAAAATACGAAACCCCCAAAATTTTGAAATTAAAGGGCCCAAATTTTGAAAAATGTGGAAACCAAATTTCAAGGAAAATATTTTTTTTTAATTCTGAAGCCAGATCTATATAAGTTACGACATTGATTTTCTTTTAACTTGCATACTAAGGTCTCCAGAATACAGGAAAAACTTAAACTTTGAAAATTTTTGACATTTAAGGACCAAAATTTGTGAAAATACACTCTTAAATCGATAACCCTGGAAACAAAAAAAAAGTCCACAGCTCTTTCCATGATAGCTGGAGGATCAGTAATTTTTTTAAATGATGTATTTCAATCGCTAGAATATAGGAAAAATACAAAACCTCAAATATTTTAAAATTAAAGGGCTCAAATTTTAAAAAATATGAAAATCAAGTTTTAAGAAATTTTTTTTTTTTTAATTCTACAACCGGTTCCATATAAGTTACGATATTGATTTTCTTTTTAACCTGCACACTAAGGTCTCTAGAATAGGGAGAAAATATGAAATTCGAAAAATGTTGATATTAAGGAACCTAGTTTTGGAAAATACACGCTTAAAGCAGTAACCCCGGAAACTAAAAAAAAGTCTACAGCCCTTTCCATGGTAGCTGGGAGCTCACTTTTTTTTTTATTTCATTCGCTAAAATATAGGAAAAATACGAAACCTCCGAAATTTTAAAATTAAAGTGTCCAAATTTTGAAAAATTTGAAAATCAAGCTTCAAAAAAATTTTTTTAAAGAAATTCCGCAGCCGGATCTACATGTGTTACGGTATTGATTTTCTTCTTAACCTGCACACTGAGGTCTCCAACATACAGGAAAAATAAGAAATTCGAAATATTTTGATATTTAGGAGCCAAAATTTGGGAAGATACACGATGAACGCGGTAAAATTGGAAACTAAAAAAAAGTCCACAGCCCTTTCCGTGGTAGCTGCATAGTCATTCTCTTTTTTAAATAATGTAATAGAATTCCTGGAATATACGGAAAATACGGGAGCCCTAAAATTTAAAAGTTAAATGCACATGAACGGTTTGATGGAATTTCTAAATAAAAAATTCAAAGAACCAACGAAAGAAAAAATAAATAATATAAATCTAAACCAATAGATATAGTAGATAACAAATATAAAAAAAATATCTCAGACAAAATATTACAAATATTTGTTATTATCAGAATCAAGATATATGCGTTTAGATAGATTAGGGCAAGAATACTTTGTTGATATACGGTGTAAGGTGGAAGAAGAAAAATTACGGTTTTTATTAGATTTAATTAAATAAAAATCCTAAGAATGGATACTCGAAATGAAATAGTCGAATGAATCGCAGCTGAAGGAGGTCTAAAACCAGGAAAAATTTACCTTCGAAGATCATATACACATGGTCCGCGTTATATGTAATTAACATATCAGGATGGCATGGCAGTTGTTGCCAGATTAGGTAAACCAATGTTTTTTATTACGATGACGTACAATCCTAATTGGATAGAAATAACATTAGATTTAAATGAAAAGCAATATCATATCGATTGTGCAGATTTATATTGTAGGATATTCCAATTAAAATTAAATAATTTATTAAAAGTTTGAAAGTCAGGTGAAACTTTCGGAGAAATGGTTTATATTTTATACGTAATCGAATTTCAAAAAAGACGTCCTCCTCATGCTCATATTGCTTTAAGAGTAAAAAATTCGACCGTAACTAATAAAGAGATTAATAATTTTTTTCAAGCCACAATCCGAATTTTTAAAATTTGATTCTTTAAGTTTTAAAATTTTTGCCCATTTATTCATTTCTACATTATAAAGGCGAAAAGACGTCAATTTAAAAAATATATATATATATCTCCAGCTGCTATAAAATGGAACTAGGGACATTTTTTCTATTTTTTGCTTTATATCTAATGCACAAGAAGTATTACAGTCGTGGGAGAAAAATAAGAAAAAAGTCAATAGCCCTCATAACAGCTACAGCTTTTTTTTTTTTTAATCAACGTCGTTTCATTAAAACACAAGAAAAACATGAAATATCCAAAATTTTAAAATTTAGGATTCCAAAATTTTAAAAGAATATAACAAAAATTATCAATGTTAGTTACAATGGAAATGTAGCAGTTCCTGAAATTTAAATATTAAAACTATGATTATAGAACATTGTGTCCTAGACGTTTCCGTGTGAACAGAGTTAATATAATAATATATTATTTCTGACAACATTTATTTATTTATGTATACTGAATTATTATTGAAATCCATGAACATATATAGTTTATAAATTTATGAAAAAATATCTGGCTATTGAGAAGAAATTCTTTCTTCTTAATACTGCATGGCTAATTTCGTCGTTATATTTCACCGAAATTATACATAAGTAGGCTGCATTAATTATTTAGTCGAGTGATTATTGATCTCGAGAATCAGAAACGCAGTGAACTGATACCAAAGTCAACCATCATCGCACTGCAGCCGATAACAGTGATACGTATTGTTTTAAATATTAACTTTATGCTATCCACAAAACTCTTTGTATATTATTATTATTATAATTGTGTTGTTCTTTAGCGGTCGACTGGCAAAGAAAGTGCTTTAAATTGTAATTAGAATATCAGATTTCAGATAACCTATCGATATATTTCAACTTTCGCTTACCGTATTGATTTTCTTTTTAACCCGCATACTAGAGTTTCCAAAAAGAATTAAATGTAATATATTCCTCTCACATATATTACACTGCTAGCGGTTTCAGTTTTTTTGATATTTTAATCTGAATCCCACTTTTTTAATTGACGTATTGGTGTACTTCTTTTTTCAAAAAAGAATTAGTATATGTAAACGCTGCAGACTTTATGAAAATTTGCAAAGTAATACAGTTTAAAGTCCGAAAGAACGGGCCGCGAAGCGGCCTGCGATACCAATTCCCTAGTATATATATATATATGTAAACTATGAATCAGTAAACTGCAGAATAATATATAGATAATAAAAAAATTAAAAAAAAAGAAATAATACCGACTTCAAGATTTACTCTGAAAATGTAATAAAAATGCACTGCGGAATAGAAAAAATAATGAAGCCAGCTACTACCGCGGCGTAGTTAGGGAATAGTACTTCGTTCGACTAGGACCTGGTTTAAATCCCGCCATCGCACGTTGGAACTTACAAAAATTTTACTCTTGAACAACATTGATACCATCATTAGAATCTTTCGGAAATTGCAACAATAATTTAAAACCGCGCTAACTAAATATTATTCCTGATGTTTCTAGAGTACTTGGCTCATAGAAAACAAGTGATTATGTTAAATGTAAATAAATCCATAGATTAATAAATGTAAAATGAATAAATTCCCTTTATTAACAAACGAAAATAAGTATTTCTTTAATAAATTAAAACAAATACCATACTTCAAAAACGTTTTTGGTCATAGCTCGTCATCAACTAACACTACAGAATGTATTCAATACTTTTACAAAATCAGTAGTGTGCAGCAAATGATGGGATATGGCAGAAAAAACGATTCCTTTTAAGTTAAACAATTTTAATTTGAATTTCTATTAAAGAGTAAATTATTTTACACTTATTTTCGTTTGTTATCGTTGGTGTTTATTTATTTTATATTTATAGGTGATTATGTTGTTATACTTCTATTAAACTGGTTCTCACTATTGTTGTAATTCAAATTACCGAGGAGACGTTCATAGATAATCATATTACCGGCTACTCTTAATGTATATTTTATTGTAAAATACATTATTACTTTTTTATCGAGTAGTTATTTTTTACGTTTTCATGCATTTTCATTAAATTTTTAGAGTAAAACTTTAAGTATCGGTTTTTTTTTAAACTATTTTATTTTTCGATTTTAGCCTCAAATGATGCAATTTTCGATGCTGTACAGAGTTGTGCATCGGTTTTAAAGAGTATAGTGTTCAAATTCCGCAGTGATTAACTTATAATGTGCCCTTTGGGAATTTCAAGTTTATTATCTTCATTCGAATATGGCAAACTAACGTTGACACTACTTTAGGCCATTCGCGTTTATCGCATCTTTATTATTAACATTTTAGGTGTGTCACGTATTTCCTCTGCAAGAAGAATTTTTTGGTGAATGTTTGTCTAGTTGTATCAAGCAAAGGTAGTTTAAGAAAACTACTTTTTGTAACTACAGTTTTAATGACTACACTCAGTTAATATAATCATACTCACATGGGACCACTACTGATTTCCAAAATGAACTGTTCAAAATCGGACCACATTGGTCCAAAATATGCGCGAATAAATATAAAAAGAACAAACCTACCCGGCGAACATATAAAAAATGTAAACGGAATTAATAATAAAATAAAGAAAGTTATGATTTTGTACCTAATGTAGTTCCATTTGTCTTAAGAGAAGTTTCAGAATTTTTTTTTCCTATCTCCTTTTTTCACTTTTGTCAAAGAGGTTAATCCGCATAATTATAAATTATAATACCAGTGTACCTCTTGTTTGCAAAATATATTACGATATTACGACATGGATATGTTTTTCGGATAGTGCGTGAAATTACCACTACGTGTTTCGTTTTAATAAAAACATGTTATCAGATCACAAGTTAAATAAAATATTTACCACGATGTAACTATAATGAGACACTTTTTCTAGCTGTTGATTGATTGAAAGTGAAAATGACATTATTGTTGTCAGTTACCATAATCAAAAGTTATTCGCAGTAATGTTTTTGTACCGCCAGCTATGATGAGCTTATAAATGGTATCTGTTTTTTTTTTTAATGAGTTCGTCAACATGAACATTGGCCCAAGAACAATGGAACAGAGCGGTAAGAGATACTCAGATCTTTACAATATTATAGCAATTTTAATCATGTTAAAATACACGCTAAATTTATTTAAATATATTAAAAAATTAATGGAAGAAATAATATTTTAAAAAAGCTACGCGCCGTTTTAAATTAATAATAAGCTGTTTTTTTTTTTTAAATATACTGATTTCAAGATGTACTATAAAAGTTTAATAAAAGCGCACTAAAAAGTAAAAAACAATTATTTGATAACAAATAATGTATTTCAGTGCGATATACCTTAAGGTGATTTTATAAAACAATTTAATGAGCATTACAACACACAGTCGCTCGTTTTCTAAAATCCGAGCACTGGGAACGCAATAAATATTTAATACGAGTTCTTAATTATTGCGATTCGAATGTGGAGCACCAAAATTGTGATTAACGGTGTTTACAAAAAAATGATATCTCCTTAAAATGTGTACTATTCTTAATTTTTCATCGACTAATTGTTTCTTACTTTTTAGTTCATTTTTATTAAATTTTTATAGTAAATTTTGAAGCCGGTATTTATTTTTTTATAAAAAAAAAACATTTTATTTCAGAATTTTTAACATAATGCTTAAATTTTTGGTCTTGCTAAAAGTCAACTTTTTTAAAAATGACACGTGCGCTTTTTAATTTACACTTTGGAGGTTTAAAATTCATTTTCTTTATCCGTGTTAATTGACATTGGTAGTAATTTAATTTTTTAAAGTTACGTTTCCATGCTTAACCCCCCGACACCACACGGGTGCGAATCGAGCAGGCCAAAAGTTTCAAAAGTTTCCCTCATACTATAGAGTGCTCTGTTTTTTGTACGACAATTATGTCCGTGAACGGTGGAGAGGGGGGGCAACCGTCGAGCAATAGGTCTACGTAATAATTTGAAAGCCGTCCTGATGGGATCGTCGAAAAAGTAGTCTAAGCCAGATTTGCACTCGTCTGGCATCGCAATTTCGCAAAGAAGGCTTGGTTAAAAATTTTCAAATGTAAAAATAAAAATATTTCCATATTTGCGACGTGTAAAAATCTAAGTAGTCACTTTTATTGTAATAAAAAGTTAATATACGATCATTATGCAATATAATACTAATAAACGAAGAATTGATGCATTTCACCGAAATGGCCACAAGTACGAGATCGCTCAAAGCACCAGACGTTGGGCTCTTCAATTTTCTGATAATATTTTGGATCAGGCCGGGGTCGACTCTTTCATTCTGTATAATTTGAATGCAGTAAGTGAATGGCGGCCCAATAGCGCGAGTTTTTAAAAAAATTGGTATATAGCTCAGTAAAAAGCCAACTGCGCTGACGCTTGCAATCACGAAGTCTACGAACAGAATTAAGTGAAAAAATAAAGACAAGAGGTAATAATCCGCACACGAATAAAGCGACTTCCTGCCTTCGTCGCGTTTATGACAAGCACAGATCCGCGGTTTGTGTTTGGATTATGTTTACAATAATCAATAATTACTTTTTTTTTTTTTTTGTTCTATACGTAATTGACAAATTTTCATAAATTTTGTACCAATTTATGCCAATTCGTATCAAATAAATGCATTTATTTATGATTAAAATGATTTTTTTACCTTTCCGAAATTACCCTATTCTCAAGTAGGTACCCGTTAAAAATAGTTAATATATAATTTCTCAAATGAACTTTTTTTTTTTTTTTAATTCAAGTATTTAACTATATTTTCTTTTTAAGTTTTATTGCCGTATACATATTTCAAAAATAAATTCTGCAAAAAGTGTATTTCCAAAAAAGTTTATATGAAAATTACTGTTTTTCGCTATAATAATCTAACGGACTAATAGAAAATTTAAATTCCCACGAAAATTTCACTCCAAAATCAGTTATATTAATAATTAACTAAAATATATAAGACTTACAAACAGTCAAAAATGTGAAAAACGAATTCGCACTCGTGTGGCATTCACGTCGCTGAAGAGACGTGTGTGCTTTCTGCGAGTTAATATTGATATTTTAAATCAATCGCTTCTGTTCTATTATAATAAATTTAAAAAATCATCCAAAATGGCCTCCTTTTTTAACGTTCATTTGAATGACTACTGAGTGTGTTCACCGATAATCACCGACATATATATTCATATGGTACCGTCACTGTGAATACTCCTTTTTTTTTTTGAATTTTAAATCGATCCGCGTGAGTACAAATTATGCGCAAATGAACATAAAAATAAAATATTTTGAAGTGGACCAATTTAGAAAAACTTGAAAACACCCGGTAATTAATCGAATCGCGTACTTCGACGATGTGTTTTTGGAACAAATCTAATCCAATTTGCGTTTTAAATTGACACGGTAAAGTAAACGCGTTATCGTTTAAAGCCAAAACTAGAGCTGGAAAACTGGTCGGAATGCAATGATGCAACACCCCAAATCCCGAAACGAAATATACCTTCTCCAACCGTGCACGGGGTCACTTGCTGTCTTGTGACCGATTTAATAGTTTCTTCTGAAGCCTACAGATACGACTTAAAACGGCGAATTTTACTGCTAAAATTTTCGTTGAACTTTACTCATTTACGACACCTCTGAGATTTCCAAGAAAAAGCTACCTTTGTCTAAAACCAGTCTCGCTTTCCATCAAGATAAAACAGCAAATTAGCCAACATCACCTACCCGAATTTTAACGCTCCAGATTAATTTTTTATCCGACTGTCTATTTCATCGAAGCGGTAGCGTTTCTTACATCGCCGCTTTCTTTAATTAATTAACTATTAAATCGGCGTCTGTGTAAGTGATGAAATTTTAAAATTATTCCCATAATTATTCCCGTAATTGTCGTCATTCACAATAGATTACCTGACTTATTGAAAAATAACTAACCTGATCATTCTCCACTTTCAAACAGCATTCGGAAACACAATTTTTATTAGGTCCCAATGAAGAAGAAATACAACACGTCTGGTATTTTATATCACTAGTGAACCGCTTGAAAATACTGTATTCCCAAATGATAATCTTCGTAGAGAAGAATCAGTTTTAATGACTATATTATATTTAAACGTTACATACAATTAATACAGTTACATGAAAACATTACATCTAATTAATGCAAAAACATTACATCTAATCGATACGAAATTCACATTTAATCATTACAAAGACGTTACACAAAAAGGGTTGATTTTTCATATTACCCCCAGAGTAAAAATGATGTTGTCATTTATATCAGGGGTGGCTAACCCAATGATCTTGTGGGCCACTTTGGAAATGCACGGGCCGAATATAAAATCATATATCCTCCCCATATTAGATTTAAATCCACTATAGACATTTTGTTATAGTGAAAAATTGAAACATGAGTTATTATTGTGTTTACTATTATTCTTACATGTAAACATAGATAATATAATAATAACGAAACGCACATTGCAAAGAAATATATATAACACTAAAAATGAAATACAAAATATATATAAATATAAATGAAATAATAAAAAAATGAAATGGTTAAAAAATATTTATTTTACTAGTGCTACTTTGGCCATCTCGCGGGCCGCAAAAATGTTCAAGGCGGGCCGCGGGTTGGCCACCCCTGATTTATATATATATATATATATATGTATATACATATATGTACTAATGACCGTAACATTCCTACGCAGGAAATAACACGAAAATCCACTAAGAACATCCGTAACACTTCTACGGCACACTTTTGACATTTATTTCAAATTCCCGAAAAACGGCATGGGCAAAATTGAAACCAACTTTTCTTTAAGAATTATAGACATTAATTTGAGCTCGATAAAAAAATTAATATAGCAAACTTCACTTGTGATACAAATCACATTTTATTTGTATGTCCTTTCATTTCTTCTGTATTCCGGTCTTTTGCGTCTTATCCTGCGCCTTACAGCGCTCACAGCATCCTTTCTTTTCCTTCTCCCTCGGTTATTCCTTTGTTAGCTTCATTCATATGTTCTATTTCTAATATTTTTCATATATAATCATTAATGCTGTCATACCTTGCATTGGGTAACGTCCTTAGATGACATGCTCAAAAAAAGAAAAAAAATTAATTTTTACTATTTATTTTTTTTACAAGATATTTATTGATATCTTAAAAATATATAAAAAAATTTAGAATAAAAATAATTAAAATTAAAAAAGTTATAAGTTGGTAATGATAGGGGTAAAAAGGAGAGGGTGCTCTGGTTAACACGATTACAGCTCTTCTGGTCATCTAAATTAAAAATTTAAAAACAGATCCTTAATCAGTGAAAATGTTGTTATAGCCCCTACCTAAGAGAAAACGGATTTCCCCCTCCCCCAGAAAATGGCGGCTGTCTGAAGAAAAAAATACATTTTTTGACCTTTTCTTATATAGTTTTTAATTTTTTTAAATAATAAAAAACATAATTTTGACACCAAAATGGCAGGGACGATAGAAGGTTCCATACTGAAGGTTGATAAAAAATTTGAAATAAATAGGTTAAACAGAACTTGAGATATCATGTCAACCATGTTAAAAAAAGTAGTTTTCAGATAAACACGTTAATAGTTTCGAGCAATTTTTAGGGTACCGCAGCAGTTCTAAATTACAGAAATGGTACGTTATAGTTAATATGTTGTTAATCGGCGATTCCATAGAGTGTGCCTTCTTCGACTTTAAAATAGAATACCCCCTTAAAACCGAAAGAATTATAAAAAAAATATCATTTGAGAGTCTAAAGAATGTCCTCATAACAGGATCCAAAGAATCGAATTTTTCAGATGTAGATATATATAAAGTAAAGTAAGTCCCGTACCCTTGATAGGATGTCGGGGATTGTGAAGTTAAGGTTCACAATTTACTAAGCCCAACGGCACTGATGAGAGTAGGGAGACCAGTTACTTTCTCTTGGCCGCCTTTACTTTCCCAAATTTCCTTGGTACACAATTATTTCAGGCTGGGTAAACTTGGGAGCGACTTGGATCCGGGACGACACAAGCCTTGAACTTGTGACCTCTGTTTTGGTAGCCAAGCACCTTAAACACTAGCCTACCACAATATATATATATATATATATATATATATGTATGTATGTATGTATGTATGTATGTATGTATGTATGTATGTATGTATGTATATAATAGTGGTGAATCCTAACTTTTTCCCAGTACTTCTTTCAGACAGAAAAATGATGAAATAGAATTAACTTGACATACAATCACACGCATTATTAGACAAACAAAAACAAACTAAAAAACTACTATTTTTAAAAATTAAAAAAAACATATTTTTTTATTTTTATTTTTTAATGGGTTTGTCAACAACAAGAACATTAACCCAAAAAATAGGAAGAAGGAGAAAATAACGTTATACTCTTAAACATTTGAGGATAGAGAATAAAAATAATTCAAGGGCAGAAATAACATGAACAATTAGGTAAATTTATTTAACAAAAAAATGATATTTTAATTTAGATTTTAAAAAATTAACAAATGTACTATAAATAATTTATGCGAACAATCAAAAGGAATAACGCAAAATGAATTTAAAAATAAGCAAATAAATAAATAGAAAGTATTATTAAGTAATTTAACTTTAAAACTATAAAGAGATGTATACAGCGCCTTCGGTTTGCAATAAAAGAAAATGGAAATGCATTATTTAAAGAAAAATTACTGTATTAAGAAACCTACATATGTATATTTAAAAGTAATATCGTCTGCCCACATTAAAAAACATTTCTAAACTGTCGATCTAATTTCGCTGATTCTCTGAACTATTTTTTCACCTTCCGCTGGTCACAATCAACCAATTTTAGCTAACAGTATAATTTATAAATTCCTGTTCACGGAATAGGCTAGATTTTTCTGTTTTTGTAATTTTCATAGCTATGGATCAGTACCACGATAGAAAAACTGATTCAGAAATATGAACGTCATTTGCCTATGGTAAAATAGCGGTAGTGTAATCACAGTTTCACTGTGAAAAATTGCTAGTTGTTCGGCCAAAGTCGAGAAGTACTTAGTTAGCTAAACGCTCGATCTGACTGGATGTTTACGCTGTTGCTGTATGTGTGTGTATGCATCTGAATACATTCTCAGTGGCTAATGTCGGAAAGGTACTCACAACGCCCGGCGAATGCAACACGAAATCCACCCGATCATCAAATCGGAATTCAACTACTACCCAACACCAGCCGACCGACTAAAGTTACACACAAATATTTCCCTTCCTGTGCTCAAATAACGACTTCTCAGATTTTTACTGGTGAAGCACAAATTGATTTGCTTTACTACTCGCCGCATGACTGGAAATATTGAAGTGCTCATCACTAATATGTACATATATATATTTTTTATTTTTTGAAAACTAATAAGTTCAATTTTTAATTATATATATATATATATATACATACATATACGAATATATATATAAAAACCCTTACTATAATCGGTAGTGAAATAATTTTTTTTAAAATTAAAATGGGAAAAGTAGGCATTAATAAAATTAAAATAATTTCAATATTTTTATACTGAAAATATTTCTGTCTACCGTGATAGCAGAGTTCCCGAAAGAAGCATAAAATTAGGATCCCAAGTAGTTCAGTGACGAGAACTAAAAATTATAACAAATAAATAATCGTTAATAATTGCGCAGGATGCACTGATTAGCTGCACCGCGCACGTTAGAAGGTAAACGATAAAAGAAATTAACAAATATGCGATATCGAAGATTTCATCATCTTTTTTTTCGTTATCGCCTAGTACCCGTTATTAGTCGCTTTAACTTCTGCGTCTGTGTTGCATAGATTATTATTTGCCGCATATATGACTTTATTCTAATTCTAAATTAAAATTTAATTACATCCGATAACGGTACACATTAAAAACACACTGTGATCGGTATAAAACAAAAATTTATTTATTACGCATAAAATTTATTATAAAGCCGGCAAATACGATTTTTCAGTTCTGTAGTATGTAAAATACGTGATATTCATTTAAAACGATAAATTAAAAACTTTTTGAACTAACATTTTATCCTTCTCGGCTAACATAAAATGTATTAAACGTACAGCTACTAATCGCACATTTTCTTCTACAAGATGAAAATTTTGGATTTTTAAAAAGAGTAATTAGATTTTTTTCGAACATAGGAGAATTCAAATCCTAGTTCTGTCAATAGTAAAAGCGTACCTTTGTCTAAATTCTATTTAAACACTTGTCAGAAATTTATTAATCATTTAATCCAGTTGTTTACCATATTTTATTTGATAACTTATAAATGTATAGAAAACATTCAAAAAACGAATCTACTCATGTACATTTTTTTTTTTTTTTTGAGTGCCGTGTACAGCTGCCGGGGCTATTACGACACTATGGCAATAGGAAAGTTAAATGGTTTGAAATAAGTTAGTTGTATAATTGATAATCGAAAATGTAAATATTCTAATTTTATTTTTTTGTGTATCATTTCTTCACCAATACGGTCAAAAGATTTCAACATAGCGTTAGATATATATTTTCGTGTTGACTGCGGAGATAATACATATTTCACTGTACGTACACTGTTAGCAAATGTTAATTTACGATTCGCTGTAACAGATTTTTCACGAAATTATATCTTCCAAGTAAAAATTAGTGTTTCATTTTTTTTCAGTGCAAATTTGCTGACTATAAACTCAAGTTTCAAAGGTCTACAATATCGGGAGGAGAGTTTGATCCTCCCAGATTTTGGCTTTTCAGAAACTTTTCTCTTGCCTCCTTTCTGTTCTATATTCACAGTCGAATTGATGGCTATCCTACGTTCCATTATTTTCATTTACTCCAATCATCTTCCCTACAAATTATTGATTACATCTGACTCCATGACCGCCCTTCAGGCCATTTGTTCTCCTCTACCTGATCATTCCTGTGATTTTATTATATTCCGCGTACACTCGCTTATCCGCGTTCTTTCTTCCCTTCATTCTATTCAAATTGATTTGCTGTGGGTTCCTAGTCATACGGGCATCTTCCGTAATGAAGCAGCGGACTCCTTGGCTCGGGTTGCTGCCTCTTCTTACTTCTTCTTTTAAAAAGTCCCATCGTCCAATCTCCTTCCGCTGTGCAAAGGTTTTCTCATCTTAGGTTTCAGTCGGATATGTACGTTTCCTCTTTCTCTAACAATTTTTCTTTTTATCTGTCTTTTCAACTTAGTCTTCCTACCAATCCGTGGTTCTCTTTGTTTCCTTCACTTCGTCGTTCTGTTGTCGTCTCCGTTATTCGCTTGCGCCTTAACTATTCTTTGCTGCCTTCCTCCCGTTTTCGTTTTTCGTTGGTTGCCTCTCCACTCAAACGAAGAGCGTGTTTACGATGCAGACCATGTGTTCTTTGAGTGTTCACCTCTTTCTGCTGAGTGCTCTACTTTCTACTTCAGTTTTCTGAGACTTGGTCTTTCTACTCCATATTGCGCTTCTTATGTCCTATCTTTTTCGTCTCCAGAGATTGTTCCTATTATTTGTTCCTTTCTCCTAACAATATTTAATATCATATAAAGATATAAAATTGACTCTTTTGACGAGCACGAAAAAAAAAAAAAGAAAAAAAAAAGTAGTTTTCTGTCGTCATAAATAACTTGAAGTGGAAAACCAATGTAATAAAAACTACCGAATCGGTAAATTCTAGATTATAGAAGAGCAACTACAGTCGAAGCCGCTTATAAGAGACACATCGAGCGGAAATCATTTGTCTCTTATCACTAAAGCGAATTTTTTTAAATCTCTTATTCGAGTAAGTGGGTGCTAGAATAGGTACAATTTAACAAATGATTAACATAATTATAACGTTATTATTAATATATAATGTTGATCTTTTAAATTGATAAACCGTTAGCACGTTTGCTCGTTCGTTCGCGTTGCGCTCTTATCAGCAATCAATTGTGTTCCGATTGCATTGTCTTCTATATCGGCCAACTCGGTGAGATCGTTCTTATTTTATTATCTTATCTTATAATTTTAGTTACCAGCGGTTTTTAGTTTACGTTCGATTTATTATTTTTCATTTATTTTTATTTAATCTTAATTTTGATTTTATATTACGAGTACTTATCCCGTTCTATTTCTTCTGATAAATGAGCTCGTCTAGCGGGGGCCGCCCGACGGCCTGCTCCAAAGACGTTAAACACGCCAAATCGGGTCTAGCCCTTCAGGTGATGGAGGTTGACGCTTCAGCTAAGCGTCTTCCGGTCGCGTCAATCCCTTTTTTTTTTTTTTTTTTTTTTTTTTTTGAGCTTGTCAACCAAGGACCTTTACCCAGAAACAAAAGGTAAGGAAAGAAGTCGGTTATATTTTGATATCTACGGTTGTCGCAACCCGATTTATCGACACTTTCAACCCCAATTAACAACAATAATAACAGTAATAACAATAATTGCAATAGTAGCAGGGGTAATGGTTCTGCAGGTAAACTTATTACTAATAAAGATACAGCTAACATTAATACTATTGAAGCTATCAAAAACTTTAACATAAAGTATTCGCAAGATAGCATTAATAATAACAACAATAGTAAATATTTAAAGCTTTCACAGTGATTACTCATAATAAATAATTTTCGGAAACAAGTGTGTTTTTAAAAAGATATTTATTCGCTTAACGTTTCGACCAGCTTACACTGGCCATCATCAGAAGGCTTCTGATGATGGCCAGTGTAAGCTGGTCGAAACGTTAAGCGAATAAATATCTTTTTAAAAACACACTTGTTTCCGAAAATTATTTATTATGAACAAGAATAGTGGCAACAGTAATGTTAACAATAAAAATAACAGTAATAACGACAATAATAATAATTTCCGTAATACTAATACTAATAATATTAGTAGTAATAATGTTTTTTTTTTGTTTTTTTTTTTTATTTAACCCCCCTTTGGGCATATCAACAAAGGATCTTCGCCCAGAAACGAAAGGAAGGAGAAGGATCAGTTAAATGTAGATTCGGTCAGCTATTGATAAGATAAAGGAACTGAGGATAGGAACAACTGAGATCGACGGAAACGATAAGATATACGAGGCACAATAAGGAGTAGGGAGTTTGAGTGACAGCAAATTGGAATACAAAGAGGTACGTTCGTTTACGAGGGATGGACATTCAAAGAGGATATGGTCAGGATCACAGACGGCTACGTCGTCAGGATGAAGAGGGCAATAAGGGGAAAGAGCGAGATGAAAACGAAAGCGTGAGGAAGGAAGAAGAGTATGATAATAATAATAACAATAAAAATAATAGCGATAATAATAATAACAATAATAATGATGATAATAATAAGAATGATAAGGGTAATAATAATAACAATAATAGTGATAAGACCGGAGAGTCATACCCTCGTGATCATCCTGGTCCTTATCCCATCCTAGGAAATTACCATCCGCTTGTTTTGGCAAAATTAATAAGCTCAGTTTCATTATCTTTTGCTAACATCTACCCTCGTAGAATAAATCGTCCTATCTGTCGTCGTTCCACTGTTGTTTCCTTAATTAGGCTTAGAATCAATCATTCTCTACTCCCCTCTTCTCGCTTTCGATTCGCTTTGTCCCCTTCTCCTTTCTGCTCTCTTCACGCTTCTGAGCCTTCTTGTATTTGTGATTCAAATCACATCCTTTTCGAATGTTCAGCACTCTCTAACGAACGCTCTATTCTTTACACCCAACTTTTAGTTTTGGGTCTTCCTACTCCTTTTAACGCTACCTATATTCTTTCCTTCCCATTGCCTTCAGTTATCCCATTGCTACTGTCCTTTGTCCTCTCCATTTTTGACCGCCTGGTTATTTAGTTATAACTGTTAATTTTTCATGTTGTTGGGTCAAGGCCGCTGGCACGCCCAGGGTAGGGAAAAAAAAAAAAAAAAAAAAGAAATCGGATCTCGGTAGCCTTCTCTTCCGCCTCAACAGCAAACCCTTTCTTGCGAAATCAAAAAAATTCCTTTTCAAGCACAACTTGAAGGCATTCATTCCCTCTACTTCTTTATACAGGCTGGGCGTAATTTCAGACGTCCATCCCTCCTTCTTAGACGACGACATTTTAGCAGGTCTTGATTCGCCTATTCCTGTAATCTCTATAAGAAGAATATTTCGTACTCCTGAAGTTAAGAAAATTCCTACAAAATCCGTTGAACTCAAGTTCTCCAAATCCATCCTTCCTGACTTTGTGTCAATTTACAAGCTCCGCTTCCCTGTGTCACCTAGTATCAAACCCCCTATGCAGTGCTCTAAATGTTTTCTTTTTGGCCACATTTCTAAGAACTGCCGTAGTTCCTGCGCCATTTGTGTCCACTGTTCCTCAAAGCATCCTCTTTCCGAATGCTCTAATTTCCAAAATCTTTCACTATGCCGAAACTGTAACGGCATCCACTGTTCTAATGACCGCAGTTGCCCTGAGTGATCCAAACAAAGGGATATTAAAAAAATCATGGCTGTCAAAAAGGTATCGTTTCATGAAGCTTCCAATATAAAAAACAATTCTTTTAGCACTCCAGCATTTTCTTATGCCAGTCGCGCCTCTATGCCCTCTTCCAATTTGATCGTTGCTCCTGATACCCCTATCTCCACTCCCCACCATCCTTTAAAATCTCCTACTTTCCGTAAACCCAACAAATCTAAATCTTCTTTTAATCATAAGCCTCAATTCCCCCCTCTTCCTTCGAATAATTTTCCTTCCCCCACCAGTGGCTGGGCTCTAAACCACCCCGTTAGCTCCTACAATAATACAGGCCTCCCTTGTACCTATGTTACCTCCGCTTCTATCTCCAATGATCCTACACCCATTTCTTCCCGAGTAGTTCATCTTCCTCCTATTAATAATTTAGCAATAGGAATAATTGACCTGCTCTCTTCCCATCTAACTTTGCCTCCTTGCTTGTCTCTTTCTTATCCAGTAATTTACACCTTAATTAACTTCTCCTTTGATCTTCTTTTGGCTACATCAGCTATTCAGAACGCTGTTGAGAGATGGCCTAGATTCATCTGCTCACAACAGCTAATTTCAAAGTTTGGAATCTCTCTTCCAAATCCTCTCATTTATTTAAGAACTTTAAAATATACGGAGTTGGTTCATTTGAACCAGACCTCTAATGACGTTAATGTCTTCTTTCCTACTGCTCATCCTTGTTATTTTAAAGAGACGCGTTGGACGGTATTTAACTATACCGGGCCAATGTATGTTTCTTTAATCTTTCAGGTTGGAATTCATAGGCTATTGACCTGGTTGTTCTTTATTATATATCATATGCGAACCAGTCATAGCTTTAAAGTTATAACAAGTCTATATAATAATAAGATGCATAGATTTCCCTTGCGGAATAATTTTCGCCATTTGTCGTTTTCTCTTAATATTATTTCTTATCTCTTTACCTTTCCCTTATATTTCGTCATATTTCTGCAGGTTTAATCTTATTTCTTTGTTTTCCTTTGCTCCTCTGCGTCTAAATCCTTTTCTCCTTCCTTCTGTCGCTTCTTGTTTGGTGGTCCAGATTTCCTTTCCTATTACTTTCTATTTTTTCTTCCACGTGATACACAAGTTTAATATTCTTCAATGGAACTGTCGTAGTCTAAGAGCCAACCAACAGTCATTGGAGGGAATACTTGACTCCTTTTCCATTCATATTGCTCTCTTATCTGAAACCTGGCTTTCCGAATCCTGTAACATATCCATTCGAGGCTTTAAAACAATCCGATCCGACTGTGTTGATGGCTATGGTGGCGCTGCCATTCTCATAAGAAATTATATCTTTTTTCTCTCACACGACCATTCTTCTGACTTTTTTTCTAATTCTCATTCACCCAAACTAGTCCATATTTCAATCTCAAATATTTATCCTCAGCCTATTCATATAATTTCTGTATATATTCCTCCCAATTTTGATCTCAATAATTTCCCATTCACACTATTGACTTATCCTCACTCTCTTCCTTTCATTATTTGTGTCGACTGGAATGCTCACTCTTCTCTTTGGGGCTCTGCGCGTCACAACAGAAACGGTCGTGTTCTTGAAAACTTTATTCTTAACAACAATTTTGCCCTTCTTAATGACAACTCACTTACTCTCTATAAAGGTGCTCACTCATACAGCTCGGTGGATCTGTCCTTTACTTCTCCCTAGCTTGGTCTTAAATGTCATTGGAGAACTTTGGACGGTACCTTCGGCAGTGATCATGTTCCCATTATTCTTTCCTTTCAAGACCTTCTTCCTCCTCCTCCTCCTCCTCCTCCTCCCAATTATCCCAGACCTGCTCTCACTCCTAAATGGTCATTCAATAAAGTTGATTGTGATAAATTCCGCTCAAACATCGACCTATCTCTTCCTTACATACACTCTCATACTGATCCTATTCAACAATATAATGCTTTTTCTAATTCCATTTCTTCTGCTCTTGATATCTCCTCTCCCCCACTTCATTCCAAAAAAAAAACTATTATCTTCTATCGTCCTCACTTTGGTGGAATAATGATTGTACAAACGCCTTCAAGGATAGTGTTTCCTCCTTTCGACTCTTCCGGGCTTGTTCCTCCTTTTCCAACTTCATGGCTCACAAAAGGGCTAACGCCAAGGCTAGATTCATCCTTAAAATGTCCAAAAGAAATTCATGGCGAAATTTTTGTTCATTATTTTCCAGATCTACTTCTACTTCCCATCTTTGGAGAATGGCTAAAGCTTTTCGCCCCTCCGGCTCCGAACGCCCCTCACACTACAACCTTCCTTCAGAGAAACTCTACTTTTCTTGATTCAATTGCTCCTTCCTATATACCTTCCCTCGAGGAATTATTGGCTCCTCCCCTATCTATTACTTTCTCTTCTCCCTTTAGCTTCAATGAACTCTACGATTCCTTGATCCGTTCTTCTAATTCTAGCCCAGGTATAGACGGCATCCCTATTCTTGTCCTCAAGAACCTCTCTGAGTTAGCACTCAAAACACTTCTGTCAATCTATAATTCCTTCTTGTACATTTCTGCAACTCCACCACTTTGGAATTCCTTTATTATTATTCCTATCCTGAAAAAGAAACCAACTCGTGTTTAAGAAAACTTTTTGAACACATGATTAATAAACGCCTAGTCTGGTGGCTAGTATATAATAATGTTTTTCCCGATAATATGTTTGGTTTCCGTTCTGGCCTTGGTGCCACTGACTGTATATCCCTTTTCCTTTCCGATATCTATAAATCCTTCATTCACAGGAAATTTACCATCGCCGCGTTTATTGATGCCACCGCTGCCTTTGACAATGTTCACCTACCTTCTCTACAAAATAAAATGCTTTCCATTAACATCCCTCTTGAGTTTACTACCTTAATTATCAATATTTTCCAGAATAGAACAATTCGTCTTTCTACTCCCTTCTTCGACGATTCTAGATCAATTTTTCGAGGTCTTCCGCAAAGATCGTGCTTGAGTCCAACACTCTTCAACATTTACTTTCACAGTCTTGATACTCTTAACATCCCTTCTAAGTCCTTATTCTTCGCTGACGATATTCTCGTCTATTCCTCCTCTAATAATCTTTCTTCTGCCAATGAGGAGCTTAATGCCCCCCTTGCTATTTTGGAATTATTGTTGTCTTCTCTTCATCTTTCTATTTCCCCTGAAAAGTCTGCCTCTGTAGTTTTTACATTTCGTCCTTTTAACCGTTCCTTAGTTAACTTTTTTCTGTGTCAACTCCCTATTACTCTAGTTAACTTCTTCTCCTACCTTGATGTCATTCTTAATAGTAATTTATTTTTTTGCCATCATATCAACTATCTTTGTACATCGGCCCTCAAGAGATTAAATTTCCTAAAAGCGTTGTCCCCCCGGAAATGGGGTGGCGATCCGTATATCCTCCTCATACTTTACAGATCCATTATTCTTTCTAAATTAGACTATTGTTCTTTTCCTTATACCAGTGCTCCCAAATCCCTCTTTACCAAACTTGATCGCATCCAAAACTCTTGTCTTCGCCTCTGTATTGGTGCTCTGAATTCTTCTCCAACTCCTGCTCTCCTGGCCGAAACTGGCTTCCTTCCTTTATTTATTCGAAGACTTTATCTCGGTGAAAGATTTTTGATTAAACGTCTTCATATTCCTCACTCGAAACTCGTGAATTCCTATCAATATATTCTGGACAACCGGCGTTTCTCTCCTAGAAAAATTCCAATTCTTTCACACATATCCTCCCGACTTGTCTTATTTTCTCACTTTATCCTCTCCTGTAACAAATCCCAGTACTTCACTTACAACTTCTTAGAACTGTCGTTTTCTCCCAAACTATTTTCTCTCTTCCCTCGAACATTAAATCTCTTCCATTTCCTGTAATACATAATGAATTTAACCAAACTCTACATTCACTTTTTCCAGCTCACGGCATGGTTTTTACGGATGGCTCAAAATCTGCTTCAGGTGTCGGAGCTGCTTTTATTCTTCCTGATATCAACTATTCTGAGTCTTTTCAACTTCCTTCCTTTTCTTCTATCTTTTTAGCCGAATCCATGGCTATTTTACGTGATATCCTTTTTATATCCTCAACATTCAATTTATCAAAATTCGTCATATGCTCTGATTCGAAAAGCGTTTTATTAGTCAACTCATTTAACTTCCCTAAACCATCGTCAGATCCTATTGTTCTTTACATTCGTTCCTTAATTTATAATTTATTAACATCCCGTTCTATCCTAATTGACCTGTTCTGGATTCCGGGCCACTGCGGCATCGTTGGTAACGATCTTGCTGATTCATTGGCATGTCTAGCTGCAGTAAATGGCCGTTTCATAAACAAATTCCCCTCCCAATGTCTCTGTCCACTCTCTTATCGTTTTCACCATGACTTTTGAACTGATCTTTATCCGTTTCTTTTCTCCAATCCTAACTCCTTTTACCTTGCTATACAACCCTCTCCACCCACTTCTTCCTGGTTTAATAATTTTCCCTGCATCAGCCGTTCTGTTATTTCTTCCATAATTCGCCTCCGCTTTAATCACAGTCTATTTCCTGCTTCCCTCTTTCGTTTTAATATTGTTCAGTCTCCCTTGTGTCCCTTCCATCCTCCTATCTTAAATTTGACCTGTGATGCAAATCACCTCCTATTCGTCATCTATCTCCTCAGAACGCGCAGTCCTTTATTCTAATTTACTTGGCATTGACCTCCCGACCCCTTACTGTGCCCACTATATTCTTGCTCTTCCTTCTCCTTTTGTTGTTCCTGTATTGGCTCCCTTCATTTCTTCTGTTTCTAATCGCTTCCTGATATAACTTTCAAGTCCCTACGTTTCATTATTTGTTAGTCCTTTGTGTTTGGTAAATGTCCTGACGCACCCAAAAAAAAAAAAATTATATGGAAATTTAAAAAAAAATGCAGTATTCATACATAAGGTAAAAATATCTAACCTAATATTTTTTTAAATTGTTCATTAATTATAAAAATGTACTGTAGTTGTTTGATACAAGTTTTTCATCCGCTGTATTTGAATGAAATCTGCACTGTTATCTAACGATGCCGTTAGTACCATCTTCATTATATTCTGCTGCATAAAATACCGTCCAAGATTTTCAACACATTTTTTCACCTCTAGTAGACACACGAAGTAAGGAAATGTCATTCGTGTCATCATCTCTTTCTCTTCCGTTGTCTCTTATAGCCGACGTATTGTATCTCTAAAGCAAACTAGAATAATCTTTATTTTATCGGTTTGTTTCTGTTTTCTCCTGTTTGTCTCTATTAAACGACTGTCTCTTTTATCCGACGTATCTTATAAGCGGTTTTGACTGTACTACATCTCGGAACCACCATCAAAACTCTGCTTCATACACAAACACAAATTACTCAAATATTCATTTTAAAATGAATTATTGGAGCTCCGTTGCAACAATTAATAAACGATGTGATCTAATAATGAATTCCGTAAACTGATTACAGTAGAAGTCGATGTTAATTTTATGTATTCTGACATTGGGAGGCATTCTTATGTACACGGTTCTGTACGACGGTAATCTGTTCGGAGCATTTTTATGAATGACGTTGTGCACCGATACCGCGATAATTTAGTATCCACGAGGATTAAGTCAGGTGAAAATTACGACTCGAACTTTTTGCACACTTAATGAATGAAATATTCTTCATTAATTTTGATACCTGTCACGCCCCAATGATCTCGAACTCAATTGCATTATACAACGGAATATGACGAGAAATGTCAGTTATCTTAAGTTACTTTTGTCTTTTGTCGGTTAGTCCATTCACAATTCAACAATTACTCGTTTTTCGTTAACAAAAGCAGGAAATAACACCGAACCTTTTTTTAGTCACTTTCTATTGTTTCCCTTAAAATATTTTTCTATTTTTGCTATCCTTTTCCCATCGAGATCGAAAGTTCGATTTGAAACATGAAAACTTTTTCTTTAAAGGTTTAACTTGCTTCTATTTTTAATTTTTCTTTCTTCTATATTACTATACCCAAAATTTTTTAAATTATCGCATAACTCTTAACCAATTAAAAACGCATCATCACAAGAGACTCTCCTTAAACGCACAAAGTGTAAGCAATGTTAATCATGCTTTCTGAAAAAACAGTATATTCTGTAAACCCTTTTTCTTCTTAGCCGATCACATATATTCACCGCGAAAATAACTATTTAAAGAAATGAAGGAATCAGAATATAAAAACCAAAATGAAAATACGTACATACAGATAGCAAAATTAGTATAATTTTCAGAGATTTTTGATTCTCCTAAAAAATTTCAAAACTGCTTAATAGTAGATCATAAAAATTCAAAACAAAAACATTTTAATTATTCGTAGAAGAAATGAAAGTGTATACTACACTTAATACACAAATCCTGAAACGAATACAGAACGAAATTTTTCGAAACAAAATGGGAATTTTTCAAAGCACAACGAAATTTAGTATAATTTTGAATTTTTTATTCTTTACTTTCGTCACTAACGCTGATTTCTTTTTATTAGCTTAAATATTTTACTGGAAAAAAAAAAAAAAAAAAACACTATTTAGCAGCGAATCTTGATTTTTTCTCTGGAATTCCCCTAAGGCAAAAAAAATGTTGAAAGGACTTAACACGACATACAATCGCACCCACTGATATATAAATAAAAATAAATTAAGAAGCTACTTTTTTTTTTAATTTCAAAAAAAAATATATGTTCATTTAAGAAAAAACTTGATCTAAATTTAGATGAAGAAAATTAAGAAATCTGTTATAAGTAATAAATCATTTTAAATTGTCTCATGTAAATTCATTAAAATAAAAAAACCTAACCACTTTGAATTTTAACTTGATCGTACTTGCCAATAATTTTAAACTTTTTTACATATTATTTTAAATTATTTCGCATAAAAACATATTACACTAGGAAGAATAAAATACAATCAGAAAAGAAACAGAAAAACAAGACACTAAAAATCGAAGTAATTCTTTTTATATCCAGGCCAATTACAAACGGCTGTGGAATTTCAAAACTGGTCATTTATCGTCACAATAATATTTATCTATTTCAAGTGTTAAAACTTATACTAGTCTGTTAAATGGAGTACCCTTTATCATCACTTGATGGCGTTATAATAGTGACTAATCATGTTGCGGCATATCCACTTTGGCCATATACAGAATGCTATTGCCCAGATCAAAAATAATGTGCAGCACACAAGCACTGGTTGCTTCGCCAAAGTATAGAAGCACTTGGTCTGTTAAACGCTCAATCTGATTGGCTGTTTATGTTTAATCACAAAACACATATTTTACATCATTTTATTGGTTTATTCATTTTTTTTTAAATGCTTTTTATTTTTTTGAAATAACGACTGCAGTGTGAAATACAAATAAACAGACTTTTGCAATGTAAATTTAAGAGCTCCATTAGCATTAGTAATACGAAACAGATATGAAAAAATTACAAACCATCAACTCTATGTCATTTAAAGTGGGGAACATAACTGAAGTTAATTTACATCTAATATATGTTCGTTATATTTTCTTTTTAATTTTTATCTAGCAAGTTAATTTAGGGATACGTTTATTGAAGTTTCTTCTGTTATCTATAATTTTAATTATATACTTAATTCACAGACAGAGCTACCTAGGTTTCAAAAAAATATCGAAAAATACAAATAAAGGTATACAAAAAACACACATTTATGTTAATGCTGGACGAGAAATATATACGATATTACAAATTACGAGTAAAAACCCTCGTTCGCTACCGTCAAAACGATCCATGCCTGAAAGAGGGCAACCTCTTAAAAATTCATAACTCATCACCAGATAGCTCTTTACAAGTGAAATTCAAAATATAAAACAAAATGCAGAAACTCTTTTATAAAATCAAAAAATAGCGGTTAAAAAATGATCCCCCCACCCGGCCAAAACAGCAAAAAAGGGATGTTTACATAAGCAATAGGCTGAGTAAAAAGGTTGCGGAAACCAAAACTTATCTCAAATATACCCATAAAGGACCGCTTGAAAAATATAACCGAGCTACAACTTTATATTTAGGGCCCCAAAGCACTAAAAGTTCAAAAAATTTTTGAGAAAAATATTTTTTTTCCCGGGCATGTGCTGTATCTATGAAAAGATTACTATTTGTCAGAAACAAAACTGTACTTCATTTCCTTAACGAAATTTTCGAAGTTGATGAAAAGTTAAAGAAATCGCAAAAAAAAAAAACGGCATGTCCTTCCCTCCATTTGTGCCGTAAAAAATCAGATTTCTTTGTTTTTAATTTTGTATTATGTAAATGTAAATTATAATTATCTTTAACTTAACGTACGGAATCCTCAGCGCATGAAACTTCATGCTTAACTGAACTTGTCCTTACTTAGTCATCTCTATGTGACTCTCTAAATTCCAATTTAATTTGTAATGCAAATCACATTTTATTTGAATAATGCCCCTTTATTTCTTTAAAACATACGATCCTGTATTCCAATCTTCTGAATTTTGGTCTCTTCACTCCTTTAGTGTTCATTACATCCTCTCTTTTTTTTCTCTTCCAGTTATTGCTTTGAAGGCTTCTTTCATTTTCTTATCTTCTAAACTTTTCCCAATATAACTTTCCCCCCTCCAGTTTCTTGTATTGAGTAAACATTCATCGCTGACATGCCTCCTCCCAGAAAAAAAAAAAAAAAAAAAAAACTTGATAATTGTACTAAGCCTAAGGAAGGAGAATACTGGGGCCAGTTCCTTTCTACTTGAGATCCGCTTTTACTTTCCCAGATTTTTCTGGTACTCAATTATTTCAGGCTGGGTAAACTTGGGAGCGATTTGGATCCGGAGCGAGACAAGTCTCGAATCCGTGACCTCTGATTTGGTAATCAAGCACCTTAACTACTAGGCTACCACGCTGCCTCAACCGAGTATAAAAACAGAAAAGAGGAAAGATATAAAACGGCATTTATTTGTGGGTGAAGCCGCTGGAAATAGCTAGTATATGTAGCCGATACATTCGTTGTTCTCTTTTTCAGTAATCCGGTTAACAATAATTTATGTGGGATGTTCAACAAAGACTTGGACAGTCTAACTCATCTGGTAACATCATAAACATGTGAACTGCGGTATCGCTAAAAAGTGTTCCACCGCGAAACCATCAACTGTTTTTGTATGCAGTTTGATAACTAGTTCGTGAATGGCAGTCGTTTAAGTGTTCACATAAAAATCACCTGTACATTTTTTATTTACGACTCAAATTTACTTCAAGCTGAATAAGACGCTAAAAGAAGAAACGCTTGAATTAGCTATCTCAAATCAACTTATTATGAGTGGTATAGGCAGTTCAAGGAGAGTAGGCTAAAACCTAGAAATGGACTACGCACATTGATGACAACATTAACAGAGCCAAACATAAATACTGCAACTGCTATCATGAAATAATTCGCGTTATTTCAGATATGTCCACAGGCACCGATCACCACTTGCTAAACAACATTTTGCATTTATTGCACTTCTGTACAAACTCTGGATACCGCGAGTACTTACACCGGAGCAAAAAGTGATGGATCGACTTGATCTCTGTGAATATTAGTAAGAGCAATAATAACAACTAAATCGACGTGTACATGTGTGACGCGGAAACAAAGCAGCAGTCAGCACAGCGGATAAAGTTAAAAGAAGCGAGCCTGCATCGAACACTTTTTTCGAAAAGATGAAATAATATATATTAACGTCATTTCAGAGGTCAGAGAATTCTGAATACTACGCCGATGTCCTGCGAAAATTGATTCGTCGACACACACCAAGGGGACCACATATGACAAAATATGAAGACGCCAATTGCATCATGATAACGCGCACTCCCACTCCGCGCATGTTACATCTCAGTTTTTAAGCAAACACGGTGAGCAAATCCTTCCAATTCACCGGGTCTCGTGCCCTGTGACTTATATCTATACTTCACAGCGTGAAAGGACTTCTAAAGAGGTTGATTCGATTCAGCAACGGATGTTGTAAGAGCTGTACAGGCGATTTTCGGCGGAATGTCAGAGAAGGGATTCCAGCACGTGTTCAAGAAGTGAAAGAAAAAGTAGGCCAAGTGCATCTGATTAGGGGCGAAGTATTTTAAACCGAAAAAAGACGCGGGGTTGTAAGTATTAGCAAGTGAATTTTTTTGTAAAATTATAAAAATTGTTCGAATCTTTATTGAACATCCCATATGTAATTATTAAAAAATCAAAACATATACACATTAATGTAAAAACGATGCTCTTTATTAGTTTGGAAAACACATTACGCAACAATTTATTGTTAAGAGTTAATCGTAAATGAAAAAATAATACCGAAATAATAATAGTAATGGGAAGACCATAAAAAAGTATTAATTACAATTATCCCGAGCAGATTAATTACAGGTAACTAATAAGTTTTATTTAAATACTTTCATTCGTGAAATAAAAAGAATAAAAAAACTTATAACAATAATCATACCCCCGTTAAAAAAATAACTTAATAAGAATAAAATCATACTGATGACCGTAAAATCGAATCGTAATCAAGGTAGCCACCTTTCCGTTTAGAAGCGACGTAATTTTTGAATTCCTGAGGTGTCAGTGCAAAATCTACTACCGATTTATTCGATTTCATCGAATCAGACAACTTTTTCTAAAACACATAAAGAAAAGACTGAAGAAAAACTAATACTTACGTATTAACCGAATAATACTATAATTGCTGAGGAGTAAAAAAAAAGAAGGAAGAAAAATAACAACACGAGGTTTTATTTTTTGTCCGGGAATAAATCGAAGGCGTTTAGGTTTTTTTTACGAAGTTCGAAATGTTTCGCATGAATATCGTCTGGCATGAAGTGTTTCATTATTGCTTTATCCGATTTGATGCGGTTTTTCCACGATACCTGAAAAATTTCCATGTAAAAATTAACGACTTTTCACGTGAAATGTTTATTTTCTAAATCATCATTGCACAACATACATGTTTGTGTGTGTGTATATATGCTTTCATTCCTGTGCCTCTTTCTGTCTCTATACTTTGTATAAAATGATCAAAATTTACAACGTAGTAATTCTTACTGGCATCAACACAAAAAGAAAAACAAAAAATAATCACAAAAATCCTATTCTAACAACATTTAACTTTCATTATATAAAATTAAGACATTTTTTCGTTACATTTTTCGTTACATATTTCGTTACATAAAATTGAGACATTTTGTAAATAACAATAACAAAAATCCTACAAAATATAACAAACGTTACATTAAAAATTGGGACATTTTTTTGGGACATTTAGCGTTACATAAAATTGGGACTTTTTTTTGGGACATTTTTTCGAATGGGGGGTAGCCTAAGAATTATGTTGTAATTAATATATATATATATATATAAAAACAGTGTTTAAACTAATTAAACTAACAACACGCAATCAGCCGATGCATTAGTACAAAATTTACATAACCAAAAAACTGAACATATCATGCGAGAACCTACCACGTGTATACCAATAAAATTAAAACAAACGAATCTGTTGATGTGTTTATAAAAATTTCGTAAAACCGGTTTTGTTCGTTGGGGCTTTTTATTGAACTAATGCTCTCTGCATTAACTAATAGAGCTGTAGAGAAAGTTTTATTTACTATCCAATGCTCAACCGAAGCGCGCATTATTCAAATGATACGCATAACACGCATACGTTTAACTGTATTATAACTTTGATAATGAAAGTAGAAAAATATGCCGGGGCATGCGACTAAACATTGAAATTAAGCGGAGTCAAATCATGTCAATTTAAACGGTTCACCTTCGATCATTTACTTTCATGCAGAATCGATCAATTTATTTAAGTCATAATAATTTTGCAAATTTAAAACGAACTTCGACTTTGAACCGAACACAATTTGACCCGTGCCGTTTAATTTAAGATACCGCGCTCTTATAAGATATGTTTGCAATTTAATGTGTTTTTAACAATTTTTATGCACCGTAATAATCGCTTTAAAGCGCTCGTTTAAATTAATTTAATAAGACATTGAACTGGCTTATGTAAACGTTAGTGTAATTAAAACACCCTATTACTCGCTCAGAATTGAGCATAAACAGATCTTTACACTTAGTACACAAATGTAAACTGGTATTAATAAAAATAAAATTGATTTGATTCGACGATTATTATTAAATGTTAAATGTTATTATTATTATTCAATATTATTATTACTACTAATACTGAATAGAAACACATATCATATCTAATGACGCACAGCAATCAGTTAAAAACATTCGTTGCGAAAAGGTTTTTAGACTATTGGTGATAGTCAATGATCGCTCTACAAATTGTAGACTGCTATTATTTACATTTAAAATTTTTGACGTTATGTGCAATGTTTAGCGCAATGCTTCATTTTTACAATTCATAAATTTTATATTTCGTTTAAGAATTTTTTTTTTTTGTTTTTTAATATTCCTTTTAAAGTAAACAATTATAAACGCGATACCAGTGCACATAAACGATAAAAACATACATATAAATATGAAAAACATACATATAAATATGAAAAACATACATGTAAATATGAAAAACATACATATAAATATGAAAAGCACAAAATTTACATCCACAAATTATCGATGGGAAATGGAAATGTAATTTCAGCTAAATAACAAATTCACGACTAACATTATTTACAAATAAAAAATTGTATGGAAAAGTATTTCTGTCTTAATAACATTCCTAATACTTGATGATGATCGCTTTGGTTAAACTCAACTGCGTAAAATAATGTTGAAGTATCAAAAAGAGCACCGGATCATCAACAGAATTTATCGAAAATAAACGATGAATAAATTCCCCCCCCCCCCCCCCCTTCGAGCAAAATTTTTAAACTCAATCAGAATTTATAAAATTACCGAAAAATTGCGATAACATTTTGTAGAAATTTTTCGACGTGTACATTTCGAATTACGGTCACTTGCAGCAACTAATATATTAAGAGGAACCTGACTAATGAAAGTGTACTTAAAATCGCTGTTTAATTTTATTTTTTTCATTTTAAACAACTTATCTAAACAAAGAAAAAATGATATCGAAGGCAGCATTCCAAAAGTTTAGTTAGACAGTTTGTGAGCATCGTACTGGTTACACACATGACACACACACATATACATATATACATATATATGTATATATATCACTCGAGGAAATTCTATATGCAACACGAATATGTACAAAATCCAACAATGGTATAAACCAGTCACAGTCGCTTAAATAGGACCAAATCTGTCTATTCACTCACATCTAATATCGCAATGTAGTTAGTCAAATTTAATCGTCAATTACTGACTAGATGTACTATGGTAATTAGATCCGCGCTATGGAATAGACCCTGATTTTCGATCGCCCATTGAAATTAAGAAATATCGCACAGATTAATAACTGAAATACAAAGACCGTAAAGTAGCGAAGGTAACTTTTTGACGTATTTCAACCCTACTCATTAATTCGATTAAAGCAGCCATTAAATGTTAAAAATAGGTATACTTTTATGTGACTGTTTTTAATTTATACGGCGGCAGTTGATTACCAAATCTATCAGAATTAACTGTTTCAATACTTACAAATTTTGCGTCCATAAAAATTAATCCAATTCAACTGTCCACTGCAACGGAATTAAGGGGGTATTCTAATCTAGAGGCTCGATGTTGAGGTGATTTTATGGACGCAATAAGAAAAAAACAATAAACATTTTCATTATACACTTTTTTTATCGATTGATTATTGACATTTTAAAAGTATAAAAATGTATTTAAAATAGAAGAAAAATTCAAAATTGAAATTGATACAAGCCGACGAAGTGGAAACTTAAAAAAAAAAAAAAGGAGGGGGGAGTGAATTCTTAAAAAGGAAGGATATAGAATTAGCCGGAAAAAAAAATGCAAAATGGCGTCCATGTGAAAAAAGGGGTCATTTTTTCAACTTTTGGAATTTTTTAAAAATAGTAAAAAAAAAAATGTTTTCAAAAATCCCTACATCGGGATCACTTTCAATACTTTTTCACTCAATGGTAGATTCCCGGGAACAAAGTCTTGTAGAGTACCCTCATCAGAAACAGCTTTTTGCCATTTATACCAGCTTGATTCACCAGGTGGACAATACTGGGGCTTTGGATTTTCATCAGTTGAACTTTTATGGTAATAAGTAACACCCACACCTCGTTCCTCATATCATCAACAGATTCAGGATTTCGGGAAATAGCTAAACCATAATATAAATTCGATTCATTGATTAGTTTATCTATTAATTTTCCAGGGCCTTTAACACCAATACCTGTATTGTTCTTTTTAACTTTTAGTAATCTAGAACCCATCCTTTTCTGCGCATGTCCAACAACCACTCACTCCTTATCACTACAGGATCACTATGATATGGGTCTATATCCAGATTGCCTTTGAATGTTTTCGAGTCACCGTCTCCGATGTATTGTGCATATTTGACTCCCTGTTTTTCAACTGTGACCGTTCGAACGTTTCAATCACAGCGTCGACCTCCACTTTTCCGGGGACCTTCCTTTATGATTTATAGTGCAAGAATGCACATGTTCTTCGTATCAATCATTGTAAGCTTCAATATCGGTATTTTTTTTATGTTTCCATAAATTACACCCTTGGAAAAAGGCTAGATTTAACAACCGTATGAATCATTTTCTTGCTATATTTACCAACAAGTGTAGTTACTCGAAACAGTGAGTTGATGAAACCTCGTTTCTTACACGTGCCATCACCAGAGACAATCAGATGTGTAGGGTCAGCATCAGGTTCAGAGGATTGTGTTAGCTCTTTTTCTTCCTCAACGGCTTTTGAAATTACAAGATCATAAACTGCACGTGCACTTGACAATCGTCGGCAGATATCCATCATGTAAAAATATATATTTATGCCTTCCCTTCCTACACATAAAAGTCTCATTGCTACGACGATTCTACGATTAATTTCAAAAGTTTTATTGATAAAAAGCGATCGATTGATATACACTGTATGCCATCACAACTGCACTGCAATGTAATTTTAAATCCCAACCCACGAGGAACAGTTCGAGAAAATTTTATGTTTTTCTTGCATTCAGCACAAACAACTACCGCGGACTAGCTAAGATACAATATCCGTAATTATTTTCTATTATAATTTCATCATCTTTCGCTTAGTTTCCATTCAGGTAGTCGGACATTACCTACCGTCAGCTATCGATTCGTTCCGGCCGGACCCCGGTTTAGTTGGCGCGTCATAAAAATAACTATAATTCGGAAAATACTTCAAATTTCCGAAAATTCTCTTAAAGACTTATTCTTAAAGGTCTAAACTTTGAAAATACGAGGGAAAAAAAATCAGAATACTCCCTTAATAAGAAAACGAGAATAACAATCTAACAATTAAAAAAATCTTACACGGTAGCACACAAATGATTCTGGTGATCCCGCGCTTGTTGCCATCAGTGAAACTAACACTTCACATCTATTTCTCCACTCCAGGTTAGTTAGTATATCAGTAGATGTTTTTACTTAAAATACTTTGAATTTTTTAAAAATTTTTTTTTTAAACTTATTTCAAAAATAAAAGTCGAGAATATCTTCAATTTTTGAAATTATCTTAAAAAAAATCATCTCCGGTTTTTTTATTTTATTTTTTTTAAAATTATTACTTCATTAAGTAATTAAAAAATAATAAAAGCAATGCTATAACAAAAGAAAAGGTTCTAAAATAGTCATCAAATTAAATTATTAGCGCGGTTCGATGTTGTTTAAAACAAAAACCGGCATCCTCAGCGACCATTTTTACCGATTAACAGTGTTCTTCTCTTGTCGACAATTCAAAATTCAATTTGATAATAGCAGAACAGCGATTAAATTTTTTCGTACTTGATGTGTGTTCAACGAAAGAGTTGTACCTCGGATGAAATAAGACCAGATTTCATTATAAAACGTTATCATTTTTTTTTTTTTTTTTTTTCTTAAAAGTATTTGGTTCTATGCTTTGCTAAATCCTCAAACTATTCCAAAATTCCCTTATTTTTCATCGATAGTTGCAACGTTTTGTCAATATACTCTTATATCGATACTAACGTCTTCTTTACATCTTAATAACTTTTTTTCGTTTTTCGTGTAACTCAATTCCATCCTATACCAGAGTATTTTTTACTAGGTCCACACATCCGCGCTTAAATTTTCTTAAATATAATACCTGTATTATTCGGCATTTGAAGATAAATGAGCCGTACCTGAATTCTTAACATCGTGTAAATATTTCTCTCATATTTAAATATTCGATGAAAACTACCAAAAAATCAGCGCGATAATTTAAAAAATTATAATGTATACCGCGGTATAAACAAACTTACCAACGAAGGATAACTCTCGTAAGGTATTTTAGCATCTGGTATGATCAATGGTATGGCATCAAATCTTTCAAACCACGGCCAAATCATATAATCTACGAAACCCGGTTTTTCACCTGCGCAGTTTTAAAATATAAAATTGCGTTAAATTATTTTTAAAAACGATTTAAGGGGGTGCATGTATTCTAGTCTAGAGGCACGAATTTAGGAGGTTTTTTCAAGCCGAATAAAAAAGAAAACAATAAATATTTTTACTATCCATTTTTCTTTTTTTTGCTATTTATTTATTCATGTTCTAAGAATACACAAAAAAATTATCAAAAAAAAAAATTCAAAATTCACAAAGCTACAGGCTGACGAAGTGGAGGGGTAAAAAAAAAGTTGTGACCTGGTTGACACGATTCCAGCCAATTATAGTCATCTGAATAAAAAGAAAAAAAGATTCTTAATTAGTAAAGATGTGGTTATAGCCCCTACCTCAGAGAAGAAGAAAAAAATTTTCTCTTAAAATGGTGTTTAAAAAAAAAAAAAAAAGGGTTTATTTTTTACCTGTTTTTTGACTTTTCTGAAAGTAAAATCAAAATGTTAACTTTATTCTAGTAGGGGCTATAAAGGGATATATAAAGAAGATCCATACCCAATTTCGAGTAAATCGGTTTATTAGATCAATTCGTGATATCATGTCAACCGTGTTGAAAAAAGTAGTTTCGAAAAAAACGCGTTTCAAGTTTCGAAAGATTTAAGTAAAATTTCAGGGGCAGTGTAATTCATAGAACGATATTATACTTAGATTTTCTTAATTGGCGATTCCTGCTTCATACGATGGACCTTCTTCTACTTCAAATTGTACATTTTCTGAAGTTTTTTCTACTAGACGAGCAGTCTTAGCTTCCCTTGAAGCATCAGAAGCTCGAATTTCAGAGCGTTCAATTCAATCTAAATGTTCCTTTATTTTTGTCTATCTGGACGCACAGCACTTCCTTTGTTACTTTATTTATCTATTTTACACTTAATAAATAAAATATTCATTCAAAATTTGATATCTTTGGATTGTAGAATACGCAAATCTACGTTTTGCTTGAAGATTGAAACGAAACTGACCTGAACTGAACACTAAACAAGAAAAGATTTCAACAAAAATACGTTACAATGGCCTTCGGTTAATCGATTTTTAAATATATATATATAATGTATAAAAGAGTTTAATTTATTCTCAGGTAGTCGAAGAATGTCTACCGTGTCTATTGTTTGATCCCCTTCGACTGAACCGATTTAGTTTCCGCGTCACGAAAATAGCTCTATAACTCTAAATAATTTTAATTTTGAAAAATCTTTTTAGGGACATATTCTTATATAAATGTCTAAACTATCAGAATATGCAAAAAAAAAAATTCGATTTTTTCATATTTCTAGATTAGATTACCCCCATTAAGTCTAACCCCACCTTCTCTCTTTTTTTAAACTGTAATATTATTTCTTAAATAACTTTTATCGCGTTATTTCTACGTTCCAAGCACTAACAAAAGTTATTAATTTAAAGATAAAAAGTCGCAATGTCAAAATAACTGCGACATCCAATAATATACCAAAATGTTTATTTTAAATTCACGGTCTGGGCGATGAAACACTTAGCTTTCGCCGAGAAATACGGAACTTATTAAAAACCAACGATATCTGTCCAGTTCTCGTTGGGCATCAAAACGTAATTGTAAACTAAGCTTATATTTCAATATTTCAACCGGTTTTTGTTGGTAACATCTACTTTCAATAATAGTTATGTGTGAGACTGCAAAAGTCCTGCCTTAATGTTATATTTCTCGATGGTATATTTCTAACCGAAATTTCACTTGCTTTTATCTGCTCGTTTTTATAAAAAAAAAGTGTTTTTTCACGGCAGATGCAATAAATCTTCGTCATAATACACGGATGAACTGACAATGCATTAAATATTACAAAAATAATGACCCGATTAAAATTTCAAAAAAAAAAAAACAGAAAATGAATACAACGCGAGCTGCTAAATGTTTCATTCGAAAAAAGAAAAAAAAGCAAAATAATTTATAAGTCCTTGTTGATTATTTTTTCGGTAATTTTTTCAAAAACTCATGTAACAAGTTTTAATTACTTTTACATAAAATTCTAAATACAGCTTATCGTGTTTGCGAGAGAGCAAATTATTGTCACCGCGACATAGAGGTATCGTTATACCAAAAATGAACCCGCCAAACTCTCTTTTTTAAACTCTTGGGAAGAAAATGAAAATGTCAAAATTACGTTCCTCTTCCGAGCATAGAAAATTTCGTAACCTAAATGTGGTTCGCGGGAAAGCTCGATTCCTCCAGTGAAAAACAAAACAAATAAAACATACGAAAAAGCACAAAAATAGCGGTACACACATATTAGTATATTCAAATAGATGCGAAAAATTGAAATTTTGGCCGTAAATTCTACAAAACAGCAAAGGGTCATATTCTGCTTTCATTTATACGATAATTTAAAAAAAAAAAAAAAAAAAGATTCGTGTAACACTAATGTCTGGAAATGTTTTCATCGGTTTTTTAATATTTTTTTGTACAGATAAAATATCGTTCTACTTGCTGACGTTTAGTAGCACACGAATGTACACAGTGGACTTTCAAGGGTGATTGATTATCAGTTAGACTTTGCGGAATTTAGGAAAAACAAATGACTAACAGAAAGTTGCCCTGCGGGGCACAGATTGTTGTAACTACAGTTATCTTCTCTAGAAAGTAGTTGCTCGATCGCCATACAGTGCTAGTCCCACTGGCGAGAAACGAAACAACAACCTCGTGAGTTCTGTACGGGTAATTTTCTGTTTGGCGGGCTGAACGCTAATTAGAAAAGCTAAATCAGAACTCACAATACACTGCTGATAAGAAAACGGAAGTGGGTACACTTGCCGAAAATGTTCCTACCAGTAAATACCGTGTTAAGCGTGTTACTGCATTTTAAAACTACGTGGCAGACTATCATCAGCGACTCGCTTGTAACGTGAGCCCCAGTCGGATTGATGCATATCAGTCTAAAGCGAGTAGGCGAGTGCCCGGCGTCTTAAAACCGAGGGTACTTTCGGCTAAGGGAGTAAATCCCAACAGAAAATCCAGTGGAAGGCAAGGGGAAACCACCACTGTACTTTTCCCGCTGTCAACATAGCGCGCAGAAAAAATAGAACGAATGCTGTACTCATAGGACATGCTGCAATAATGCATGCTGACTCGAGTTCCCCTGTGCCATTGCTGGTACAGAACTCTACAGGAAGGTACACGCGTGCAACTAATAACACAAAGGAAATGTACTTGCAAGTATCCAACAAGCAGTTCAAGTCACTACATGGAATGTACGTAGTTTTTTGTAGACAGGAAATTGATATTTTAGGTCTCAGCGAAGAAAGATGGCCGAGTGCAGGATGCTTGAGGTCAGACGGAATACACATATTTACTTCTCTGAAGGAACGGATAGTGGGAACAAAAATGAGGTTGCAATAATGCTACCAGATGAAATAGCTAAATCGATTATATAATTTATACCTTTTAATGACCGAATCATACTATTAATCCTAGAAACAACTTATCCCAGGATCAATATAATAGTACAATATGCGCCTACAAGTGACACGTTTAGATGAAGAAATTGAGTATTTTTATAAATGGGAGACTTCAACGTAAAGGCTGAAGAAGAAGCAGAAAGTGATATTATCGGAAATTATGGCTTAGGAAAATGTAACGCGCGAGGCGATCGGCTCGCACAATTTTGTACAAAAAATGAGCTAAAAATAATTAACACCTTATTTTAACATCATCCTCGACGCCAATATACATGGAGATCTTCTGTTGACAATTTTGAAACGGTTGTAATCGTAATGAAATTGATTTTATTTTGATTCGCAAAAGTCACGGGAAGTATGTAAAATCAGTAAAGACATACCCCCGGGGGGGGATATCAATTCGGACCATAACCCGGTAGTCATGAAAATAAAAATACACTGATGTTTTGCGAAAATTAATCCTGTTCGGAAAAGGCAGATTGACGTTTTGAAACTGAAAAATAGAATATTTGAATCTAAAATAGCGAAGGCTTTGAATTTAAAGTTAAATGAAGAAAAATCAGATCTAGAGCAGCCTACATGGAGTAAACTCCGCGACATTATCGTTGTCGTTCAAGAAAACCATATTATAGGTGTATAAAAAAGCAAAAATGGATGACAGACGAAATTATTAATTTAACGAAGGAAAGAAGAAATGCAAAGAGTAGACTAGCAGAATATATAATAGAATAAACGAGACCATCAGTGGAAACTTTTCAGACAGGCTAAAGAAAAATACTGAGAAACGAAATGTGATGAGATTGAAAACTTTCAAGAAAAGCAAGATCTGCTAAACCTACACAAAAATGTGAAAAAAGCAACTGGCGTATACAGGAAGGCTGGTACAAATCTGCTCCTTGATGACGTCGGGAACACGACGATCGGGATAAAGGAAAAACTTCAAAAATGGAAAGCTTATATTGGCCAACTCTTTAACGATAATAGAGCAATCGAGCAGCATGACAATTACCCAGTGATGAGCCATGGGAATTTAGTGAATAAGTTCGCCACGCTGACACAGTCTTACTGATTATGCTTCTGCATATGTAATTTCACCGCATGTTTGAAATTGATTGCGGAAATCAGTTTTTTTTTGTTTTCTTTTGGGCTTGCGAGTTTGTTCTCGACAAATAGCGCTCTTTCCAACTGTATATCATATGCCCGAAAAAAAAAAAAACAATACAAAAGTTTGGGCTTTTGAAGCTCCGAGGGGCTAATTTTAAAGCTGGAAACCTAGATGTTCCAAACCGAAGTAATATACGTGCATGTGCATATTCTCAACCTTGTTCAAAATTTTTAGCTTTAATAACTCGCACCGCAAAGAGGGAGCTACGTATTAGATCTCGCGCTTTTTTGAACTTTTCGTAAACTTCGAAAGTTTCATTAAAGAAATAAAATATTGTTTTGTTCTTCTCGGCAAATAGCGATCTTTCCAACAATATATAATATCATACGCCCAAAAAAAAAGAAATATTTTTTTCCAAAATTTCGAGCTTTCGGCGCCCCGAGAGTCTAATAATTTTAAAAAGCTGAAGACCCAGACATTACATAATATTGTATTGTCATCTATAACAAACATTTCTGCATAAGGACACTTTTTTTAATTCATCGGAAAGTAGGTGAAAAATCATGGGCAAGATTCCCCCCAGACAGACAGACAGACAAAATGACAAAGCGAGTTAAATAAAAGCCTATAAAAAAATAATAATAAGACAAGAATGACTCACTTAGGTTTAAATGTTGCAGACAAAAAAAAAAAAAAAAACAAACAAACAAAAGAACAAGGGAATCAAATTCTTAGAATAGCAGATACTTGGGAGATAAAATTCACCAACCTGAAAATATCTTACTCAAAGCAGTCATTTTTAAAGCCGTTTGGAGCATTAAAACTCAAATAATTATTTTTAACTGATTTATCTGAACTTTTTACGGCATTTAAAAAAATTAATTGTACCGATTACATCGTATAATTTTTCGCTTAAATCAATTATTTAATAATGCACGATTCGATTGTGTTTATATTGCGTGTTATGATAATACACGATGCGCAATAACACTTTAAACAAGCAACTCGGCTGCAAAAAAATGTTTTTTGTCTTTATCTGACAGAAAGCACTCACTACTGAACTCAAATCATTAAAATTACCCTAACTATATGATACAAAACTTTTATTTTATCTGCTGGGAAAATCAATATTTCCTTGTTTTTTGTTTTTTTTTTGGTAATAATATGACACATTTTCTTCGATAAAAAGAGAATTAATTTTCCTCTATTCAATAACTCGTTCGAATCTATGGATTTCCCCTTCTTTTCAATTTACCGTCACGCAAAAATTACAACTGAAAAATTATAAAACAGCAGTGACAAATGATCACTGTAACATTCTGTTTTTAGCTCTCGTAATTTATGATACGAGAAATTTCAATTAATATAAGTGAATTCATATATTTACCACTGAAATAGGGAGACCCGCGCGTTTTCAATTCGTCTTCAAAAAGCTTTAAAGTCGATACAAGCTGTTCGTAATCTTTCGGTTCATGCACTTCTTTCATTACGGTGTCGTAAAATGCCGAAGTCGCCTGAAATTTTTTCAGAAATGTTTCATACGCATAGTAATTTAAAAAAAAAACAAAAAAAATCTCGTCAGCCATTAAATTTAACGCTATTATTTACAAATTCAATTATTTCAGTTATCTATAATTACTATAAATTAAAATCACATCTTCGAAAAGTTAGTCGTAGGTAGATATGCGTAACTCTACTGCCATGGCAAACTAGTTTTATCGCTCGTGCCCGTCCGATTTTCTTTTACTATTAAAAGGGCGCACTTTAATCAGATAAATGAGGAGGGTGACTGAGCACTAAAAATTGGGTGTTTATTGCGTGCCGATGCATTGTCATACAACAGGAAAAAAGATCAATCTTTCCACAAGTTTAGCCAAACACGTACGATTCTCTTACAGATCCTGTTAGTAGAATGCCGCATTTACAGCAGTTCCTTGAAAAATGAATTATTTTTAAATGATTCCTTGGAAGACAAAAAAAAAAAAAAAACAACCGGCATCGACTACTCCACCACAGATTTTTAAAAACGCAAATTTATCAGTCGTAACGAATCTTCGTTAACCCACTGAGCACTTTGCCGTTTTGTTTCGGAATCGTAGGCAAAACACCAACGTTCACCTCCCGTAATAATGGTTTAAAAAAAATTCGATTCTATTTGGATCATTTTGAGCAAGTAGCGTGCGCGTGAGAAACTCGTTGCTGTCGTTGTTGAGTGGTTGGGGTGTGTGGAACGAAGAGAGCGCGCACAGTTTCCTCCAAATCATTTTCGTTGATAATTAGTTGAACGATGATTTTTGGAATACCAGTCAACTCTTCCATTAGTACCCCCTGCCATTCGATGTTCTTCCGAAATAGTTGCGATCCAAGCGATGTTCGCACTCGTTTTCGTTGTGCACGATCTGCCCACTTCTCTCGTTGTCCCTGCACTAACTGTTAACCCGACGAAAATTGACTACACCAACGAAACATACTAGAGCACGCGAGACATTTTACAGGCTCACAGCAAGCAACTTTTAACATTTCGAACGTTTTCGCAGCACTTTTACCGGGACTTAAAAATAAAACTGATTCACCATATCTGCTTCCATTTTAAAATTGTAATAGCATACGCACAACTCACCTCTAACCTAAAACCGTTACAAATGATCTGATCAACTTGAAAGTTCCGATGCAAAGGGAAGAATGTTTTTTTTAAACGTAATAAATTTAAATTATATAAAGTATATATATACGTTTTATTATTATCTTTATTATTATTAATTTATCAGAAAAATCAACGCAATTCTTTATTTCCTAAGGATAATATTATCGAAAACTACATAATGTAACGTAAATGAAATCGATGCGGATGGTGGAATCGATGCGGATGGTGGAATCGATGCGGATGGTGGAATCGATGCGGACGGTGGAATCGATGCGGATGGAAAAACTACGATACGTAAAAGTCGCACCAACATAACTAAATATCAAATAGTTAGATGGAACATAGATAACGTCTATTAGAGTTCAGCATGTTTCTTCTTAGTGGTTATATAATTTCACCGACAAACGAACAGATATTTATTGAACTAGCTATTGTTGTTACGTGGAGAGTATTTCAGCGCATGTTTCCTCATTTGACAGGAATTTTGCTATTTCCGCAGTGTGCCTTATCAAAACTTGAGAAAGATTCCCTGCGGATATCGCGCATCAGTCGCGTGCGCATTATAGCTTTTGGTCGTTGATGTTCTATTTCGATTGCGTGTCAATCGTCCTAACCACGCTGGTACTATTTTAACGCTTTCTTATGTGAACAATTATTGCACCTATCGGTCATTATTAATTTTTCAAAAACTCACTGATCCGATCAAAACTTTAAATTTACAACAATTCTATTTGAAAACACGTAAACATCGAATTATTCACGCCGGTTCTTTCTTCTTTTTTATATTCATTCTTAAGACAAGTTTTAAATTTATCCTGCATAACGTCATAAAGTATAGAACTAGAACAAGCTGTTCGTGTATGTTCGCACTCGCTGATTTTCCAGAAAATTCATGTGGTTTTTTTTTCGGTTTTCAAGGTTTTCCAGATATACGGAGAGCATAAGGCAGATTAATTATTAAATCCAAGATGAACAACAACGTAAAAAATGTAAAATAAACCAAACCCTGTCCAGCTTTTTCGAAAAGAAAATGATCATAAACTGTAAGTTGTACAGAAATTAAACAAAGAAGAAAATATGCGTGACTCTAGTCATTTATATTTTTCAATTTTTTTTTTTAAAACTAAATACTCGATAACTACCATTTTTTATTAAATTTAAAAAAGAAACAGCAGAAAATATGGTGGTAGACGCGAATCTCTAGCAAATAGGGACTACTTTTGGTGAAGAACATCTGCGGACATACATGCATAACTTATCACAATTTTACACATCGCAGAAAAAAAAGCTCATTGTTTTATTTACCATCTTCCGATAGAGTTCAATTCCTTTTTTTCCATTGCGCTATGATTTTTTACGTTTTTCAACGGCACTTTGATTCACATATGTAATTTAAAGTTTTACACCAACCGGCACAACTCGAAAGCATGATAATGTTTATTACCGTTTACTTCGTTAATATAATAATATAAACAAGTAATAAAAAAATATTAAAAAGTAATCATTATAAATGTTTCAGCGAAGTACAGCAAAAATGGGTAGTATTTTATTAGCACCGAATTAAAAAATTAATTCATGCACACGACGCAAAAATTATCAACTTCTAGCGCAAACCATTATTACATAATCTACTAAATGCGGCAACACAGTTAAATTTTGGTTGTTCTGAACGTTATTGATAAATTTACGATAATTTAATTACGTAATAACATTGTAAATAAAACGTTCGTAATTTTGCTAACATTATCTCCATTTGGTAAAATTATTTTAATTGCGTAAAAGATTTCAGATTATTTACAATGAGATATATTTTTCTTGCATTTTTACTTTAGCAAATTAAATGAATTTCCTTCGTTTAAATGTTGCCTATTCACCCGCAACTAATAAAAACCTCTGCGCAGTTCATAAATGAATTTTTACAATCTACTGAAACTCGTTTTCGTCTAATTTTCTAAATAGAACAATAATTATAAACACAATAAAAATCACTAAATAAACAAAATGAATATTTTAGAAACATTTTCGGGAACTTCTCCTCTCGTGTTCAGTTAAAAAGCAGAAAATAAAATATATCAATAAAGATATATTCTGAAGAACAGCTAAATAATTTTTACCTTCGGCTGCAAAATGAAATAAAAACAGGGTATATACATGGTACATTCAAAAAGTTCGGGGACTATGTTAATAAAAAATCAAATGTTTTCTTACCTAGGCCAACAATTATTCCTTCTCGTTCTACATATGTCTTTGCTTTTTCATAGAGCTGTTGATAGGCAAAGACAGTTCAGTACTTTTTTTCCTCTCTGTTTATTAACCGATTTTCCTTTTCTTTTTCTTCTTTTTTTGTTTAATAGCTATTAACGATTTTTAGCGTTATCAGTATACAAAATTTTGGAAACAGTTATTTTTTATATATCACTGTGAAGATGGATACGATTATCCGAAACTAATCAGCATTGTTTTATTAAATAAATAATAATGGCATTGTGTATTTGAAGTGTGTTATATTTATTTCAAAACTCAGAAAATGTCACAACGGTATGAAAGAAAATCACATTAGTTATTTTTGTTTTTCTTATTTAAATAAAAAATTAATACAAAAAATGAAAAAAGAAATCTCTATATAGCTAATAAATCTGTTTTTATTAAAACGTTTCGATTTTTCTTAATAATCATCATTATTGGCTTTTTTACAGTGCACTAAGTCTTAAGTGTCATTTAATATCAATAAATGAGGGTTTTTAAATTTTCGATTTCATCGAATTTCTTTTTTATTCAATAAAAGTGTGCGATGAACGAACGTATAAGAGTAGCAAAAAAGATTTTGGAAATATTCAAATTCATATATGTTTTCTTCAAATTTTTAATAATAATTATGGTTGAATTTTGACCAATGGGCAAACATTAATATACGTATATACCAGCTTTTAACCCGTGACGTTGTCCGCGGAGAATTATTATTTCAAGTAAGCTGTTTCGACGTGAAAACAAATATAAATGAAAGAGATTTTATTATTAAATTATAACTATAGGTTTGTTGTTTTTTTTTATTATTATTGTTTTGTTTTTTTTATTAGGTATTTACTTCTTTATATTTTATTATTTACTTTTATGTAATTATTTTTGTTTATTTACAATTACAGTGGTAAAATTTTAATTCAACACATTTTTGTAAACAACGTTTTTCAGACGTTGTCCTGCCAGTGTATATTCATTTACTATTAAATATATATATATATATATATATATATATATATATATCTTTATATTACAATAAAAAGCTTTGTCGTAAAAAAATCAGTTAAGCGGTTTAAGCGTGAAAAGGTAACAGATAGACAGACAGACAAACGCACAGAGTTACTTTCGCATTTATAATCTCGGCAGCCCGTTGAGAGGCGTGACACTCAGCGTCTAAAGCTTGCCGTGCCTGAGTCTGTTCTAAGGTCTCTGAAACCTTTTGAGAGGAGTGACGCTCGCCATCTAAAATCTGTCTGGTCTGTGTCTGCTCTTGAGATTCCTCAGTTCTAGCTACTTTCGCAGCTCGAGCTCTGTTTACGCGCTAGATCAGATTTACGCCTGCGAGGCATATTGACAGTAAAAATAATAAGAATTTTTTTTTTTAAATCAAAATATAATACGTTTATGTAAATGTTTTAAGGAAATCTCCGGCCTACTCACTAAGTGTACCTATATAACTATCGTTATGATTTAATAATAAAACCTCTTTCATTTATATTTATATATTGACGTCGAAACAGCTTACTTGAAATAATAATTTTCTGCGGACAACGTCGTCGCGGGTAAAAGCTAGGAACGGACGAACGAATGGCGACTATCGAAGATGAACAACACACTAATAATAAAAGCTAGCTAGTAATTTTGTTTACATAACGAAACTGCGATTTCTGGCGTTCTGATGTTTCTTAGAATTTCCGAACAAAAACATCTGGCTGAATAAAATAACATACACTAACGAACGAATACGTAAGAAATAATAAAATTAATATAATATTTCCAGAATAAAAACTATCCTATGTTCTTTCCTTGACCTCAAACTATCTCCATACAAAATTTCATCTAAATCGGTTCAGCAGTTTAAGCGTGAAAAGGTAACAGACAGACAGACAGACAGAGTTACTTTCGCATTTATAATATTAGTAAGGATTATTGAATTAAGATGAATTTAGTATGTACTGTTAAATAATTCACCTATTTTCAGCTAGGAAAGAAAAATAAAATTAGCAGAAGTGCTGAATGCGTGATCTGAGTTCAATTAATATTTTTGATACGTATATTCCTATATTTCTGTTTTGATCTGTTTCCGGTTCAGATCACGCATACTATGTTAACCGGTACTAATGGTTTTTTTTTTTGATTTTCTTTTCTACCTGATAGAATAGGTGTTACCGTTTCCCGAAAATCCAACAGCACACTCTAAATTCATCTCTACTCGGATAATTCAATCATATAACTCATTTATCAAAATCAAATACTTCAGTTTATTTCAACAATTCTTTATTTTTCTTTTACAGTCTAAGATAAATTATTTAACTCCTCTTCAAATTCCAAACATGTAATGCTAAATTTATCTTTACTAGTATATATTTTATTTCCTCTTTTGTAGCCGAAGAAGGGAAGTTTCCGAAAACGTTTCTAGAATATTATGTTTATTTAATGTTTGTTATTGTGCTTATAATTCTGTTAAAATATCTAACAAACAGGATATACGAATACGCTAAATTTAATTACCTTAAATGTTTAAAATGTTTGTTTTACTTAATAAACGATACATCCGCAATAAACCTAATTCAATCTATATTTTAAGTTGCATTATGATGTAATAAACTTAAAAAATACCTTTCCAAAACTATCGATCAATAGTTTATCTTTAATTTTTTTTAAAGCACTTTTAGACTGTAATGCCGGCTCTGGATATTGCTCATCGAGAAAGTCGGCTAATAACACGCTCTCGTATAGGAATTCTCCTTCGAACAATAATGCTGGAACACGTCCTGACGAAAATTTTTCTAAATACCACTTTGGTTTATCTGATAAGTTTATATACACCACATTGTACCTAAATAGTACCATAAATTTATTTCGTTAAAAATAATTTAGAAAAAAATAAATTATATCAATCTGATTTAAAAAAAAAAAAAAAAAAAAACCAAACACATTTTATATTTTAAAAAAACAACAATATACAAACTTACGGTACATTTTTCGCATTCAACACCAAATGGACACGATGAGCAAACGGACAAAATCTCATACTGTATAAACGTAATTCATTTTCAACTGGTGGCGGTTCCGTGGAATCTACAAAATCATTCGAAATTATTTTATAAGTACTAACTTGCAAAAACATAAAACCTCAATTCTTAATATAAACATCAATCATCCGATGCACCTTAATTACGGAATTGTGAATAAAATACGCGCTAACTGCCGCATTAAATTTAGACTGCATTTAAATCCAAGCGTAACGTTAATGTTTATTTACTAAAAGAAAATATTTTTTATGAATGGAAATGCATGATTACGCAAAGCATTTAAATAAATTATTATCGTAAATGATATACACCAAATAAAAAAAAATGTTTTATTAGTAGTAAATTGCATGTTCTTTACCGAGGACAAAAAAAGTTTGAAAAAAATCAAATACGCATCTTTCTTAATAGTTTCAACAAAGGCTTGCCTAAAGAATTTACTATAGTCCGTTCAACGAAAATGTGCTGATGGAAAAAATCGATACAAATCGATATTTATGATCCACTTACGGGGCGCCATCGTTAGTGGACAATAAATATCGATTTACATCGACTTTTTCCATCGGTACATTTTCGTTGAGCGGACTATAGTAAAATGATGCTAATAGATAAATTAAACAAAGCAAAAATATTAATTTTTATTATTTACAAAAACATGTACGAAATAATAATAATCAAGTCAACAAGAAAAATATCTCACGAGACCAATATCTTACACCACAATTTAAACTAAACTGGAAAAATACGCATAACGGTGATACCACTACAATTCGATGGACACGCTATCGATCTTTTTGATTAGTTTATTTTTCTTCCGTTCTGAACCCGATCATACATATAAAATAATACGCTATTTGTAACGGCCCGTTACTAAACAATTAAAATTGATTATAGCGATATAGCAATGATGTGGACGAATATTTATGAAATCGATAGAATTCCATAAAACTATTCGTTAATACCTGTCGATTATGGCGAAAAACGGGTGATTACAATCGAAGTTTTGGTATACCAATAAAAAATCATCACTTTATAACAACGTGGCGGTACAAAATTTAACTTCAAAAGAATTTAGCAGACGAATTTAACAAAAAACAATCTCCCCTTAATCTTTTCAGTGAAAAAATAAACTACGTATAGAACGGAAAAGATATACTGTTACTCCTTATTCCGCTTATTTTAAACTCAACGGAATTAATGAAAATCTGTGATACAAGTCATTACAAAAAAAACAACAAAAACATCAAAACAAGACTGTCCTATTTCATCTTGTTACAATAAAAAATCAAAACTACGAATGTCTTTAAAAGCAAAGAAAAATTAAACCACTGCATCTTTACATAGTACATTTTTACTCTTTTTTGTTCTTGTTTCATATTGATTCAGATTTTATTTTTTTATAATTGTACACACCTACCTCTCCATGTATAAAAAAAATTTGGTGTTAGCATTTTTGAATTTATTATAAAATATACAGTGGGTCAAAAAAGTATTCGATCACCACTAAAAAGTACCGCATGACTGGAGGAGGTCAACGCACAGGGTTAAAACACACCACATATAATAGAAAAAGAAGAAAGACGAGAAAGAAACATGTATTTCAATAAAAGAAGTTAAATACAGCTACAGGATATTCAAAAAGTAAAAAAAATGACGCCAAAAAAGTATTCGATCACAAATGACTACAATAAAAAAAACACTTACCACAAATGAAAAGATAATGCTAGTACTTTGTGTGCATTCCGTTAGCATCAATGACGGCTTCTAGACGTCGGGGCATGGATTTCACCAAGTGACGCGTTGTCTCGGGGGAAATCTCCGCCCATGAAGCTTATAAAGCTTGTTCTAAATCCTTAGCGTTAAAAATTTTGCATTTACGGACTCGGGTATCAAGATAATTCCACAGATTTTCGATTACGTTCATATCAGGAGACTGAGGAGGTGTCATTAACCGACGTGGGGAATTATACAGAAGCCATTCGCGTGTAGACATGGCGGTATATTTTGGGTCATTATCTTGCTTCAAGATAAATGACTCCACCAGACCCAATTTGCTAGCGCTGTCTTTTAGATTGCCACGCAAAATGTTGACGTAACCAGTTGCTTTCATTCGCCCTTCAATAAAGGCCAGATTTCCGACCCCACCAGCTGCCATACACCTCCAAACCATTCGGTTCCCGCCTCCATGTTTTACTGTAGGTCTCAAGTTTTTAGCGTGTAGCTCGGTTCTGGGTTTGCGCCATACATATTTCTGTTCATCCGACCCGAACAGGTTAAATTTGCTATCATCGGAAAATAAAATGGAATTCCAGAAAGTTACCGGTTTGTTCACGTGTTCCTTTGCAAATTCTAATCGTTCCTTTCGATTTACTTCCGAGATGAAGGGCTTTTTACATGGTGCTCTACCGTTAATTTGGGCAGAATGGAGGACATTTCTGATGGTTTGCGGATCGACAATTTTGCCCGACCTTGATTGAAGGTTAGCGGCTAGCTGAGACGCGCTTGTAAATGGGTTTTTTACCGATTGACGGATAATCTCGCGTCGCTCTCGGCACGTTAGTTTTTTCGGTCTTCCGGTTCGAGGTTCATTTTCAAGTTTTTTGGTATTTTTGTATCTCTGAATCACGTCTCACACTCCCCCGTACGAATAATTTATATTTTTTGCGATTTCGCGGTAACTTAGCCCGGTTTCTCGTAAAGTTATTATTCGCGCAAGCACTGTTTCAGGTATCTCGGCCTTTTTTGGTGGCATTGCTTACGATTAACACTACTTTATCACTTTTATTAACACCACAGCAATGTCTATAAACTACTGAACTTAATCGAATAGCTTACGTCTACTGTAATGCATTTTTTTTGTCTTATCTCATACGCATAAATCATCTGTTCATGAGTGATCGAATACTTTTTTTGCCGGGGTTTCTCTTATTTTTTGTCATTGCGACGTTATTTTTCTCTGCTACGGTTAACGTTTAATGTAATTACCCATATTTGATCATTCTCTTTATAAAATATCACTTTTTTCCATCCCTCTTTGTTCCGATTCAGTTCTACAGCCTTTTTTGATAGTGATCGAATACTTTTTTGACCCACTGTATATTGATACAGATTGCGTGATTTTTAGAATTTAAATTTTTGTCCCTGTTCCGGATGCCATTTGATACGACTTTCGTGTCTTTGAGGTCCCTTTTACGGGCGCTATTTGATACAAATTGCTACTTCGAGTCCCTCTTTCGGAGCGTCTTTTGATACAGATGGCGTGATTTCAGAATTTAAATTTTTGTTCCTGTTCCGGATGCCATTTGATACGAACAACGTTTCTTCCCTGTTACAGGTTCACTTGATACGGTTTATGTTGATGAGAGAGAGAAATGATTTTTCTTTTTATTATACGAGCATTAGGCTTTTATTTTATCGAATGTAAATTTAAAATAGAAAATAGAAGTAAAATAAAAAAAAAATAAACAACAATACGTTTTCGATCCCGCCCCAAAGCGGCGGGATTCTCTCCGCTAGAGATATCACGAAGTCGATACCACGTGTTTAATAAGCAAAACTTTTACTAAGAAATAAACTTATAATTGATGGAAAAGTTCACAAAAAACTGACAGGACAGCGATCCTGATACATGTACTCGGCCACAATAGACAAAAAATAACAGAAAATTTCACTTTTTGACAAAATTAACAAAAAAAAATAAATTAAGCGGCATGGCGCGTAATCATTTCGATACACGTGCGACAGCGAACAGATATATCACGAACACCGAACGATCGACGATTAACTCTCTAACTAAAACTAAAAAAACGGTAACCAAAGGCTACGCACTTACAGAAACTTCTGCGTAGATCCCCCCACTAACTACCCTGCCTGACTTTTGGCGGAATACATTTGAAATCTCTTCTTTGGCTCAAGGTCATTCGACACACAGTACGGATGCGCGCTTTCGCCGCAAGCACATGTCACTGCCTAAGTCCTCGACCACTACTACTACGCAGACACTAGTGTAGTGTATCGTCCCGGTGCAACTGATCGAACGAACAGGCACGGGATTTCCATTTTGGCCGAGTAAGCATACTTGACAAGGCAAAGCGACGGCTAAAAAGAACGATGTCCGATAGATCGTGAATTAATGACGTTTCGGGGAGTATTTTTTTATAACTCGGACATCGTCAAAAGACATAGCGCTGCAAATACCGAATCCGTATCAATATATAGCTATGACTGATAATTTGTTTAATCCGTGAGTATTTTAAAGAAATTTCATATTGATACATAAATAATATAAAATGCTTGTAATCTTTTACATTTTTATTAAATAATTATATACTTAATAATTAAAGTTAAAAATTGGTGCGTTATATTTAACAAAAAGTAATGTCGCCGCCTTTTCACGTTCCAACCTGTTTCGCAGAGGATCATAAATTAAGCTCGCGCTACTCAACAACTGTTCACTAGCTACACTGACTGGTGGAGGTAATAAAAATCTGCGTGCTATTCTAGATAATATTTTCAGTTCTTCTCGGTGAACGCTCCAACATTTAAGTGGATTTTCATTTACATTAATCCTTTCCGTATTTCGGTAAGATAGCAATTCCTTCTTGAATACAGTGTCGACGCTACCATTTTCTGACGATTCTTGACCCTCATCTTCACTTGATGAATCTCTAGCATCATGGCGAGATCGTTTTTTAAGCCAGCCTTTCTAACCATACCGGAAGTTCCTGGTTGTTCTGTATCTTTATCCGAAGAATCTGTCATTCTCATTCTTTTAGCAACTCTAAATCGATACATCCGCATCCGCATTGATTATTACGGAATGCGGATGCGGATGTAAACGTGAAAATTTATGCCAAAGATCCGCAACATCCCTATTGTTCATCACTTTCCCTATTTTAAAATAGAAACAATATAATACAGAAAGGTAAAAAAAAATATCTGTAACATAAGTTATAACTGAATAGTGACTACGACACGTAATACATATTTACTGAAGTTATTTAAAAATCAATGTATTGACTACTACAGCTATTAACATATAAATTATCGCTACTAAATAATTATAATTTAAGAAGAACTAATTACGAATAATTTGAAGAAAAAAAACAGTAACTGTAATGCCGCGAAGAGTTAGCGCTTTCGGTTACTGATTAATTAATAGCATAGAACATATATATATATTAAAAAAAAAAAAGAAGTTAAAAACAATCAAATTTAAAAAAAATTTAATGATGATAATTATAAAAATGTTTTATAATGACAGTTATTTACTGCTTTAGTTCTAACCAGAATTATATTAACGTAGAAATATCATATGTATGTACTACAATACTGGTTGAACAGATATCAATTAAAAATTCTGTAATTCTCAAAACCACATCATGATTAATTCGAAATCTACCAGCAATTAAAGAGTTGAGCACCGCTGATCTATGTATCAAATTCGTTACCCACTTTTAACTCTAATCAAATATTTTACTTTAGGAAATTAATGTAAAAACTCTATTACTGAATTAATTGTATAGCGTAAATCAACCTAAAATTAATTGCAAAGGTGTGTAAAAAGAAAAACGATTATTTAAAAATAAAATAAATAAAACAATGATCTGGTGGTCACTAAAATATAATTTTGATATTCCCGGTTTATTACCGGTTTTCCTGGCCAAATCCTTCCGATTTTCTGATTACTAGAATAGTACAAAAAGAAGAATGAAATTCTATTGTTACTATTGATACTGGACCACTGCGCACACATTTTATATAAACAAAACAGAACTTTGTAATTTACTATTGAGTAAAGTACATTTTAAAATGCATTCGTTTATTGTTTCAAATGACTTTTTTTCTTATTAAAAGTATCGTTTTTGGCTATTTTTACTTTTTTCCCGATTTTACAACAAAATTCCCGGTTCGGTGTCTAACTTGAAATGACACGATAAAAGCATTTTAAAAAACATTTTTCGTTACGCCTTTATACCATATATTCACTTTAATTCTCATTAAAAAATAAACAAAAAATTTATTAATCCGTTTCAAACTTTTACCGAAAGCGCTTTATTTTTCATTATTTCGCTTTAACAATATGGTTTAGTCACTGCAATCTTTATCAATAGCGATATATCAAAAATGAGTGAGAATAGAGAGAAATTGAAAAAAAATGCAAGACAAAAGAACGCTCATTATATGAGCTATTCCTTTCTTGGTTCTAGCGTTCGAAATCGAACCTTACGACTAACTCTATTCGTATATTTTTGTTACGCAGATAAAAATGCTCGCAACAATATTCTATGTGCAACGTGGATGTGTACGAACAACTAAACTTGAAACTAATTGTAAATATTTTATTTTTATAAAAGGACATATCGAAAGTGAGCCCGTCTCTGCAAAATTGGTGAAATCCCAAAGTTCGTTTATGAAACTATTTCGGTATTGACGTTTTTCAGTTTAAAAAATTATGCACACTAATGAAGAGAAACAGGCCTCCTAATCGCATACATCTCAATTTAATCGTGCACACTTTTTTATCTCTCTCTCTCTCTCGGTTCGCTATACAAATTGATTATTACAAAAACAAAATCATTACGGTTGGATAAGATTTAGGATTTTTTTTCAAACTTCTAAACATGTAAAAAGTATAGAAAGTTGTGTTATACACGTTTATGATTTGTATAAAAAAATAACTGACTGAGTTATTTTACTATATTCAAAATCGTTTTCCAGTTAATTAATTTAATTTTCCTCATTCAAATTACAAACGCTACTTTTAATTTTAATCATGTTTATGTTTAAATGTATTACCGATAAAGATACAATACGTAATACCGTTACTGCTGAAAAAATAATAATAAAACAGCAGAAATAATTTTACAAAAAAAGTAATTAAAGAATATTATCATGTCAAAATAATATTTGTTATCTTTAATTTATCAGGATATAGATTGATATTTTGTGACAGCGAGTATAAAGATACATAACAGGAAATCTGATAATTTACAATAGTTAAATTTTTATCATTTCAATTATACAGCACGCATCTTTTTAATTTTAATCGATAAAAAAAAAAAAAAACAACGAAAAAAGTTTACAATTTAAGAAAAATAAATGTAAAACACTTAAAAACAAAATTATTTTATTCTATTGGTGAAAATGTAGAGTTTCAGAATATTGTAAATGATAATAAAATCCTAAGTGCGCGCTAGGAATTTGTCATTCATTACACACAAGCAACAACCTATAAAAAATTATTTAAAGCGTGTTTGTCCTAAATTATTTTAAAAACTCGAGTCAAAACTTGTTTAAAATGTAATGGTCGCATGAACCGGAAGTAAACAGCATCATTTATTCAAGCACTAATATATCACAAAATTCTGTTTACGACCAACACGCATACGTACAACCATAAACACACACACATACACCGTTTAATCATAGAATTTCCAACAACTTCCACCTTGGGTAAACTAAAACAGAAAGATAATCAGACGACTAAGTAAAAACCCAACAGTTAGCACAACAAACGTCTACTAAATGCAAACACTCTTTTATTTCGCAACTGCAACTACACTAATTATACTAGAAATCTTCTGATGAAAATAATAAAACATTATTGCATCATTAATTTAGAACATGCAATTAAGTTCTTGCATTTTCTAACGCAATTTAATGAAACCTGAATTACAATACAAGTAACAAAAATAATCGATAAATTCTATATAATAAATGTCCTGTAAAACAATTAAAAAATTTATCTATAAAAACCGCTGGTAAAGCCAAATGACGAAACAAATAAATTTGTCATAATGTTTTTACATACATAGAAAAACAGCGAAATAAACGATCTTATTGAAGTATAAAAGCAGTATTGGCAAAGAATATCCGAAAAGCGGCAATACTGAAAATAAATCAATTATTTCACGCTGACTACTTTAAAAAAAAATTGCAAGGTAATATTTACAACTATCAAAACTAAAACGAAAAATTGAAAAAATTGTTTCTATTATGAACGAAACGTTTAAATAGATGAAATATTTTCAAAGGATCAAATAATTACACGGGATCTTTCGATATTCATACAAATGGCGGACATTGAACTAATTAGAAATTTCTATACAGAATATATCTTTAAAAAAATAATTTCTAAAGGTATAATTTTTAAATTATCGAAACAAAAAATTTAATGATTTTCGAATACAAAATTTCATCAACATCGATTACAAGTAAATATTTCTATATACGAGTAACTTTTAACGCCAAACGAACGGAACCGATACGAATAATTTCGCAACAAAATGAAAAAAATGTTCACAAAAACAACCAATCGAATTTCAATTAAGTGAAGCAGTTAACTAAATTATTACGCAGAAACTAGGCAATTTTGTTTCTTTACATTTCACGTTAATTTAGAAAGAAAAATGTTTGTAAAACAAAGTCGTCTTCATTATGATAATTACAACGGAAAAACATTTATATAGGAAATGGGGTTCAATTTTCAGATTAAAAATAATTTAAATGAGTTGAATTAAAATAATTTAGCATTCGTTCTGGTGAACACAACGCACAATTTTAAATATTTACAATTCTTACATTCTCTTTCAACTGCAAAATAAGATACAAAGAGCACAGGCAAAGAGAGCCGTTGAAAGGATATAAACAAACTGCACAATTAATAGAATCACGAAAACACGTTATATAGAGTCCTTCCAATTTTTCTGCACGGTGTCGATGAAATATGATCAACAGCAAAGAGAAATTAGGTGACAGATCGAAGATAAAAATGCGCTAATTAAATGAAACAGAGAAATCAACCGGACAAGAAGACTATTTTTTTGTAGTATCAGAATTTAACATAACTTTATTGCAAATTTTCATAATTTTAGAAACCGATTATTCGAGCCTAATCACATGGTATTTATAAAAAACGTCGTTCATCCTAACATACCACACTAAAAAATTGTAATAAGATGTTATTTAAACGAAAACTGTCAACTCAGTCCGAAAAGATCTAGTTTAAAAAATTTTATATTTTCATATAATGAAACGTCTACTATTTTGTTGTTGGTGATACCGTAGCGGAACGAAAATAATTTTACACTTTAGGAATAATCTCGTAAAATTTTCAAATATTCAAATAAAAGTAACAATCCAATAACCTTTCTACTCCAAACGTCTCCCCAAACATTTACATCAGACCCTTTTCTAATAATAGCTAACCAAACAAAGTAATAAATATAAACGCTGATTCATTTTAAATACTTCCGATAAATACATCAACTAACGTCGCAATCAATTTTACATTTTTATCACAGACTGCGGACGAATTGGAGAACTTCCTGAAACTAATGGTTTTCTCTTTGTAGATCTTTTACTATGGATTCTGTAGATTATTAAATTTCAGGTTAAATTGAATATCAATTCAGAAGATAAAACACGTTTCCAATTTTGTGTCAGTAATTTTTATCTTTCTATTTCGGTAATTATGTACTGTTGTGTTAAATTAAATATCTCGAAGAATATTAACTGTACTTAAAGAAAAAGAACTGTTTTTTTTTTCTTTTTTTAATCTGACATTAGCAACATAAATTAATTTAATAAAAATATTTATTACGTTTTATCATGCTTCTGGTCCATTTTACCGTACCAATTGTCTGACAACTAGCAAACATGAAAGACTAGGACAATTACACGTATATTTATTAACACCCGAATAATTAACAAACTCGTAAATGTTGGAGAGAAAATTAAAGTTACGAAATAAATTGACCAAAAAGCAACAAGCCATCATTAGTGAACTAAAATGTAATTACCAAAATCACCACTAAGAACTAATCAAACTTTGTCCGAAAGTTACAAAGAAATTAGTTTCATTTAGTTTTGTTATAATTTGGAAAACTGAATACTTTTTCATGATAAATATTCTGATTAATTCAAAAAATCGTTAAATTGCATCAAAAACGTTTCTAGCAAATAAAAATATTTCGATTTTTCAATGGCAACTGTTCTTATTAAAACTTTCCAAAAAAAATACGTGTAGACAAAAAATTATGTATACTAAATTCATTAAAATAAACTATCGTAATCAACAACATGATGGTCACTCAAATATAATCTTTAAATTCACGGTTAATTCCCGGTTTTCGTGGTCCAAATTCCCCCGATTTCTTGATTATTAGAATTGTACAAAAAAAAGAATAGAATTTTTTTGTTACTATCGATAATATTTTACATGAATAAAACAGAATTTCATAATTTACTTTAAGTAAAGTACAGTAAAAAGTATATTCATTTTTCACTCCATATGAGTTTTCCTTATTAAAAATGTCGTTTTTGGCTATTTTCACGTTTTTTCCCCGACTTTACGACAAAATTCCCGGCTTACCGGTTAGATAGCCACCCTGAAGTATTCTGGTAACCCTTTATAACCATGTGTAACACAAATCATGTGAAACATACCAGAAAATAATAAAATCGCACATAAATGTATTTTGAAAAAATTATAAACACATTAGTGTTTAAAATATATTTACAAATAGTTAACAATTACATACCTGACCCAAGGTGTTGGATACTTTTAATTTTTCTAGCATATAGAGAACAAGCATTCGCCATTTTCGTGGTTGTATAATACTGTCTGACCGTATTTACTATGCAAAAAAAGCAGGATCAATAAAGTTTTAATAATAAATCATCAGTTGCAAGGAAAATAAATACACTTCTCAAGAAAAAATTACTGAAATTAAAAATATTAAAATTCAATTTGTAGATTCTATTGTCAATTTTTACTATTTTACTCCATCTTACTCTCTATTATATACATATATATATATATATATATTATATATATGTAAACAAAAACCGATAGTTTAAATTACAATTTGAAATTGAAAAAAGAAACTAACATACATCGTATAAAACAGGGCAACATTTATGAAAATTAGATAACAGTGTAATTTAAAAAAAAAAAAACTTACATTGAATACAACTTATTAATGAGCAAGAAGAAAGTTCAATAAATTAACAATTTACTAAATTACTCCGGTAACACGTAAACAAAATTCGGAAATTCTAAACTCTCGTAGACAGAAACGAGAGGAAAAATTTCCCGATTTGCAATGTTAAACGATTTCACTGTGTCTTCAATATGACGAACATAAAATTTCCAGAAAACATTCATAGGGCAACTCATTGGTCCCTCTAATTTTGTAGTGTTTGGTAATTAGATAAAGAACTCCGCAATCCCGATTGCAGCGCCATCAGGTAGCAATTGTAAAAGCTATTTATATTATATTTTAATAATTTATTATAATGTTTATTTATTCTTCCACCGTCTGGGTAAATTTTAGGTAAGTTTACTTTATTATTGTTTTTTAAAATTATTATGTAGGTATGATTAAACAGTATGCTATTCCGTGAACTTAAACACGTTACTAATTTGAAAGTGAAAAATTACTTTATCTCTTATGTTTGTTTTTACTTATATGTACATATTTTGTTTATATTTTTATACTAATTATGTATAACATAAATTATGAAAATGTACCCAAAAGTAAAATGTAACCGAATTTGTAGCATTGGGATGTTTCTGGTCAATGTACTTAAAATAAAAAAAATAAAAAAACGGAAAAATTACTTGTTAAAAATTAAATTATACACTAATGGAAGATGCTCATTTACAGCACAGGTAAGTAAACCAGACATATGAAAGCGGTATAAATAAAATAAATCATGTATAGATATATTTTTTTATATAATTTCATAAGCCGTATACATTTTTAAACCAAAATTGTTTGAAAAAGTTTATAATCGAATTATAATTACGTCAGTAAAATGTGAAATCAAATTGTTTGAACTGAGGAAGTAATTTGATTTTTTAATTTGCTTGTTGTAGTTCATACAAAAGCTAAGTAAGGAAAAGCGTTTAACCTCTGTCGGACTGCATAATTTTGCAACACCAGCAGGCGGCGTAAGTGCAATTATACCTTTCTAGGTTTTCTTTAAAACTTCTCAGAATGGAGCTTTATTTATTGGTTGTAGTTTAATTTAATAATTAGGGGTAAAATTCCTTCAATATAATAATAAGAAAAGTGATAATATTGGGTACCCTCAGGTGATTACAGGACTAATAAACAGGTAAGGGACAATTTTATTTATAACATGATTGATGCCACTGGCTTAGCATCCTATATTATGACCACGAACTCAGCCCGTTGCTAAAGTCAAAGGATCAATGTAGGAAATTTTTGAAGGATCTTGCTAAAGACCTATGCATACCTTCAATTCAAGCTCGCAGTACAAACCGCATACTGATGAGATGTCAATTTCTTCGGAATGCTAGGGAAATGGTGCTTGGACGAAGCATAGGTATAATAGCAGTTGATCCTCCTTAAGCGCCTCATGGCAGTCGTGGACCAACTCCAATAGTCGGAAGATGCTATGTTTACCATAATCAAAAGAAAAAACAGAATAAGACAAGGCAAAAGTGTATAATATGTATCAATCCTGTGTGTGGAAAACATTCTGTATCTAAAATAACATGTATTTCTTGAAAATGTACAATAAAATTCATTTTTTTTATATTATAATTGATTGTATATAACAGGGGTTCCTAATCTTTTTCAGTCCGCGGCGCATTCACAAGTTTAGTATTTTGTCTCGGCGCCCCAACCTAACTAGCTAGTCGAAATATATAGGTACAGTTAAATGAAATAGGTACAATGGTACTAGTTAGGTAGATAAGCACAACAGTTAAAACATCCACAATACAAGGTTAAGTTTTTTATTTATTTATAAAAGTACTAAATTGAAACAGAAACCATTTAAGAGGTATAAAGAATCGCCTCACGGTGCTCCTCTGTGTTTTGTACGGCGCACACTTTAGGAACCCCTGGTATATAATATACATAAAATAAAATACCATTTGGAAAAAAATATGTTGGTTTTTATATTATTTACATATAAAAAATATACAAATTGTGCTTATGCCGACGTTTACAGAGAGATTAAAACAGTTTAAGTCTACATTTTAGAAAAGGGTTAACACTATTTTTTTAGATTTGGCGCACATAATCTAATGGATAAATGTAGAAATGTCGCAAAAGTTCAGGTTTCTAAGTCATTAAAAAAAAGTTATGGCAATTTAAAAACTCAAAAGTTACAATTTTACCTGTGCCACCCGATGAAGGTTAAGTAGTTTTTAATTTCCAATTTTTATTCAAACAAGTATATAAGAAAATGTGAAATATGTTCTGAAGAATAAGGAGTTATTTTTTGATTTACATAAAAAATGCAAGATAATATTTAATGAATAAAAGTATTTCTGTGTTTTCTAATACATCTTGAAACTATATTGATATTATTATTATTATTATTATTAGCCATAAACAGTATCTAAGCATTTATTTTAATATGAAAGAAAATTTCTTAAATTTAATTTTTAACTCTGAAAAGAGGCAATGACCTCAGCTTCCATCTGTTCCATACCTCCATACAAAAGAAAATGAACTGATCAGTGATTAGATCCTAAGCAGCACTCATAGAGCATTGGTGCAGTTAAAAATTCTATTAATTAATTTTATTTATCAAAAGTCACAATTCCTTTTTAGGAAATTACTAGTTTGCTTGTTATTGTCTTTGAAATATATGATGATTTTCACATCCTATATAGAAGAATCGCCACAGCTGCAAAGTAGCAATATAAATAATTTTTACTTATTATAAATTCTTGAAATACAATCAGGCATTCATCTAATTACTCAGTTACTACTGAAATATATCCCATTAAAATTCTGGATTTATTAATATTCTTCATAAAATATTATTCATTTTCACACAATAAAATTATTGTAACGATGTAATTTTTACATGTAGTTTTTCTATTAATCACTGTCAATATTATTTTCATCAGTTTTTTTTTTTTTTTTTTTTTTTGGTTCCTTCTTCCTGAAATTTAATATCTAAACACTTTTTTTTAAAAATTGAATATTCCGTGATTGGCTTCCTGACAGCCGTGCATCTGGTGACTATAACAGTAACTCTATTTATTCTATTTTACACAGATAAAAAAAAATAATCTTATGTAAAGTTGGGAAAGATCCATAATATTTGTATTTTAAAATTCATATGGCGATTCAATTTCAAGCCTATTGTGGAAGGCTTCTGAACTACCTCCATATCTATAACGAAGTTACCTCACTTTTATCCTCTTTCTACATACTATTTCCTCTCCAAATTTACTTAACAAAAAACAGATCTTACGGGCTTCCCAAATTTCTTCGCTTTCAAATTCACAACTTCTCTTTTTGATAATCTGTATTTTAAATTCATTGCCTCACACATTACTACGTTCAACTATAAATTCATCTTTGGTAATTACGATTGAAAAACTTACACATACAGATTGCCTCTCAAACCCAGCCTTGCCACCATGAATCTATGGATCCGATAGATTCAACTTTTCTCTAATTAAAAATCGCCTGTCGCGATTTTCTGCAGTACGTAAGATACGTTAATTTAGAAACTTTCCTATTTATTACACCAACGTTTTAAAAACAAAGAACCATACGATATGTGTTGTTGGATAAAATTCCGATGTGGTAACAAGTTGTTCATTTTTGGCAACATTTTCAACAGTATCTGCAGAACTATATGAGTATGTAACTTCTGTGAACAAAGATAATATAGTTATTTGCATCTACTCGCTTGCGGCCCTACAAAATACACAAAAAGATTAAACACATCCAATTGCTGAATATATTTGCAGCCACATATTGTGTTTTCCTTTGCTGGTCGCATCTTTTCTTTGAGTACCTCTAGTCAAGTACGGATATCCCTGGTAATAGCTTACTGGATGCAGCGGCAAAGGAAGCTGCTAGGAGACATCCTTCGTCAAATATAAAAACTCCCTTTGAAGATATGAATAGCTAGATAAATTATATTTTACTGGAACTATAGGAATATAACCGGATGAATCAATCACAAGAACCTACCCGTTTTTACATCATTAAAAATATGTAAGAACGTGGAATTATCAACCGGATGCCCACAGACAGTAGGTCGTTCTGTTTCACATTCGCTTAAGATACACTAACCTCTGACAGTGGTTAGATGTAGAAAAAAAGGATGGCTGTTATAACTTTATCGGTTTTTATATAATTTTTAAATAATAAATTCTATTTGTATTTAATATTTATTCAACTGTAAAATCTATTTTATATGAAAAGCTTTAAAATTTGTAAAATAAAATATTTCGTCTTTTTTCTTATTTTACATATATTTGATATATAATCGTTATAAAAATGTTCTATTTTGATTGCAACTCGATGATGTATATAATACATACAATCCAGCTAAAAGGTTTCACAACTATGGGTACATAAATAGTACTACTAGCCAGTGACGTAGCGTGAATTTCAAAACTGAGGAAGCGCCACAATCAAATATTATTTTTTATATAAAAATAAGCACGCGAAATATTCAGTTAAATACAGAGCAGAATTAAAAACTAATTAAGAGAAACGAAATATCTCATTTTTTTGTAAATTAATTCAATTTTCCGGTTCTTATTGGCGAGTGTCTATTACATCATCACAAAGACTTTCTGGTAACAGCCCAACGATGTCAATGTTAACATGGCGTAATATTTTCGCTATTGGGAAGTTCTCAAATGGAGCTTTTGTGTGCCGTGTCACATTTGAATTTTGGTACGGACGACATGCCCGGCACCATTGTTTTATCTGTATCTTCAACCCTGACCACGCATATCTTTGCTGAATGAATTCACCGTAGCTTGTCCGCCAGGGTGGGATAGGCCGTGTAACAAACCGAATATTTATCGCCGCATCGACGAGGGAACGATCGGGCGCAAACGGCCGAGAGAAACGTCACATACTAATTTTACGTTTATTCCGGGGTGACTTTTATATATTGGATACTTAAAGAATGTTTATCCTCATCCATGAATTTTTGCAACTTGTCATCACGCTTTTGTTCTTCAGCTAATTTCTGTGAGAACCTGGTGCAATTGATATTTTAAATTCTGCTGAGAAAGTTGACGGCGCTGCTCGTAGAACCTAAAACGTGTTGAATTGCGGGATGAATTGAAGTTGCCGGATTCGCCGAGGAGATTCGCTCTTGCGGATGGTTATGATCGCATATATCAGCGATTTATGATCAATTACGATCCTAAACATGCGCCCTTCCAGGAGATGTGGGAAATGCAATAAGCCAGAACAGATAACGTATAATTCGCGGTCGTACGTCGATCATCGCCTTTCGGTATCGGTTAGTTTTTTTTTTTTTGAGTAAAACACTAACGGTTCGGTTATGTGGTCAAAAGTTTGTTGTAAAACCGCGCCGACAACTAACGAGCTCCAACCTACAATTTTGTTTAGGTTGTGCTAATGCGGCTGCCTTTGCGAGTATGATTTTACACGATTCGTATGCGGCAAACATCTCGTCATCCCACTGTTGTATTGATGTCCTTAAGTGTTTCTTTGAGTGAACATGGAGTGTATGTGTGAGAGTGTATGTACGCGCGTGCATGTTACAGGTGTAAGCTGTGTTGGCGTGGGAGTGTGAATGGGATAGAACTAAAATAAGTAATGTTAGATAAAATCGTTGTGTACGTTCCTGTTATGATTTATACAACTTCGTAATTTTTGTTTTCTATTATTTCACTATACCTGTACTTGTATATTGCTACTGAATTGTTTTAATATATGGTGCTGTGCAGTAATTGACGTAAGCTGTTGCACTGGCGGATTGTATAAATAAATAAATCTTATATTGTCACCTATAACAAGCATTTCTGCAAAAGGACACTTTTTTAATTCATCGGGAAGTCGGTGAAAAATCGTTCGCAAGACTTCCCCAGACAAACAGAATGACAAAGGGAGTTAAATAAAAGCTTATAAAAAGTTGATTTTTAACAAGACAAAAAATTTAAATATTATGCTAAAAATTATAAAATGAAATATTTAAAATATATATATATATATATATATGTATATATATATGTATATATCGGCTTCCAGATTTATTATAAAAATTGAATACAAATGCGCTAAAAAGTAAAAATTTGATAATATATAATATATTTTAGAATAACATTTTATGATAAAGATCTATTACGGGGGGGGGCAACCTGCGGCTCTTTGAAAGATTATTTGTGGCTCTCGATAAATGTACCCGAGTTCCCTTTTCATTTTTGTGCTATTATATTTTAAAAAATTATTATCGTTCCGTATGTGTTTCAAAATGTCTTTTAAATTACTGACAACAAATATGAAAGACTAAGTGCAACGTTGTAACAAATTTCATTTCCGTCCAAGTTAAGAATAGAAATCCAAAATCGGTCTGCAGTCGGTCGATTGCGCCACTGTCTATGTTCGTTCGCGCAGTTTTCTATGAGTCATACTATTCTATGACTCATCGAAAACTACGTGAACGAACATAAACAGTGGCGCAATCGACTGACTCCAGATCGATTTTGAATTTGTTAACTTTCATTGCAACGGGCAGTTGACATTGTGCTCTATAGGAAAGAATTTGTATCACTCTTGCTACAGATATAATTTGTAATCTGGAATTTTTGGTAAGTTAACTAAATTTGTTTCGTAGTATGTTACACGTGTTGTTATTATTTTAATAACACAAAACTTGGATTTCCTGAATTTATTTATTTATTTCCAGTTCTTTTAAAAATATGACGACAGAGAACGAAAATAAAAAAAGAAAATACCATCAAGAAAATAGAAGTTTTAATAATGAGTGGGAGGAGAATTTCTTTTTTATTGACAATAACGGAAAAGCATTATGTGTTATTGGTAATTCTACGGTCAAAAATTATAAAGCTAGCAATTTATGTCGACATTATGAAACCAATCATCCTCAGTTTTCTAATCAGTATCCACCAAATTCCAAATTAAGATCAGATCTTCTTTAAAATCAAATTTAAATAAACAACAATCAATTTTGATGACCTTTAGCAATCAAGCTAATAATGTGGCTGAAGCCAGTTTTGTTATTGCCCGGAATATTGCTCGTGCAAAACGCCCGTACGGAGAGGGAGAGTTTATTAAAAAAAAACTTAGAAGATGTACTTAAAGTTTTAGATCCAAATAATGCAGCATTGCACGAAGTTGTTTCGCAAATTCCCATCTCGAGACACACAACCGAACGACGCATAACTGCAATTAATACATCTCTTGAATATAATTTAAAAAATGATTTGAAAAACTGTATTGCATTCAGCTTAGCCCTTGACGAATCGACAGATATCATTCACCTGACTTCGTTGTTAAAGAAGAATTTTTAGATTTAGTAGCGCTTCAAGAGTCAACCCGCGGTGTCGATATTAAAAATGTATTAGATTCCATAATGAAAACTTTTGATGTTGTAAGCATTGCAATTGATAGAGCCCTGGCAATGCTGGGTAAAAAAATCGGTCTTATTGGGCTTTTAGGAGATGATTTTCAAATTTCACAATTCATACTGATTCACTGCATAATTCACCGAGAACATCTCGTTACAAAATATTTAAAATATCCTGATGTTATGAAAATAGTGTTACACATTGTAAATTACATTCGCACCAATGCAAAAAATCATCGACAATTCAAACATTTCCTTGAAGAATTAAAGGACGAAGAACTTCCAAATGACATTAGTTTCTTTTGCATTGTTAGATGGTTATCTAGCTACAACGTATTAAATCGTTTTGTAGATTTGTTTGATCCGATAACTGCATTTCTAAAAGAAAAGGAAATAACCTATTCAGAATTAGACGATGGCGAGTGGTTACAAGACTTAATGTTTTTGACTGATGTCATGGAACATTTGCAAACACTGAATTTACAATTGCAGGGGAAAGATAAAATAATATCCGACCTCTCACAGTGTATATTTAGTTTTCAAACGAAATTACAACTTTTTCAAAATGACATTAAAAATAAAACATTTTGTCATTTTCCTCGAATTAAAAAAATTTGTTTCAATATTAAACAAGAAAAACTCAACGAGTATATAAAAAAGCTAGAAGGAATATTGACGGAATTCCAAAATAGATTTCAAGACTTGAAATATTTTAAATCGTCTGTTGATTTTTTTCTGAATCCATTTGAAATTAATATAATCCAAGGTGAGTTTTCCATTTCCAATATAATTATGACCCAAAAAGCATCTGGAGAATTAGAATTAATAGAGATGCAAGAAGATCAGGGGCTCTACAATTAAAATATAAGTCGACATCGATTACTGAATTTTAGAAATTTGTACCAGAATCGAAGTATCCTGAATTAAAAATGGCTACTTGTCGAATTATTTCAATATTCGGAACAACGTACTTATGTGAATCATTTTAGTCCACTTTAAAATTCGTGAAATCCAAACACCGATCAGTATTAACTAACCAGCATCTCAAAGAATTACTGAGAAGTGCTGTCACCAATTATTCACCAAATTTTAAAGAATTATCAAGAAAAGTAAAATAAATGTATTTAATTTTTAATATTTAAATTCAATACACATATTTTGTACTTTTATTTGTATGTTTTCAATAAATATAATTTCTGTAAAAAAAAAATTTAATACCTTTTTTGCATACCTTTTAAATACGTATTTGATTGCGGCTCACCAAAAATTTCAAATTTTGAAAAATGACTCGGACTATCAAGGAGCTTGGCCACCCCTGATCTATTAGTTTCGGTACACGAAATTCAAGTTGCAATAATAATTTAAAACCGCGTGAAATATTCGTTATTTTTTAATACTCGGATTATAGAGTAATATAAGTTCTGATTTCTGTGCCGACTTTAAAAAGCTAATGTTGTATAAAAATTACCATAATATACCTCTTAAGGTGGTTGTGTATATCACTCTAAAATATATTATTTTTTATCGAGTAGTTATTTTTTACTTTTTAATGCACTTTTATTAAATTTTTATAGTAAATTTTGAAGTCGGTTTTTTTTTTCTTTTTTTTAGAAAACATTTTACTCACAACTGAAGTTATGAAAAGTTTTAAAAAAATGAATTTATTTATTTTTCGGTGTAAAATTAATTTTATTAAATAGAGCTTTCATATAGAAGAGTTTAATATTGTAATTTTGAACCTTATCCTGCTACGTGTTGAAAATTTTATGAAATCTGTATTGCTAAATTTTTCTTATAAACGAATATAATTTTAACTGCAATTAGAATCGATTCGAAAGTAATATGGTTCGGCATTTTGTATGCAATATATATATTTTTTTTATTCTTAGCTAACCTTTCGATATTTGTATCTGGAGTCGTATATAAATGCATATTTGGAAAGTTTAGTAATTCTATGTAACAAAGATACACACACACACCCAATTACATGTTTTAAGGTCAAAGAAAACGTTATATTAAATTTACAACTAACTTCCTGTAAACGATACAGAATTTAAGAAACGTTATTTTTTTATTTTTTGTGCAAATCTGTTATTGGATGATAGACTTTTACAACGTATTCATTGAACAATAAAAAAAAAATTAGCTTCTCGGTTTTATTAGAATATTGATAGCGAAAACTAGAATAGTAATTTTTTCTTTTGAATTCTCCAGCAGAGCAGTACCCACCCAGAAGAAGATATAAACTCCCTCGATCTATGTTCCATCAACATAACCTCAGCGTGCTATCGGAAGTCACCTTCCGTTACTCGAAAGTAAGAAACTTTACCGCGTAGTGAAACAAGAAGAGCTTTGTACCGTCTTAAAGCTGATCCAACAGCAGAGCGTTCATCGAATACCGAAAATTAAGAGTAAAAGCCCGGTTCGTATTCAAAAGAGCTAAAAGGGAGTTCTGCAGAAAATTTACATCTCAAATTACATAAAACATGCCACTTCGCATCATTTGAAAGAAAATTCGCGCAATAAAAAATAAAAGAACATATCTCCTTCCATAGACAATTTAATCTAATAGTCTCAGTCTTACAGATCCATCAAGAATATCGAAGCTTTAGCCGAAGCTTGAGTCGAATCATCTGTAAAAACCCACCCTCCTTCCATTATAAGTAACTCTCTTTCATGAAGATATTGAAGATTATAACATAGATATCACTGCTAATAAAATCATGGACGTCATTTCGAAATCACGCACCGTTAGCCATGGTTCAGACGGGGTACATATTTCAATGCTCAGAAATGTGCCTCTCGAGTTAATGCAGCACGTTGTCGAGCTTTTCAATCATTTATGAAAATCTAGGGCTGTTCCGGAAAGCTAGCGGCAAGCAGTTATTATTCTCCTTCTCAGTGCATTTTTGCAAGCAGAGGAAATACAATCGCCAACTTAAAATCACTATTAATAGTTCCCCATTGTAACCAGCAAACAGTGAAGTACTCAGGGCTCACTTTAGATCAGCAACTAAACTCAAAAGAACACATTAGAACACTCGAAAAGTCGTGCGTACCAAAATGAAACCTAATGAAGACATTAGCTCACACAACGTATGGGGCACACTTCAGTTTGTTATTCTTACTCTACCGAGCTCTCATCAGATCCAAATGTAGCTATTTATTCTTCGGTATCAAGGACCGCACCTCCGTCACTCAAAGAGACTCATCATGCTGCCTTACGACTAGCGAGTGGAACTTTATGCACAATAGCCTGCACAAATTTATATTTCTTATGTAATGAACTTCCGCCAGACCTGCATCGTGCAGTACGACTTCTGCAATTCCTAGCTCGCACTCAATCGCTGGAATGTACGCTTCTAAATTACCCACTTACAAGCATAAAACCGTAGTGTCCGTACTTCGCCGAGTGTATCGAGAACCGCTGTCATCCGCTATTTTTGTCAATGAAACCGAACCTGATAGGACTTTTCAATCGGACTATGAAAGAAGCTGTAGCCACGGAATAGTGTCATCGATGTAAGAAATAACCTGGCACCACAAACCAATCTCGATCCATATTCGAAGCCCCATCTCAATCCAGCATGTCCACCGACTATCGGCAAACTGATGTCCTACTCCTTCGTCTTCTTACGGGACATACCTCACTTACTCACCGATACTTATCATCTACGGAACCTCACCCTATATGTCCTCTTTGCTACTATCCTTGTACTCCGAAATCTTTTGTCTTTTCCACCAATACTGCAATCCATTCTCCTTTGCGCTCCTTATCATATTCTTTTGGAATTCCTAAAGGACGTTGGTCTAGCAGCAAAACTCTAACTCTATTATACATTAATCTATCTCCATCGTACCGGTCTTTGTAACAGTTTATAGTACGAACTGTTGTAATTTAATGATTAGAACAATCAGATATTGAAAAATACTTGGTAAAACAACTAATGAAAAAAAAAGTTATTCTTCTCTGTCTACTTTGTAGCCTTCATTTTGTATCCCTTTGTGAATAAAATATTTCCCTTCAAATTAAAAAAAAAAAAAACACCCTTGTTATATAATATATATATATATTTATTTTAGATATTTTTTTGCAAATAAAGAAATTAAAATGAAATATTTATTTTCCGACCTTCTAGAAATCCTATAGACTTCAACATGTTTATTTCTAGTGTCAACCACCAGAACTTAACAATAGTGACAAAAAACGAAAACAAATATCGCTACAACCGATCTTTTTTATGCTAGTATGTGTTTGACTGTTAGTTAATATTACCACATTATCTTCGACCTTGTAGTAGGTAATAAGCCTTTAACCTACTTTAACATAAATGAAATATAACTTTCGTGTTAAGGGGGTATTCTAGTCTAGAGGCACGAATTTAGAAGGTTTTTTCAAGCTCAATAAAAAAAAAAATATATATATATTTTTACTATCCATTTTTTTGCCATTTATTTATTCGTGTTTTAAAAATACACAAAAAAATTATCAAAGAAAAAAATTCAAAATTCACGAAGTTACAGGCTGATGAAGTGGAGGGGTTAAAAAAAGGGCGTGTCCTGGTTGACACGATTCCAACCCTTCTAGTCATCTAAAACAAAAAAAAAAAAAAAGATTCTTAATTAGTAAGGATGTGATTATAGCCCCTACCTCAAAAAAGAAAAAAAAATTTCTCGTAAAATGGTGACTGTTTGAAAAAAAAAGGTCGATTTTTTACCTGCTTTTTGAATTTTCTGAATGTTTTAAAAATAGTAAAAATCAAAATTTTGACTTTGTTCTGGTAGGGGCTATATAGGGATATATAAAGAAGATCCATGCCCAATTTCAAGGAAATCGGTTTATTAGATCAATTCGAGATGTCTCATGTCAACCGTGTTGAAAAAAGTAGTTCCGAGAAAAACGCGTTTCAAGTTTTGAAAGATTCAAGTAAAGTTTCAGGCAGTCTAATTCATAAAACGGTACGTTATACTTACATTTTCTTAATCGGCGATTCCTGCTTCATACAATGGACCTTCTTCTATTTCAAATTGTACATTTTCTGAAGTGCTAAAACTAGACGAGCAGTTCTAGCTTCCTTTGAAGCATCAGAAGCTCGGATTTCAGAGCGTTCTATCCGAATTGCATCCCGCCTGACAGTCTAAATGTTCTTTTTTCTTTTGGTCTATCTAGACGTACAGTACTTCCTTTGTTACTTTTTTTTATCCATTTTATACTTGATAAATAAAATATTCACTCCAAATTTGATATTTTCGAACTGTACATAGAGTACGCATATTTACGTTGCTTGAAGATTGAAACGAAACTGACCTGAACTGAACACTAAACGAGAAAAGATTTCAACAGAATACGTTACAGTGGCCTTCAGTTGATCGATTTTTAAGTATATATATATAACGTATAAAAGAGTTCGATTTATCCTCAGGCAGTCGAAGAATGTCTACCGTCTATTGTTTGATCCGCTTCGACTGAGCCGATTTAGTTTCCGCGTCACGAAAATAGCTATAACTCTGTAAATAATTTTAATTTTGAAAAATCTTTTTAGGAGCATATTTTTAAAACTACCAGAATATGCAAAAAAAAAAAATTAGATTTTTTCATATTTCTAGACTAGAATACTCCCTTAAAATTCGAAGAAGTCATCATTATTAAGTGTAATCATTTTTAAATTAGCATTTTTTAGTTCAATACATTTTTAACATAAATTTAATAGAAGAAAATTCTGAATATTAATATGCCCTTGAAGTAGAATATACATTATTATGAAATTTTTAGTGCATATTCGTTTACAAATTTTAATCTTTCATGCACATTTTTATCCATATATTGGGGGTTTTTGATGTATATAATCCGAACTCTAGTCATAAAACATTACTAGTTTACAGCAAAAAAACGAATAATCACTTGGAAATTTTTTATTGTAAAATATAAAGGAAACGCAATCATACGATTTCGTTAATTGATTAAAAATAAAATAAAATAAACCAATTTTCAATTTTATTTAAAAACGATTTATTGAAAATACAAATCATTTACTTTACACTGAAATTAGAAGTAATTTCTTAAACCGTTTCTGACCTTAAAAAATTTCAAAATCGAGTTCTACAGTTTAGTTTTTTTGAAAATAGTTATTTAAGTTAAAATAAATTAAAATTAAAAACTTGTAAGCTAAAATATTACGATAATAATAATAAAGAAATGTTTACCTATAAAATACAGATTTTTAAGTTTGCAATGACCGTTTACTTTAAAAGAGAGTTCAGTCGTGTTTTTATTAATGTAGCAGTCGTAAACAATAAATTATATAACTGTATCAAACATAAAAAATCAAGTAAAAAAAGCAGGAAAAATAATTCAACAACAAAGCCGTATAAGAAAGAAAAGGATGTTTATCAAAGAAAATTTTTAAGTTTTTAAAGTTTTACGAAAATTTATACGAGCCCACTAAAAATGTTAATGATTTAGTGCCTATGTGTACACATTCCTATGTTCATAGGTGCGTATGAAACCTCCGAGCTAGTACAAGTAAGAATACAGATGTTCAAATTAGATCGTACACAATTTAACCACAACACAGTACGTTTGGTATTTTAAGTACTTTAAATTATATATAACGCATCTTCTCTTTGGCACCTGAATGCACTAGAATTTAATTTTTCTTTATTTTTAAAATAAAAACTCTATAGAGAATCTTTTATTTTACAAAGGGACATTATATAGTACTCTTTCGCATAATTATCTAAAAAGTAACTTGTTCACATCGAAATTTATTATCCCAAAATTCCTTGGTTACATTTAGAAGTATTAAGTTAAATTTATTTTCTTACGTAAAATTTCAAAACAGGGAAAAAGATGTTTTCTTTTTTTTTATTAATCCTCGAAGATTTTGATCTATGCCATTTGCAAAAAAATATCCTACCAAATAACCTAATAGTGAAATTGGCAATTATAAAGCATGTATGTAACGTGCGCCCCTCGCTACCACTTCTTCTGATATAAAATAACTAAATGTTGAAAAAATTATATATTTTATTAAACTTTTCCTTCCTTTGCTTAATCTATATTAATTATTTTATCTTTTTAATTTTGCTTTCTTTCATTGCATACGATTTCTATTTAAAATTTTTGCTCATTTTAGTGCTTCGGCTAGATTGGCGCTTAGGGAATATTCTTGATATTTAGAATCTTAATTATGATCGTAAGATTAATGAAACGAATTCATTAAAACCGTTCAAAACCGTACTTTTATGAGCAACTGGCTTTACTAATATTTCTTGCATCACAGAATACCTATAACGAGTCTTCTACATGGTACGTGTTATTATTTCATTATTTTCTTTGTAACATTTGTACAAATAAAAATTATTGCAACCATGACGTTCCAATGTCTGTGCTACATTGTAATCGAAAAAATAAACTTTTTTTAATTTTTGACATCCACTTATATACATAAAAAAACATTATCCGAAAAAAATGATAAATAATTTCAACAGTTGCATAGACGCAACCTTACAGGCCAGATTTACAACAAAATGCGTAAACACGGAATAAACGATTTTATCTTTTAAAATTAATTGAATAACGAATGCAATTTTAGTTCAAAGCAATTGGGGTCTATAGACGTCTAAACCTTTCACAGTATCATAACAAATTCATACCAAAATTCTATTAAAATATGATTAGACACTACCGGGAAAAATAGTATTTCCAAAAAAAATGCATGATATAACGGAGAAAAAAATGTAATATATCCGCAACCAACAACATGCATAAAAATCAAGGGCGCCGCCAGCCGATGAGCCAAGGAGGGCAAGAAGAGTTGCCAGCCGCCAGGGGGGGCAGGATGATAGAAAGAGGATATGAGTTATAGGAAAAATAAAATTTATAAGTTGTAAAGTCTTAATATTTTATTAAACAAGAATAAAATCTCAATTAAAACATAATTTTTGTGGTTTTCTGGCAAATTGTTCATGATTACGCGCCAATGAATATTCATCATGACTATTTGATTAAAAAGTTTCAAGGCTCCAGGGATGAGGGGGGGGGGAGCTGGCCCTCCCTGCCCCCCGCTGGCGACGCCCATGATAAAAATAATAACCTTTTTAAATAGATGAGAAAAAACACTGAAATCCTAATATTTTGGATATTTTCCTTAACCAATAATTACGAACAAAAAGAAGAAGAAAAATACATTAAGACCTAATGCCATTACAGTAACTTAACTCTTTTTTATTACTATTAATTAAACTTAATTTTATACTCTGATACAAGCGCCATTACAAAAGTAAATATTCCTAATTACAACTATCAAAATTTGACATTAAAACAAAAAATAATCCAGACAATGAAATATTTTAACATTTAGATTGTAACTAATGCGTATTGAAACAAACTAAAAGTACAAACAAATTCAAAAAAGGGATTATAAAAAGAAATTCTAGTCATAGTCCTCATTTACACCCGTTTCACAGCTAACGATAACTTTTTCAGTTACCTCCTGAACATTAATCAATATATTTTTAATACAAAAACCGGTAGCTTAAAGATTCCATCACCCACCACAAATCTTTAAAAAGTTTACAAGAAAACCCGAAAGAGTGAATAGAAGAAACAGATTAACAAACAAAAAAGTAAAAACTTATATAACATCCTTCGAATATATATATTTTTATATAAAACGAGCATGACAGTCACTACTGTGTAAGATTTGCTGATCTGAAACTTCCGTATTGTGCAATGATTCGATGTTTTGATTAAAAATACGTATTGCTGGTAAAAAAAGTAAGAAAGGGATATAGAAAAAAATTTTTTTAATATATGAAATAGCACGTAATATTAATTTCGGAAAGATATAACAATTTCGTGAAATAAATGCAATCAAATATTTACATGTATCCAAAAACTTTTCTTGAAAAACTATAAATTTTACTTGTTCCATTGATTTCGAAATTAATATTGCTCTGCACCGCTATAAATAGTGCCAGATAAATGTAAGCAAAGCCGTATCTGAGGGGGATTTTCAGGGTTCACCCCCCCTCACGAAATGTCTGCGAAATAATAACTGCTTGAATTAAATGGACTGAAACTTAGAATAAATTTATTTCTTTTCAATTTTTGACAAAAAAAAATATAATTGAAATTTTTATGAGCTCTGTGAAAACGACTATTTTTTATTTATTTTTATTGTAATGTTCAAATATTGCACATCCAATAATTGACTACAAGGCTTTAGTGTGCTATTTATAAATAAATATATTTCATTATAATACACACACATATATATATATATATTTATAAAAATATTTTCGTAGCCCCTCTCGAAATTTTGTTCTAGATACGGCCCTGAATGGAAGCATCCGTAATTTAAAATTTCCAAAACGATATTCACATTTACTGCCACTGGTTTTTCTTCACTTAATACCTCAGAACGAAAAAGTATTTATCGAATGAAAATATGAAACATACAAGTAGCTTATTCGTAAATATTTAACATTAATTCGCAAAACTAGTTAAAAAAGTGAACCGACATTATAACGATCGGCAAGTTATACATATATACATATATTTTCATATTTTATTTTATCTTTTAATCGATAATTTTTCCACAATTAAAATTACTCATTCAATTTACGCTATGAAATAATTTTCCGTAACACAATTGTAAAAGACTTTTTCATAAATATCTAAATACCGTAGAATTAATTTTCATTCACTTTTTCATGTAATATTTTCTGATACGGTTATTCTGACTTTTCTAACGGCTTAAAAATGTTTAAGTTGGATGACAAATTTCAAAAATATTCAAATTTGCTAAGTACTCAATTTTCGCAAATATGTTGTGGTAGATGAAACTAAATATATACAAAAAATACACAGATAAGTTAAAAATTTAATTTACAATTTAAAAATATAATTTTTTTTATCAAAACTGAAAATTTTACAATTTTGTTAATACAATTAGATAAACTCGATAGTCTTCATTCAGCCACAATGATCACTCATAAGCGTAACTTTATATCATCAAATTCTTCCCACATTATTAAATATAATTCAATTTAAACTTAATGGTTCGCCAAATTCGTTTTTTAAATCAATCGATGACTGAGACACGTTATCTAAAAGATGTCTGTTATCTTCTATGGTAATCATATTTTTATAAGAATCATCTATTAACACGAATAAATACCGATAAATAAACTGTTTCTTTTCATCTTCCATCATTTCTAAATATACAGTTCCACTTCCTCTACTACCTTTAATATAAAATTTCATTCGAATGCAATCGGAATCACCCCTTTTGTACAAAACATGACTTACATGTTGACGCCTGCCTCTTCGATTTTCTTCTCCAAATCCTTTGATATGTTCCCCTATTTTATTGGTAACGCGAGCATCTTTAGAAACGTATTTAAAGGCTTTAGAATAGACCGCATTCGGACTTTTACTGGAGAATAACTCGCTCACTATAGCGTATATTATAACCGCTCCAACTCCAAATCCTGCTATTAAAATTGTTAGGTAAGAAGCAGTTTTTGTTGTTTCTTTAATGGTTTCAATTCTGGTTTGCAGCGATGAAGGATCATTTGTTTTTCGATCAGGAATCAAATTGTTGTTCTTTTCCGAATATTGGGAAACTAGTTTCACATTGTAATTATTAACTGGCTGAAGTACTTTAATAAAGCAGAATGGGCATTTAATATCAAAGTTATTTTTCATAACATTCCTATACACTTTTGTTACAATCATTGTATATTTCGCGACTAAAAATGGTTCGCATTAAATAGAAAATGTATAAAATGCCGCCGCGTTCAGTTAATTTCCGTTGATACTAATTATTCATAAATTATAACTTACTATAATTACACTGAAGAACTTCGAAAAATGGCTTACATTAGTTTACAAAATCATCAAACAACTTCGAAATCCGGTCACTGATGAAACATAACTCTTCTCGATTATCGAGCGAGTATACATTTGTTCTTCGATATAACAATAAAGATCGATTTTATTTATATATTTCTTTTCAAAGTCTTATAAATCGATATATTACAATAATTTAAACGAATCACAAAACATAAAATAAACGTGTAATATAAAAATATCACAAATTTGCCTAGTAGTCTCAGAGGTAAATCTCTAATCATGGTACTTAAAAGTATCATGATTATGATGTTTTATCCCCGAAACTAGTCAGCAAAATTGTAATATTTTTATATTATTAAACTTTCTTTTTCGTTAAATGTTTTGTGATTTGTTTAAATATCGTTAAACTACATAAAAAATGTTTTGATAGTCAAACTAATATTACAATTAATTACTGAACAATAAAGCAGAACTTTTAAATTTCTGATGTTAGAAACATAGAAGTCAATCGTTACAGTAAAAAAACACGTCTGCTATCTGTAATTTGAAAATAGATGCGTTCAATGTCAGCTCCAACGTCAATAATAAACTAATAAAAACTTTAAAAAGAGTGTTCCGTGACAATCAGTGAAACATCTAAAGCCACGTAAGTTTATAGTTTAATAAAATATTATTAGGGATGAGAAAAAATTCAAAATTTGAGCCTTTTTATTAATTGTACAATAATCAAAAAATTCTCAGGGAATTCCCACGGAATGAAGAAAAAATCCATCGTAGAATCAATAATTATTTAATACAGTTTTATACACCGTCTATCAAATTAAAGTTAGGCATGAAAACCTAAAGTAAAATAAAACATTATTAGAAACAAGCGGGAGCAGTAAGAATATTACAGTGAAACATTATGGAAAGTGATAAAATATACATAGATTTGCTCTATTATCTCAAGATTAACGATAATATTTGGCACAGAATAAAATGATTACCCCATTACTGGTCGGTTCAATATAATTTCTCTAGCTTTTTTTGAATCTATCATCGTAAAACTTTTAACAATCGCATAAGGGTTATAAATCGAAAGAGAAAGAAATAAGGCACAGAAGTAAATAAGAATAATGTAGAAGAAAAAAATGAATAAAAAATAAAACTAAAAATCGAAGGATTTACTACAACAATGAGTGCTCGTGTAGAAATATAAAGGCCATAATAAACATTTTTTTCTCATTCAGCTATATAAAAGATTTTCCTGATAGCTCGGTTATCAGAACGGTTAATCTACTGCAGTAATAAAAAAAAGTAGTAATATTGTAGGAATTGATTTAAAAGATGTAGGATGTGAATGAAGATCTGTAGGATTTAAAATATAAATGGAGGTTTTTTTAGTGGTATGCAGTAAAAGATTCTATGACGTGCTACACAATTATTAATTCTATATTGAAATATTTCTTCATTCTATGTGAATTCTTTGATTATTATTAACATTGATAAAAGGATTCAAATTTTGCGAATTTTATCAAATTATAAACTTTCATGGTTTTAGCTGTTTCACTAATATAACTGTAGTGAATTTATACAATACCAACTTAAAACGCATAGTTTGTTTTCAAATAACTAATAAAAAATAATGTAAGTAGCAGTATTAAGCCGAATTTGTGTAATTGCCGATTTTATAAAATAAGCTTAAACTGTGCTGAATTTGCGAAAAGGCGAAAAATTTAGGGATATTTTACGATATCTGATGAAATTCCGATGTCAAATTATCTACGATACTATAAAGCAATTATTTCAGCGATCAACAAAATTTACATGTCATTTTTATACAGAAATATATACAGGGCCGTGCCCAGAATTTTGAAAAGGAAGAAGGGATTTTCTTTGCATATTTATTTCATAAATAACAATAATTTTCACTACTATTCATACTATTAATAATTTCCATCATTTTGATTTATGTATTAATAACTAGCGGACCCGGCAGACGTTGTCCTGCCTGAACGTTAGCTTGTCTGCTATTAGCGGATTAAGGAAACGTTTTTTCCATATTTTAAGTTTCTACTATTGTCCAAAGCAAAATCCAAAAAATAAGTGCAATTTATCGTTATCATGTGCCGTTCAATTCTCGTGAAACTCGAAATTTTTTTCACAAATTTAATGAAATCGTAAAATGAAGGCCTACACAGCTGGAATGTGAATGAATGCGATATAATTAGATGATAGTAACAGATGTTATAGGACAATTTGGACCGGGGTAGGTCCATGTTTTCGATTCTTTCTCTTTTTATATATAACCTTTTTATAATTTTTTCTTTAAACTTACGAATAAAGCACATTTACCGAAACGAAAATACGAATAGGTCTGAATAACTCTGAACACGAAAAACATACATTACAATAAGTGCATCAAACATTTTTTGTATTTTTTTCGTGTTCCGAGTTATTCAGACCTATTCGATTCGTATTTTCGTTTCGATAAATGTGCTTCATTCGTAAGTTAAAAAAAAAAAAATTATAAAAAGGTTATATATAAAAAGAGAAAGAATCGAAAAAACGGACTGCTACCTCGGTCCAGGTTAATGCATTTATTGTAATGTTCGCAACGATTCGCTGCCGGTCGCTAATATTTCGGATCAAGGACATTTCAGTTTTTATAAATGCCTCATTGTTGGGACAATCTTTTTGTGCTCCTCAAATTTCTTTCTTGACGTGATTGCCGAGTGGTATGGATGTTTCACTTTTCTCCTAGTTCTTGCGGTATTTGTGAAGTCGGGTAGTTTATTTTCTTTTCTTTTTCTTGATTTAGAGTGTATCGCCGGCTTACTCGCTAAACAATCATTGGCCTACATTGTTCTCCTACATCTTTTTATTATACATTTAGTTTAGTGTTGCGACCATTTAATGACGGTAAATGTGGTCCGCTACAATTCACAAATGTTAGAACGACCTTTCACTCATACCGCTATACCTGTTTTCTTTTCCGGTGTATGGTGAAGGTTTTTTTTTTGTTTTTTTTTTTTTTGCTAAATTAAATATGATAAGCTGATCATCATTAGTTAGAAATAATTACCTGCCTCGAAAATAATAATTAAGGCAACAAACGAATTTTATCTGTAACCTTTTGTTTTTACTTACTTGTTTATTTATTTCTGAGCTCGTCAGCTATCGAGGCATTAATCTAGCGCGCACTATCGTTTTTGCTTCCACTTTTCCGTTAACTGCTGCAGCATTAGGACTATTGAACGAAACATCGTTACCTAACCGCATCATGCGTCGTGTTATTTAATTGTAAGTACCCGGCGCACCGAGCAGTTGCTCGGCTCAGAAAATCATGCTGTCCTCGGAAATTAAATTATACGATTTGCCTTTTTTTTTCTCTTTTGAATATTTTATAAGAACATAACCAAACGTTGCGAAAATACCGAACACACATTAATCCACGAATACAAACGGATAATACGCGAGTAACGGATGGGTGTCACATGCGAACATGGGTTATCAGGAAATAATACAAATAGTGAATAAAAAAAGTCAAGAAAGTCAACAATTAAAGAACAGCGATTTTGCAATCAGATACTTTATAACTGCTAACGGAAACGATTTGGTTTTAAACGATTCAAAATCGTGAACATAATAAACCACATTTATCGTGAACTAAATACAAATAGGTCTGAATAATTCTGAACACGAAAAACATACAAAAAATGGTTCATGAAATATTTTACAAATACCCTAACTAAGAAAAGAAAAAAACAACCATGCCAATACATATATATATATATATATCTTTTCCGGTGTTGTTTGTTTTCTGAACTATCGTCTGTATTGCCCTATACTTATTCAGCTTTATAATTTGTGGAACCCCCTTAAACCCGCGAAAATGAATTTTGCCATGTTTATTTTTGACTTTTAAATAGTCTATATTGCTCTTCGTGACCCCATAAATACACTGTCCAGGATAGTTTCGGGGAGTCATCGAGGACATACAGAACGACAGACATGCATTAAAAAGAAAACGTAGACCATAAGAGCAGACTACAAAAGAAGAGTAGCTCCGGTGCTGAACATGTAACAAATGTGGCAATAATAGCAAGAATAGGGGAACAACGAAAACTATTCGAAAGCAGTAAAAATCGAAAAATGAAATATCCTGGCTAATAAAATAAGAGAAAACGGTTTGTTTACGATGGCGGTATAAGGAATGATACATTTCGTCTTTTTTTTCGTGTAACCCGATTCGGGTGTAGCTTAACCATTTTTCATGGACTCCACCATTTGACGAAATTTGTCTCCACTTCTTGCGACCTGCACTAATTCTCCTACTTTTGTAACTCCAGTTCATGTCTTAATATTTTGAAGCCAAAAAATCCTTCTTCCTCGTTTCCTTTTCTCTTCTACCGCTCCCATCATTATTGTTTACAAAAGGTGAAATGTTGGTCCCCTCATAAAACGTGCAAAAAAATTTGTTTTTCATTTTCTAATTATGTCCATTAGTACCGGATCCGTTTTCATTAACTGTAGCGCAACGCCGCATTACTGTTAGTTGCGTAAGAATTTCCAATTTGCGTAAAAGTAATATTCCCGGTGCGAAATATTCCGTTGCAGGATTTTATTTCTCTGTAAAAAATAATAGAAAACGTTACCTTTATTTTTAACTCTCTGCAATGAGTACAGGAATTGGGCTGGGAGTGCGACTTGTTTGTTTAAATCATGTCATGGAGTTTTAATGATTTCAGTAACGGAACACAACGTATTTATTACACTTACACCATAAATTAATATAATGTTATTTAGAGTTTATTATTTATCATAGTAATCATTTTATTTAAATTTTAATTAATGAATTTTGTGGTTTTGAATGCACTAAAGATATGATCACCACCGATAGGACAATGAACTATCACTTTCAATTTAATTCTTTTTCTCAAAAAAATATCAATATTCAATGCGGAATTTGTTGTTGTTACGAAATCATGTGACAGCAAAACTAAACTGAACGTCACATCGTGACACCATTTTTGACATTCTTTTTTTAATGTTGCGACTTCTTTGATGGATTTTTCAAAATTCCCTTTCATACAAACCTTGTCCTGACAATTACGGACACAGCAAAAAACAAAAAAAACAGCCAAATCAGTCGAGTCGTTCTCAAGTTATGATCTTTTATACATGCGCAATAGATTTTTATGCATATATATACTATTAAAGGAGCCCGTTGAAACCCGACGAACGACAGAATTCACGACCGCGATCTAAATAACGCATACCGGAATAAGTTCTGGCTGGATTCCGGTTTGCTTTTTTGAGGTTGAAGTTTATTTCCATATTCGACGTAACGATCTTTATATGTATGTTTATGATCAGTGGATAATGGTCACTTCCTCCCACATCGGCGTGTAGATGGGTATCTACTAAATGCACGATATGACTTGTACTTAGGATAAGATCTATTAACATCTTCTCCATTTCTTATTTTAAATGTACAGTCATTTTAATTTTTTCGAACAAATATCTAGCCTCTCTTCGTCCATTCATATGTATAATTCACTGCTCTGGGTTTCTGCTTTGTCTGCCATAGTAAGTTTTTGTAGTATTTCGACAAGTTTTCACTTATGTAAATTTGAAACGGACTGACCTCATTTCTTGTAATTTCTTTATCAAATACTTGCACCTTTCGTTTATTTTCTAAAATCATTTCATCTATGCATCTTCCTGTTTTTGCAACATATCGGTTTCGATAATTTTTAATTTTCACTTCGTATCCGATGACATACTATTATTTCCTCTTTTTTAATTTCTATATCCAACTTCTTCGTCATTTGTATTATGGTTTCCGAAATATCCTCCTTTGGCCTTTCTGTAACTCCGCGGAACTCAATGTTGTTCTTCCTGCCATACCGCTCTAGTTCATTTACTGTATTTCGCAGTAATGCTATTTCTTAATCCTTCTTTTTAAATTCTGCGGTTAATGAATTTAATTGCTCTCTCAGATCTTTCACCTCGCTTATTAGTGAGTCATTGGTTTGTACAATGTCATCATTTTTGTTTGAAATTTACTGTAAAATTTTTTTTATTTCTGGCACATCTTTTTTAAATTCCTGTATATCATATTCTTCTATGTCTGATTCGTCCTCATACTTCTGATGTGGGTAATTTTTTTGTTTTACTTTTTTTTTCGCGGTAGGTTCCATGCTGCCCGAACTGGACTCGCCGCGTTTTCTTTTGATATCTTTTGTGGTAATAGATACCGGCTTTGTTGTTTCTTTTGACATTCCTAAGTATAGATTTCGATTGGCTGTGTAATACTTGTAATAGATAACAATTTTAACTTGTTACGATGCGTGAACGATGAACGCAATATATAACTAAACTTCTTACCACTCATTATATTTAACACAAGTTACAATACCGATCCGGCAAATTTACAAAAAAAGACAATATTTATTATCGGCATTAGATACGCGTAGAAAATAAATTATAGTTAATTTTAGTTTATTTAATTAAAATAGTCAACTTCTGAAAAAGCGTGTTTCTGTTGAAAAAAAAAAAAAACAACAAATATATGTATAAAAGATTTTTTAAATTCGTTACAAATTCGTATACCTTCAAAATTTAAACTGAATAACGGACAAACTGTTTAGCTTCTTTTAACACAGTACTGCCAAGTTTTTTATTCTGCATATTTCAAAGAATGAAGGCTCTCCTCTGCAGCCAGCGTTTATTAACGATAGAATTTCAAAACAAACCTTAATGATAGCAAATGCCCTAATTCATGGATTTACAGAATGTTATGGAATTCCAGATGATCAATTTCTCGACTTTTATACATCGTATTTAAATTTATAAATATACATTATTTCTCACTTTTTTTCCACTTTCATCGCAATAATAATATTTGGTAATTCTTTTTCAACTAATATCCAGCTCATCTTCACTGGTGGTTTTTAACGCAATTCAAAAACCCAGCTGACTGCAAATGAAATCATTGTTTTTTTGAGTTTTGAACAAACGAACGCGATGTTTCTACTACAACTTTATTATCGAAACTGTTAACAATGAGACTTTATGACAAGTTTATATACAAAATGTATTGGTTTCTGGAACATTCCGATAATATTCAGAAACATCGATTGGACGATTACAAATATCGATATACTAGAAACTTCTAGATAAGTGATAACTGATAACAGCATAGAATAGAATTATGAGAATAGAAATTTCAATACTTTCCCCTAATCGAATAATTTTAGAAAAAGAAAACGAACGCAAAGTAATAATGAAAGAAATTAAACTGGCTTAAGGCCTAATTTTCTTCGTAAAATTAAAAGTCGAGTATGTGGCATAGGCTTTGTAAATAAATCTGCCAACTGGGATCCAGATTCAATGTGGCAAACCTTCAGCATGCTCTCCTTGATTCTGTCGCGGATGAAGAAGTGCTTCCGCTGAATGTGTTTCGTGCGAAAATGAAATTCAGGATTCTCTGATAAGCGTTTGGCAGCCTGATTGTCGATATACAAAATAGGAATTTCTGACAAACCAGTAATCTCCTTTAACAGCCTTGAAATCCAAATGATTTCCTTTGATGCGGCATTAGCTGCAATCATTTCAGCTTCACAGGTTGAGTCTGCTACGAGTTGTTGACGGCGACTAAACCAGGTAATTGCTGCATCAGCAAATTTGATTACATCTCCACTGGTTGAACGATAAGTTAAATGACATCCGGCAAAATCGGCATCACTGTAGCAACCAAGTGATCGACTATCTGGTTTGCAACTGTAGGTTAACTTCAAATCTTTTGAGCCGGATAGATAACGGAATACTCGCTTAACTCGTCCTACATCTTCTAATGTAGGGTTTTCTAATGACCGTGACAAAACACTTACGGCAAATGCGATGTCGAAGCGAGTACCTCTTGCTAAATACAGGAGTGCACCGACTGCAGATCGATATGGGAAATCAATAGGTACTTTCCCCGTCGCTCCATTCGATAACTTTTCTATAGGGGTGGAGACCGCGTTGCATCCGGACATGTTGAAACGCTCCAAAATCTTTTCAACAAACGCTGATTGTCCGACTACTATGTCGCCATTGACTTGTGAAATCTCAAGACCAAGGAAGTAGGTAAGACTCTTGGCTACAATCTTGAATCTAGACTTGAGTTCTCCGATGAATATGTCCAAGTCTTCTTGATTGGATGATATTACTAAACCATCATCCACGTAGAGTGCGACAATTAGTTTGTTTAAATTTCGGTGTCTAATATATACGCACGGATCTTCACGACTTTGTTGGAATTTTAGTTCAGTCATGAAGTCGTCAAACCTTTTATTCCAACACCGAGAAGCTTGTTTTAGTCCGTAGAGGCTTCTTTTCAGACGACATACACGGTTTGTGCCATCCGAGTAACCGATTGGTTGTTTCATATAAATTTCTTCGTCCAAGTCTCCGTAGAGAAATGCAGCGGATATGTCGAAATGCATCAGCTTCATTTTCTCCATGGCAGCGATAGCCAATAATAAACGAATTGTGTCTAAACGAGTGACCGGACTGAACGTATTTTCATAATCAATTCCGGGTCGTTGTGCACAGCCTTGAATGACCATTCTTGAACGATACTTGTCGATTGTGCCATCTGGGTTTCTTTTTAATCGAAAAACCCATTTGTTGCCAATTGCAAATTTTCCTGGAGGAAGTTGGACTAAGTCCCAAGCGTCATTATCGCGCATTGATTTCAATTCTGTATCCATGGCTTTTTTCCATTCCGCGCTATCATCTCGTTTCATGGCTTCGGAATAAGTTTTAGGATCATCCTCGACAATGAATACCTCCGCACAAGTGACGTAATCTTTTAAATACTCAGGAGTTTTCCGATTTCTCTTTGGTCTATCACTTGTAGCTCGTTCCGCATTTTCATAATCACTTTCTGATGAGGATTGTGATTTCTCAGATTTGTCTGGTTTTTCATCGTCGTCGTCGTCATTTTTGGTGGCTGGTTCCTTCTCCTTGAGTGGGAGGAATACTCGTTCGTCGTAGTTACCAATTTTCTCATGGAACATAACGTCTCTGGATAAAACAACATCATGTTTTTCAGGTACATAAATTCGATATCGTTCATCACCATCGTATCCGACGAGGTAACCAACAATGGCTTTTGAGTCCATTTTTCGTCTTTTCTGCGCTGGTACGTGAACGTAACATTTGGAACTGACAATTCGCAAATGTTTGATTCTTGGTTTCTGGCCAAACCAAATTTCATAAGGCGTTTTACCTTTGACGGATGATTTTCCCAATCTGTTCAGTATATACCCAGCGGTGGTAACTAATTCTGCCCAGATTGCTGGAGGGAATTTGATGTCAGGATTCGAGTATTTGAACGTACGCGCCATCTCAACAATCGTGCGATTTTCCCTCTCCACTGCACCATTTTGCTCTGGTGTATAAGGCGCAGTTGCTCGGCGTGTTATTCCGTTTCTTTCAAGAATTTCATGAATTTCGGCATTATCAAATTCTCCCCCATTATCGCCGAGGAATTCTTTGATTCGATGACCGAGTGTTTTTGCTTGGGCAAGGAATGCTTTTAAAGCATCCTTGACAGCCGTCTTTTCCCGAGCAACGAAACATTGGCGAAAATGGGAATAGTGATCCTTGATAACGATCAAGTATCTGCGCCCAGTGAATGATGGATCAAATGGACCACATACATCACTTGATATCAGCTCGCCTGGTGCATTGGTTGGACTCCGCGTACCAAAAGGGAGACGATGTGCTTTCCCAAATTGGCATGGTTCACAAATATCATCATCCGGTTTGACTTTGATATTTAATTCTGCTTCGAGTTTAGCCCGGACATACCGCTTGTCCATGTGACCCCATCGTTCGTGATAGAGCTGTAGGAGTTGGCTATTCTCAACCATATTTGCACACACTTCTTGCGGTTGAATTGTGTGGAACGATGCACGATATAGTGTGCCGTACTGATCTCTCGTACCAGTGAAGATGGTTTCTCCATTGACTGAGAACTCGCAGTGTTTCAAATCTGATTCAAATTTACTGCCTGGATTCCGATCGTGGGCAGCTAATATTGAAAACAGGTTACGAGATATTGCAGGTACATACCAGACATCATGCATGGTAGATATTCGCATTTGACCACTTGAATAATCCGCGATTTCAATGGTGCCACTACCAATTGCTTGCAATTTCTCTTTTCCTGCTGCAATAACCGTACAATTTCGGACAAATGGTTTATACTGCGTAAACCAATTGAAATTGTTGGTACAGTGCTTGGTTGCACCGTTGTCGATCCACCAATCATCGTCTATCTTATTGGTTGATGCCGAGAAGACAGTGCTACTATCGGCGATTAGCGCTACCTTCGTTTCCGTATCATTGACTGAGGCTGATTTGCGACCATATCCAGGTTTACCAAGTTCTTTGACACGGGCTGGGTATGGAGGCTGACCATCGGCCTTCCATCGTGAACATTGCTTGAGCCAGTGTCCTTTCTCCCCACAATATTTGCAAAGAACCTCCGTGATTTGACTATTGCTTGATTCGGTTTTATGTGGGTTGAAAGGTTTTTTCGCTTTTGGATTGAATTTGCCTTTCTTGCCTTGTGCCTCCAAAACCTCACCAGAATCGGGTTTTTGAACTGGTGCCACATTCCGTTCGTGGAGAATGAGGGCAGCGGAAAGATCGTCGATTGTTTTCGATTCGTTGGCCTTCATCAGCAAGTAGCTTGATTTGAACGATTCAAGCCGTTGTGGAAGAATATGAAGCACTTTCGAGACGAAAAGTAACTCGAGAAGCTCTTCAATACGTTCGACTTTTCGATTTATTAAACCAGCCTTGAGATCGCGATACTGGTTTTTAATCCGCGCAATGACCGATGCAGCATCTTCATTTTCACGCCATTCAGCGCTGAAGAAGTTGAGACATTGACGGAATAACTGGTCTTCTGCCTTGTTGCCAAACTGTTGCAGAAGAATCTCCCATGCTTCTTTCGCTGTTGTCCGTCCAGCGATTCGTTCGTGAAGCTCGTCACTGACGCAGTGAGATAAGACGATTTTGGCCGATGCCGCGGCCTTATTCCAGGAATCGAGCGCCTCTCTCTCAGCTTTTGTTGGTGTTTCGGAGAGAGTGGGTTTAACGCTTGTACCCTCGACGATTTCCAACGCGCCATAATATTCTAAAACGTCCATTACCTTGTCTTTCCACAGTGGCCAGTCATCCGGACCCTTGAGCGGCTTGATACCTTTGAGAAATTCCATTTTCGATTGATGTGTACTCGCACACAAACGTGAATCGAACGATGAAATTAATTAACGCGATAGCCGATCACCACTGATAAGAAAAGAACCGATAAGAACGATGAAATACCGATTGATCGCAATAAACTATCGAACGAACTGTTCACTCGCGTTTTTAATCGATAGAATTACGAATCGCATTAAATACACCATCACTAACGCGTATCGAACACGAAACATCGAATCATTATACTTAAATAACAATTCACTTTCGAACTAGTACGTTAAAATATTAAACATACTAAAATCGCGATAACTGTTAATTACGAACACGAAAATCACAGATTAAAGCGTCTGCGCCCATAACCTTTTGAGTTTTGAACAAACGAACGCGATGTTTCTACTACAACTTTATTATCGAAACTGTTAACAATGAGACTTTACGACAAGTTTATATACAAAATGTATTGGTTTCTGGAACATTCCGATAATATTCAGAAACATCGATTGGACGATTACAAATATCGATATACTAGAAACTTCTAGATAAGTGATAACTGATAACAGCATAGAATAGAATTATGAGAATAGAAATTTCAATATGTTTAGGTTCTATTAGTGAAAAAATCTATGACCAAAAGAAATATTTTATTTGGTTATAAATGGCTCTACGAGCACAGTTTATCGCTAGAACAACTTCTCTAGATGGTAGTGACTCATTTGTTATGGTGCCAGTTCACCAATAAGCGACGCGCACGTCGTTCATAGTGAGATAACCTTTTCTCAAAGGCTAAAGTAGAACCTTTTGTTGGTAGTAGAAAAACGACAGAAGAACAAAGCGATGTATTTATATACATTTATATATAACGCTTTAAGAAAATCTACTCCCTCAGCGAATAACACACGCATAGATATAGTAATATATCTCACAAAAAAATACATACATGGCAGGACGCAGAATGTAATAACGTTATAGCCTTATGAAGCTTGGTTTTAAACATATAAAACGAAAACCCAACGCCACGAAGCTGTAATTTTAAAAAAACACGAAACAATTGCTAAAAAATATTTAAAATAACGTATAGAAAGTGAATGGTTAAATTTCTATGAGACACTGAACCCTAAAAACAAACATGAAAAATATATGGGAATAAATGTCTAAATTATGAAATACAACAAATATTAGAATAGGACTGCAGTTTGCATAAAAAAATTTATTAACCAATACAGATACAATGAAGAAAAAAATTACACTTACCTGACCGTCACATTAAACACTAGGGACATATTCTTAAAGTATCAATAACCAAAGAACTAAATCAAATTTGGGGCCATAATAAAAACACAGATGAAAATCCCGTTCGAAGCTCTGAATTAAAAGAAAAGTGTAAACACTTACTGACTATATTCAAATCTTCACTTGCACAAAATTGTTACATGTCACTGAAAGAGCCACTTCGTCTCTTCAATGTTAAAACCACATAAAAACACAATTATAGATCGCATATACCAATACACGATTACTATTGTGTTGATAAAACGTTAGAATTAATTATTAAAAATAGGACTACAATGGAGGATTTATAATGTTAAATTTCACAGACATAATTGGCCTTTCAGCACGGGAAGGATACCACGAATTGCGTAATTATTTTAAACATAAACATTCTACACAGGACCGTATCTACACCAAAATATCGAGAGGTTACGAAAATATTTTTATAAATACATACATATATGTGTGTAGGAAGGGTGTACTATGATAAAATATATTTATTTATAAATAGTACACTAAAGCCTTGTAATCAATTACTGTATATGCAATATTTGAACACTACAATAAAATCAAATAAAAAATAGTCGTTTACAAAGAATTCATAAAAATTTCAATTTTCTTTTCTTTTGTCAAAAATTGAAAAGAAATAAATTTATTTTGAATTTCGGTCCATTTAATTCAAGCAGTTATTATTTCGGTAACATTTTTCAGGAAGGGGGGTTGAACCCTGAATCCAAAGATACGGAACTAATTCTACATTATTATTTGATCATAGTACTCAAAGATTTTTTAGTGTCTATGATGAAATTATCTCAAAATATTGGGCGTTACATTAATCTAATATTTCGAACAATATTATAAATTACTTTTATTTCTCAAATACAAAGATTAGTTAAATATGGGTTACAGATTATGGTATAGTATTAAAAACAGTAGGAGAATATACCGTGGATTAACACCAAGTCCAATCTACGCGCACTGTATATTGGGATATTAGAAAATAAGATCAAAGATTAAAATAAAATAATACACGGATGATATGGTAGTATGCGCTTCTGCGGGCACATTTACTACAGCCTAAATACTCTAGAACAGGGTTAAAGAAATTATTAAATTTAGCTAATTCGTTACAACTAAAAATCCCTCAAGAAAAGTATGGTTTTCACGAAGCATAAAATAAACGCAAGTCCATACTATTAAAATTAAAAACAAATCAATCTCATTTTTCAAATGTACAAAATACCTAGGGATCTATTTTCATCACAAAATGCTATGGAATGAAGAAGTAAGACGCATCAAACGGAAATATTCACAATCTATAAATATATTAAGGGTACTAAACGACACAATATAGTCATCCGAAAACGGATATGGTATCATATAGATCCTTAATATAATCACAAAAATAGAATACGTAGGTCCACTTGTTACAAGTAAACCGAAAAGAAAGCAGATTGAATCAGTGCAGTGCTCTGTATTCAAATCGGCTCTGGGTGCAATACGCACGTTAACTAACCATTCCATTCATCAGATTGAAGAGGCAGAATCTGTTCTTTCCACGCAAGCAACAATTAAAATAAAATACCCGGCAAGAGTTCAAACCGTTAAAAAAAAAAAAAAAAATGTATTCGGCATATCGCACGACGGTCACGTGCTGACTCCGCAGATACAGATTTCGTTTTTCGCGGTTATCAGGACTGCATGGAACACATAATTTGGAACTGTATAATGAATAATTCCGTACGTTAGTCTTTATGACAGAATTGTAAAAATATGGTACATTCACAGTAAGCACAAATAGTATGTAAACCAGTGAAGAGATTGTAGCAGTTCACAAATTTATCAAAAGAAATGATATAAAATTATCAGAATGAATAAAGCCGTTAGTTAAGAACCAGATAAAATAAATCCCAAGGCTTAAAAAAAAGAAAATAACCGATTTTGCTGAACACAATGTTCTTATGTAATCGGTAAATAATTTCACGAAAAAAAAAAAAAAAAAGTAAATTAAATACAAAATGTACATTAAAATATTTTCCAAAAATTTTCTACACACATCATGATCAGGAAATGATTTTTAAAAAATCGTAATATTTATCATCGTTCAATCATTTCAAAACGTGAATGCGGACTTCGAAACACAATTAATAAGAAGTTCGGCTGCAATGAAACTAAACTCGAGTTAGAAATAGTCTCCAAAATAATTTTGAGTACAAGTAGAATTTAAAGAAAAATAACAGGCATCGTGTTGCATGTGTATCTAGAGATTGATAATGCCAATAAAAATACCCGAAAAGTGGTTTATTACGCGATTTCCTTTTTTAGATATACTTATTCGCGAAGGCTAATATTTTTCACAACTGTGTAAAATTTAAAAACAAAATCAGGCTCACCGGTAAACAACTTTTTGACTCTATAACAATGACACCGACAAACTATTTCTATTGTAACTAGTTAAGCAGATGCAGAGCATTTTCTAAAATAAGTTTTGTCATAATTCTATTAAATTTTTTGATCATTTAAAATCTTTATTTATAAATAAGCAACACATTAATTTTATATAAAATATTTATTTGTATTTTCATGACTAGCGACTAAAACTGTATCAAGCTAGATAAAACTTTTATATCGAAGCTAATTTTACTTTCAGAGCAGAAAAATTTGCAGTTTTCAAATTTATTTTTCAATTTTCAACATTATACTTTACTTATTTTAAATAACGATAAAAGTAAAGTTTCTTTAATTTTTACAACAGAAAAAACTGAATTTATCTATTAAGATATGTTTTTGTAGAAATTTATTACTAGGTGATTAAACAAGCTTTGTCGAAGCCAATTTAGTGCTGGCGTAAAAAAAATAGTACCATTACATTAATATATTGTTTTTTTTTTTTTTAGTTTCGTCAAAGTTCTGTCTGTATTTTTTACTACCATTGCTCGTTCATTACCCATCGTAATTTACTGTGTTTTGTTACAAATCTAATTAGGCATGAACGAAAAAAGCAGAAAAACAAAAAGTGGTCTGTAGAGAACAGTTTACATGAACGATTGTTTTTTACAGTTTATACTTTAAGAGCAGGCCACTATAATCAGAGGGCGAGACAAAAATTTTTCAAAAGGTTTAACCAGTTACAGCCGAATAATTCGCTTTGGAAAGATAGAGGGATAACCATAAAATTTTATTACATGTTCCGCAACTTTCATAAAAATCACTGTTACTAATAAATTAAAATTTAAACAGTGTAAATTCAAATTTTCTACAGAGAAACTGAATTTCTTCGTTTCTACACGCTCTGTTCCAAAAGTTCCCAAACTAATTCCATAAAATCGAAACTAGCGGCGCGGTCTTCATGAAATTTCTGGTGGCGATAGGTCTATCCTTCATGTATACATGTACGAAGTTTTATTACATTCGGTTAAATAGTTGCGCGACGTGTTTTTTTGGCGCGGACACAAAATCTGCATGGATGTAATTAAAGAACAACGAATCGCGATTAAGTTTTGTGTTAAATGCGGTTCTACCACTACAGAAACGTTCGAACAGTTAAAACGTGGTTTTGGTAACTCGTGGCTAGGCAAAACATTTGTTTTCGAGTGACACAAAAGGTTCAAAAGTGGGAGAACACCAATAGAAGACGACGAAAGGGTTGGTTGCGGCCGGTGAGCTCCCGAACTGATGCAAAAATATCAAAGCGGTGAGAAACCAGTTGACTAATGATCGCGTTGTGTAACATGTAAAATGATAGAGGTAAACCTTCTTGGAGTACCTAAATGTGTCCTGCAGCGAATTTTAACGGATGATTTCCAAAGAAAAGAAGTGTGCGCTTGTCGTTTCGTTCCAAAGTCTCGCAAGAGAGCAACGTTTTGTCGAGCCTTGACGAGCTGGAAATGTTCGAAAACGACCCAAATTTTTAAAGAAAGGTAATAAATGGCGATGAAAGTTGCTGTTTTGCCCACGACCTCGAATACCAGAATGCCAAACGGATTGAACCGAATTAATCGAAACCCACAAAAAAAAGTCGCGCATCCATAAAATGTTTTGTACGGCAGTTTTTGTCGCAGAAAATAATCACGGTGTTAGACCATTCACCCTATTCGCCAGATTTGACCCCCCCCCGGAATATTTTCTATTCCAAAACTCGAGTAAAAATTGAAAGGAAAGATTTTTGACGCGATTCCGGCCAATCGGGCGAATGTAAACGCGGAGCTAAAGAGGATTCTAGTTTTTAATGCCCATAGGAAAGTTTAAAACTCGTGCTGAATGTTGTATCTCGTCTAAGGAACACTATTTTGAATAAGTTTTGTGAAAAATAAATTTTTCGAATCGTACATGTGTTTTATTTGAACCGGTGCGGGAACTTTTGGAACAGACCGTATACATTAATAGCCATTTTTCTAAATTTTTATTTTTTCTTTGTAAGGGGCTTAGCTACGTTACTGATTGCTAAACGGTGGCCAACCACACTTATTTCGCATCATTAAGCATATTTATCATTACAGTCTTCACACGTCCCCACTGTGTATGTAATTGTTTTATTCGCCGCAACAACATAAATATATAGTTTGTCAGTAATGAAAAGTGCGCGGTACGCAATAACAGGTAAAAATACAAAAATATTAAACAACATTAAATACATAATTTGTAAGAATATATGTATGTGTTATATATGTATATTTGTGTATGTGGGTTTGTATATGTATGTGTATATTAAAGTACAAAAATTATTTACTATATAAAAAAGCTGTACTTACATTAATTTCTTAGAATAAATCGTTTTACAATTCATATGAGATCGTTTATATACAAACATGCGTACTACTGTACAACGCAAATTAGAACAAATAATGTTATATGTACAGTTTAACTTAATAAATAAAAAATAATTTGTACTAGAAAAAGTCGAATAAATAATAAAGTAGTCGTTCAGTACGCTATTAACTGAAGAATTATAAAATAACACGAATTCTCATATTAATTTATATCATAAGATGTATAATTGCACAAAACGAAAAAATTAAATTTAATCTAAAAAGTCGAATTTAAATCAATTTCTGTGGTAAACTATTTGCAACGGATGCACCGGGAATTAAAACAAATGCAAATATTTTTAAATTAACAAAAAGTTTGAACCATAAAGTTATCATGAAAGCTTTGTTACTATATCTTACGTATCTCATCACACTGAATAAGGTAAGGCAAGCTCCAAGTTTCCGCAGGGGTTTTTAGAACGATCTTACTCTACAAAAAAAAAATGAATCCATCACTATGCAACTGTATCTTTAAGAAGAATTTAATATAATCTAAGAAATTTGAACCGAACAAAGAAGTTTCAAGGTATACGCTACGCTGCGGCAATATACACACGGAGGACCTTCCATTCTATTCTAGATTAAATTATAGTACAAAAAAAAAGTTAACAGTGGATACGGTAATCATTTAAATAAAATACTTCGCAGTTATTTGAAATGCTACGCAAATGTTCCCTTTAAAATCTGTATCAAATTTACTCTTCTAATTTGGATAAAGTTTGTACTAGTCGCGTGCTAATTAAAGTACGATGTAACAGTCAAATGTTAAAAACGAGTGTCACTCGTTTCATTATTATTATTTTCCAATATTTTCGACAACTTTTACAAATCACAACAAAATCAGCTCCCACACTTATCACTTGCACGTCATGAGTTCAAAATTTCTAAACTATGTGCGTTTCTTCTCTCTAAATTATCACATAATTATCGAAAATAAAAAACATGAATAAGAAGATATAATACAAAAGCGACAAAAAACAAAATCCTAAATATCGTCAAACTGATATGCAAATATTGCTTATAATTTTTAGCAACTACGCAAAAAAATAAATCGAATAAATTAAAAAAACGTTATAGTAGCACAGGATGAAATACGTTAAATAAGGAAAACGTTTAAAATTTAAACACGATTTACCGGATATTATATTAAGATTTTTAATAAACATCGCGTCCAGCTGCCGTGATTAGGCAATAGTATTTTGTTCGAGAAATGTTAGAAGTTCAGATTTCACAATCACAAATTGAAAATACAAAAAATCAACATTTATGCTAGATTAGTATTCATAAAAAATGAACCTCCTCCAAAAACAAATAAAAATAAATAAATAAATACATAATAGCAATTTAACACTTGGCGGCGAATATATACCGCTTACCTCGTAGAGTAATAACGAGAAATTCACATCCGTTAACAAACAGCTCGATAAAGTTTAATAGCTTTTTACGATAAATTAGGAAAATTGAATTAAATTATCTGCAAAAACCTACCATATATATTAATTCAAAATAAAAGTTGATCATAATTCCAAATAGCAATTTTACAAATACACAAATTTAAAATAACCGAAAGAAACTAAAGATAAATAAAAATACTTACAAATCAGCGCGCACAGTACAAAACATATTGATTTTTTTAAATCAGTTTTATATTAAAGCGGAAAACTTGCATATTTTATATATATATATATAAAAAAAAAATCTTATGTTTCTTACTGGTTTTGATAAAATTTCAGAAAAGAAAAATCTAATCATCTTAACGGTTGCATTCGTTGGTGGGAAATATGACTAGAATATAATTATTTTTACGACTCACACACGCACATACGTACTTAAGCCCATTGTTTATGGAAACGAGTTTTTTTTTTATATAATTTTCTTAGAAAATCGTATACATATATATATTTCATTTACTCAACATTAATAAGTGGATTTAGTATGAATATGTTAATATGTTTTAAGGAAAAAAAAGGTAATACTCGAAAGTTAACTGTAATTTTAATGGGAGAAGAAAAAATGAAATGATAAAAATATCAAAAAATTCAGAAGACATTGTGTAAGTTCTGCAAATACAAAATAATGATTATTAACTATACTTCCAAAATTCAATAAAAATATTAGACAAAACGAACATATAAATAAGACTAGCTCATTTCTGGTTTTATAATATTAATTAATACTTGAAAATACTAAGAAACTATATACATCTATACAAAATTCACGATTTAAGCATTAAAATCTTTTCGCAATGAAATTTTTTTTTCAAATTTTTATAAGCCTTTAGTAGATACAAGCTTCTTCTTGATACTGAATCTTGTCAACTTTTATATTTTCCAATGCAAAAATATTGAATACGTATTGTCATTATAAAAATTATTTTATGCGAGATATATTTATCAACGCTTTTGTTTAGCGTTCATCAACATAATGCGTAATCGTTTTTGTACGTTGACGGTAACAAAATATCACCAGTATTTATTATACGCCGAATGCGATATTCTGAATCTCAGGTAGAAACGTCAAATTTACATAGCTGTAAGTGAAAGGGAAAAAACTGTTCAACGTGGCGACATTATACCGCGATTACTACTATAGGCATATATGTATTTTGGGATCCCGAATTATTAAATAATCAACAGCTAGATTTTAACAAATATTTGAAGGTGAAATCTCTATTATTAAAGCATTCTCAAGGTGAAAAAATGTACAAATGAAAAAGTAGGAAAGAAATTTTTATAAAAATATGACAGGAAAAAATTTGGTCTGAACTTAACTATTAAATCACTGAAAAGAGTATCAGTAAAATACATCTATGTAATAAATTCGAAAGATTAATTTAAACAACGCCGAATACGAACAGTAGTTTTTCCCGTACAAATCTGATCAAGAAGAAATGATCAATTTTATAATGATCACTCGAATGTAGACAGGCGTTTAAGTAATAACTTCTTGGCAGACTTTACCGATTTTGAAGATTTATGGACGGTAATGTATTTCGCACCTTGCTGTTGACCTTTAGCAGATACATCCTGAAATTGTAATAGATCGTCACCGACGATTGCCTTTTGATCGCAATTTTTGCTGCTCATTAATGCGTTGCATATTTTTTTACTCACTGCATCATTTCTCATTAGTAAAACATCATTCATTTTCAAATTATTCTTCTTCCCTTTGGAAGGTAAAAAATTTGACTTATTCGCAACAGAGACCGGAACGAATATTTGCCTAATGTTATCATCAATGAACGTTCTTGTATATTCGTCATTTGTTTTGCTACAACCTTCCTCGCCATTGGTAACAGCAGTTACAGTAATTATTGATTCCGACGTGGAATCGCCAGTATTAAATAAATTGTCGCATTCTACGCTATTCAGTAACTCTTCAAATATTTCATTTTCTTCCTGTAACAAAGTATATTAAATAAGAATAAATGTACGTAATATGTATATATGCATATATAATATAATATCCACACACATAAAAATAAAAAATGTAGATCGGTAAGCAGTTAAACATTACACCTACTATTATACAAGGGCGTCGTCAGCCGTCGAGCCGGGGGAGGGGAGATGATAGAAAGAGGATATGAGTTATAGGAAAAATAACATGTATAATTTGTAAAGGCTTAATATATTTTATTAAACAAGAAGAAAATCTTAATTAAAACATAATTCTCGTGGGTTTCTGACAAATTGTTTTATTACTTTATTCTAATAGTCTTCCAAATTGTTCGCGATTACGCACCTATGAATACTCATCATGGCCAATTGATCAAAAAGTTTCAAAGCTCCAGGGGGAGGGGATAACGCCCATGCTACTATAATAAACAAATCGGTAGTTACTTTAATTTTATGGCCAGATTTTAATAACCCATCTTAAATTTCTTCACAGAATTTTTATTAAGCAGGATCGTTTGTAATTCTATAGTAACATCAGCATTACGATAGGAAAAGTGCTGACTTTTAATATTAATAAATTTATCGCGACTTAGTTCAAAATAAATTTAAAGAAATTTAAGTACAATCGCAAGCAACAAATAACTTCAAGCCTCTTGAATATCGAATAAGTCTGTAGTGATTTGTTTAACTCGAAAAGAAATAATTATCGAATACTTCATTACAGCAACGTGCAAATGTCGAAAAATTGTTTAAATATGAATGTTCATTATTTAAGTGAACCTGTACTATCTAACGTACTTTTCCCTTTTGTAACTCAACGATGGCAATAAAAGCAAGTCATTCATTAAATATGTGAATTAAACCCTATCTCCTATACAAGTCAAACAACCATAACAGATACAAACACTAAAAAAAAAATAAAAAAAAAATAGAAACAATTAACATTGTTATTAATCATTTCTCTAATTATATAATTAAAATTAATTTATAACATAATAAATATCTGTATTATTGTTATAAATTAATTTAAATTTATAGAAGCTACATTCATACTCGGATCATGAATGAATTTAGAAGAAAAACTTTTCAATTCCTACGATATTTTATAAATCTGACATTCATGTCCCCCTCCTATTTTTTACAATCCTGAATTTATGATTTTTTTTTTTATCTATATTAATTTGAATTATTGTAAATTTAAAATTAAATTTTATATAAAACAACCTGAGAATTAAAACAAGATATATTATCCAAATCAGATATATTAATTAAGGATGCTCCTTGTAGATCTAAATCCTTAATCTTGTTCGATTCAGAATCATTTTCATCATCGTATTCATCATCACACAGTTCTTCTTCATCTTTATCTTGCATACTATACGAATTTTTAAGTTCTCCTTTTTCCAATAATTCTAAATGTTCTAAAAACGAAATAATTATAGGATTAATAATAAGTACACGGTAAAAGGGTAATACTAAATTATGTATAAATTATACACACACACATATATATATATGGGGGCGCGAGCGCGCGTTTGTGACGTTATTTACATTAGATTTGAAATATTATTTAAAAACGGTATATCCTCAATTATTTATACAAAAAAAAAAAAAAAAAAAAAAAAAAAAAAAAACATTCAAGTAAAATTAGTCCTTTCAAGCATTCTCCTTTATATAATCAAAGTAGTACTTAATACTTGACTAATTTTTATAGATATAAAAAAACGAAAAAAATATACAAGCTTTCGAATAATTAAAAATAATAAAATACACAAAAAAAAACAAATTAAATTAACAAACAACTAAACAGAAACTAAGAATGTAATTCTCAATTCAAAGGCATATTAGACTTAAGATTTTTTAAAGGTGCGTTAATATTTTAGTTCGACCAAAAGAAAAACTAGTAAGCGAACATTAAAATAATCCATTAACCCTAATGCAGTTGAATTTAATATTATACGTAAGGCAATCTTCATGTAACAATAGACAACCACTAATATTAATTGCTATTTCCCTTCATTCAGAGAATTATTACAGATGCAACTAAGTACTGAATTTCTTTTAAAAACATAATTCTTTGTTATCGTAATATTCTAATTCTGGCTATACCTAAGTTTTACATTTACCAACTGAAGCAATTATTTTCAAAATACTCTTCGGGTGCAATTTGTATGTGTATTCGGTTTTGAATAAAGTATTGCGAGAGCGAGGGATATAGCGAAAGCTCTAGACGTAATACTACAAAAAAAATAAATAAAATAGAAATTATCGTAAACCTACCTGGAAAAACCATAGACATTTCAATTCCAGTTCTGTATTTACTTGTCCATTTTCGGACCTCATCGTCCATTTTTCCAGCTTTATTCGGATTCATTGCCCATAAGCAACCTTTCCGTTGCGTAGCTCCAGGCGGCTTTTCGATTTTTTCGAAACATTTATTTAAACTAAGATTATGACGTACCGAATTTTTCCAGCCACTGGGAGCCGTTTTGAAATATGGAAAGTGATTACTGTTTTCATAAAAAACATAATTACCCATTATACTATTCAAATTTGTAGCATACATCAGAAATTCGCAAAATATTAAAATTGCGAATTAATTAACAACGGATCGCAAAACATTAGAATTGAGAATACGTAAAAATTAATTGAATTAAAATAAAAATACAATTTTCTAAACTGTAAAAATATAGTTTTAAATAACGGCCATAACCGAACTACTTAAATTGTTATCGTTGAAAATTCATCAATGACTACACGATTCCTCTAAGATTAGAAAATAAGTTTGTATTTAGATATATTTATTAAGTATCGACCAACAATTCAGAAATATCCTTTCCCTAAATTATTCAACGTGAAAATTCTTTTCTTTTATAGTCTGATTCCCGAATATATTTCATTAATTATTCGTAGTTCATAACCGAGTAATCCAAAATTTTTATTCAAAACACATACATCGATTCATACTAATTAACGCATTAGGAGATTGTCGGTATCTAGACAGTTATATATTGCTTTTTTGAAAAATGAAATATTGCATTTTTCGACATGACCCTAGTCCGCAATTGTGTCTGATCATACACGCATATAAAAAAATGTAAAGAATATTTTACCACAATTTGCCACTTCATGTCGTACAGCATAACACTGAATCGTCTTTATGTTCAGTGCTAATTAATAATCAACTTTTAAAACTAACTTATATTTTACTATTAAAAATTTTTATTTTTACTCTTCATTTTAACGTCAGCAAGCGTCAATATCGATTATAAATTGAATCCTTATATTGACACTGCTGTATAGCAGGTGCGAATAAGTTACTTTCAACTTTCACCTGTTTTCTTAAAGACAGAATCGTTCAGAGAATAGGTCGTAATATTGTGAAATATCGACACAAATTACACGTAAACTTTAAAAATCGTTTATGAACTAAAATTATAATATTACTTTAATATACAACGCAAAGATGTACATTTTATACGCTTCTACTCGGTAAATTTAAATGGAAAATTTTAAAAATTATTCACGGAATGTTAAAACATAAACTTAGCTAAACTTACCACATAAAATTGTAAATCTCAGACACAGGAAGACAACCTTCCTTCGAGTTTTTTAAAGCCATTGAAATCAAACAGGAATAAGAAAAAGCCGGTTTCGGATATATACACTTTGACCTGAATATACGGCCGTAATCATCCTTCGATTCATCCGTTTTCTCATTATCGTCTTTATTTTCACTTAACACCTGTTTTATATTAGCTTTAGGCGACTGAAAATTGATTTTTAAATTTTTAGATCCAAAAATTAATTCATTTTCATCCACCTGTGATAATTTATCATTTTCCGAAGTGATAATGGACGACTCAAAATGGTCGGAATCCACATTTACTGAAACTTCGAATGTACTTCTTGCGCCGGAAATATCAAAACAGTTTAGGAAATTCTTCGCTTGCAGATTTATGCCGTTACTAACTTTAGCCGATTTAATAATTTCAACGGTAGTACTTGCGTCGTTGTACGATATACTTTTTTTCTCCGCATTACCGTTCGCAACTTTGTAATCTTCTTCATTCACATACAAAAAAGAGCGATCATTTGGAATGACGATGTTTGGATTCACCATTAAAGCGGACTCCGGGCTACCACCAATAAAATCCAAATGAAAATCAGAATTTGATATCTTATCGTCGTCGTTATTAATCGCCCAAGCATGCTTCCCTTTCCAAATATCATTTTCGTTAAATTTGCTAAAACTTATCGCGTCACTAGATTCTATATCAAAATCATGCTTCATCTCTATATCATCGCATCTTACATCAAACGGCCCATCTAAATCAACTTCTTCCTTAACTAAACATTCCATTTCTTTTTTAAATTCATCGTCTACTTTACAACCATCTGGAGGACTGAAGTAGAATTCCATTATAACAAAGAAAACTGAAATAAGAAAAAATAAAATGTACCCAGTTACGATAAATTAAGAAAAACATAAAACAGAAAACTTTAAGAACTGACTAAATATTAGTTTAAAACTTTTATAGAGCTTCGCAGTCAAAAAACTTAAACAAAACTGTGAACTATTCACCCTTTTAGTGCGTTTTTATTGCCTAATGCAAATAATTTAAGCGTTAAATAAAGTTAAAAACCGAATTTCATCAAATATGAAGACTGGAAAAATTTTTCACATTAATTTAATCTCAAAACATTCTTTAAAAAATCTGTAAAACTTTAAAGGAGAAGGAAAATTCTGTATAGTATTTCTGACTCGGATTCTATATTTTCTAATGATTTAAAAAAATCATAAGAAGAAACCATGACGTTATACATATAAACGGAATCCAGTAAATAAAATTTATATTACTGAACAAAAAAAAAATATATATATATGAAGTATACATTAAACATTTTGATTTAAAATAACCATTATTGGAAAATTTTATTTTTTATAGTGACCATTCATCCAAATTAGAAATTAAATAATAGAAACAGCAATAAAATAATCCCTTAAAAAATATATATATATATTACAATTTACTAGAATTTCAAATATGTCAATGTGTAATAAAAATTCTCCAAAATTAAACACTATTTCATAATTTTATGGTATTAATATACGGTACTAACAGTTAATCGATTCATTTTAGTTTTTTACATAATCGCAACCCAACTACAATTCCTTTAAAATTATTTTTATGACAAAAATAAAAAAGCCTAATGTAGCTCTACATTTCAAGATAGTGATTTCGAAATATTTAATTCTATTCCGGCATAATCTATTTAACGCGCGTAGCACTAGACGAATTATAGGTTTAAAATCAGTCAAAAGATGGCAGCACTATTGAAATTATTAAATTCAATATGAAAATATATTAAATTTTATCGACTTAAAAACAACGTTACATTCATTTTTCAATGATAATTTACGTAAATTAAATTAAATACGGAAAGAATTCACACATTAATAAACTTACTATTTAATTAACCCAACTGCTGACATCGATATTACATCTTCCGACTGATAACTCTACATGTATAAACGCCGAAATATGTTATAATTGAGTAACACAAAATGTTTTCATCGTTGTTCTTCATCGTAGTATTTACTAACGTAATTAAACATCAACTTTACGGATGTAGCCACAAACACTGCTTATTTAATTTAATAAAATAATCGAAATTTTTTCTAATGTAAATATAAATCTATTCACACGGCAAAAAAAAAAAAAACAACGCATTTTTAAACATAATAAAGCAAAATTTGCTAATTAAATCGCAAAATCGTACGTTATTAAATAACATCCAGTTGCCAAATTCGATTTTAAATTAAATGAACGCTAACATTTCGTTAAAATATTGATATGTAATAATGTATATAATTGTTACGTTGTACAAAGCGATATGTATAAAAAGATATATGTCAACACTTACTGCGTTTAAGATAACGTATTATATAATCATGAAATTACCAAATTACATTTTCTATTAATTTAGTTAAGAAACAAAAAACACATAATTCAATTTCCCGCTTACCGGTAATTCCGTAATAATAGCGTCGCGGCATTCACAGAGGCCATTCTGAAGCAACGCTGATCGATATTTTTCTTAGCCTGATTGGTTGAAAAAATATTTTTGTTTCTTATTGGTCGAAACTACGACGCTAACTTTTAAATTTATAAATTAACCGTTAAACGACAAATTTAAAAATAACCTTTGAAATAATTAAACAGATTAAAATGAAATTGAAAAATAATTTTAGATTAAAATACTTTCGGTAAAAAATTTAATTTAAACCGAACAATACGCAGCATGTATTTGAAATCAGTATGAAGACAAGTTCACAATAATATATTTACATTTACATAACAAAAATACAGCTTTTTGATTTTGATTTTCATTAGCCGTTTAAAAACTTCATTTTGATTTTATGGCTACGAATTATGTAAAACATTTTTTTAAATATTTAAAAACCATAACAAAAATTAAATTATAAAAGTATACAATATGTTTATATTATAATTACGAATGAATTAAACTACAACATTTTAAATATCTTGTAATATATTTGACTGCAGAGTAATAAAATATTTTACATTAGTTTTTAAGTCGTTAATATTTCGCTTTTCACTTTTAGCTTTTTTTAAATGAATAAAAATTTTATGATTTAAGTAACGATTAAAAAAAAAAAACGTTTTTGAAGTATTATTTAAAATGATATTTAATAAATTACATAATCCTTATTTGGCATTATTTAAAATGACTACGTAAGTTATAAAATTAGGTTTCTAATTACTTATCACTTTGAATTCATAAACATTTTATAAAATAATAAATTTTATACTTTGCTCAACACATATAAAAATTATATTATTGTGCATTATTACAAAAAACTATAATTTTAATTGTTTTAACTCAAACATAAGTAATACAAAAAATTATATGTACAAAATTGAACCTGTTAAAATTACAATTTATTTAAGGTAGCAAAACTGTAATCTTTTAAAGAAGTCAATAGCAATTGATAGAGCTTGAAAATAAAAATTAAGTAATTATACGGATTAAATTTAATACAAACTTATATACAGCTTAAAATTTTGACTCTTAACTGTTTAAATTTAAAATATAGTTTAGATTTTCAGCTTACAATAGTTTAAAAATTGTCTTACGAATTGAATTTTAATGAAAGCTGATTGAAACATTCATTATTTTGCAATCTTTACCACAGAGCTGAATAAGCTATAGCTCTTGAGTGTAAACCTTTTTGATAGCAACAGTTTTTATTAGTGTTACACTTCTTGGTATTGTTATTTATTTAATTATTATTTTTATTTAAAAGCTTGTCATAACAAAAGTAATCTGTTCTGAATGAGATAGAAAATATTATATGTATGCAAATCTTTTTTTTAAAGTTTATTAATAAATGTGTGTTTGTAGGATCTCGTTGGTTATTTTTACCAATATGTAGAATCAATGAAATATAATTGGTTTTGGTCTGTTTCACGCCAATTTTCTATCAAGTTCCAGCCATATTATTGCAGTGTCAGCAGCATTATCAGGTTCTTTTTAGCCATCTTCATGAAATATCACGGTCATTAAAAACACTTTTCTATCGACACCACTGCTTTAAAAGCCATCCTGGATTACTTTCCTCCATTTTTTACAGTATCCCACCATCCTGGTAACCATTATCATTGCGAGTCTAGTTGTTTAATTTATTCCATCAGTCCATTGTACAGGGCATCTTCCTCTATTTCTATGCCCTTCTGGTATTCCATGCATTATTGTATGTATGAGTGAGCTCGTTCTTCTTGTTATGTGCCTGAAAAATTTTACCACATTCCTGTTAATTTGTGTTTGTAATTGTACATCAATTTCCAGGTCATTCATTATCGATACATTTGTCCGGAACGCAGTCCACGGTATCCTAAGTGCTCTCCTATAGACCCACATTTCTAAAACGACAATCTGCAGGTTTAATGCTCCATGCTTCCGACCTGTATGTCGCTATTGGAAATATTAGACCATTAATCAATTTAACTTTAGTCCATTTAGTGATTGCCACATTTTCCCAGATCTTTACTACTTTCGCAGTAACATATCTTGCCAGTGTCATGCGTTTCCTGATTTTTCCTTCACAGCTTCTATTACTCGCAATTAAAGATCCTAAATAATTATACTTATCCACCACTTCGTAACCACTAATTTTCCTTTATTTTGATTGATTATCTTCTGTACGATCGATAATCATAATTTTAGTCTTTCTTACATTTAATTCGCTAAAATAAGAGCATCATCCATGTACCGAAGGTTGCTGATTCTCTGACCGCCAATTGCAATACCTCTTTGCCATCTATCCAGTACTTCTTCCATTATATATTTCATGTATATATTAATAATTTAGTCTACATTTCCTAACGTGGCCACAACACTAGACGTTTTTTTAAGTATTGCCATTACAAATTGCAGCCGTGAAAGATTTTTTTCAGCACTGGAAAGAATAAAATATTATCTATACAGGGTAGCCCATAAAAACCTTTCATATTTGTTTTTTTTATAACTTAGAGAGAAAAACGTTTATGAAAATTTTTTAAAAACTAAAATAAAGTAAAAAATTATTTGATTTCACATTACAAGTTACGTTTTACAAATGATACTGCTAAGATGTTTTCCATAATTTTTGACACATTCCATTAGATGTTTTTTAAAATTATCGAACACTTGGGTGAGCATTTTTCTTCCGATCAGGCTCAATTCATGAATAATATTCTCTCGAAGTTGCTTCAGAGTCCTTGACTTGTCTTGATGCACTTGTGACTTGAGAAAGCCAAACAAAAAATAATCAAAAACTGATAAATTGGGCGTTCGAGTTGGCCAAGAAATTTCTGTATTGCATGAAATGATTCGATGACGGAAATGCTTACGGCTCGATCGGTTTCTTCCAACTTTTCAGTGAATGAAATTTTATAAAAATGCAAATTAAAGTCATCGGATAAAATTCGCTGCAGAGAAGTTCGTTTAATTTTCAAATTTGATGCTCGTTTTCGCGTTGATCTGCCAGGGCTAATCTGTATGGATTGTCTTACTAGTTCCATTGTTTTTAGTCTTCTTACAAATCTTTATCGGCCAGTTGGTCCTTTTTTTATAGGCGCGTGGGGCTTCCTCGAAATTTTTAAAACAAAATATCACCATTGGTCGTGATGGTACCATACACTTTTCATCGAGTTTTAAATGTTTACAAAACGTGCGAATTGCACTAGTGTATGAGTCACTATTTTTATAAAACATCTTTACGATGAAAGCGTGCTGTATAGGTTTTCACTGCTCCATGGTGAAAAACATCTACTACAACACAATTCAACATTCGTTAGCCACCTGGAACTGCATTAACCATTCTTCTAACGCCGTCTGAATACAAATAAGTGGTTACCAAAATGTGAAAGGTTTTTCTGGGCCATCCCATAGCCTTCTTTAGGATAAAAGAAATTAAATAATTTGAGTATTTTATGCATAGAAACTGACTCATGTAATAACCTAAAAATGTGTGATATTATATTAATCAGTTTGCAACAGAAGAAGTTAGGAAAATAGATATATAAGTTACTTTTGTTTTTTGTTTACCACAAAGTTTTTTTTTTCATATAACTTTTTTAAAAATCTTCTATGAATTTTATGTTTTCGTTTAGTGTAATATTAATAAAATTGACTTTATCTAGTTCTAGTATTTTTGTATAACTTTGCCAGTCACCTAGTCTCCACCATACTTTCTTACAAAGAACGGTGCATTATTTTTAGTAGCCCACAGACGCGCCACTAATTTTAGGACAGGCTGATTCATTATATTTCTTTCATTATATATTAAGCTATTAAGTATTACAGTTAAAGTTTCAGTTTTTATTTTGCATATTGAAATAAAAGTTTTTTAATACCTTTTTAATGGGCTTTACTATTTTAAAGCATGATCTTGAATAGAAGGGTGCTGGATCATTGTCATTAAAAATATAATCAAAAATATTTTTGTTGGATAATTTTTTTATTCCTAATAATTTTTAGTGAAGTGAAAACTTCTTTAGGCGCGTTTTGCTGAGGAGTGTACATAAGTGAACCGTCACGCTCGGGTCGATGACGCTAAATGGGGCTTACTCAGCTCCACTCGACATCAAGTGCGCTCGGGTTGGTGACGCACTGAGTCGTGTATACTCGGCTCCAGTCGTCATCAGCTGCGTTTTGCTGTAATCAGTGTAGTATTTTAATATAATACGCGTGTCTTGTTGTACATGATCTGCGTAATATTTAAAGTGCTTACAAATTTATTTATTTAAATTAATAATTGTACTATCTAACATTTGGAAATTCTTTACGGCATATCAACTAAATTATTGGGAAAGTGATTAGGGCAGCCGATTCGCGCTGCTCTTCCAGCTGTGCATTACTGGCTGTGATCAAAATCCCGCCGTTTTTCGAAAAGAAAAAAAGCGGCTGTATAATCTGTTGGCACGGTCAAAAGAGTGGTACGCCAATGGTAATAATTTTATGTATGGTACACTGAAAAATTATCAAAGCAAACAAAATAATTGTGCATGTCTCAATTTTCCTATCATGAATATTTTTTGAAACATTCTGGACACTGTAATCAGGAAGCATTTAATTTTCATAATTATCATTTCGGCTTTACAACTAACTTCTTTTGTAGGCTGTATCCAAAATCTTTTTTTCATTACTGAATGATCATTCTGCAAAATGTTTTAAAATATAAATAACAAACTTTTATTTAATTATTTAACTAATGTTAGTTTATAATTTAAAAATAAAAAATTTACTAATTCAGAGGTTTTTTGTTATTTTCTCTTACTATATTATGGCCCATGAATACATTGCATTCATATTGTAAGATTTATAAATGACTCCAAACATAAGAATATTCTTATTGCTCCACTCTAATTTATTGCCTATATATTTAAATTTACAGAAATTGTTAATAAAATCTTATATACAGAAAATACTATTTCTAGAATACAGCATACTTTTATTTTTCCGTGAAGTCCTAATAAAAAACGTAAAACCTTTTGATAATAAGAAGTTAGTAAAAATTTGAAAAAATACGTTCTCCTTCAGTAAGTAATAAATACGAATTTATATTTTCAATAAAGTTGTTTAGAATTTGAAAAATTTCATTTTCAAACATTTTACTTAAAAACAGAATAAACAACTTCAGAACAATAACAACAAACAGTGAAAAATACTAAATAATGAAATCAAAATTTATAGATGGGTAAAGTGTGAGATTTAAAATAATAGAACGAATGTTAAAAAGAACAATCATGATAGTAAACAAAGATAACAGCTAATGTATAAACGGATCGACACAAGTTAGGAGAAAAACAGGATCCTACATTAGCTATTATTTTTGTTTACTATCATGTTTGTTCTTTTTAACATTCGTTCTATTATTTTAAATCTCACAGCTTTACCCATCTATAAATTTTAATTTCGCTATTTAGTGTTTTTCATTGTTTGTTGTTATTGTTCTGAAGTAGTTTTTTCTGTTTTTAAATAAAATGTTTGAAAATGAAATTTTTCAAATTCTAAACAACTTTATTGAAAATATATATTTGTATTTATTCTTTACTGAAGGAGAACGTAATTTTCAAAAGTTTTATTCCCCCAATTTAAATTCCTATCATGCTGAGAGATTGATTATTAAGCTGTAAAATTAATTTTTTTTCAGTTTAGCAGTTTTTTATGTACATTTTTTTTGCAGTTTTTGTACACTTTTTTTTTTATAGTTTTGTACTCCCAAGGGAAAATAACATTTTTTATCAACATATTTTATTAATGTAATTTTTATTTTGTTATATATCCTAAATTTCATTTTAAATCGGTTGTTTTTAATTCTGTATTATATATCCTTGATGATTCTCTATTTACAATTTTTTGAATCCATATTAATTAATTATTCTAAAGTTATGACTGTCTTGAAGGGAATTTAAATTCGCATTTATGTGCATAATTTTAAATTTATTGGTTGAACCACTCCTGAACTATGTAAATTATTACATATTTTTAGCATTTCTGAACTCTCTTATTAGGGTTTAGTACATTTCATTTATAAAATTTTTTAATAAAAATTCAATAATAAAGCATATTTTTTTACAATAGTTGATGTAAACTAATTTTTGAGCGACTCAAAATTTAATAGTAGAAAAATAAAGAAAATCAAAATTAGAATGACGATTTATAATCAGCAGGAAAAATGTGCTCATGTAAATAGTTTGAAATGTTCTACAAGTATAAGTATACGCATCTGCGAATACAGCTACACTTCACAATGATTCATAACTAACTCATACCTACATATTTGATATAACAAAAGTTACCGACAAGTTAATTGTTTACAAAATTTTACAGGATAAACTTGATTTTAATATTTACTATTAATTGCAAGGATTAATTTGTGGACAATAGGAAAAAAAAGATCTTTATTTAGGTAATAAACACCTTAAAACTTCTAACTAATCTAATATAAAGCGCTACAAATTGTAAACTTTATCCGGTTTTAAAAAAAAATTCTTTAGCAGAATATACAGTGTAATTTAGCTCGTTGGAAAATACAGCTTAAGCTTTCGCCTTTTGGCTGTTTAAATATTGAATATAGCTTAGCTTTAGGTTTTTAACTTACGGAAACTTCACATAGCTTTTGGATGAAGCTTATGACATCTAAAAAATGATTGGCATTTATCTTTTAGTTTTTAGCTGGCTTTCAACCCTGTTTAATAGAGATTATAGTTTAAAAATTTATTTATTATATTCTTTTTTGCGGATATGAAGAGAGCTGCGAATAGAATTAAATTATAAATTATTTCCATAAATTTAAGGTACATAATAATTTAATAAAAAAAAAGAGTAAATTTGAATTTATAAATAAAAGGAATGATTTTAGCTGTCAAAAACGGTAGTTCAAATAATTATTCTTTTTTGCACTTGAATATCGATCGTTCAGGAAAATAAAAACGAAATCGATAAATAAAAGGTAAAATCGATAATATCAATTTGGTTCAACTTTAATACACTATCTCCGAAATGTTCTAATTCGCAAGTTTTGTAAATAAATAAGATAAGGTCGAAGTTTATAAAGGTTTTCTTAAAATGCTTCATATTGGAAATCTAAAGATTTTAAATAATTTAACATCTAAACTGAAATTATGTAATTTTGAGTAAGTTGATTTATTTTTTTACAGTGTCTTGGTATATACTGTTCTTTCTGTATCGTGATTGTAGACTAATTTATTATGTAACCAAAAGCGTTGCTAGTATCATGTTGTCTTAACACCAAATAAATTAAAGTCCTCATAAAGATAAAATGTGAAGTTTAAAATGAAAAATTAGCACCAGTGACTCTTACTGAATGTTATCCAAGATGAATTTTTTCAGTTAAGGTTTATATGTAGCTGCATGTAAAATTTTTATAAATTATAAGCACTTGTATTTTTACACTCTGTATATTAGTTAAACTGAATTATATAAATTAAATGAAATTAACAGACATTCTTAAGATACATTTGAAAATTAATAAACTGCAGTACGAAAGAAAACGATAACAGCACTTTTACCGTATATTAAAAATTTGATTTGTTTCATTTAGATATCGTCAAATTAGTAATGTTTCAGCAGTCGTTACAAAGATACATAGAAATACGTATACTCGTATGTATCCAGCATTGATGGTTTTACCAGATGGATCTACAATTCATATTAGGTATCCAGAACCAAGAATGATTATAAAGGTATTATTTCATTACAAATGAGTTATGTTTTAAGTTTACTGGTATGTAGACAACTATACATGAATCAAATTACGTTTTTTTGGGTACATTAATAATCATGTAGTGGAAATAGTGTTACCACCAGTGAAATTTAGTTGATTTGTGTAAATTATGAACCTTACATACCAGAAAACAACACTAGAGTAACAGAAAATTCTATGAGAATATTATATTATTAGAAAAACATTTTATTGAGTAATGTTTATTGATAACTGTGATTTCCTTCTTTTAAATCTGTACATTTTTAATGCACCACTCTTTTTCCTTATAAAATGTTTTTCTTTAGATTACATCTATTGCCAGTAAAAACTATTTCCTTCGTTTTTTAAAATTTTCAACATTATTAATTTCTTACACTTTTTCGTTCTTTCTAAAAATATTCCATATTAATATAGTAATCGTCTCTGTTTTTGTGTAACGTTGATTTATGCGTAAGCATTGAAGCTTTTAGTGATGTTGAAAATAATGTAAGCCGAACAAAAAGGTTTGATCAAGATATCTAAATGAATTTTTGGTGTAAATGAAATAAGGTCTATATTGCTTTCAAATATTACGTTTTCAAAGCTGACATATTTGAATCTTCATTAATTATTTAATGTTAAGGCTAATATAATTACTAATGAATAAAGTTGAGCTCGTTTTAACTGTTAATGTGTACATATAGAGCAATTTAAAAGGACGTAAAATTATAACAATAATAATCATAAAAATAAATTGTCTGTAGTTTTTAAACTGCTCATGTCGCCTAATTCTACACGTTTGAAATGGATCTTTTCAAAAATGTATGATGAAGAAATTTAGATGCTACAATAATACTGAAATAATATTAAAAATAAAAATAAAATGGTTAATCTTATTTTTCTTATAACATGAAACGTACAAAAATAGCAAAAAATAAATTCGAGGAATGAATTATTATAATTTCATTTTTCAATACGGAGATAATTTGATTATAATAAATTATAAAATTATAAATTTTTGGAGTCTGAATTTGAAGATATCGTAAATTCAGCAAGAAAAAAAATAGCTTTAGAACAAATTTTAGCAGTAAAAAGAAACTCCAAATCTTTAATTAAATTTCTTTTTTAATCGAAAACGAAATTGTAACCTAATTATTACGTTTGTTACAGAGTAACCCATATAGTGAGCTAGTTTCAAAATTTTTCTAAATGTAAAAATAATGAATATATGTAAATAGAATAAAAAGAATACCGGTTGGAATTTAAACAAATTTCGAGAATTAGAGAAGCATTAATAACCCGTTATATAATAATATAAAAATGGCGGTTTTCGAGAAATACAGTGTCCATATGCTTCGAAAATTATAATTTGTACATGAACAGTAATGCCGATTTTCAATTGCAAAGGATTTAATAAATTACACTGCAGTCAAGTGGTTAAAGTTCGTATTGAACATTGAGTCAAAATAGGTACATGTTTCAAAGGGAGCTGGATTTATGTTGTTATAGTTTTCAATGTTTATACTAATAATATCTTAAGACTTTATTAATACACAAAGTGTAAGCAAATTAACTAGGAATATATACATAATATTTAGTACGTAAACAATTTTGTTTTGCCAGCGACCTCTTGTGAAGAAAATTCAAAAGATGATATACAAATAACCAAGTAAAATATAATAAGGATTATAGTTATTTCCATTGTAAATGCTGAATAGGGAAATTGTTAAAATAACAATTTAGATTTCGATATAGTAATTAGTAAAATGTAGTTACACTAAAACAGTTTACACAGAAAAATCGATCTATTACTCATATGGCCATGAAATGTTACCCAAGAAACTAATAAAAAAACATTAGGATAACAAGATAATAAATAAATATTGAATAGCTCAAAATACTGAATATAGTAAAAAAAAACCAAAAAACAACTAAAATAGATTTGTACATCTGTTTAAAACCTCCCCCCCCCCAAAAAAAAACAACGACTAAAAAGACAAGAGGAAAATTTTGTGAATTAAGTAATGTAAAACCCACGATAAACGAAGAAACATTTAAACACAAACCTGACTGGCATGATCCTAACGTGAGCGCTGTTATAATGTACTTTTATATTAGAAAGATATTTCCTGAATACATTTGTAAAAAAAACTTTTTCGGTTTAAAAAAAAGTTATAAATAACAGGTATTAATTGTTGACAGTTTAGTAGATGTTTTGGACCTAACTCACACAGACCACTTTTCGACCACAGCAGAACCACAGAATAGTGATCGGTCATGGATAATACTATTTTAACATAGAAATAATGACAAAAAACGCAATACTATTCAGACGGACCACTTCTTGGCGTCAGCTCTAACACCAGTCGCAACGTGTGGCTGGTTCGGCCATAAAAAAGTGGTCGTTGATGGTCAAGTTCAACACACATTGAGCCACTCGACAGTCAATTTCTGTATAACCATAGTACAACCATAAAATTGTAGTCGAAAAGTAGTTGGCTAAACTCACACGGACCATTTTTCGACCACAGCACAACCTCAAAATTGTAATCGAAAAGTGGTCCGTGTGAATTTAGCCTTACACTATACCTGAAATGTTTGGAAAAATTTTATGATCGACTTCCATCATTTAGTTTAAAATGTTTTATTTGTTCAATTTAAATATATTAGATTTTACTTCAAGTATTGTAATGATTAATAGCGGAAAAAAAGATGAAGCTATAAAAGAGATTATTTATTTTTACTGAATATTTAAACTGATGTATTGAAACTTTTATTTATTTTTTGTTATTTAACATTAAAAATACACGATTTCTAGTTTTTTTTGTTTCTTTTTAACGAAATCACAGATAAACTTAGTTTTACGTATTTTATAGATCAACAATTTATTAATTCATTAATCTGCATTTTAGTTACCGTTGGATATTAATACCTTAAATGAAAAGGAAAGGAAGATTCGTTTAAATAACAGAAAACCAAGAAGAAAAATCGAAGCAGTGGATCAGCTTAAATATAGTTTCAACGCTAATAAATATATTAATATGATTAAAAAGAAATAATATAAGAACATTTTTCTAAGTTTGTTATTTAATAAATTGCTTTGTTATAATTAGTTTTACGTAATGTATAAGAAATAAATTTACTTTACATTATATTTAGCGTTTATTTTCTTTAACGTATTAAGTAATATTTGTGTAAAATTTACGTAATCTTAAAAAATACAAGAAAAAAAGTATTAAATAAATAATTATATAGTGGCAGTTCGCATTAAAATAAATGTACAAACGTATACAATAAAAGTTAATACAGGATCATTTATATAAAAATGCAATATAATCATATATTAACATATCTTAACATCGAAAATGTTACATCACAGTTGATAAAGATACATATCGATAAGCAATATTTTAAAATAAATAGCTAGTTTTAAACTTTACTGTAATGATTTTCAATTTAAAAACAAAACAACTGAAAATGTCTCAATGAATAAAAATCACTTTATTATAGACCATCTAACATATTAAAACGATAAAATGATCAAAAAAGTATATAACATTTTCAATGTTAATACTACCACATATTAGGGTCACAACGAATCCGTAATGCACATGTTAATAATAGTTACTTGAATTGTGAGCATCTATACTTCGTCTCTGTTTGTATTATAACATATTTTCGGTAAATCTTGAAATCTTCCGCCTGTAATTTTATAAGTGTATGACATAGTGAATACTGTGCTAGCTATAACTGTAGCAAGAGGAATAAAATAGTTGTGCTGTTGAAGTGGCAAAGTTGACAATGATACGAAGAGGTGCGATACTATAACAAGCTTCATTCCAATTGATGATCTGCTTCGCAATGAGCTAAAAAATATTACGCTCCAAAATGTATGTAATAATATAAAACAGGAAGTAACGCCAGCCGAAATAATTGTAAATTCTTCTGAACCTCCGTTCAAGCCTACCGTTCCAGGACCTGCTAGTTCAGCTAAAATATTTGCGAAAGAAAAAATACCGCTAATAATGCCGAATCCAAAACCAGAAACGTAAGCGATTACATTACCTTCTGGCATAACTCTGCCACTTACGCCAATTAAATGATGTAAAACGTACTCAGTGTAGTATATCAATTTGTAAGTTATAAATCTAAATGCTTCTTGAATTAAAACCGTCATAACTATGTATCCAGGAATAAATGATTTATACGGAATTATAAGCCACAGACAGGACGAGCATATTATCGCTAATAACCAACAAAATGCGCTGGTTACCATTATAATAATTTTCACCGGATGATTTAAAATCGTTAAAGTGCTTAATGCGATGGATGGCCCATAAGCTGTTAGAGCACAACCAACAAACTCCAATATCGCCATTATAAATCTTGTGTAAACCAATCTAATAATACATTAATTATTTCATTGTAATCATGAAAACATATCAAGTAGTTGTGGAATTTAACTTTTTACTTCGTAAAAAACTTCGCGAAATACAAAACATTTATTTACAGTTCAGCTTTCTGCTTTTTGTTTCCTTTTTTTTTTTTGGTTACAGGACTGCACTCTTCAAAATTGGCTGGAATATCGATAATTAAGATTTAAATTGAACAAAATTATAGCATAAATTTTATATAATTAAATGAAATATTTAACGCGTAACTTGCTTAAAAACTCTATATTTTTTATCAATTAATTTTGTTAAAAATATTAACTTAATATTTATTTACTTTTGTTAAGTAAATGCGATTATCGATAGTCTCATGGATTTGTTTAATTTTTAAACGAACATATTCTTAACACGCTATCACTTTATTATAGTTAATAACGTGATTGTTTCTGTTGAAGTTTAATAATAATTTGATAGTTGGTAATGCGAGTTGTTGTTATTTTCGTTTCTATCAGAATTTTTGTTTACAATGTCTGACTCATTGGGTGAGTTTAATTTTTCTATGGATTGCACTGCATTTATGGAAATTAGACGTTAATTTCTTAATAATATTTCTAAGTAATAGAATGTAATATCAAAATAAATCATTTTTTTTTTTAAATTTTTATAATTGGTGTTATTTATTTTTCAGTTTAACACAGTATCGTATGAAAAGTACATATCGTATGTATTTCACTTTGAATATTTACGGTTAATACCTGGCTATACGTAAAGCCTTTAGCTGAGAGTTAAGATAAATATTTAAAAATAGAATACATAAAAAATAAAAAAAATAAATGTAGTGTAAGTTATTTACTTTTTGTTGTTTTTGTATGCACTTCGTTTGGTACAGTTTAAATAAACTATTTCAACTTGTTTAATTTCTTTTTAAATTGAATTTATGTTGCGAGCTACATTTTTTCAATGTTTGCCGAAGATGTTAAATAATATTTAAAATCGTCGTTTAATATTTTAATTAAATAAGAATTAGAATTTTATTTTAACAATTTCGGAAGTAAATTCCAATAATGTTTTGGAGTAAAGTTTCAAAACGATCGTACCGTTTTATTAATATGTTAACGTGTTGAAGGGTCTCTTTCGAATTTAATGATTTACACTGTAGAGTAAAAAAATTGTTGAATGTAATTTCAAATATAAAATGAAAATATAATGAGAAATTTGTAGAAAAGATGTTAACTTTGATTTCAACTATCAATTTTTGGGAAAAATATTTTATTTTGCATATTCACGTAAATTGATATTTGAACAGATAAGTTGTTTTTGGAAAAAAAAACGTTTTTAAAATATGGTATTTATTAATAAAGTAGGTTTTTTGATTCAAAATATTTTTTTTATATCGGTAAATTTACTTTTTTTTGTCAGTTTACACATGTTGAGACCAAATAAAGTAGTAATTTTAAGAAGTACAATTTATATGCTATCAGTACATCTTTCATGTATTATAAACTGCTTATTACATAGAATCATCTTATTTAGCATGTTTTGTGTACGCGAACAACAGTATTTAAAAATATCCTCCACATCCTGTCTCGCCAGAATTAAATATATTAAATGTTATTTGTTCATCGTAAGTGTAATACGGATGAATTAGGATACATAAATGGTATGATATTTCAATCAAGCATATAATTAAATTTTTATCGATGAAAGTTCCATATACTCTTAGTTTTAGTGGAAGTCATACGAAATACAAAAACAAATGATTACTAACCGTGATCTAAGTTTTTAGTTTGGAGTTATGTGCCGGTTATATAGTTAATGTTACTAATACCAATATTCATAATTATGATCTTTATGTTTTTGTCTTTGATTATGTATAATTTATTCGAAAGTTCCTGCTTGCACTACAATTTTCTATAAATTATGCAAATCAGTTTCACTATAATTTAGCAAATTTTATATTGATATTTTGCGAGTGGTATATACGTATACTTTTTCTTATAAGCGCATTTAAGATTTTAAGGTATTTCAGTTAGTGCATATGTATTTCCGAATGTATTGTCTTAATTAATTTGCATCTAATCTATAATGTAAAATATATTGTACGGATTAATTAATCACTTACATGTACATACATATATTATGTAATTAAAATAGTTTTTATACTGTTTAATATTTTTAAATAATCAACGGTATATAATGTTTTTCAGAATGCAGAAATGAAAATTGTGAACTAAATAACGATATCAAAGATAATGATTTAGTAGAATCTAATAGTAAGTTTTTGATTTTTATATATCGGTGTACTAGTGGTTTATTTTTACTAAATTAAATCATCAGTTCATTTAATTTTACTTTTAAAAGTTCAGAGTTTAGAAATTAGTAATTATTGGTAATATTTCTAAATAGATTAATAATTTCTGTCCTATTTAAGAAATCCATTCTTTCCTTATTTTATTAATTTTAACTAATTCAAAAAAGTAGGTGTTCAGATTAACAAGTATAGTTTCGTTGAATAACTTTTAAAATAACTTTCTAATATTGTAAATGGGTTTGCGTTTACATTTCAATTTTATATTTTTGTTGTAACTAATTGAAATGTGCGTGTAATATTGTGATATTTTAACTTGTAAATTTCCGTCGGTTTTATTTATTTTTTTTTCTATAGTTTTATTTGATTCTTTTCTTTTTTATATTTATAAAATATTTTGTAGTTAAGCAACGATGGGTATTGCAATTAGTGTATAATACATTACTATCCTGTTTTCACGGTGGTGGTAATATGTAAATTCTGTAATATTTTGATGTGAAAATACTGTAACGAGATCTGGAATCTTTTGTTCCCATTGTTATTAAACATTTATATCATTCTGCGAATCATTACAGTCAACTAAAATCAACTCTTCCGATAGAATTATAGACTGACAGGTGGAAGTTCAATTAATGTTTCTATGGCGAGGTCCAAAGGGTCGCGTTTTATATCTGTATCTATGTATACATATATATAAAATTGCAAGGCACGAAATATGTGTAAACATAGAATTTTTGAACTGTAGCACCCTTAAGAAATTTTTTTCAGCAATTAGTATTTAAGGTTCGAAACATCATCCAAATAAAAAAAAAAAAAAAAATGCAATAACATTAACTAATATCATTACATGTTTTTAAACGAAAAATGTGTATTATATTTTTCAAATATCGATTAGGCAATTATAAATTAGTCTACTTATGAAAATACAAAAAAAGTAAAAATTTAAAATACGCAAAATAATATGATTAAGAAGTCATCTAGAAAGGACAGAACTGCCTATGCGAAGAAAATTCTGAACATCATAATAATAATAATGAAGCACGAACATTTTTTGATAAAATCAGATATTGATTCAGGGAGTTTAACTTAGGACCCACGCTGTAAAAAATCATAATAGAACTTCTGTTAGGATTAACAAAGTCTAAGAAAAGTACTAACCGACAAATCGTATATTGGAAACATCAGAAGGAATGTGAAAAACGTTAATATTCAAGTAAGAATCATAAGAGTTGTCAGTAAATTAAAAAATGATAAATCATCTGATAAACGATTTACTAGAATCAATGAGAGGACCATTAATCCACATAATGCTTAAAGTTTGATAAACCAGTACAGAGCTAGTCATAAAACACGATTTGTGTTGCATTGTGAAAATTTTGTAATTAATTCCACACGTTAGTGAAGATTCCAAATTTTCTGTTAGTGGTATGAATATATTAAAGCATTCCATTTATTCATATCTGGTTAGTTTTTGGTACTATTACTGATTGTAAGCGACCATATTTATTTTATCTGATTTTGATTATTAAAAACTTTAACGTATCTACAATACAGATTTTAGTAAGATGATAAATATTTCTTAATGCCGAATTATAGATAAATTATTCTATAGAACTTAAATTATCTATTTTCATCAATATTTTTTCATATTTTTTAAAAATAAATAGCCTATTCGGTTTTTATTTATTGATGCGTATTTCGTGGGTATCCAAATTTTATTTTACATTAATTAGTTCGGCATTTTCTTAGTTTGTGTGATGAAATATTTCAGCATACTGTGTTTAGTTCCGTTGAAGGTAGGTTGTTTTCAATTACAATTATGATAAGTTGTTAAACAGCGGAATTAATTTGTTACAGAAAATGAAATTAATAAAAATGCGGAAAGTAAGAAACAAAATTTGTTTCCAGAGGGACCATTTAAAATTTGCAGTTCATTCATTAAGCCTCCAGGTAAATATATAATTTCATTCTGATTTTTCCATGTGTTCGAATAATATAATTTTGTTTTTTAAAATATGAATCACAACATACGTACACACGCATATATATGTATATATATGTATGTATACTAATTGTTTAGCATGGCTTTGTACATTAATGCCTGTTTAAATATGTACCTGGAAATTAATGAGAAAATTTTTGCTTTATTTATAATTTATATATATATATATATTATCCTATTATGGTAAACATTTTTTTAAATTTTTATTTTATCCTGTTTTTCCCACATTCGCGATAAAAATCCGCATAGGTCGTTTGATTCCCACCAAGAAATGATATAAATTATAAACTAAAACTTTCCTCAGGAATCAGTCTATTGATAAAAACCGGAACAAAACGGTTCAGTTGCCCGTAGTTTCGTCTACACATTAATACTTGTTTAAACCTTTAATTTTTTCTTTCGTTTGTGTAGTGAGGTCTATGTTTTTATTAAAGACTTATTTCTTCTTTTAGAGTTTCCCTTTCTTTTAGACCCATTTTACTAAAATCATAATTAAAACAAACTCTATGTACAGTAAACCACAAAATTTGGCGAGGATTAAAGATTTTAATGCAAATAATGGTTTCGCTAGCAACTGCTGCAACCAAGAAGGGTAATTTTGGTATTATTTCAATTTCCAAAATATAATGAAATCTATTTTTTTTATAGAACATTACTAATATGTGGCGTGTTTATTAAATTATGTATCCGAATATTTTAAAAAAATGAACAATTACCATTACAAAAAAACTATTTGTAATGTAACGGCTTTTTCATAATTAATGAGATTATGCAGTAATTTAGTATTATGCCTACGTCATAAAGCTTTTTTTCCGCAACTTCAAGTGTAAATTTGTACCTTCTTTGCCGAAATATTTATTGGCTCAACTGAGTATCATTTTTGAATGCCCCATTGCCTTAGTCATTACAATTATGTTTATTCCTTCGTCACCATGCCATTTTTCTCATATCATTCATGTATATTGTAAACTGCCTACCTCTATTTACTTGTGTCGGCTTCCGTAGGCTTTATATATGAGTGATTTTTGTTTCTTTTTGTTTTTTAATTAACAAGTTTATGTAAAGATTTCTCTTCCCTCAGTAGGGTCCAACAGTGAAAGATCCTCACGTTTAATGAAAATTTTCAGATCCAGCGTTTGGTTCGGCTAAAGATAGAATGGGTTTCGTTAACAAGTTTCCCTTTCTTCATCTACCTCCTCCTGCTTTTTCTCCTCTAGTTTTTATTATTTTTTACTAAACACATTATTTTAATCTTTTAAATTTTACTCCTAAAATTATTAATGTTAATGAATTAATAAAAGAACACAGGCAAATAATCATGTCGAATATGTGTCTCTACGGTGTTTTCTATCAATACTTGGGGCATTTTTCGACGCCCAAAAAAAAAAAAAAAAAAAAAAATGGGGCATCATTCTGGTACCAAATAAAAAAAAATTCGCACCATGTTTCAGCTCTTAATCTCAAATACGAGTATGTTCTGAATAATTTAAAAAAAAAAATCTTCATTTTTAGTTGTTTTTTTTTTAGATAATTAAAAATTAAAATTAACAAACCGCGACTTTTCCCAAATACTAGGAAGTAAAAGACATGAAAATAAAAAGTGTTTATGATTTTCAAATATGAACCCAATTTTTTCTAAAATAAAAAATCGGAATATTTTTTTAAACTGTTTCCTTCAGACATATAATCACCAAATTTTAATAGTGAACGTTTTTTAGTTCCTCTATTTTTGGGGATTTTTTTTAATTTTTTGATTTTGTGCAATATTGTGTGAAAAATTAAGATTGATTTTTTCGGAAAATTTTGTGTTGTTCAGACGTACGAATACTATTTTATAAATAAAAAATTATGTATTTAATGATTTTTTGAATAATAAACCCTTATCTTACCACGAAGATGGCAATAATAAGATTAATAAATATATAAAATAAATAAATATCTTAATAACAAAAACAAAAATAAGTATAAAGAGTATACTCGAATAGAACTAAAAATCGACATTTAAATAGAATTATCCTTCGTCATTATTATCATTAATTAAAACACAGTTTCTTTTCCTGTATTGCTGAAAATACGACACTCAAAATTTCTGTTGACTTCATAATTTTTAAGAAATATTTGGTACCGGTACCTATTTATAAGGGGAATAGTAAAATTTAAACTGAGGAAATTACTAACACAAATTAATAATAAAGAAAATTTTGTAAACCGGTTATGGTGTTTTCGGTGTTTTCTTGAAGAGCTGTTTTTAAAAGTAACATGAAAAAAAATGAAAAGGAATTTAAAAAAAAAAAACAGAATCGAAAAAAAAAAAGAGTTATTTACTGATGTATTTACATAGTGTTCGTGAACACTGCACGAATACAGTATTTGAATTCGTCGCGGCGAATACGAATACTGTACTGCGAAATTCGGGTATGGAATAACAGAGGAACTCAATCCTTAGGAAGAGAAAGTTGTTTTTAGTTGAGCGAAACTTTTGACTTTCGTTAAGTTGCGCAAGCGTAGGGTATAGAGAGGCCAGCAGTTTTCAGCCGGCTCTGAGGACCGTTTCTGGTTAGATCGCGTGACAGGCCTGTTTCCCGAGGAGGTAAAGAATTTAATTAAAAAACGAAAAAAAATTCAAATTATTTATATAAGTCCAAGAAAGCAGGGGCTAAGTAGATGGACAGTGTTTATACAGTAAAAGCGAATGACATGGGCAAAACGGAATGGTGAAGAAGGAGTAAAACCAGATAATTGTAGTGAATGAAAGTAAGGGTCATCACAAATGATACTTAGTGGACTCTAATTAAAGTATTTCGACAAAGAATGTAAAGTGATGGGAAACAGCTAAAAACTATAGTATTTAGTTACCATATAATCGTAAGAATTATGTAAACATGTTACATTATAAAAGAAATTGAAATTATACAGAAATTGTTAAGGAATCTTGTGCAGTAATTAGTTTTCACACTAGCTACCGTAAAAATGTAATTTTTGTATTTAAATCTTAAATTCACGCGAACTATTATAGTTTGCGTAGTTTTCCGTTATTGTACATAAATCCGTTAATTAAAAAACCCAAAAGTAATAAAAATGATTTACATCTAAAGTTCAAGTAAGCACACGAACAGGGAGATGTACAGATTATAGAATAATAGAATGATTTGAGGGAAATGGATTGGTGAATAAGTAATAAAAAATAGATCATTAAGGGAACGAAAGTAATGGGACCTTCAGAAATAAAAATGATAGTTAACTGTTATAAATATTTCGAATTTGAAGAAAATTTAAATAATTCGTCCCTTTATCTGAAAACGATACACATACACCATAAATACACTTCATCTTTAACCAAATAATTCCACCATCCCACTCGTTTAATATTAATTAGTAATTTTTATGTATACATTTCGTTTTTAGTTTCTTTTATATTAAAAATCAAAACATTTATTTTGGTTCATTTTTATTTAATAATATTCTTTGATTTTATTTTCTCAAATGAAAATAGGTTATTTAGGTCTCCTTCAGATTCTGAACATTCAGTATACTAGCTTTATCTTTATTAATATATTTTCTGGTCGCTTCTAGTACTAAAGTGAGACATTCCTCCGAAAATACGTTTCTAATGCATTATTTTTAATTTAAACTTTGTTATAGCGTTCATAATTCTATTACTTTATGAAATAGTAGTTCTGTTCATTATTAAAATTGAAATTTCGAAATCGCGAAAAATTTTAACATATTTCTAATTTAACATTTTATTGCCGAATAGTAACTGAAATATAAAACTGTGTAATATTTCGCACATAACGGCTTTTAAAATTATTATACCGATTTGTTAAATTGATTTTGTAGTTGTTTTTTTTTTTTTTTATTCTTCTCACGCTTTTTTGGTTAATTAAGCACATTGTTTCTCCGAAATTTTTATTGAAATTAGTTTATCCACAAAAAAAAGTATAATAATCAATTTTTGTTTTTAATATTTATATATATGTCCACATGTTTAAATACGTATTTATTAATTGTTCTGTAATAATCACCAGGTCGAAAATATCATTAATGATTACAATTTTTGTTTTCAGTGTTAGGCGGATTTTCGAAAGGGTCAATCAAAATTTTGAAACCTTCATCGTTGTCCTATGTAAATTGTATTTCTACGCAATCGAATGTATTATCTCCAGTATCATCAGTTTCAACCACAGTATCCAAAATGCAAAATAGTGATTCGAATATTATTAATAAAACCAGCGGCTCATTTTTATTAAATCCTCCTAGACTGAATTCGTTTATTAAAAGTAAATATTTATTTTTTCTTAACGATTCTACTCGTGCATTTTTCTTTTCTTTTCATGAAACGAATTTGGAAAAGAGTAAAGGTTCCAAAAAATAAAGAAAATATTTGTTATTTCGTTAAGGAATATATAAAAACATTATTAAGGCTTCTTCATTAATCTTTAAAGTTTTTATCTAGGATATCTCGTTCTTACTTTAAAAAATCTGTTGCCGTCCTCAATAGTTATTTAATTTAACAGGGTGGTCACCAAACCGGGAATAAGCCCTGGAATTTTGTTGTAAAACCGGAAAAAAAGTAAAAACAGCCAAAAACTAAATTTTTTAAAAGAAAAAATCATTTAAAGCGAAAAGTGAATGTATTTTTTAATGTACACTTTACTCAAAATAAATTACGAAGTTCCGTTAAATTCATGTAAAATATGGTGCGTCGGTTAAATATTATCAATAGTAACAAAAAAACATTTTTTTTTTGTGCAATTCTAGTAATCAGGAAATTGGGAGGATTTGGATACCAGGAATAAACCGAGAATTTAAAAATTATACTTGAATGGCCACCATGTTTAGGGTAAACCATTGAACATGCTCGGTAACATGTTTAGTGAGTTATCTCTTATTGAACTTCAGCTGCGTATTAATGTACTAACTGTAGTGTTGTGAATTATTGTATTATAGTTATTATAATTAAGGTTACGGATAATGTTAGAACAATAGACATTTTGGAGATTAAAACTACTAGTGGCAAAAAAAATGAAAACGGGTATACACATTGTTATTTAAAAAATCATAAATTTACACATATAAATTTGTTCCTGGAACTAAAAGCAACAGAAATGAAAAATTTTCGGAATTATCTTAGAATGGATAATTTCATGCTGTAGAATTATATAATAGGTTCATCAGTAAAGACTCTAGAGATTTTCGTATCCTCTTTTCTTAATTCACTTATAAGAAAGAAGAAGTTGTCTTTTTTTTCATTTCTTAATGAACTTATTATCTGCATTCGGAAAAATAGTGTTGTTTCGATTTGCAAATGTACTTATTTGAAACGTCCTAGAGACCGATTTAATTAAATTAATTTCTTATCATTAAAAAGGAAATTTTGTAAATTATTAAATAAATACGGAGGGAGCATTGGTTTATTTGTTTTTTTTTTGTGAGTCAGTGATAACCTGCGTTGTTAACTGGAGAGTGTGAAATTATTGTACTATTGTGATTAATTATCGTTAAAATCATTATACTTACCAGGTAACATGCAAAGCTCGTGTTTCTTTCTTTGCTAATAATAGTTATTCTGTTTTTACGAAGATCTGTTTAGCATTTTATTTATTTTTTTTGATTTTAGGTCCAAATAAAGAAGAACCATTGAATCGGACGGTACGAAATGAAGAAAGTCAAATGTCGAATATATCAAGTGTTAGTATCTTTTTTTATTTTATTTTTTGTTGTAGTTTTTTCTAAAAAATTGTTCGAAAGAATTAAAATAGTTTTTATACTTCTCTATGCGCATACCGAATCGAATGTCAAGTGAATGACATGACGATTGAGTAAGTTAGCTAGCAATTAAATTAAACGGTGTACCATATGGGTGTGCCATATGAAGTTAATGAATGACAAACTGCTGCATCAGACACAGCCAAAGCTCGATCTTAGACCGAACTAGTAGAGTTAGAAGTACTGCACACTGTACTGGCCACGCTACCTGTCGGAATTTACAAATCTTTCATCTCAGTACCTACTCATATAATGCAGCAAGATAATATAGGGTTAATAAGTTACGCCAACGATATACTGCTCATAGCAGGTATTAATGAAGTAGAAGAAACAGAACAAAAATAAGTGAGATAAGCGTGGAATTTAAAAATCTTTGGCCGAGATGAAATGAAGAAAAACGAACGCTATCCTAATTACAAAGAAACATAGAAAAGCGGAAATTAAAAGGAACATAGAAAATATACTTAGAGAGGATTACTACTTATAAAATAGTTGGAACTAAATTATATTATGAGATTATTTTGAAGTGTGATGTGAAGGGCTGTACAAAAAAACCTTTAGTAAAATATCTCCTCCTCGCAAATAATCACTTGTAATTTTAATAATACATAAATAAATTAATTAAAAAAAAAAAAAAAGGAAACCTTAAGAAGGTTTAGACTTTTTCGACGTTTATGCGATGCACTGTGGTTTGTGCGCAACAACATCATACAAAGGGATTTACGAACACCCACATTGATTGAGGAAATAAACTTCCGTAGTAGCCGATATTATGATTGTCTGACGGGGCACATCAATCTCTTCGCTGTTTCATTGACCAATAACACATTTCAACGATGACTAAAACGTCAACACTCCAACGACCTATTTTGGAGAACTACTTAGAATTACCGCAAACTATATACCTATTGTATATAACTGTTTGGGCTCTTAACCACAACGCCATTATCTATGATCATAGTTTATTTATTTATTTTTTTAATATATGAAAGGGAATATTTTAATAATTTTAGTCTTTTACTTTGAATTAACATGATTGAGGTGTACAAGATTTTTAAAATTTTAGTTGTTAATCTTTTTTAGACGCAACAACAGGATGTCAATAAAATCGCAGAAAACAGCCATCCTTCGTTTGTACCGCTTGACGATTCTGCCCTAATTTCTTCATCGCCGTCGACGGGTTCGTCCGTATCGTCCTCGCCATTTACTTTTCCGTCTTCGACATCACCTTCTGCCACCTCTAATTTCGTTTTTGGACAGAATCTTCATGAAAGAATAGTGGTACGCATGGAATTGTATAATTTTTAATTTTCATTATAACTAACAATAAATAATATTTTTATTTAAAACAAAAAATTTCAAAAAATTGCTATGGATTTCTGCTATTGTTTAAATGAACGGAAGTGATTAAAATTAAAAGTTGCGGAAAACAGAGTGAAGTTTATAGTTTTTATCTAACTGGACTTTTTTTTCTTCCTTCTCGACTCTGATTTTTCTCTACATTTAACTAGGTCAATTTGTTAATCTAGAATTCTTCTTCTTTAATTAACGTGCCGTGTCGTGCTGCCTAGGCCAGAGGCACGGATAAAATAGAAGTTAGATGGAGTGGAATAGGTTAGTGATCTTGAGGAAACGTAAGATGCGTTCCTAGCGACTCGGTGATTAGAATATTGTGAAGCGTTACAGTTGTTCACTATGCCTTCAGGGATGCCAACCACACGCTGCTAAAGAGCCCGTGGATTTTTTATTTTGTGTCGTAATTGGTGTTACAATTATTCGTTATTATTATTATTATTATTTATTATTATTACTTGCTATTACTATTATTATTATTATTTTTATTTTTATTATTATTGATTATTATTATTATTATTCTCATTTGTTAGTATTACTATTACTATTCGTTATTAAAAGTTCACTGGATTTATCATTCAAAATATATTTATATCAGTACACCTGTTATTCCAAAACGGTCAACCGTAAAAACACAATTAATTAAAAAATATGCACATATAAACGAATATGACGACGGAAATCATAATGGATATAAAAAAAAACGATAATATGAATATGAATATATACGTATCTCTGATTAGTCCGGCGAGACGGTTCTGTTGGATGGATTTTGAGGATCGTTGAATCGAATAGCGGTTGCGCAAGTTTCCTTTTATTGAGTACGTGATGTTGAAATTTTTCGTAACATTTCTTTTATTGGACTTATAGATCACGGAAATTCAAAACAAAGTTTATTTAAACGAACGTCAGTCGTAACGCATTTCTTTTCGATTTTCGACCTTAGGTACACCACGTTACCTCCGGGACGACCGCTGCCTAGCCGCGACTTTTTCTGAATCAAAATTTACTCGACATCCAAACTACGACTAACTTCTCTTTTTCCGACCGCGACCAAGGCCCGACTCCTCACTCCTAATTCGTCCATCCTCCGGCAGCTCCTCAAGCGCTGTATGCCATTTTCGTTCCGTTAGACGTGACGTAATATCACGCCATACATCATCTCCAACCATTCGCCGAACTACACGCACATTTACACTCACACTCATTCACGCCTTAAACTCTACATTAATTACTAATTTATTTAGTTTATTTTATTTTATTTTTATTTACATGTAATATACACATTGCAATTGGCTGAACTTCTTCTCTCCATAAAGGATAGATCTACAAAAGTGCACCTAACCAACATTCAGAAAAAGCTGAAAGGATTGAAAAACTCCAGTACCCCACGACTGGAGTCCAATCATCTTCATCAGTCTAGGATTAATCTACATTTTCAGTTCATTATTGTAAAAAAATTTATTAAAAATTTTGCTGCTTCGATAGTATGTCAGAATTTTTTAATATCACATTCTGCAGAAATAGTATGAAGCCATCTGCAAAATTTAGGAGGGAATAGCCTAGTTTTTTAAGTTATTTTTACACTGGATACAGTAAATTATAGGTTACTTGATGATAAAAAAATTGATGCAGGCTAGTCTTTTAAGGAACAATCTGAATTATACATCATTAGTCATGCGGATTAAAAAAGTACATAAAAAAGACAACAAAAACATGAATAAACATACAAAAATAATTAGACAAGTATTGTAAATTGTAGTAATGTATTAATATTATTATTAGGAATCCATACGCGTATAATACACGGAATAATGCTAAGTGAAAATGGTTCGAAAAAAAGCAAAAGCATCGAATTAAAATATCGTATAATTCAGGAATGGCTTGATTTGTTAATTTCGAAATTATGCGTATAAGTGTAATTAGAAGGCTTTTTAATTTAGGAGATTATCTTGCACGACAGAAATCGTATGAAACATAAAATTCAAAACGATTTAAAAATGTATCGCTCGATAACCTGTTAAACGGGAAATTTAAATTTTATAATGAAAATTAAAAACTTTTCCATAAAATAAAGAATTACTGGTAAACAATTAATTTAAGGGGTTTCCAACCCACAAAATTATTTTTTTTGTAACGGCAGTTGGAGTAGTAAAGTCGAAGAAACCAAAACACATTCGAGCCATATATTATAATCGAGCGCTTTAAAGAGAAAACATAACCAATATTACATTATGAAGCATGCTATGATCAAAACTGAAGTAAATATCTTAAATATTAAATATAATCTCCGAAGTAGCAATTTAAAAATGTATTATTTTTATAGTAATATAATGAATGGAAAAATTAAAATAGAACAATTAATAAATACTATTTTCGAGATATTTTACAGCAGCTAAACGATAAATTATTTGCATTTTTATTTTTTCAAATATTAGCTTACATCTGGACTCGATAATTTTAAAATATAAAACGATTCGTTACATAGAGAACAATTTGCTGTGTTACGTGTGATGACAAAAGCGTATAGTGTGTTTTATAAGATTATTACGGTCTACCAGATTTTCGATGATAATTTTTTTTTGGAATTAATAATAACTAAATTTACTGACATTTCACAAAATTTTAACTTAATTGTATTAAATGAATATTAGCAATTAAACGGCGGTATATAAGTAGAAATTCTCACATCGGCAAACAATAAATAAATTTACAATTAAAGCCCTTATAATAATAATAATAATAATCCAATGAATTATGTTTATTTTAGCGGTAAAATCATTGTAAAACACAAAATTAAAACTCAAGTAATTCATCATATTTATATAAGAACGAAATTATTGAATTGAAAAAAGAAACAGAAAACTTTACTAAAAATCATTTTATGTTCATAGCAGTCAGCAATCTGTAGTTTTAAAGAAGAAAAAATGCTTTATATTTATTTTCATTAGAATTTATAATCGAAAATTCCGAAAATATTTCTTTAAATGGACCATTACTTTACACTATAATAAACTATAATAAAAAGAAAACATAAATTGTAAATGTTAAAAGCTTTCCTCTTTGGTGCTTTTGAAAACAAGAAAAAAAAACGGCAATATAGGAGAAGAATATTTATTTAACGTCAGTGTTATTCTGAAAAATATTTAGCTGTCCAGTAATTTAATTCGAATTTCATGAAGGTTAAATTTTATTTTCGCATTTTTCGTAAATATACGATTTCATATTCTTTTGAAGATGCCCGTTGAAAGGAGCGGATATATAAAAAAAAAGAATACTTTTATGATCATTACAAAAAGCTTATATTTTCCATATACAGTTTTGATCTGTGATTTGCTTTTCTCCTGGCAAATATAGACATTACGGTAGTCCTATCATATGAGATTAAATATGTTCATAGTTTTATTGTTGTAGAGAAAAAAAAAAGCGAGTTCCGAAAATTTAAATAATTTCTATTTTATTATTGTACGTAATATAGACAGAATATATAATCAAATAAGAAACCCAAAGTAATCTTGTATATTAGATTAATGTGAAATTTTAAATGTAAGTGTTGTATCTACATTAATAAAGTAGGTTTTGATATTACTTGTATATTTTATATCTGTTCATTTTTAATATTATTTTTAGTACTTCAGTATCAAATAGTATATGTGTAATGAATATTGTTTTTTTTTTCTTTCTTTGATTTTTCGTGAACTATAACAGACTTCGTCATACGGTTCTTTGATTTTTGTATTTAGAAAGATTTATTTAAAATGAAGGCAATGATTTTAAAATCAGTGCAATATACATTTATAACTACGCCATTCTTACTCCCTGGTAATAAAAAAATTCTGTAACAAAATCTGTAATGTTTTTGCATTATGTTTATAAAATTTAATTTTACAGTCAATTAAAGTGAATTAAAACTGATTCGTCTATAAAAATTATAGAATAATATTAAGGGGGAGTCCAGGGGGTCTCAGCGAGATCTGATGAGTGAGTTTTCTATATACGTTTTTTTTGTTTTGTTTTTTTCTCGAGTCCTATCAGCAAGGCTCTAGAGCTACATTACTTTATTTTCTACTACTTGCGTTTTATTGTATTACAATTTACCGTAGATTAATGTAAAACTTTATTTCAAAAAGTTTGATTAAAATATGAGTTTTGTCAAAAAATGATGCATTTCAAAGGGTAGTTATTTTATAATTAATTATAAGAAAGTACATTTTTTGCTTCATATTGTTGATTTGTAGAAAGACGAATCTGCTAAAGAAAATGAAAATGCTGTTTCCAATGGAATTACTTCTACATCACAATCAACGTCGCCGTTGTCATCGCCATCAAAATTACCTTCCTCTACCGTATCGTCTTCTTCGTCCATGCTATTTTCTTCAATGATAAAAGAAGAAGTACCTGTCGACAAAGAAGTCAATATTGTGAGTGCATATATATGTATCTATATATCTACCTATCTATATACATATATATATATATATATATATATGTATATGTCACATATGAATAGAATCGTACATCATTTTTAAGCAAATTAGTTTTCACTAATATTCGTATTCACTTACTATTTAGAGTGATAATTCAAAAAAGTCACTTACCGAATCCGCTAAAGAATATGAAGAAACTCACGTTGCGAAACGGAAATTCGAAGAAGTCGCTTTGGTAACCGGAGAGGAAGATGAAGACAATATGTTACAAGTAATTAACAGTGAATGTGTAATTTGAAATACATTTTTAGTGCAGTTTTAACATTTTGAATAAATGCTTTTTATTTAATTATCCTTTACTTGAAACATTCTGAATGGAACATAATCTCCATCTTTTTGTATCGTCTGAGAATTTTTTCTTCGTACTCATTATACTTCCTTTTTCTTGAACTCTACAAACCTTTTAATCGTTTCTATGATCTTATGATCTCATTCTGAACCCGGCCACGTGCAGCTCATTTGAGCAGACATAATATACATACAGATATACAAAAAAAGATTTAAAAAAAGGATACGTTTAACGTCGCTTGCATGATCTGTGCGGTGTAATGAAATGCGGTAATAATATAAAAAAAAAAGAAGAAAGGATCGAAAGAAATACATGTAGTAATGAAAAATAAGTAAGCCGCAAATAAAAACGTTTAGAAAAATTTTTTGAACAATAAATAATGGGAAAGAGAATATAATTATCTCTTTATGTAGGAATATTTATTATTTTTATATTAAAGTTAAGCTCCAAGCTATGGCCTAGATTGATAAAAATAGTATTTTTCCCGAGGTATTGCGAACAAAAAGAAGTAGATAAAAATAGAATAAGAAAAGAGAACGTGAAAAAAACAAAAATCTAGAGAAAAAATATCGATTAGTTCTATTGCATGTACACGTTACATTAACTTTTCGAAAGTGACATCGACAAGTAATATGTTTTATCAATTAAATATAAAACCATCTCTTATAATTTGCTGAAAAGCTATCTTTGAATTTAGATGACTCGCCGTAACCAAAATGCTGTACGTATTTTGAGCGTAACGTGTTTCTTATTATTGTTATTTTTAATTTATAATAAAATTAAAAATGAAATTATTTATTTAGATTAATTGCAAACTGTTTACGTTCGATAATACCACTTCAAACTGGGTTGAAAAAGGCCGTGGAATATTACGCGTGAATAAAAGAACAGATTCAGACGGTTGCAGCTATAGGCTCATTATGAGAATATCCGGCAGTTATCGTGTTATATTGAACGCGAAGGTAATCTTTTATGACATCTCGTATGTATATAATTTGTGTGTTGATATGTGACAGTAATTTACATTCGCATAATACTGTATTTAAAAAATTTCCAATTTTGAAGTTTTGTAATATTCTGCTCCTATATGTGCGTGATTATTTCTAGAATGCTTAAAAAAACTAATTTTAATGTAAACGTCACGAAAAGAGAGAATGCGCATTAATTATCGTGAACTTCGTAAGTTTCATTAAGAAATTCTAATCAGCGTTTTTTACCTGCAATGTTTTCAATCAAAATTTCCCGAAATTTCAGTCTTTGCAATGCCGCGGGCGGGATCGAAATTTAAACGGTTATATTTTTCCTTTAAAATTTTCCTTTATACACATGTTTTAGTAGATGTATTTTGTTGCTTTTTTTTTTTTTTTTTTAGTTTTTACAAAAAGAAATTAATTTTTTTCGGCGTCGTTTTTTACTCCAAAGAATGGGTTAAATTAATTGATTATCGAAATTGTTTTTATTGTATAAAAAAGTTTAATTTTGTTGTATATTTTAAATTTCGCCCGTAATGGATTATTAAGTGATTTTTTTAAGTCGTTTTAAATTTTATGTTCAATATATTTTCGACGTCTTTTTTTTTTTTTGGTGCCCCGTATAATCGATTTTTCCGAAATTATACATCGTCTTAAAGTTACGATGTTTATATGCATCGTTTCAAGTTTTTAAGTCAAGTTGTTTCTGATTTATTAATTTTTGATTACCGTCTTCACACGAAGTTTTTTTTTTTTTTTTTTATATATATATTACCATTATTATTTTCCGATCACTCGGAAGTGGTTACAAAATATATATGTTCTTCGCTATTTTTTCTTTAATAATATCGTTTCTGGAAGGTCAGTAAAAATTATAAGAATGCAAGAAGAAGAAAAAAGGAAAACGTGGTTCATGATGAACTCTGATGAATTATGTTAACTGTTAATTTAGTAATTTATTGTTTATTTCCAAGTCGTTTTATTATGAAAATAACTGTCTCATTTTTAATTATTTATTCCATTTTGGCTTTGTATTATTACAGGTTTGGAACGATATGTTAGTTGATCGTGCGAGTAAGAAGGGTCTTAGATTTACCGCCACGGCGGATAATGGGAAGATTAAAATTCATTCATTAATAGTAAGTATCGCGTCATTTTTTTTTTTTTATGATTCAGAAATAAAAAATGACCGGCCAAGTGTAAATTTTAATTTTGAAAAATACTCAAGAATTCTGTTAATTAAAGTTAAAAAAAAAAAGACGTGTTTCAAACATTTCGAAAATATTTATTTCATGATTTTTTTTGTTCCTTCACACCCGCCGCACGCGGACAACGATATATTTCCTTTGCTTTTGTCGTATTTGAGAAATATATATGCAATATGTAAAAATAATATATTTTGTTCCTTTTTTTTTTTTTTTTTTTTTAATACAAATTAGAAAGTTTATAACGAATAATTAGTAATTTTTAAATATTTGAAGCAGAAATATCGCGTTACTTTTTTCCTAATCTTCGCTAAATAATTATAAATTTACGAAAATAAAGGAATAGAAGTCCTTTCTTTTACGCATTATTTTTATAAGCCATAGGAAGTTAAAATAATCAGTGAAATGTTCAAAACAATAAGTCCACTTAGGTGATGCCTTAATCAGCAGAAGGAAAAATTTTTTACCTCGTTTTAGTCCATAAAAAAAAAAAAAAAAAAAAAAAAAAAAAATTTAGTTTTTGTACTAGATGTAAGTAAACTAATTTTATATACGGATCGTACTGCATTAATTTTTGAAGTAATACCGGTGACATAAAAATAGATATATCAAAGTGTCCCCCCACACTACATGAGTACTCGTACTGCTTTTCTATCAAACATGATGCGCGAATGAATTAGATCGATTTGTAACAACAAGAATAAAAATAAAACAATATTACTTTATTCACAAGTTCTTATCGTTTGTATGCATAGGAAGTTTATTTTATTATCTTATTCATGTAACTTCTATTTAAAAATAATAAAGAACCATTTCACTGTTTTTATTTATTTAATATTAAAAATAATAATAGTAATAATAATAATAATAGTAATAATAATAATAATAGTAATAATAATAGTAATAATAATAATAATAGTAATAATAATAATAATAGTAATAATAATAATAATAATAATAATAATAATCACAAAAAATTTAAAGGGTTGATATTTATCCCAGTGTCGTTTTTTTAAAAGTATTTTTTGAGATAAACACAGTATCTTTTCGAATGGTAATTCAATTTTCTTCTAAGGTAAATTATTTCTATTCAGTTCATCTGATCAGATAGTATACCGAATATTTTTATATTTTCTTCTCGATTATTACTTACTACGTTAAAAGGTTATCCGTGAATACTTTGAGTTCCACTTAGCGGGTTTATAAAAACGATTAATTGTCTAAAGTAGAAAACTCGTTAATATTTGACGTTTGTCCGTAGCTTTTTACCCGCACTATAGTGACGAACGTAAAAAGCACACCTACCAATGTGTGAATAAAAATTTATAAAATTACAATTTAAAAAAAAGCAAACTGCAAGTGAGTAAACTTTTAACGCATATTTCAATATTTAAATATTGTAAATTAAAATGTAAAAAATTATTTTCGAATAAGTAAGGCTGGATATTTATTCAGCGGAAGGGGAGGACACAGGACTAGTGATAGAGTTCGACTGAACGCATTCAGCTTCGACCAATGATTTTTCATTTTCATGTAGAATTAGGCCGAGATTAAAAAAATTTGGACGCGTAAAAAAAGCAAGTAAAAGAAAGCGAGAAATAAAATAATTTCTATTTAAAGAAAAGAAATCGCAATTAAAAACAAAGCAAAATTATCTTAAATCAATTAAAAATTAAAGTTTCCTTCTTCTCAGATAACTCACCTAGCATATATTGAGTTATTCTTAATTTCTTTGTTTGAATGTTAATCGGAATATTTTTTTTATTGAATAATTATGTTTTATTTACATTATGTAGACGCGTTTTTTTTTATATTTTTTCGGTGTTATTTATTAGCTTGCCAGTTTCCTACAATTTAAACCAGTATGTTTGATTCGTCAAACATAAACACAATCTTGTAGATGTTAGTATAAAGTTGTGTGTAAACCTTTCGTTTTGACTCGGACTGTGATAGTTTTGAAATAATCTAAACTAAAATCTTAGCTTTAAACTATAGGAAATATTGTGTCAAGCATTCTTCTAGCTGTCCAACCGATCTCGGTCATGAGTGACCATCTAGCGAAGTCTTGACGATATTCCGACACCGTTTTCTGTCGTACGCACGCAAAGGATAATTTAAATAAAATACTTAATAATGAGGTATGAAAACAAAAAAAAAAAAAAGAAATGAACAATGTGCCAACTTTTTTCTTTTTTCTTTTTATAGGGTAGTCAGAAAGATATGGATGAGCTAGAACATTTGCTGAAAACGGTAATTCATAAGAAAAAACAATGGTCCACGGATGTCGTTAACTGATAATGTTTCCTACATATTAAAGATTTCAAATTTCGTTTATTTTTTAGCGTTTTTTTTTCTTTTCTTTTGCTCTTTTTTCGTCAGAACTTTGTGTTTTTGCGGACGCTACTCCGTGTTAAAAAGGAAAAGTGCGTGGTAGTATATATTAAACTGGAAAAAAAACCTCGAGAAAAACTTACGAAAACAAATACTGCTGAAGAAAATGTTGATTTTTATTTTATAATAAAATTTTCTATCGATCTAAAGCGTTATTCGAGATGTTGTAATTTAAAATATTCCTTTTTATAATGCTTAATGCAGCGTTTCATAAATCAGTTAATCGAGTATCGATTAAATGTCTAAATAAATAGCACAATGTACATACTTGATTAGGGGCTGGGGCGGGGTATGGTGCTTTTGCTAGAAATTTAAATAGTCGTCATTGCGAGCAGGAAGGTTTTTGGCACTTTTATCTGGTGAAAAAGGGATCAATGTAGAGATATTTACATGGAAGTTTCGTCAATTTTTCACAGAAGAAAATCTATACAGTATCATTATTCGCAATTCGTCGAAATAAAAGCACGAAATAATCGAGGTTTTTTCGAGGAGTGGTCAGAAACCATCATCAACCGGTATTACGCACGCGTCGTTCGTACGGGGTTAATGACTGTATTCAACTATTCCCTCTGAATAAACTGAATCAGTTTAGCGTGAAATGAAATATCTTTTTCGATTTATATATAAGTTTTCAATCAACACTGTTTTAAAATTATAATAGCGGTGCAATAAATTTTCACTGTTTTAAAAGTGCTAACATCGTCGTAAAAATTGGTGCATAAACTTTAAACTTGTATAGTCTGTATTTAGTTTTAGTTGTTAAATTTCATTGTAACTCTCATCCTAATTTAATTTGAAAAAACTCGAAATTATATGAATCACCTAATGCGTGTGTAACAGTTAATTTATATACGAAATGTTGCGAGTAAGCTACAACTAGTAACTACGCGTAGTAATAGAAATAAAACAAATCTATATTACCCGTTGTAATATTTTTTCTTAAAAATTGGGGAAAAATCATCGAATTCGAATACAAATTCGACTCTAGTAAATAATTCGGTATTTAGTTTTAGCATTGTTTAATTTAATGCGAAGGCCGATGCGATGTAAAATAAAAACGTACGCGATAAAAAGTGTAAAAAATCTGATTTCCGAAAACGACGATTGGTACCTTTTATCTAGTAACGCCGTTTTGTTAATGTTCATGAATATACACACATCACTATGCTTTCTGTGATCACGAAAAAAATTTAAGAAAAAGCTACTGACTATAAATTCGGCATACGCGGCGCTGAAATTAGTCACGATTATGCATAAATATCGTATGTACCGGTTGTTCGTTTGAATTTTTTTTTTCCAGCTGGCGTTAGTCGATAAAAATAAAGGATTATTTTCAATTTTTCTAAATTATTTGCTTTTTAATAATATACACGAAGGAAAAATTTAACAATTACGCACGCTAATCAATTTTCGTTTTTGATATACCTACGCTAATTAAATTATAAACCTATGCCCCCCCCCACCTTACCGTAATATGTTAATGCATTTTATGTAACGCCGATGCAAGCGTTCTATTCTGCGTAGTAGTTCGATAATACTTTAGTAACGATTTTATTAAACTATCGGCAATCTGTTCGTGTAATGAAAAGCCATCATTTTAATATAATATTACGGGATACCTTACTTGCTGCTGGTCGATATAGAAATTAACCGTTGATATTTAATTTGTCACAATGTAATAATTTACAGTTTGATCCATCAATCAATAGTGGTTTGTAAGTTACATACAATTACCATTATGTTGTAAATGTATTCTCGTTTGAAATAGGACATTTTAAGTCATCTATTATGAGAGTTTCTAATTTTAAATAAATATGTGTACTTTATTAAATTATTCATGTTATCATGTTCGTTATGTTAGTATATTTAATTTAAATAATATGTAACAAATTTTTTTTAATGTATTTTTATTTAAAAAGTCAAAATATGTACTTGTGTCGGCAAATATATTTTTATTACACATCGTTTACAGTCATTTTCTTTTACTCTCTACGTAAAATAAGCAGCTTTTCGTTTTTAACAACCATTATATTCCTTTTATCTCAAACACAGAAAACACACGGTAAACTTAAATAAAATTCGATTTGGATATTTGTAGTACGTGGCGGTTTACATTTCAACGAAACATCAATAAAATTTTTGTATTACGTATTTCAGGTTATTGGAAGGGTTGATGAGCTCTTTAGTAAAATTTTTGAAGAGGCTCGAAAAGTCGGCGTCTATATTAAATGTCGAACAAGTTTTTTATAATTTGGAATTTTTTAAGTAGAGAAGACTGAAATCAACCTGTTGCAAACGTCATGATTACCTCTTGCACTCGTAATTAAGCATATACATATACATATACATACATGTGCATATATATATATATATATATATATTGCTCGAGTTAGTTAGTAGTCATTACAACGATAAAACAATTAAAATGTGAATAAAACAACTTAAAAAAAAAATGTAAAAATTTAATTTGTAATTTTTTTGTTCTTATTGATATTTGCTTTCGCTTCCATTTGTTGTATGAGTGATAGAAGAATATTCCCAAAAAGAAGCTTCATCCGAAAAAATACGTTGTCCCAATCGCGTTCCAAATTTTCTTTCGCCCAATTGAGTCTTTTTTGACATGTTTTTTCGACAGTAGCGGTTTCTTCACTGTGCTTCGAAATTTCACTTCATGAGCCAGTAAACGTCTTCTGATAGTGGCACATGACACTTTTAGATTCTTTTCAAGCAAAATTGCTTGCTCCCCACGCAGTGATAGACAAGGATTCTTCTCAAACACCTGTAAGATCAATTTATCCTCCTTTTTCATTGTTTTTCGTACGGAGCCACGATCCGGTAGGTCATCGATGCTTTTTACGTCGGAATAACGTTTTACCCACTTACTTACAAATGTCTTCGACTTTTTCATGTACTTAACGGCAGCTCCGAATGACATTTTCGGTCCTTTTGGATGTAAACACAGAAACACGGCTCCGTAACGTGATGCATACACGACAGACATTGTGAAATATGTTTTTTTATCACTAAGATCGAACGAAAAATTAAAACATTTTGTACAAAGCATCTAAGGGGAAGGTTGTCGCTATCTGCTCAAACTTGGATTTCCCCTCTAACGGTTTCAAGGACTAAGTTTTGCCGTACACGCTCTTATGAAACAGACTGCATATTGGAAGTGTGTCAAGAAGAAACTGAAAAAGAGATTAAGGAAAATGAATTTTTAGCCATTCAGTGCGACGAAACCACAGATGTATCAAATCAGTGTCAAATGGTAATAATACTAAGATATTTTGAAAATATACATGAACGGTTTTGGAGTTTTTTAAGAATAACTGATAGGTCAGCTGATGGTTTAACGTAATGCATAGGAACTGAATTAGATATAATTTATATTGGAGACTCACCTTTTAAGCTTAGTGCTCGAACTTACGATGGAGCAAATGTAATGAGCGGTTCTAGAAATGGTGCACAGGTGAAAATAAAACAAAAATATAAATACGCTCATTTTATTCATTGTTATGCGCACTAGTTGAATTTAATTATGCAAAAAGCAACGAACCGGGATTCTAAAATTAGAATCTTTTTTTCAAATTTGTCCGCTATAGCAAGCTTTTTTTTTTAAATTCCATTCGTAGATGTGATGTACTGCAAGAAATTGTAAACCAGAAATTACCTAGAACGGTCACTACAGGTTGGAATTATAATATGCGAAAAGTGAATATTGTTTTCGAAAATCGAGAAAAATTAATAGAATATTTCGAGAAGAACTGGAAGAAAAATGTAATAAAAATATTACATGCAAGGAAGCGTATAGTTTACGAAGAACCTTAGAAAACCTGGATTTTATATTTTGGCTTACCTTATTCCATAAAGTTATATGCCACATGTAGATTTTTTTTTTTTTTTTTTTTTTTTTTTTTTGGGCACGTCTACAGTGAAACTTACTCAACGCAAAGAATTATACATTATATAAGGAAAAGATTAGAAAATATTATTTAATAAATTTCAATCTAGATACAAAATTTATTCAACAGATTATCATCTTTTTTTAATTAAATCAGAACTTGAATGCATTAAACCAGTTTTATTTAGTGTAAAACGTGAACAAAAAAGCAAGGTAAGTTTATGTCATTACACTTTTTAAATTATTGTAATTTTATATTAGAGCCCCCCAGATTTACTTGACACGAGCCGCCACTGACAGATCGCCTTTATTACTCCCCAACTATCAGAGTGAATGTAAAATTTCAGTAACCATGCTATTGATTTAATAATGGTGAGGAGTATAGTGGCTTCCATCTAACAACGATAGATTAGGTTATAGGGTGGATTATACATCAAATGTTGAAGACCACGGCCGTGTTTAAAGCAGGGCACACCAAGTCCAAGCTCGGAACCCTCGTCAGAAGAGGAGCACCTCCTTAGTAAGAGTTTAGTTTTTAAAAGGAATGATCCTTTTTTTCATTCTTTATTATCGAATTATGATCTTGTTATTTTCAATGCTGGTTCCCTTACCTATTTTTAAAGCTCTTCTACTTTCAGTTCGATCTAACTTTCTCTTCTTTCAATCTGAGCTTGAAATGTTTAAGGAGAGTACTCTAGAGCTAATGTTTGGTAGTGATCATGGCCCTATCATTAGCTTGTTGGAAGTTTTTTTAACTGGTTCAGATTTCATTTTTTCCTCAATTTCTGTTCCTTCCGTTTTAATCCTAATCTCGATCCCATTGTTTAGTATCACACTTTTTTCTGGTTGATATCTTCGACATTGTTTTTTCTCTCTTTCCACGCAAAAGAGTCCATTCGGAGACAACAGGCGTATTACTGATTGCTCAGTAGCTTACCAAGCTAGCTTATCTGCAATCTGTCGTATCTTCTGATCTAATCTTACTCTAGGTAACTTCCCGGCACAAAGGCAGGCAAATGCTAAATAGATATGTTTTTAAAAATGCTAAGAAAGTGTCCCGGGTTATTTTCTACTCATCTTTTTCCAAATTTACTTTTCTTTCCCGAATTTAGAAATTGGCCAGAGCTTCTTGAAATCCTTTGTCTATTCATTTTTCCAATGTTGATCTTCCAGCGGTTAAACTTTCCTGCTTTATTGATTGTGCAGCTCCTTGTATGTTCCTAATGCTAATGAATTTCATTCTTTGCCTAAGATTTTAACCTTCTCTCACACTTCTTAACTTCTCCTTTCACCCTTGCTTTCTTTCTGAGAAATACTAACTCATCTCCAGGCTTAGGCGGGATCTCTTATCTCACCCTTAACAATCTTTCTGGTCAGTTTTATGAAATCATTTTAAACATATTCAATTCTATTCTTTTCTCTAGTTCTACTCCACCTTCGTGCAATTTTTTTGTCATTGTTCCCATTCCTAAAAATGAAAATTCTTCATCTTTCCGATGTGTCTCCCTCATAAGCTATCTTAAAAAAACTGTTTGAAACCATGTTAAATACGTGCCACCCTGTTTGCTGGCTGGAAAATAACAATGTATTGTCTAATAACATACGTGGTTTTCATTCTAATAATGGTCCTTTCGATTTATTACCTCTTTGCTTCATTAACAGCCGTCTTCCTGTTGGCCATTATCGCTTCACTGTTATTTCTTTCCCTCTTTGTCCACTGTGCTTAGAAAGTACATCGCATGAACATGATTGGTTTGATTTCTCATCTCTGTCCAATGAAAAATCAGTCTTCTCTTCAGAACTACTGCACCCAGTTATTTCTCCTATTGCTAAATTTTTGCCCCTTACCTGCCATCGTTGGATTAAGAATAACTCAAGAGAACATTAACATCTATATAATTTTTTAGAACAACTTAAATTGCTATGGGTCGAATTTTCGACGCCCCCCCCCCGAGAAAAAAAACAAAACAGAATCTGCCTATTTTCTTAAAATAGTATACTCGTCAATATCGTTTTGTATTCATACCAGTTCATTGTGTTGTTTAGGACGCCTGGATCAAAAACGACCTAATGATTCATGATATCGAGTCTGAAATTTCTGATATCGTCTTCGAATTGAAAGGCAAAAAAGAAAGTCCATGCAACTATTGGTATGGAAAAAATTGTTCCGTTTGGTTTAAAGTTTCATCTGCTGTTTTAAGAACTACTATACATCTGAAAGGTCAACAAATCGAGATGTTGCAGTCTGTGTCCTTCTAATTATCGTCATAAGTTATGTTTAGTATGCATTAAAACTATTAGTAAAGTATAAATTCAAAATAGAACATATTATCTCGTAGTTGTGGACAAACGTAAACTATCAATAACGAAAAATTTCTTGTTTATTTAGAAGTATTCAAATATTAATGTAACGATGATTTCAAGGAACAAAAATATACATCTGTAAATATTTCGTTCAATGTAAAATTTGCTTGATCATTATACATGTAAAAAAAAAAACATCTTCAAATCACCAAATATATAGTATCCGAAATATGTATTATTTTTTAAATTATATGAATTACAAACGTATATAAAAAGCTTAAAGTTTTTCCGTTAAAGTGACCGTCCACTGATAGTACTTCTACAACTCTAAAATAGCGATAGTAGTTGAGGATCAATATATCACCATATTAGTAATTAATTCCATCAATTTCTTTGTGTATTTTGATCCTTCACTGCTTTTGCCTATCTTTTTGTACAAATGACGGCCACAGTGGCATGCACGCTCATATGAATAATGTTGTTCAAATTTCTTAGCATCTGTCCGGCGCAGATCAGTTTTTTTAAGTATCGTGAGAGTATTCATTACTTCTTTATTTGATGTAGGTCAGTTATTATTTTCGTCTTCTTTTTTATCATTTGCGTTAAGTTCTGCAATAGAGTTCCACATTAATGTATCACAAATTACACTGTTCATTAGGTTCTTCTATAATTGGAAAGTTCTTTTTAACATTAATCCAGTCGTCATAATTTTCCTTTGAGGGACCAATTGGCTTCCCGGGTAGACAATATTCCTATTTCCGTTTCAGTAAATCCAGCTGGACGTAAACGATTTAGAATGGTGTGCTACACTTGTTATTTTAGATTCCATTCGCTAACAATAAGTGAAGAGGGTCAAGATTTTTCTTTGTTGCGATTTTGTGAGCTTTAAACGTGTCTGTGCGTTGTTAGTGTGTACAGGAGCATATATAAAAGCAATTGAAGAATATTTCTACGACCCGGATATATTTTATATAGAAGTAATTTCGCGCACATTATTATAGATATATGGTGGCCTGCCCTCTTCTTTTAATTAACCGATACGTTGTTTCCACGGGGCGCTTGATTTTTAGTAGAAGTACAAAATTCAGAGTATTAGCTTTGAAAATAGTGATTTTATGGTTTCCATCAAATGGAATTCGCACTGTAAATATATTCCATATTTTTTGTCTGTAGGATTTGTAACTGGGTCAATGATACATATTTTTGGAATAATTGTTGGGAAATATTTTTCAATGTATCTGTTAATGTTTTCGGGTATTTTCAACGATAGGTAATGGACTAGCGAATGTTGTTACGTAACTCATTCGGCTGGAGAGAGCGCACTAATAATATTCACGACATACTTTTTTCATGTTTTCGTATTGCGATTCTTAGTTCCATTATCATCACATTAGTATACCATGAAGGTCAAAGGCTTGACGTAGAAAAATTCTTAAATTGGTTTGGTATATTAAGAGACACTCGATTTCTAGACAATATTGAAAACACATCCGAACGTGGATTATCCGCGAGGGGAAAATTTTAAAGCATCACGCAGTGGTTAGTTCATCTGAATATTGTAATTTTATGCTCGGTATCGTGTTAGCGTATGTTGACGGTTAGCAGATAATCAATTAAAATATTAATCGATAGTGAAAAACTGTCGATTATATTCCGTTGGACATGTTTCGAGGCAGCGTGATTCTATTTACGTCAACAATTAAAACAAAATTATAATTTTTATTCGTTCAGGCATTTGAATATGTTTCATCTCTCTTGATGTTGAATTGTATCGTGATTACTTCTTTGATAGCGTTTCGGAGTTAGCGAAGTTATTCTGACTCCTCAAATTTTTTTAACCATCGTAAAATTCGTTCTTTTTGCTGCAATAGAACTTCTAAATTCGACCATGTGTAACCGACCTATTTCCGATTTTTATTTACAGGAATAAGTATGTGTTGTTATTTTCGATATTTTTTCCGTGTGTTCGATACTAATTTTAATGTTTGTATATGAACTGTCAACTGACTACTATTTATGTAATCAGTATTTATTTATACTTTTTTCCTTTTCCAACATTTTTTAATAGCGTCACAGCTAATACGATAATTCCAAATTGACTATGGTCCACATATTTTTAAAGCTTTGACAATTTTTATTCGGGAAGAAGTAAGATACTAAAAGATATATATTTTTCTTCCTTTTTCAATATTTGCTAAACATTTTATTATTAATATAATAGTTTTAGATCTCTTATAATTAGTAGCGGTGCTGAGTGGAAGATTTATGGGTCTTTGCCCTACTAAGTTTTCCTGCAATTTTGTAAATTGTAGTAGCATATATAATTTTATTACTTTTAGATCTGTACACGGCATGGCGTGTTTCGTAAGTATTTCTCGGGGAAAAAATTCGAAACGGGTAAAGTAACGTAACTTATACTGAATGGTTCGAACTGTTGGGAAGTTGGGATCTTACTCCGATGCCGCACCAACACTATCAAGCTATATAACGTAAATAAACAATGGTTAGGCACAAGGGCGTCGTCAGCCAATGAGCCAGGAAGGGGCAAGATGATAGAAAGAGAATATGAGTTATAGGAAAAATAAAATTTATAACTTCTTAATATTTTATTAAACAAGAATAAAATCTTAATTAAAACATAAGTTTTCCAAATTGTCCATGATTACGCGCCTATGAGTACTCATCAATGCCGGTTGATTAAAAAGTTTCAAGGCTCCGGCGGGGGGCGGCTGCCCCTCCCCGCACCCCGCTGACGACGCCCATGGTTAGGCATATAGATACTGCCCGACTATAAGCGGTATAATTTTGCAAAATTACGCATATGATAAGAATGAATGGGAGAGTGTGCGCGATGATGTGTCGGTGCGACTGGTCGGGCAGTACCGACAGCTGATTTTTAGTTACACGATTGCCGTTAGTAAAGCGATTGCGTGGTCGGCGGGCTTGTATCGAATCACGAATTAAATTTATTGATCGCCGTCATAGTAATTAATACGAGTCGAAGAATTTTTTTGTACATATTTATTTTTTTGTTTGTCGTCGCTTATCCGTGTTTGATGTTTTTGATCATCTGATCTTAGTTCCGAGTAACCACGCGCAAGGCCGTGTCCACGGGGTGGGTTTTGGGGGTTAACCCCCCCCCCCCCATGAGAACTGAAATAGCTTAGGTACTTCATTAATATTTTATGCAAAATTTTTTGTTACGAGTATAATCATTAACATATGTAATTTTTATTAATGTTCATATACAGGGTAATTCGTTTATTTAAATTATTAATATATAAATCAAAATGATGGAAATTATTAATAAGTGAAAAATGTGTTTTTATTTATAAAATAAATATGCGAAGAAACCCCCACCCCCCACCCCCTTTCCAAAATTCTGGGCACGGGCCTGACCACGCGTTGTCTAATTGTGTGAATATGTATTTTATTTGATTAACAATTGAATTTATTCGTGTCAATTACGCGATCCACAACGCGAGCCTCTAGGCGAGGCTAATAATTTGTAAGGACACGGCGGTCAGAGCCGCTGTGAGATAGCCTTTTTAACTTGAACGGTTTCTACGTCCTTTTCTTCTTGTTAAAGTCGTGATAATAGAAGAGTGTGGAAAAGCCGCATACACGAGCTGTCAGGATTGAGAGCACGATAATATATATATATATATATATAAACTATACTAGTTGTGTGCGTCGATCAGATCATCGGTCTGCTCTTCGCCGCATAGCGTAGGGTATAGAGAATGTTTTTACATACTGCTTACAGTTGGTGAAACTAATTCAATTTAGACTTGTGAAATTTTGCAAAAATTGCATTGATGCAGACTTTCCAGTTGGAAATGAAGAACAATTTTTTGGTGCGACTTAAGCCCATCACAATAATGTTATTATTTTATTAATGGAAAATACCGTGGACGAAGAAGATGAAAAATGAAAAAGTGCTAGAACCAGTGGAAACTGGGCTGGGGGGTATTAATGGCAATAGTAAAAAGGCGAAAGGCAAATTTTTTCAGACGCTTCATGAGAGCTGAAAAGTATAAATTATTACAGAGACGATAATAATAGTAGGTACGATAGAAGGAAGAAGAAATTCGGGAAGAAGAAAGACTTCTTGACTAGATAATATCGAAAAATGGATCCCAGAATTAAGAGAGCAGAGGATTTATTCAGAATAGCAAGAGGCCGGAACTTATTACATCAGATAGTCCTATCTATGCAAGGTGATTAAGTAATGCCAGAATAACCGGCTGGCACGAAATGAAGAAGAAAAATTATCGAATTACTACTTTAAATGCCCTAATGTAAACCAGCGGACGTCGGTACAAAATATTCTCTATTTGTATACATTGACGATACCGTCAGAAAGAACTGATATTTCTTAACTATTTCACATATGGCTCTTAGCTGATTCAATAAAACGTCGAAGATTATAATACGAGTTTCTCTTCAGCTCAAAATGAAAAGGTACGAAAGCACAAGAATGAAATATATATTACTATAACCATATTTCTCGTATAACAAAACCAAATTATAAAAAATGGGCTTTAACATACGTATAACTATGCGAAAAATTTTCGATCCTGTTTGACCGATTTGGATCATTGTTCTTTATTTAAACAATCCTGCATATGTTATTATTGTTTAAAAAGTTTTTAAAAAAATAAATGAACCTTCTACAAGCGGTCTCGTTTTGATCGATTTAGATATTTTTTATTTTTCTGAACGGAATCGTATAACCCATAGAATATTTAAAGATGCAAAATAAAAAAGGACGAATAATGTGAACAAATTATCATACAATTTAGCTAATGTAAAAATAAATTTTGTAAAAATTTGTATACATCGTTTTTTAATTGTTATAAATAAAGAAATCAATTTTAAATAAATAACAAATTCAGTCAAGCGTCGTGATGTTTCATTTTTCGAGTTTTGTATTTAATTTTGTTATTTTCGCGAAAAAAATAATTGAAAAAAACTGTAACATATTTGTAACTGTTGTAATTCAAATTAATTATAAGACTAAAAGAAATTATGGGGTAATTTTTTAAAAAAATACGCTTATTTAGGTTTTTCAAATTTTTTAGAGGGAATAATTTAAATTCACCCGACAATATTGACGCTGGACAGCCGCCGATTGGTGCTTGAAAATTTAAAATGCGAATAATATGAAAAAGCAATAACCCAAAGCCCAAAGAGAATGATTATGTTTTGTTGCCTATTAGCATCTTTTGTCATGAACATATTTAATGGCTGGTGTATCTTCCTTTTGATAGTAGGCTGGAAAATTAGAAAATTAGGGCACAACGTTGAGACCAGATCTTTTGTGCCACTGTGTGTGTGCGCGCGTGCGTGTGCGTGTGTGATGAGGATTAGTTGGTAGAGGAGATTCGGATGGGCAGCAGCGGTTTCATTAGTTTCATAATAAGCGTGTAGGTTAACTGGCTGACAGTTCCTAAGATTATAGATTGCGATGTAGTTGTCATAGAGATGAATCTTAGAACTTTGTTCGGTATGACTTAGAAGTAGTGAAAATTAGTGGGGTGGCGGAGCCTCATATGGCTATGCTATGGAGGAGAATTAGTTAAAGGAGAATTAAATAGAGTGTTCGCTTAGTGGATAGTGACGGGGTCTTGCACTTCAATAGGGAGTACAGAATTTTGGTGGCTCCGTGCCCCTTGTATTTGATGTGTAAATAGTGAAGAAGTTAGACGAGTTCATGGTTGACGTAGATTTCCATAGTATTTAATGGAAGTGGACTAGTACTGTTGTAGTTTGGATGATACGGAAGAAAGGAGGTGGGGGTGCACAGTCTAGAGAAGAGTATGGCTCAGATTTTGCTTGGGTTCATCTAGATTTTCCAAATTTAGGCTGTCTAGGACTGCTTGCAGTATTTTGGTGGCAAGAAGTATACTAAATGTGATGCAGCTAGAATGATTGTATCGTCTGCATATTGGAAGGCTTTGTTTTAAGAGTGATGGGGGACGTTATGTAAGTATAGATTATAAAGGGTGGGACAGATACAGAGGTTTGAGGGACTGATTCTATTCGAGTTAAGGGGGGCAAGATGTTGGCTTGTTTGATTTGAAAGGACCTGTTTTGAAGGGCAGACAGATAGAATTTGTGAAAAGGGACGGAGCTCTCGGAGAGAACCACTTTATGTATGAGACCATCGATTTAGGTTTTATCAAACGCCTTTTTGACGTCTAGAAAGATTGCAACGCTGGCGGATTTTTAGGAAATCTAAGGTAGATATGAGAGGTTGAGTGTAGGATTTGTTGGGTGTCAGCTAAGCTGCTCATTTCAGATGATGGCGGAGTTTTGTAGAAAGGTCTGGGGTTTGTGGCGGACTATTTTGTGTCAGAATTTTAGATAGTTGGCTAAAGAGGTTTACGAGTTTGTAATTTTCTAGGCTGGAAAGAGGTTTGCTAGGTTTGGGTATCGTGATGATGTGATGAAAGATTTTCATGGGGTTTGAAAGAGTTACGGACTTTGGAGGCATTTAGGAGGTTTAATATTTTTAGTAGGTACTTTTTGAGTAGGGCTTGAGGTTTGGAGATGCCATCTGCACCTCGGGCTGTTTTTGCTTTTAGTGTGGTAGTGATTTTGGTGAGTTCAAATAGAATGGAAATAGGAAATGGGATTTACGGGGTGTTTTGAAGGGTTTGTAGGGTTTAGAGGACTTACTGATTAAGGATTATTGCGGAATGGGGTTGGACTGGAAAACACTGAGTATTTAAGATCTTGCTTAAAATTAGTATAATTATTACCAATGCGAAACGGTTGGTTACTAGTTGGCCGTTTCAGAATAAAACATAAGGTTCTGTCAGTAGGATAGTATAATACTGAGAAGTGAGTGTGGTGAAATTAAATTTTTCCGAAGCATCAGTTAAAGTATTGCTCGCTTATTATTATAACAATTCTACGGCCCGTGTTTAGCGTGTAAATCACCCGCAATAATTACTTTATTATCAGATTTAACTAATTTTTCAGTATTACTAAATATGCTGGGTTTATTTTGGAGGTAGATAAACAGAAAAGATATAAAACAATGTGTTATTGAGACGTAATTGTCTTAATGTTAGTTAGAATTTTAGCAAGAGTTGTGGTTAAAACAACACAATTTGGAATTATGATTGTTTCCAAAAACATAAAAACCTGGGCAGTTTTGGTATCGAGAAAGGCATATAATTTCAGTGTCTTTGCTGTGCACTAAATTATTGAAGTCTAAAATTTTAGTTTTTATTTAATTACCATTTCAAGCAATTATTTTAATGTTATGCTTTATATTTTTCATTCGAAAAATATTTGATGATAATATTGATTATGATCATAATTTTAGAAAATGTATTGTTAATTATACTTTTATTCATTTAACATAATTTTAACTATAAGCAGTACGCTGTAGACGAATCCACTTTTTAGGAGTAAGCGATCAAAAATGAATGGACTACGTGCACGAATAAATATTAACTCGGCGTCATTGTGGCCGGGTATCTAATACCCGACGGTTTTTAAAACCCTAATAACTTTAAAAGAAAATGCTCGCGTTATTTGCCGCTCACAGTAGATGCGGTCGTTGACCTCTTTGAGAGTATTAGCTATTCTATTTAGCGTCACTGCGGCTACGGCAGAGTTTTCACGTCTGTGAAGAGCGCGCGGGTACATTATACCCGGCCACAATGGCCATGTAACATTTATATATACAACGTGCTTACTGTTTTTTATTGTTTATTGATGAAATGCATATGCTTTTTCACAGTTTTACGAACGATGTCATACGGAAATAGTCGACTTCTAGCCTTGTTTGAACAAGCTTGTACTAGTGACAGTGAACAGTTTTGTTCAGATGACGAGTGAGGAAGAGTATGGAGAATTTACCGAGAGGCTTACATATTCACGAACAAGTTGGGGAAACTGTGACCTACCCTCCGATAAAATTTGGAAAACATATACGAGATGTAAAGACTGTCCTTCTTCTTCTTCTTCATCCGCCGTCTCCGTCTCGAAGGTTGGCAATCCACAATTGGAATTTATTTCTATCAACAGCTGTTCGGAAAAGTTCTAATGAGGAACAGTTGAACCAGTTGTTAAGATTATCCATCCATGAAATTTGACGTCTACCTCTCGATCTCTTCCCGGCAATTTTACCCTCAAGTAGTATTTTTAGAGTGGTATGCCTAGATCCTCTTAAGATATGTCCCAAGTATTGTAGTTTCCGTTTTTTGATGGTTCGTAGTAGTTCAAGGTTCTTTCCCAGTCTATTAAGTATTTCAATATTCTTTACTTTTTGCGTCCATGGTACTTTCAGGACACGTCGGTAGCAGTACATCTCAAAAGCGCTGATTTTTTTTTCTAAAGTTGAGTCTAGTGTCCAGCACTCACAACCATACAGTAGGATGGAAAAAACGTAGCATCTCAGGAGTCTGATTCTGAGTTCCAGTTTCAGTTTTTGACGCGTGAATAGGTTTTTCATTCTTATTAGCGCTCCTCTCGCCTGCTCAATCGTGCTACGTATCTCAGGTTTGGAAGTGCAATTTTCTTCAAGTATACTTCCCAGATATATATTTGATGCGTGGAACCTGTTCAATTTTTTCACCGTTTATTTTGATTGAGCATTTAATTGGCTTCTTCGAGAATACTATTGCTTTTGTCTTAGATGTGTTCATTTTTAAACCGTATGCAGCACTTTTTTCCACGATCTTATCTAAAATGCGCTGGAGTTCCTTATTACTGTCTGCCAATATTAAGCTGTCATCAGCATATCGAAGGTTGTTCAAAATAACACCGTTAATTTTCAGTCCCCCATCATTTTCTTCAAGTGCCTCATGGAATATAGCCTCCGCATAAATATTAAAAAGAAGGGGAGACATGACACAGCCTTGACGTACTCCTTTCTTAATGGCTGCTTCTGCTGATAATGTGCTTTCTACACGGATTACGACTGTTTGATTCCAGTACAGATTACTAATTATCCTGAGATCATTCCTGTCTATAGGTATGTTCTTCAAAATCTTCATCAGTTTATCATGGGTCACGCAATCGAACGTTTTCTGGTAGTCAATAGCACACGCATAGACATCCACGTTGACATCTTGACAGCGTTGTGTTATTGTACGTATTGCAAATAATGCTTCCCGAGTGTCCATTCCATTTTTAAAGCCGAACTGGGTATTACTTATTTGGTTTTCGCAACGCTTATATATTCGTATGTGAATTATCCGGAGAAAAGTTTTCAGGGCGTGTGACATCAAACTAATTAAACGGGAATCATCACATCGGCTCGCGTTACTCTTTTTTGGAATAGTTACAAAAGTTGATTTTATCCATTCTGCTGGTATACATCCTGTACTGTAGATCTTGTTGAAAGCTTTCGTCATTCTCTGTATACCATTTTCACTATAATCAGCGATTACTTTCAGCATTTCTGCATGTATATCGTCGGGTTCGACTGCTTTTCCGTTTTTCTGTCTTTCAGTGGCATACAGTACCTCTTCTTTAGTAATAGGTGGTCCTTCATCACAGAAATCGTGGTATTCTTCCGGAGGTAGACTGTTTCTGTTATCATCAAAAAGATTCTCGACGTATTGATTCCAGACTTCTAGCTTATCTTTTGTACCAATAACAGGTTTTGCCTTCGGGCCTAGCAAGATACCAGTATTTTGTTTGCGATGGGTACCTGCAACTTCTCTGACCAGCTTGTGAACGTTAAATAAATCCTGTTTATTCTGGTAACCTTCAATTTCAGTGCACTTTCCATTCCAGTATTCTTCTTTTGCTTCTCGACAAGATCTCCTGATTATATTGTTCAGACTCTTATATTCATCTGGGTTCGTCTTAACACTTCTTCGCTTCTCCATCAGTTTCAGTATTTCATCTGTCATCCATTTCTGCTTTTTCATATTCTTGTCATAGCCAATGTTTTCCTTCTGGACATCTAGTATTATTTTGCTGATGTCATCCCAGCTGCTCGTCCTGTTTTCCTTTTGGAGTTCAATTTTCACGTTCATTATGTCTCCTATTTCGGATTTGAAAGTTTTACTCTTCAGTTTATTCACGTCTATTCTTCCTTTCCGTTGCTTCTTTATCTTCACGAATTTCCGCTCCATTTTTAGTTTCATGATGACTGGGTTATGATCAGAATTAATGTCAGCTCCGGGATAAGTTTTAACTGAATGTACGTATCTCCAGAATGGACGGTGTAAGAGAATATAATCGATTTGATTACGCGCAATGTTTTCCTCGGTATCGGCTGGAGACTTCCACATATACAGTCTTCGGGAATGATGTTTTATAAAAGTGTTGGTAATCATTAATTCCGTTTCGGTACAGAATTGTGATAAACGGTTTCCTCTTTCGTTTCTATTACCAAGACCATATTTTCCAACGAAATCTCCTTCTTTTCCTTTATCAATTTTGGCATTGAAATCTCCCATGACTATTGTAATTTCACCAATTTTGGTTAGGTCTAAAGCAGCTTGTAGGTTTCTGTAAAAGTATTCAATTTCGTCATCTGACTTATCTGCTGTTGGAGCATATACTTGAATGATGTTCATCCTGCGGTATGATGTTTCCAAGATAAGAACAGCAATCCGGTTGGTGATTGGTAAAAAATCGACGACAGACTTTGCTAGTTTTTGTGGGACTAGAACTGCAACTCCATTTTTGTTTGAACCATCGACACTCCCGGAGTAGTACATATGAACCCTTCTGGGAAAGACAAAAAAACAAGACATAATTGCAATAAATGTAACAAGCTTATTTGTATGCAACACATTATCCCAGTATGCCAAAGTTGCGTTGATCTCGATAGCGATTAACTTAGTATATAAGTAATAAATAGACATCGGATTATATGCATTTGCATGTTTGCATATGCAAATTGCTTATAACGCTATTTTTATAGCGTTATTGCATATTTTAGTACTTTTTCACTGACAGTGCTTATTTCAGTATTTAAACGTGTTAGGCGTGTTGTATTACGCAGCCAATGCATCCGCCTCGCACGCACGCACGCACGCACTCAGCAAGCACACTGAATCTACTAATGTGTTCCTCACTCAAAGCGTTGGCGTGATGCGGTGGGAGGCATACCGCACTCGTTGCTTCACTCGCGCAATTCACTTGTTCTTGTCATTCAATTGCTCGCTGTGTTTGTTTACCTTCCTGCGAAAATCGTATTTTTGTTGAAAAATTGCTCGCTGTGTTTGTTTACCTTCCTGCGAAAATCGTATTTTTGTTGAAATAATGCCGCCAGTGAAAAAAAATACCCAGACTCTAATGGAATCTTGGATAAAAAATTACCCAGGCCAATTTACGACTGATGGCGTTGTGATTTTCTGCAAGGTTTGTGACAAGCGAATACCTTCATCAAAAAAATACCAGATCGATCAACATGTGAGTACTGCTTCCCATATGGATGCAAGACATAAATGTACAAGAAGTCGACAACAACTGCTGACTCATAGTTCGCCTTCTAATTCGGATACTATAAAGAAAATAGAATTCAACAAAGATTTATGTGAGTTATTTGTTGCTTGTAATATTCCTTTTCATCAATTAAATAACGAAATATGTCAAAAATTCCTTAAGAAGTATTGTACTAATCAGATAATTCCTGAAGAATCCACAATTCAAAAAAACTACCTGTCACATATTTACGATGAAGTACTAAGTGAAATACGCGCCGATCTTTCGAACAATCTAATATGGATATCAGCTGATGAAACGACAGATCAATGTGGACGATATATAGCGAATCTGATTGTTGGAAAGTTATCCAAAGAGCCCTCTACTCCCCATTTGGTTGCCTGTAAGATCCTAGAAAAAACAAACCATTCAACTATCGCCCGGTTCATAAACGATTCTATCAAATTACTATTTCCTGATTCTTCTATGGACGAGAAAATATGCGTTTTTGTTTCTGACGGTGCGCCTTATATGGTGAAAGCTGGTCAAGCTCTGAAAGTATTCTACCCAAAATTGCTTCACATCACCTGTCTAGCCCACGGATTACATCGAGTTGCAGAAGAGATCAGAAAAGAGTTCGGGATTGTCAATAAATTGATTTCTTCTACAAAAAAAGTGTTTTTAAAAGCACCATCGCGAGTACAAGCATATAAGGAGCGACTGCCAAACCTAGCGCTACCCCCAGAACCAATATTAACGCGGTGGGGAACTTGGTTGAAAGCTGTATTGTTTTATGCTGAGAATTTAGAGGATATAAAACAAGTAGTTGGTCAATTTGACAGTTCAGAAGCCATTGCAATTAATTCAAGCCAGCTGGCATTTGAGGATCCTTCAATCAAACAAAATATTGCTCTTATTGCAACATATTTCAGCAATATACCCGATGCCATTGAGAGACTAGAAACTAAAAACCTTCCTCTGTGCAATTCCTTGGAAATATTAAAAAAAATGATTGAACAGAGTAACGCACTTCCGAGTTCACTATCGGAAAAGGTCCGTGGCAAATTAAATGCTGTTCTATATAAAAACCCGGGTCTTGAAGGAATAAAGAAAGTTGACGCATTTATTAACGGCACCGGGCAAACTCTACCTGAAGAGGTTTCTGTAGAAATGGCGCCGAATTTCAAGTTCTGTCCGGTAACGTCAGCTGACGTTGAAAGGTCATTTTCAGCCTACAAATTAATATTAAGTGACAAATGTCACAAGTTTGCTGCAGAAAACCTTGAAAAGTATGTTATTGTTTATTGTCACAAGAATTACAATTGATATTAATATACGTATATAAATATATTGTGAAAATAAACGTAAATTCTAATAATAAATGGTATTTCGATTGTGCATATTTTGTGCATATTTCGCTTTTTTTTAGTGCATATTTGCATGCATATTTTGACATTTTGATAGTGCATATAATCCGATGTCTAGCAATAAATAAGCCTTGTTTTACATAATTCATAATTTGATGTTAACGTGTTAAAAACAATTTTATGTTTTGTACCTAAATTTTTATTATTTTTTGTTTTTGAATATACACCTATATTCTAAGTTAGGTTCTAACAAATTTATCTCAGGAGGAAAATGTAATTTTTTTCAATTTTTGATGATTATATGCTCTTTTTATAATAAATAAATATTCAATTTTTATAAATAATGTAACTACCTATTTTCCTAATATAGAAAACTAATATTGACATAAGATTGATTCAGTGTACAATAATGCACATGGCTATTAGATAACCGGCCACAACGGCCGTGTTCTGTTTGGCCGCCACAATGACGCCGGGTTAAGTATTGAAGATATTGGGACTGGAAAAACAAAACCCACTGCGTAATAAAACTGATCGTCCCATTCAAATCAAAAAATAAAATTTTCATCTCTAGTTTTCCTCTATTCTCATACACAGTTCTTCAGGACAATACGATTTCGTATATATTATACCAAAGATCTGTCACAGTATTATTTCTATTGTCGTTTATTATTCTTCAGTTTAGATTCTTACAATGGTTAACAACTAAGCAGACTAATCATCTACAATTTTTCCATTATTTTAATTATTCCGAAATATTCTAATATAATTTTAACTTTTGATTATCTGAATACACTATTCTATGCGAGAAACGGAGGCGAGATAGTTTAGTAATTATGGACCGACGCAAACTGAGGAAATCATAGAACCAAGGACGAGAAGAAGAAACAGGGTTAATCAAGAGATAAAAGGAATTGAGATTGGCGAAAAGAGAAACATAAACAGAGTGCCAAAGTCTAAGAAGGCAGGATTTAGTTGGAAGGAGAATATTGTATGAAGGAACCCTACTAATAAAATTTCTATTGGGAGCTGCAGCTCTAACAAGGAGGTCGACGGCTACATTTCCATCAATGCCTGAATGTCCGGGAATCCAAAGAAAGTCAATCTGGGTAGACGTCGGTGAGGATAGATCATGGAGAAGAGAACGAATAGAAAGGATGAGAGCATCAGTGGAAGGAGAAAGGATAGGTGAAGGTAACGCTAGAAGAAACAATAAGGAATTTGGAAGGACTTGCAGAAGAGGAAATATAAATAATGGCTTGTAAGATGACAACAGATTCAACAGTAAAGGTAGAATAAAAAGAACGGAAGTTTAAAGGACTGAAAATGACTGAACTGAGGGCACAAGAATGAGGCTCCAACTCCGCTCAGGCTCTTCGATCCATCAGTAAAAATTAAAGAGTGATCGTGGAATAGAGAATTTATTGTATTATTAAATTCCACACTGAAGATATGAGCAGGAAATTATTTAAGGAAGCATGGCATGAAAATGATATTTGGTGGCTTTAACAATTTGGAATAGACGTAAGAAAAGATTGGAAACTTGTAATGGGAAATAACAATAGAAGATAATTTATAAAGGCGAACAGATATATGAGATAGTATAGGAATTTTATTGGACGAAAAATGCCAGTGAAGGAGGATAAAAGAATAAGACGCACTGATATTTGACGAGAAGTGGAAAAACGTTTGATGAGAAGGCGATAACTCAAATAAGATTTTCGGATGAAGAGAGGACAGATGTTGGATTCAGATAGAATGACTGGAGTAGGAGATAACTTCAAAGCTCCGAGACAAAATCGAAGGCAACTGTTTTAAAGGCGATCTAATTTGTAGAGAACGGATTTGGAAGAGTTGTCGTATAAGAAACTGCAATAATCCATTCTGGAGCGTATGAGAGATTTGTACAATATTATTAGCACAGAAAGATCACCTTCCTATCTCGTAGGTGAGAGGGCTTTAAGAAGGTTTAGGACTTTAAGCGAGGAAGCATATAAATGGCTGATATGTTCATGAAAAGACAGGCAAGGAAATAAAATGATACCCGGGTAACGAAAATAATTGACTACTGGAATGGAATGATTTTTTAGATTTATCTCAAATGAACCCGAGTTATAAGGCCGAATGGTAAAGACTACAGCTGTTGATTTAGGAGCGGAAATGAAGAGATGAATGTTAGAAAGGGTCTTTTCTAAAGTTCTTAAGGAGCTGTTTAGTTCCTCATTGGCAACTAGAAGATTACGGGAAGAGGAGTAAACAAGGATATCATCTGCAAAAAATGAAGATTTGAATTTAAGAAGAGAAAACCAATTTTGGAAACATATAGATTAAATAAAGTAGGGCTAAGGCAAAAATCTTGCGGAAGACCCTGGAAGACCTTCCTTGAGGCGAAAAGGGAAGGAGCGTTAAGAAGGAGAGGTATACTTTGAAAAAGATTGATAATTAAGAAGGATATGCATGTAGGAATATTTAGAGAAAATATAACGTTTTTGAGCGTGGGAAGATGGACGCTTTCGTATGCATTGGCTACATCAATAAAAGTTTGCAATTGTGAATTCTTTGGAAATAAATGACTTATAAATGTCAGCAAGAAAAAGGCTGATACAATCTGGAGGACCTAAGCCAGGACGAAAGCCAAACTGGTTGTCTGGAAGCAAGTTATTGTGTTCAAGCCACAAAACAAGCCGTTTGTTAAGTATGCTTTCAAAAAGTTTCCTTAGGCAAGAAGCTAAAGAAATAGGCCAAAGAGCAGAGGAATTATTCTTGGGAATAGGGATAACAATGAAGATGTTCCATGAATCAGGAATATAACAAGTTTGCAGGAAGGAATTAAAAATGATTAAAAGAATTTTGAGAGACTTTACAGATAGGTTTTTGAGGATAGAGTAAGACATTTTATTGTGGTCTGAACTAGAGTTAAAGAAGTTTTTCAGGGAAGAAAGAAGTTCGGATCGATTGAGAAAAGGAAGAGCAAAAGGATTTCCGAGAGTTTTTCTTGGTGTTTTTGAGAGTATATCTGCTTCTAGCGTTCGAACTCTTATAAGCCAAGAAGTTAAAAGTAGGTTGAGCGGAATGATCTAAAGCTAGACAAACTTTGATTGACAGCAGCTGTGCAGTCCCCATTCCACCGCAGTGATGAAGCCCTTAAAGAATGATTTTTTCTGGCTGGGAGATGGGGCGAAGAAGACAATGTTAGAGCAGAGGAGATAGAATTAGTAAACGATGAATATTGGGAAATAGCATCGTTTTCTACTTATATCGCAGGAAGGTCTGAGTCCACAATAAACCGAAATCTATTCCAATCAGTTTTACATAGGTTCCAATCAGCATAATGCAAAGGCGTAAATGAGGAAAGAAGAGAAGAACGATGGAAGTCATTAAGAACAATGAGGATCGGAACGTGGTCACTGCCGAAGGTACCATCTAAAGTTCTCCATGAGGATTTGAGGGCTATATCAGAGGAAACAGACAGATCGATAGAACTAGAAATAGACGAGGACTCGAAGAAGGTGTAAGAACTATCATTTAGGAGAACCAAATTATAATTGAAAATTACCTCCTCTATAATTGTGCCATTCCTGTTACAGCTGGAACAACAATAACCCCATAGAGGGGAGAGTTCCAGTTGCCGCCGATCATGAAAGAGCGAGGAATAGAATTAAAAATCAAGTCAAATAGGAAATTGCGTAAGTTATAGGACGGTAGAATGTAGGAGGAGACACGATTAAAACTTTTACCATGACACAATGGGATTGAACTAAATTTGGATTAAGAGGACTAGAATAAAGGAAGGAAAAACTATCATGATGTACATATGTTATTTAAGTATAGCAGCTTCACCATAGCCGTTGTCCCGATTCGAACTAACTAAGGAGTATCCTCGAATTCGAATATTGGAAGATTATTTGAGTCATGTTTCTGATAGAAGAACAACCTGAATGTTATATTGATCCAACAAACCTTCAAGAGAGCCTTTATTGACATTAAGACTTCTACAGTTCCACTGAAGAATATTTAGCTTGTTTGACATCATTTAAAACAGAAAAAAAGTTAGCGAGGAAGGAACCATGTAAGTGTAGAAGAGGAAGGGAAATAATACTTTTGCAACCTGTAGATTTGGGAGAGAGAGGAAAATGAGGGAAGGATTGAGTGAAGACGCAAAGCTAGAAGACAAGGAAAGATCCCGCAGAAGAAGAGATGCAAAAGAAGACAATGGAGAAACATTTGTTTTTTCAGATAACTTACAAATCAGGTGTATGATAATTTATTGCAATGCTCACTGAGGAAAAACGACCTTTTCTCTCGCTTGCTTATCGACTTAATTAGGAATGGAAAGATGAGGAAAAGGCTGCGGGTCAAAGTGAAGAAATTAAGATTAAGCAAGGAGTAATTACAGATGAAATTCGCTTTTAAGTAATAACCGGAACGAAAAAGACTTTAGAAATGATTAAATTGAAACAGACTAACCGTCTTCCTTTACCGTAGTCCAGCTTGGTTAAAGGAAGACTGAAGGAGAGATGAAAAAAGGAAAAAGTAAGATATTTGAGGGACCAAACATACACCGTACTCGACTACTGTCGAACCCAATTAAAGGTCGCAGAAAGAGGCAATGGTCATAAAAATAATGAAAAGCATATAGATCCGAACAGAAACATCTGTTGACTGTTCTCGTTTTTAATAGTTTAACTGAGAAAGAAAACTGATCTAAACAAAAATTATGAACAATCCACCACCGCTCTTGTCACCCGCAAGATCTAGGTTGCGAGACGAGACAATGGCAATAATAGGAATAGGAAGCATGAATTTTTGAAAAGAGGCATTGGATGCCTGAAGTACTTTTTAGAAATAGAATCCAAGAAGAACATAAGATTACAGAAGGAAATATGACGGGAATTAATGACTAGAGCTTTGGAATGCTGGTTAGCCTAGGTGAAGGAATATAGGAAGGGAGCGGCAGAAGAGGAATTTGGGAAGAAACATAAAATTCATTGATAAGAACCATAGCGAATTTCATATTTATGCAAGAGAAGACATTAGAATGGAATTTCGCAAATCATAAGGACCACTGACAAAAATACAGGAAGTTGACTAGTTACATAGCCGTAGAATTCGGAGGACAATGAGCAAATAACAGTTGGAAAAGCTTAAATTCAGGATTTTGACGCAGGTTAGGAAGGGTTTTCTAAAGGTTTAAGCTGAAGTCTAGTTTGTCTGACGGCTGCGGAGCTGAACAAGAATCCAAAGAGTGCAACTCCTAAGACAGCGTGGTTTACTGCGACAAAACTTGTCAGTGTGGCCAAAACAAAAACAAGTTCGGCATTGGATAGGAGGCCTTACGCTGGGTTCCACTGCACAACGAAGATGAAAAAAATGAATTGGGAAGAAAAGGTGATTTGAATTTAATTTGAATTACAGGAATTGGACGAGATTCATCCCCAAATCTTTTCTTGAGACGTCCGATTGAAGCTACCGACACTTCCGCTGAAATATCTTCCAATAATTCTTCTTCGGTAATATCTAGAGGTACATTACGAGTGATGCCAAAATAGAACAATAGATTGTTAGGAGTAAAGGCCTTAAAACCATTTTTACTAAGGAAGTCAGAATCAAGAAGAAAATTATTTGTTGAGCTAATATCACTAAAAAAGAGTCTAAGTCCATTGCTGCCCGCTCGGAGAATTTCTGTAATTGATTTAGTTTCATTAAAAAGAATTTTAGCAGCAGCAAAAGGATGTAAATTTCCTATATTACGTTCAGAGAGCGATTGCAGTATAATGTGTATGGAGCCATTATACTCTACAGGGAAAAGAAATTCCTCATTTTTATTATTACTCTTTGTACTATTATTAATTAATAACGTCGTGAGAAATTTTTATATTAAAGTTTTTAATAGTTTCGATAACTATTATTAGAATTATTTTTATTAAGATTATTATTATTATTACTGCTACTATTATTATTGCTATTACTGCCGGAAAGTTTCGATAAATCAGATTGTGATAGTCGCAGATCTTTGCTAGGGATCGACGAGACTGGAGAAAGGGGACCGAATGGTTTCTTGAAGCGTCATCCATCTGAAGAGTTAAACTTTTGCCGGTTTAGTATCTTTGGCGGAGGCCGATTGATGTGGTTCCCACGTCGATGAAAGTTTCTTTTAGCAAAGGTCGTAGTTGGAATACAGATGTCTTTTTGTATATCACCATTATGGACAAACCATGGTGCCGACAAAATATCTTGTAGGACACTGAAATCTTTGTATAATGTTTCGATTTGAAATGCTTGTCGTTCCCCAGATTTGAATACCGTATGTCCACACAGGTTCTAAAATTGCCCTGTATAGTAGCATTTTATTTTCAACTGATAAAGATGAATTTTTGTTCATTAACCAACGCAGGCTGCGGTATTTGACGTTTAATTACTTTCGTTTTGCAATAATATGATTTTTGAAGGTGAACCGTTGGTCAAAAAGTAACCCGAGATATTTTACAGCACATGAGTTGGGAATTGTGTCAGTCCATTCAGCTGGATCGGAACATTTTGCCCTTTGTTTAAGGTAAACAAAACCTGTCTGGACTTTTTTACGATTAAATTATCAAATTTTTATTCAGTCTTTTAGTTTTATCTTTAATCGTTTGTGTTCGTTTTAATATAGGTTTCTGTGTTAATAAAGTGTTTCTCAATTAATCCAGTGGCGTAGCGTGGGTTTCAACCGTCCGGGAGCACAGGCAAATTTCGCCGCCTCTTTATTTAGGTATTTAAATTCAAAAAACTCTAAAGTATACAGTAATTCCAAAAAACTTTTTGACAAGAACAATCATCATTATTGGGTATTGTACAGGTTACAAATAAAAAAGACATATATATATATATATATGTTTTACAATATAATAATCACATTTATTACAAAAATTCTTACACATATGCCTCTAACATTGATCGACAAAATTAGGTTATTAGCGAATTGAATATAAAATACAAATGGACTTACACTTAGAACTAGAACGATACTGTTAGTGTTTATATTTTGATTAAAAAATAATATAATTGATAGAATTAAAAATAAAACTACTGTCTTTAACTAAAACTTTATTCGTCTACTTTTTTTTAAGAGCAAGGTCTTTTATTGCACTATCAATGGCTATATGACATACTTGTTGCTCAATAGACAAGATAGCCGGATTGGCTAGCTTTAAAGGACTCATTGTTGATCTTAAATAATTTTTGATCAATTTAAATTTTGAAAAACTTCCCTCACAACTAGCATTGCTTATGGTAATTGTGAGGAATATTCGGAGCATTATTATAATATTGGACAGCGTATCTTCCAGCTTGGATTTCACAATAAATTTCAATAATTCAAGCGAGTCCGCATTATTTAATTTATTTTCATTGACTGTGGCAGCAATGAAAGTCCGCAGTCTAAGTCGTTCGAGCTTGAAGTCCTGCTCGTCAATTCCGGCAAATGAATAGTCTAGACTTTAGATTACATTTAATGTCGTCCGAATCTAGTAATATAGCTGGCGTTAGGTAAGCAAATTTATCCGCCAAATTCTGTAACTGCTGAAACCTCTCACGAATTTCTACAATTATTCTATCTAACGAAGAAATCAGCTTCCGTCTCAATTCATTTTCATAGGACAAGTTGGCATCTCTGGTTCCATCATCAAAAATATCCCTTCTTGTTATGCGCCTCTGAGGTTCCATGGAAATGCCAAGTTCTTCACAAATATTTTTTCCGTAACTTCCAGCGTCGTCTGCCCATTTCTCTCGTTTCTCTATCAGTATCATCTGCAAAGCATTTACTTTCTGAGCGCATAGGCTTATATACCTTTGTAAATATTTTTGTGCATCATTCACTTCCTGTAGCACCGGTTTCCAGTAGCCTAAGAAACAAGGAAAGGGTAATGACTGCATCACAATTAGCAAAGTTCTTGCATCTGTTCTTGTGTTTAAGCTTTGAACTGTCTCTGACAGCTTTTTTCAAAGTGACGACAATGTCTTTGTAATGATGCCACGCCATATTTATGGCATCGCCTTTTGCACTCCATCGCATATCTTGAACACGTTTTAAACTTTTGCCTGTAGCTGCTATCAGAACTTCCCAACGATATGTGGACACGGGAAAAATGAATAGCAACGTTCTAATGCGCCGAAAAAAGTTACTGAACTCGCCTCAACTGAGACAGTGCGTAAACAAACCGGGTCTAACGAATGATTTGAGCAAGATACAAATTCAACTTTGGGATTTACATATTTCTTTAATTCTTTGCTGAACTCCTGAATATCTTCCAGCCACAACAGCAGCATTGTCATATGCTTCTCCTCTACAGTTGTTTATATCAAGACCATTAGCTTCAAAAGCTTGCTCAAAATCATCTTTGAAATTCCTTCAGCAGTTTTATCTTTTGTTTCAATGAAATCTATAAAAGATTCCGCTGCTTGTACTTCCTGATTTTCAATCACTATATATCTTAATACCTGACTTGTTTGATCTTTATGAGGAACAGCTAGAGTACATTATCGAATATAATCGAATAATTACTTGGCCTTTTTTACTTGTCTGATATGTTGGCGAACTTTATTTTCCAAAATTGCAATAAATTCGTTTTGAATTTCTTGTGACATATACCACACCCTGTACGACGTGGACGCGCAAACCTCACTGGTGGTTGTTTCGTTTCTCTGTCGATTGACAGTCAAGTAACTACCTACTGGAGACCGTAACTCCAGCTACAACCATCTGTGATTGTTTTTTTCTTTCTCTATTTGCTTATTTAAATGCTTATTGAAATTTTAATAGAAATATTCCGATAATGTTAATAGAAATTTTAAAAAATTAAAAAAAATCTTACCTTTGATAAGTTAGAAAATTTATTTTGAAAACATTTATTCATTTTTTTAAAATTATATTTCGTAAACGTTAGTATATATATATATATATATGTATATATAGAAATATAAAATAGATAAAGAAAATCACGACAACCATTTATGCGATATATGTAGCATGCCACACACGCTGGGGCTTAGAGGTGACATAAGGCTCCTAGGTGGACTTAAAAATCTAAAAATCTATTGTTTTTTTTTTGTGCATTATATTTCATAAACAGAGTATTATATTGGAAATTTTTAGATATTGAAATTTTAATTTAATTTCGAAAATTTATAAATGTAAGCAAAATATAATTGAATTAATGAAACAAATATTTTTAGAGGTGCCATAAAACGTCTTCGATAGAAGCAGTGCCGGATTAACCACGTAGCAAGAGTAGCAATTGCTACCCCGCGCAGAAGGGGGCCCCGCGTAACCAGACCCGCCACCGTCTGAGCCTAATCTTTTGAATGAAACTTATTAACTCGTGGTATATTGAATTTACTTGATGTCACTAAATCGTGAAACGTTACACCTTTTCCAATTAAGACAATCCATTGCAGACAATCGGTAACCGATTATTTCGTTGGCGAAAATAAAACGCATAATTTCATGAGGTAAACGCACGAGTTCTACAAAAAGTCGGTCGTATAAATGTACAGAATTTTAATCGGCCTGATAATTGGCTCTACAAAAAGTCGGACGTGTGCGAATACTCTTACTAGACACTCAGTGTGCATGCGTAGTAGAATTGAAATAGCTCGATTCAAAGCCTATTTATTTATAAGACTTACAGTTTACATTATTTTTATTATAATTTAACAATCATATACCAAAAAATTATTTTCTAGTAATAAGTCTATGCCAGTTACAAAAATAATGAGAGATTTCCTGCAATTAAATTTCTCATAACCATTTCGTAATCCTGACATAATAAGATCGTCAACTTGCGAGACAAATTCAGACAGAGCAAGGTTATTGGCAGATGCTTTTAAAACGAATTATTGCAGTAATAAAGTGTCTAGCAGAACGAAGTCTTGCGTTTCGGGGTAGTGATGAAATTATTGGTTCAATACATAATGCGAATTACTTAGGTTTATTAGAATTACTTTCCGAATTTGACGTTTTTATGGCCCAACATATTCAAACTTATGCCCAAAAGGAAAAAGTCAAAATTATTTGCGAAATTAAGAGATCCGGGTACTATATTCAGTGTCATTAGATTCTACTCCAGATATATCGCATTTAGACCAACTGACTCTGATAGTGCTCCATGTTCTACCATCTGGGCCAGTTGAGAGATTTGTTAAGTTCTTAGACATGGAAATACTGCTGAACAACTTTCCCAAAGTTTACTAAGTTTTTAAGTAAAAATGGCGTTAATATTAAAGATTGTTGTGGACAAAGCTATGATAATGCCAGCAACATGAGCGTAAAATACAGCAACCTGCAGGCACAAATTAAAGAAATAAATATGTATTCAGAATACATTCCCTGTCTTGCACATTCTTTAAATTTAGTTGCTAAATGCGTTGCAGACTGTTGTATAGAAGCATTATTTTTTTTCGATTTTATTGAAAATCTTTATAATTTTTTTTCTGTTTCTACACATCGTTCGGGTCTTCTTACGAAAGCTCTTGCTTCGAAAATTTCGATTTTGAAAAGGTTGTCGGAAACTAGGTGGTCCGCCAAAGCTGATGCTACGAAGGCACTTTTATGTAGTTTTACCATTATCAAGCGTGTTGGATAATATTTGAAATAATATAGATCAAAAGGCAGAGTGTCGTAATCAAGCCTACGGACTAGTTTTAAAGATGAATAAGTTGGAAACGGGAATAATGGCAATTACATGAAATGGTGTTCTAGAACACGTGCAAGCGACTAGTGCGTCGCTGCAATCGTCTAATATAGACACCTTAATTGAATCATTATATGGATATGTCTAAACAATGCGATCGCACATTTTCAGATATTGAAGCAGAAGCCAAAGATGTGACAGGCTGTCATGAATATCAATAATGGACTTCAAGACGACGCAAGCGAAACACAAAGTATGACCATTTTAACGCTTCTAGTACACTTGACGAATTTGTTGAAAATGAAACACCTGGTAAACAGTTTGAAATTGAGGTGTTTGTTGTCATTATTGATAACACACTATCCGCTTTAAATGAACGCATGAAAGCGTACCAAAAACTTAGTAGTGTTTTCGGAATATTTCGACAATTAAAATCTATTGCAGCAGAAGAGATTTTGAAACGAACTTCAATTATGGCACTTTGCTTATGCAAATGGTTTGGAAGACAGTCTAGACGATGAATAGTGCAGTTTGCCGAGCTACTGAAAACAGATGTGGCTAGTGCGATTGACAGTTCAAAAAACGAAGCTCTGGAAATTCAATATTATAAATTCCTAATGGAAAAAGTTCATTAGAATCATGTTTGCCCAATTTAGAAATTGCTTCGCGCATTTATTTGTCTCTCATAATGACTTTAGTCAGTGGCGAACGTTTATTTCCGATATTGAAGCGTATAAAAAATGAATTAAGGTGGAATACGATGAGTCAAGAACGTCTGAATTATTATCTCTCTTTGATGAATATAGAATGTGATTTGCTCAGAGAAATTGATATGAATAGTATTATCTCTAAATTCGCCCACATTAAATCTCGAAAAGTTACTTTGTAAAAGTTTAACAAATAATAAAAGTTCGTCGTTATTAATCGTCAGTTTTACAATGTAAGTTTCTTATCAAAATTATTCTAAATTGTCAGGGCAATCTCAACTTTGGCTCTTTGTACTTGTCAAAGACCGACAGGGCCTATTGTAATCTACTTTACTATTAAACACTAACATGATTTCTAACCTATAGATGGCAAATAGACATATTGCGTATAGAATTATTGTTTCACCACTTGGTACTTAAGAACTCAGTAGATCAAGGGCCTCTTGATAGAATTTGCTACGGGCCCCGCGCATGCTTAATCCGGCACTGGATAGAAGTAAGCATTGGAGTGACTTTAAATAAATACGAAATAAGTAAAGACAATAATGATAATATATAAAAAAAAGAAATGCGGATTATCCGTAATTCGCGTTGATTGTATTAAAACTGTTTTAATATAATTAACTTTGAAGTAAAAAAAAAACTATTCGAAATAAACGCGCGGAAGCTATTAACAGAGACGAACCCAAAATAGAGCGTATTGCTTTCACTTAAGCATAAGAATACAAAAAGGAGTAAAAGGAAAGAAAAACTAAAAAACACAAAGGTGTTAACTGACTAATGTGATATTTGCCGTTTAATGCGATAAATTACCGAAAAAAAAAAAAAAAAGATAATCTCGTATTATTTTTTCTTGTTTCTTTAAAAAAGTCACGAATAAGATTTTTACACATATTACATACCACCATTTCACAGATTTGCAATCACAGCATTTTAATCATAGAACAGAACCAAAAAACCGAAGACAGGCATTAAAAGAAGACGATATTTTTTTGTGTTCATTTCAGCGTTAAAAAGAGAAGCTGCCAGCATCATCTTTCTGCTGACTATTCTATACTGTTCTATATAGCGGACGCAGATAAATTAATTAGTCTTTTCTTTTTTTTTTCATACCGCTGCATATGAATTCTATATTTCGAATTATTGGTTGTACAAAACAAATGTTTATTCGCCGATATTGCAGTTTGCCGTCGAACCGAATCAATTAAAATTTCTCGAAGTTCTTAAATAAACCAAAATTCATTTCGATTTCAAATTGCTAATTCATAATTTTATTTTCATTATGCACCGATATTATAAAAAAGATTTTCACATTTGTTATTATATACTAGTATGATCGGCAAATTTGTTTTGCCGACTTTGAATTAGAATTTTCTGAAAATGCCGACAGAAATTTTTTTTGTTTTTTTTTTTTTGGGGGGGGGGGGGCAATACCCTACTCATTCCTTGATTGATACGCCTCCGATCACAACACGTACTTATGAGCTCACCGAAATCATAGGTTGGAAGGCGTAACATACTATTAAGTCAATGTAAACTAGACGACTGACGATCGAGCAATAAATAAAACTTTTTTTGATTTGTTAAAGCATCACTCTTGGACTTCTTTAAAGGGACTTACCCGTATTGTAACCGGATTTTCAGGTGTTATTATACAATATTGAACACTATTCTTTATATGAAAGAAGTCATTCTCGCTGAATATTAGTCGTAAACAATCCGAGCACACAGAATAAAACAGGGGGAATCACACTGTAAGTCAGTACAGACGGTATTGTCAGTCACTGCAATGAGTAAGATGGTTACATTTATTTAAAAAAAAATGATTCCCCGGTTCTGTCACAGAATAAATAATAAAAAGTTCCGTGCTCATTTTAATCGGTTCGAATTGTAGGTTTTTTTTTGTTTTTTTATTATTATTTCATCACCACTGACTAACACTTTAGTGGTCATTTAGCGATTACGTTAATGTGATAAAGAATGTTTTGTAGGGGGGTAGTACTCAGTAGTACTCCCTCTGAACTTTAGGTGCGACAAAAATGTGAAATGAAATGGTTCAAATTTTTACAAGATATTATTATTATGTATTGTGAAATTTTGCTGCCCCTACTACGCTACGCCGCTGATTTAATCGGCAACAAGTTAAATACCTCGGGTATTAATATAGACGAAAAATCAAACCTGTGTGAATGTTACAAATATTGAAACAAAAAATGGCACTGTGTTCCCCAAAACATGTCGGTTATTTAATTTTATATTTATAAATAAAAAATTTTCCCGGAATAAAAAGTTGTTTTTACAAGTTCTTTTAATATTGAATTTTTCGGAAAAAGAAAGAAAAATGTCTGATATAATATCGTATAATGCGGATGATAACGAACAAAGTTGCGTCTTACCGTCGTTAAAAGTTATTTTGATTCAAACGATAGTTTTGAATAAGTAGGGGAAACTGGGGTAAAATCGGGATCCTAAACTATTATCGTGTCTAGAAAAGCTCCTGCTGTATAGAATTCGATAAAAATTACTTTGTAGGTTAATATATTTGTATCTAAACTGAAATAGAATGTCACACTTACTTAGGCAGACTCGATTAGATGTGCAGAGAGAGCGTTTACCAAAAAAATTACATTTGCCCGGTTTTGCCTCACTACAGCCGGGTATGCTTTTTAGTGATACCCGATATTGCCCCATTTATTCCAAACGTAAATAAATCAACAAGAAATATATAAAAACCGAATCAATTATTGACAAAAGTCACACACAAAAGCGTCATATTCTTCATTAGCATTACTGCAAGCCTTGACACAGCTTATCCAGACTTCGTTTTTGGAGCGAGAATATAGCTCGTTACAAAAGATGTAAGCTCCATCATGCTCGTGATCTTCTTCTGACGAAGAATCACTGACCGGATCTGCGACCCGCTGATTTTTAGATTTTTTCTGCCTTTTCTGCTTTGATTTAGTTTGGGAAACTTCATTTCCCTTACGTTTTCTCGGAGCTCTCCTATTTGGAGACAAGGAAACAAAAAGAAACTTTCCTTTATTTTAATATTTAAATTAAAATAAAGGAAAGTTTCTTTTTGCCTTGATTCTTTGAAGTCTGGACCGTCTCCAATTCTAGTTTGTAAGGCGCGGAAGTTAATATCGCAGTCTTTCCTCTTCTGTTCATATTTTTTGTTTCTTTTTCTCTAAACAGTTCTTTGGGAACTGGCTTTATTTCGTTCGGAGAAACGGCAAATGAAGTGGAAGGTACAGAGCTCCATCAATTACAAATATGGACGGTTGGGCTCTATTATTCGGTAGATGGGGTTGATCGGAGTTGCTCGATTGCGGTTGCAGATCATTGGACAGTTTTCCTCGATTTGGATTCCTTCATCTGAAGGTGCAAATTGTTGTATTACATCCTCTCTCGTAGAGCTTGGCTGAAGTCCATCATCTGTAGGTGTAGACTGTTGAGCTGCAACTTTTACCGACAAGCTTAGATGGATCCCGATATGTGACGCGGGGGGATGGTTCTTGAAATTCTAAGTCTAACAGAATTGAACGGTACAAACACAACGCCAAATCGAACTATCCACTCTTATCAGTAACGCACACCACGATCTAGATCGCCACTCTGACGTCGTACACAGCCGAATTTCTCACGAATTTGTCGATTTAGCGTTCTTGACGGAGAATGCGACGTTGCAGGTTGCTCGAGGAAGCCCGAGAAATTGTCAAAATAACGAAAAATTGAATTTAGAAAATCATTATTATCATTTTTGTAATTCGGACAGTATGAGAAATGCCGAATCCGTCTCAATATGTATAATTTTTCTTTTGATTAATATTGTAACTTTAAAAAATAATAAGGAGTAAAACCGGGTACTACCCGGTACTGCCCCACATCTTAGTACCCGATTTTACCCCCCGAGCAGACTATAATCAAACAAAATAGTGTCACTCGGCGATGACTCAACATAAACAATTGAATAAACCTTAGAAATGTTCTTTATACTATGCATAATCAATGAAATACTCATCACTATATGTTGTGTAAAGTCAAATGTGATTCACTGTACTTAAAATCAATACTTCAATAAAAATCATTCCAAAACACAAAAACACACGACGCGCGCAGTGAACCTGTTACAGACTATCATTGCGTGAGGAGCTACGTAATTAACACTATAAAATCCATTGATGTCGCCTGTAGCTATGAAAATGATGAGATACCCGGTTTCACCCGCCTACCCGGTTCTATACAACTTTCCCCTAAATAAATGTTACTTAAACAATAATTCGTAATTCATATAATCTCGAACGTGAGGTTTACCGTTTTCTTAAATGCTAGCCAATGGGTATATTACCTGTCAGTTATAATAAATTAGAAACTGATTTCTGATAGCCTCTATTAAGAAATTATCTAACTTATCGGAATTGATTAAATTTACCACGATATCCAAAAAAAAAAAAAAAATTAAATAAAAACACGTATACAAAAACCTTTCGCGTTGTTTTTACGATTCTAGAGGATAGAAATAAAGTCAAAAAATAGCATGGTATAATATAAACATAAAAAAAGTTGAGAAACGATATCGAAACAAATTTACGTGCTATTCAGTCATACTGCCGTTTTTCCCGCCAATTCGGTAGTAACCGATAGAGGGGGCAAGTTTATTAGGAAATGAAACATAAACAATCGAAGCATAATCATCCAAATTATACGAACATCCTGTGGTAAGAAAAGGAAAAAAAGTAAAAAAAAAATGGAGAGTAAAATGGAAAAACAGATCCAAATGGAATAAATTAAGTTAACTTAAATATCAAAATAAAAGAAAAAAAACTTTCGCATTTGAGAATACTATGATGGAGTGTATTCGCCGCATGTAAAAATCTAAATAAATTTTTATTATTTAAAGGAAAACAATCCGTGCCTTCGAACAGAAATTTCCCCGTTTGATACCGTCGTTGATGATACGGATTATTCTACCTGCGCAGTAATAAAAATGTCGACGTTTGATATGCGAAACGGGCAAATAAAAGTTTAAAATCTTCCCCATATACGGTGAGAAATCGCGTTAAATAAGAATTATTAATATTATTCACATTAATTCGATTAATTCGTATACCTGGAATACACAGTTAATCTTCCCGCCATGCTGAAATGTCTAGCGATATACTGTGCACAATTAAGAGTATCGCAGTTATTGCGCTATTAAAAGAGTGTATTGCGAGAAGGCGGCTACGTACATTTTTCTAATTGATTTTATTAATTTTTTCTCGAATGGCGTTTGATGAAAAACCCGCATTTTACGTATTTACAGAAGAGAGAGAAAAAAAAAAAACAAAACAAAACAAACACACATTTTACTTAATATACCTACACGAAAACGAAATAGAATTCGGAAATAGTCGACGAGTGAAATTCTATTTCCGGAAGGCGCTAATTCGAACATTAACGAACTCTACCGACGAGCGGCGATAATTACCGAGCGCACGAGTTAAAGCGCTTCGAGTGAACGAAGCGTCGTCCTCGCCGTCACATATTTTTAATCTTTATTTTTAAATTCACGCATCGGCCGCGACTATCTTGTTTAGATATAGAGAATTAATCGTTTTAAGATGATGCGGTCGTTGGTGTATTTGTCGTTATTGTTCGTTAATATTTCGCCTCGCCATTGTTGCTACCGTTTCGAATGTTTGTTGTCGCTAACGGGGGCACAATCATGAAATCTCCAGCATCGCCGGTGTTGCCCAACAACGACAATCATAATAAATCGGTACCAAGTTCGCCACAAGCGTTTTTCAAACAGTTCTTTTCGCTCGTTGATGGTTTTAATCGTTTATCGGCAGCAATCGGCGGGGCCTCTGTCGAGAACGTAACTTGATTAAAATTGTGCGGTTTTTCGTTTTAATTGGTTTTTTTTTTTGTTCGAGTAAGTGCCGTAGAAATAATAATAATACGACTCGCGGGCCACATGTTACAGTTTCCCGACTCCGTTATACTGTACACGACGAAGTGGTCAAACCTCGCAAATGTTTTGAGCGATAGCAGGAAATATGACTGTATTAGCTGACAAAATGATGTTCACCGGAGTAAATAAGAAAAGATCAACCGTCATCAGAGGTTCTCAAAAACGATGTGGTGGTAATCAGTACCAGAGAGGCCGTACGAATCACAATAGCGAGGTTAACTTTTTTTTTTTTTTCACGTTCATACATTTTAATAGTCGTATTTTCTTACTTATATTAGAGTATTACGCAGTGTGTGCATCTGTAATCGGATTTTCGGAACGTTTATCGATTTCGGAAGATTAATATAAATTACGCTCCCTGTTCAGTTTCCCTTTTTTTGCAATGAAGTAATAAACTTTTAATGCTTTAATGCGCATTGCCGATTATTTTGCATTAAGGAAATTCGATGTGTTTTTGGAAAGGTTTTTAAAATTTTCTAATAAACGCAACTGTTAAAATTACATGTACCGTGTGTAACATGTTTACTCGCTATTAACGAAGTTTTCAATGTTTTGTTTTTTTTGCTAAAATTATTTTTTAACTAAAAGTGCCTATTGAAATATTTTCTTAATTGTCGTTCCTGATAGGTACAGATTTTTAAATTATCGTACAAAATTTAGTGGAAAAAACACACGCATGAAAACATTTTACATAAATTATTTAAAAAGAACGAACAAAAATTTTATCAAGAAATTATAATATGAGAACAACATTTTAAGAAAATTATTCAACGAGTTAATAAAAAAAAAAAAAAAAAATGAAGGGTTTCGAAAGTTATAAAATTTTACACATTATTTCTCTGGAAAAGAAGTGTTAATAAAATCATTCAACGTGTCGTCGATATTTCCAAAAGAAGCAATCAAAAGTTTTACAAACTATATTTTAAGTAAATACGAACATAGTTTTACCGTATAAATCATTAAAAAGAACTGCTTCCTATAAACAGTTGATGCGACATTTGATTTTTTGTTAGTAAAGCGTGTAACCGTTGGATTTTGTAATACGAATGTATACAAAGTGCAGAAGACTGTGTATATATTAAATTGGCAATTTTTGTTTTTATCTTTGTTCGCGTGTATACACATATGTATGTATACACATATTTATGTATATACATGTGTATACACATATTTATGTGTGTGTATACATTTTTTTTTTTAAATACAGTTAAAATTTCCGTAATATAATGTAATTTGAATACTCTTAATTTCTATAATACGAAAATGATGTATAATCGTGTAACTCTGTTTTTGGAAAGAACAACGTTTTCGCATTTAAGCTATGCGATTATTTCTCAACAGATTATTAAATTCACATTCCGTGTATAAAGTTTTAATTTGCTCCTTTCAAGAGACAAAATTGATTCCCGTTAAACTAACGCAAAAATATTTATGTATTCCAAAACGCATTTCTAATTACGTGTATTCTTTCTCTTTTTTTTCTTCAAAAAAACAAAACAAAAAGCTTCGTTATGTAATATTGTTTGTAAAATTCCTTAATAAACGTGGGAAGTTAATGTAAGAAAATGAAAAATTATTAATGATAAAACGATAGGGGTTTTTTTTTTTTTTTCTGAATAAATTGTAAAGTCGATGAAATTAAAGTATTTCAATACAGTTACAGAATTTTTTTTATGTATTTCAAGTTCACTTTTTTGAATTTTATCTTTTTTTACCGGGTAGATTGTTGCAGCGCGTTCGATGATTTTATAAACGACATGGCAGATGTTTTTCTTATTATAATAGTTTAAAACTTCAAAAGTTTTGCGATGCGTAATTGAATTAAATAAAAAACTCGGCTGTCTGTAAAAGTGTCGCAAACATTTTGGAATATCATCTGTCTTTTATATCTTTTAAAGTATTTGCGTTGTCGCGTCGTTTTTCATTGGTATTTTCATAAATGTTAAAAAAGGGCCAACTGTAGAATTATGTCGTAGAACCGCAGATGAAGTATATGACTAGATCAACGAAACAGAATTATTAGTTACACAAGCGTTCTGTTCGTAAATACACTCTTTCGTTTCTACGTAATGATACCAACGGAACAACATAAATATACTACGATGATGTTAGTCACCATTTTTTCTAGCGATAATTAAATCGTCGTTTTAACGGAAATTGCGATAATTTTTTAGGAAGTCATCGGTCATCCGTTTCAAAATATATTGTACATAAATATATCGCAGTTAATTAGTCTAGTTAATGTTTCGAATTTATATCTTGTTATTTCTTACAAAGCATATCTATAATACGGTAATCCAAAACAATTTAGCGTTCTTTGGCATTCTTTTTTTTCTTTTTTCTTTTCTTTTTTTTTTCTTTTTTCTTTTCTTTTTTTTTTCTTTTTTTTAGGCTTCGATAACATAACCCACTTTGGCATTCTTGGTAGTTTTATAATGGAAGAAGTTACGTCTGCTGCCATGTTTAATTTAATTTAATTTAATTTAATTTTTTTCAGACATTGTATATAAATATATACAAACTCGGCCATTTTGGCCTCGCAAGAGGCTTTGTGACCCCTCTTGCTTACATTTCTGTCTCTCTTCTATACTTTGTATAAAATGATTAGAATTTACAACCTAATTCTAAATCGGTCCATATGAATATAATAACATAATTACAAAAATTCTATCATAACATTTAACTTTCATTACATAAAATTGGGACATTTTTTTTGATGGGGGTGGCCTAAGAATTATGTTATAATTAATATATATTTATATGTGTGTGCATTTATAAAATAATATGTAATGTGTAAAATCAAGTTATAATAGAAACATTAATATAAAAAGTGACTAATAATAGACGTAAATGTGATGTTATTTATGTGCGATAAGAAAAAAAAATGCAGTTCTATCAATGATGTAGCCAATTTGGAATTTTGGGATTTAATGCAGAGAATTGTTTGAAGGTGTATACACATTTTTCGATTGAAAATAAACCGTTAAATAACATAAACTGATTTACAGTTTTGTTCAGTAACCACATTTGAATTACAGAATTTTATTTCTCGACTGAAAAATAATAGGAATATTAAGGATTAGTTCAGCGAGTGGAAAACGTTTCTGACCAACAGTCTCTCGCTACACCTGTTAAGAACCATAATTTCTAAACGCGACTGGTTAATTTTTAGTGTTCTTAGAATTTCTCGTTGTGATACACATTATTCGGTCTCCTCAATTTTGTAATCTAAACTTACGTAGAGAACGGAAGTGTGAGATCCGGTTCCAAACGTAATGGTTTCATCCTCATCGAGTGTGACGTAAACGCCAACCTCAACCATTGTCTAGTGGAATATGCTTCCAAAGTGCTTAATAAAAGTAATTATATTCAAAGGAAGTTTTATTGTTATATTCTTACTGTGTGGTGAAATAGAGATTAAGGAAGGAATAATGTTTAACTAATGGACAAAAATCGGGTAATGAAGAAATGTTCCAATTTATTCTATAAATAGCTAGACAAAAAAGAAGAAATTACAGTTGTTTGTCGGTAATAGTTTCAAACTCGGTGTTGTTTTTTTATCGCTGACAAATTTAGTGGTCTACGATTTGAAAAGGTTGGAGTGTCACGTGGATAGGTAGGACGAAGGCAACGAATAGTGAGGATTGTGGTTGTCTTTTTCTACGCGAGAGGAATGATTCGTAAGAGATTTGTAGACTAATAAACAGTAAGTGCGGCATTCTATTAGTCGTTTAATGGAGACATATTCATACCGTTTGTGAACGGAATATGTTTATTAAGTTTTTATTAACGGTACATAAATGAAATAATAAACTGCAATTCTATAGCTTCTCAAAATTAAACGGATAATCCTTATTACGATAGTCAAAAATTAATGTTTCCTCAAGTTTCTTCATTATGTACATTAAGAAATTCCCTATTTCAATGAAACACAAAGCACCTGTCTAGGACGGACAAACTTTATATAATTTATCGAAATTTACGTTACCTTTCTTTGGCATTTTGTTGTTATTATTTAGATGCCTGTGGTTCAAATATATGAATCATGAAGAAGAGGTCTTGAAGACCAAGCATCTTTATAACTAGAATAATATCTTCAGTTCTTTTTCGTTAGTCGATTTGAAATTACCTAATTTTTCAGCTGCGTAAATGTTGGTTTCCGAAACAATATGCCTGATTACATCTTCTGAAAATATACAGAAAAATACGCCAGTCGGTGTTTCAGCACTTTCGGACACATTCGGTGCAACTTTTTCAACAAAACTGTCAACTGGAACAAATGAAACTTGCTTCTTCCACTTATAATTATTATGACACTCGATGACAGGAGCATCATCATCCTCAGTATAAAATTTCGTCCTTCGCAACGTTGTTTGTGGCGCTCAACAACAGAGTCAAATCTCTGCTAACATATCTCGATCATCGTCTAATTCAGAATCAGAAGAAACGATAGACTCAGGATAGCTGGGAATTTCTAACACCTGAACAAGAGCATCGTGTGTAAAATCTTCTAAACGAATTTGGTTCATTATGTCAGAGCGTAATTACACCTGTTACCAAATAGGTTTATTTTACAATATCCACACATTGTGAACGCTTGTACTATCGACAGCGTAAACATATATACAACGTGTAAATTAGAAACAATAAAAATGAAAAATAAATAAAAATGGACACATTATTCGAAATTAAATTCCGCCAATTATATCAAAATATATATTGCTTATTTCAAAACTAGCGATAGTATTATACATACGAGTACAGTGACATTAATCGTTGAACAACAACACACCAATAAGGAGCGAGGAAAGTCCTATACCTTGGTAATGGCTGAATGAAATATGCGACTGTTGTGGTGAAACGAAAGAGAATATATCGAAGTCTGAGTCACCAAAATTTGAACGAGTTCAATGCAATAGGTCGGAAGTTAGAGCAGTATGTGTGAAAATGCGACGAAATGACGTGTTACATTAATCGTTGAACACGTAAAAAAGGCCGAGTGCGAAGCAAGTAATGGGTTTTTCCGGAGTGCATCAGATTCCTACAGTGCAAGTGTACCTATACGTAGGAATCATGAAAAGATTTCACCGTAAAATAGTGTAGGTTCGTCACGATTCAAAAAAATGTGCTTGATATTCGGAAAAATGTAGCGTAAAGGCCAACATACCCCTCTTGCGGTCGGTAAACTCGTAATTTCGAACTATGAGGAAGGTTTATCGGGAGATCAAAACCCTGCATTAGTACAGCGAACAAACAAAAGCGCCTCGACTTCGCGAAAAAGTACCAGTTCGAACCGGAAACGTTTTTGAGTGATGCCCTTTTTACGGATAAATCGAAGTTTAACCTGTTGGGCAGTGATGGGAAAGTCAGAGTATAGCGTAAATCCAATACAAAACTAGAAAGTAAAAACTTAACTGCCTTAAGGGGTTGTTTTGCTGCAAATGGCGCAGGTGCGTTGGAATTTATCTCAGGGAATATGGATGCTACTATGTACGCAGAGAACCTGAAAAAGAATCTTTGTCGCAGTGCGGAGAAGTTGGGAATCCTGAATTCCCTTCGCTTGTACAACGATCCGAAGCATATTGATTATCGTACGCGTGAGTGGCTCTTATACAACTGTCCGATGGTCCTCAAAACGCCGCCACAGTCCTCAGATTGTTATCCAGTTGAGCACCTGTGGGATTATTTAGACCGCAAAGTTCGAGAGAGGCCGGCCTCGAACAAGCATGAATTGAAAAAGATCGTCTACAAGAAGAACGGGCAAAGATTTCGGTCCAGTACCTAGAGCAGTTGGTTTTTTCCATGCCGCGTAAAGCCATTGTGGAGGCCGAAGGTGGTCATACGAAATATTAAGTTTCCACCTGCTGTTCTAGACGGGAGAATTTGTCCATGATTTGGAATATGTTCAACGATTAATGTAACGCGTGATTTCGCCATTTTTTTGTTCTTCGTAACCGACGCTGTGTTTCAGTTTTGTTTTTCGACTTTTTTGTTTCTCTACATGTGTAAGAGATTCTCTGTTTCATTATTCGCCTAAAAAAATTCATAATATACCTTTTTTTCTTTTGTTTTTGTATATTTTCATTCTGATCCCGACCGTTCAAAAAATAATGTCACTCACTGTACGTATTTCAAGATAAATATGTAAAAATAAACAGATTGTAAAAAGAAAGTATTATTATCGACACTGTACACGCATTATATCTAAGCAAAATTTGGAAACAACGAAAAATGTAAAATATCAAATAAAAAAGTAAGTACACTATATATCATATTATTAGAAATTAGTAATATTTCGTATTACATACCCATTTCATATGACAAAACACGTCAAATATGTGAAAATATTAAAAATTACACAAATTTAACGCAATCAACTCCTTCGTAAAACAAGAACAGTGTAGTACAGCAGTATAAATCTTTACCGAATTAGTTGTTTTAAATCCTAATAGATGGCGTCCCTAACAAGTGCATCAAGATGGTTTCGCTCAAAAATCACTATGCTGTTTGCAGAATAAATTTTGAAGGGTTATTTCATTGATTTCATAATGAAACAACGATGATTGAAGGGTTAAACTAGCTGTATTATAATTTTTTCTATGCTGTTCCCGTATTTCTTGATGATGACTGTAATTATTCCGTTTAGAACTTTAAGGTCAATCGCTTCGTTATTATTTTTATAACTGTATTTTAAATTACTTATTTTTTCATTGTTTTCTCGTGTTTATATCTCATTCTACTAAAATTAAGGTTTGATGATTTTAATTTCTTCGGATTTTTTTGAAAATTTGCGGATTGAATCTAAATGTTGTAATTTGGCGTTTACGAATATTTCGTTGAATTTGTTTCTCATTTGATCTATTTACTTTTTTTTGAAATTTTTGTTTTTGATTAATTTTGCAAATTTGTAATGATTGACAACTTTAATTTTGATATCTTTTTTACAAATTAATTTAAATATTGTTTTTCGATAGTACGATTTGCTGCTTCTACCGTGTACAATATTTGAAATCTATTCGCTTTGTTGTTGGTTATGATTAAATTTTAAATTTATTACACTGCTTCGATTGCTGTTTGTTAATTGCATGAACATTATTAACCCGTTAAAAATTCCTTAAACATATTTGCCTTTTATGATTATTATTAATATTATTATTACTATTATTATTATTATTTTGTACAGTAATTAATTTTAATAACCCCGGAGATTATGAAGCTTTGTCTTTGAAACGCTTCATGGTATTTGATAAATTAAATGTTTTAGATTGGTGTTTAAAATTAATTACTGTACAACTTAAAAGAAACAATGAATGAAATAAACAGATATAGTACTATTATTATTATTATTATTTTTTTTTTTTTTTTTTGTTTGGTGAGTTTATCACATTCTATTGAAATCCATTGCTGTTCCGATTTCTTCAGATTTGTTAGTTTTGCTTAATTACTGTCAATCCTTTCATTATGGGAAAAGTAAACAGCGATCAAAGAAAACTTATTAGTTGCTACCGTTTGATGAGTTAATTTCTTTGACTGCTGTATAGTGAATAAATTCGTCTAAGTTAATAATATTTATAATCCTTAATTGGAACGAAATAATATCTGTTATTTATTTTTAAAATCATATTGTTACGATAGTAAAGGTAATGCAATTTTGTGGATTGTTAAGCCGTGTTTTCACGCATGCGTAACACGTGCGAATGCAACGTGGAAACGAGGTGGAGGTAAGAAAGAGGGGTATGCATAAATTGAGTGCGCGTGCATTATGTACACATTCGCGTCAGTCTTCCGGTACAATATGATGAAAAACAAGGGCATCATTCTGTTATTTTGCGGCAAGATTTAGAATACTTCTTCTTGCTTCGTACGAGTGGACCCATCGCGGTTACAGTGTAATTTAAGCGCTAATTATATACTAACTGATGATGCGAATAATATTAACACCTTACTAAATTTTTTAAAAATCATGTAATATTTGTAACAATTTACAGTCTATAATAATGTCGCAAATTACCGAGCTGTCGTCGAGCGTCGTTAAATAATAATAATAGAAAAAAAAAAAGCTCGATTTTTTATTAAAAACGGAATGTTCGAATGAAAAATACATTGAATTCGTTTAAGATTTATTTTACGAAAGCCAAAAAAACAAAAAAAAACACGCAGTTTCTGTTTATTTTGTTATTAACGCAGCTGAGCAGTTGGATTTTATGAAAATTCTTAAAACGTTTTTGGTTTGACGAGAAAAATTCCGCCTCTTGCGCCCGTTTCCATTTCCGTATTATTATCGGAATAAAATACATCCCCCTAGATGAATGTCCCCATTCGCCGTTTTACCATTTTCATGTTAAATGCTTTCCATTCTGTATTTGAATTTATTTATCGAACAAATTTTAAAAATCGAAAAGCACTAATTATAAGTAACTGCATGTTTTACTTTTTTTTTTCTTTTTTTTTTGTCACCACTTCGGTCCTGGGACCAAAATTGGCGTTGAAGTTTAGTTACCTAAACGTTGACTTGTTCTATGTTAAATTAATACACTTCCTCATGTCTCTTCTCATTAAAACAAGACATGACTTTTAACTAATATTTCTTTTAACAAAATCAAATTGCACAAATTAAAAAAAAACATATTAATCACAGTAAAAATACAACTTTCACGACTTAAACACGTTTTATCGCATTGTTCAAATGACCTGTGCTGATTCAGATTATCCGCTGGTTTAAGCGAGTAATATTACTTCCCGTGGAATGCCAAACTTGCTCAGGGTCATTCGGGTAATGCATCTCGACACCAGTATCTCTTAAATCTTCTCTGTAGATTCCCAGGGATAGACGAAGGGAACATGCTGAACGTCTTCGACATTCTCACTGAATTCTAGTTTATACTAGAGAACTTACTACATCGAAGTTTGTGATAGTCTTGCACGAGTGGGATGTTTAAATCGCGATGGAGTGTTCCGTTTGACACGAAGTAAAGGGCGTTGGCGATTTGTCGGAATATTTTAGACTGAAGCGGTTTATTCTGTTTGCGCTTGGACGTTGCGCCATATACTTCGATGTCATGTCTCCATACTGGTGTCAGCACAGACGAGTAGACTAATCTGTTGCAAGATATGCTCACATCGGACTTCCTTCCCATGAGGCAATTTAAGATTTTAAGTCTTGAGCAAATTTTTTGCCTTGTGTGCGCGACGTAGGTCCTCCATGTTAGACGTCGGTCCATAATTAATCCTAAATATTTAGCGTTGTTGCTTTGCGGAAGAATGTTATCATTTATTTCTACTTGGGGACACAGGGCTGTTGATTTAACGTAAAAGTCACCTTTAAGTTTTTTAGATGATTTATTTTAGTATCCCATTTCTCTGCTCATGCTCCAATCTTGTTCAAGTGCTACTAGCACGCGAAGGACCGCTATTAGTCGCTAAGGTATCATCAGCGAAGGTCGCTATTACCGTAGTTTTTAGTACTGGAAAATCCGCAGAGTACGAAAAGAATATAACAATGGTGTAACTTCCCTGTTGGACGCATGCATTTATATACTGTATTTTCCCGATGTTGATAAATTTACCTTTACTACAAAACTTCTTCTCGACAGAAAAGATTGTATTACTGCGTAAATATCATAAGAGGCAGAATTTTCTTCAGTTTATAAAGGAGACCCTGATGCCACACCCGATATTCGCCTGCTCGACGTCAAGAAAGACTGCGCTACAATATTGTTTCCTTTCCGGTACTGAAGCTATTTTTTATCGGTAATACGATGAATTTGTTGTACGGCCGAGTGCTTTGCACGAAATTCAAACTGGTGATCGGGCAAGATTTTGTAATTCGATCCTGTATATTAGCGTCTCAAAAATCTTCGAAAATACAGTAAGCAAACTAATTGGCCTATATGATGAAGGAACTGATAAGTCCTTGTGAGGTTTTTTGGTATAACTTGGATAATGGATTCTTTCCATGTTTTGGGGAAATATCCCGCTCTTGAAATAGCGTTATAAATATACGCTAATAGTAATAAATTTTTATTCGGTTGCTTTGCCTAGAGCTTTTTTGTTTTTTAAGTTTTTAATTTTATTTTGTACCTTTTTCTATGGTGATATGTGTTTAGTTGGCCACGTTAATTACAACGGTTGGCTCATTTAAGAGGATTTTTGAAAGTGTAACGCCGGCAAATGCGGAGCAGGCGAACGCCACGCATTTTTCTAACGGATGTTCCACAGAAAGGACATGTGGGTGGTGGAAGAGTTCCTTCAAGTACACAGTTATTTGAGACCGCCGTATGCCCAACCCGCAAACTGATTCAAAGCAGCATATTCCCGACGCGCAAAGTGAAGAGGAGGAAATCATGGATCGGTTGTAGGTTTTATACTTTTCATCAAAGATGGTTTCCTTTGCCACTGGCTGGTAGCCATCGTACGCTCGTAGAAATAACCCTTCATTTTGCAGATCGGTGGAGCTGATAGCGGCATTGGTGCGCGCAGTGCAGGCTTTGATGTCAATTCGACTCGTTTGTTTCCTTGAATTTCCGCATGACTTCGCACCCGTAAAAGCGTTACCTAATTTATTGCATGCTGAAGCAACTTCAACGCGTAATTAATCTTCAGGGCTAAGATATCCATGTTGTTGTGTGAGGAAATCGAATTTAGAGAGGCCAAAGAATCAATTACTAAAAGTATGTTTCTATCCGTACATCCTGCTTATAAACAAGCCTTGAGGCTACTGCATATGACATACAATTCTGCTTTCTGAACCGAGTAATAATCGTTTAGACAAAACTAAATGATTTCACCACCAATATCATAGACATAAGCGGTTGGAGATGGACAGATGTGTGGGTCTGCTTTTGCAGCATCAGTATAAATGATCGAAGAGTTAGGACGATTATTGATTTTCTCGGCGACGCAGTGAGTTACGTTTGACACCGATCTGTGAGTTATTGCGTCTAAGAGGGACAAGTCTATCCTTGCAGTAGGGATGTTAGCGACGAAATTTGGCACTTGCGCGACACTATCAACAATTTGTTTTATTAAGTTAGGGGATTGCGTCATTGAGGAAAGATGGAGACGAAATGTCTACAGCGTTAAGAGAAGAAGTAATTTCGTAATGATGAAGAAACCAGAGGATTAATATAAGAACGGATCAGAGAGAGTAGGGTTATGCCAATAAGGAAACAAGCACTCGCTGAAGGTGAGGTTCGATGAAGACGAAGAATTAAGCGGATGAAAGTATGATGAATAGAATCACGTGTACTGAGTAACGACTGACTAGGCGAGGAGTACACTTGGTATCCGTAAGATAATTTGGAAAGCATTGGGGCTTTATAAATGGTAACGAGCAGCTTGGGATCAATATTAAATGTAGGACTGAAGAAGTATTTTATAATGGAGAGATTCTTTATGCGTTTATTTTTAAGTTTGAGAATATAAGGAAACCAGGACAGGAAGTAATCAAACACTAAACTTAGAAATTTAACGGAGCTCGAGAGAGGAAGAAAAGAATTATTGCGATGGAGGCGAATTTCCTGGTTACCTCTATGATGCAGGTGACTAATGTGGAAATTAACACGAGAAGTTTAGCTTATTGTGTACAGCCCAGGTGGTATGCAGTTTATCTATTGTTGACTGGAGGATAGATTGGGCATTGGATGAGAGGTCTGATGAGATCGATATACACCCTGTCAAGAAAGTATCGGGAATTGTTAAATAAAACGAACAATTTTTAATTTTCATCCAAATTTATTTTGTCACCTTCAAAATAACATCCATTCGAAGCGATGCACATATGCCAACGCTTTTTCCACTCGGCAAAGCACTTCTGATAGGCGGTTTCCGGGATGGCCTTTAGCTCTCGCGTCGCATTCGTCTTGATGTCATCAATCGATTCGAAGCGCATTCCCCGTAGCGGAAATTTGAGTTTTGAGAATAGGAAGAAGTCGCAGGGTGCTAAATCTGGTGAATACGGCGGTTGTTCGATGATATTTACCGAGTGTTTGGCCAAAAACTCATTCACAATTATGGCTTTGTGAGACGGCGCATTATCGTGATGGAGAATCCAAGAATTGTCGACCCACAAATCGTTACGTTTACGACGGATAGCCTCTCTCAAACGTCTCAAAACACTTAAGTAAAACTCTTTGGTGACTGTCTGTCCGGCTGGCACATATTCATAGTGTACCACGCCTCGAATATCGAAGAAAACAATCAACATGATCTTCACTTTCGATCGGCTTTGGCGAGGTTTTTTCGGCTTTGGCGCGCCAATTGGCCGCCATTCGGACGATTGCTGGTTCGTAAGCGTGTCGTACTCGTACACCCATGTCTCGTCACCAGTAATTATCTTTTCCAAGAAGGTAGGATCCAAATTGGCTCGATCCAGCATGTCTGCAGCTACCTGTTCTCGGTACTTTTTTTGAAAGAAATTCAGGTCTTTCGGAACAAGCCGAGCCGCAACGCGTTGCATACCCAATTTTTCGTGCACAATCGTACGTACGCTCTCGTGTGACATGCCCAATCCATGAGCCATCTCTCTCAAGCTCACATGACAATTTTCAGCAACGATTTCCTTGATTTTATCGACGTTATCATCGGTCACACTCGTTGAAGGTCGTCCAGAGCGAGGCATGTCTTCGACCGTCTCCCGACCATCCTTGAACGCTCTGTACCACTCGTAAACCCGCGTTTTTGATAAAGCAGATTCACCAAAAGCCTTCTGTAACATTTTCAGTGTATCGGCACAAGAAATTTCGTTCGAAACACAGAATTTAACACAAGTACGTTGTTCAATATTTTCACTCATTGTAAAACTTCGACAAAACACTTCAAGGTCGACTGATTTTAACAGCTGCTGTAAACACACTGGTTGACAGATCGCGCTAAAAATAGGCATCATAATACAAAACAGTTGTACCAACCTGGAAAAAAAAAATTATCTGCCTAGCTATTACCCGGGAGATTTAAATTGACAATTCCCGATACTTTCTTGACAGGGTGATTTAAGTCATCAATAAGTAATCGGGCTGTTACCGGCGGCCTAATACAGCAGGAAATGCCATCAATAAATAGGATCAACAATGCTACACTCAGAACGGATCCTTGGGAGATTCCATTCTCAATAGGAACAAGAAAGGACATCACAGAGCCCCTTAAACTTGTATTACACTGTTAGATCAGAAATGTAGGGCCAAATTGCTCATTTTGCTATTTATTCCGGCATTTTTCAATTTAAGTAGCAAGCCGTACCGTCATACATGGTCGAACGCTTTTTCAATGTCAAAGAATATTAAGTTCAGACATTGACCATTACTTCAGCCATGAAGAATTTGCCTGTGAAGGCTAATAAGATCAGGCAAAGTAGATTTATGTGTACGATGATCACCAGCCTGTATGGGGAGGAAATTACGTTGTTTTGATTCGAGATAAAACAGGAGCCGTCTATTGCCCATTTTCTCTATTACCTTCGACGGTGTTGTACTAATTCGGGAAATCGGACGGAAACATTAGGAAGAAAAGGATCAGCATTAGCCTTCAGAATAGGAACTACAACTGCGGTTTTCCAAGCTGGTGGTATGTCGCCGGAATGTATTATAGGAAAAATTGAAGTGGGTGTGGTTCGAGGAAGGCTGCTTTAACGCCTAGTGCGGATATGAGAGATTCTATTTCACTTTGTGTAACGTTAATAGTGGGTTTGAAATAACAAATGGCGATAGTGAACGGGGACATTCGAGGATCTGGCGTTGTTACCGAAATTGCTAAGGATTCTAACGTGGTATTTTAATTTGTTTTGAGATTAGAGTTAATTTACTTATTTTTCAATTTCTGCAAAATCATCATTACGGTCAGTTTATATACTTTATTTATAGATTTTTAACTCGTCCCCGTTTTGTTTTTTTATTATTTTCTTTGCAACATATTTCATATAATGTTATTTATTTATTTATTTTCTGCAGCTTTCATATTTCAATCTGATGATATACCTTAATTTTTTAGGGGAAATTGATAGTTGTGTTCGGTTTTACCGGCAATGAAATTCTTTCTCTTTTTTTTTTTCGTCTCTGCATTGTTATTCAAGTAGTGTGAAAAAGCCATATGCAGTAGTTTATTTTATCAGACAACGGAATGTAGTAATAGCAGAAGGAATAACATTGTACTGGTTAACTGCCATATCCATTTATGATTTTTATTGTTACAACATTAATAATTGTAGTTGGCAGAAGGCCACGAGACGCATTACTGTTAAAAAATAATAAGCTCATCGAAAATAATATAAGTTGTAACATCGTATTTTCCGCAAATAAGCTTTCGATCGCGCGTTATTGCGCTTCATTTCGAAGGGAGCAGGAGGGGTTTCTTTGAAATCAATTCATTTTCCTGTTGACCAGCAGAACCGTGAAAATGCCGCTTCACATTGAGCAATATTTCATGCACGCTGGATATGCAACTCTTCCGATAGATGTAAATAGGTTATTGTTTTGGTACATTAAAAGTTGCAGCGTACTGCTGCCGACCGTTACATATTGTTGTTCACTAGAAAATTCGTGGACTAGTCCGTTGAACATAAATATAATATATGTTGTATATGTAGCAGCGACTATTTAGTGTGTGGCAAATTTCTGCGGTTAAATTTATTATTATTTTTTAACAAATGCGCACGGAAACAATTCCAGCTATACAGACGCAACGATAAAAGATATTTATCATTTAAAAATAACTAAAAATTACTTTTAACAAAAAGGAATAAAAAATCACGAAATAAAGAAAAAAACATAGAAACAAATTTAAAAACTTGTTTAGTATAAGCCTTTCGAAGAAAACTAAAATTTTAATGAAAAATTTTGAAACAATGTTTAATATTTCGAATACGGAAATATTAAACGAATTATTAAATAACCGATTTAATTTATATGTTGCTTAATTTCTCTAAACTGACTGTGTCGCTATTTAAAATTCTGTTAAAACACGTTTAAAAATCACGAAATACATAATTTTATTATACGCGTATAATATATGTATAAAAATTTGCCGACTAGTTTAGGAAACCGTAATCACGGTATTAGATGGAAATGGCAAACATTTTAGTTGATTCGAGTAAACTATTCATAAATTAAAAATGTAAAAAGTCACGAAATTAAGTGAATCGCATTCATCTATGCTAAATTAGACTCACCAGGTGTGCACTGTAGTTAACGATCAGATATAGCTCGGTGATTAGTACTGCGCAGTGATTTTTGGGGATGTACGAATTTCGAGTCAGTTCTCCGACCATTCTCTTCTGTTCAATTCCCGCTGCTTGAATGTACTGCAATTTTCTCTTTGCACACTTCGGTAAAGTAATATGCTAATGCCGGGCAAGTTAAATACGATTAGGTTCCAATTCCGAAGTTGTCTAAAAACTCTAGCTATTCATCAAGATTGTATTATCAAAAGCAGAATGGGATCATCTTCGGAAAACTTCAGTTCTCGCTTAAATGTTCGCAATCGCTCTCTCGGCAATAAATCATCGGCACACGCAAATAGGCAGAAGTATGCATCTTCTTGTTTGGCGGTGCGATCAATCATAAGATGATAATTAATTTCCGTACTATCTAATTAAAATCGCTAATTGTTTAGCAAAACCAAAATCTTCTTTAACAGGGGCCGCAGAGTAGCATAATGAGGTCTTTCCTTTTTATCCTCTTTATTCGCCTAAGTTAAAAATACTGAGTTTATGATGCGGCAAGGCGATTGCACTTTGCTCGTTCGAAAAACGATCCAAAAACGACTGGAAAACAATTTTTATATGATTAATAAATATTTCAAAAAAGTGCAAAATAAAGCGTAATCCCGTTAAAATTGAAGCTACTTCATTCACTAAAAGGAAAACTACCCTTCCCCCGGTTATTCCTCCCGCTATCTATTTTAGAGAACTGCGTTATTTTAGAAAAGTTTTTAAATTTTTCGGGAATTATCTTGGAACAGAGGCTAACCTTTTTATTTATTTTATTTTATTTTATTGTACCGGTAATATTACCATAAACAACAGCGATCTTAACTTAAATTTAATATTAAATTAGTGTCTCCAGTGAGACACTAAATTGAGATACAAGAACTTTGTAAATTCGATAATAACTAACTATATGCATATAATAACTGAAAACAAAGAATAGATGTGTTGGAAAAGAGATACATTGTGTGTGAACTTTTTCCGCTGTTAGGTAATCGGGAGAGCGTCTCAGCACTACTTCCTTCTCAATCGTCTAGGTGGATTATCTGGAAGTCCACAGGAATACATTCCGTTGATGTTGGGATTACAGCTGTATTGGAATTTATCGAATAATTTTTGGATACTGGTGAGTTCATAAGTCTCTCGAACAAATGGAACGTTTAAATCATTATGTAATGTTGCATTGGAAACGTAAAACGGTGTAAACGTAATTGTATGAAGTATCCTCGACTACTGCTGCTCTGAATTCTGATAAGATTACTTCTACAAGTGGAACCATATAATTCTAAACCATATCGCCAAATCGGAGAAATTGTGGTTAAATAAAATACGGTCTTTTCGTGTTTAAGTTCAATGCCGACCTGCGTCCCAATAATGGATGCAATAGCCTATTGTGGGCAGCAACGACCTGTCGAGTTTGTGCCACATGACGGAACGATGTAAGCCTTCGGTCCTTCGGTCCGGGTACATTCCGAGATACCTTACGAGATGAACTCGTGGAATTGCTTTATTATTAATGTTTATTGTTGGGCATTCAATTGTTCGGTTTGTGAATGTAATGTGTCGGCACTTATCTGTGTTAAAAACTATTCTCCATTGTTGTGCCCACCCGACTATTCGGTTTAAATGGTTCTGAACAGAAATATTCGCGTGCCTCGCATCCTTATTTGATGCAATAATGGCTATATCATCAGCGAATATTATACTAGTATTGTTTGATTATACAAAAAACTGGGGTAGATCAGATGTGTAGATAGAATGTAATGGGGGTCGTCCCAATAGACTACCTGGCGATACTGATGATAAAACTTTATGCTCTTCCGAAAAAAAGAATCATTGATGTTGACAACAAATGCTCTATCGGTGTCTGATATGATTGAAATAGCATATTTATCAGAAGGAAGAAATTGCTTCAACTTGAAAAGTAGTCCAGCGGGTGCCACACTTTGTCGAACACCTGGGCAACTTCCAAAAAAACCGCGGAACATATTTCCTTTTTCTCTAGCGTCGAGGAAATTGCATCGACTAATCTATGGCACTGCTGTATCGTGGAATGCTCGGCGCGAAACTGATGGTTTGGTATTACATCATTGCTGTTTATATAATTAGATATATGCGAGATAGTGTAAATTTTTCTAAAAGCTTAGATAACGAACTGAGTAGACTAATAGGTCCGTGTGAAGAAACTTCGATTTGCGACTTTCCTGGTTTATGCAGCATAATTATTACAAATTTTTTTCACGCCTTGAGGAAGTATCCGATTCGCAATATTCCATTAAAAATGTGTAGCATAGTCGCCGGTTTCCTTGGTAAATGCGAGATAATTTCACCAGTAATATTATCTAGACCAGGCGATTTCCGCGGTGGCACATTCTTCTGCTTCTTTCGTCGTAATCCCCCGAAGGAATGTCGTGACCATTGCACTACAACATCTTCAATTCTTTTTCTCCATTGTGTTCGATCATCCCCATCCATTTACATTCGATAATTGATTTCTCCTTTAATAAATTTCTAATTATATCCGTCCATTTAATGTGTTTAATCTTCCTCTTGGGCGCGTTCCCTGCACTTTCCCATCAATTATTAATTGTAGCATGGAGTGTTCGTTACGCATAGTATGGCCAAAGAACCTCAATATACTTAATGAAACATCGCCGGATAATCTACGCTTAATGCCGAGTGTGTGTAAAATGGAAGCATTCGTTTGCTTTGCTGTCCAAGGTATCCGTAACATACGTCTCCAAACCCACATTTCGAAGCTATCTATACGTTGTTTATCTTTTGCCTTCACCGTCCATGTCTCTGCCGCGTACATAAATACAGAGAACACCAAACTTCGTACTATCTTCGTTTTCACCGTAATTGTGATAGAAGAGTCGCGCTATATTCTATTTAACCGACTCGTTGTATTCCGGGCTAGTTGTATTCTTCGTTTTATTTCGCCCGTTGAAGTGCCTTTGTCTTCAATAAGAGATCCCAAATATATGTAGTCATGCACTGTTTCATAATCTTGGATTTGTTTTTCTGATTCCGGTATTAATTTACCTCGATCTATTACCATCAGTTTTGATTTACTCTTATTTATCTTTAGTCCGTATTTTGCGCTTATCTTATCTAGTCGGTCCAATAGTGTTCTCATATCGTCAACAGAGTCAGTTATAACCGGTAGGTCGTCTGCAAAGCGTAAATTATTAATGATCCTTCCACCAATGGATATACCAGCTTCCAGTCCGTCCAGTACTTGCCTCATGATGTATTCACCGTAGAGGTTAAAGAGCAGAGGCGACAGGACACATCCTTGTCTTACTCCTTTTTCCGTCTTAAATTTTCCTGACATTATATCGTTTTCAATACGCACTGTACTTATATTATACTCGTATAATTGCTTTGTTAGGTATACCAGATGCTTCGGGATTCCCATTTCCATGAGCACAGGCCACAATTTTTCCCAGAGTACATTATCGAACGCCTTTGAATAGTCAATAAAGCACAGCACTAACGGAACATTATGTTCTCTGGTTTTTTCTATTAGCTGTCGTATGTTTAATATTTGTTCCCCGAGCCCCTCTTCCTTTGACAAAGCCTGCTTGTTCCTCTGGAATTTGTCTGGACGTAAATCCTGTTAGCCTTCTATTCGGAACTCGAAGCATTATTTTGCTGGCGTGCGAGATCAGTGAGATGGTTCTAAAATTTTCGCATTTTATAGCTTGTCCCTTTTTTTAAAAATCGGTATATAAACGGTCTCACACCATTCCTGTGGCCAATTTCCAGTTCGCCAAATTTCTTCGCAAATTTCATGCATTTTTTTTGACTCCTGCATCACCCATTTGTTTAATTATTTCTGCCGGTATTCTATCACATCCCGTTGCTTTATTTGGTTTTAGGTACTTTATGGCTTCTACTTCAGATTTAAGTATATTCGGTTCGAGCTTCCCGATAATGAGTTTGATATTGTTTTTCTTAAAGATCTATTACTATATAGAGTTCTTGACAATATTGTTTCCATGTCTCTGCTACCTCCAGTTTTTCTGTTACAATATTTCCTTGCTTGTTCCGAATTGCCCAACTTCTCATCTTAAATTCCCTAGTAATTACGCGTGTATCTTTTTATATAGATCCCTCGGTTCGTTTTTTTTTAATTGATTCTGAATCTCTTTGCATATGGTTGAGTAGTAAGTGTTTTTATCTTTGCGACAGTATTTACGAATTTTCGGGGATAAACGGGCTATTTCCTGATCATTTGCACAAGTGCTGTTCCTCAATTTTCCTCTATCCGCTATTAATTGCATTGTTTCGGATGATATCCACTGCTTACGTTTCCTTTCTTCTTTCTGCGGTTGCGTTTCCTGTACAGCTAAAATGCCATTATGGATACATCTAAATACCACACTTTTGGAGTAAAGAATTTGGTAGTCTCAAGAGCTCGACGAGTTTTCATTTAACGAACACTTTGTAAATGCGAGCTGTGTATAATAAGAATCGGGATGTGGAGTAAAAACATCGCTGAGGTATTTTGCGAATGCATTTGTTTTGTCTTTGTCAGTTTTAACCTAGTTATTGTTAATCTTTATATGGTATGGTTCTTATGTTTCATTTAGTAGTTTCCCCTTGTATTCTTTCACAGAGATTATCAGTGTTCATGGATTCTATTAGCTGGTGCATCATGTTATTTCTGTATTGCTTAATTTTATTCTTTAGTTCCGTTTGCAGTTGCGTAAATAATTTCTTTAAGGATGGATAATGAAACCTTTGCCATTTTCGCCTAGCTATTTGAGTTTGGAGTATTCGGATTTGTACCAGAACAGAATGATTTGACATTTTTTTCGTATTGTGGCTAGTGGAAACATTGCATGCTTGTTCAATAGGGTTCGTAAAATTTTTAACAGTTTATTCGACGTCGTCATTACTTTTAAGTTTTATATTTAATTGTACGTTTTTTTTCCATTATTTGAGAAAAAAGATTCCAATTTGTAATTTTATTCGCAAGTACTTGCTGTCTGAATATAGTGTTAGGACACACATCTAATACAGCAAGTACAGGGACATGGTCGGAAGAGAGATTGATAACAGTTTTGCATTCTCTGTCATAATTTTGTAGTCCATGAATTATGAAAAAGTCCGAGACGTGAGGGGGTGACATCGGTGACAGGATAGAAAATGAATTGTCGTGTACCATTTTGTTAAGTTTTCTTCCAGCGTAATTGGTTATTCTTGAATCCCATGTACTACACATTTAACATTATAAACTCCACCGCAAATGAATTTGTTTCCTAATTGTTTGAAAATTGCTTTATACTCCGATTCCGGTATGTGGAATTGCCCATGACAGTAAATAGCTGCCACTGCGAGATCACTTGCGAGAGTTTCAATATTTACGGCCGCGATTTGATGTACGAATTGTGTGATAAGTTTCTATATTGCTTAATCGAGCTTTTGACCATTACCTCCGTGGGCAGTGCCATCAGGATAATTCGCTGTATATATGTTAAAACCCTTTAATTTGAAGCTATTTTCATTCATAAAGTGCGCTTTTGTAATGAGTGCTATGTCTCTACCTTTTGTTCCTACAAAAAAATGTGTAGTTCGCTTTTTTTTTTTTTTGTGTGTGTGTTATGCCATTTACGTTAACATGATCACGAGTGAATGTTGAGTGACTGTTCTTACATTTTATATCATTGTGGTCAAATTTTCTCAATGACTTTTGTTAGTAGTGTTATTAACGGATTTAATAAAGAGTCGAATTCATTCAAAAATGCGGTTAAAACTAATGAAGTGTCTTCATTGTTATTATTCTTGTCATTATTTCTAGTGGCTATATAATTATTTTTGTTATTATCGGTGTTCACCGTAAGATTACCATCTTTAATAACACCGTTGCTTTCGATATCATTGGTAGAGGTCGATCTTTTTCGGTAGCTTGAACTATTAATTTTAGCCACATTTGCATATGATCGACTGTCTGTGTTTGTTGGAAAACCCGAATGATCTTCATTGCCGTAATTATAGTTATTTATGTGCATTCGAGAAAAGGATGTGTGTATTTCGTTATAAAATTTAGTCTGCTATTTTTGAACAGCCCCTATAACCTGCCGGGTGCTCTACACAAGGTACATTTTGCTGGTTCGGAAGTATTCTTAGTAAAGGTTTTGGTGTCATGTTTGCCGGCACATTTAACGCACCTGGTTAATAGATTACAATAGTTTGCAGTTTGCCCAAACAGCTGGTACCGTTTATATTGCTTTAGTCTAGAATCTTTATTTGGTTCTTTAACAACTATGATTGTATTTAAGAAACGAGTAATTTGAAATATTTCGTCATTTTTCGGTGACGGTTTTAAATCTGTGAAGAACCATAAGTAATGTTGTTTTTCTTAAGATATTAGTAACTCTTAGGACTACCGGAAAACCGTTTGACCGCAATTCATTTAATACGTCGGTTATGACGGTGGAAAAATGTCGATTTTTTAATACTTACTACCCGAAACGGTTTATCCTTTGCTAGGGCGAATACGTATAATAAAAATATTTCTTTTCTTTGAGGGATTTTATTAGAGCTCGATAACTTAACGCGTTCTGCGGCTTTATATATAGAGTTACTCCAGGTAATGTTGATTTTAAGGTATATGTCGGGTATACCTAGTAAACATTTTCTACAATCTGTATAATTTTGTACACTTTTAACCATGATCGGCGGCGATGGTTTATTGTTTGCTTCCGCCTTCAGCATCGGATGAAGCAGGTTTAATTTCGTTTATATTGTTAATCATATCGAAATTTAAATATTAGACTCTTCCAATGGGACATTATCAGTTTGCATTTCATCATTATGATTATTTCCATTGTCTTCATTGATTAAGAATTCGAAAATATTGCGTTTGGGTGGAACATAGTCGGATTGACTGTTATCAGACGTAGTAGCTACCATTTTTTTGTTTATCTTAGACGCGTGTTTTATGACAATTTGTATTTCATAAAACCTAAAGGGATTAATAATAAAATTGATAATGTTGAAGAGGAACTGTTATGAGTCATTTACTAGGTAACTTACCAAAGGAATTGAGAGACGAATGTAATTTGAATATATGGAAAGACAAAATAAAAATATGGTTGATTGCGTGATGCAAAGAATGAGAAATGGATAGTCATAGGAAAGGAACAGCGATAAGACGGGTAATTGATTGAAAGAGTAAATAATTATAAATGATGTAATGAAATTCTGAAGGTCATTTTGGAAGGAAAGATAAATATGGGAAGAGATCGAGAAGAAGACATCAAAATTCATGAATAAGCTTATCAACTGGTTCGACTGCCCTTCTATACAACTCCTCCGATCGGCCATTGTAAAAGAAAATTTTCAATCGTGGATCGCCAACCTTCAATTTGGAGACGGCGAATGAAGAAGAAGAAGAATGAAAAAAAACAACTAATGTTTGGTGCTCAGTTCTAGCTGCATTACTTATGGCTTATGTGAAAATATTGTGGTACGATGTGCGATAGGTATAAATGTATTGATTTAAAAATTAGACATCGAATAGTAAAAATAGAAGTTAAGTTGAATTAAGTAATTATATATAAGACAAATATAATGTATTAGACTTGTATATAATGAATAAACGATATAATTATGCTGGGAACCCACAGACGGGCAATTGCCTTGTGGGACCCGCAAATTATTTAAAAAAAAAAGAAAAAAAAATGCTGCCGAAGTATTTTAAACGCGCCTATCTCTATGCATTAGTATTCTGCCAAGTAACTTTCATTATTTATACATTAAAGACGTGATACACTTTCACGCTTCTAAATTTTAATCAGCGAATATTAATAAAATCGGCGAATAGGACCTCTTTACAAGAAATATAAGCATAAACGACAAAATCGAGCCACTCTCCTTTGGAATGGCGCTTCTCCATTTCTCATAATAATTTAGCTTATATTTGGGGGGGGGGGGGGGGGGGGTAATTAAATTAATTTATCCTTTCACTATCGCTTGTCGTGTTTTTTTTTGTTTTTTTTTAAATGCGTGTCATTCATTTATGCGGTTTATTTTATATTAAATTTAAAAGATATTTAACTCGTTTTTCCAGCTTTATGTCGGTCTTTTTAAATCTTTGAATTAAACCGAAGATTGAACGTAACTTTTTTTTCGATTTAATGTCGGAATGTGAAATACTTTTTTAACGGGCGCAAAAATATGCGAACGGAGAAAAAATCGTTTTCGGTAATATTTTATAATTTTTACTAATAATCGCGTATGTGCGCGTTAATGTTTACAGATTTACTACCGACTTCCAAAATCGCATTCATCGTCTTACAATCATTCTACGAATTCTGAGAGCGACCTCTTACGTAAGTAAAGAATTAATTAACTTCATTTAAATTTAAGAAAATATCTCGAGATTTTTCTTTAATTTCATTTTTCGTTTGAAGGTTATTGGTAATTTTTGTATAAGAGTAACTCATCAAACGAAACGAATGTGCTCTTTTGCAGAATCTCTTTTTAAAAGTTGATTTAAAAGAGGCGTTTATTTATCTATTTATACCACATTGAAAAAGTCGCGCATACATAATAATACGTAGCATGGATATTATTATATTATATATACGGTATTAAAAAATATATATTCGAATCTACCGCATGAGTCCACGTTTGTCTATGTTTGTTCCTCTCCCTTCCGATGGAAAGTGAAGAAGAAAATTCAGAATAATCGTAACTGTTAGGCACATTTTAAGTGCTGGTATCGTATCGTGAAATAATAGGTAATTTTTACAGGCAGAAGTATTAAAAATTCCCAATGGATGTTGGATTGTTATGCAAACTATTTTCATGTATTTTTTTTTTTTTCATGTACTGAAATTACAGCCAATTATAATAGATGAAGAAAGAAATTTTCTTTGTATTATTTCTATTACGAGGGTCCTTCAATAAGTAAACAGACAAATCGCTCTGGAAGAGGAACTAAAGGTGGTAGTGTGATTTTCACGATAGCTCGTTTTGTTAGTTTGAGTGTTTGCTACTTCATGCGAATGTTGTGTTATCGCTATGCGTCGTCGGTTATTCGCCAGTGACTCCCAAAGTGGTCCGGCGCCACTCCAAGAAAGTACACACTATGAACAGCGCGGTGTTATTCGTTTTTTGATGTCAGAAGGGGTTAAGCCTAGCAAAATTTATTGGAGAATGACCAAACAGAATGGTAGTTTGTGTATGAATCGCGCAAGTTTTTATTTGTGGGTGGATCAGTTCAAAAACGGCCGAAAAAGTACAGCGACGGAACCGCGTAGTGGACGTCCAGTTGAAGTGACACCGCCGATTCTCATAAAAAACATTGAGAAGATGATTTTAGCCGACAGGCTGGTTACAATCGAAGAAATACCACTCCAGTACGGTGTGTGTGTGTGTCGGTACTGTCCACAATATAATTCACAACCATCTCAATTTCCAAAAAACCTGCTCGAAATCGGCTCCCAAAATGTAACTCGCGGTGCACAAAGAAAATCGGCTAAGAATTTGCAAGGAGCTCAAAAATCGGCTCGATATTGAAGGTGAGGCCTTTTTAGAACGTATAGTCACCGGTGATGAGACATGGGTCCATCATTACGAGCCTGAAACGAAAAAAAAAAGCATGGCGTTGAAGTGTCCGGAGTCGTCTGCAGCCAAAAAATTCAAGTCGTGTCCCTCAGCAAACAAAGTGCTTTCGACCGTGTTTTGGGATATGAAAGGCGCAGTTCTTTGTCATTATCTCGAAGATAGAGGTACTGTCAACGCAGAGTCGTATGCAGAAGTACTCAAACTCAACTTCGACCGGCGATACGGCGGAAACGGCCAGGACGCACCACGAAAGGGGTCATTCTTCAGCAGGACAATGCCACTCCCCGCAGCACCATGTCAACGCAAGCTATACTGGGGGAAATGGGATGGGAGGTCCTTCCACATCTCTCATATAGCCCTGACGTAGCCCCGTCAGATTTACATTTGTTTGGGCCGTTCAAGAACTCTTTGCGTGAACACGTTTTCGAAAACAACGAAGAAGTCAAGAAGAACGTCCTAAAGTGGTTGCGCACTTAACCTAAAGTATTCTTTGCCAAAGGAATACGAAGCCTCGTAGACCGGCGGAACAAGTGTATTCATATAGAGGGGGATTACGTTGAAAAGTGAAAAACAAGAACTGTAAGTATATCAATAATTAAAAATTTTATAGCGATTTATCTGTTTACTTATTGAATCACCCTCGTACTTAGTTGCGGACGAGGACAACCGTTTACCGAATTGCCCCGCAGTTTAAAATAAACTGATTTATTCCGAATGATAAAAATGAAAAAACATAAAAATTTTTTTTATTTTTTATCTTTTTTTGCAATTTGGTTTTTGCATAATGTAATTAAAACGGTTACTGGCCAACTGACATTCCCCGTAATATACAACTCCTACATTTTGTACATTTTCTTTTTTACCTTTGACGCATTAGCCCCATCATATTATGTTTTCAGCTGTTTTTTTTATTTTTTTATTTCGAGACTGAAAAATAATCTCCAAAATCATTGGTAATCTGCTGCTGCCCTATGACATTCATAATTGTTTCTGAAATATCTACTATATCATCAGTCAATAAAGTTACATACGATCCGGTATAATGATTGATGTATAAAGACAAGAAAATAAACAGTAATAAAAATTCTGCGACATTGTTGCCGGACATGATCACACGCATGAACGTAGCCAAATCAGGCACGATGAACGCTTACTTTTTGCTTCTAATGACATTAATTGCATAAATAACATTGTCAATATTGCAGTTCCATGCAATCGAATCGGTTAAATTATTAAAATTCTTCGAACAGCATCAGCAATGTCGGAAAACGTTCGTTGCTTTCGTTGTTATCTGTTCTATTTGCGATATTACGCGGCAAACGTTTCGGTACATTCGGAGCATTTTGCGCAGGTTAATACGCGATGTAATGATAATCACTGCGATTAACGTAATTGAAACACCGAAAGGCAATGAGAAATCTGGGTATCTTAATTATAATTTATTTGACAAGCATAAAACAAATCTCTTTTATAATTAAGCGTTGCTTATAATATTATTATCGTTAAGAAAAATTTTAATTTTTCTTTGAGACTGTATTTTTTTTTTTTTTTTTAATGCGGGTCTCACAAGGCAAATTTGCTCGTTGTGCGAGTGCCCGACACTCTTATTAACGTTTATTCAAAAAAAAAAAAAAAAAAATTACCAGACTATTCCTGCTTATTTATAGATCATGATATTAGTAAACCTAAAGTTATATTTATATATATATATATATACAGTGGAAATTGTTTAACACGAAACCGGCTAACCCGAAAAATCGCTTAATACGAAATAACACTACGGTCCCGACAAAATGCCATATAATTACATACATTTTTTTTCTTTTATCACGAAATAAAAATCGCTTAACACGAAAAAATTTTGCTTCTCAGAAGGACAAATATACCTGTGCTTTTCCAGTCGCATCCCTTAACAGGTAAATAAAATCAACAATGGTTACTATTATTTACCCCCTGCGAATGCAATACTATGTACTTCATTTCGGGCGACAAGTTTCCCAAAAAACGACAATAATTTTTTATGTTTTTTTTATAATGTAATTATTTGAAGTATATATATGTACTACCTACAAGTGCTAATGTGTTAGCGGAAAATCCGAATTGATACATTTTACCGACATTAAAAATATTGGTGAGTTTTTAATTTTTTATTTTCGTTTTTTTTTTTTTTTTTTTTGCATGTTTCGGTTAACACGAAATCCTTTTAACACGAAGAAATATTTCGGTCCCTTCAGTTTCGTGTTAAACGGTTTCCACTGTATATATATACATGACCTGGCGCGACAAAAGGGGCCACAAGTCAGAAAACAAGTTTTCGAGTTAGAGCGAAGAACATGAACGTAAGTCAAAAATATCAAAAAAATAGTTTTTTTGCGAATTCTGGTGGTTAAACATGTGGATTACACGTGACAAACGCACAAAGCGTATTTCGGTCGGGAAGCGGGAGAAAAATGGATTCGAAGTTGCCGACCTTGGATTTGAAAATGGTACCACAAGTCGCTAGTGTATTTTCTGTGCGCGTAATCATTTAATTTCTATCTGTGCTCCGAATATTTCAACTTGGCGAAGTATTTTTTGAATTAATTATGGATTTAATTAATGAATATTTTGATGACTTAAACTGGAAGAAAATACGAAACATTTCGAAACAATCCAGTTTTATTTTTACTAAAGATCGTTGTAATGAAATTGGACCGAAGGAGCACTCGATTGATGAGAAGATCTCGTATCATCAAATTTACGATTCCGAAAATGGTGAACTAAGGTTTCCGGAACCCTATGAAGGGGAATCATTCCATATGAGTGAAGAGAAAGGAAAACGTACTTTTATAAACATATCCGCCAATATTGTGCAGAGCATGCGACAGATATTCTTTACCCTAAACCAACGATCGGTAAAAATGCCGCAAAACAGGATGAAAAAATAAACGAAGAAACTACACCGAAAAGAAGATGACCAAAAAGTAAGGAAGGTGAAAAAGGCAACGAAGAACCGAAACTGAAAAGAGGACGACTAAAAAAAAAAAAAAAAAAAAACAAAGCACAGGAACGACGTAAGAAGAACCGAAAAGCATGAGTACTCAAAAAAAAAAAAAAAAAAGATGTAACGTTGGATAATTTTTTCTCGAAGTTAAGAAAATTGCTTCCAGTATTTTTAGTTTTGTACTTTTTTTTTTTTTTTTAATTCGATTTAAATATTATAATAATTTCCCGCTCAGTTTAAAAACTTCTGTTGTGATTTTTCCTTTTTCTACCTATTTCATTTTGTGTAGAATTTTTTCTCAAAATTTATTATTATTTTTTATTAAATATAAAACTGTTTCAGTCTCAGTAGCACTTCTTAAAACATATTTTCTTTTTCCTGTAAACTCAAATTTTATCTCAATTTCAGGAGCATTTTTTGAAAGTTTTGTTTTTTTTTTAAACTCATTACCATCGAAGATTCGAAATACATTTTAATAAAAAATTTATTTTATCGGTAGGGGAATCGAAAACAATGTATTGGTCATGGTTTTCAACTTTTTTTGGCAATTGATAGAAAAAAAATAATAATTGTGAATTTTCTTTGTTTTTTCTTTAAACTCGATTTTCTCAAAATTTGATTTTTCACTACTGAAAATTCAAATGCTTACAAAATTGTGAATTTTATAGATAGACGGTTCGTATTGGTTTCATTTTGATCAGGAAAGTATTTAGTTTCCAAAACGCGAAAGAACCGAGAAAAAAAAAATCCGACTTGTGGTACCTTTTGTCGCGCCTGCAGGTACGTACGCGCACCAGAAATATGCATCTGTACACCGATACATGCAGGCAGTTTAATATTTTCAGTTCGAATGATATGATCTTCTTTGAGAAATTAATATCCGGGAAGGAAATGAGAAAGTAAAAACAAATAAATACAGAAAGAAGCGTTGTAAAGCAGAGAGATTCGGGACGTAACTTGCTTTTTTAATCTCCGCACTATTCTTTCAGCCATTTCTATACTTTCTTTTTCCACAAACCAATTTTTTTTTTTCGTTTACTTTGTGATTGGGGATTGTACCTATAAATTTAATTAAAACTGAATCACCTGTGTTATAAATTCGTAAATTTTGGCCGCGAGGATAGATGTAATATGTATTACTTTGGTTTCTTGTTAACCGAATCCTTTTTGCGCGGATGGTAATTGTATATTATTGAAAATTCTAGTAATCTGTAATAGTAATATTCCTTACACCAGGTTGACTAGAGTCGTTTTGCTCCTAGTTGGGGAGTGTACTCGTAAGTTTCAAATACTTTCTGCATTTTGCTTATTTTATTTATTTCCGTTTTCTTAGCCTCACCCCATGTTTGAATTCCATATAAAATTCTAAACATTAGTATTGAACTAAAGCAGGGGCGGATCCAGAAGAACATTGGGGGGGGGATTATATAATTACGTAAAATCTTCTACGGGAGGCAGTCGATTTGAGAAATACCTCTTGTTTCACAAAGAAAATCAAATAGGGAGCTTTATAGAAATATATATGTGTACCAAATCCTTACGTAACTTAATGGTACGCAGACATATAAACAGGGGCGTTTTAAGGGAAGGTAATATTAAAAACATGTTTTAAAAAGTTTGCCTTACGAAAAAATAAGGCCTTTGATGGTTACTTTCAAAATGCGAAATGTAATATCTCTGCGGCTCTAAATTTACAAATTTATTTCCTCTATTACGTAAATGAGTATACATGGAAATTAAGTTCATAATTATTTAATACTTTTTTATTATTTTAAATTTGTTTAAATTGATCTAAGACTTTTTTTGTTATATGCTATTCGAATGAAAAAATATATACATTATGTACACACACACACATATATATATATATATATATATATATATATATATATATGTATATATTTATTTATTTATATATACATATATATTATTTTTTGATAAAAGCAAATTTTTTTCTTTTAGCATCACATTCAAATTCATCTATTGGATATTGGCTGGGAGAAGATGTAAACAGAGGCCGAGCAATACCGGGTCGCCGTGGAGCTATAAAACATCAAAAAATCCATGAAGTTAAAGGGCATAAGTTTGTCGCAAAGTTTTTCAGACAGCCGACTTTTTGCGCATTTTGCAAAGATTTTTTATGGTGAGAGAGAATATAAATTTAACTTTTACGATATAATCGTATCGTTTATTGCTTTTCTCTTTTAATGTACTTGTAAACATTTTTTATTGCTGCCATGTTGCACATTTGCATTTTCTTGTAAAATATTCATTTTCAGCCTTCAGTGCGGAAAAATAGAAATTAAGTTTTTTTTTTCGGCTTTTTAATTATTCTTTATATTTATATTATTATCTTTTTAGTATTTTTTTTTTTTTTTGTTCACCGTTATAAATTTTTCACTTATTACTCACTAGAATGTTCAATGCTATTGCAACGACCGTCAACAATAATTTTTGTTTTCGTTTTGATAAAACGCAAACACACGCGTGGTAGGATAATTTTTGTTATAAATGTTTTCTGCCTGTGTAACAAATTCAAGATGAACAAGTCTCCGAATATGTCGTCTGTATCACGAATATTACAATAAAATGTTATAGGAAACCTCCGGGTCGTCGAAGAAATTTAATATTCAATTTTTTTAAAGTAATTTAACTACTTTGGTTTATAATTTAAGAATTTCCTCAATAAAGGTTTATTTTTTCAATCAATTTTCTATAAGATATATGTTCAGAGTTTATTAAATTTCTTTGTATTGAAACTTGAGTCCACTTGAAAATAAAAATCTCAAGAGCACCGCTAAATCGTTTCAAGTAAACCTAATTTTTCTGGTATCGGTCTTGATCCGTTATTGCATTGCAGTTTGAACGAAGGATAGCATAGTTTAATAATTAAAAATTATGATGGTAATGTCAATAGTCATTCCACTACCAAAGTTCCTGCTTGATGTGTTTCAGTTATAATTAGCAATTTTATAAATTTTTAATTACGTAATTAAAGAATAAGTTGAAAAAATGGAAAAGTAGTTTTTGAATAACTTTTTTAATCGCATTTTAAGTTTGAAACAAACTTCATTCATTTTGAATTTTGTTAGTAATTTACGCGCAAATTCTGAAACTTAAAACAATTTAATAAATTAAAAATATACCACTTACGAAGGGGAATAAATTGTATGAATACAAGCGTGAAGTCATTATTTTAACTGAGTGCACGTTTTCACACACACAATATGTATGCATACGTTTAAAATTAATTAATATACCTATTTAAATGACACAATTAAAAAAGCATAGGAACGCTCTGTGAATAACCGAAACGAGATAGTATTTTCATGCTTTTTCCTTTGTTTGGTTATAATATATATTGATTGTTTTTCGTGTTCGTTTAATTTATTTGAAATACATATATCGTGTGTGTTTGAGAACATGCACTGAATTAAAGTAATGACTTTACACTTACATACATACAATTTATACCCTGTCATCAAAGCCATGTCCGACGGGAGTGCGATTAACCCCCCCCCCATTAGAAATCAAGTAGTTATTATAAATACATAAAAATCTGAAAAAAATCAAAAATTTAAAATAAATATTGATGATTTTTTCGGGTGTTCTTAAATTTTTAAAAAAAGAAAAAATATGCTCCATATTTTTAGGTATTTCATTAATATCTTAGGGGAAAACTTTTTATTACGAGTATAATCAATAACGTATGTAATTTTTATTAATGTTCATATACGGGGGGTAATACATTTATGTGAATTATTAATACATATAAATCAAAATGATGAAAATTATTAATAGTATGCGGATATTAGTGAAAAATGCTATGTTATTTATAAAATAAATATGCGAAGAAAATTTTCATTTGAAGAAAAATCTGAATCTTTGTAGATCTCTGATGAATGATACAAGAGGCGCCGGTTATCGTAGCGTAATTAAGTAATCAACTGATGTTTATCGTTCAGTAGGACCTGGTTCGAATTCCGCTGCTGCACGTTGAAATTATAAATAAACTCCCTTTACGCTGGGACTATGTCTGTAGTCAATGCTCCCCCCCCCAAAAAAAAAAAATATATATACATATATAAAGAGAGCGCAGTAGTTTTTGTTTTGTTTAATTTTCTATTAACTCTATCTGTTTTTTTAAAATATTTTTCTCCAGCTTGATAAATTAAGCAATTTATTGATAACGGAGAATTGCAAATTTTATATTTTTATTTATAAAAACATTCCCTAATAAACTTTACGTCCGGAACGGGGAACCATGAAAAAAAAACTTGTTTGTCGCTTTTTAAAATAATTAAAAAATGAATAGGCTTTATTACTTATGTAATAGCGAATTATGGTCGTTTCCCAAAAATAATACACCGATCATAAACGAATCTAATATACACAATACGGAGAGGTATACTAAAATTATTAGGAGTCAATTATAGTTGCATTTAATTTATACACTTATGTGAGTATATAATATTTATATATTTTTTTTCTCATAAATTACGTATTTTATAAGTTATATGAATACGTCTTACTTATATCTTTTCAATTATTATTTGTTTATTATTTAGTAATATTTCGAATTTAATAATTAAAATGTATTGAATTTAAATACAATAAAGTTGTTTGAGATACGTACAAATTTTTATAATTCAAGTAGTGGATAATTTAGCATTTGATTACGTGAGTTGTCGGGGGAATATCACCACCGTTGAAAATATATTTAACGATTTTAATATGCATTTATTATTACGACGCAGATTAATGAATAAGAAGTCCCACCATAGGGGGAAGCATATATTGCTAATTTAATAATACCATGGAAACGCAAAAAAAAGTATTTATATATAATATATAAACTCGGCCATTTTGGTCTTGTAAGGGGCTCTGGCCCTTGACCCCCCTTGCTTATATTTCTATCTCTTTCTCTTCTATACTTTGTATAAAATTATCTAAATTTACAACGTCATTCTTACCGACATCGACACAAAAAAAAACAAAATATCCAAAAATCCGATATCTAATGGGTGCATGTTTAAGAATGACGTTTTCTGTGATTATGTTATTTTTTTTTGTGTGTTGATGCTGGTAAGAATGACGTTGTAAATTTTGATTATTTTATACAAAATATAGAAGAGAAAGAGATAGAAATGTAAACAAGAGGGGTCATGGGGCAAAGACCTTTGTGGGGCCAAAATGGCCTAGTTTTAATTTATATATATATGTATATATATATATATATATATATAAATAATGAATATGTATAAGTCTGGAACTTTTTTTATTTATTAATCGAAAGATTAAATTGCAGGAAATGCGTAATTAGCAAATACGCACAGTTGGACATTATTATTAGTACTGATTTTAGAATTTATCATTCCACTAAAATAGTATGAGTACCATTTGTCGAAAAAATATGTTACTGAGTACTTAAACAAAATTAAATTTTTATTTTTTTAGAATTTTTTTTTTTTTTTTTCATATTCCTCAGTTCGGGCTAACCCGATGAGGCAAGTATATTTATAAAACATTGTTACATAAAATAAAATTTTAAAAAGGAAAGTATCGGTGATGTTTACACTTTGTCACCAATACACTATTACATTAAAATAATGATTTATATTTTTTAAAAGCCATTATCAAACATGTACGCAATCACAAACACACACTCTCACAACCGAACTTATATTTACATTTTATTATATAATGCTCATATACATTAATGTATTCATGGTACACATTTAATATTGGTTATATATTGGTACATTCGATAGAACTATAGTTACAATAATTAATTAAGCTATTTTTGAAGTTTAATCACTCAGATTAGTTGGCATTGTAAAAACGTTTTTTTCATTATTATATGGAAGAATTTGAGGACATTATTACAGTTTGCAGCGCCAATTCTGTATGGAGTGTTAGAATTTATTTTGAATTTTTGTCTTTCCTTGGTTAATGTTGAACAGTTATAAATTATATTATCGTTAAGAATTTCCTTTTTACAGTATTTACAGTGTAGGCTATCTTCTATTTTAAACCTGTGTAGCTCTTTACCAATTGCACCATGTCCAGTAACGATGATCTGTACATTGAAAAAAATCAAAAACAAATTTTTCATCTTGACTTTTTTTTTAATGTCTGGAAAGAAATTGTAGGTTTTTCAACCAGTTTTCTGCGTTCCAGCGCATTTGCCGCATATTAAGGATTTTGATATTTTCAAATTTTTTGAATAGATTAAGGGGTGGAGTTCAGTCCTATATTATTTATGATGTCCTGATTTTGCATAAAGTTTAAGGACTTAATAGTACTTAGGTTTTTAACAATTCTGTATTCTGAAGTTATTGCTCGTCCCACTAGGAAGAGGTCTAACGGAATAGTGTTAGATATAATACAGGCATCAGAAGAAGGTACTGTTTTGTACACCGATGCAATATTTAAAATAAATTTCCTTTGTTGTTTTTTTACTTTATTAAGTATTTTCTTATTAATACATATACACTGGAACCGTATCCGTATATTGCCTGAACAATTCCTTTATATAAGATAGACCTTGCCGTACAGCTCATCCTCCAAAAGTGTTTGGTAAGATTTTTTAAAGTTTATCATAAACCTTAATACATTTGTTATTTATCTCCTTCAAATGGGGAGTAAATTTGAGTTCACGGTCGACCGTAATTCCAAGATACTTTATTTCATTAGCTATTCGACCCGAGATTATTTTTAATCTACTAATTTTTTCTGATAGCTCTTTCTTGCCAAATAACATGGATTTGCACTTTTCCGTAGAGAAGGTCAGGTCCATTTTTGCTATTTCATACTCTATGGCATATTGTTTCGACTTTCGTAAGATTAATATATTTTTCTATTTGAAATAGAATGGACAAGTCGTCAGCGAATGATATTAAGACCGTTTCTATATTTAACAGTGCGCGAACACTTTCTATACTATTGTGAATTTTAGAAAATAAAATGTTCCAAAGAGTTGGCCCCAAGACAGAGTCTTGTGGTACTCCACAGGTAATTTTTCTTGTAGCTTTAGCATCGTTTATTTGTCGACTTCAAAGTAACTTATCATAATATTAATAATCGACGGATTTACTTGTTTTTCTTTTAATATCTCAATAATAGAAGACCACCTACAATTGTCTTAGAATAAAAATTAGCTTTTTATAATTTTATTTTGATTTTTTAATTTTTCAATCGAATGTGTTTAAATATCAGTGTTTATTTAATGTTATGCATTTATTGAACTTTTTATTATTAATAATCTAAAAATTTGAAGAGTAATATTTAAACTGCTTCCTATGATTACAGGGGATTTGGAAAGCAAGGCTATCAATGTCAATGTAAGTATTTTATTCTCATTAGTACGAACGGAAGTTCACTTTACAAAATTAGGGGAATTTTTTTATGTATGAATTTGGATCATTTTAGACGTGTTGATATTTTTTCATTTAGGAGTTATATGAAATAATTAATAGAATTAAATAAATTGTAGGTATTACGCAATTTAGGCACATTTCCAGTAAGTAGCATTTCTAAATACCGTACCTTATTTGTTTTTCACTTTAAGGAAACCGTTAGTTAAAAGAAGCTAGAAAGTAGTGACGGATTTATCGGACGGTAAGATGGGGTAGTGCCCTCCGAGAGAAGTAGTTTTTAAAGTCGAGTTACAGGTTCTATCAAACATTCTGTAGTTCTAGTATTTATTTAAATTTCAAAATTTCTGAACCTTTTTTTTATTCCACTTTCCTGTAAGATGAGTTTTAGAAAAAAGTTTTATATTTAAAATATTTTTATCCTCGTCATAGCTCAGAAGTTAGTTGTATAGTTAATAATTTTTCTCACCATTACCTCAAGTAACCTTTAATTGGAAATAATGCGTAGTGCAACGTCATCATTCTTTTTGACTATATTATTAATAACGAAAAACATTTACACATAACTAAATTTTATTACCCTCTCAATATCGAAAGTAAAATCAGTCTCTACTTGAAAGTTATCTGTCTTTTAGGAATTTTTCATTTTGGCTTTGGGTACGATTACTGACATTTTATGAGTGATTTATACTACTTTATAACTGAATTTAGTTTGTGTAAAAACCAATATGGGCTACGAATAATCTTATGTTTAAGTAAGGATTAGCCAACTCTGGAAGTTTAATGAACTATGGATTTTATTTTATTTGAGAAAGCTTAAGTATCGTAAACTTTGGTCTGCTTTGTATTTATATTCGGTCGGAAATGAAAGAGTAGTATTTATTAGAACCACACACTGAACATATTTTAATTATGAAAAATTATTAGAATATTGTTGGAATTGAGAAAAAAAAGTGGACCTCCATTTACATCTTTTTAGTTTTATATAATTAGGCAATTGCTCGATGAAATACAGTTATGGAAAAACTTCATAAGAATTACATAAGAGCAACCGTACGTAAAAAATAAAAATTAAAAATAAATAATCTTCCATATTTTAATTTTTTGTAATAAAAAATGTAATGATTTCTGAATTGAATCAAAAAGTTTCAGCTGTTTAACCATTTTAGAACACTGAATGTTATTAAAATGTTGCAAATTGTGAACTTACGATTTTGGTATCTAAAATTTTATTTTTTATAAATATTATTTTCTCGAATATTTAATTAATTCCAGTATTCAAAATTATTCATTGTAACGAAGTTGTTTGTTATTCTTACCGTAAAGTAGAGTATTCTAAGAGAAAAGAAATAAGATAGTGAAATAAATTTACGGACATTAATCACTGCGAAAGTTTTAAGCGTTTCATAAGAAATAAGATGATACGGGTTTCTCAAAGTTTAAGTTTCTGTATGTTCGTCAAAAATGTTTGCATTATATAGGGTCAAAGTAATATCTGCGGCGGATTCTTGGGAGGAGGAGAGGATAGGGGACATCCCCTCAAAGAACCAAAGCCTCTTTAAAAATATAACAGAGAAACTTAATTTATGCTATAAAAGATTTGTATAAATTTTACTTATGGATTTAATTATAACCAAGGCCATGTTCAAGGGGGGAGGGTTTTGGGGTTCCCCCATGAGAATTGAAATAGTTATTATAAATACACAAAGATCTGAAAAAAATCAAAAGTTTAAAATAAATATTGATTTTTTTTTTTTAGGGTGTTCTTACCTTTTAAAGAAAAAACGGAAAAATATGCTCCATATTTTTAGGTATTTCATTAATATTTTATGCAAAATTGTTTATTGCGAATATATTCAATAACACGTAATTTTTATTAATGTTTATACCGTAATTCATTTATGTAAATTATTAATGTATAAATCAAAATGATAGAAATTATTAATAGTATGCGGATATTAGTGAAAAATGTATTGCTGTTTATAAAATAAATATGTGAAGAAAATTTTCAAAACCCCCCCCTTTTTCAAAATTCTAGGCACGGCCCGACTATAACTAATATTTAATACTGTTTTCTAATAAAACTATTAATGTTCCTTTTTTATTCTATTTTAAACACAACTGTCGTCGATCTTTTGCCATTTTCGTTTATTTTTAATTTTTATTTTGTAATTTTAATTAAAAGTAGTTCAATGAGAAATATGTATATTTTTTTTACCTACTCATGAACAAAGAGAATTCGGATCGGATTACTAACAAAAATAAAAAAGAAGTAAAGTGTCTAATAAAAATACTATCTTACTATTTCTAAACTACCATATTTAAGGTATAATTTTATAATTTCGTTTTCTTTTTCACCCCTAAATATAAGTCAAAAGTTAAATTAAAAATTGTAATAATTATGTATTTTTAAAACATTTTTGTGAATTTCTATAAAGGTCGCTATTTGATTTTTTTTATGAAACAAGGGGGTATTTCTCAAATCTACTACCTACCGTAGAAGATTTTACGTAATTATATAATTTCCACCCCCCCTGTCCTTCTGGATCCGCCACTGGTAATATACACGTATAAAAAGAATAGTAATTGTTAAATATTGATTTGTAGATTGGAATTAGTTTTTTATCTTTATTTTAGTACCAAAAAAAACGTCAGTAGTTTGTGCTGTTTTTTTGAGGTTTCCGCCATTGGTTAAATTTTGAATGTATTTTTCTACTTTCCTCTTTTAAGTTATCGAATGTAAGATTAATATTTTTCAAACTGCACGCATTTAAAGCATTGGTCAAATTAATTTTAATATTTTTTGATTTTTTTCATATTTTTTTTCTTTTTTCTTTTTGTTTGTCCTACAAAAAAAAAGGTAATTAAAAGTGATTTTCTGAAATATCAGTTTTATGGAAATATTACGGAAACATAAAAATAATAATTTCCAATATAACGAGAGTTCAATGTGAAATGGTTATGCAATATAGTTCAAGTCTGCTATTGTTTGTGTTATATTTACGCGAACTTTTGTATTGGTCAGTTGTACAGATGACAAAATGAGAAAGAGAGTGAGCGATAAAATGATCGAATATTGCTGATAGTTCGAAATATGTCACTAGCAGTTTATCCATTAAGTTTTCATTGCTATTATTTAATTGTTTTCGCATTTTATTATTCGTTAGATAACATGTTGTAAACTTGTTTCATGCTTAAAGATTCGAGTGTCCAAATAAGGCCGTTCTCACATTTATTAGTGCGTTGGAGGTAGAGTTATAGCTAGTTGCACAAAGTAATACCAGTTGTTGATACATATGTTTTATTCATTCTTTTTTCATTCTATTTGTCATATTTTATACAAATGTAGCGCGTTATTTTTACCGCGCAAAAAGTCTAAATAATATTCGCGGTTTATTTAGTAGTGAGTACAAGAGCGTTATTTTTATTTTTATTCTTTTCGTCTTAAAAGTTTTTGTTAAATAAATAAACGATTTTTAATTGCAAATTTTAAGTTTTTTAAATTTTTTTTTTAACACCGAAGTTTTGTACAACTGAGATTTACTTTTGTATTTATAAATAACTGAAATTTTCATTCAAACTGTTTTGATTTTGATATTTTCTTATTTTTATTGTATTACGCTTTTTTGTTTTTTTTTCTTTGAATTTGGTGTCTTTTGCTGTACAGTAAATCTATTTACTCTGTGCAATTTGAAAGTTTATTCAGGATAAGCTTTGTGTACGTACATATTTACTCCTTTGTTTGTTTAATAATAACGTTCTTGTTTAATGTACATCTTTTTTTCGTTAGTTTTAAATTAATTAATTATAGTCGTTCTTACAGAAGTTTGAAAACAATTTTTTTTAAATTTTTTAAAATTTCTACATTAACCAGTTGAAAGAATACATATAATTTTCAAAATATGATTTTTCACACCGCTTGTAGGAAGATCTTATCCAAGAGTTTTGGAAGGTTAAATCTTTTTTATTTAGGTACACTAGATTTTTTGGTCCTTTTTGAATTTTCTGATTAAAAACTTTTTTAGCGCCACACCTTAATAGCGTTTTGAATATCAAAAATGTTCTTAATTTTTTTTTTTTTCATCTTTTTCGATTAAAATTATTGTATGCGATAATTCTTGTGATTCACGTTGTTCAGAAAATAATTTTGTAGCAAATGCTAGCAAATGTTTGCTTATTTTTATAATGGCGGAGGAGTATTTCGAACATTGAACAACAACTTAAATCATAATAAGCTGTGCTGGTCGTTACCAATACCAATAACGATACGATACGTAGGGATTTACGGGTCGCTCCTTCAACATTATGTGAAATTATTGGACAATATAGTAGGAATTTATTTCTTTTTACACGGCGTGCATTCTTTGTTGTATGGAACGTCTGCGCATTATGTAGGTTCGCGAATTTCACATATTGCCGATTATAATCAAGGAAAATAATTGATTTCTTTTAGTAATATTATTACGAGATTGGAATTATTCCCTTTCGAACATGTTTATCGAGATTAATACTACAATCATTAATGATATATTACAACAAAGAATGCTTATTCTATTAACAGTTACGCAACCGATACTAAATCAAAACATTGTTTGTCAGGTAAATTCAATTTAAACAAAGTTGAAATATCATTGTAAAGTGTAAAATTCGAATTTTCAGGCATGTGTGGGGAAGTTAATGTTATTCATGAAAATACTATGTACTGTATAAATTACGAGTTTAATAATAGCATTTTTAAGAGAATTGAAAAAACAAATGATTTAAATTACAAGTCAGAAATTCTGCACTACACAGAATTTGTAAAATCAGATTACTTTAATTGAAAAAAAAAAATATTTCGATAATTTTTAAATCTTTTCCGGCGGCAAAGACGTTTTTTTTTTTTTTTTTTTTTCAAACACCCAGTTTACACTTAAGTATAATTCTTTGCAAAAGTATTTTATACGGAATTTATTTTTTCGGCGACAGTTTCTACGAGCACCTACGGATATTAAGAAATTAAGTTCAAAATGTCTTTCCGATAAATTCAAACTGTGTAAACACATTTTCATACTCCATATTACACTAAAATCTTCGTGCAAAATTTTTTTCAGATTCATAAAAAAGTTTTCTGAGGAAATAATTATTCAGAATCGATTATAAAATATCTCTTTTTCGGAAGAACAACAACTTATTAATATTTAGTTAATTTGGTGAAAACGTAAAGAGTTAATATATTTAAAAAAAATAAAATAAATGAATAGATGCAAACACGTGATACAAAAAAAATAAATAATTTTACGGGTATACGAATATTTCCTTTAACCTAGTTTTTAGTTTCACATACTTTAATAGCTTCTATAATTGTAAATACCCAGAAACAGTGCGAGAGAAGGAAGTTTCAAATTACCAAAAAAAAAAAAAAAAAAAGCACAAGTATTGCAAAATAATAATTACATCTTTTTAAAAACACTTATAATACGTTCCCCTGCAGAGGTTGTTATATATTCGTATCTTGATTCGTTTTTTTTTTTTTTTTTTTTGGACGGTAAAAATGAGTCCATTTTTTCTTGTTTTTTATTACTGGCATTAAGAAAGTATCGGCGGTACATGGACATTTTTATGTTTGCTACGTTGACTTTTGCAGCAATGTTTTAATCGTCAGTGTAACATCGATATGGATAAAAAATTATAGACGTAAATGATATTTTTTTCAATCAAATAAAGTAAACATTTAATGTATCATAAATTAAATCAATATTGGTCATTGAACGGTTTTTGTATGCTGTACTCGTACGTTGCATTAGCTAGAGAGGAGTTATTCAACATGGAACTTTTCGCACCGAACCATCGCTAAAAGTTGTATACTGATCTGGTTATGTAAAGCTTGTTGTTACCCCGGGGCTTGATTCGGCCTAGTGATGTTTGTAACATTAAAGCGATCTGTGGATCGAATTCAAAATGGTATGTTGAGGGGGTACTGTGCCTTTTCAACATTGTGCACAACCTAAACTGTATAAAAGAAAACTTTTCAGGTTGGTTTTTAAATGTATAGGAAATGTTAAAAATTTGTTAATATACCGAATTTAAAAGTTATAATAAAATTACGCGAAGGAGGTAATTTCTAATATTTCTTTTTATTCATTTTCTTATGCATTACATGGTCAAAAGTTTGTAATTTGATAACTTTAAAGTATTTTTCGAAAATAATTATTACTGAAGGATGCTGCTAATTTTTATCACGCGTGCGATATATATACTTGATAAATAAATATAATTTATAAAAAGGGGAGATAATTTATACACTATTTCTGGTTAAAAGTATTATATTCCGTACAATTAGAAAAGCAAAAAAAAATATTTAAGAAAAAAGAGATGTTTTATGATTTTTTTAATAACTTCGGGGTAGATTTATTATTGCCTCAGACGTTTTAATCGGAAGTGTTTTAAATGGAAAATAACTTGAAAAAAATCTCCGGCGAAAGGTCGCATTTTGTGTAAATTTTTTCTTTCTTCGAGATTTTTTTTTTTTTTTATATTTCCGATTAATTATTTTCTCCGCGTTTCTGGTTTCCAAAAAGAAGTGCTGTTTTTTGTTTTTTTTTAGTGAGTGAATTTCGTTGCAATTTAGCGGCTTTCGACCGCTACACTGCAAAAAAAAAAAAGAAAATTTTCAAATACGGTTTTTTGACCGTGTTGCCACTGAACATGAAATATTAAGCGATTATTATTTGCTCCGTCGATTTCTTTCATTTTTGAATAATTTTATGTATTTAATTTAACTCTGTGTAGTGTTCCTTATTACACACGTAATTTATTGAAATTATCTTTTAGGCTGTCAAACTGCTGTTCACAAAAAATGTCACGATAAATTTCTGATTAAATGTCCAGGTTCAGGACGAGAATCTGTAAGCACATTGGTGAGTTGTTTCTTTTTTCTTTTTTATCGATCGTGTTCGTTTTCGCATAAAAATTTTGTTGAAATATTTATTTCATTAATAACCCGTATTATTCAACGGCAATCGTAATGTCAGCAGAAGTATACATAAGTGAACATTCTCCAGTTCTCCAGTTATTTAAATGGACAATCGTAAAAAAAAAATAGTCTCTTATTTCGTTACGAGACACATGTAATGCTAACGAAAGTGTGAAAACACTATTTACAAAAAATTATCGGTACCCCTAACTTCTCTACCCTAAATGCGTGACTAACATAAATGAAACATCTAATATTCTTATTCCAATTATTTAAACTAGTCTTTACGCAGAAAGCTTAACCGAATGTAGCCCGATTTTGACTATGAGTTTACTACAGGGTTAGTAATCGAACGCAATTTGATTACGGCATACGTAAAGAAATTTGCGTCATTTTTGAAGACTTTTATTTAAGCAAAATAACAATATACAATCAAATTTTTCAGCGTCAATTCATAACCATTGTTGGCATATTAAATTTCATTCAATCTTTGTACTATTTTCATGTGCGGGGAACTGTTTTTTTTTTGGGTGGGTGGGTGGGTGGGGGGCTTAAGATACTTTGAGGAATTAAATCAAAAAACAAATTATTTTTGAATATAATAAATAAATAAAAAAAGAATCAAACTACATCCTTGTCAAATAATGGTTTTAACAGGAAGTTTTCCGTTGTAAATTGCTTTTTATGTTCCACAATGTGCGGATATTTTTATTTTAAGCTGTATTATAAATTTCGAATTTATGTGTAATACTTTCAGAATATTTCTCTTTTCGTAATAAGATTAATTATAACGCTATAATAAAGAAATTATTTTAATTTACCAACTGATGACGCTCTGCAATTGTATAGTTGAAATTTGATTACTAACGTTGTAAACTTATACTAAAAATCGGGCTACATTCGATCAAGTAGGCAGAAAGAATTTTTTTTTTTTTTTTTTTTTTTTTTTGGCATTAACATTTTCCCCCCGAAATGCATTAAAACGTATTTTAACATACACTTCATTCGATATATTTTTCTACATTTTTTTTTTTAAATAATGAAGACATATTTTGATCTTGTCATTAAATGGGATTTGAGCAATGTATACCCGTTGCTCATTGCAGCGAGTAATGTAAAATGCGAAATAATGCGCTTTTTGAAAATCGGTTATGGTATATTTAAATACAAGACCGCCTATTGTAGCGAGAAATAGTCGAAGGAGGCGAACGGGGTGAAATAGTAGTTCCTCGCTTGGATTGCTGGCCCAGCGTTTTCGTTTTTTTTTTTAAAAAATACATTTCACGCGTTTCAGTGTTTTTTGTTAAAAATTTTTAAAGTTTAAATTTTAATTACGCTGCTATTTATATTTCTTTATTTACTACAGTTACGTTATCATTTATTTTTTACTCTCATTAATGTTCCTATTATTTATTAGTTGTGTTTAACTCGTAAATTATTGACGAACGGCAAAAATTATTAATTTTTACATTATAAAAGGAACACATCATTTTCATCGCTAATGCACGATGGAAAAAAATAAAATTTGATTAAATACAAAAAAAATTAAATCCCGAATAAAGATAAATTGCATTTATTGCGAATATTTAAAAATAAATTTAAACAATAATTGCGAAAAATAAAGATTCAATTTCTTTTTTATTAATTGTTTTTTTTTTTTTTGGCGTGGCAAGAAGTCATGTGGCCATTATTAAGTTAATGGAAACACAAACTAAACAAAATTTTTTACTCGTATTATTACAGGTATAGTAAAGATTAGTGAACACGCATGAGTATAGCATCTATCCGCCACACCATAGTTATTCAATTAAAATTAATATTACTCCTTACAAAGTAAAAAATGTTAAGCAAACACGGCCGTGAATGCGTTAGTATCACCCACGAATGCCACCATAGAATAATCAAGCAAACTTGATGCAATGGGGAACTGAAAAAACCACATTTAAAATTTCTTGCTGTAATAGGTAGCGGGTCCTAAAGTTGTACGATTGTTTAAGCGAGGGATGGCTGTAGATTTTTTCACGTTTTCTTTATAAACATGTCGTTTTTTTTAACGAGGCTAGTTTAAAATTGTGTAAATTTTATTTAAAGCGATTTTTTCGGACGAGGAAATTTGATCAGAAATTATATCGTCCGAATTGAAATATTAGCAATTTGTTCGCCAACTATTTAACAGCGAAAAAGTCTTTTATAACTGCGAACTAGTCTGTCGAGAAATTATACTCAACACGATCGTGCAATGCGTTCGAAAAAAACTTTTTACCGGCTACTCTGATTAGTTGGCATGAAAAAAACAAACTGACTACATTTAATTTTATTAATTTCGAAAAAAAAGAAGAAAGAATGAGGCTTTTTAAAACTGAAAACTAGTAGCCTAAATTTCGAAACAAATGGCGTTAGACGCGCAGGCGAGTTCCCATAACGTGACATTTATTTAATATGAATAATTGTGAAATACGTTTACTTATTTGGAGGAGAAATAAATTTACATTAGATTTACGCTATTAAACATTATTAATATAATCGTTAAATTATAAACCTCGGTCCGGATGAAAATGTATATTTGAAAAGAAGTCGCGAAGACTTTCAAAAATACAAATTGGGAAGTACCTACTGTTCCGTTAGTAATAAAATGATAAATTTGTAAAATTGGTTTACTTATAGCGGGGAAAAAATTGCGTTAATTTATGCTATTAAAAATTACGCTTAAATAATTAAATTACAAACCGTTTATAAAACAAACGCGTAGATGAATACGCTACATTTTTAATTCAACTATTATACATATTTCACGAATAATTCTCGAACATTTGATTCGGCACAGCCGTTTGTTACGGTAAAACAACTGCTATTAACCTTGTTGAGAAACCGTAATTGAGCTGTTTATCTCTTGTTACACAACATCTAATACGATCAAATAATTTCCCATTCGAAAAGTCCTAAATTATATGAGAATTCTAAATTACAGCTGCACACCTGTGTCTGGAAAACGACAGGAACCCGGAGGAAAAAAAAGGTGATTCACATTGTGTCACCGGTTGTTACAAATGTCAGAAGAGGCAATTACGAATAATTTTAATCGAATCGTCGCGCTAATTCAAATTGTTTCAAAGCTGATTATTAATTTTCAGTATTAACACTTTTTGTAAAAATTCATACTTCCGAACGAGTGTAATTTTGTAATTTTCATCAAAAGTTGTTATTAAAAGGAGGCTACGTAGAGTAATTGTACTTAAAAATATTTAATTGTTCGCATCATAAATCTGTAAAATTTCGTTTTTTCGTTATTGTAAAATTAAAATACGGTATAATAATTCAATAATTAGCAGAGGATTTAGAAATTACGGTTCCTCTAGTATAAATACATAATATTAACTGTTATTCCTACTGCGTTCCAGGCAATTCGCCCCTTTTGATTAATCCACCGCGCTCGCCGATATCGTTTCTAATTTCACACATGCGTTACTTTATGCGCCCGTCTTTTAGGGAAGCCGCTTGTCCACTTTTAATCCCAGAGGACCATTTATTATTGAAGAAAAAAATAAGGTAAATTTAAAAGTCCGTGCAAAGCGTGCGCATTTTTGGAATTATAAATCCGTAAGCCTCACTGACTTGATTATTTTTGAACGAAGAGGAAAAAATTTCCATAAAAACAATGAATAACAAATGTTCGTTTTCAATAATAACATTTCATCAGCGGTACAGCTGTCGCTGCGAGGCTGTCTGCTCCGTAAGCAATCCCCCCTACTTTTACTTATGTATCTTGTTCCATAGGAATGGATTATGTTTTTGATTAAAAAGCGATGGCTACGCATTTTATGCGATTATATTCGCGCCTTTTAGAGACGTTATGATTGTCGTGAAGGAATCACCTTATGTTATTTAAACTTAAAAATAATTACGATTAATATAGAGAATTCCCTTATTAAGTTTACATTTAATAAAAATTAACCGTACTCATCCGCTTATTTATGTCACTTTTGTATGGTCTCCATTACAGAAAATATCGAGAGAAAAAAAATGAATAAAAAATATGCGTATTTTCTACTACATAAATATGCGTGTGAAAGATAAGTTGCAGACGTATTTAACGTACACGCGCGGACTACATAAATAGTACGAAAATTATACTCTCAGAAAAATTGAATACCATATTCGCTATATCTTACGGTCACATGTCGTATAAGTATATTCAAACATATTTGTATAAAGTTTTCCCAAAATTCATGTATGGAATTATAATTATGCCTTTCGTATGAATTTATTTGTGCTAACGAACTGAGGTTGTCTAGTACCTTCAAAATATTAATGCATTTCTATTCTTTTAATAATGTACAAGTAGTTAAGGCGCTACCGGATCAGAGGTGTCATAGATTATCGAGATTTGTCTCGTTAACACTTGATCCAAGTCGCTCTCAGGTTTATATTTAATTCGAAATTGAATATTGGTTATACCAGAGAAATCTGGAAAAGTAAAGACGAATCCCAAGTAGAAAAGATCCATTGGTTCCTTAAGTACATTATGAGAAGCTTTATTTCGCAATCCATGATACCTTGATATATGGGACTTACTTTACTTTACTTTTTACACATAACTGATAGGAAAGAAGCCGGTTTTCTGTTAAACGCTGGGGCATCTTAATATTATTCCTATTCATGATGTTGGTGATGTTTCATATCGGACTAGTTATTCTATATAGAATATGCAAGTTGATTTTTCTTTACGTATTTTAATAAATTCTTCGAGCTGAGTATATTCTGACATATACGATCAGATTTTTAACTCGTCTAAAGTATACTCTATAAAAGATATCTTTGTATTCCAGCCCATATTTTGTAGCTGTGTAACGTAAGCTCTAACACGCGAACTATAAACACTCACGCAAACTTCTAACTGTTTTTACGAAAGTGAAACTTTTTGGCCTTATTTTCTTATCATGAAATTCTCAATGACTTTACTGATCGTTTGGTGAATATATCTTTCTTATAAAGCTACAAGAAAAAAGAAATCGTACAGCCCGTTCTATAGTAGTTAGAGAGTTAATTTTTTTCTTCAATCGCCGTATTTTCTTCGTCAGACAATAATAAAATTATAAAACGCTTAAAATTTTAAAATTAAGTTTTGAGAAAAAAATTGTTAACAAATTCCACAGCTGGTTCTATATAAGTTATCGTATTGATTTTCTGTTTAATCTACATAATAAAGTCGACAGAATACAGAAAAAATATAAATTTCGAAAAATTTTCATATTTACGGACCAAAATTTTTGAAAATACACGCTTAAAGCGGTGAGACTGGAAACTAAAAAAAAGTCCACAACTCTTTCCATGGTAGCTGGAGGGTCACTATTATTTTTAAATGATGTATTTCAATCGCTGGAATATAGGAAAAATATGAGACCCCCCAAAAATTTCAAAATTAAAGTGCCCAAACTTTGAAAAATGTGAAAATCAAGTTTTAAGAAAAATTAAAAAAAAAAAAATCCATAGCCAGTTCTATATGAATTACGGTATTGATATTTTTTTTAACCTGCATACTAAGGCCTCCAGTATACGGGAAAAATAAGAAATTCGAAAAATTTTGAAATTTGAGAAGATACACGCTGAAAGCGGTAAGACTGGAAACTGGAAAAAAGTCCGCAGTTCTCCCCATGTTAGTTGAAGAGTTCCTACTTTTTTTAAAATGATGTATTTCAATCGTTAGAATACAGGAAAAATACGAGATCCCAAAAATTTTTAAACTAAAGGGCCGAAATTTTCGAAAAATACGAAAATCTACTATACATATATACATATATATATATAATTTTTGTATTTAGGACCACTCCTTAATTTTGAAATTTAAGTTCAGTTATTAATAATGATAATTATTAATGAAACTTTTACGCTGTATATGGTTTTAAGAATGTGTAAAATGCTCATAACACTTCGCAGTATTGACCATTTAGCGATTTTTAAATAGCAGTGTAAGAAACGAAGTATCTTCTTCTTCAAACATTCTTAATTTATCTAATTCGAAAAATCGTGATGATTAAGGCAAAAGAGATCTTAAAAGAGGGCCTGAATTAAATCGTTGTAGCATCTCTGAAATACGTGGAAAAATGAGATAATCCGAGCATTAATTAATCACTTCTTTTTGCGTAGGATAGATTTTAAACAATTGAATTTAAGTGACAAATGAAAATTATTAAGCAGCGAAGATCGGTATTATGCCTATGGAAAATTCGTACAAATTACATCCACCCGAAGGGAATTGTCTGTTACCGCTGAAATACAATCGACAAAAAAAGAATGCATGATTACGAAACGAGTTTTTTCTTTCTGGGAGCTCAACAAAACAGTGAAAAATTCTACCATTGCGGTGAAATAAATTTCAATTTTTACTAATATCACGTTAAATTTAACAATTCGTAAAAGTGATCTATATTGTAATAAATAAACGAAATAAAATTTACAGCGTCGAAAAATTAACTTGCGCAGCAAATTCGACGGATACACTAAAGTGTTTAAAAAGCTTTGCCGTTAATTTTTGAATTTTTCAAAAGTTCTACGTGTAATTAGTATAAATCGTCGATTTAAATAATTTAAATCTTTGGTAAAAATGAGGCAAGTTAGAGTATTGAAAATCTTCGTTTAAAAAGATGTCGATCAAGATCAAGCGGAAAAAACTTAACTTATTTCTGGACATGCGGCGAAGGACGGACATTAAAAAATTTATATAATTTTCATTGTATATGTGGCTAAATGACGAAAGCTGGGCTAAAGAAAAAAAAAAAATGTATCGCGAAGGGGGGGACTCTTTAAAAGTCACCTAATTTTAATTTATTTACCAAAATACGTTGTCCTCGGATAATCAAAACTGTATTATATATTGTATCTATTAACGTGCCGCGATAAAAATGTATTCTTTACGCTATACGAATTTTTCATCTTTCCAATCATTTCTCAATTTCCTACACCTGCCTTTCCCTATACTCATTTTATTTTGTAATATCTTTTGTTGACATTTTTCTATTTTTTCCTATTTTTTTGCATTAGCTGAATTTTGTGCGACGGCGCAGTTTAAATAATCTCGCTTCCCGTTGCAATTTGTAAAAAATACACCGATGAAATGTAAAATCTATGTTCTGTTTTTCAGTATCTGCGGGAAAGATTTAAAATTGATGTTCCGCACAGATTTAAAATAAACAATTTTATGTCACCGACATTTTGTGATCATTGCGGATCGTTGCTTTATGGACTTTTTAGGCAAGGACTGAAATGTGAAGGTAAGAACAAAAATTACATTCCGTTTCTTTTTCTTTTACGTTTGTCGTATTTGCTTGTACTCGTATTGTAGCGAAAGTTAAAATTTTTGATGTTCAAAATTAGCGGTGATTACGGTATTTTCTTGAAAACATTTCAGTAAATAATGTTATAAAATTATTTAATTTGTGCGTATTTATTGAAATATTTTACATGCATACCTTCTTAATTTTGTAAATACTTACGATATAAGAAGATGTGAGATTGATATGAGATCTTCGTTGCACTATTTCGATGTAAATAACTTATCTTCTTCTTCTTCTTTCTTTGCTATGCTCAACGAATACGTCGGCGATCAAACTATTATAAATGTCTCGATCTCTGGCCAAGTCCGTTAGTTTCTTTATTTTATTAATTTCCGTTCAACTTGTTATATTCTGTATCCATGACATCCTCGGTTTCCTTGTTTCCGTTCTGTCTGTAGCATCAGTTGGAGCATCATCTCGCATTCCCCCCCCCCCCCCCCCTTATAATGTGTCCTGCATACGTTATTTTGCATATTTTATGATTGTTAGTAATTCTGCAAAAGTAGTAGGATCTTATTGTCCGTCCAACTTTTAGCACTCACCTATATACCGACATTTCGATACAATTTTCTTTGATGCTGTTGCTATAAGTGTGTCCATGTTTCCTCTTCATTTAGTAACCTTGTCCGGATGTAGTGAATAGACGCAGTTTTAAATTCATGCTGATATCATTGCAGCACAGTACACTCTTAAATTGTTGAAATATTTTATGCGCTATTTCTACCCTATGCCTGTTGTCTGTATCCGAATTCCTGTTCTCAGTCTAGCTTTCTAGATACTTGAAGGCAGAGACTTTATATCTATGATTCCCCCGGTCGATTTTTAGTTTATCCGCGTTGTTATCTTACTTTCTAAATATTTTCATATTCATTGCCTTTTCGATATTAACTTTAACATTCATCATTTTAGCGCTTCGTTGATGTGCATTACAAATTAGTTTTTTGTAGTCCATTTCGAGAGCTAATGTCGTCAGCAAATCTAATGTTGTTTATCTGTTCTCCATTAATTCGTATGCCTTCTTTGGACTTATGGCCCGTCGTTTAAATATCAGTTCCGAATGAATGTTAAAAAACGCGGATGATAAGATACAGCCTTGTCTTACACCGCAATTAATTTCTTCGTTGACATATTCTGATGCGCATCTTAAGTCTCTTTCACCTTTTGATGTCGTTTTTAATATTTCGAGCATCTTATCGTGTTTGACCTTAATTATTTTTTTTGCAAAGTCTACGGAACATATGTATATGTCTTGATTTTAGTTATATAACACTTCTGTGCCAGCGTCTGAATATAGAAACCCGCTTCAAGCGAGCTCGTTCCATTTCTAAATCCAAACTGGGCTTGCCCTGTATGATTTTCTAGTTTTATTGTAAATTATTTTTTGAACGATTCGCGGAAAATTCATTCGAGGCAACTGCACCTCTTTGCTGTAGTTTCTTCGGAATCGGTATAAAGGTAGATTGAAACCAATCTTCAGGAATCTTTTGTTTTATCATTTTTGTAGCGTCCCTACACTTTCTGTATTTAGTATTTTAAGCACTTCTTACGGTTTCTTTACCAGGAACTTTACGGTTCTTCGCTGTTAGACCGGCGTTTCGTTAATTTCTGGCTTCGATTTACATTTTACTATCTCGCTTTCTATTTTATCTTTATCGCCTACCTCATCGAACAGTTCTGTTATATGATTTTCCTACAATACTTTCTTTTATTCAGCGCGTCTGCTATTATTTTACGATTTTTATCAGCTTTGATTACTGCAGATGTATTCTTGCAGATTCCAGACATACCTACTTGAACAAAAGAATCGCGTTTTTGTTATAATTTTTCAAGTTCTCTGAATTTTTCCTTTAATTATTCGGCCCCTTTGCTTGTCGTATTTTTCTTCTTATTATTTTCTGGAATTTTTTGTATTCTTGATTTTATTGTGTTTGTTTCTGTGCTTTTTTCCTTCCGCTATTAACCCCAGCATTTCGTTCGTCACCTGATTCCTCTGTTTTCGTTTTATATTTTTTCCCAAGTATTTTTTAAGAAGCTTCTTGAATTTCTTGTTTTCGATCACGCCCGATACTTTTCCGTGTCATCTACGCTAATCTCCTGGATGTTATGCATTCCGACATCTCATCCTTAATATCGATATTTCGCAATTTATCCATGTTATATAGTTTTTCTCGTCCGCGTCTTGTTCTTTATTGTTATCAACTTTAGTTTAAATGTTGCTTTTAATAAATTGCGATCGGATAGTACATCTGCTCCAGTTTCGTTTTGTTGTTGTCTTCACTGCGTTCTTAAACAGAGCGGGAATAAGCCGGGAATTTTGTAAACCGGGAAAAAGCCGTGAATTTTGCCGTAAAACCGAGAAAAAAAGTAAAAATAGCCGAAACGATATTTTTTAATAAGAAAAAATTGGTTAAAACGTTAAAAAGTGAATGCATTTTTTAATGTACTTCATTTAATATAAATTAAAAAGTTCCGTATTATTCATATAAAATATGCTGCGGTGGTCAAATATTATCAATACTAACCAAAAAATTCCATTCTTCTATTTGTACAATTCTAGTAATCAGGAAACTGGAAGGATTTGGACCGGGAATTTAAAAACTATATTTGTGTGGCCACCAGCATAACGTAAAGATGTGATTTATTAATATGCGATAAATTTGATTTCTGACTATTTGTGTCGCGCTTTATTCGTCGGTGATCGTCAAAACCTTCGCTGTGGCGATATAAAAAAACGTATCTATTACAACATATTTAATTTCCTGACAGAACTGTATCAATCTATCCGCTCTTTCTTTACGTTCACCTAATCCAAATTTTCCGGCTACGTCTAGCACTTCGCCATTTCCAATTTTGACATTAAAGTCTCCAACAATTTTACATTCACTTCGTGGTTCTTAGTGAGAATGATAGCGCTGTCTTCAGCAATAAAAGGTTTCTATTTCACTATTATCTCTATTCGCAATTGGTGCGTAAACTTGAATTTAGTTTGATCTTTAGGGAGTTACCGAGCATGCAAATTATCAAAGTATCAAAGTATATTTACAAAATTGTACAAAATAGCATACTCTTAAAGTTAATTGAATAATCGCTTATGCGCTAGCGGTGCGCGAGTAGCGAAATATAAACTAATGTGCATAAGCCTAGTTTGTTTTTCTTTTTCTTTTTTTTTTTTTTTTTTCATTAAACCCCAGTGTAGATACAGATAATTAATTAAATAAAATGAAACTCTATTTTTTAAACAGTTACCTACATGCTTACAAACTGATTGTGTACAAAAACGTGTTATTACATATTACAAATTAAAGATGCAAAACATAAAAATTACAATAAAAATTAAAACTTCTATCTTAGACGCATTGAATATTTGCACTTAATGGCTATTACATTTATATCCCTACCCTTAATACATAACATACTCAACATGGGAACTCCAACAATCACAATATGCAAAGTTAAATCTAAATTAAACTATTATAAAAACTAATACATACAGTTAGGGTAGCACGAAAAATTATACTGAAATAAAATAATTCTAACACATTAAGAAATAAAATAACTAAAATAACCGGAACACACACGGAATGTGCGTTTTGATTATTTTAAAGAATGTTAAAAAGATAACATTCAAGTATTTTATCGGTGCTGTTTACACGACGCAAAGTAAAGTTATTTAATAATACCGATACATATTTCACGATTATACTGTAAATGATGATGTTGTCAGTAGTAAAACATGGTGTTAGGCATTTTTATCAAATGAACCGCAATTATACTAAACTTTTGTTAAACCGGAAATTAACACGGATTAAAATTTATTATTTGTATAGAAACCAAAGTGAGGCTGTATTAATCGATCTGAAATAATTAACTGATGTGACAACAACTGATTTATAACATGATTTTACTCTATCGTTAATTGGTACGTAATTAATAACGTGTTTGTCCATCGTTTTCGTCATTAGTATTCCCTTACTCCATCTTTAATGATTTGAGTTATTAGTTCCGGAATAGTAGAAGACTTCTTCATCTGTTATAAATTTCTCATATCCTGGCCATTTTGTTTCGCTCTGATGTCAAGTATATATCTGTATTTCAGTCTTTTCATTTTAATAGACGTATTCTTCAATTTACCTGCTTCGTATAGGCGTTGGACATTCCATGTTCCAATTTTAAGCGTATTTTTCGCTAGGTTCTTTTTGTTTTTATCGGTATTATATAGTCGCCCGTTCTTCATGCTTGACCCGTGATGCACCACTGACTACGGACTCAGTCGCACATTTCACACTATCAAGCCGGGAATCATAATAACGTCGGGCGCTACCGAATCGTATGACAAAATATCATTATTTCTTTTACTTGATGTGTTTGGTTTTCATAGAAAATTTTACCATGCGGTAGTTTCTCGTTGCCTTTCGTAGAATTTTCTGTTAGCGTTGTATCCCTCAGTCTTTTTGGGTAAAAATTCTAACCGCACGGCAGCGGTTTTTGTTATGCTATTTAAGAGGTAGCGGGCTTTGACTTTTCCGACGGTCAAGACTTGCTGAAAGCGAGACGGTCGTAAGATTTTTGTCGAGTTTTAGTGATCAGTTCTTATATTTGATCTTCCATATTCTTTTATTACATTGCCACTGGAATCGTCTACTTGAGGTTTTCCACCAATAGCCGCTCTTGGTACGCGACTCATATTCGCAACTAACCTGTATGTCTGCAGGCCATTTCGCTATCGGCCACCCGTAGTCGCGCGCCATTGCGGTGTAGAACTCCGCGTCTCGCAGAGCTATCTGGGGGAGCGGAAAATTCCTTTTTAATAAGCAAGTTGTTTCTTTTTTTTCTTTTTTTTTCTTGTATTTTTAATAAATTACATTTGTTTGGTCCTTAATACGGCTGAAAGTTTCTTGCACAATTGCTCATGGACAATACTGATTTCAGTAAATAAGGTCGATTTTTCGAAAACGATCAAACTTGAGTTTCGTTTATCGATCTCCCTCTCGAGGTTTATTTTGCTTCTTTTTATCGTGTGAACATAATAAAACATTTTCAACAGTATTCTGAGTGTATTGATTTAATACTTTTCTTTTTATTTTCGTATAAATTAGTTTAGAATAAATAATGAAAAGTAATTAATATTGCCTAATAAATAATTGTAAATTAAGCGATATTACTCTATTATGTTTTTAATAAGTAATATATAGTATCGACGCGCGGCCACTTTTTACTTTGGACTCTCGGTGTATCGGTCCTGCATAAGCATCTGCTGATTTTATAAATGCCGAGTTTTTGAGCGGTTGACTTTAAATTTTATTTATCGTACATGCGAAAAAAAAATACTAAAGATAATTATGGTCTTTTAAAGCATATTTTTAGCATATTAATTAAGTAAAGTAAATCCCATATATGCTTGTTAAGGTATCATGGGTTGTTAAGTTAAAAGCCGAACTGTAAGTAGGGGGGCCAGTTCCTTTCTAATTGGGATCTGCCTTTACTTTCCCAGACTTCTTTGATATAACCAATATTCCGTTTCAGATTACATATAAACCTGGGAACGATTTGAATCAGGTTAATAAGGCAGATCTCGATAACCTATGACATCTCTCTGATTTCGTAACCAAGCACCTTAATCACTAGGCTACCGCGCTAGGGCATATTCATTAACGCTGCATTATGAAACGTGTGAAACTTTCGCAGTGATTAACCATTATAAATAATTTGCGGACAACTGCGTTTAGACAATATAATATATTTCCAAAAATACAACGTTTAACGTTTCGGTCAGCTTATACTGACCATCATCAGAAGTGAACTAAATTTTTGGAAACAAATATATTGTCTAAACGCAGTTGTCCGCAAATGATTTATTATAATAACGCTATGTTAATTCGTAACGGAAAAATAATGTATCTTTTCTAAGTACAGTTGCAATTTCGAGATTCACTGCTCCATTTTTATTTAACCGCGAACATCATTTGTTGAATCTGAACATACTAATTTATATTTCTAATTAGCGCAAATAACTGCTCAATTTCTAACGGGGTACTATTGCAAAAGGTGTGACGGACTTTTTAGTCAGATCTTTCAGAATTAATGAGATAGTGCGCCGTGATGTCTCTTTTGAGTTTAATAATTTTCTTCATTACCTATATGCAATTAGTCTTTGTTATTAAACTTTCACCTGCATCCTATCTCTCCATTTAGAGAATGATGGAAATCGTTTAATTATCGAATTTCCATTTCATAGAAAATTATTCGAAATCTTTCGGCGATCTCGTTTTATTTTCAATTGGTTTCCCACTTTTAAGTTCCGCCAATTCCATTTATTCACTCTCGTAATTATTTGTTTGTCTAACTAAGTTTCATACTTACGTGAAAAGAAACAATACAAGGCAGCAGAAGTGTAGAAGGGAAGAAATGACTACGAAATATCAAAGTGCTGCTATTTAGAACCTATTATAAAGCACTGCGATTTTTAGTGTGATTACTGACACCAGAGTTACGATTATGCACAGAATTAGATGCATTTATATTTTTTATTGCGAACAAAAGTTTCATTTATAATTACGTTATTACACCGAGTAGTAGTTATATATACATCCTTCGAACCTCGACATGGGGATATGTACCTTTAGATAATCTTCTGCGATTTTCATGGATGGATCGGTTTTACTCAACTATATCGCTTTTAAACACGTTTCTTGTGATCCGTTTAAAATCGTTACGTAATTTTTCATACTAATTCATTTTAATTTTTCCCCCCTTCGTGTATGATGACCGAACCCGTTAATAACATACATGGCATATTTAGTGAAATGCTAAAATTTTTCTTGATAAATTTTTTCGAAATTTTACCACTTTTACCGGTTAACCAAAATTGGTAGTGAAATAGGCAAAATTATGTAGGTATATTGTATGAAACCGAACAAATTGAAGAGACTAGATTTAAATAAAACATTTAATTACATTACGAAACATTATTTAAACTTTTTAATATTTTTCATTTTTCCTCTGTTTATCTTTGATTTTTCCAATTTTTCACATTCTATGAACTGTTGTACGTTTTTAGTGAATATTTCATCGGTTTTTATTGATTTTACGGAAACATGATTCATGTATAAAAGTGACGGATTTTTACAAAAAACGACAATTTTGAAACATAAAGCACGCTTATGTTAATAATAAGAATTATAAATTACATTATTGTTAACTTTATTTTTTTACTTATTTAAGCGAATTTATACAAATATTCGCAAATTTTGATGTTTACTCTTAGGCCCAATATAGTTTTATCAAAGTATAGGCATGAGTTAATAATTTTTCATTCAAATTGCACAGTATTACGTGAAATTTCACATGTCTTCTCCAGCTGAACGATTTCCCGAAAATAAATTATCCGTTTATTATAGTGTAAGTGGAAAACATACATTGCCAATACTCTTTTCACTGTAGTATGAATTAAACATTTAAAACCTTCATATGGTGGTATAGTTAGGAAAACAGTTTAGGGTAGACACCGTGTTTAAAAAATGAATCTTAAAACTTAACGTTTCGGAAAGTTTATGCTTACCATCATCAGAAACCAACTGAACTAACGGAATGAAAAATACGGACTTAAATAGTAAAACTTATAGGAATAAAAAACACCTAAAAATTCCCAAAAACGGACGAGTAAACAATAAACCAAAAGTACCAAAGAAACCAGTAACCAAAAAAAAAAAAAACGAGAATGTTTGGATATCACAAATAAAAGAGCATATATAAGTACAATCGTGTTAAGCAATTAACACTGACTGAACACACCAGGAAAAAATAAAACATAATATCTTTTTTGATATGAGTGTGGTCTCACAGTTAAAGAGAACTATGATAGGGGAAAGTTGATTAGAACCGTGAAGGTGGTTTTTAGATTCCCCCAACGTGGTCGGTCACCTATAATATCGTTAGTTAAGAGTAATGTGTAATTGTTTCGTTTTTAACACGACTTTAGTTGGTTTTGTCTTGCCAATGTTTTAGTTTTTTTTTTTTTTTTAATAAAATGTTAGATTCGTTAAAAACGACATAGGCCCAAGAAGAGGTAAAATGATGAGAGGCGGAATCAGATGTTTATGCGATCAGATATGGAGAATAAAAAAAAACTCAAGTGCCCGAATGTCCGAAGGCAATAACAAGGAGAAAACAAAAGATGCACCGGGCGGAGTTAGAAGACCAATTAACAGAAGAGAAGAGTAGAAGGAAGAACATTTGGAAGCGATACAAGTGCACTCATACAAAATGTGATTAGCGGCACCTGCGAGGAAGGGCGAACGGGATGGAGAGGAGAGGAGACTAAAGAGAAGCGAAATAAGGAAGCTGGAAGCAAACTGCGCTCAAAGCGTAGGCGATAGATTGCAGAAAGAGTTGATAAGACGGTAGATTAGGCTGGATAAAAAGGGATAAAAGAAATCCGGATATGAGAATGGGGAGGAATGCGAGTTTAATCATAGTTCGTAACGAGCTGAAGTGAAGAGGAGATTAATATTGTGAGATGAAAAAATTTACCCCGGTAGAAGAGGATGAATGAGCTAGTATATCGGCTGAGTCGTTACCTTTGACTTCAGAGTGCTCAGGGATCTACAGTAGGTTAGTTTGGATGGAGTGAGAACGGAAAATATTATGAATAAGAGGAGGTATGAGAAGGATTACGTAATCAGCAGAAGGAGAAGGAAAAGAAGACGAGATGGCTTGTGGGATACCGTGGGAATCTGATATAATAAGGACTTCAAGAGAAACTAGGGAAGAAGCAATAAAAAGGACGGCACACAAGATAGCAGTAGACTCGACACAGAAAACTGAGCAGAAGAAAAGAAGTTTGAAGGTTTCCGAAAAATTTGAGGAAGGACAAAGGAAGGCTAAACCAACTCCATCGGGTTCGTTGGAGCCATCAGTGAAGATCGCAAAGTGATTAGCGAAAAGAGAGCAAAAAGGTACTTAAAAACTCTGATTTGACAACATGATGAAGGGTAAGTTAAGAATAGGCAATTAATAGGACAGTAGGAGGGTGGAAAAATTGAAAGAACAGTATGACGACTTGTCATATAAATAAATATATTGAAAAAACTGAGAGAGACGGGTGGAAATGAAAGATAATCAATTGGAGTTTTGTTCATGGCAAATCGCCAGTTGCGGTGGATGGAAGAGTGGGAATTAACAAGGAAGGAAGAAGAAATAGGTAGATGTTTGATTAAAAAGCGGTAACCTAGATAAGACCTTTGAACGAAAAGAGAATAGATGAGTGATTCGGCATGTAAAGCGAGTATAGGAGTAGACTTCCTAGCTGGAGGCGAAAACAAACATTCTGGACATGGTCGAGTTTGAAAGTTCTCTTTTCCTTTGTATTTTTAGTTTTGTTGTTTACTCATCCCAGTTTGGTAATTTTCTTCGCATTTTTTCGCGTTGTTCATTTTATTCTTATGTTCGTATTTTTCGCGTTATTAGTTTAGTTTTTCTCGTGCCCGTTTCATTGTTTTTTTTTTCTTTTTTTTTTTTTTTTTGTATTTTTAGTTTAGTGTTTATTCGTCCCGTTCGGGAATTTTCGGCGTCTTAAAGTTTTTTCCTCTTTCTTGAAAGTTTTATTTTTTAAGTTTTCCGCGTTATTAGCTTCATTCTCATGTTCATTTTTTTTTCGTTATTCGTTCCTTTCGTATTTTTGTTGTTTACTGGTCCCTTTTTGGGAATTTTTTGTTTTTTTTTTATTTCTATAATTTTTAATATTGAAGTGTGTGTATGTTTCGTTCTGTTTGTTCAATTTGCTTCTAATGATGGTAAAATGTAAACTTTCCAAAACGTTTAGTTTTAAGGAATGATATTTATTTTTCCATTTTCTCCAATCCGATTTTATCTTTCCGCCCAGCCTTTACCTTCTCTGACCAGTTGGTTTGACAAGTTTCCTTCTCTTTGTCGTCCCCTGATCACTGCAATATGTCGCCTTCGTTTCGGTCATAGCTTTTTCCCTTCGTCATTTTTTCGTTTTTCCCTCGTCTCTTCCCCGTGGTGTCCTCTTCACTTAGAAAATTCCTTTTTTCTGTGTGATGTCAATCATGTTTTTTTCGAATGTTCCTCACTTTTTTCTCTCTTCAAATTTTCATCTTCTAGATCTTGGTTTTCCTACTCTATACGACTTTTATGTTCTCTCATTTCCTTCCTTGTCAGTTGTTCCTATTCTAGCTTTTTCCATTCATTATATCTCGCACCGGATTGAGAAATCTGATATGTTATGCTCCTTTTGAGTTATTACACTTAGATTCCTTGGTTGATTGAGCAGTTGCTCTTCGTTAACATACCGAAAAACCTTCCCTTTTCTTGAGCTAATGTTCTTGTGGACGAATCCATTAAAAAAAAAAAGTAATTTGTCTTATTACAGAAAACAGAAATAAATACGGAAAGTTTTTTAATAAGGCATGTATATTTCACACAGCATTCTCGTAAATGTGTATACTTATGTGTGTTTAAAAAGTCCCGTGTCTATTGCTCTTTTCCGAAAATGTTGCATTAGCATGTTCCGTTAAAACATTGGAATTTTTGAATTCAGATGGGACTTTCTAATAAAAAAAATATACGCGTCTTAATTTACACGGTTTTGCACATGGAAAACTCTAGAAAAAAAAAATCATTGTAAGAAATCGTAATTTTATTTCCGTTGTTTAATTTGACAGATTCGTGCAATTCAATTGGAGTATTTTTTTTGAAAGTGGTTAAATTATTCTAAACATACTTCACGGCGAAAGCAATATGCGTGTAATTTTCCATTACCGACAATCGTTTATAACTTGTATATGAAATGTTACATTGGTATAACTGTGGTAGAAATCTGCTTATGAATTTCAAGGAGCTGCATATTTTGATACATTAATCTTACTCCGGTGTTTTTAGTAGCAGTAATAGAATCGAGTTTGTTTTTTCCCCTTTGTTATTAAAGTATTTTTTTCCATATATGTATATATACATGTATGTATGTATGCGTGTATCTGTATTTTAGGTATGATTCAGAATTTTAAAATGATTTCTTCGTTTAATATTATTTAAAGTTCTAGGCCCTACCTGCTTTACAGAATTTTATTTCTTAATCTTTTATTTCAAATGAATTTACTGTCGAAATGTACAAAAAAATATTTTCTGCCTTTCGCAAATGAGTTTTTTTATTTTCTTTTAATTTTAAAACGCAATTACTTTTTCTATACATATTAATTAGTTATTTTTCTTGTAGACAGCTGATGCAGTAATTTTATAAATTTGTAAACTTTTTGAATTTAGATGTTAATATTTTAACTGTGCTGCGTCCGTCATCGATCGACTATAATTTCTGTTTATTACCGATTACTTATCCTTGACGTATACATTCTATTGAAAGTATTTGTATAAATGTTGTAAGGCTGCCCATACAGATTTTGGTTTAATTTTATATTATATCGCATCATATTTAAGGGATTATTTTGATGCGTTATAGTTTACGTTTCAAGTTTTAGAAAGTCTGAAGTGAACTTTATTTTACTAGCACGCTTAAAGCCTATATAAATTGTAATGAAATCGGCACGTCTGAGTTACCCCGATTTCTTTTTTAAAATACTTTACAGTGTCACCAGTTGGTAGTTTAGGTGGCGAATATTTCCTAAGCGAGCGACTGCGCTTTTTTCTTTTGCGAATTCTGTTCTGATTTTTCCAATAATATTTACGAAAATAGCGGTATATATAAAATAAATTGTACTGATTGTGAGAAATCATACATTGGTCAAACAGGGCGAAAAATCAATTGCAGATATAAAGAACATATAAAAGCATTTAATAATAATGAAATAGAAAAATCAACCTATGCAGAACATCTAATTAAAAATAAACATAAACCTAATTCAATAGAAAATACTGTAACCATCCTGGCCACTTATCACAAAGGTAATAATATGAACATTGCAGAAAATTATTATATAAATAAATATAAAAATAATATTTTAAATGACCAAACACCTAATAATAATAATCCACTGTTTAATATAAAAATTTAACTTTTTGTCTTCTTGTTTTATTTTATATTTTATATTAATTATTAGCATTTTCAACCTATAGATTTTTATACCTGCCATGTTTATTCCTCTTTACATCTACTATATATACACATGTATTCCCTATATTCACTTCAGTATGTTTTAAGTTTCCTTTAAGTTAGTGTTAGCTGATGATGGGTTATGCCCGAAAACGTTTCTAAATAGGTATTTATCTAATTTATTGATCTATATTGTTTGTTATTAAAGTTTATTTTATTATACCATTTTAACAAACAGGATGTATTCACCTACATTTAAGATTATTTTTGTTCGATATAATTGTTATCCATAACGGTATCCAATTTTATTTTTTCCGATAGATTAATTAAAATTTTATTGCATCTACAGGAATTGTTACATTTCATTATTTATGAGTATTTTCATGTTTACGTTATTTATTTGTTTTAAAATTGTGGTTCATATTTCTCCTTTTTGGTACTTTTATTTTTCTCTGTTGATGTATTTTATTTCGAATATATTTTTATATAATTCGGATGCGATATTTTATATTAACTCTAAAGTAGCCATAACAGTTAGCAAATAATTCTTATTTACAATTTTTATACCCGTGCCTGTGTGAGTAAATGATTCGTTTTACGACAGTTTTGTGTTCTTAATATTCAGCGCGATATATTTATGTATGCGACTCCCATAACACGTCGTAAATGAAATATCAATAACTGATCTTTTGCGGAAATTATGATGATTCAAAAACCTCGTATAACTTTTATGTGTGTTTGTTAAAAATTTTGACTTTGTATACACGAAAGGTAACATTCTTATAACTAAATCTGCGTTAACCTTTTTTTTTAATAATATATTTGCAATAAATTATAACATGATCAATCAAGTATCATTAGCTCGAATGAAGTTTAAAAATAATTTTAAAAATTTCTCATTTTTAAAATTTATTAAGATTAGAGATGCCTAAAAATAATTTTTATTTATTTATTTATTTATTTATTTATTTTTTAAATTTTGGGCGCGATAACCTATGCCCAGAAGCAATATAGAGGGGAATGAATCAACAGTTAAATAGCAATTCGGTCAGAGATGGATAATATAAAAGAACCAAGTAAAGAAATGATGGACAAAGAATGACAAGATATATATGAAGCACAGTAAGGAGCAGGGGCGCGTTATGTGCTAGGAGTTGAGAGTAAAAAATAGATCGTTCATTTGGGAGAGATGGACACTCAAAAAGAATATGGTTGAAATCACAAAAAACTTCATCGTTCGGGTGAAGAGGGAAGAACGAAGAAGATGTTAAGGAAAAAGGGAAACGAGAAGAAGTAACAGTGAAAATGGTTAAGACGTAAGCGAATAACGGAAACGATGACAGAACGCCGAAATAAGGGGACAACAAAGAATCACGGGTTGGAAGAAGGTGTAGGTTGAACAGTTAGGAAGTGAGGTAGATTATTAGGAAAAGACGGAGTATAGATGTTAGGACTAGCATTTGGAATGAAGTTTTTTGTAAAGAGATAGGAGATTCGCGAACTTGGAATTTTAGAGATGAAGGGGTGGCGAAGAGGCAACAGCTCGAGTAAGGGAATCCGCCGATTCGTTGGCTTCTATGCCCGCATGACCAGGAACCCATAAAAAATCAACACGGATTGAATGAAGAGAAAAAAGAGATCATGAATGGAGAGAGCGTATTCGAAGAATGATAAAATTATGAGAGTACGTGGGAAAAGCGGAACATGTGGCCTATATGGCATCCATGGAATCAAAGATAATCAAATAGTTTGTGAAATAGCGGTGGCGAAAAACATAAACAACAGAACGTAGGGTAGCCATAAGTTCTTCGACTTTAAATATAGAGAGCAAAAGGAAGAGAATCTAAAGGATTCGGAGTGATTAATTTCTGGAAGGATAAAAGAAGCTCTAACTCCACTAAGACTCCTCGAATCATTAGAAAAGATATTCATGTGAAGAGGAAATAAGGAATTAATAGTGTTAGGAAACTCTTGCGTAGCGACGGTTCGAGATAATGATTCGGACGGTAAGGTGAGGTAGTGAACCTTGAATGCATGAGATTAGCGAAGTCGAGCGAGAAATAGGGAAGGTTGAAGGAGGAGATAACATAAGGAGAGTAAGAACTAAGTGGTAAAGTGATGTGAGCAAGGATAGGAATTTTTTTGGAGTAAAACGCTAGATCTTTATGATATGGATATAGAAAGAAAGAAGTTTGGAAGGCATCAGTGGCAAGCGTTTCGTGAGGAAACAATGTTTCAAATAGGATCTACAGATGAACAGGAGAGACGTATTTGATTCAACAGGAACTGCTGAAATCGGAGAAGACTTAAGAGCAGCAAGACCGAGACGAAGGTGAATTATGGAGATCTATTGTTTGTCTTTCTTTGTTGGCATTTTTTTGATTGCTTCTTTTTTAATATGTATTTTAATAAAGATTTGTTACAAATATTTTTTAAACTGATATGGATAATTTTTCACTGGTTCATAGTTCATTGTAGTGCTGAAGTTTATGTGATTTTATTAATGAGAAATCACTTTTTCTTAGATTTTCTCTGTCTTTCAATTTTATTTAATGTGTAGTGTGAATAAGTTGAAACTTGAACATATACGCTGGACAATGTTTTATATAATGGCCATATGTAAGAGAATTTTTTTCGTAGGAAAGTTGGATTTTGCAGCTTTCTCTCGAAAAGTTTGTCATAATCCATCAAAAGTAATACCTTTTTTCCTTTCTTACATTTTAATTACAAAATATTTCAAAAAATTATGGACTACTTTTTTTTTTTTTTTTTTTTTTTTTTACGGCCTGACTTTTGCCCTATGGCCAATTTTTTAGATTGATATTAGCGTCGCTTATTGCCCGTATCTGTATTTTGTTGTTCCTGATAAATTTATACAATAATCGATATAATTTTTTTTTTTTTTTTTTTTTGGGGCTTTGAACTCAAATTCCATCCATCATCTGTTTCTTTCAATTATTAATCTCAATCGTATCTTATACTATTAACTATATCAATATATCTTACTTCTTACAAAATCATAGATCACGTGATATGTAATCGGTAGTGAAAAGATTATAACTCATATTATATGGACACTGGATATTCAGTAATAATAACGCTCGGTGGAGATCACAAATGTGCGAAGTGTAATAAGAATATTCTAAGAACATGTGATCCGCATCAGCCACTTTATCTACGTCCCTTCGATGAGTACAGAACGGAGAATCAATCGACCGGATTTTATATAGAAAAGCAGGCAGCATATTTGTCCCAGTGCGTAATCTATAGATTGCTACATAGAAATTTCTTGTACAGATGTTCGAGTATGACAACCGGGAATACCATGGTTTGGCAGGGATATTTCTTTGAATCTTTTAATAATATTTATTAGTATATGGATTGCACCACAGAGCCTACCTAATAAATCCTCGGATGGTATATGCCGTAGAATCTTAAATAATCGATATAAATAGGAACAGGGCTCAAAACAATTTTTCTTACCGTCACTAGCAAAGTATTCCATTCCTTCGATACCTCCTTCTCGGAGTTAAATCTACTATCTCATTTGGTCTATTTATCTTTCCAATCGAAATTTGGGACAAGTGTTGTCTGCTACTATATTTATTTTAAGCAAATGTTCCGGTACCCAGCAAGATTCGTTGTCTTACAATTGTAGAGTTATATAATCCCTATCGAGGTGTGTTAATCTGAACCACGCTGTTTTTTGAACTGACGATACTAACCTAAAATAATGTCTCCCTTTAGCTACTCATTAGAAATTCACTGTTTCATTCTCCATATATATATGCCGTTTCTAGTTACGGTGACAAAATCCCTCCGGTTTTTCTTTGGTCATCTCTCATTAGTGCTATATTAGGAAGGAACGCACTTTAATAAGAGTGCTGCATGTATGCATATTTCTTTATTAAACATTTTGTATTTATGATATTTGTGTGTTGTTGATATGGCATTATTTTAGCAGTGTTGTGAGGGACTAAAGTTAATATTTTTGTTCGATGTATTTTTTGGAATAATCTAAACATCTGAATATCGCATACATTTCTATAGTAAATGATGAACCAGCATAATGAAAGCGCAATGTTTGGGATCGATTACTGTTCGCATGTTAAAAGGCAGCGTTGAATTTGTTCCGCGATATATCTACTTGATTCCTCAATGTAGATTATTTGATATTCTTCAAACCGGCAGTTTATGATTTCTGTTAAAAGCGCTTATTATATTCTAAACCCGAATGACCTTTTCTTCAGAAATTTGCCATCGAGCACATACTGATTCTTGAAAATCCATTCTGTATGGAGCCATTTTGGGCATTGCAGTAAATTTGTAATTGCGAATAATTGTTATAACTATTTATTAATGGTGGGAGCATTCATTAAGATAGGGAGTTGTTTGTTTATGGGATGATAACGTTGCTCTTTAACTTTGCGATAAAACTTATCTTTACTGAACTTCAGCGAATACTTTACCGGTGTATTTCAGATGATTTCTGTTAGGACGGTATGTTGGAGATTAACTTCATACATCCCAGACAAAGTCGAAGGGTGCAATTCTGAATTATTTAAAGAGTCTGTAATTTTTATTTACTTAAATTGAGTATTGGAGCACGAAAATCTAAATGTGATTCAATAATTTCTTTATAAATTTTAAATAAGGAGTTAGGATCTGCTCCACAGCCAGACTTCGTAAGAGATTTAAACCCTTCTTTTCTTCCCGGATAATTTTGAATAAAATTTAACTCCCAAGAATTTAACTGAATTCTCGAAGTTAATTACGGAATTTTTAATTTTAAGTAACGGAGACGACTGGATTCTTTTCCTAGATGTTGTATAATACCTTGGCTCTTTTCCTTGTTTACTTCAATTTGGAATCCTTTCAAAATTTCCGAAAGATTTGTAAACGCTTTTTGGATTTTTTTCGCAGTGGTGCTCGTCAGCAGTTCAAGTAGTAGCCGCTGCGGAGTATTTTACTAAATTATCTACATATTGAACAGAGTTTTAACATTCTGCTTATAAAATTTTTCTATATTTTTTTTTTCTCGCATATAATGTGAAGATGCTGGGACCCAGATCTTGGAGCAAACCTCTGCCTGCTTTCATCAAGTCTCTCATAAGTCTTGGATTAATGTGTTTGATTTCTATCATGGAAAAATTATATATCCGTTAATTTTTTTTGTTACACCTTTTTTGGGGAGAATTGTATATTTAGAATTGGTAAACTTACGTTATCACAAGTTGATTTTAAATCAAAAAAAAGTATAAACAATTAACCACCAATCGGCATTTAGGCCTATCTGTGTAAATCGTTTACCAGAATAACGGTGGTATCTCTAGTTGTACCCCCTCCAAAAGCCGTACTACCGATATATTAGGATGTATTTTATTATACTCTTCATAGTCTCTTCCCTATTATACACGAGAGTAATGAAATAGGTATATATGAGAGTTGTGGTTCTTTTTATTTTTCCCCGATTTTAAGATCGGGGACAGTCGTAATATTCTTTCCCAGAGAGTCGGGAATATGCCCCGTTTCTAGAAATTTATTGAAAAAAAAAATGATAGTTTAAAAAGAATTAGGTTTTGGAGGTAGTGCCCGCACCGATTATTCATGTGGGGAATTCCATCCACACTGATTGAAGAATTCTTTTTGTGGTTCGTACTTTTAATTAATTCCCGCCAATCTCTCTGTCTAACCATTGTTTTTAAATTTATCTGATGTTTGTTGAGAAGAACGATCTCGACTGCGGTGTTTCGAACTTTCGAATAAATTTATCAGTCCAGTTCGGAGAATAATAATGGTATTTCTTTAGATAAGGATTTTTATAAAATTTAATTTCGCGCTACAATTCCTTAATGCTCAAATTATCGCTTAGTTCATTGCAGAGAATTTTTTCCCGGCTGATCTCTTTTTTCCCTTGATAATTTTTTTAGTCCTAGCCTGTTGCTTTTTAAATTTTAAATAATTACTTAATGTAGAACGTTTATTGTAGGCTCTTAGATATAGCCTTCTCAGAGCAATTTATCTGTTGCAATCTGCATCTCACCAAGGTTGCCGGTAATGGTTCGCCACTTTACCACTATTTCCAGGTGGTATCGTATTATTCAATCAATGAGCTAATCGTATTGTTGACCTGTGACACAAAATTTTTCCCTATTTATATTTTCGAAATTACTTTTTATTCTAGTTCGATAGTGTTCCCAGTTGATCCTCTGAAAATTCCTCATAGACCTGTTTCTAAATTACAACTTGGATGTCGAGTGGTTGAAATAAAAAGGGTTTATTGTGACAGGCATCTATGGTCGCTTCCCATCGAATCGGTTCCCACACACTATATTCCTGTCTAACAGCTGTGCTTGGATTGCATACGATTAAATCGAGGTTATTTTGAGTCGAAATTGGAGAAGAGATTCGAGTTTTATCATTTGTATTGAGTATAAACATTGAATTTTATCGATTGAACTGAAATAATTCTCTTCGTTCAAAGTTAGTTCTACCCTACCCCCATGCTGAAGTTGAAGTCCCCTAAGATTATAAATGGGCGATTTATCTAAACTGTATGTTGTAACTTGAAAATGACCAATCAACTATAATTCTTAATGGCTTTTTATTGGTTGTTGCACTTGAAATAATCAATAATAGTAATAATAATAATTGTTATTATTAATAATAGTTTATATTTAATAACGAAGTACGTGTTCTCTTACTTCCTATATCCAGTAGTTAGCTGCGGCTGAAAATGCGGGAAACACCTAAATTCATCGGTCAAGCGATTTTACGCCCGCATTTTCTGGCATTTAATTTGTTATTCGGGCGATAGTAGCGGAGTGATTATTATTATTATTATTATTATCATTATTAATATTATTATTATTATTATTATCATTGTTATTATGTGTTTTTGTTGGCACGAAGTAAGTCAGCCATCTATTCTACAATAATATGACTCGAATACTGGCCACTCGGTGATATCGGTCCGTTTGTGCACAGAGCTTCTTCTTTCCCTATGTGTACTATCGTTTGATGTCTGTTAATTTCGTTTTATTCGTTCGTATGTTCGCATTTTGTTTGTTTTTATCTTTTCCTAGTTTAATAAAATAAAACGAAAGAAAGGCGGATTTTAATTAATTTTCTAAAAATGTGCTTTCATTTTTCACTACAGTAACCGTAATTGTTTATAATGTTCGTAATACGCGAGTTTGTGTTTGAGGCATAATTTTATTCACATTCACGTTGTTTGCCGAAGTAATTATTCTATAATTTTGCAACACAACACAATAGCTGAGAAGTTTCCGGTTTTTATGTCAAAACCATACGCGACCATTTTTAAGGAGTTTTCGAGGTTTAATAAATTGAACGGATTTTATAATATCATTAACGAATTTTGTTTATATTTTTCACAAAAAAGTAAGATAAAAAATATCGTATCGTATGACTACTTAACGGAAACATTGTTTAAAATGCAATTTTTAATTACGTAGATCTTTAATTTAGAGACTGCTTAAAGTTATTCTTTTAACGTATGGGCATCCGTTTGAAATGTAGTCTTATCATTATTAAAAGAATTAAAAAAAAGTGGTACCTTGGAAGGAGCGAGAAATATTTCTTATAAAAAAGTTGTACCTGTAGAAAGAAGAAAAAAAAAAATTTTTATATGTATATAAGAATGTACATATACATATATGTATATTAGGGGAGTTATTAGAACGTAAAAAAAAAAAAAAAAAAAAGAAAAAAAAGAAAGAAAAAAAAATTTTGTAACGCTATCGATAAAGAAATTTGATAACGATGCCAATATATTCTTCGGATTATCATTCCCCCGCGAGTGGTTTACTAAACCAATCTTCCGCTTCCTTTTATTATTCGCCGTATAGTTTTAAATCTAGAATGACGTCCGCGTTAGGCTCTTGCCCGACGTCTTTGTTTCCGTCCGTTTCCAGTAGTACGATGAATGGTTTGAATTCGATATCGAAAACTAGCCTTGCCGGCTACCCTTATTCGACGGTCGTTCCTCGTCCGATATCCATCGATACGTCTACCATCGATATTACGACGCCGAGAATCGCGAGTCGTCCTCGCGTTCCTCTCGCTCGCGGTGATATTCGTCGAGGACGCACCGTTGTACGGTTGAAGACGGTCAAACCGAAGGAGAACCCGGCCCTCGGCAAGAAATTGGCCGAAAAGTTCACTATTCCGGAACGGCCGTCGACCGGTACCTCAACGGTGGCGAAACAGCACGAGCAACAAGCGGTCGCCGAAGTGAAAACGGCAAATGCCGGCGCTATTCGAAGACGCGTCTCGAATAATCGCAGGAAATCCAGTCTGATCGGAGATGATGGCGTTGCCATTGGCAGCGGCAGCAGAAAGTGTTCTTTATCGGAGCAGTTGTTACGCGAAGAGGAAGCCATCTTCGACCATCTGATCCGGGAAGAAATGTCTCGCCATGACCTGAGACGCAGGAGCGAAGTCACGTACGAGGAGGTGAAGAAACGGAGCAGTCTGAATCGTGGAAAGGCCCCCGGCGGCGGCGATGGGGAGTTGCTTCGGCCGTCGTCGTCATCCGGGTCTCCCGCGAGCAAGAAGAGATATTCGGTGGATCTGGCCGATATGAAGCGCTATTCTTCGACCGAGTCGGATGATCTGACTCTGGCGGATTTTCTGAAAAGTTTCGGGAAGAAAAACCACGACCAGGCGCCGAGTAAAGATCGGTCACCGTCGCCGCCGCCGCCGAAAAGTCAGTGCAACCAGAAGCAACCGAAGATTTCTATTAAGGCCGAAGTTTCGATCGATACGACTGTTGCAAATAAAAACGGCTACGACGTGATTATCGAGGAGTCGCCGGAACGTTCTCCGTCCGATGCGTCCGTATTCACTTTCGTAATACGGAAAAATCAAAAACAACAACAGCCGCCAGATCAGTCGGCCGGAAAGCTTGCCGACAAATCGGCCGGCAAATCCGAAGATGCGACCAATATCGTTGGCGATGGTGAGAAGAATCCGGTGAAAAAGGTTGCGACGACAGCGACCAAGTCGGCTAGTCCGAAAAAAGTTTTAACGAAAAAATTGAAAAGCAACATCGCCGCTTCAGCTACGTATAATGCCGATCAGGCGGAAAAAATCGGCAAAACGTCAAAATCGATTGTTGGCGACTCGACCAAAAAGAAAAAGAAGCCGACCAACAAAGTGAAACCGGTCGCTAAGGATCGGAATAACAATGTACTGAACGGCGACATTTCGATGAAAGAGAACTCGACTTGTCCAGCAATTGTCGCCGATATTAATCAAAACTTGGATAATACGTCCGGTGCAATTGGAAGCGATAAATCAAATGACGGAGTATCGAGCACTGAATCCGCCCGAAAAAAGCGGGAAATTAATTGGAAAATGGTTGAAGTGGGACATGCTGATTTTGACGATGAGATTATCGAAACGAACGGCTGGATTCCGGATTCCGAAGATTCCTGTTCCTCGTCCGAGGAAAGTTCCGGTTCCGACGATGGTAATGTACAAATTGTTCTTATATTTCCCGGTATTGTTTTTCTAGTGTTTCTAACGCATTCACCGTCCTGCAGTGCATGAAAAATAGTATTTAAATGCCACCCATTAACACGTCACGCGGTCATTGTTACCATACTAACTGTAGACGGGTCTGCACGATAAAATCGCGTCGAAGGTTCGCTAGCTGTTTTAAAACGATATAAACATTACTATACGTCGAAGACGAGCGTGTGTAAATATCTTAAAAATGTGTTTCGGAAGTATCGTTAGAATTATACCGGTGAAAGTTACATTTATTTAAAAAATAATATGAACTGCTCTATTCGAGTGTAAAATGTTTAAATTGGTGATGTCTGTAATTCGTATTAAAAAATTTTATTGTAACTAAGTAAAACGAAAAAAATTTGCTATCCATTATACGATATGTGAAACGAATGAAAAGGTCGTCATAATGAATTATCTTTGCGTCAAAATAATACGGGATTGTTTTCCTAGCGATACATTACCGGACCGAATAAACAGTTATCGATTAAGATTAGGATCAGTAATGACGATTACGTATTACAAAAACGATGTACTGCGATGAAATGAAGCACATCTTAACTGAATGTAATAAATTTAACACTGTTAAGTGGTGTAAAATTATTGCCGAAAGTACTATCTAAGAAAGATATCGTATTCTTTTTTTTTGGAGGGGTTCATTCGTGACGATGGACCGAGGAACTTCAAAAACTAACTGACGACCGCGTAAAATTCAAATTCGATAATCAAGAGACACAGTGTTTAATTAGTTTTACATATTATTAAAAACGTACGGAATATTGTCAAGTAGGTTATTTGGGGTGACTAAGCGACGTGTAATCGAAATTTCTTAACGAACGTGAAAAATAAATGTGCAGAAATCAGCATATGAGTGATGAATAATCAAAAAAAAAAAAGCGGAAGAAATGTGAAACGGACCAATCATTTATTTGCGATTCGTACGTGAATGTTGTTGCACAATGTAGTCCAGGCTCTCTGAGCTATGACGAACGTGAAAAAAGTAAATGTTCCGAAATATTAGTTATTTAAAATTTTTATGTACGTTTATATATGTTCTTTATTTTGAGCTGATTACTACGAGCGTTTACCCATCGTCGCGGAGAAAATATTTTTTGAAAAAGCCGGAGAAATTTAAGAATAGAAAATGATGAAGGAGTGAAACTTAACCGATAAAAAAAATAACAAAACAGTAGAATGGTGGGAAAATTCTGTTTATAAATTGGGTAAGAGGGAACAACCTTCAAAGAAGGGGGAAAATTTGAGCAGGAAAAGAAATTTGGCCAAATGGTTCCTGCCGGGTCATTAAAAAAAAACAAAAAACCCGTAGATTTAATAGTTTTAGCGAGCACAAAAAAAAGAAATAATCAGCCAAAATAGGTCGACATTTCGTAGCAATGTGATAATTACTATGAAGTAAATTTCTAGTACTCGTTGGAAGAAAGAAGTGTTACGTTTGCCGATTTTAAGTTATTCGGCAAGGAATTCTAATTGTTAGTCAATATTTCAGTCAATTTTTTTTCTAGATTGACTTTTTTTTTTTTAATATTGTTACGTATAAGATCAGATATAATTACAACAGGTACAAATGAAACAGTGTTTCAATCCTATTTTAAAAAGGTGATCGTCATTCATAGTATCTCCGTGCCGCATTTTATTAACCGCAGGCCATCCTAAAAGCACGTGTTACAAAAATGATGAAGCCGAAATAAATTTCAATATTTGAAAGTATCACTCACCAAAATGGCGCCCATTATTTGCGAAATAAATTGTACTGCTGGTAATTTATGGACAGAAAATTTGCGAAAAGGCTAAATGTACGTATGTATGTGTTGTATTTGAAAATTGATGTATGTTAGTGTTCGTGTTCGTATTGTTATTGTCGTTCGACAAGACACCAATCGTGTACATAAAATCATCGTATTTTTTTTCTGGTCCTACGTCAACTCGTCAAAAGAGCAGTGACCCTTTACTCAATCAGACTTCTTTTTAAGTTAATTGCGATAACATTTAAGAAAAAGCGTGTTGAAATTTAAGTGTAAAGATATATATATATATATATATATATATATAGAATAAAAATAAACTTTAATAACAAACAAATATAAGGGTAAAAATAATTTATAACAATAAATAAATTAAATAAATACCTTATTTAGAACGTTTTCGGGTATGACCCATCATCACCTAAAACTAACTTAATCAAAACTCACAAACAAATAAATTAATCAGCGGCTTCGTATATTGTTGTGGTCCCCCTTTTTGATGACGTGATTACAACGTATTTTCGAGTTAGTTCAGAGTACCTCCCCGTAGCTTAATTCAATTTATATCAATAACGCTGATTAAATGCCTTACTATTTTCTCTTTATCTAAAAAATTATAAATTGTTTACGTAAACAAAATAGCTGGAAATCGTAGACTAGATGAATTTATTACGAAAACAAAACGGCCAAATTCATTGATCAACTAAATCCGTTACAAAAGAAAATGGCCGAAATCCAGACCAGGTAAATTAATTACAAAAAGAAAAATATCTAGGTGGTGCACCTCACACACACACGACTTACTTCAACATATTATTACATACAGTATGACGAAAAATTAACTAATGACATAAAAAAAAATAATAATGACAATAATAAAATAATAATTGTATAAATGACTCGTTGGTCATCTCTGTCTCGAACTCCGCATGACTAGAATGTTACCGCTTCCTCGTTTATGTATGATGGACAATTCTCAGGACGGCGGCCTTTTAGGATCGTTTTTCCTCCTGCCAAATTGGCCCGAGCGATATGGCCATTCGCAGTTGATAAATTTTCACGATCTTCGACGTCGCTTGACTGCTGCTCAACGTTGGTCTTCGGTGGTACAAAAATGACGATCGCTACTTACAAAATTAGCGCATGTGATAAAATTTACGAAAATCAGCAGTACTTAATGATATTTCTTCTTGATTCGAACTTTTTTTTTTTTTTTTTTTTTTTTTTTTTTTAATATTAAATTTTGAGCATGTTAGCTAAGGACGTTACTCGATCCAACGGTATGATAGTATTAATGATTATAAAGGAAAAATATTAGAAATGGAACATACGAAAGAAGCTAACAAAGGAATAACCAAGGGAGACGGAATAGGGATGCTGTGAGCGCTGTAGGGCGTAGGGAGGCCATGGCGCAAAAGACCGGAATACAGTATCGTTGATTCGAACTTTACCGGTTATTATAAATACCGTACACCGACAACTTAACTGGGCAAGCAACAAAACGGAAGAGCTCATACTAGCCGCATCCACATTACCAGAGAAAAAAATGTAACCAGAGCAGCCGCCTTCATTGTAGCGCTCTATATAGCCATACACGTAAAACCCGGCCAATGGCGGCGGTGATAACGACATATTCCTTTGTTCGATCTTAATACGCGATATACGCAACAATATAGATTCGAAAGTTCAGTAAGCTTTAATATCGCTTTAGTGAAAAATTTTAATGATGGAAAAGTGTGTTTAAGAAAAATGATTTACATACTTAAATTCGGAACATACACTTTCAAAATAATAGAATAAAAGCGGGAATATTCTCAGAATTTTGATTACAAAAAGAAAAAACAACTGGGAACCGATAATTATCAAAAAATAATCTCAAATAAGAAATTTTTGGCAAAAAAGATACTTTACAAATACATACTAGTAGTAGTTAAGATGCTGTCATATCAGAGGTCGTTGCGAATTATGGGGAGTTGTCTAAATCGCTTTTCCAACACTTGACATCTGAAATTTTGATATTATAAGAAAGGTAACCGAGAGAAAGGAACTGGCTCGTAATATTTTTTTCACATTCATTAGACACGATCTAAAGAAACTTATCGCGGATTTATGCGTAACCCACCATACTTTACTTTAGCAACGCATACCGAGTTAGATATTAATTTCTACGAATCTTTCCTTCTACTTACTATTTTTACAGCTGAGATGATGCCCGTCCTTCGTTCTACTATTCATATTTTCTCCTGTCGGGGTTTTTTTCCCATTATTCGATCATTTCTGACTCCAGAAGTGTCCTTCAAGCCATACCTGTTCCTCTTCCTACTCACTGTTGTGACTTTATTGTTCTTCGTTTTCATCCACAATTTTTCCTTTTTCCATTTGATTAATATTTTTTACGGGTGCCTGGTACACGTGGGTACAGCGAGCAATGAAATGATTCCCGGTGTGAGTTGCTGCTTCCTCGCATGTCTATTTTTTGAAAATTTCACGTTTGAATCTCCTTTTCCATTTCCGAAAATTCCATTCAGAATCTGGTCCGACATATATTTTTTGCTCCTTTTCTAATAAATGTCCTTTTGCCTTCTGTCTAACCTGATCTTCTTTCCTATCCCTGGTTCTGTGATTTCCCTTTGGTTTGTCGTTCTGCTATTATTTCTATCATTTGCTTACGCGTCCTAATCATACCTTCTTCCTCCCTTTTTATTTATTTATTTATTTTGTTTATTTTTTTATTTTTTTGGCGTGTCAGCTACAGACATTAACCCAGCCGTAAGTGAAATTTTTGAAGTATCAATGTACAGCAGCGGGATTTGAACCAGGTCACGAAATACCGCTGCCTAATCAACTACTCCACGGTAGCTGATAACCTTTTTATCTGAACGATGAAGCTTCTTGTGATTTCAAACATGTTCTTTTATATGTCTTTCTCAATGGAACGTTTGAATTTTTAACTCTTAAATAGCTTTTGGGCTTTCCACCCATATCGCGCTTCTTACATCCTGTCATTTCCTTCTTTGCTATCATTTTTTTTTTTTTTTTTTTGATTTTTTAGTTTTGTCAATTTCTGATTGGATTTTTGTTTAATTGATACTCTTTCCTTCAAATTTCTTCTGGACAAAGACTCTCTGATAGCGCGCTATAAAAAAAAGCAATAAAACAATTATTAATAATTGCGGCCCATATTAGAGTAATTTTAATCAGCCCTTTCACGTGAAAATGGTACTGACCATCTGGTTACGTTATTTATTCTATTGTTTTTATTACTATTATTATTATTATTATTATTATTATTATTTTCCAAAAAACACTCGCTGACTGGCAGAAAATAGTACAACTTGAGGAATGTAGGCGAGCCGAGTTTAAGGCTACCGCTCAAGCTCTAAATATTTTCTAATTATTGGAGTTGTGTTTAGTACTGAAATTTTTTGCAATTGAATAGATATTCTGGCTTTTCAAATTGTCTATATTCACCAGACTAAATTTATAGCTTCTGCCATTGACAATGTTAATAAAACTATTTCAACACGATCTTGCTTTTTAATTTGTTTTATTTCCCACGCTGGTGACATGTATTTCTTTAATTTGTTAACAATGACGGCAAATAGGTGGCATATTTTGTTCTACTATAGTATATTCCAAAAAAGCTAATGTGAACACCGCTTTTTTTATGGTAAGTTTTTAATGACTACACAGGGTTTCTTAGCTTTCGCTTATAAAAGGGATATTGTTTAAGTCAAATGTTGAGTCCGAATATGACTATATAGTTGTTTTCATTTTTACTGTCTATTGTAAACTAATTAAAAAGTATAATTTGTATGTAAACTGAGAAAGAATAATTTCTGCAAACACGGCTGAGGAAACTAAGAAGGAAATAATGTTTAAAATAAAACTGCAGTATTTTAGTGAAAAACATTAAAATTTTCACAGTGCTTACACATAGATAGCTCAAATATTCAGTAGTGAAAGTTGAAGGCATAGTTGTGGGACGATTTTGATTGTTTCAAAAACTGTCGTTACCAAAGAATGAATAGCAACGTTTTAGTTTTAACTTAGAATGATTGTGAATGGACTTTTCTTTTTTTTTTTTCTGATTGACGTATGTTCGTCAAGAAAAAAAAGTAGCACTGAATTAATTATTTAGATTCGTATGCGGTCAGCTATAGCATCGATGAAGGAACCAAGGGAAGTGATAACAGATAGCGAAGGAAAGGAAAGAACAGATGTACACTATAGGGAGCAGGAATATTAAGTCTTAGAAGTTGAAAGTAGAGAAGGAAACGTTCAGACGACAGAGTGGAACATTCGAACAGGATGTGGTTAGAATTACATTCGTGGATATCATTTGGAGGATGTAGCGGACAATAAGGAGAGTCTGAAACTCGATAGCGAGATGAAGGAAGCAAGCTACGATCGAAACACAGCCAACATAAAGAGGAAATAATATAGTGCTGCAAAGACGGAAATTCATGACACCAAGGATTGAAAATATTGTCTGTTGGCAAGTTTGGTTATTCTAAAGAAATTGCTGAAACAATGTTGACAGTTATCGTTGTTACCTAGTTTCTCTATTTATAAAGAAATGTTTTTTTCTCCGTTCTTGGATGTGGCTTGAGGAAAATGTTTCATTCTTGCCTCAAAAAATTATTCATTCTTTTTTTTTTCTTTTTTGGTCGAAGAGCAGATCTCTTAAAGAGTACTCATGAAGTCAGAAATAATTAGAACATTCGTAAAGAGGCGATTATATGTAAATAATAATAAGATAGTTATTAATTTGTTTATAAAGATAAAAGAGCAAGAAGAAAAGCGAAACAATTCGAACGGGGTTTAATATTTCGAAAGGTAGAACAGGCTTAAATAAGTAAGAGGCTTGTATGTCACTGTTCATTTTTATTTAGTTTATTTTGAACTATAAAAGGCTCCTCGTGACTTATTTTGAACTAAAATAATATCATTCCAGTTCATTTTGAACTGGCTTAGTCGAATTCATTTTTTAGTTGACTTTAATTATTCAAAAAAAAACATTATTGATATATGTTGAAACATTGAAAAAAACATTAGTGTTTTATATTCATTCTGCCTCCTTCGTGGTGCTGTTTTCACTACATCAGCATTTTTTCTGCTCAAGAAATATTTCTTTCCCACCTCTTCACGATACCATGACAACAGTGCATAACTGCAGCATTACACTTCATCCTGCCCTTAAAATCCCAATGAAAAACCTTTCTATTTAGTTACTTTTGGATTATTTTAAACATTTGAAAAAATAATAAATATATTTAGATTGTTGATGTATCGAAATATTGAAAAATATAAACATTTATGTTTTGAATTCATTGACATCGCCTACCTGGCACTACTTCCGTAACAACGGCATAGTTCTTGTCTAAAAGAATCTCTCTTCCCATCCATTTAGGACAATTACAGCACTACATATATCACCCCTACACACCCATAACCGCTCAACACCATATCTGTATACCAAAAGGAGAAAGGAAACCTAATTTTTTATTTCCCCAGTAGAAAAAGATATCTAACTTATCAATGCTTTCTAAGTTATCACTTCTTCCTTACCGCGCCCCGCCGTACCATCAGCGTCTGTGTCTGTAGCAACGCTCGTTTAGGCCACTGCTTTTCACATTTCCACTACTTTCCACACCGCTACTTACCGCGCCATCAACTTTTGTGCTGTAATCTTTTACATGTTATTACCGTATGATCATTGCATTATCAGACAAGAAAAATGGACTATAGGAGGTAAATCCATAGGTAATAATAGGTTGGCGTTATCAACTTTTTCAGCTCTTAATAATAATGACGACTAGGTGTCTACTTTCTCGTCAATATATATCCATCAACAACCCGTAGTATTCTGAACACCTGTCCGTCTTCTGATCATAATGCTCAAACATGCTTACGTTTTTCCATTTTTTCTACTCGGAATATATCTTATCGTGAACAATTTGGATGGGAATAATATCATTTCACATCACATTCACGTTTTTGTTCCCGTAGCTTCCTCGCAGAATCTATTTCAGCTTGTAGTGTTGCGCTCAATTTGTAGCAGTATCGACTTTATGGTCTGACGAAAGCAGCTTCTTTTGAAAGATAGTTTGCAAGACAGTATTATATTCCTTATAGTGACTATGTTCAGCCTTTACAGTTTCCCACAGTTTTCGTCTATTTCTTCCCCGGTTTAGAAATTGAGATGAGTAATGGCTGCATTTATCGAAACCGCTTGTTTTTTTTAGTTCTCCTATTGTAATACAGATGTAATAAGTATTAGCTAAGTTTGCGTTGCTGTATATCCTTCACGACTTTTAGACGTCTATTAAGCTTTGTTTCAGCATTTACACTTTTATCGAGAATCTTTTTCATGTCATCTTGTCCACGTTCAGGTTCATTGTATGAAATAAGAAAAAATAAAAGAAAAAAACTTTCTACAGAATAAAGCAATATAGTTAATTTCGTTACGAGAAAATGACCGCCAAAAATAAAAACGAATTATATATATATCTTAGGTAGTGCGAACAGTAACGCATGACCCAAATATGAAGCATAATATAGAGAATTTGGATATATGCGTCTTTAAAAACGTATTACGTATCCTTCTATGTTTGGACGATCGTTTGAAAATAGCTGAAGAAGCCCAGACTTGAATGCTTTTGCGCATGGTCGAAGAAGAAATTAATTAAGTATTTGTCGATTATTTACTTTACTTTGCTGTTGTTTGTACGGTATCACAGAATTTTTTAATCAGCGTTGTTGTTTACAGTCTGCGAGTGGTCATTCCTATAATATTTTTTATAAAGATTTTTTTGTTTATGTAATTATCCAAATTCAAATCAGTAACGGGTTTTCTCCGGAAGCATACATAGTAGTACAAAATTAATTTATTGTTATAAACAAAAACTATATATGTATCATTATCAATTATTACTAATACGACTGTTACGCGTTTGGTCAGTGTCCCAGGTTATAGATAAGAAACAGTAGAAAAAAAACCAGCATTGCTTAGGTCTAGTACATATGTATGCTCGGCTGGTTGTTTGTAATTTGAAGGTTATGTTGTATACAATCAATTTATCTGCGCTCCCATAATTCCAAATGGCGCCTAGGATTACATAGTCGGTATATTTTGAGCGTTACGATCTTTTTTCGTTTGTTAGTGAATAAGAAACACTTTTCAACGAGTTTGTCTGTAATAAGTTACTCCTCCTATTGTTTTTGTGCTGGTACTTGTATAGTTCAAATAGAAACAAATATAAAAAGAAATAATTACTTTTTAAGATGGGTACGAGTTTTTTTCAACATGATGGCTATTATATTTTTTCTCTCGCAAGTTCATGGTTTTATAGATGATTTTATTCATTTTTTGTTTTTTTTTTGATTCTCTCCTTTGTCTCAAAACAAAATTTGTAGTATTAGTCAGCTGTCAGTATATTTATTGTATGTCAATTAGAGTGATCTAAGGGTTGACAGTTTGCAATCATGATTGTCTCGCAAACTTTCTTTTTGCATCTATTTCAGCTACCCTATGACGTTTTTACAATTCCGTTCTATCGATTAGTTCGTTAACTCGTGTTTACTGGCTGAAACCCTAATAATACGCGTCTACACCGTTCACCCCGGGCAACGTAAACAAGCGGCTACAGTATTCGGAATATTTTGGCGGCGAACTGTTCTTCACGCCGCTAGAATGCAGAAACGTTACTTAACTCGAAGCACCTCTTTTCAGAGCTATCACACAATACCCAGATAAGATCAAAGGAAACCTTCCGTATATTATAGCTAAATGTGGAAGTATTACCGCAGTTAAAAATGAGGTGATTTACAAAATATCTAAGGAGGAGAATGTAGACATTACACTAGTGTCTAAGAAACTCGCGCCGTCAATAGCCAGCAATTGACAAGAACAGGGAAAATTCTAGGGCTTCAAAATAGCTGGCGCAATTTGTAATAAAAACTGTGGGATAACATCATGCGCGCTAGAACGCGAACACAATGGCAACTAATGGAAATACACAAGAAAAGGAAGGCATCTCTATCATAAGCGTTAAAGTGAATAATTTAATACAACGTAAAGAAACTCCCGCATCATGAATGAGACGAGGTGGCTAAACCGGCAGTAGTAGCTGTTGATTTTAATAGCCAGCGCACATTATGGAGATTTATTTATTTATTTATTTATTTTTTTGCGAGCATGTCGGCTAAGGACGTTACCCAATGCAAAGGTATGACAGCATTAATGAGTATAAAGGAAAAATATTAGAAATAGAACATATGAATGAAGCTAACAAAGGAATAACTAAGGGAGACGGAAAAGGAAGGATGCTGTGAGTTTTGTAAGGCGTAGGATAAGACGCAAAAGACTGGAATACAGTATCGCGCGTTCTGAAGAAATGAAAGGACATTCAAGTAAAATGTGATTCACATCACAAATGAAGGGAATATAAACACAATCATTCATCGGGAGAAGCTGTCGTCGATAAGTTGCCTTTCAAATGCCCATTTCGTAAATGTGTCCTGATTGCTTCGTATCATCTGCCCGGTCACATATTTCACATCATCCGACCCGGATTCAGGATACCAGTCGGTTCATATACGGTTTCCCTTTTTTCTGATTTCTTTTTTCGATGATATTTTATGGAATAGTAATCAGATGGTATTCCATTTGCCTGCCTAATGGCAATTCTGTAGCCGTACTTCAAGTATTCTTAGAGCGCCTACGGGTATTTGATTTACAGTTATATTCACATTGTATCCAGTTTATACGCCTATTATCACTGATTCTTAAGGTGCAGTCCTATCCGGGGTAGTCACAGTGACCATGAAAGCTCAGATATAATCTCATCCGTATGCTGCTCCAATCATATTCTATTTGAAATTATCGAAATATTCAAACCTTGAATGGCAACTAAAACACGTAAAAACCCGTATAATCTATTAAGATCGGCAAATTGAAATCTGGATGACTTGTTTTTATTGAACGAATATGATTTTCATATGAATCACGAGTATTTCAAATGTGAATAATTCGATTTTAAACGAAAGTTCGCAATGAAATGAAATAAATTGGAATTAAAATAGTGTAGTGTATTTAGAGTGAGATAAAAAAATAATATTTATTCTCGGAACCGATTTATTTTCAAAATAATAAAGAAGATTGCATTGTTGAAACCGAAATTTGATAAAAAAATTTGAACCGATCTTTGCACTTTGAGTTTAGCTCGCATTATTTATTTCGTTATTATTTTCTAATGGTTTGTAATGAAGAACGTCTTTTCTTTTTCAGACAGAGTTCCCATTTAAGCACTAGTCAGAGGGGTGGTAACTTTCTTGAAAACTGAGAAAAGTCAGGAAAATGTGTTGAAAGTGTCGGGAAATTTGAAAAAAAGATGCAGAAACACCTGCGTGATGTGTTTTGTAGAACTCGAAAGTATTAAAAATGATTGCAAAATTCTAGTATAGGTACACATTTATTCTATAGAGTCAATAAAAAATATTTTCGGATTTTTCCAGGAATTGATGATATGAAACACGAGAGTTTAAAGCCGTGACGAGACTCTTATGCCGCGTTGATGAGAAGTAAAAATTATAAGTATTTGTAATTTGAGATGTTGTCGCCCGCATTATTTGCCCGTAAAATAGGCTAAGTATGAGAATTATAAAGTATGTATGTATATAATTATTACCCTTTTCTTTCTATAAATTAATAATGACTGTATTTTTATTCTTTGATCGGTATTGTACGATTAAACACAGATGCGAAATATTTGGAAATAATATCGTTTTTTCTTTATGGCTACATTGCTATCAAAGTCAGGGGGAAAAGTTAAAAAAGTCTACAGAACCGGGAAAAGTTTGGAAAATTTAGTTTGAAAAAAAAAGAAGCGGTCACCATCCCCTGTCATTTGTGCTTATCTTAAGCGACATACAGAAGAATAGCGAAGTAAACATACGAACTTAAGGAATTCACATGACAAAACATTTGACCCCCCGGGTCTGCGTTATAAGTAAATACAAGTAAATACGGTGCGGTATGTTTGTAATTGGCCTATGCTTACATGCTTTATCTGGTAGTAGCGGTTGGTAATGTGACAAGTTGTGTGTCCTTCGTGGATGCAGCCATGCGTTTTTAAAAATGTTATTTTTTTCCCTTCTAAAATATTTTATGGCTTTCGTTGGCGCTACGATTATAAATTGCTCTTTCGTTTATTTCAAAGGATTTTTATGTGCAATTTGTTTTGTTATTTTTTATGCGTGCATTATTCTCACTTTCTGTTCGAATATTGTTACGCTACATTTATCTGTCGGAATCACTTCTCATTTTACCGATCAACTACCATGTCCGTCCGATCTATTGCCAATTGTATGTTTTGGTTGCTGTCTCACTGGGATACTGATATCAAAATGCAACTGTTTTCTCGAATTACTTGGTAATTCGAATTTGCACTATGTATATGAGCCGTGTATTTTTTTACTTTCTTATAGCTAATGCTTACATTGCATTTTTAAACATTTCGGGGGGGAGGGGGCGATTGAACATATAAAAATATAATAAAGAATTTTTTAACATCCTGTTCGTTAATTATAGAATACAGTTAGTTATAACAAAGAATAAAATGATTGCTTACTTAGAAACGTTTTCGGGTATAACCATCATCAGCTAAAAACACAACTCAATATAATATGTGATCAGAAACAAATTCTAAATCACACTGAGGTCAAATAGGAAATAAAACGATTTATATAGTTTAAATCAACAATTTAAAGTCGATATATCATGAATGTTAAAATAAGATGTAATGTACATAGATTAAAATATATATCTAAGGATTGTATTAAATCCTATCGTTTTATTATCCTTAGATATTTTAGTCTATGTACATCATCTCGTTCTAACAATTATGATATATCGACTTTAATTTGTTGATTTAAACTATATAAATCGTTTTATTTCTTATTTGATCTCAGTTTGATTTAGAGAAGTTGTTTCTGATCAGATATATTAAGTTATGATTTTAGCTGATGATGGGTTATACCCGAAAACGTTTCTAAGTAAGCAATCATTTTATTCTTTAATTTTTGTTGTAATAACTTACTATATTATATAGAAATATGCTCATTTCAGAATTTTTGAATGTATATTTCGACGATTTTTTCAGTGTTTCTTTTTGGTATTTTTGCTAAAAGACAACCTCTGCAGTTACACACACACACACACACACATACATATATATATATATATATATATATATATATATATATATGGATAATTGTAAAATAGGAAATGTTTGTGTGCATATAGAACTTTTTAGTAATTACTGTTTAAGTTTTACCTTCATCACTCATAACTCTTGCTACTTCTTCCCTCTCCACCTCTAGATATACCGCAGACTTCCCTCAGGTTCCTGTCACAGTCTTACATTTTTAGGATTCCGTACACATATAGCATGTACGAGGAATCCTAATAAGATGGTTCAAAAACGACAAAAATATTCAATTAAAATATGCAATAACTCACGAACGATTTGACTTATGAACATCAAAATTGGAACATATTAAACTTCTCTTTATGGCATCCTATAAATTTAAGATGATCGATCATCCGGGGCTTCAGAAAAAAACTAGAAAAAAAACACGTCAAGAATATAATAAAGTATGTAATTTAAAATTACCCCAGAATTTAAAAAATCAATTCAAAACATAAAACAAAACACGAAAGCTCTTTCATAAATTAAAAAAATTGAGAAAACCAAAATGTATCTCAAACATGCTTGTAATAGAACGGTTTGTAAGAAAAATATAGTCGAACTTACAATTTTGAATTGAGGCCATTAGGGCGCCAAAAGCTGAAATGAAAATTCGAAAAAAGTTTTGATAACTTTTCTAAATTTAGGTTGGTTTAACAACGTATATTTTCAATGGAAATTTTTGTAATCGAAAGAAATTTGGCATGTTGACTATAGGCTCAAGGAAAATTTTTCGTTTTAATGCACCACGTGTGGCTACTATGAAATTTTGAATGAAAATTTTTATGAATATTTTGAGTTTTTACGCTTATTTTTCATTTTTTTTGGCCGCTGTATAAAAATACGGAGAAAAGAATAAATTCGACAATAATTTTTTTTACGGCATCACTTGTTACCCTGCCTTGTTTTTTATTAGTTTAATCGGAACTTATTTCGATTCCGCGAATTTCAAATTGGGCCCCGTAAGTAAAACCAAAAATTTCATATCGGAAATAAACACTAACATAAAATTGTTGGTGAGTTTTGTCTTAAATTATTATCATCGACGGCAGTTTAATAAAATTCCGCTAACGCTGTGTTCTCTCTTATTTTGGCACCCTCGATTGAAATGTTGCGTGTTTGTTTCTTTTTATTTTTTGCGTCCATTACTGCTTTGTAAAACGCATACTTGCACACCACATTCCGTATAATTCAATTATTAGCCTAGTATCATAATGTTAATTTGTTGCAAGTGTACAAGGGTTATAATAATAGTGTCATGTTGGCTTTAAAATACTTTTCCACGCTGTTATTCGTAATAAAACAGTTTACTTTTATTACTATTTTATTTTCATTTTGTATTGTTGTTGTAAATCAGTTTATTATATTATTGGTATTAAATTTTTCAACATTGCCGTGCCAAATACGTTTTTATTACTACAAGATTGAAGCTAATTAACACATGGTACTTAGCTCGTTATATTCACAGCGGTTGGAATTGGCCCATGATCATGCCGTACTTCCAAGAAGTCAGCGGCGTTTATTACTAATTGTTTGTTTTCGACAGTTGATATCTCACTGAATTCTATTGTTGTAAAGATTTGTATAATAAATCGTTAAAATTTACAGTTATTTTTCTTTACCAGTTTTATTGATGCGACAAGTGTGTCAATTAGATTTTGTCATTTTTGAGTTAAACGTGACAGAAGATACTATTTTATGGAATAAAAATCATAACGGAAGTGCTTTTCCGTAAAAACTAACAGAAAAACGTTTCACATTTCATATCTGTTTGTTTTTTTTCGTTTTCTTTTTCCCTGGCCCAGTTTTCGCTTTTAGTCATTTTTACACTTTTTCTTTTATATGTTTATTTTAGCTGTTTCAATAGAATCGTGTACTTTTTACAATTGATCTGGTAAATTTAAGCCAAGAAAAAGGAACTGGTGACGATGCAACAGCCGTGTGTTATATTACACGAACCATTTGGAGTTAACCCCTTAATAACTCAAAATCTACTTAACATAAACACATGAAATTTGGGTTATTTATTAAAACCCCCCTTGGATTAACTTGAACCCTAAATTTTATAAATACATCTCAAACGGTTATTGAGATATTAACGTGTCTACAAATCGGAATTTTTATCACTGACTAACTGACAATATAGATCAAAAACCTAACCTATTTCCAGGTGATCTAGAAAGTTGAAATTTGGCGTCTAGCTGGGTAATTGTGTGTGTATACGAAGGGGAAAAAGTCAGAAAACAGTGAATTTTTACGATTTGAAATATTTTCCAAGCAATCGATTTTTATTAACAGCTAGCGCACGTTAAGGCTACAAGTGTGCGTTTTTATAATAAAATTTTAATCGAGATACTTGTGACCTAGCGGAAAATAAATTTATTAAAATTTCTGTGAAACATGCTTGACAAAGCTTATTATAAAATAGGTGACTATCTTAATGGTAAACATATAATATTATGAAGCAGTGCGATTGCAGCAAAGCACAGGAAATGAACATTGTATACTGATGTTGATGTTGCCTATGAAACGACCATTTACTGCGGCTGAGCATGTTAATGAGCCAGCAAGGTCGTTACCGGCGATACCTCAGTGGCCAAGGATCCAAAGTAGGTCAATTTGGATAGAACGGGAAGCTAATAAATTGTAAATCAAGAAACGAATATAAAGAATAATAAGACGGGTTCAGGGAAAGGAGACGCGGTAGCTAATAAAACACGTTTCGAGTCGGAGCATAGACGGAAATTCACTAAATTGGAAGTTGAAAATATAAAAAGGATCGCACTTGAAATAACCATAAATTCGGCTAGGAAGACAGAAGAAAAAGAAGAAAGTTGAAATGACTCAGAATAATTGAGGGCAGGAAGAATAAAAGCGGCGTCAATCCCCGATGCTGATTTCGAGCCGTCCGCAAAAATCGTGATATGAGCAGGAAATAGTGAGGAAAGAGTGTGGTTAAATTCTTCGTGAATAGCAGGACGTGGAGTTAATGTTAGAAGGTGAAGAGAACAGCTTAGGGGAATGAGACAGTTCAGAGAAGTTATATAGGGAAAGAGTATGGAAATTTTTTCTGGGAGAGAACGAAGTGAGAGAGTGGAACGAGTCGAGAAGAGATGAGAGAAAGAATGGAATCTTACGAGGAGAAAAACGCTAGTTGACCACCCGGATATATTGATGAAAATTCATTAGTTTGGAAGGAACGATCTCCAGACGTTTAATCATGAACTTTTCACCAAGGTGAAGTCTTCGAATAGAAAGAGGAACGAAGCCAGTTTCGGCCAGTAGAGCTGGAATTGGAGAAGAATTCAGGGCACCATGCGATTAAATTTGACCAGAAGGGAAACGGGAGCGCTGGCATAAAGAAAAGAACAATAGTCAAGTTTAGAAAGAATAATGGATCTATACAGCATAAGTAAAATATATAGATTACCACCCTATTTGGGGGAAGACAATGTCTTCAAAAAATTGATTCTTCTGAGAACAGACATGCAGAGATAGTTAATATGATCATGAAAGGATAGAGTACTATTAAGAATGACGCCGAGGTAGGAGAAAGAAGTGAGCAAAGAAATAGGGACCTGGCACATGAAAAGTTTAACCAAGGAACGATCACCATGGATTGGAAGGAAGACTAGGTTGAACAAACAGATAAAAGCAGTGACTATTAGAAAAAAAGAGGAAGTGTATATATCTGACTAAAATTTGAGATGGAAATTTTTACACAGCGGCAAGAGATTAGAAGATGGAATTTTTTTGAAGAAGAAGAAAGAAAAAGCAACAACTCGAGTACTAGAGATGCCAGAATGGTCAGGGACCCACAGCAAGTTAATATGAATCACATGGAGAGAAAAATGAATTCGAATGGGAGAACGTATACGGAGAATAATAAAGTCAGAGGAATGATCAGGAAAAGGAGAAAAATCACACCGATGCAAATATTATAGAAGAACTATTGTCAGTGATCCAGAGGATGTTTTTATAGTGAACTCCGAAGGATAGATTTATATATATTTATATATATATATATGACTGGTCGTTATTTATATATAAATATGCAAATTTTTCTTCTCTGTTTATTAACCGATTTTCTTTTTCTTTTTCTTTTTTTTTGTTTAGTAGCTATTGGCGATCATTAGTTTTAATCAGTAAAAAAAATTTAGAAAGTTATTTTTATTTTTCCTATTTAAATAAAAAATTAATATAAAAAATGAAAAATGAAATCGCTATTGCCAGTGAAAATCTGTTCTTATTAAAGTGTTTTAATTTTTCTTAATAATCATCATTATTGGCTATTTTACAGTGTACTAAATCTTAAGGTGTTGTCATTTAATATCAAATGAGAAGTTTTAAATTGTGATTTACTGTTATTGAATTTATTTTTTATTCAATTATAATGGTACTGAACTGTTTTGTATTGCAAGTACATATAAAAGTCTATGTTCTCAGATATGCAATGAACGAATGTATAAGAGAAGAAGAAAAAATTCTAAATTCATATATATATGTTTTCCTCAAATATTTAATAACAATTATGATGGAATTTCGACCAACGGGCGGACACACTAGTATATATAACATTCGATTCTGAACGTTGTGGCTACCTATTTGTACAGATATAAGAAGTACTCATAGCAATTTTTACACACAACGCGAGTGTAGGCAAGACTACACTTCAACCGATTGAAGTCGCTTGTTATCCTAATACAAATGATATCTCAAATGTGGTGACCGGACAAAAGCGCACAAGACAAAAACGCATCGGACAAAAGCGCACAGGACAAAAGCGCACAGAGATAAAAGCGCACACGGACAAAAGCGCACATCGATTTGTAGAACAGGAGCTAAATTATTAACTTTTCCGTTCTCGGCAATTGCATCATTTGTGAAAAGGCAAAACTGGACAGTTGCCCCGCAAAGAATTTAAAATTCAAAAAAATTATTGGTAATCAGCGAAAACAAAGTAAAAATAATACAATTTTTTGTACGATTCGCTAGTCATTTTTCTGTTTTTTTTTCGTTCTTATATGTGTATTTGTTTGTTAATTATCACAGTGTCTATTGACTATGACCGCTAGGAAGTTACCGTATATAAAAAATAAAATTTGTATCAATAATGTATTCAGGGGCGTCTCAAGCATGCAAAGTTGTGGGAGTGGTACATAACCCAAAATACCGATTCATGAATTCATATAATTTAAAAATAATTTTTTTTTATACTGTATAGCTTATATAACAAAATGTTATATGGTGTTTTTTAATGATTTTCTTTAAACTTTTACAATGTGGGTCTTTTATTTTTTACTTCTGCAGTCAAAACTGATTTAGATCAAACTGTGAGGACTAAAAATATTTTTTAAAAAAAATTTTATTAAAAGAAATCTCACCTTTTAATGCTAAGCCTATAATACTTTGTACTAATGCTTTACTTTTTCAAACAGTGAGGGTAACTTTTATTTTACACTGTTGTATACTAACCGTTTCTTTATAAATTGTTTCAACTGGTCTGAATTTTCTTAATAATTTTTGCTTTTAAATTAGTATCGAAAAATCCGCAACTCTTTGTTAACTTGGTAAAAGTTTTCATTATATTTGACACTTCTATATCGTCAACCGTTTGTTTGCTTATTTCTTCTTCATCATTTTCATCACTGTTGTTTATTTGACTCTTTGCTCGCGGTTTCATTGCTGATTAAAACAACTGTTGCAATATTTTTGTCAACGTTTAATTATTCCTTTGATAATAAATTTCCCGATGATCATTCGAATATTGTGAAAAACTTGAACTATGTTTTTATTCCGCAATACTTCAAACTTTTGTATTAAGGGAATTTTACTTACTTTCATTTTAATATGATCAGAATAAAATATATAAATATAATGATTGAATGATTTAATTCTGAACAGAATTCGCTGTTAATTAAGCGGCTTCTATTGTATAATTCTTTAAATTTCTACAAGTCTGTTGTAGTGACCTAAATTGTACGATTCTTGGCCGTTGTTAAGAACTTCGCAATTCGACCATAGTTGCAGACAAATACATAAATTAAATATATTTGCACTTCCTTGTTACTAGGTTAATATCTTGATGCAGAGGGACTAAAATCGTACACAATAAAAATCTAAAATTTATTTCAATAAAATACTATGGAAATTTAAATTATGGTGAAGTTGTGAAAGAGTTTCATGTAGAGTTGAGAAAAAAGACGTCAAGAACATTATGTTTGATTTACTTGTTACTTGAAATAATCAAATTTCGTACTTTCAGCTAAAATTCATCTGCTTTTAAAATTCATTATTTTTAATTTCTGATATGGGAAAATTTAATTTTTTAAAATAAAATGAGCAGGGGCCGATACCTTCTGTGATTTTAATAATTTAAAATTATTTTTACTAAGAATTCTAAACAAAACGGTTATTTGCTTTATTATTATCTGGAAATGCCATTCGTTGTTGGAGAAATTTATTATGTTTTGTGGTGAGTGTGGTTGAGGGGGAGCCAATAAGTGGCCCATAAACGTAGGAAAAAGATGTATAGAAGAAAAGAAATTAAAAGTATTGTAGCAGAAATACAATTTTGTGGACAAAATACTTTAAGGTGGATAAAAAAACATTAATCATTTGGCAAAATCATGATGTTTTCGTTATAATACTCTTAATTCAAATATGAGATTTAATGTACTTAATTTTGAAATACATATTTTATTGAAATTAATAAAAAAATTTTAAAATTGGCCGAATTTGAAAACAGCAATAAGCATATTATAAAATCTTTAATTAAAATATAAAATCTCGGAATTTAATGAGTCCGACTTTAAAAATATGTATTTTATTTAAACTTGAAAAACTCTTTCTACTTTTGATCGACCCTGAAAAGGACAATATGCATTGAATTATATGAAGCAAATGTTATATTTTATAATAGAAATTAATTGCGAAGTAAATTTCGATTTTCGTCTTTATTTTTTAAAGTTTAATTTTGATTACAGTTTGACTGTTTTATGAGTATTTATTTTATTTACTACATTCTATCAAGAAAAAAGTAACATTAATGAAAACAAACGGTTTCCGCTCATCGTTGTATGTGAATGATTGAAAATTAATTTCAGCGCTCAAATGATCGCTCACAAGACGGTGACAATAAAAATAATGATAAAATAAAATGACCATATTTGAATGCAAAAGGCAGTACATTTTATGATTTAAATGCAATTTTTGAATTACTTAAAAAACTTGTAAAATCTTCGCAAGATTTCAGAAGCATTTGCACGTCAATATGTAAACGTTCTATATGTTCCTTCAAAAATTTAAAGTTACATCTATTATATCTATTATTAATTTGATTCAAGAATTATTTTTTTTACTGGAATTGTAAATATTTTTCGAAAAGGTTAAAAAATTGAAAGAATTTTAAATAAGTCGTCATGAATACAAGAAGTAAAGACTTCAAAAACAGCTCTGTTTTTTTTAAATGGAATGTTATAAAATCTACATCACATGTAGTCTCCCCAGGGCTTCATCACAACTTTTTAGCGCACAACGCACTCTGTATTTGAAAAATCAGTTTCGGGATTATGAATATTTTTTACAAAAAGAACCAGAGAGTTGATCAATGCAGTAATTTGTTTATCATTATTCATTTTTTGAAATATTTTTACCGTACTTCGAATTAATTGTATAACATCAAACCTATTACTGAGTTCTCTGTTCAATGATTCCATTAAATTTTTGATTTTAAGCATGATACTTTTAGCAAAAAACAATGAACAAATAAAATCAAAGATTAACTTTTTCTAAGCGGACTAAAGGTATAAACATGTGTTTTACTGACAAAATCTTTATTTGTTTTAAAATACGAATTAAATTTTTTAAAACAATTCTCAGCCTTACCATTCTTTATCATTTGAAAATAACGTTTTCTAGTATTGGAAAGAATTTGAATTAAAGTCACTGTTGTCGACCGAAATTTTAAACTAACGAATTTATTATTTACACAAAAAAAAACACAACAGATGATCGACGAAAATAAAAAAAAAAAAACAAATTTACTCAAATTCTACTCTTTATTAATTTTTCACGCAAATTAACAGAACATAACTTTTACAAACAACAAAAGTAAAAATAATTTTAAATTATTAAAATCACAGAAGGTATCGGCCCCTGCTCATTTTATTTTAAAAAATTAAATTTTCCCATATCAGAAATTAAAAATAATGAATTTTAAAAGCAGATGAATTTTAGCTGAAAGTACGAAATTTGATTATTTCAAGTAACAAGTAAATCAAACATAATGTTCTTGACGTCTTTTTTCTCAACTCTACATGAAACTCTTTCACAACTTCACCATAATTTAAATTTCCATAGTATTTTATTGAAATAAATTTTAGATTTTTATTGTGTACGATTTTAGTCCCTCTGCATCAAGATATTAACCTAGTAACAAGGAAGTGCAAATATATTTAATTTATGTATTTGTCTGCAACTATGGTCGAATTGCGAAGTTCTTAACAACGGCCAAGAATCGTACAATTTAGGTCACTACAACAGACTTGTAGAAATTTAAAGAATTATACAATAGAAGCCGCTTAATTAACAGCGAATTCTGTTCAGAATTAAATCATTCAATCATTATATTTATATATTTTATTCTGATCATATTAAAATGAAAGTAAGTAAAATTCCCTTAATACAAAAGTTTGAAGTATTGCGGAATAAAAACATAGTTCAAGTTTTTCACAATATTCGAATGATCATCGGGAAATTTATTATCAAAGGAATAATTAAACGTTGACAAAAATATTGCAACAGTTGTTTTAATCAGCAATGAAACCGCGAGCAAAGAGTCAAATAAACAACAGTGATGAAAATGATGAAGAAGAAATAAGCAAACAAACGGTTGACGATATAGAAGTGTCAAATATAATGAAAACTTTTACCAAGTTAGCAAAGAGTTGCGGATTTTTCGATACTAATTTAAAAGCAAAAATTATTAAGAAAATTCAGACCAGTTGAAACAATTTATAAAGAAACGGTTAGTATACAACAGTGTAAAATAAAAGTTACCCTCACTGTTTGAAAAAGTAAAGCATTAGTACAAAGTATTATAGGCTTAGCATTAAAAGGTGAGATTTCTTTTAATAAAATTTTTTTTAAAAAATATTTTTAGTCCTCACAGTTTGATCTAAATCAGTTTTGACTGCAGAAGTAAAAAATAAAAGACCCACATTGTAAAAGTTTAAAGAAAATCATTAAAAAACACCATATAACATTTTGTTATATAAGCTATACAGTATAAAAAAAAATTATTTTTAAATTATATGAATTCATGAATCGGTATTTTGGGTTATGTACCACTCCCACAACTTTGCATGCTTGAGACGCCCCTGAATACATTATTGATACAAATTTTATTTTTTATATACGGTAACTTCCTAGCGGTCATAGTCAATAGACACTGTGATAATTAACAAACAAATACACATATAAGAACGAAAAAAAACAGAAAAATGACTAGCGAATCGTACAAAAAATTGTATTATTTTTACTTTGTTTTCGCTGATTACCAATAATTTTTTTGAATTTCAAATTCTTTGCGGGGCAACTGTCCAGTTTTGCCTTTTCACAAATGATGCAATTGCCGAGAACGGAAAAGTTAATAATTTAGCTCCTGTTCTACAAATCGATGTGCGCTTTTGTCCGTGTGCGGTTTTATCCGCGTGCGCTTTTGTCCGTGTGCGCTTTTATCCGTGTGCGCTTTTATCCGTGTGCGCTTTTATCCATGTGCGCTTTTGTCCGATGCGTTTTTATCATGTGCGCTTTTGTCCTGTGCGCTTTTGTCTTGTGCGCTTTTGTCCGTGAACCCTCAAATGTGGCCGTCTATACACCAACTTTGTTATTGCATGACTATTAGCGATTATTTATTATTTGTATTATCATTCGTCGCCTGGGATTTAATTCAAGACCTCCATGACAAAAGTTAAGTACTCTATCAACTAATATAGATAAATATATACATATATACAAGGTTTTATGTAAAAGAAAATTATAAATTGCAATGAGCAACGAAAATTTTATTTTATTTAAAAACTGGAATAAGTGTTGGGAAACTCTGGAATTTTTGACAGTAAAAAGATCATTGAGTGCTGACTAACTAGGGGGAAAGTCAAAATCCTGGCAGTTAAAAGGACTTAAAAACAGTTGATTTCTTTTTGCAGCAGATACTTTCACAAACAAACGCTTTCCATATATTCTTGTTTGAAATATAAACACGAAATAGTCATTTACCGAGGAACTGATTAGTTAAATTTGATAAAAGTTGTGAAAAGAGAAAAATTTTACCTTTCACGCTAAAGTAAATTTTGCACGGACAGTGAAATTATCATTTTACAATGCTGAAGAAAAAAAATTATTTTGCCATTCTTATGGGGTACTTGGCGTAGTGGGTATTACAGTCTCAGGGTCATGCGTCGACTTAAAGATATCTTGCGAAAATAAATTACATAAACTGGCTGATTTTTGAAAAAATATACTTATTTTTGTGCTTTGTTTACTTTGTTCACGTGTCTTATTTAGCACAATGATAATACTACTACTCTACCACTATTACTACTGCCGGTCCTAATAACAACAAAGATTATAATAAATTTAATTTTAATTTCTATTCAGTTTTCATCGCCCCAATTATATTTTAAATGTATAAGAAATGTGTTTAATTTATTCAGAAATTACGTTGGCAGATGTTTTAATTACGTTATAAAAAAAAAAAAATATCATTTAATCAGTCACGTTGTGTTGCGAAAGAAATTTTAAATATACTTCATCGTCTCTCATGCCGATCAGTTTATTTATTTATTTTTCTCCTTTCTCCGTCTCTAGCTTTCGCCATCTGGCTATTCAACACAAATTGTGGTTCCCATGCCGAGATTCAAACCCGGGCCACCTGCGTTTAAATCAGGTATCCTAACTGCTAGACCACATGAGAACCTCGGACACTTTATAATTATCGTTCATTTATTGAACCTAAAAGAAAATAGTTTATTTAAATGTGCAGTTTGTCTTATGAATATTCTTAATTCTTTATTAACTTTCGATTGTACAGGTATATATCGCTAAAATTGCTTATTTTTTTTTATATAAATATATTTTTTATAGAGTTATATTCGTATTTTCAGTTTGTTTCAAATACACTAATTAACTTTCAACGTTTTTAATAAAATTTTTTATGAAAATCTTCCTTATTAATTTAGCTGATGCAGTGTACTTAGGTAGTGGTGTTTCGTTCAAGTAGAACCTGGTTCGAATCCCGCTGCTACATCACATCGAATACAGATGCATTTCTCTTGTATTGAGTTAATATGTCCATAGTTGTGATAAGCCGCTCAAAAAAGACTCCTAATATCTTTTTTAATGTTTTCCATCGGCACGAAGTAAATAGACTTTTTAACAACTTCATCATTGTTCCTATTCTGTGACGTATGGCCCAAGTATTCATTTAACTTATTTGACGAAATGCTATACCAACGCTTGCTTCGCGGCTGAAATAGGACAACCTAATTCTTTCGGGCATGTTCGACTTTTTCCAGGCATCGGTTCGTATTAATCTGTCCACGATATCTATTTATCGGTATATATATATATATAAACTCGGTCATTTAGGCCTTGCAAGGGGCTGTGCCCCTTGACCCCTCTTGCTTACATTTCTGTCTCTTTCTCTTCTATACTTTGTATAAAATGATTAAAATGTACAACGCAATTCTAAATTGGTCCATATGAATATAATAACATAATCACAAAAATCCTATTTTATATAACAAACGTTATATAAAATAGGGGCATTTTTTCTAATGGGGGTAGCCTAAGAATTACGTTGTAATTAATGTATATATGTACATATATATATATATATATATATATATATATATAAACACGGCCATTTTGGCCTCGCAAAGGGCTGTACCCCTTGACCCCTCTTGCTTTCATTTCTGTTTCTTTCTATTCTATACTTTGTATAAAATGATCAAAATTTACAACGTAATTCTTATTGGCATCAACACACACAAAAAATAACATAATCACAAAAATTCTATCCTAACATTTAACTTTTATTATATAAAATTAAAACATTTTTCGTTACATATTTCGTTACATAAAATTGTGACATTTTTAAAATAACAATAACAAAAATCCTACAGAATATAACAAACGTTACATAAAATTGGGACATTGTTTCTAATGAGGGGTAGCCTAAGAATTACGTTGTAATTAACATATAATTAATTACAGCGTAATTCTTAGGCCGGCCCCCATTAGCAAAAATGCCCCAATTTTATGTAACGAAAAAATGCCCCAATTTTATCTAACGAAAAAAATGTCTCAATTTTATGTAACGCTTGTTATATTTTAATGCTTCAAACTTTTCTACATCTGTCGTTTTCGAACCAAAGGCGTATCACGTATAAATGTGGCAAATTCTTCGCTATCGCACAATTCGTCGTCCCATTTTCGTTTCCGTAATTCACGTTTGCGTTCGGTGGCGGTTTCCGTATTTGCAAACATAATGAATACACTTCTTATTATTGTACAAGTTGATGACTAAGAAATCCCACCACATAAGTTTAAGCATGTAAAGAATATATTGATAATTTAATAATACCGTGGAAACGCAAAAATAGTATTATTTATATGTGTTGTAGTATGTTAAGATATTCCGGTAGTTTAATAAAACTTATGGTATAAATTATTGGTTGTATATTTTTTGACATATATATGTCTTTAGGCTGGGGGTCAACCTAAAATCGTGTAACGCAACGCAAAACGCAACGAAACGCAACGTTCTCTTTCTAATTTCGTAAAACATTTTAACATTCCGCAGATAATTTCGTAAAACTTTTTTCTTGCTGTCTGAAGGTTTTGCGCGACAATTCTCGAAATTTAGAATTAAAAACCCAGCACTTGGAATGGTATGTGGCGATTTAATTTTTGCTAGGCAATTCGACACGTAATTTTTACGTAATTGTCTGTTCACTCGATTTAATTTATATGTAAATTATATTCAACTTCGTGACTCGTAAAAAATAAAAAATAACAATAGAAAACCAAAATCAATGGCCGATTCGACGAAGGAATCACGTGAACGCAAGAGGGACGAGGAATTTCAGAACAGCCACGAATTCCTTCAGTTCATGAACGTTTAACATCTTTCGGTTTCAAAACTACCGAAAATGAGAAGTTTGAAGCGTTTCTTTCGATTCATCGATTTGAATAAATCGGCTTCAAAGAATGGTGCTGAACGAAACCGTGAGTGGCGACAACGGCAAATGAATAAAAAACAAAAAGTTTTCAATGTAGAATCAAAATCAATGGCCGATTCGCCGCAGGAATCACATAAACGTAAGATCGTTCACCTTTAAATTGGTAAACCGTATATGATCAGAGCGAATATTGACGTGCCAGATGGTCTGAGTCAACGGCGCAATCGGCACTTTACGCTACATCGAACGCAAACATCGAAACAAATGTGCTAAAATGATTCTGGCTGTCTTTTGACTATTCAAAAATCGGCCGTTTACTGCGCTCAAAAGCCCAGGGACACGTACTTGCAAATCCGAACATGGATCATTCGTGGATACCGATAACTCAACGTATTTGCATCGTGCAAACGAACAGTAAAATCGTTACTTGTATATAAAAGTCCCCCTTGTTAAAGCCTGTGCAATGACTATACACAAATCACAAGGCGTTACACTCGATCATTTACAAGTACAGTAAGTGTCCTGGGCAGCAGCTCGTTTATGTAGCCCTTTCTCGCGTCTCTTTGCTGGATTATTCCTAACGAATCACGATGGTGTGATCATACATTTTATCACCATCGCGGAGAGCTGAATCGAGATCCTTAAAGGAACGAGTTTACTCGTCTCGAACGGCGTCATTTACAAACGGTAGGCGATCAGTGCCGGACTTTTCTCTGAATCGTTCTACGTAGACGGATTCCACGTCGTTCTCGTTGTGTACATTCAACACTCAATCGCTAAACGCACACTTGCTCGATTTAACTAGCGATTAATCCGCGATGTATATTTCTTGCCTTGTCTGAAACGTGGATTGAAAACGATTGTTCTATTGAAATGCAAGGATTTCGCACTCAATTTAAAAGGAATGCGATTCGTTCTGGTGGTGTCGCCATTTGCGAAAACATAACTGTTTCCAACGCATTGCAGTCTAACAATATCAAAAACGATTTGCGGAAGTTTGATCGAAATAATATGAGCGTGGATCAACTCGCGACATGTCATGACGGTGTTGGCGACTTTTGCTCGGTCAAGACAACAATCAATGCTAAAATAACTATACTCGCATCAGTTTATATCTCACCGAATAGATCGTTTGAGAAAATTCAGCAATTCATCGTCTTAAATCTTATAGCGTACAGTCCTAAATTAAAGGTACCTGAAAAACATAATTATCACGATGTGCTCGTTAGTGGAGACTTTAATTTGGATTTAAGAGGACCGCACAGACCGGAATTTATTGGATTTATGCACACCGAGTTAGGATTTGCAACTAAACAACGATCTCGCCATATCTACTTCACGAAGTAGAAAAATAATTGATTCTGTAATCGATCATCTCGAAACACGTGAATATATAGCATACGACAGCAGCCATCGTCCATTATTATCTATAACTTGCAATTCTGTTAATTCGAATGTTATATAAATGATGATAGATAATACAAAATAAAAATAAAATTTAAAAATTATTTCGAGATTTATTCTTTTTTACTTACAAAAACAATTCTACACGCTAGCTATTTCCTTTTTGAATATATTAAATCTCAAAGACATATATATATGTACTGATACTTCTGCGAGTAACGTGGAAATTTGAAATTTATCATATCAAATTTGGACATTTTTTTATTATAAAATCTAATGGGGCCGGCCTAAGAATTACGTTGTAAATTTTGATCATTTTATACGAAGTATAGAAGAGAAAGAGACCGAAATGTAAGCAAGAGAGATCATGGGGCACAGTCCCTTGCGAGGCCAAAATGGCCGAATTTATATATATACATATTAATGATAATGTCATTTTTATAGCAGGAGGGAGGTGTAATATGAAAATTTCGTATCGATTAGATGTAACAGAAGTTGTAACAAAAATTTTAATGAAGTGAACTGACGATTATTAGAAATTACTATCAAACTGTGAAAAACGATACGGTCAAACGAAATTTACTTTTTTAAGTATTGTAGAAGAATTGTCATGTGCAGTTCCGAGGTTCGAAAGATCGAGATTATTATGTGTTTACATATACAATTACATTTACACATATGTAAATATGGAGCTTTCATTAATAAATAATACACTATAATTTCTTTTATCGATAATTCGATTCTGGTAATATTCATTTTCGAATGTTTTTGGATAAGATGATGAGACATTCTCATCCAGTTCAATTTCCTTTGCTATTAATTATTAATTTTATGCGAAGTCGTGTTTTGCTAATTTTTCCTTTGAATTACTATGCGCTATTAGAAACATTTTTCGTGTGTTCTTTTTCAAGGGTTTATTGCCTTTTCAATATCTGTACTATTGATGCTGTAAAATAAAATTCAATGTTAACTCTTGTCCTTTATTCTTTACTATTTGCATCTCTCATCCTACTCATCTTATTAACGCGTTGAAATATTTACCTATCTACCTTTTGAATATTCTTCATTCTACACCCTTATTTAACTACGGATTACTTTCCTGTTCGGGATTCTGTTACCTTGGCATATTCTTTAACAGCCGCCTGTCATTCTTTAAATATATTACTTCTCCGATTCTAGGTTTACCGCATTTAAAGTTCCTAATCCCCACAATTATTTCCTTCTACAAGTTCACGATACGTTTTTAATTACCGCTGATAGCAATGTTTCAAAATCTTTTCTTTTTAAATTAGATGTTGCTTAGAATATTTACCTTACACTCTGCAGTTCTTAGTGAAGCTCTTTCCTTATTTTATATTCGGAAGCCTCTCCTGACAGACTAGCTTACAATCCTCCTTTATAAACTGATACATCCCTGTGGTCCCTCGGACCCTTCATTTAAGGTATAACGAACATTACGGAATTTTTCATAATATAGTTTTAAGGGAGTTTAATGAATCCGAAAATAATATTGGAGCCAGTTATTTCTTCTTTTGGATCCGCTTTTACTTTCACCCAGAGATTTGTGTAGGCAAGTAAAATAAGTCCCATATCTTTGACAGACTGTTTGAAATTGTGAAGATAAGGTTCACAATATACTAAGCCCAACAACACTGACGTTCCTCCTGGCCTATAACAAATTTCCATATTTCAACTATAATTTTTTAGGATTTGCTTATTCTTCTAAATTATTTTCTCAATCTTCCGACAGTAAATCCCTTTTACGTCCAACAATACATAAGAAGTTTTCAGATTTCTCACTACTTCCAGCTTATACCGTAATTTTCACTGAATGCTCAAACTTCAGGTGTCGGCGCCGCTTTCATCCTCTCTGCTTTGAACTATTTTGAATCCACTTGGTTCCCTTCTTTTTTTTTTTTTTTCTATCTTCCTAGCCGAATCTATGGCTGCCTTTCACACGATCTTCTTTATATTTTCAACGCACACTCTTTATCGAAAGTCCTACGACTCGAAGAGCGTTTTATTAGCTATCTCACCTCCTTTCCCTAAATTACTGACTCTATCATTCTTTACATTAGTTCCTTAATTTATAATTTATTAGAATTTACCTATTTTAAATCTCTCGCCTTATTGCCGGTAACGATCTTACCGAGTTTTTTACACGCTCAGCTACACGGTAAATAATCGCTTCATAGGTAGATTTCTATCCGAAAGTCTTTGCTCCCTCCTTATTATTCTCCTCATCACTTCTTGAATGACTTCTGTTCGTCTTTTGTCTCCCTCCTTTTCCCTTGCCGTACAACCTTTTTTCCTCCCTCTTTTCCGTGGTTTAATAATTTCCCGAGCATCAGCCGTTCTATTATTTCCTCGATAATTCGCCTTCACTTTAATCATAATCTGCTTCCGACTTCTCGCATCCGTTTTGATTTTATTCAGCTACCTCTGCGCCCCTTTAATTCTCATAACTTAAAAATTTCACCTCAACGCGACTATTTGAATGTCTCTTTATTTCCTCGGATTCCAGTCTGCTTAGCATCGGCTTACTCCTTGTAATGTCTACTGCATTCGTGCTTTTCCATCCCCATTCGTGTTCCTTTGTTAGCTGTTTTCATTTCTTCCACCTTTTAATTATTTCTTAATATGATCTCTGTCACACTTTTTGTGTCTCATTATTTTTCTAATCTTATGCGTCGGGTGAATGTCCTTCGCTGACGCGCCCAATTATGAAATAAAAACCCGTAAAGTTTGGAAAAATAAAATACCCTTCAACACCGTTGGACCCTTCGAATCATTAATAAAAATGATTGAAAGGCTGCCGAATTTTCATTTAATCACAATATCGGGAAGAAATTTGGGAGCTAACAAAAAAAGCAAGGTTTATTTTGCGAGGATAACGGAAATCGATATATACGAGGGTGGTTTGAAAAGTTCCGGGCCTCTCAATGAAAAAAACATATTTTTATGAAAACAGCGCTTTATTTCTCAACATAGTATTCATTTAGCCTCACACATTTGTTCCATCGCTCGGAAAGTTTATTAATACACCGACCTTCTTGTAGGTTTCTTCAGGAAGGTCTCGAAAATATTCATCAACACCGACGATCATCATCTGCTGAAACTCGTATCCGAGTGAACTGGTTGCACATTCGCAGCTACTGCTGAGGGTGGGTGCAAAGATTTCCAATCCTGGAATAGCAAACGCGACACCGACAATCACCTCACTATCACTTGGAAATCTTTTTCCTCCGAGCCATTTCTTCAAATTATGGAATAGATGATGGTCGCACAGTGCCAAATCTGGCGAATAGGGCGAATGCGGAAGTAATTCGAACCTTAATTCGTTGATTTTTGCCATCGCGACCACAGAGAGGTGTGAGCAGGCGCATTGTCTTGATGGAAAAGGACTTTCTTCTTCGCCAAATGTGGTCGTTTTTTTTTATTTCTTCGCTTAAACGTTAAAGCAGAGCCGCGTAATATACTCCGTTTATTGTTTTACCGTTTTCAAGATAGTCGATGAAGATTACTCCGCGTGCATCCTAGAAAACCGTCGCCATGACTTTGTTGAAGGGCAAAATCACCTTTACTTTCTTCGGAGCCGTTTGACCTTTCTCAGTCCATTGGTTAGACTGTGCTTTTGGACTCTGGAGTGTAGTGGTGAACCCAAGTTTCATCGGCAGTGATGAATTGACGTAAAAATTCGGCTGTATTGCGATTAAAGTACTGAAGGTTTTGAGCTGAGATGTCTTTTCGACGCTGTTTTTGCTCAGGTGTGAGCAAATGCGGCATCCATCTTGCGCAGAGTTTGTTCATGCTCAAGACTACGTGTAAAATATGGTACACTCGTTCAGACGATATACCTACACCTTCAACTAATTAATTTTGATGCGCCAATCTTCCAGCACCATTTTGTGTATTTTTTCGACGATTTCTGGCTTAATTGATTCTATCCGGAGTCCACTGCGCGGTTCATCTTCTGTGCTCGCACAACCCATCTTAAATTCTGCAACCCAGCGTTTAATGGTGCTTTTTGAAAAAGAAGTCTCCTTTAAAATCGAGCTCAGATTGAATTTGTGTTGCATTTAAACCGTCTAATAAGAAGAAATATTTAATCACAGCTCGTATTTCGCTTTTTTCCATTTTTTACGTAACACGCGACTTCTCTACTTGAAACTGCCATAAAACTAGTAATCCATTTTCACAACCAAGCTGAAACTTGTTCAGTGACGCTACGAAGGATGGAACTGCACAGCGCGCTCGATGAATTAACCCTAGCAGCGCTATTTCTCGGCGAGGCCCGGAACTTTTCAAACCACGTATTTTAAAACATAAAATGGAGAGATTATCCTAGTAGATTAATTAAAGTAAAAGACAACCAAGACGAAAAAGGTAAGTTAAAAGAATTTCCCTAGCATCAAAATGAGGGTTCTTCAGAAAAACCCCAGAAAAGATAGAAGCAGTCGAGAATTCGCCAGAAATCGCCGGTTAAATAAGATCTATAAAGAAACGGATGGTGTGTTGAATTTAGCATGAATTGCTAGAATAGTTAGAGAATTACCAATATTGAGTCAACGAAAAGGTTTCATAAATAAAAAAGCGGCGACAATAAAATTTGGAATGAACGATAACGTCGACACACCTTCATTAAACCAAAGGGGGAATGTATATTTTTCAGGTGATCAAACATAGGTTTGAAACTTCTGAAATTGTTGAAAGCATTGTGTTTAGAAGAAAATTTTATAGATACGATGTTTTCGGTAAGGGTTTTTTTTTTTTTTTTTTTTCTGTATTTATCCAATTGCAAGGTTCTATAACCGACTTGCATTGCGGTCAACCGAGAAGCCTTCAATGTAAATTGTAATGTCTTTTAGAAGAGCAGTCACGAAAAATTCGAATGTATTTACCATAAAAATTTGGGCAAATAAAAAGATTCCGGTCGGCTTTCCACTTGCAAAAATTATCATATAAAACCGAAATAACATATAAATATTGGTACAAGATTATACATTTAACGCACTTCACACATACTGGTGTGTAAATTTGAAACAAAGAATTAAATAAATTTTAAATTCAAATAAGCGAATTTCAGCTGCTTTGTACGTAATTATGTAAATAATTATTATTACAAACTTATAATTCATTTAAATTTTTATTAGATTACACTATCACGGACTTTTATCGGCTTTTAATTAATTTTAAGCCCTACATTAGTGTGCCGTTTTTAAAAACTTTCATGTGGAGCCTTAAATTGAGGATATTTGTATGCAAAACTGATAGTGTTTTGTTGAGATTTTTTTTTTTTTTTTTGTTTTTCTTTAAGTATATCGTTTATTTAAGGCGCGAAGAAATTATTTTAGTTTTCGGCAGTTCTTTATTTCTCTTTTACCGTTATATCGGGATACATTTTTTGTTGTTTATTACGGACTAAATAAAAATATATTTTTTTTTTTTTCGGTAATTTATATTTGTAAATATTCGAAATCACGTTTTCGCTTTGCTTTATTCTTATCTTCCTTTTGCTGTTTTTGCATGATTCCCCTTTATTGGTCATCCTAATCATGTTTTGTCTTTTTGCCTTTTTCAACTAAACGTTCTCGCCTTTACTGTCAGTTTCTAAGGCCTACTCAAAAAGTCCTACATATCTTTGTTGATAATACTCTTATTAGATTCCTTTACTTCTTATATTTCCGATTGAGTAAAAATATCATAATAACTTCTCTTCTGTTTCAGACCAATGCCATTTGTCTGCGTGTAAAATGATAATAAAAATACTGCGCCCTTTATCTTGTGAAAGTTCCGAATATGTTCCTTTAAAAAAAAAAAAAAAAAAGAAAAAAAAAGGTTCCAAAAAATGACAAAGCAAAGGCCGTATTAATGCAAACCTTCAGTCAAACTGACGCCAATTTTTAAGGAATAACCTCGTGTCATCATCGATATGTTCTATCTACCGCTCACCGATTACCTTTAACCGGGGAATTATTCATGTTTTTCATAGCAAACTACCGTTTCCGTTTATTAAAAAAAAAAAAAAAAAAAAAAAAAGAAAAAACGAACCCCAACTTAGTTTTTTTATGATGTTTTTCATATTCTTCTATAGGGTCACCCAAAAAGCTTCGACGATTTCAAATCCGTATAAATCTGGTTTAAAAAATTGAAAAAAAAAAACAAAAAACGCGCATGAAAATAAAGTTTAATTCTTCAATTTTTTATAAAAAACTTACATCAGTCAAATGATTTTTGTTTGCGACTAAACACAATCGTAATTTAAACACCCAATTTTATTGTATATATTTTCCAACATCGATTTTGGAATTTGTGACATTTCGGCTCGAATTCGATCCTTTAATTTGTCCAAACTACGCGATTTGGTAGTGTAGACTCTGGACTTTACATATCCCCATAGGAAGATGTCAGGCACCGTTAAGTTAGGGGAGCGAGGTGGCCATACGAGATGATGTATGTACCGAATGTTTGGCGGCGCAACAATTCCATCGTTCGCGTTGCCGTGTGACAAGGATAACATCCTGCCGGAACCATGTTGAGCGTAACTTGCGTAGAGAGGGCACTAAGAAGGTTTCAATCATGTTCACATACACAGCTCATGATGTTAACGTTGAAAAAGAAAGGTCCGAGACTATAACCCACGCTGCAAGCCCGGCCTATATTGTCACACGCGGATCGTGCATTGGTCCTTCATGAATAATGTGCGGATTATCACCCGATGGAGCCCAATAACGGCTATTTTTTGGATATTTACTGCGTCTGTTAGATGGAAGTTCGCTTCATCGCTCATTATCAAATTCTTCATACTGAATTCGTCGTTGTCAATTTTATTGAGCATCGACTACAAACGCGCGTTGCTGCTTCAGCTACTGCGACATGGGGTTACTGACGCATACTAAGGATGTGGTCGCTCTACCTATTAACCGAATGTATCTATAAATTTTTGAAATGGTCGAAGCTTTTTGGGTGAGCCGATATAAAGCATCTGCTTTTGGTTTAACAGTTCCGCCTTTTACACTGTCAGTGCGCGAATGTACATTGAGATTTGTTATTTACTCCAACTTTAAAAGTGTTTTACAAGTTACATCCTTCCCTTTTCCAACCTCTTGATCAGCTTACATTATTCTTTTCACTTTCTCTATCCTTCCCAGGTTGGTTTTCCCGCCTGGTTCTGTTTAAATCGATCGCTTTTGATTCTTTCAGCTAATTCAGCTGACTTGTTTGCTCTTGCTTTGAAATAAATAAATACATGTCCCGCTCACAATATATCCTTTTCTTGCATTAAAACGCGCACATTCCAAGCCGAGTTCTAATTATTCCTGATGTTTGTTCCTTTTACCGTCTAATTCAGCCTCCGCACTTGCCTTTCGTTTAATCCGTATCTAAATTTACTCTCCGCTTTAATCACTTCGCTTCTTTCTTCGATTTCCTACTTTTTATTCTGCTCCTTACATTCTTGACGACCTTGACTGCGTTTATGATATCATCTTCGAATGTTTTTTTGTTTTTTTTTCTTCCAGCGCATAATTCCTATCGCGCTTCTTTCATACTGTCTTGATTTCTTCCGTAGATGTCGTTTCTGCTTTGACTGAATTTACTTCCATTTCTGCTTATAATGTCGGAAAAAAATGTTCTCAACCGTATTAAGACTGTCGTATCTCCACTGAAATTGGCGTCGTATGAGAATTTCTGTGCTCGTCACAATTCTGCTTTTTGTTTTCGTTGACTCTGTTGTGTTTCCTTCATCCGTAATTCACACGTTCGTAAAAAATAAAATCGACGGGGCGGTAAGAATTATTTTCAATTATCGGAAAAAAAAAAAATAAAGAAAAAAGTGTGTGTATATCCGCTTTAGTAAGTTACCACCAAATTAATGTATTTTAACCGGACTTTATTTATATCGTATTTATTTATATTTATTTCGGTATGTTTTTTTTTGCTTCGTTTTGCATGCGCGTTCGTGAACCCAGATTGTGACGTAAACTGTCACAGGAAGTGCGAAAAGTTGATGCCAAATCTGTGCGGAGTAAATCAAAAATTGATAGTGGAAGCTCTGTCGGCTCTGAAGAAAGGTACGAACAACGCTGAACACTCACAAAACGAAACTAAAACTTTCGCCGAAAAACATCGATTGAGATGATTGTGTTTTTCTTTCGCAGTGTAATCGCTAACATAACATTTTCGCGAATTAACAACAAGCCTACTAATTTGTAACACGTACACAGAGAGAAAGCTGCTAATGGCCGTCGAAGTAAGTATATACCTATTATTCATTTATCGATTTTAATTAAACGCGCCGTGCTGATTTTTATACCTTTGACACGCACGCCTACACTACTTTGTTGTGTAAAAAACGTAATTTCCGAAAGTGCGATTAATCCGTTTAGCGTGCTCTCAAGATAAGGGCTAAAACCCTTTCGCGCGCGCACACACACACACACACACGCGCGCGCGCGCATACCGTAGTAAAAATACAAGCACACAACGACTGTCCCCGTTTTAGAAAACTGTTCGACCGACTATGGCAGCGTAATTGTGTATTATGTTTACGTACTTATTGTTTTTAGCGATTTGGCACAGTGCTGCTTACATACCTGGCAAAATTTTGGCATTACATTGACTTTGTCTGTCTCCGTCATATCTTTACAAAATAATCGTCTCCCACCTATTTTACTCGTCTGAGTACTTTTCTTTTTTCCTTTTTTTCCCCAAGTTATATAAATAAATTTGTTTTCGCCCTTAACGCGCTAATATCTTCATCCATTCAATGTACACGCATTTTTGATCAGATATGTATTTTTACCTGGTTTTTTCCCCCGCCTATCGAAATAACAATAACACGTCACGTATCGTACTCCCTCCCCTCTCTACCCCACCACTCCCGTGTTTATAAGATCTCGCAACTTAGCCACGTTATACCATAACGTTCACCATCGTTTACTACCGCGGTAAAACATCATCGGTGGAAAACATTTTGTTTTCAAAAAATTACAATGAATTCGGAACCGGTTTTACTCAACGGGAATTTAAATTCTATAACACGCGACACGCGTACGCACACATTGACACGTTAGTGTAAGAAAACACGTTTTGGTAATTTAGAATACCATCGTTACTACATAACTGAATCTGATCGATCACGGATTCTAATAGATCGGATCGTCGATCTGTATATACAATTCTGTAGTTCTACAAATTTCCGCTGCTAAATGTTTGATTTTAAACGCGTTGAAAAAAGATGGTTAAGAGCGGATTAAAGTTTTTTTTTCTTTTTTTAAATAATTCAGAACGGGAATTTCCATTTTATTTATTTTTTCTTGACTCGATAGTTCTTTTAAGTTTTTTTTTTTTTTTTTTTATGGCCCGGCTTTAGTTAACTATCAAGTCATTTATTTAAGTTCGTCTCCGGATCAATCATTCTCTCCTCCCTTTCTCTCGCTTTCGATTTGCTCCATCGCCTTCTCCTGATTGTTCTCTCCACGATTGTGATCCTCCTCGTACATGTGTGATACTGATCATATTTTCTTCTTCGAGTGTTCTGCTCTTCTTAATGAACGTTCCACTTTAAAACGGCCAGCTCTTGACATTAGGTCTCCCTACTACACCCTATAAATCTTCCTTTAACCTCTCCGTTCCTTCATCTTCTGCGGTGCCTAAACTGCAGTCCTTTGTTGCGTCCATTTCGGACCGCTTAGTTATTTAATTTCTTAGCTTAGTTTTCTTGTTGTTGGGTCAATGCCGCTGGCGCGCCCACAAAAAAAAAAAAAAAAAAAAAAAAAGTTCTTTTTTAAACTAACCGAGTGCCGTGTCTTATTTCAAAAACTAGTTCAATTCTTTTTGGGCTCTATTACAGATTTTTGTCTCTTTTTCCGTAATTATTATTTCCGGCTAAGCAAATTAAAAGCGACTTTTTTAATCAGACACGAACCTGGAACAAGTTGCGTAATTCAGCACTTCGATTACGAGGCACCCCGTGTTTGATTTTTGAAATTCAGCCCCCTGGACTCGATAGAAATCCCATTAGATATAGGACACGTAATCGGTTAAAAAGGTTGTTTGTTAGTTAGTTGCAGTATGAGAATAAATGATAGCGCGCTGGACAAGGCGTAACGTAAAATTGAACCCAATTTCTTTTCTAAAGTATAGAAACGAATATTGGTGAATACATCTCACATAATTATATCATCCGCGATAGGAATAACAAACGTAGCAAGGGAGAAGGAGTGCGAGGGTTTTTTTTTTTTGGAAGCGATAGAGACGAATCATCGTAGATTATGAATAGAAGGGGGTCTTTTTAAATACGTACGTAAGCTAACAACAGGTATTTGCAACTCTTAACATGTACGTTAAATTCTTTCTAACACTATCGTACTAAATTCAATAAATGTACCGGTAGATAGAGGTTAGAGATTAAAGTGTACAGGGTGCCAAACAAAAAATATCCCGCTAATAGAGTAGATCAGCCAAATCGATTGGGCCGGGGCGAAGAAAAATTATCAGCCAGGATTTTTCAGGAAATGTCAAGGAACTCGCCCCTAATAGGAATCTGTTTTTGTTCTTCTTTCGTTGAAATTTAAACAAATTCGAGAAGAAGAAAAAAGGCGGAATATTTTTGACCGATGTAAATAATCTAATCGCTGCTCTGTGTTTTATTACTTTTCGGATAACTTTTTTGAAAAATTACGGCATAAAAACTTTAGCTAAAATTTACAGACGCAGAAATATAAAAAACCCCTCCGCATGACGAACATATTTGCAAATTTTCGAAATTCGATAAAATTCCTAATATGTCACTCGTGTATACGGAAAATGAAACTTGCCTTTGTTTGCGTTTCTAACGTGCGAAGTTGGACGGACTAATTTGTGTGCGTACCGTGTTGGAGATAATTATTCGAAACTTTCGTCGCCAAGTTTGTGTTCCTCTTTGTGTTGTATCCTACAAAAAATTTCGAATGCGGAAAATTGTGATACACCATAGCCGGTGCGGCGTGCACGCTAATTTCGTCATAATTGTGGAATGTACAACGGCATCTTTGTGTTAAAACGTTCCAGTCGTAGCGCGCTATCGTTGACATAATTTCGTTTAGTAATTAGTGGGCCAATGAACCCGTTACGGCAAATTAGAAAAAAAAAAACATTTTGGACACAGTTACTTTCAAAGGAGCGCCGAAGTATTTTTTTTAATTTATTTTTCCCCCACCAACGACGACGGTGTTTTTTTATGTCTCTTTTTATAATTCTGCATATTGTAAATAAAGCTCTTCGAAATTATCACGCCTCGATCTGCGTTTGAATTTTGTTCCGATTTTAAATCAAAACATTTGGCTTTTATTATTATTATTATTTTTTTAACCTCAAATTAAACTAAACTTTTAATAATATTATTGTAAACTTATAACACGTAACTAGTGCTCTGGAAATGTATGTTCTCTCAGGATTAGCCCCTATCGTTAAAGGACACACAAGCCACTGTAACACATCCTGAAAAACAAGCTGAACCTCCTTTGTCTCATGATGCTAAAATAATCTCATAAAAAATACAATTCAGAGCTTCGTATCTTGTTTTTTGTTCGTTCTAAATTTAAAAAAAAAAAATTTTCTCGTCGTTAGCTTTCATGATTTTGGATTTTTTTTTTCCTGTCCCCTAGATATCTTCTAAATATATTAAAAAAAATTCCTGTGAAATCTGAGCTTTTAATTTTATATTAACACGCTCCCCAAAGTCACCGAAGTTTTGAATGGAAAATATATGCAATTTTTTTCAATTAGGCTTATAAAAATTATAACTCTGATAAAAATTGATAAATCAGTTTGAAATTTAGTACAGTTGCAGCTTATGCCATTGGGAACAATCCTTAAAAGTTTCAAATTCTTGAGTTCATTACTTCCTTACATATCAAACCAATAAATATGAAAAAATCGTTCTCACTTAAAATATTTTTTTAATATTATTCGTAATATGAAATAATTTTTTTTTTTTCTATTCCAATTCTCACAAAAAATGCTTTGTTTTTAGGTAAGATAATAAATAAAATAGTTTTTAGATTTTTATTAAATTGATATTAATACATGTAGAAAGTTTATTTTTGTTGTAAAATAATTTGTTTTGTATTGAAAAATCGTAAACTTCGAAATTTTTACGCAGATGGTGAATTAAAAAACCCTGGTGCCATCTAGCTCACACTACCACAGGGTATTTTACAAATGACGAAAATCAACAACAATTTATTCTACAAATTGTAAAAGATCATAGAAAAAAATTTTCTTCGGCCACTAAAGATATGTGAAAATAATAATTATGAAGATAAGTAAGTGGAAATAATAAAAATACAGGGACGGATTCAAAAGTACATTGGACATTGAAGGGAGGGGATTATATAATTACGTAAAATCTTCTACGGTAGGCAGTACATTTGAGAAATACCCCTTGTTTCATAAAGAAAATCAAATAGCCACCTTTATAGAAATTCATAAAAATGCTTTAAAAATAGATAATTATTACGATTTAATTAGGTGAAAAATTAAACGAAATTATAAAATTATACCTTAAATATGGTAGTTTAGAAATAGTAAGATAGTATTTTTATTAGACTTCGGTTCTTTTTTGTTTTTGTTAGTAATCCGATCCGAATTGTCTTTGTTCGTGAGAAAGTTTAAATATATATACATTTTTATTGGACTGTTTTTAATTAAAATTACAAAATTAAAATTAAAAATAAACAAAAATGGCAAAAGATCGACGACAGTTGTGTTTAAAATAGAATAAAAAAAGAACAAAGATATCTAGGGGGCGGGCAAAAAAAATTCCAAAATCATGTAAATAAGGATACCTTAATAGATATATATATATATATATATATATATATGGATAGATAGATGGATAGATAGATAATTAAAACTTAATAAAAAAAACAAACAAAAAATGACCCAAAAAATAATTCAATATCGGTAATACGAGTAGGTGTATTATACATTAGAAGAAATTAAAAATATCCCCAAAATTCTAGAACAGTTAAGAAAAGGTACGTATATTTTTATTTATTTATGTTGCATTCTGAAATAAAAATACTAAACAAATTTAATTGTTTACATATATAAAAGTGTCGCTTAGAGTCTTCAGGTAAGTAAAATTACGTTAGTTCCGTTTTTCCTTCGGATCCGGAGAAAACTTGAAGGTAAAAATAATCAAACTCTCGTATATTTTTATTTATCGGTTTATTTATTTTATAAAAATCTCCATTACGTGCAAACTAATTATAACATTAACAATTTGGGGTCGTTTTGCATGTGGGAATATTTCTAATTTCGATTTATATTTTTTAGAAATGCTACGAGCATCAAGGATGTATTTTATAATATTATTACCTTTTGATTATTTTTAAATAAAAACTTTCGTCTTGCTGCTACTACCCCTGTGCGTAATTTAAAAGTCAGACTTCCGCATTGCCCCTAAAGGCGAATGTAAAGAAACATGTTTCTATCTGCTTTTTATGAATGCATAAAATTTTAATGTTGTTTTTTTTTTTACAGAAAGGCCTCGCTTAATTTACAAACTGAAACTCGTGATTAAATATCTGAAAACGTTCAAAGTTATTTGTATAATAATTCTTTTAATGTATAATATGATTGTCAAAAAGTCTGTTACATCCGTTATTGATAAATAAATAAATAAATTACGTTCAATTATTGTATCACAGTATTAATAATATTATTTAATTTTCTGAATTGCCCAACAAATGTTATGATTACGAAAAAGTTTCAGTGTTTCAAAAAAATACATTGTATGTTTAACTTTTTTTTTTGGATTCAGCTTTTTGCCTAATATTCATTTTTTTTGGTTGCAATCTAGATTCCAGTGGAACATCATCATCATCTGCGTCATCATGTTCGCCAACTAGAAATGCGAGCAGTCACTTAAGCGTGGATAGTATGACAATAGACGAAAGTAGCAATGCCATTCGTCGTAAACCGTATTCATATTTACACAGAATTCGGCACCAGCATGAAGGGCCAATTACATATCCAGCTACAACGATACCCAGGTTCAAAAAGTACACCATTCACGATTTTAACTTTTTAAAAGTGCTCGGAAAAGGAAGCTTCGGCAAGGTCAGCATTTTTATAATTCAATTTTGTTTGCGGGTTTTCCCTATCTTTTCCTTAATCTACTTTACGGATTATTCTCGAAATTCAAAGAACACAGGTGGATAAGCTTGATCTGCCACTGGCGATGTTTTCCATCAAACACGTAGGGAATCATTTTGATACTAAGTGAAAAAAGTTTCGAGACAAATTTCAGCTTTTATTCTCAAATATTTTCCGCGTTATTTAAAACAAACCTTATTTTTAGTTTTTAATTATTTCGTAATATTAAGAAAGAAAATTAACGGATGGGGTGACCTTTTTTCAAGTGCTAAGAAGTAAAAGGCATGAAAATAGAAATATTTTACGATTCTGAAATATAAAGTCAGATTTTTATAAAATAAAACTAAAATATTCTATTTAACTGTGTTCCTTCATGCAATCACCAAATTTTAACGGTAAACGTCTTTTACGCTATACTGGGTAATTTTTTCAAATTTTTCGATTTGGTGCAACATATTGCGATCAAAAATTGATTTTTTTAGAAAACTTTCAATTTCTAGATTTAATTTTTAGTTTCTTATAAGAAAATATTCAGACGAATCATCGATAATATGAATTGATAATTAATATTTAAGATCAATTTTTAATTAATCTGGTGACGATCAGTAGTAACATTTGATGGTAGTTTTGACACACAGGGCGGATCTAGGGGCTAGGATAAACTATAGCCCTAGGCCCTAGCCTCCAGGGGACCCGCGCTCTGAAACAGAAAAAAAATTAATTTTTCACGCGCAAAACTGAAGTTTTCTTTCTCAAAATACTCAATCCTGTAAAAATGCAAGATTTTAAAATTTGAGTTTTTTTTTATCTTAAAAAGCATTCAATTCATTTTTATATATAAAAAAATAATATATGAGTTCATTAATAAAATTATATACTTTTTTTCTCTATAAAACTTTCTCCTTTTTCCCCAGTAAACTAAATGCTACACAAAATGAATATTTATAGAAATTTTCTACGATAATTCTAATTTATCATATTAAAAAATATTAATGATTAGCGTACGCATTGAACAATAAATAAACATCTGACAAATCGATTAATAACAATTCTTTATTTAAATATTGATACCCATGCAATCGATGTAAATTTTCTTATGTAAAGACATTTTACGATCCGAAATATTCTTAATTTTAACAGTACTTTATTTTTTATTTTTATTGAAAGTTAATACGTTTTATTTAGAACTGTATAAAAATTATTTAAAATAAAAACGAGTTTTAATCGATTGCTGATTTTATAAATATATTTGTATTTTGAAAAATTTAATAAATCATACCGTGTTTCATTCGATTTTGCTGATTACATAAACAATTATGGAATATATATATATATATAAACTCGGCCATTTTGGGCTCGCAGGGGGTTGTGCCCCTTGATCCCTCTTGCTTACATTTCCGTTTCTTTCTCTTCTATATTTTGTATAAAGTGATCAAAATTTACAACGTAATTCTAAATCGGTCCGTATGAATATAATAACGTAATCACAAAAATCCTCTAAAATAAAATAATAAACGTTACATAAAATTAAGACATTTTTCGTTACATAAAATTGAGACATTTTTTCTAATGTGGGGTAGCCTAAGAATTACGTTGTAATTTATATATACAGTGAGTGGCATTAATCTTTGAACAATTGGAATTAAAATGAAAATACACAAAAACAAAAGAAAAAAAGGTATATTATGAATTTTTTTAGGCCAATAACAAAACAGAGAATCTCTTACACATGTACAGAAACGAAAAAGTCAGAAAACAAAAATTAAACACAGCGTCGGTTACGAAGAACAAAAAAATGGCGAAATCACGCGTTACATTAATCGTTGAACATATTCCAAATCATGGACAAATTCTCCCGTCTAGAACAGCAGGTGGAAACTTAATATTTCGTATGACCACCTTCGGCCTCCACAATGGCTTTACGCGGCATGGAAAAAACCAACTGCTCTAGGTACTGGACCGAAATCTTTGCCCGTTCTTCTTGTAGACGATCTTTTTCAATTCATGCTTGTTCGAGGCCGGCCTCTCTCGAACTTTGCGGTCTAAATAATCCCACAGGTGCTCAACTGGATAACAATTTGAGGACTGTGGCGGCGTTTTGAGGACCTTCGGGAAGTTGTATAAGAGCCGCTCACGCGTACAATAAGCAATATGCTTCGGATCGTTGTACAAACAAAGGGAATTCAGAATTCCAAACTTCTGCGCACTGCGACAAAGATTCTTTTTCAGGATTTCTCTGTACATAGCAGCATCCATATTCCCTGAGATAAATTCCAATGTACCTGCGCTATTTGCGGCAAAACAACCCCATACTTTAATATTTCCGCCACCGTGTTTTATTAAGGCAGTTAAGTTTTTACTTTCCAGCTCTGTATTGGGTTTACGCCATACTCTGACTTTCCCATCACTGCCAAGCAGGTTGAACTTCGATTCATTCGTAAGAAGGACATCACAACAAAACTTTTCTGGTTTGAACAAACTTTTTTGCGAATTCGAGACGCTTTGGTTTGTTCGCTGCGGTAATGTAGGGTTTTCTATGAGTTGCTCTCGAAAAGTAGCCCATTCTTTTCACTGCTCGGCGTACAGTTTCGGCCCAAATTGTTACACCTGCTCTTTGGGCTGGTTCACGACTTAATTGTGGTGCGCTTACCCGCGGAATTTTTTCGATTTGCCACCTGATCCAGCATTCATCGGTCTCAGTTAATTTTCTCAGTTGTCCTTTTTGCGGAATTGAATGGATGCGATTTTCTTATTTGAAGCGCCATAAAATCACATATACGTTGGTTCGTCGAATATTTAGTAACTTCGATATTTGACCTCCTGCTAAACCTTCCTCATAGTTCGAAATTACGAGTTTACGGATCGCAAGAGATGTTGGCCTTTACACGACATTCTTTCGTATATCAAGCACACTTTTTTAAATCGTGACGAATTTACACTATTTCATGGCGAAATCTTTTCATGCACTGGTTCCTACGTAGGTACACGTGCACTGTATCAATATGAAGCACCCTGGTAAAACTTATTACTTCTTCGCACTCGATCTTTTTTACGTGTTCAACGATTAATAATGTAACACGTCATTTTGTCACATTTTCACGTGTGCTGCTCTAACTTCCGACCTACTGCATTGAACTAGCTTAAATTTTGGTGAATTAGACTTCGATATATTCTCTTTCGTTTCACACAACAGTCGCATATTTCATTCAGCCATTACCAAGGTATAGGCCTTTCCCCACCCCCTATTGGTGTGTTGTTGTTCAACGATTAATGCCACTCACTGTATATCATATTCTTCATTTGACGTTCAGTTTATGTAGTATTCAGTTTGTGTTGGAGTAAAAAAGTTGATTTCGTAAAGAGAGCATCATTTTAATTTTACTAGTCATTCATGCGTACACAGTTGGTTATTCTTTTTTTGCTTGTTTGCACATCATATATGATAGTGAATTTTTTCATCATTTTTTTTTTCTTTTTTCGAAGGAGGCTCTTTATTCAAGTTTAGTCCTGGGCCCCGCAAATCCTTAATCCGCTTCTGTTGACAACAAATTACGTCTGTCAGCAGAGTTGGACAGTATTCGTATTGTATATTTGTGTAAAGTATTCACGAACACTGCACGGATGTTCACGCAAATAAAACGATAAATGTTTTTTGTTTTTTTTAAAATTCTACTGTTTTTTTTATTTCATCAATTCCTTCTTATATATTACTTGTATTTTATTTAAATAAAATCTCTGCAAAAGTACACCGAAGCTGCTCCAGCCGTTTAATTTTTGACTAATACAGAATTTTTTTTATTATTAATTTATCCTGGTAATTTGTTCAGTTTAAATTTTACGGCCTATTCTTCCTTTTTTTTTCTTTTCTTTTTCTTTTTTTTTTTACATAGAAAGATTTAATGTGGTTAACGGTGGAAACCATCCAATTAAGTTTTGGTTTCCTCCCCTCCACATTGTACAATCATTAATCTTTATCTTAACATATTATAATATTAATATAAATTGATATTGTATTTTCTGTATTCCAGTTCCTTTTTGGCCAAATTATTGAATATGTTTATTTTTTTCAGCACCAATTCACCATAGTCCTCCGCGATCTCCATATTTAAAATGTTACATCCATTCAGGATATACACTGTCCTGCTCACTACATCTAATGCAATTTTCCGTTTCTGCTACTTAAATCTTTTGAGATATATTTTGAAATTCCCATGGCCTGGTATAAATTGTACACTGAAGAAATTTGGCGTATAATAATTGTTGTTTAATCTCTCCTTGAATGTTGGGAAAAAACCTTTCGTTATTCTACTATGATTCGTCCACACCGCTTCAAACTTCTCCACATATTTTTCTATGATAAATTTTTTGAATTGTCTGTCTGTTATTATTTTATTCCCTACTCTATATTTTTTGTTTATATATGTGATTTTTTCGAAAGTTTGTTCTACCTTTAATTCATTTTTAATTGCAAATATTGTGGATATGTTTTTCTATTTCTAAGTATAAAGGTAATATTCCAGCTATGACTAATGCATTTGTATAATTTATTGTGTTTTGTAAGCTTTGATTAGTTCGATTGTTATGGGGTTCTATGTATGCTTGGTAAAAATTTTTGCAATTTATTGATCTTTAGCATATCCTTATAAATAATACTACTATATAATAGATAGTCTATTTTTTCCTTATAGATATAGATACAGTGGTAAATATCTGTTAAAAATTGCAAAGTCGAGACTAAAATTTCGAGTGTCGTATTTTCGGCGATACGGAAGAAGTTGTGTGTTGTGGTTTAATGATGATAGTGACAAAGACTAATTCTATTTATTTCATTTATTTATTAATCTTGGTAAAATACGAATTTATTGTTCGATAAATCATTAAATATATGATTTTTTATTAATAAAATAGTACTCGTAAGTCTAAACACGAAGTTTCCCAAAAACGAATTAGTTTTTCATTTTTTTCACGAAAACTTGGAAATATTGTTTTGTACAGAGGAGCGTAAAAAACGTTTACATTCAAATTCGGTGATTGCATGTCTGAAGAAACACAGCTAAAAGAAGTATTTTAGTTTTATTTGTTTTTTAAAAAGTTGGGTTTGTATTTGAGAATCGTAAAAATACTTTATTTTTATGTAGGTGAATACATCCTGTTTGTTAAAATGGTATAATAAAATAAACTTTAATAACAAACAATATAGATCAATAAATTAGATAAATACCTATTTAGAAACGTTTGCCCGAAAACGTTTCTAAATAGGTATTTATCTAATTTATTGATCTATATTGTTTGTTATTAAAGTTTATTTTATTATACTTTATTTTTATGATTTTTACTTCGTAGCGCTTGAAGAAAAAAAACACCATTCGTTAATTTTTGTTTTTACTATTAAAAATAAATTTGAGATTATTAATAGCTGAAATTTGGTGTGAACTTTTTTTTATTTGGTACCGCCAAGTGTCGATAAAAAACGCTTTGGGAGCAGATTCGGAGATTAAGTATGCTTATCCGCCTATACTCTTTGCGTAAAATAGTAATTTCTGCGTTAAGTACAATAAAAATTTACAGAATTGCAAGCAATTAAATATTCTTGCAACGAATTGAAAGTTGTAAAATCTTTCCAAAGAGGAAAGAGTCTTCAGAGGCAGATTCGGTTTTTACAAGTTCGCTAAAAAAATAACACATGCACGATGTTTAAGTTTGTTACATATGTGCGGATATCGGTATGTGTATGTTTTTATAATATTTTTTTTTCATTCCTGCTGTGAATACAAATGCAGTGTGTGTGTATATATGTATATATATATATATATATGTATATATATATATATATATATATACGTATGTTCGTATGTGTATGTGTGTAATTAAAGATACGTTGGTGTATCATTTCTATACCAGTATGTTCTTCCTAATTCCACACACACACACACACATGCACACGTTGTATAAATACTATGTAAGCCTGCATTAGACGTTTCTGGCTACGCTATTGTGAACATGAGGAGAAATAACCGAACGAAATAGAATATAAAAATTGAAATTTAGAAATAGGACTACCGAAATATTTGGCCGCCACGTAAGTTACATAAAGCGGAATAAAATTCGGGTCAGTATTATTTTGCGCAAAAAATATTTACCGGTCAAACTGAATATCGAGAGAATTATTCGGTTATTTTAAAAGTTGATGTATTCGGTCAAATTGGTGCGTGTTCCATTAGTACGATCTGTCAAAAACAGGTGATGCTAGCAACAGCGGTTTGACGATTATTAGTCGTTAACATCTGTGCTCATCTCTTCTGGCATCCAGACAGATATTTTTGGCACCTTCCATTCTGCTAACTTTGTGTTATTTCCCCTTTACGTTTTTTATATATATATATAATTTCTTGCAATTTAACGCAAATTAATTCATTTTACGAATTAATTCCTTATGACGAGGCGCAAACGTTCATCGACATCTACTTTTTTTTAGATATTTCTTCTTTTTGACTTCGTCCGCAGTTACTTAAATGAACTTTTATTGTCGTCACCATTATACGTAATTAAAAGTTCGGAAGTTGTAAAAAGTAAAAGATATCGCTGCGAACCGCCGAACAAGTGGTGTTGGTTTATGCAGTTGAAATTAATCGGACTGTATAGTTTTTCATCCGGCTAATCCATAACCTCTAAAATCTATCGGAACTAGTTTTACCGATTAACATTTCCATTACCCTAAAATGACTCTTAAGTATTACCTTTATCTTCCAGTAATTTTAACGCGTTAACAGCGACCATCATCGGTAGATTACATAACTGGTTCGCTTAAAATTTTTTCTACGTTTAAAAATATTCCTCATTTTTCTTGTTTTTTAATTATTGAAATAACTCCATACTGAAAAGTTGTATTTGTGATTCTAATCATATCCTTTTCGAATGTTCTGCACTCCTTAGCGAATGCTCCCTTCTATGCGCCCAGCTTTTGGCTTTGGGTCTTGCTGCTCCCTTTAATGCTACGTATATCGTTTCCTTCCGATTGCTTTCAGTTGTTCCGCTACCGCTGTCCTTTGTGAGTTTCATTTCTGACCGCCTGGCCATTTAGTGTTCTATCTATTGAATTATCATGTGGTTGGGTCAAGGCCACTGGCGCGTCCGAGGTAGGGTAAAAAAAAATATGCGCAGAAATTTTATGATTCTTTTTTAACACTAAAAAATATGATGTGATTAAAAGCTATTATTTTTCGGTGATTTTTAGTTTTTCTAAGAGTTTTACTTCAATTATCTTACCAAGCCGGTTTAGCAACTGCAGTTAATTGTATACTTTTTCCCCCCCGACAATACCATAAATCTTGACTGAAATTTTTAATTAACAGGATTTCAGGCAGAGAGTTCGTTAATAATATATAATGCTTTTTACATAAGTGCCTGCTGCATTTGTGACGAGTAAATTATGTTAACCAGTATTTAATATAGGTGCTACTAGCGGAATTAAAAGGAACCGAATATTACTACGCAGTGAAATGCCTGAAAAAAGATGTTGTGTTGGAAGATGATGACGTTGAATGTACTCTGATCGAAAGGAAAGTATTAACGTTGGGTAGTAAGCATCCGTATCTGTGTCATCTGTTTTGTACATTTCAAACGCAGGTAATTTTAATTGTTTACAAATGTTATTTTCGTAAAATATTGACGCGTCAGAATTTTACGGTTTTTTTCGGTTTAGTTCCTAAATTTACGTTTTAGGAAAAATCAAACTATTAGCATTTACAAAATAGAAATTTTACATATAGATACAAAAAATCATCGATGTTAACGTAAAACTATTTCAAGTCAGGTTTTAAAACGTCTAACGTGAACGAAACTGACGCAGAAGTTTCTCGAAAATCCGAAATGCATTTAAGTAACTGCAAAATTAATAGAGATTCATACGGTTTTCCTAATACACGATGGAATTTTAAAAATCGTCATTGTTCAAAGAATTCCCTTATTAGTGATAGTCGCATAAAGGAAGTTCTTGATTCTCTAAAAGATAAACAGCCTTCTCCGGTAATAGGTATTAATAAAGTAATCTATTTCGTTTTATACTTATATTCATTATAATTGCGAACAAAGCCGTGTCCACAGGGGAGGGCGGTTTAGCCCCCTCCCCCATGAGAACTGAAGTAGTTATTATAAATACACAAAAATCGGAAAGAAATCAAAAATTTAAAAAAATATTGATGATTTTTTAGGGTGTTTTTACATTTAAAAAAAAGAAAAGAAAAAATATGCTCCATATTTTTAGGTACTTCATTAATATTTTATGCAAAATTTTTTATTACGAGTATAACATATGTAATTTTTATTAATGTTTATAATGTAATTCATTTATAAATATTATTAGTATGCAAATCAAAATGATGGAAATGATTAATAGTATGAATATTAGTGAAAAACGTATTGCTATTTATAAAATAAATATGTAAAGAAAGTTTTCACCCCCCCTCCCACCTCTTCAAAATTCTGGGCACGGGCCTGATTGCGAATATTTAAGAATTAAACAGCGGATCAACAACCCGATAGTTTTTAAACACAAATTTAATTGCAAGAAACATATTGCACATGAACTTGAAATTTTATTTTCTACACACGCGATAATTTAATATTATCGCGTGCGCTTCCTTTATTCTTTTTAAAATGTTATATAATACACGCAGCTAATTTTATAACGTTAATGTTTTTATACGAAGTATGTACTTCCAATTCACAATTGTGATAATTATATATATATATATATATATATATATTAAAAATAACAATAATGAATCAAAAAATACCGATAATTTTTATTATAATTTTTTTTGCAGCAAATTGATTTTCTAGTGGGCACTGCTTTATGAGAATTTACTGTCGCAGCTGCTTGCGACAGTAAAAATTTGCAGAAACTTTTCTGAACTAAACACTTGTAAGGATCTCTAGACAATAACGTTCGTGATTACTTGCAAATGAACACTTTTTTTTTTTTTTTTTTTTTGTGTGTTCGTCCACAAGGACATTGGCCCAAGAACAAAGGAAAAAGGACGCAAGGGACTCAGATCTTTACACGATCAGAGATAGCTGACAAAAAGGAATCAAGAGCCTGGACAACAGAAGGAGAAGGAAGGGAGAGAATAAACGAAGCAATGTATGGAGTGGGAATACCAATTTGTAAAAGGAACTTAAAAATTGAAGGCAGTCCTTGAGAATATTTTTATTATAGAATATGCTTGGGAGTCATTAATTTACACATAATTATTGTTATTTTTTTTTCTTACAAATAAATAGTGAATCTGTGCTTTTGTTTTTCCATTCTTCTTCTTCTTTTTCGTTATAATCTATTTGACGATTGTTGTGACCCTTGATAAATATGTCTGCATTCTTCTTTTTAGTTTTGGGCCGCCACGATCGTCCCTTTAAAGTCGTTTTTTTTTTTTTTTTAATGCTGCCCATCATTAGTGTATAATAAATATTTTACGAAAAATTTGGAAATTAAATTTTTCTATATACATGACTACTTTTACTCGTCAAAGGAAAAACTGAAAAAGAGTTAGAACGCCAAAAACAGTTGGAGATATTTATTTCGAAAAACAACAATTGGCTTCCACGTAGAGAGCGTCTTATCTCTAGTATGATCATTTAAACGAAATACTTAAATTATATAAATACCGACATACAATTAATTAGTTGCAACATTACTGCACTGATTGGGTGATTTAATCTTTTGGCAGAAAACGGAAAAACAATTATTTAACAACGTGACTAATGTGAATCACATATCGTGGAAAACTTTATAATTCTGTTTTGTTTAATTTTTATATCTGAAAGTAAAATTATACGAAAGATTTTGTCCATTTTAATACCGTCCACCGTTATAAATGCTTACAACAAATACAAATTAGTTAAAGATGTAGGAGCACAGACAAGTGGACATATACAAATTAATCTAAATTTATTTAATATCAGTCGGTTTTGTTTGATTTTAAATCTGAATAGGAAATTATACAATAAAAATATATATATATATATATATGAAAACCGTTGACCCCCCTTTTTAGAACCAATCGCATAATTTTTCATTTAATTATATATTAACCGAGCTTTGCTCGGATCTACTCGGAACTTGCAAATCGATGAATTTTAGTAGGTTTTACAAGCAGTCAAACATATTTAGCACTATTATGCGCGCATGATATGAAAGCTATATTTTTGTTTACATTGTACTATTTCAATTTTGAAGTATATCCGCGTTACAAATATAAACCAGAAATATTATTACAAATTATCATCTATATAACTCTTTAACGAACGAGTCTATACTATTTTTCCACCGTGCGATATTTTCCCCGAAACGAAAAAAAGAATAAAAAATAAAATAAAACAATTGTTTTTATTGGCGAATCGTTTTTTTTTTTACTACCGAAAAATGTGAGCGATTGCTTCCGTCAACAACAGGTAACCGAATACACTTGCACTTGTCTTATGTTTTATCGATTGCGGTTTTATTCGTGATATTTTATTTTTATTTTATTTTATTTAATTATTTAATTTGCGATGTTGTACCTGAAGGGAAAAAAAATAAATCAGACATATTCCGCGCCGATTAATATTTTTGTTATTTTCTATTTCCACTTTAACGATGTCAACTTGAAATAACGATATAAACGGTCTATAATATTTTCAAACAAATAAGAATATAAATATTATTTTGAACTCTCCTGTAATCTATGATGATAGTAAACGTTCCGCTCCCACATTTATATGAAGTTTTTTAGTTATGTAAGTAATTATTACCTGTTCGTTTGATTTTAGTCGCATTTATTTTTCGTGATGGAATATTTAAACGGCGGCGATCTGATGTTCCATATTCAGCAGTCGGGAAGATTTGACGAGGGTAGAGCTAGATTTTACGCGGCCGAAATCGTTTCTGGATTACGATTCTTACATAAGAAGGGTATAGTATACAGGTAGTGCGCAACTTTGTATAACCATTTCGTCTGTAGCGATTATGATCAGAATAACGACAAAATCGAAGTAATCAGTTTTCAAAACAATTCACATCTATACCCAATAAAACGGGAAATATAAATCTATTATTAAAATAAAATTTCGTAGTAACAAATTTTAAATTATAAATATAAAACAAATTAATGCCCCTCGGTAACTAACGAAAATTTTTTTTTCACATTTTTTTCTCTTGTGGCTTTTTATATAAATTACTATTTTGGAAGGTGTAGGAAATTGTTTTTTTTTTTTTTTTTTTTTTGCTTTGTTTTGTTTATGCGTTCTTCAGTTATTTTAGTGGGAAGTTATATTACGTTTTTTGTGTTAAGAATTGTGACACATTTGTTATTTATGACGGTTAATTGTATACGATCGATTGTAGCTTTATTACAAATAAACGTTATAGCTGTGTTGAGAACCTACAGACGGGCGGGCGGTTGCCTTGCGAGTTCTCCGTATGTTATTTAAATAAAAAAAAAATATATACCTATATAAAACAATTTCCTTCAATAAATTGAAATAACTTACTTTAAAAACGTTTTCGGGTATAGCCCACCATTAATTAACAATACAGAGTGTACTTGATTAAAACTAAAAGCACACTGCGGAAAAATATTGTGAGGACTGTGTGTGTGTGTATATACAGTTGTGGTCAAAAGTTTCCGAGCAAAATTATTTTGTGATTTAGTAATGCAAAAAAAGGTGCAAAGTCAAAATACGAATGTATCATCTTAAAGAGTACTTTCGTAGTACTAATTAAATGCACAATACGACAATTTTATCTAATCATTATCAACTATTTATAATAAAAAAAATATACTTTTGAAGTTTCCGGCCCCAACTTTCAAGAAGCCATGATTAGCTCTGTTTTTTGTACATTATTGATTGTGGACATGTGTATAAATACTAACGACTTTTCTTTGTTTCGGTGTTACTACTCAGTCAAGATGCCGAAACACACGTCTTTAGACAAACGTGATGTAGTTTTGAAATAAGTTTCACGTGAAATAGCCAATCTTTTGGGCATCGGAAAATCGACACTGTTAACGATATAATAAATAAATGGAATGTCTACATGTAAATGATAAACCGGTTTCTGGAAGGCCGCGAAAAACAACAAATCGTGTCGATAAAGTGATTAAAAGAAAGGCTGTCGCAGACGTGCAAAAAAAAGTATTGCGATCATTGCACGTGAATTACGTAACGAAAATTTGGCTGATATTAGCCGAAGTACTGTTTCACGTAGACTGAAAACAGTGGGACTTTTTGGACGCGTTCTAGTTAAAAAACAACCATTGATCAGTAAAAAAAAAGAAGTAAGAAAGCCAGATTAGAATTCGCGAAAAAATACCAGAGCCGGACGATAGAAGATTGGAAAAAAGTGCTGCTTTCTAACGAAACTAAAATCAATTTGTTTGGAAATGATTGTTAAATTGTATGTTCGACGACCAAAAAACACTAGAAATACTTTTCGGTATCAAAAACAACAACTGTGAAGCATAGTGGAGGTAGTACAATGGTTTGAGGTGCATTTTCATGGAAAGGTGTCGGTTCGATTTTCAAAATTGAAGGTATCATGGATGCCGCTATATATAGAGATATTTTATCGGAACAAATTATGTCCGTCGAAATTTACCTCGAGGATGGATTTTTCTCAACAAGACAATGATCGTAAACATCGATCGCAGCTCCTCCAGAAGTTTTTCAGTACAAAAAATATTCGAGTTTTAGAATGACCGAGTCACAATCTGCAGACTTAAATCTTATGGAACATTTATGGCAAGAGCTAAAAGTAAGATTAGGAACTGAAAATTGTCCGAAAACAAAGATGTTCTGTAGGACAAAAAGTTCAAGAAGAGTGGAGAAATGTTCCTCCTCAAGGTAAAATCGTTAAACTAATCGAATCGATGCCATACCGATGTGCCACCGTAATAGCTCTTCAAAAGGTACGGCTAGCAAGTATTGATAGAAATATATCGTTCATCATCACGGAGAATGTCTTTCTTTTAGTTACTGTGTTTTTTCCCCCATATATAGTTTATAATAATTGTTTAAATATTATGAACACGCCTAAAATGTTATGTTTATTATAAATAATTAATAATAATTTTCATAAAATGTTCGCATTTTACTTTTGAATAGTGTAATAAAAGTATTCTAAGATGATGTACCCACAGTTTCACTTTGCACCTTTTTTAGGATTCCGTATACATATAATGTACGGAATCCTTATAAGATGGTACACGAATGACAAAAATATCAAATAAAAATCAATAATTCACGAACGGCTTGAATTATAAACTTGAAATTTGGAATATAAATTACAATTAAAATTATCTTTAAAACGATCTATAACTTGAAGATGACTGATTACCCTGGGCGGAAAAAAACCCAAAAAACCGTCAAAAATATATAATATGGTACATAAAACGACCTCAAAAATCACTTAAAAAATCATAACTCGTCACTAGATAAACCTATAACGCTGAAATTCAAAAAATAAACTACAACGCAGGAGTACTTTCATAAAATCAAAAAATTACGGTACAAAAGTTATGTAAAGTTGTCCAAAAGTTCAAAAAACCGCAAAAAATGACGTGTCTCCCCCCCCTAGCGCCGCGAATATTGTAGTTAAAAATTTTAAACGCGGCTGAAAATACGCGCATCCCCGTATATTTCTCTAGTTTGAAACATCCGGATTTCCAACTTTAAAACTGGACCCTCGGGGCGACGAAAGTTCGAAATTTTGTAAAAAAATATTTTTTTTTTTCGGACTTTCGATATATTGATGGAAAGATCGCTATTTGTCGGGAACGAAACCGTATTTCATTTCCTTAACGAAACTTTCAAAGTTGCCGTAAAGTTCAAAAAAGCGCAAAAAATGACGTGTCTCCCCCCCCCTAGCGCAGCGAATATTACCGATAAAAATTTTGAACACAGTTAAAAATATGCGATTCCACTTATATTTCTCTAGTTCGGAACATTCGAGTTTCCAGCTTTAAAATCGGACCCTCGGGGCGCAGAAAGCTCGAAATTTTGGGAAAAATTTTTTTTTTTCTTAGGCTTGTGATATATCAATAGAAAGATCCCTATTTGTCGGGAACGAAACCGTATTTCATTTCCTTAACAAAACTTTCAAAGTTGCTGTAAAGCTCAAAAAGACGAAAAAAATTGCGTGTCCTCTAGCGCTGCGAGGATAAAAGTAAAAAATTTTAAACCTGGGTAAAAATATGTGCTTCCTTGCATATTTCTGTCATTTGGAATATCCAGGTCTTCAGCTTTAAAAATAAAACTCCGGGGCTTCGAAAGCTCAAAATTTTGTAAAAAAATATTTTTTTTTCCGGGCATGTAATATATCGTTTGAAAGATCGCTACTTATCAGGAACAAAAGCTTATATCATTTCCTTTACCAAAAAATTCAAAGTTGTCGAAAAGTTCAAAAAAGCGCAAAAAATGACGTGTCTCCCCCCCCCCCTAGCGCAGCGAATATTACCGATAAAAATTTTGAACACGGTTAAAAATATGCGATTTCACTTATATTTCTCTAGTTCGGAACATTCGAGTTTCCAGCTTTAAAATCGGACCCTCAGGGCGCAGAAAGCTCGAAATTTTGGGAAAAATTTTTTTTTTTCTTAGGCTTGTGATATATCAATAGAAAGATCCCTATTTGTCGGGAACGAAACCGTATTTCATTTTCTTAACCAAACTTTCAAAGTTGTCGTAAAGTTCACAAAAGCGTGAGCTCTAATTTGCAGCCCCCTCTTTGGGATGTGAGTATTATAGCTATACATTTGGAACATGGTAGAAAATACATGACTCCACGTATATTTCTCTGATTTGAAACAACCGGTTCCCCAACTTTAGAATGAGACCCGCGGGGCACTGAAAATTAAAAATTTTGAAAAAAAATATTTTTTTTCTAGAGTTTGTGATATATCATTAGAAAGATCGGTATTTTTCGGGAACGAAACCGTATTTCACTTTCTTATCGAAACATTCAAAGCTGCCGAAAAGTTCAAAAAAGCGCGAAAAATGAGGTGTTAGCCCCCTAGCGAAGCGAATATTATACCTAAAAATTGTGAACACGGTTAAAAATATGCGCTTCTTCGTATATTTCTCTGGTTTGAAACGTTCAGGTTTCCAGTTGTAAAAGTAGACCCCCAAGGCGCCGAAAGCTCAAAATTTTGAAAAAAAATGTTTTTTTCTTGGGGTTGTGATCTATCATTAGAAGGATCGTTATTCGTCGTGAACGAAACGTATTTCCTTTTCTTAATGAAATTTTCAACGTTGCCGAAAAGTTCAAAAAAGTTCGAGCTCTAATTTATAGCCCCCTCTTTTCGACGCGAGTATTATAGCTATTAATTTGGAACAAGGTAGAAAATACGCAACTTCGCGTATATTTCTCTAGTTTTGAAAATCCAGGTTTCCAGCTTTAAAATTAAACTTTCGGGGCGCCGAAAGCTCGATATTTTTAAAAAATAAATTTTTTTGCAATAGCTTGTGATATATCATTAGAAAGATCGCTATTTGTCGGGAACGGAACCATATTCCATTTTCTTAACGAAACTTTCAATGTTGCCGAAAAGTTCAAAAAAAACAAAAAAATCACGTGTCTCCCCCTTGGCTCCATGAATATTACAGCTAAAAATTTTGAACGCGGCTAAAAACGTTCACATCCCCTTATATTTCTCAATTTTGGAACATCCAGGTTTCCAGTTTTAAAATTCGACCCTTGGGGCACCAAAAGTTCAAAATTTTGAAAAAAAAAATTTTTTTCTTCTAAGGCATGTTATATATCACTGGAAGGTTCGCTATCTGTCGGAAAGGAAACCGTATTTCATTTTCTTAACGGAACTTTCAAAGTTTGCCGAAAAGTTCGAAAAAACGGTAGAATTGATTTTTGACGCGAGTATTATAGCTAATAATTTTTAGGAAAGTAGAAAATATGGACATCCATGTATATTTCTCTGTCTTGGAACATTTAAGTTTCCAAGTTTAAAATTAGTGTCTTGGGGCTCTGAAAGCTCGAAATTTTGTAAAAAAAAAAATTTTTCAAGCGTATTGGAAAGCGCTATTTTTCGGGAACGGACCCGTATTTTATTTTCTTAACGAAACTGTTTGAAATTTACTAAAAGTTCATAAAATTGTGAAAAATAACGTGTAGCCCCGCTTGTAATTTATGTATTGTAGTTCAAGATTTTGAACAAGGTTAAAAAAATGTGCGTCCCGTTTATTTATTTACTTTGGAACACCTGGGTTTCCATCTTAAAATTCGGAACCTTAAGCGCTGAAAGCTCGAAAGTTTCATAAATATTTTTTTTCCGGTCACGATCGATGGAAAGATCGCTACTTGTCGAGAACGAAACTATAAGTTATTTCCTTAACGAAAATTTCAAACCTTGATGTTCCAAACTTGAGAAATATATGTCGAAAAGCATATGTTTAACCGTGTTCAAAATGTTTAGCTGTAATACTCGCGGCGCTAGAGGGAAGGGTTTGAATTTTTTGGCAACTTTAAATGTTTCTAAATACGGTGCGGAATTATGTTTAGAGACTCCCGTGGAGCTGGCGTACGAATTTCGACTGTTACTGGTTGAATATTGAATGGTAACATTATCTGTTGAAAGTTAATATCCGCACGAACGGCTAATATTATTCCCCGATGCGCACAACTAGCAAGCACCGGATTTGATTCGAGAACTTTATAGTTTTTTAGTTTTAAATGTTGGTTTTGTTTTAAGTGGGTTTCTTGAATGCACGGAATAAACGGGTTTGTTAATCGGTGTTATTTTTCTTTTGGCTTTATCGAAATACGAGACTGCAGCGGTTTTTAGAATTTGGTTCGGATTGTTATAATTTGCGTTAGTAGTGTTTGTACGAGGGCTAAGAAACAGAACGGGATTGCAGGTTTCGGTTTGGTTATTTTCATTACGGCTTGTGTTAGTGTTGTTATGAACAGTAATGAAAGGAACGGACTCATCGCATTATTGTTTAGGTGGTACGTCCGCCTGATGAAAAACAGATGCGAATAGTATTTCGATTTGTTAAACAATTTAACGCACTATGCTAGTAAATAAATAAAAAAAAAATATTTAATAATGGTCTAACGTACTGAGAGAGTCGAAAGAAAATACCGAATTGTTAAAAAATCATCTCAGTAAAACGGCAGTCTTTGTCACATCGCGGAACTATATCGACCTTTTTTAGTAAGGCAACCAGTTCGTCTTTCAACCGAAAGAAGTTTGATAACAAAATGACCAAATCGGCTCGAAATTCGATTTTCAAATTAGTGACATTTACAAAATTCGTAAACTATAATTTCGATTACCGTGTCTCTCCCTCCCATTCGCCGAGAATCCAGGATGCAATCACCAACGTACACCAACCTGCCAGCAGGGAGCACCAACATTCTAGCAGCCGCAGCAGAGTGATACGTAGCATCAATATTATTTTTAATTAATATTTTTTGCGTGTTTTCGTTTATATATTTATTAAATGTCTTTAACGGTCGGCTATTCAAGAAAGATAGGTGTAGGGATTAACAAAATTACACATTTTAAAAAATCATAAAACCTTAATAATAGTATTATTAAATCTAAACCAATAAGTTAAAAAAATAAATAAAAATTAAATAAATAAAAAGGATTTAATTAATTTTTCTTCATAACCATTACATTGCACTTCAAATTAGTCTAAGTCTTCGATTCAAATTACTATTTTGCTTTACTGTTTTAAATTATTATTAGAAAAGATCTCTGAAATTTATTAATATATTAAATTAAAATAATAAAATAAAAATGGAAGTTTATTCAAACAAATTTTCTTACATACTAAATAATTATAGTTGTTGTTAACTTTCATACGGAATCCTCAGCGCATGAAACCTCATGCTTGACTGAACTTGTTTCATTATTAAATCACAAAATTATGTTTGGCCGGAAACTTTTGACCACAACTATAGATAAAGAAAAATAATAATAGTCAGATGGCGGTAGAACTTCAAAAAAAAAGGTGAAAAATATCGTTTGTTACTAACATGTTGGCGTTTATTTTATTTCAAAAATATATTATTATTTCTTTTTAATTAATCATTTTAGTTAACAAGAATTATTCGAATTCTATTACGCTTTTATAATATTCTAAACGATGACTGAACGGTAAATATTGAACCAATAGTAATTGATAAACTGTTGCGCGTTGTGTTAAAATATTTTTTTGAATTTTTAAAAACTTACAAGTACTTCCTGATTAGTTTCGGGAGCATTATGTATCACTTAGGTTTAAAATTAAAACTGTAACTTGCCGAAGGGAAAGCCGTTTGATATTTTGTATCGCACGTAGTCGTCGATGATTTAAAAGATCAATTCGGTCTCGTAATTATAAATTGCCAACTCGATATAAACTTGGTGGTGACCTCCGCACTCCCTACTTTTTTTTACATCGTTGTACTAAATAATTTTAAATATAACTAATAACTACGCAGTACAAAAAATTTTAAAGGTTATTAGAATAATGAAAGGAAGTGCGATATTAATTTTCTGTAAAAATGCCTGTTGAATTTATGTCACATTTATTAGAAATAAAGAAACTCTAAGTGAAACTTGAACATTTATTCTTTATAAAAAAGTAACTTGATAAGAATTGAATTCAATTTCCTCACCTTTTTACTTGAAAAAACTCGGTTATTAATATGTCGAAGTTTTTAACATTTTATGGACATATCTGTCAAATATGCGAGCCTGACAACTGACCGACCAATCTATTTTTTTTTTCTCTTATTACTAAGTCATGTTTGTCATCAGATATTTGCGTGGATGTAAAACTACGAAAGAAGTTCTGTGTTACCTCATTGACAGGTTAATAGGTAGAGTTGTTCTCCAACTAAATGCGAGTTCAATAAAAAAAAATCTAAAATAAGAAGTTTCATTATGTAAAAATTCAATTATCGTATTTGCGTGAAACTGTCAAATTTGAAATATTATTAAATTGCAAAAGGGATTTTTTTCTTTTCCTTTTTTTTTTTTACACTAAGTCGAACCTTATTCTCATTATTCGTAGCTGTTTATTTCGTTTATTCTAAATCTCTAGCTTTTGTTTTGTCAAATCTGAAACGACTAATATTCTAATTTAAGGGCAAAAAATTGAATGAGTTTCAAATATTCCAACTTATCATCGATTTTTCTCAGCGTGAATTCCAGGTAAAATTTACATTTAATAAAATGTCACTTTGCAAGTTTTGCATGACAATTTCCTTTTTATTAGTTTTTCCATTTATTTACTTGTCTTTTGTTAACTTTAACAATCACGTTATTACACTGAGCACAAGTGGCGCTCCTAAACATGTCAATATATAATTTTATCCTGTGAATTAATATTTTTCTATTTTTTTTTTTTTTTTTTTTTTTTCATTTCAAGCTTATTTTATTCGTGTTTATTGTTATAGTTTTATTATAAACGTATTGTTTGTCGCGATATCTGTCTTACGTCTTATAATTTTTCGTAAAACCACTTTGTAAACATTCGTGTCATTAAATAGAATATTAAAACCTTTTATAAATGAAATAACTGTAATTATTCGAACATCAGATAGGCACAGCTAAGAATTTTTGTAGAAATAATGAAAAAAGTAAACGAAAACATGATTATTCAGACGTTTGCCAGAAGTTGTATGTCGTCTGTTGTGGTATTATAAAGAGGACAAAACCAAAAATAGTCGTTTTTTTTTTATATTTTAATTATTACGAACATTAGAACATTTCTAATGTTAAATGTTTTTTTATTTAAATTTTAAATATTTCTATTAGAAAGTTTAATTCAAAACATACGTGTGTTGCGTTTTTTACGGTTTTTAGGTGAATTATTTTTAATGTTTTTTTTTTTTTTTTTTTGGTTTTTGTTAAATTTTTTAGAGACTTGAAATTAGATAACATTTTACTAGATTTTGAAGGACACATTCGCATTGCTGATTTCGGAATGTGCAAATTGCAGATATATTTAGATAGAACGGCAGATACATTTTGCGGAACTCCAGACTATATGGCACCTGAGGCAAGCATTTTTTTTACACCGTGAATGTCTTACGTGCGTAATCGTGACATAATGTGAAATTGCTTTCTTTAATACGTATTTTTGCGTTTTACAGATTATTAAAGGATTAAAGTATAATCAGTCGGTAGACTGGTGGTCTTTCGGTATTCTTTTGTATGAAATGGTAATTGGACAGTCGCCATTCAGCGGTTGTGATGAAGATCAATTGTTTTGGTCAGTTTGTAACGAACAGCCGCAGTATCCCAGATATTTATCAGCGCAAGTGAAGTCGTTATTAATCGCTGTACGTTTGGTTTATCTATTTATTTAAAATTTACAATTTTACATGTACATTTAATTACATCAAGAACAAATAATAATAAAGAATATATATATATACATATTACTTTAACTGTTGTTTAAAAAATATAGTGTTTAATAAAATGTAATATATGCAAATTCAGAATAATAATAATAATATTGCCAATGTGATAAAATATAAAATGTAGCAGAATCATTTTTTTATTGCATATTTGACAGTATATATATATATACACTAGCTTTTAACCCGTGACGTTGTCCGCGGAGAATTATTATTTCAAGTAAGCTGTTTCGACGTGAAAACAAATATAAATGAAAGAGATTTTATTATTAAATTATAACTATAGGTTTGTTTTTTTTTATTAGGTATTTACTTCTATATATATTTTTTATTATTTACTTTTATGTAATTATTTTTGTTTATTTACAATTACAGTAGTAAAATTTTAATTCAAAACATTTTTGTAAACAACGTTTTTCAGACGTTGTCCTGCCAGTGTATATTCATTTACTATTAAATATATATATATCTCAAATGGATGGCCTTTATATTACAATGAAAAGCTTTGTCGTAAAAAAATCAGTTAAGCGGTTTAAGCGTGAAAAGGTAACAGATAGACAGACAAACAAACGCACAGAGTTACTTTCGCATTTATAATCTCGGCAGCCCGTTGAGAGGCGTGACACTCAGCGTCTAAAGCTTGCCGTGCCTGAGTCTGTTCTAAGGTCTCTGAAACCTTTTGAGAGGAGTGACGCTCGCCATCTAAAATCTGTCTGGTCTGTGTCTGCTCTTGAGATTCCTCAGTTCTAGCTACTTTCGCAGCTCGAGCTCTGTTTACGCGCTAGATCAGATTTACGCCTGCGAGGCATATTGACAGTAAAAATAATAAGAATTTTTTTTTTTAAATCAAAATATAATACGTTTATGTAAATGTTTTAAGGAAATCTCCGGCCTGCTCACTAAGTGTACCTATATAACTATCGTTATGATTTAATAATAAAACCTCTTTCATTTATATTTATATATTGACGTCGAAACAGCTTACTTGAAATAATAATTTTCTGCGGACAACGTCGTCGCGGGTAAAAGCTAGGAACGGACGAACGAATGGCGACTATCGAAGATGAACAACACGTTTTAAGCTAGGAACGGACGAACGAATGGCGACTATCGAAGATGAACAACACACTAATAATAAAAGCTAGCTAGTAATTTTGTTTACATAACGAAACCGATTTCTGGCGTTCTGATGTTTCTTAGAATTTCCGAACAAAAACATCTGGCTGAATAAAATAACATACTTGTTTCCGATCGAAATTTACCTATTATGAATCGAAATCTCGAACGCGGATAAACAAAAAGCGTTTCGTCAATGAAATCGCGCTGAAGTCGAACACTTGCAGTTGGAACAATCTTTAATGGACACATTGGAATTTTCAAGAAATCGGAAGAACTCTGATATCACATCTACCGTGTGCTTGGCGGTGATCTTACAATCGTCGAGTGGACACGAATCCTTGGAGTTTATGAAAAACACGTTCGGTCTCAGATTATAATAATCCGGAAATTGCCACGACAAGCAATATAATGCAACTCGCGGCGCTGCATTCAGTCATTATATTTGACCGGCGCCAGTATTTGTCTTATTTTTGTAATTAATAACGATTATTATTGAGACTATCAATGTATGTTACACCTTGCTTATCCTGATTTTGTAAATGGACGTGCACGTCATAACCGTTTCGATCGGTATTGTAAAAAAAATTGTTTTATACCGTTCTCAGTGTTTTGTCGTTTTCTCCACTTTATGGGGAAAAAAATAATGAAATGTAAATATGCCGACAAATTCGCAAAGCCCAAAAACATATTCGTGAATTCAGTGTTTTCTTGTGAAGCGAAGAAAATGACAAAGTTCCGAAGAACCTGCCGGTAGACAATTTTTGTTTTTTTCTCTCTTTTTATCGCAATATATAAACCAGAAATCTGCATGAGAAATTTCCACAATCGATTCAGTTTTTTCGAATGATCGAAATTTACTATAAACACGCAGATATTTTTATAATCAGTTTACCTGTTGCTTGTTTGTTTCCGGTGATTGTTATTTTATCCTCTTCATTCTTGCTTCGGAACTAAGCTGACCGATCGATGATTTTCATTTGCGTGGTATTGTTTAATTTGCAAATAGCGAATAAATTAAGAACAATTATCACATTGAAATGTTATTCTACACTGTTACTTAATGAGCTTTATAGGTTATAGAACATCGCATAATAATTACTAATTATTACGCAAATAAGCGTATTTCTCAGCTGATAATAAATAATTTTATTTAAAAAATGCTTTTTTTTTTTTTTTTACAAGTGCTCATTAAAATTAACGATATTCGCGTTTTTTTTTAATAATAGCGCAGCGAGAATCAAAAGTTAAAATTTTCGAAATAACCCTTAAAATTAGTCCGAACATGAAAAAAACATACAGAAATACACGAATTACCGATTGTAAATATAATGGCCTTTTTTTGAAACATATTATAATGTTCTACGAATTAATTAAAGATTCACTCAAATCGTTCCCAGGTATATCTAATCTGAAATCAGATATTTCCAGAGAGATCTGACAAGTTCAAAAGGAAAAAAGTGACTCGATCTTCAATTAGGCTTAGTAGTTCGTGCTATTTTTTCGTAGTCTTTGTCGCTCTATCGGTAGAATGAAACCGTTCGTTGTACTTAATTTTAATAGCGTTTTATTAATAACGGCTAACATTAATGAAAAAATATATTGTAAGTGAGAAATCGTTCAATGGTTTTCGTTTTTTTTAAGCGCCCCCTAGTGTAAAAACTATTTTTATGATAGCATTTTAAATTTCAAACCCGTTTAAAAAATGAAACGTTGCTATTATCAGTACTTAACGATAGTACTTTCGATGAGCGTTAGTCAGTTTTCGGTAACAAAATTTTATGTGGTCCTGTTGATTTTCAGACGAAATCGTAGTTTTTAGAAAAAATATTTTATACCATTATTTTTGCTTTATAGAACATGCCGGCGTACGGCAGTATTTATCATTAAAAAATCGTTTCTTCGATGTAGAACATGAGTTAATAAAAACAAATAAATAAGGATTATAAATTATACATAAAGCGCAATTAATTGATACATATAAAAATACTTGATGACTAGTATTGACGGTACAAGAACCATAATCGTAGCAAAGCAAAATGTTACGATTATGATTCTTATAACCAAAATTAGTCAGCAAATATTTATTCATTAATTAATTATGTTTTTGTATTGATATGTTTTATTAAAATTAATAATATTTACACAATTTGTTATGGAACAACTTAACAATAAAGATTAATTTTTATTTATTGAAAAAAGAAATAGAAGATAATTGAAAGTATTTTACGCTTTTATTTTTAAAATGCGATTATTGTCTAATAAAGAGATGTGACACCTTTGTCCTATTTTACACTAAATATTAACTTTATAAATAGAAACCGTATCGCGTGCTTTTTCTTTCGTAACATTCTATCTTCTATTTTGTTAAAATAATAGCGAAAATTACGGAAAATGTTACGTAACTAAATGAACTTCTAAATGAACTAAATTCTAAGAAAGAAGCCGGTAAAACATCAATATACAATCATGCGGTTGGAAAGTATGAACCACAAAGCAGGAAGAGGAATATCTAAGATATCTCATCACTCGTTTTAAAAGGGGGACGAATGGGATAAAAAAAAAAAAGTCCACAACTGAAAAATATGTTATTCTTAAGACTGTTGAATAGTTGCAGTGTTGACATACAAAACGTAAGAAAATAACCAAGATTGCAGAATTGTGCAGAAGAAGGAAATCGTTTCCAAGTTGAAATAGATGTAAAATAAAAGTTCAGCAGTTTAATAGATGGTAAAGAAACCATGTAAAGGATAAGTATATTAAAGGAAAAAACTTATTTTATACCAGTTTAGAAACATAAAAATATAAAATTAAGAGCAATTTTTTGAAAAAAGAACAGCTGAAAAGTAATTATTTTTTCTTTTTTTCCTGAAGTAACCGTCTGATTCTTAATAAAACAAGATGATAAACTTATAATTTATGAGACTGTAAGATAATCGAATTTTTTTATTTTATTCTATAATATGATAATACAAAAAGGGCATTTCCATATTTACTCGACAAACTAATAATTTTATTTTTTAATTGTACGCTTTACGGAAACAAATTGAGTAATATTACTAAGCAAACACACAATGTACATTTAGCTTGCCAGATTTTTTTCGGCGGGACATTTCTACTTAATGCTGATTTAGCTAAATTTCTTCGTTCGTTTTACAGTTACTGGAAAAAGATGCTTCGAAAAGAATCGGTTCCTTGGGCTGCAATTCGGGCGATGATATAATGGAACACGCATTTTTCAGCGGAATGGACTGGAACCGGCTAGAGCGTAAGGAATTGGAACCTCCATACAAACCAAGAGTGGTAAATATTAAATTATTTTCAATTCATTTACCACCACATAAACTTGTAAATATAATGTAACGCATGTTTTTCATTCCCGTTCGTTTAACGTTTTTTCCCGTGTGCTAAAATATTAATTCTGGGAATTTTATTATTGATTTTTTTATTTTTACGTTTTAGTATATAAATATATGGCCCGCGAGAATCATACACTTAAAATTCACTTCTTCGCACAATATGTACTTAAAATCGCAAAAACGAGTGCGTAATAATAAATTACGTATCATTCCTTAACGTGTGTTCTGCGGTGACTAAAGCAACTTTGATATATATTAACTACGTATTTGTTAGAAATAGGCAAAATATAACCGGAACTAGTACGGTAGGAAAAGTAGTTCAACGTGTGGTAAGTTGATTTAGTTTGTAATTTGTACTATGTGACGATTAGAGTTTATTATTGTTGTTATGATTTATTCGCTTAATTATTTATTTAATTTTTAAATTCTACATTTAATACTAGCAAATACACCAGCCATTTCTGTGACATTTATATAAATAGCTTTTAAAAAGTAGCAAATAGAAATTCTTTAAATTCGCAAAATTGGCAAAAGTTGTTGACACGTTTCGGAGTGATATACATTTGAGGTTATTAATTTATTAATAATGACATTTAAGTTAAAAATATTAGTAACGATATGCATATATATATATATATATATATATATATATATATATAAACTTGCCCACTTTGGCCTCGCAAGGGGCTCTGCCCCTTGACTCCTCTTGCTTACATTTCTATCCCTTTTTCTTCTATACTTTGTATAAAATGATCAAAATTTACGTCATTCTTACCGGCACCAACATAAAAAAAAAATAACGTACTCGTCGCGATAGCCGAGTTGCTAGAGCGCTTGATTTCCGATATGGAGGTCACGGGTTCGATCCCGAGCGACGACGAACTTATTACAAGAATTAAATAAATAAATAATCGCTAATAATCACGTGGAAGGCAATGGCAAACCACCACGTTCAACATCATATGCGCGCTAGGTCAGTACACAGCAGACCCACACCGGACGGACTGCACTGGTAGCGCGATAACAAGCGGCTACTATCAGTTCGTGTGTACACCTGCGTTGCATATAACAATTGCCTAGTACACTATGCCTGTGTCTGTACAGCTGAAAATGTACGAATAGGTAGTCGCACCGACAAGGCTAAGCCTTTAGAACAAAGAAGAATCACAAAAATCATATTTTTATTTCCTTTAAATCAAATACATAAAATTGAGACTTTTTTTGAGACTTTTTTTCGATTACAAAATCGAATGAGGGCTGGCCTAAGAATTACGTTGTAATTAATATATATATATATATATATATATATATATATATATATATATGGGCAATAACGAAGTGTAGAAAAGTTTGAAGCATTAAAATATAATAAACGTTACATAAAATTGGAACATTTTTTCTAATGAGGGCCGGCCTATGAATTACGTTGTAATTAATATATGCGTATGTGTAGTAATGGTACGTCCAAATAATTAAAATAAAATAAATCGGTTATTAATTATTTTGAATAAAGGGTAATTACTTTTAAAAAAAATCGAATTAATCTATTTCCTTGAAGTTGTTAATGTGCTACAGCATAATTTAATAACGTTTTTTTTTTTAACTTTTTGAGTATTTCCAAGTTTTTAAAATATCAAACCATATTTAGATCAAAATGAACTTATTCGGGTGTCCCCATGAAAAATATTGCGAATCGGAAACATTCGAATTACTTAGGTTAGTGCTAAATATTGTACATTTTTGGTTTTGTTCTAAGTGCAGTATAAAAGTTTCAATTTAAAGGGTAGAGAGCTGAAATTTTTTTTTATAATTATTTCACAGTTGTAAGTGCAAAGTAATAAATCTTTCGGTATCACTTAAAAAACACGTGAGAATTAAAGTAAGTTAGAATTATTTTGACCTTTTAAGAGTACCTAATTTTTGTCAACTTTTGAATTTAAAAATTTTCAACGGTTATATTAGTTAGGATATTTTTTGTAAATTATGCCGTAAATAAATTGAATTTTGGATCAACCATGTGCTACATCAAACATTTTTTCTACACGGCTTCGAATAGTAATATTTTTAACGTGATTCGTTTGAAAAACCAATACTTCAAAAGTAGCAAATTTATAGAGCGCTTGTCGAAACTGTTTCGATCACTTCTAGATATGTGACAAAGTTTTAACACATCACCTTCCGTAACACTTTACTAATAGTTTTAAGTTTGTTTGTTTTTTTAGAAATAATTCATATTATTTTTTTGTTCTTCAAGAATCGAGATTTCCTTCTAAATATTATGTACTGAATAATCCAAGTATTTCTTAAACCTCATTCGAGAATAATCTAGACAGTACAAATATTTTCAGTTTAATTAAAATAAGACTTTATATAAAGCTCTAACATTCAGTGTGTGGGAAAAATATGTGTCGTTATTTTTTCATACTATACATTATGCGCTAATGTATCTGAAAAAGATGTTCTCGAAGGTGTATTTTTAAAATATTTTTCCAGGTTTTTATCCAATCAAAAGTTAAAAATTCTGCCGATGTGCCTATATCACTTCGTTTGATTACATATTCGACAATATAGAATTTTTTTTAGTACATCCGCGTTTAATAGCAAAGACATAATATTTCCCTACTTTTTTATATATTATTTATTTATTTATCTGTTTTCTTTTTTTTTTTTATCAGTTTTTGGTATTTAAAAATTGAGCTGTTTTTAAAATTTCTCCACTTTTATAAATAGAAACGTTAATATTATTATTATTTTTTTTTTACCGGTCTTACGCAGATTTTTATAATTCGTTTTTAAAATGTTTGTTTCTTGCGAAATAATTACGTTATCCATGATTAGGAATTAAACTAGTAAAACATGTATATCAATATGAAAAATTACGGTTCGTAAGTAATGAAGAGAAATGAAAAATAAAATACATCTTAATTATCATATATGTAGCAAGGCGATAACTATCCAGTTCGTTGATAATAATATTCGTTTTCCCCCGGGATGTGATATTTGATATTATTTCATCTTGTTGATTTTGGGGGAAATTAAATAGCTGTTTTTTCAATTTTATAGTTCCATCCGCTAGATACTCATTATTTCGATCAACATTTCACCCGTGAAAGACCACGTTTAACACCAGTCGATAAGACGATTCTAGAATCAATGGACCAGACTCAGTTCCAAGGATTTACTTATACAAATCCGAACGTAACCGATTTTTGATGTTACATTTTTCGAATGCTACTGTAAATTTACATACTCGAGAACATCGTCGAGGTAAAGTATTTTTAAATGTTACTTTAGGGAACATCTGTTAACACGTCGAGACGATGTTGAATAATTAAAGTCGGCAAAAATCTGATTTCTAGAACAACAATGATTAAATGAATTAATGTCTACGTTATGCGGAAATTCGATATTTAAAAATAACGCGTCATATTCCCTTCGTCCGAACCTCTTTAAAAAAGAGCAACTTGTACGCCACAGCGGATAGTTTTCTTTAAGAATGTATTTCTCGATATTAATAATTTTTATAATTATATTAAGATTACTTGTTATTAATAAAATATTTAAGATTTTTAATGGAGAAAAAAATTACACTAAAGATGAGTAAAATTTTAAAAGAAAAAATTTCACTAGAAAATTTCAGCGCTAACATTATAGTACGTTCGAAATTATTATAGCTTTCTTTTCACATCATTATACTCTTACGATGTCATTTGTAACCCTACATATTGCTTTATCAAGCTTTTCACTGAAATATTTTTATTCAAAAAAAAAAAAAAATGAATTAATCACAACAAACTTAAACATATAAAAAGAAAAAAAAGAACAAGTTAGCGTCTTTTATATAATAAAAATGCTGATTAATAATATATATATAAATAGAAAATAAATTTGACAATTCAGCATATGATACAAGTGGAATGGCTCTGGGTGGGTAGTTTGAATTAAAATGTAAAAGAAACTATTTTGCGCGTTGGCTAAATTGTACAAGATAAAAATAAAATAAAAAAATAAAAATTTACCGTTGTTTCAAAAAAGGAAACAATACACGAATCTTCGCGTTAACAGTAGATGAAAGCCATTTTTCTGTATATTGGAAAGGACGTTCGTGAAAATTAGTTTTAGAGTATAAAAACGATGGTTAAAGACACTAAGACGTGCTTGCCGAAGAAATGTTGGTAGCCAATGTTTTTATAATTTTCCTTATTCTTTTGTGCCATATGTTTGCGTATTTTTTAACGTTTCACATTTAATTCACAAAATCTGAGCATAATTTTCATTAAAAATACCGGAAATAAATAAAGACTAATAACATTTGTAGCTTCAAATTTAACGTATTTAAAATCACCATTTAAGTTTATCGATTGTTTTTTTTTTTTTATTAAAAAGTAAATAAAACAGTTTCAGTGTTACCGATATATATCTAATGTTTATGTGAAATTTTTTTATTAATATTGAATTGTAAATTAATTTTTTACCGATTCTTAAGCATGTCTGCAAAAAATAGCTTGTGATCAAAATTTTATACAACTACTATTATTAAAATAATTTTAATTCTCACATATTTTTGTAAATAAATTTTATAAATAACTCTTTAACAGTTTATTAATAGATTTTATATCGTATTATTAACTAAAGTAGATATTTATTTTATTCGAATTTTTTCCATTGTAATTGCACACGCTAAAATTTTATTGTTTTCGATCGGAATAGTTACGATTTCGAGTTATCGTTCAGTTGTTTTTAATTGTTTTCGAAATGGTTTTTGTAAAAATTTCTTTCTTATTGCATTAGTGTTGATTAACGCGTTACAACTGAAAATGGAATTTTAAAAGATGTGGTTTCGTACATTTCATCCTGAATTGTGTATACAGTGTTCTTATTCGTTCGTACACATAATAGTCCTTTAGCATTCGCAAATTGTGCAATTCTGAATGTATACGCTTAGTTCAGTAAAATCGATACTGTGAAATTTGGCGGTTTTTACATTTTAGATTGCAACACAAAAATTAGTACTAAATGAATTATTTCAAATTCTCGGTTTACCACTATCAATACGGTAATTAAATATGTAATCGATGTCGTTAACTTTTTTATAGCAGTGATGTAAAAATATGACGCAGTCTATTAAATTTTCTATACACGATAAATAGGATTATTTTTAATTAATTTTTATGCCCATTTTTAGTTAATTAATCATTCACGTTATAAGGGAATTTATTGTAATTTAATGTTCTCTTGTTCTTTATTATAATTTCGCATATTTTTTAGAAGTTGATTAGAAAGGCGATTACTTTTTTCGTTGGCTCGATATTCCTATATAACCGATAAAAAAGTAAATTCGACACATTCACAAAGAAAATGTGAAATGTATCCCCCCTCCTGGCGAATGTTAAAAGGGTCACTGTATGCATACGTATAAACACGCATACATATACGCACCCGCGCGCGCGCGCAAATCTATATGTACCACGATAGAGGTTATATATATTTTGGTATGTGCATAATATAAATCCTTTAGAACTCTGTACAAAGTTGAGTAAATAAAATTACGTTCTTTTTTTTTTTTTTTTTTTTTTTATTTAAAATATCCTGACCTATTTATTAAGATTATTGCATTAACCTTTTCGATATGACTCAGAATATTAATGGGATATTTAAAAATCGCAAACATCGATATTTTTAACGATTTTTTCATTTGTGAAAATTTAAATAAAAATCAGGGGAAACTATACTAATTACAGAATACAATTTAAGCCTTATTTTTAATCATTTTTATCATTAAGTAACTTTTTCATTAATTTATTATTTAAGTTTATCCGGTAAGTTCTGTAAAGTATTAATAATTAAATATGGAATTATGCGCGTTAACAAAATTGTTTTGTTAATTTCCTACATGCGATGCTTAACGTACATGTAATTTAACGGAAATAAATGAAATATGTCTACGTGTACTGTAATCTTTTATTTATTTCGTGAAATTTTCAGTAAAATTTAACATTAGTATCAAGGCCGTGCCCGGGGGGAGGGGGTAAGAATGGTTCCCCCCATCCCCCACCGCAACACCATGAGAACTGAAATAGTTATTATAAATACACAAAAATCTAAAAAAATCAAAAATTTAAAATAAATATTGATGATTTTTTAGGATGTTCTTACCTTTAAAAGAAAAAAACGAAAAAATATGCTCCATATTTTTAGGTACTTCATTAATATGTTATGCAAAAGTTTTTATTACGAGTATAATCAATAACATATGTAATTTTTATTAATGTTCATATACGGGGTAATTCATTTATGTAAATTATTAATACATATATAAATATCAATATAATGGAAATTATTAATAGAACGAATATTAGTGAAAAATGTATTGTTATTTATAAAATAAATATGAAAAAAATTTTCAAAATTCTGGGCACGGACCTGATTAGTATAACCGACAGTGTTACTGTGCGCTTTATTGTCCGAAAGAAACTGTTTCGTAGATTTTAAGTTTTTGATACGAACACCATCTAATCCTGTTGGAAATTATTTCAGCGTCATTATAATCGTTCACGGTAAGTAAGGTAATACGTAAATATCGTTTTTCATCCGTTGTCTGACCATTTTAGTGTTGTTTGATGGTTCTTTTTTCTTCATAAATTTCGGCTTCATATCGAGATTTATTTCTGGCTTTTTGCTATTCTTGTATGTTTCATATATTTTCTTTATCTCATTCGGATTAGTGTACACCATGCACCATGTACGAATAGTAAGGTAATATATTATTTCTACAACGCTCAACAAGCTGAATCCTAAGAATAAGCCGGCAATGCCGCCAAAAGCCACTAAAAAAAAAAAAAAAAAATCATTTTTAAACACATACATTAATTTTTGTAATTTAGATTTATCGCTAGTGACGGAACAACTTCAATTTCCGTACTAATACAATAGACTATTTCTTATTTATATTTTACCAATAATTGTATATAATAAACGAAATGATATAATTTTTACTAGTTAGCTTGAAGTGCCAGTTACGGGGGCCCCAATTAAACAAATGGAGTATTTCGATTTTGTATCGGTGTTATAAAAATAATTTTTTTACTCTTTTGTCAAAACATTCGATCATAAAACTAATTTCGAAAATACTCCTATTATTATTGTCCTCAGCTTTAAATATGGAAAAATTTAAATTAAAACTTTTGCGCGAGAACTGCGTTTGCTTAGGACAGCAAAAACAACAAAAATACTTGGATTTACAACGAACAATTTTATTTGAGTTTAATGAAACAACCTCATGAAAAAAGACAAATGAGAGTGATCGTTTTTATATCAGCGTTACATTAGTCAATGCGAATTTTATATCTGATTTGTTCGCACATAATTTTTATGCAGTTTAGTTTTACTATTCGAAAATGTGTTTTTGCTGTCGTAACTGACAGTTTATAAAATTTGTAGAATATACGCCATTTATACTGGTATTCAGTAATTAAAATAACTTTATATGTTTTGTATAATATTTTAACTTTTTAAGTTTTCGATTTCGTTACCCTAATAATAACAATAATAATAATAACAATAATAATAATAATAATAATAATAATAATAATAATAATGATAATAATAATAACAGCGACAAAGCTGCGATATAAGGTGTCGTAATAATGCCAAAATATAAGTTTATAAACGAATATAGTTTATTTTTCTTTCTATGATTAATGAGCTCTTCTAAACTGGTCAATTTCGATAGACAAAATGATATATTAGCTTAAAATATTTATTCCAAGTTTACTTACAAATAATAAATATGTTGTAAATATTTTTTTCCCCCGGTTTTTTAAAAATTCTCTTTTATTTTCATTCGTATCAGTTTTTATTTTATTTTTTCGACTTGTTTTTCTTGTAACATTCAACATTATATTTCAACTACACGGATCGACGACTTCAATTTTTATCACGTTGAGCCTTTTAGGACGCGCGTTTTACACGTAAAGATTTATTGTAATTTATAACGAATTATCAAAAATAAGTTCAATGGTATCGCATTATGATGTTAAAAGTTTTTATATTTACACTTACTGAAATTTCAGTTTAAAACTGTTTATTATTGAACTGGGATTGAATCAGAAATATATGAAAAAATGGAGAATTTTCAGTTTTCTTCACGGATCTGGAATAGTTTTTCAGCTATTTAAAAATCTTGATTTCCGAAATGGAAAATTTCAATAAGCCTGTTGAGGTTCTTAAGCTTTCATACTTAAAAAGTAGGTACTAATGCGACACAAATTTTTATAGTACATCTAGATGATATTAAGGACACATACACATGTAATAAGTTAAAATGTAAGGGCGGTTGTGGTTCATCGACCTTCCGGAAAATGAGTTTGCTCACTTCGAACTAGTTAATTTCTGTTCAAATTTAAAAAGATACTTATTAGACATTGTTATTTTTTTCATTTTAGAATTTAAGTTTTTTATATCTGGTACATTCTGGTATTTTCGGGCTAGGCAAGCGAGGTTTAGAAAACCTGTTTTAGTTTTCAAAACAACTGTTAAATCAAAAGCGTCGAACAATAAAAGCCCGATTATACGTAATAAATAGTATAATCTCACCGAATAGATCGACCCAACCAAACAGTACATCTCGTTTATATCGAATCATAGGCCATGATACGAAAGTTATTTCTAGACTGTTTGATTCTTCCGTTCTGAAAAGTAATGTTCAGAGTTATTAAATGTGTAACACATGAAATACCGACTAACGTATTGATTAAGTAGTTTTTTACATGAAATTTAACGCTAAAATGATCAATCAAAAATTATTAAATGTTTTTCCAAAATAAAAAATAATTTCTCATACATTTCTAGCTGAGATGTGAAAAACAACTAAAAATAAATGATTTCTTAAAGATCAGTAAAATTCATTATTTATTTGCTATTTAAAACAGCTGCCGATTTACGATTTTACAAATAATAAAAGTATGCACTTCTGTATGTAACGTTGTGGTTACATTTTTTTAAAACTTTATTGTTGCTAATCGACAACATTGTAACTGCATTTACGTTTAGTTGGGAAAACAAAAAAAAAACAAAAAACTATTTAAAAACATACTTAAATAACCATAATTTAGGTTAGTTATAGGTTTTATTGACTTTGTAAATAATAATTTCTTTTTTATAATTAACTATAAGGAGAATATTTATTAATTTTTTGAAAAACATTTGCATATATATCTTTTGCTTTTAATGGTACGTATTTTTATTTATTATTTATCGGCGTCGTAAGCATGTTAACAATATATAAACCGAATATAATTAGTGTTCGATACTGATTTGACCAAGACACTACGGCAGGATTTTTGCCACGATTTGTCAGAAGCCTTTAAAATTTTGTCGTAGAAATTTTCGTACTGATTTTTTAAGTGAAATTACCGGAAGTAATCGAGAAAAGCGGAATTAATACCTTGCATCATCCAATTTTTCAACATCGTAGATAGTCGTCGTGCAACCTAATTCACAGTTGCATTTGGAACTTCTGATAATTTCGCCTGTAAGTTAAAAACTAAAAAAAGTTACAACAAAAAAAAAAAACAGCATAATCAATTTAATTAAATTCTTTATTCGGCAGAGTTTTCATTTAATTTAATTTTCAGTGTATACTGGTTGTGTCCGACTCCCTAAGTCGCTATAACACGTACGCCAAAAAATTTATAGTTGGTTGTTATTAAAAAAGATTCACCGTAGGTCTTACTGACGATAAGACAGCATAACAGTTCGGCTGAAATTGTCGAAGGGAGAACGGTCACTAAAGCAACATGGTAAACGATATGATACGATAAACAATTACGACACAACTTCTTAAACATTAAACGCTCATTCGATTTATTGTATATCTAATTCCAAAATTATATATGTATATATATATGTATATATATATGTATATATATGTATATATATATATATATAAACTCGGCCATTTTGGCACCGAAAAGGGCACACTTGCTTACATTTCTGTCTCTTCTATACTTTGTATAAATGATCAAAATTTACAACGTAATTCTAAATCGGTCCATATGAATATAAGTTTTGCGTGAATAAACGTAAAAAAAAATGGGACGAATGTGTAACCTCCTTCTTTTTGAAAGTCGGTAAAAATTAAAATATTATAAACGTTATATAAAATTGGGACTCTTTTTCTAATAGGGGCCGGCCTAAGAATTACGTTGTAATTAATATAGCCACAAAATAAATTACATAAAAATCGTGAACTAAATTTTTGAAGCTTTTATACTTAAAAAATGAATCATTTAACATCGATGTAATCTCTTTTTTTTTATTTCATATTAATCTGCCGTTGTATATTATTGAGAATACGTCATTTAAGCAACAAAAAGCGGAACATAACTCTTATACGAGTGTTGCATATCAACTACTTTTGAGCGTCGATTCAGTTAAGCGGTTTAATATTTTTAAACGGCACTTTAATTTCGGAAGAAACGCATTGTTTCCCTCTGAGACTCTTGACGGGATGTTCACTAAGCAGAAAAGTGACGGGGAAATACGGGGAAGAAACAGGGTGGCCACCCAACCAAGAAACCAGGAATTTTCCAAACTGGGAAAAAACCGGGAATAAGTTGAGAAATTTGTCGCAAAACTGGCCAAAAAAGTAAAAATAGTCAAAAGCGATATTTTGTAATAAGAAAAAATCATTTGAAGCGTTAAAAAATGAATGCATTTTTTTAATTTACTTTACATTCAAGAATAAATTACGAAGTTTTGTTTTATTTACATAAAATATGCTACATTAGTCAAATATTATCAATAGTAACAAATAAATTCCATTCTTCTTTTTTTACAATTCTAGTAATCAGGAAATCGGGAAGATTTGTGCCGGGAAAACACCGGGAATTTAAAAATTTTATTTTAATGGCCACCATGAAGGAGGAGTAAGAGAAATGGGGAGCTTAATGAAGAGTATTTTCAACTGGAAACGAACAGACGGCTATTGGGAAAAGATTAGACGTATAAAAAATAGACACCGTGTAAAATGGTGATTAAAATTTATTTGTAAGGAGTGAACTAAAGGAAGGAGGACGAAAAGTTTCTGAAAAGAGTTGACGGGCCGGAAAGATAAAGGAGGTGCTCCGACTCTACTGACTCGAAGTGTAAAAATGAAAAATGAAAAAATAAATAAATTGGTAATATTCCGTGGAATTTCTATTTCATTGCAGCCCGAGGAAGATATTTGAAAGATAGAGGCGGGAAAATCTTCCAAAAGGATGTAAAGGCTCAGCAAAGTAGAAAGAAAGTTATATAGAATACTACTTGTATAGGAAACGAGAATAAGATGGGAAGATGTCAAATTGAGGAATAAAACGCTATTCTAATTTTTTTTTCTTTGCTCGAATATCTCGCATTTACTAAATAATATTTATGGTAATGATAGAAAAGTTTTCAAGAACTCTGTTATCATTCGGCATTGTTGATCCTAAACTCCATTTTGCGATTTTCTTCCTACTTTACCCCAAGTTCCGTTACATATCTTTATTTCTCGATTTCGTTACGATCATCATTCTATTTCTGACAGATTATCCAGCTTTATTCATTTTTTCTTTTTTAAGTTCCTAAAAGTTTTCCAAAAGTAGTGCCCCGTTTTAATGCTTTTTTTTTTTCTCATTATTCAGAAAGTCGCAGAACTCCTGTTTTCCTCTGAAATTTCGGATATTCTTGCATTGAAATTAGACACAGTTTTACATAATCCTCGAGAAGTTGGCTAAAATTGCTGTTAGACTTCTGGGAAACTAAAGATCACACTTATTTTTGATAATTGTGCGATTTCCAGATGATTTTTCTTTTCCTCTTATTGTTGAAAATTATTTTACAAAATTTGTTGTTATTAACTATTAGTAAAAATTAGTGTATTCCGTATTCTATATGTATGATGATAAGTAAGGATTTACAAGAATATGCATGCACGGATCGCTTTAGTGTTATTACGTATACCGTTTTATGTAGAATATTATCTACACTTTAACCTAACATTCTCTTGATTATTGGTGTTTAGATGAATATTTTAGAAAATGTATGCGCTTTCGTACAAATTGAACTATTTTTATGTAAACCGTACCTTCGTGCTCGGTTAAGCAAATTAATCCGTCCAAATCACAGTGTTTGAAATTACCTAAAAAATGACCAAAAGGAAATATTAAAATGATGGTGTATTATTTAATTGGTGTTGCTTATTTAAAAAATGCGTTCATTGTCTGCGATATTTGCAATCCATGCGACATCGTATTCTCGTTAACTGATTGGAATACGTCGCTCTTATTCGGAAAAATACATTTGCGTCGATGTTTGTGATGTTTGGCATTCGTGTCTTTATTGTTAATTATAATTTTTTTTTGGCATTGTCATTAAAGTGGTTGTTGGTTTTTTCACTCGCCCACCGGCGATTAGAGTGTACCGCATAAGCAACTGTGCCCCCGGTTTTAAGGCTCCGCTAATCGACTCGAAGTAATCTTAATAAATCGATTGATCAACAGTCTTACCCTACCTGGGGACTTGGTTTTAAATGAGTTGTTGGTAGTCTGCATGACCTTAAATGCAAATTTTGCATTCAATTGCGATATATTTGTCAGGGCGCTGTATTCTGCTTACGACACACCCCACCGTCTACGTCACTAATAGGGGAGCTCTGCTTTAGTGCTTTCATCAGGTCTGCTGAAGAAAGGTTCGTAGCACGATACGCAAGAGTCCCCTGAGTTGTTAACATCGCTTATCAGTGTAGAACTCTTGGCGAGTGATTACTACATTTAGATTCAACCTCGGAGCAAACGAGAAATGAAATTCCGCCGGTGCTAGACAACATGGCATGAAGTCGATAGATGGCCCCGGGGAAAAGGGCCACATGAAAGCCTAAGAAGACGACGGGTAGACTGCCTTACGAGAGAGGAACTGCCTAAATTATGCTAGCCATTAGGAGACATATGTAGAAAATAGCTTGGCAATTGTGCCAAGAAGTATGTGTTAAGAAAGAAGAAGTTTTTTATTTGATTAATATAATAATATTCCATGTTAAATCATTCCCGCTCGATAATTCTGGATTAATTAATTTTTTTTTGGGGAACGTTTTTCAGAAACTGTCTCATCAGAAGTTTAAAAACATGCGAATATAACGGAGTCTGTCACTGTTTAACATGTTCTTCGGCTGGGATGATAGGACGATAATCCGAGAAAGTTATTTATTCGATATAGTTTAATATGTTAGCCATTCGTTATTTTATAATGTTTATTAATTTATATATAATATTCGATATTTTTCACAAACGCAGTTCTTCGAATTTTTGTAAAACATATACGAGAACCATTAAACACATACCAACTTCCCTGTAAAAAAACGGAATACAACCACATTTGTCGAATGCTATTTGCATTCTACACTGGGTCATGCAAGCGCTGAAGGTGTACATATCGTCGGTTATAAGAGTTACCTCATCTTCGAAAATGCAGTGTCTTTGTTCGATACTTAGTTGCTTGGTTTCTTGCGTTGTGTACGTTGCACTCGGCATGAACGATATTTTACAAATACGGCGATTCCAAACATGTTGTGGCGGGAAATCAAGACCAACCGTTTCATTCGAACTATGAATGTAAATCTAACGAAAAATGTTGTCGATCAAAATTCAGTATTTATCGATTTAATACGACAATGTTATATTTCGCCCCCGGTCGCTACAGCATTATAATAATAACTAACAAGGGAAACCGGAATATTTTAGTATCGACAATTTTTCACAAAAACAGTCAAAAAAGAAGTGAACTCAATGAAAGTTATCAAAATTCCGGCGACGACAGCGTTCAAATTTCAGCGTAAAATACAATTTTCTTTATAAACAAACAAAACATATGATTACGGTGACGACTAGATAAGTTTTTTTTTTACTAAATTACTAGAAAAATATGATACGTAGCGCGACTCGACTAGACATATGAACTTTAACGACGCCTAACTGCCAAACTCCTGTGTCTCAATCAGTTGTTTTTATTCCCATCGTTATTTTACCGTTATTTGCGCTGCTGTGCCTACCGACCCAAACGCTCTGATATTATACGTATGTAACATATGTATCTGTTTTCAGACACACACACACACACACACGAGCGTACAATACACCTCTTTAAGGAGTGTACAGGAGTTTGCGACGGACACTCGCAATTTCAACATCGTCGGGCGAGATCTTAAAATTCCTGACTGAAATCTATGTCCCGCCGCTTGGCCGTCTGTCTCGATGTACATCGAACTAGAGTTTTCTGGTACCAACGCAACGAAGATATTCTTATTCAGATTTACACATTACATGGATCGATGAAGTTATACGTTATATTGCAGAAGCGCGCGAAAACCGACTTCAAAATCACCCAAATCTAAAGGCGTTAGAACTGATACTTCCTGATGACGACGTAAGGCGCCTTAAGCGCACAAAGCTTTATGAGCTGGTCAACTAATTTATTCTACATATAAATATATATATATATATATGTATGTATGTATTTTGTGGATATGTGCATATACTTGGTGTGCGTGCATGTTGGTATTTATATGCGCATATGATTATTTATATACCTATACATTAGGAGTTATTTAATTGTACATGTTACAAATTAATTAGGTTAAATTGTAACATCGTTTCAAAAGTAGTGCTAATTTATTTACCGTATTAAGATTGTACTGAAATATACGTGTAAAAAATATATATATATATATACACCGACCAGTAATAACGACGGTGATAAAATGTTACCTAATTTTATATATTAATGCAAAAGATAGCGCCACAGACCCCTATTCGTATCAGTATATATGTATACATATGTATATTTATATATATATATATATTTATACTTATTTATGTAAATGTAATAAAAGTATTATAATTACTTACCGCAAATGATCTTTGTTTTTCGTCATTGACCAGAAATGACACATGCAGTTTTGTATCTGTTTCGTATATATACTTCAGCGAGCGTGTTGATTTTACCCATGTTTCGTTTAAATTACTAAAAGTAATTTCGTCAAAATACATTTAAAATATTCGCAAGGAATTTTAGAATTTTACAAAATAGTTTTTGTTAAATTGTATTTTAGGCTTAATTAAATGTTTTCCAATTATCTGCACTGGTATTACCTTCGAAAATATAGATGAAAAATAAAATCATTAATTTCTAAATCACTGCTTACAATTCGCGAAAAGCGTTCTCCTCCTTTTCATATTCTCTAACAGTATTATTCTATCAATTCGTTCCCTTATCTTAAACTTACTATCATCACATTCTATTCTTATGTAGACCGTTTATGGGTTCCCAGTGACACTGAGGGTAATGAAATGACAGATTGTCTAGCTCGGTCGACCGCCTTCAATGGTCCGTTCTCTAGCTATTTTCCAGTTTCAGATCTAATCCTTCTTTCTTCAATCAATCATTCCAGGCTTTGGTTGGATAGATACCGTTCCTTATTCTTTAATCCCATTTCGCACTATCTTCTCATACAGCCGGCACGCAATCGTCAACCTCAGTTTCTTTCCATTTCTTCCAGCCGTCGTTCCAGCATTGTCCCTTTAATCAGCTTAGGAATTAGTCATTCTCTTCTCCCCATTTCTCGCTTTGGTTTATTTCTATCTCCTTCTCCCTTCTGCGCCCTCCGCAACACTGATTCATCTTTTGAATGCGACATAAACTATGTTTTCTTCGAAAATTCGGCTCTCCTTAGCAAACGTTCTGCTTTGTATTCGAAAATCTTTGCTCTTAGCCTAACGGCTCTTTACGGTGTTTCCTTTTTATCTTTTCCTGCAACAATAATTCCCTTACTTCGATCCTTTGTTCTTTTTATCTCTCATCACCGCAGAATTTAAATTTCTAGCATTATACATTCAAATGGTTAAAAGCTAAGGGCGAACCCAGAAAGACAAAGAAAAAAGGGTGCGGAATCGAATGAAAAATATAGTCAAAGTCATAATAAGTCCACGCGAACCAAAAAGGTTTATTTTTTTTTTTTTTTTTTTTTTTTGGCGAAATAAAGTTAGAAATACACAAAATTATGCACATAATATTTTATTTTATTTTTTTCTTACCTAGCTACGGCAACGACGATTTTTGGCTCAAATATGAGATTAAACGAGCTATATTGTCGGTTGAGTTTAAGAATGCCGCTATCACTCGAGTATGATGAATCAATAAAAGGCAAATCACAACTGAAGAAGATTGGAAAGAGTAACTGAAGCACTGATGTTACTGGATCGGTACGAAGCTGGAGTCAGTTATTGGGCTTTCGGTGTCACACAATGATGACAGAGCGTAAGAGACTGGAAAAGATATGCGTGTTATAGTCATGAGATCCTAATTTTTAACTACATAGTCTTATATTCCTCGAAATCCGATTCAAGGGTAATATAAAGCGAGGAAGCTGATGGGTTATGTTGTTGGAGCCTAGAAAAAAAAAAATAAAAAAATAAATAAAGCCGGGAGTCCTCACAATTCGAATAATGTTTGTCGAGAAGAATGAAGTGAAAATTAAAGGTAGAGGAGTATCGCTGCCAATTCTATAGTCGAAAACTTCGAATGTTTAGTTAGATTAAATTGATTTTTGATGGAGGCTGCTCAAAATGGTAAGTAGAAAAAGGTAACCGCTTTGAAAGTTAATCATGGCGTAGTTTAGCGGGGCTGTCGAGTTCAGAAAGGAATTGATCGTACGTAAGCTAGTATTGCGCATATCCGACGAGGGTACGTTCGCAGTAAGTTATGATTTTCATTTCAATTATCGTATGCTAATTTCTACAAGTAGTATACAAATCTCGTTTTAGGTTTTAATATAATCTGATACCTTAACAAGTCCATATCGAAATGCCTCAAATTAAAGGAATAGCAAAATCCTTGTTCCGTAAGTACTGGTAAGAATTCATCGCAGCAATCAAAGTTCTCGCCTTTAAAGTTGCACTCGGATATAAAATCTTTGCACCGAATAACCACCTAGTCATCATCGTAATAAAACTTTATATTAACTAAAGTAAGTGACTTAATTATTAAAAAAATCCATTACTTCCTAATTGTTTATTTAATTTTAAACCAGTATGCGACATAAATTGCTTTCAATAATGAAGGCACGCAAAAATTGACGAGTTTTGAAAGAGCTGATATTACAAATTGCGAGCTGTAAATTAAATATAATTTTTTTCGATCTCTCTCAATCTCTTTCTGTAATCTTTGGTTAATTACAAGAAGAGACCTGTGTAAACGACGCAGTTTTAAGAATTTGATACTCTGCGAGAGTGTGCATGAAATCTGTTGCAATCATCATCTCGTGCACGCAATAGAAATCAGTTTCCAAAAGGATACAGATGAAAAAAACAATCGAAAGTAAAAATAGCCGTGTAATCATTCGTGATGATTGGGTGTTAATTGCTAACCTCAAGTCCGTGAAATTTCACAGCTTCGGTGAAAAAAATATTCATCTAAAGAATCTCGTAAAAAATAATCCGAATAGAAGAAGTTTTGAACGTATGGCATACAATTGGTTTGAAAACCGTCGAGATTAAATATAATTAATCGAATCGAGTCGTCCGAAGGCCGTAAGCACCGAAGTGCATCTACACAATCGGTTTATAATACGTGAAACTTCTTTTTTTACCACTTTCAGTGTTTTTTTGGGGGGAAAGATCGTCAGCCAGGAGGGGACTTCGCCCAGAGACGGGAGAAAAACGAATAGATTAATTAGATCTTCATTCAATTAGAAATTGCTAATGTGAAGTGACCAGGCCCGTGCCCAGAATTTTGAAAAGGGGGTTTTGACAATTTGCTTTATATATTTATTTTATAAAAATAATACATTTTTCACTAATATTCATACTATTAATAATTTCTATCATTTTTATTTATGTATCAATAAGTTACATAAATGATTGTAAGTATTTTTCTACCGTAAACCGCACTATATTATAAATGTAAACAATTTAAATTGACCGTTAACATTCGATTACTGATGTTATATTTTTTATATTACACGAACGACATATAACATTCGCAATTCACAAAAATATATAACATTATCTAGATTGTAAAAAATATTAAAAAATGAACAACTAATATATATATATGTATATATATAAAAAACAATCAATATAATAAAATAGTCCGATCGGTTTCGTCAATTGTTCGACATGAACTACCTAAAAGTGTGGAGCATACATATATATATATATATTTTTTTTTTATGTAAGAAAAAACACACTAAAAAATCATAAATATTTTTATTTTAAATTTTAAATTTTTTTCAGATTTTTGTGTATTTATAATAACTATTTCAGTTCTAATGGAAAGAGTTTAAACCCCAAAAACCCATCTGTGAGCACGGCCTTATGTGATATATAGAATGATATGGATTAGGTTTGGAACTGTACTATATAAGTGTTCCTTTTCTATAGATGATGTATATTATTGTTTTTTAAGTGTTATTTTTTTTCTCGAGCCTAAGAAAAAGAGCCGTCAGTTCTCGATTCGGTTTCACATACTGACAATGTAAGAGTAGATGATGGATTATTGCGTCCCTTAAGTCCTGTCTCTTCTTTTTCCATACATTATATTCTCGGTATATTGATTCTTTCCTATTAACAACATTTGATATCGTATAAAGATATAAGCGATTCTTTCTCTCCCTAATTGTTTCTGAGCAAAGGTAGTTGACGGGCTCGGCAAATTTACGAAATAAAGAATAGGAATTAACCTATGTTTCAATAAATGAAAATATAGAACCTAACGTTGGGCGGGAAGGGATGAAAGTTCAAAGTAGATACAATCAACGTCGCAGATGTTTCATCGGAATGGAGAGGGCAATATGGAAAAGAACCAGGGGGGAAGATAATAGGAAATTAAAATAGACGAATAACGACAAAACCGCGAAGCAAAGGAAATTCGAGAGAGAACCAGGGGTACTAGAAGGGAGATTTTAGACGGATAAAAAGAGCGATCGTTACGAAAGTAGAGGAGACTTTCAGTAAACCAAAATTGAAGATGGGGCTTCTTTTTTTACGGTTGATTAAGAGATGTACTTTTTTCTTTTGTTTAAAGAGAACGGCACTGTAACCGGAGTAAAAAATCTGCCATTTCGTGATCCGACAAGATGTTTGATCCCTGCGTGGAACGTGGATGCGATAACGAGCAGCAAGAGGACGAATGAGGCAGTACGCAAAACGATAAAATCACAGTAACGACCGGAAAACGGAGAGCTCGCCGAGTCGAAAATAATTAAATAATTGGAAAGAAAGCGATCCGAAAATACCATCCTCGGCTCTGCTGTTGATTGCATAGTTTTCATTAAGCGGCTTTACAAATCAATAATTAAATTAACCGCTAAAATAAAATCGTAGGAAAGCAATGGCAAACATTTATACCACCATGGAATCGATCTGTAATAAAACAGGACTGCATTAGCGATAAATCAGTCACAATATCAGTTTCAAATGTAGTCTTCTGCGTTCATATTCACAGTGCATACATAACCAGTGCCTGGAACACTATGCTTCCGTTTGTACAGCTAATCTCATTCGATTTTATAATTTTCTTTTGTTGTTCTCTTTTTATTTGTTTGTTTTCGTCCTTCTTCGTTTTTTTTTGTTTTTTTTTGACATGGATATGTCTTAGTTATGAGGGGTCATCCAGAATTTGCGCCATCAAAAAGTGTAACGGGAGTGACGTCATCAAAGGGGGTTTGCGTAGTCGAAAAATGTAACAAAGGTGGAAGTGACGTCATTAAAGGGGGGTTTGTGCCGCCAAAAAATGTAACGAAAGTGACGTCATCGATGGGGAGTCATTTCAGAAATTTCGCCAACAAAAAATGTAACGGAAGTGACGTCATCAATCACATGACTATAAATACACGTTGGTCATCTTGAAACTAAGAACCACATATCGTACTTTTCCCATCACAAACCTTTGTTAAATATCACTAATGTGCAATAAATACTATATAATGTTAAATAGAAAAACGGTTTTTTATTACCTTCTCCTAGATGAATACACATTACTTGTGTAGGTAACTAGTTACGTCCTTTTCTAAGACCTCTCCATGACCTGAGCTATTTCCCACAAGGGAAGTCGCTAAGCCTTTTTTTATCTCTGCCATTTCTCTTTAAAATAGGATCAGGATTTTTTCTCTTTATTTTCTTTCTTTTCTTTTTGTATTTGAACGTATTTAGCTGCCCTCTCATGTCTATACAGATGAGTATTTACGGTGTGTGTACGTATCTGCATGTATAGTATGTTATAAGAGTTATATAATCTTTTAAGTTGACTACTAATATTATTATGATGTATAGGATTAGCAAGAATAGTTGTAATTTTGTATAGTTAGAATAACGCGTTAATAAGAGTGTCGCGGGCACTCACACAAAGGGCATACTTGCCCTGTCAGACCCACTACTTATTTAAATAATAATAAAAATAAACAAAAAAATGTGCGAATGGGTAGTTGCCTATGCCCAGAAACATAGGAAGAAACAGCGCTACTGCAGAGTGGTTCTGCGATGCGCAGAATTCTCTTGTAAAATGAATGCGTATTTGCACGTTGTGTGCCTTTCTGCAGATTTCAAATGTTCGAAATATCTTGCAGATGAAGCGCAATTATGGAGGTTTCTTTATTGGCGCGTATAAGAAACTTATCCTACCGCAGAAGGTAGTTCTTCGGTATGTATTATGCTGCACACTGGTAGAATTAAAGATATGGTCCTCGTGGCATACGCTTGGCATTACGAAGCGTTCGTAGTAAGCGGTTGTTCGGCGCTCAAAAAAAAGTATCGTAATTAGTAAAAAGTTCGAAAAGCTGTCCGTTCGATATTTAATAATTACGTGTTCTTATGGTGCGAATGTTTATCCAGCTACTGGTAAGTCGGAGATAATGTTAAAGTTCGGCACTATGAGAGCACGTCACCTGCGCTTGTAAATTAAACTAGTGTACGAAGAGAGGAGAATGTGCAGAGTTGTTACCTGGGGAAAAATTTTATGCAAATCGTTGACCGGTAAATTATCGCTTTTCCGATATTTCTTAACGCGTCTCAACGTATCGATCGATAGCGACGAAATGTCAACGATGAATTCTTTATAGTAGCGGAATTCTTCCTCCGTTATATTTCCCCAGTACCTTTAAAAATTAATCCGTTTTAATCGAATTAAATAAATATTTTAAATATAATATAGTTTTACACATTCACCTTTTACACTGTAACTTTTTTTTTTTTTTATATTTCGTATTACGCATCAGCTGCTGCTCATAATATAAATATATAAGGCGCATTAACGAGGGGTTAACTGTAATGAATTGGCCAACTTCTAAAATGAAGGAGAGAAAATTAAATTAGAAAGGTTGTAGTACAATTTTTGTTTTAAAAGCATAGCTTAAGATCGGCTCGAACGGATTATGTTAAATATTTTACAAAGCATAGTGAAATAAATGTACACCGACAACTGCGTTAGAGAAAATGCAATGTCTTTTAATACTCGAATAATACAGCGCTTAACGTTTCAGTCAGCTTATACTGACCATCATCAGAAGCGAACTGAAACGCCCGAATGCAAACATCGGTCCACAATAACGAGAAAAATAGATAAAAAACATCCCGGAAAAACCAACCGAGATAATACGAACACAAAAGAAAAAGAAACACACACACCAACCAACAAAATATATGCAACGAAGAAATACAATAAAATTCCGAAATAAAGAACAAAGACACACAAAAAACGTACATATATTTGTCCGGTATTTTATCTATTTTTGTCGTTATTGTAGACCGATGTGTTTCAGTTCGCTTCTGATGATGGTCAGTATAAGCTGACCGAAACGTTAAGTAAATACATTTCATTTTCCAAACACAGTTGTCTGTAAATTTATTTCACTATGGTTAATCACTGCAAAATTTGTAAACGTTTCATTTTAAAAATCAGTTATAATAATTCGATTAATGTGTCTCTCTAGAGCTTGAGTAGTTTACGATATTTCTTAATTGAAATAAATCGAAATAAATCGAAATAAATCGAAATAAATCGAAATAAATCGAAATTTATAAAAATATCGATTGAAATTTTTTTATTTCCTTATTCACCAATGCGGTTTAATAACCACTGTTGGCGCTGCGAGCGACTTAATAGTTTCTATATCGTATTTATAGGATTTTTATTTGGTTTTAAGCTGTTTTATAATACAAAAATTCTTTTCACTTTTGTTGGTAGTAACCAATCTAAAGTATCGAGTTAATACGTCAATAATTAAATGGTTTTAGGGTGTTTTTTTTTTTTGAGAGAATTTTTAAAAATTTTACTCGTTATTTTTCACCTTTTGCCTCGTACTTGTTAATACAGTTTTCCGTAAACTACATTCGACGTAGTCTAGTTGATAGATTTTATGGATTTAATGTGGATGTATGGAACTTATAAAAATACTTTAATTACATTCGTGTGATTTACATCAGTGAGATTTTTTTATGAGGTTGAAATTATATTTAGATGAACACCAAATTATTTCATTTTTAACTCATTCGCCATTTTCTTATCTAATACAATGATATCGAGGAGGACAAAGTTTGTTGCCCTCCCCCCGTATTGAATGATCTTCAACCATCAGTTCACGTTAAACTTATGCGCAATAAGTTACGGCAGTCGACTTTATTCATGAACCATTCCGATCTAGATCTCGGTATTCTCTATACGATTCTCAGCGCGCACTGCAGCATCTTGCACTATATCAATGTGTACCGTGTTTTTTTAGAATATACATCTTTTTCTCTAAGCTTCGCGGATGATCCTGTATGGCAGAGGAATCGTTACTCGATTAATTCGATATTGTTTGACGATATATTTCATTCTTATTAATCATTATGCTACAGCCAGATTTACCAAAAAAAAAAAAAAAAAAAAAAAAAAAAAAAAATCATTGTCAACCTCATTATCTATAATGAATCAAAGGAAAATGACACATTACCTTTCGATATCTCTGCTTAAATACGAGTAGACACACCTTCAACTTGTCAGAGCGCGGAATGTTAGGTGATGCTCATTCAAGAATTTTCAGTCATACTAAGATAACATGGTGAATGACAATGGTTGATTGTCACTTAATTCCCTGACTGTCGCTCGGTCCAATTTTTCGCACTTTCTTCCTCACTTAATAATTCCTCATTAACGGTGAATTGGATGTACGCAAGTTTCCTCTTCCTACAGCGCCTAGATTACTGCCTCCTAAATTGTTCGTAAATACAGTACTACTTGCCTCGCGATTGGTTTTTGTCATTTACTCGATTCTCTTAAAACCGTTTGCTCATTCTAAAACCATCTCCTGTCATTTTCCCTCATTTTCTCGTATCTTGAGTAGGACTATCTTGAATCGTTGATGCTACCGATCGAGTGTGGCACCACATGATACACCGTGTTCGGTGTGTAAACCATCAGTTTGCTGTAAGTGTAGTTTTATCGTTGTTTTCAGGTCTAAATTCAACCCAGTTTAAATATACAGTAATAGAGGTTTCACATGGAGTATAGAATATCAACTGATACTACGCAATGTGAAGTATTCTCGTCTCAATTTCATTTTGTAAGAAATTTTTTTTCCACAATTATTTGTTTTTATTTGATTTTTTCCTCTCTTATATATTTAATTTATTTTTTATTACATCGCGAAACCTCGGACAGTAGAATCCTAATAATTTAATAATTTAACAGCTGGTTCGTTATGCCAATCGGAATTTTCGATGTGTAGGGGGGAAGGTCGGCTAGCTCCGGACGGCGGGTAACTGTGGACATTTAAATTTCTAAGAAACTAAACGCGTCGTGTATGTAAAACGTTGTTGTGAATATGCGTCTTCTAGAGTAGAAACAAATTCAGTTCAGTTGCAGCGTGAGCAGCAGGTAAGTTAACCGTGAGAAAGTGTTTTGTTCTCGCCCAAAAATCCTGACAAACTCGATTGAAGATTTTCAAGATACGAAAGTCTGTGGTTAATTTTCTGTTGTTTAATATTGTTAGAAATAGTATATATATTTACAGATTTTAATAGTATTTGTAATATTTCTTGTACAATTTAAGAGATGTGTTTTCATCAAATGTTGCTGGATAATGATCGGGTTTTTATGTTTTGAATTTTGCAATATTATTTTAACAAACTTCAATTGTTTTGCCAATTTGCTTATTTACGGAAAGTATTTTTAACCGGTGTTTATACTGTTGTTGCAGAAAGACCTGAAATAAGATGAAATTTAAGGGAAGAGTGAAAGAGGAAAATAGAACGACTGTGCTGCTACCCGCCATTTATTGTATCACTAAAAAAATATGACCAAACTCGTTATATTTCTTTAAAAAAATGTGACATGATTACTAATTGTTAATTAATATGATTTAAAGAAGTTTCCACCAATTCATTTTTAAGTTCATAATAAAGAGACGTATCTTTTGATTATTAGTATTTTTATTTGCAATTCTTTTAAACGTGCGGGGCTACCCGACCTTCCTTTGCATATACTTGTATAGCAGTAAAGTTACGTATTTCGCATCTGGCCAAATTGGATACACTAGTTCATTTATAGCGATTGACTTGTTTCCTAGTTCATTTTTTGATGGTAAATGAATTTACCTGTAAAAAAATATTCTATTCCGTATTACCCGAATACGGCATACTGTGAAAAATTCATTCTCGTTTATGATATTTTACTATATTGCTTCCTGATTGGTGTCTTCTCTCGCGATATTTTTACCGTTTTAATTACAGATGCGCAATTTATTTAACCATTTTCCGCACGATTTTCTTTAACGAATAACGGCGATTTTGAAATTATACGCCGAGCGCCAGATATAAAATTGAAAGTAAAAACAACAACGTTCGTAATTGCGACGGATAAAAATTAATCTAAAAAGAAAAAAAAAGTAATCTAAATAATATTTAAGAAAAATATAATAATGAACGTTTCTTTACTCGGCAATGTATTGATCAACTCTAGAGTGATCCGTTGGATCCGTAGGACAAAGAGTTATAGCTGGAAACGGAACATCCCAGCTGTGAAAGTCCGTATCCAAGCCGGTGATAGTTGGACTTACCTGGAATTTTTCCCAAAGAGATGCGATGATGATAAACGTTGTAGCGGAACCGGTCACTAGGAAGCCAAACCACAAAAATCTGAAATTTTTATCTGGCATAGGTTATTTATAATTACACATTCGAAGCAGATCCATACAACAATTTTTTTCCGCAATGCTAATATGTTTTTTTTGTTTTAAACTTTAAAAACAAAAGATCCATTTGAAAAGAATCGCGTCATTTTTTGTACAAATCTAAAGATGAAGTAAAGCGCGCTTGTGGAAGTCTAAATTGCAATGTATATTCTGCGGATGGGGGCACCAACTTGGAAAAATCTACGATTTTCCGTGAAACTAGTAGAGCCCAAGCCGAACATATATTAACGGAGAAGACGGTTTACAAAATTATTAACAAATAAATGTATTAAAAAATGCACTTGCTCCTGTAAAATTAATTCTATTTATTTAAAAAAATAAACTCTGTCTAGGGAAGCATCATTTTCCCCCCAAAAAAAAAAATCGAAAGATCGTTCCATTTAAATTGTGGTATGTGATAATAAATAATGAATTTAGTTTTATTCAGATTAATAAACAGTTGGTTAAGGGGTAACCAGTTTTAGATTTTCTTCAAGTCATATGCTGAAGAATATAGTTTGTTTGCATGAGTTTACCACAAGCACCTGCGTAACAAAATATTTTCCCATGTACATCTAAATTACATAAGTCGTTAATATAAGCCAGAAATAGATTCCCTGAGGTACTCCGTAAAGTTGTTTAACATAGTCACTTTTTATATTATTAATTTTGTCGCAATGCAATCTGTCCGTTAAGTATGATTTAAGCCAATAATACCTCAAAAGCCACAATTAAACAATTTACACAGCAAGATGTTACGATTTCCTTCCTGAACATTGCACAGATGGCACGTTTTCGATCATATTTCACTTATTATGTCTAATTTGGAAATGGGGCGTTAGGTTGCAGCAGTTTATTTAGATTAAAAAAAAAAAAAAAAAAAAAAAAAAAAATCGTTTTGATATAATTAATCGTAACATCTTGCTGTGTAAATTGTTTAATTGTGGCTCTCGAAGTATTATTGACTTAAATCATACTTAACGGACAGATTGTATTGCACTAAAATTAATAATATAAAAAGTGGACATGTAAAAATAACAGAAATAATTAATTCGAACCTGTATAAACATATATTAATGATATTACAGAAGCACCGATATAAAGTTAGTACAAGTGACCAAAATCCAGAAATAGTTAAAAAAGAAAGTGTGAATGTTAGTAGGATTAGTGTGACACATGGAAGAAAGCAAAGATAGTGCGCCACAGCCTGAGATAAGTATAACAGAAACAAAAAAGCAAAAACAAACATGCACTACCACAACCAAAATGCACGTACAGTTAAACACACAAGATAATAATAATAATAATAATAATAATAATAATAATTCGGAACAAAGTAAATAACTGATAAGTATAAAGAAAGAACTGGAGAAAAGAAAATAAACCAGTCACAAAATAAACGGCTTCGAAAAATGACTGCGAGTGTTTAGATAAAGATAGCCTGAACTAGAGCGGCACAACAGCTGCTATTCAGCACTGTCGAAATGAATTTAACATATTAACCGTTCGAAGCGGAATCCGGGTCAATTAAAAACTAAGCAAGTGAAAGCAGCGGATAATAATCACACTGGCCGCTAAAGAAGTCTAAATAAATATTTTTGTTAAAAATTCATATGGCCGTCCGACTGTTATGAGCCAAAAGTTGTGTTCATGAAAATGGTTTGACTAAAGGTTGCAACAAAAGTTTAATATTTACCCCGCATGCAAGTAAGTTACACATCTCAACAAAGGTTAGCCTGATACCGAATAATCAAAAATTTATAACTTTGAACTTGATAATAAATACAAAAGTATAAAGTAAGGCAAAATAAAACACAATGATATTTCATAAAGCCGGCTAATGATTATAATTAAATATGTACACATAGATATATATATACTCGTATATAAAAATATATATATAAACACATATACCTGTGTCTGTTGTGCGTATATTCGCGCCTTATTATAAGATACTGCTTGATGATTAAATTACTCTTATGAAGTACGCTTTTACGCTCTGTGATGGTGTACACCGGTGTGAAACGGCGGATGATTTTTGAAAAATTTTCTGCACCACTCGCGGTGTAAATGGATTGAGTGTCCGAATGCTTGAAGAAATAAAGTCAACAGAAAAAGAAGGGGCGCCAGATTTGAAGAAGGTACTTTTAGAAAGGGGAATGGTAGTGGGAAATGTGGTGAAAAACGTTTGGCAGACGAGCGAATAATAATAGAGAGATTGGATTAAAAATGAATGTAGAAAATACGATTAGAATGTCCGGAAGTATATTAGCAGGTGCAAACAAGAGAATAATTAACCATTACAACCAGCGCATGTCGAGCAGGGTCCCGGGACGAAGAAAAAGAAAAAAAAAATTCTATAAAAACTATTATGGTGTGTCTTGTGCAATTGTTATGTCGCAGTTGGGAAAAAGGTTTGTCTAGGAGTTTTGTTTGGCGTGTCCATTACATTTGTGAAATATCGAGACACATGTGAGAAGAATGATAAAACAAGCAATGAGATATTGGCGCAAAATCGCTGGGGTAATCGGTTAACTATCGAGTCTTACGTAGATAGGCTGTCACCAGAACTGGAAAGCCGGCTTCCTCTGTGTATAGTTTGGACACTTTGCGAAGATAATCAGGAGAACGAACGATTGTCGGAAGAAAAGAGCTCTTCGAGTTTCAAAAATCATAATTTGCTACCTAGTCACTCGGACATATTCGGTAATGAATCGGCTGATTCCTTGGCTCGGGTGCTGCTTCTTCCCGCCCCTTTTTTTTTCTTCTAAAAAATTCCATCCGCTAACTTTCTATCGATGTGTAAAAGATTCCATATCAGATGACGGTATATCGGATATTTATGCTTCTTCCTCTTTACTTAATAATTATTCGTTTCATCTGTCTGTTCGGAGCCTCCTCTTCCTCCCTATTCTTCGTGGTTTCTTTTGCATTCCTCTCTTCGCGACGTTCTGATGTTGTTTCTGTTGTTCGTATGCGTTTTAGCCAATCTCTGCTGCCTTTTTCTAGATTTCGCTTTCCCCTGATTTCCTCCCCACACCCGTGCAGCGTTCTACTTTGTATTCCTTTTTGTTGAGGCTTGGACTTCCTGCTCCTTATTGTGTTTCTCTTATATCGTCTATTCCTTCCCAAATTCTATATTGATTTCTTTTTATCAATGATTTCTGTTCGGATTAAAATATAACCGACTCCGTTTCTTTCTAGTTGTTTCTGGGTGAGAGGGTCCTTGGTTGACGAGCCCAAGAGGGAAAAAAAGTATCGTCAAAAATGCCGGTTGCCAAATTTGCTCGCTTCTTATCTCATTGTCAGTGCTGCGAAAGTAGCTCAATATAAGCAAGTTTCTGTGCCCCTGCAGAACGGAAGAATGCAACCGATATTGGTAGGATGTAGATTTGTTTGAAGAAGATTATCTTATCGTCCATGTTTGTCCTTTTTTCCCCTTTCTACACATGACGCGGCAATACAAAAATTGAACTCTAATCACAGTCTAGAAAATGTGTACTAAATCTAATATTGAATTTGCGACGCCATTGTCTATTAAGTGTTTATTCCTTTCCATTTTGAACCTTCTACCTTGTATTCCAATTTATGATTATTCCCATTCTTGCGCCTCTTATATTCTTCTCCCTTCTCTACACTTTATTCCTGCTCTTTTCTATTATTCGATCGGATTAAAATGAAACCGTGGGGGGGGGGGCTTCTTTTTCTTTCTTTTCCTCTTGATCAGTTCAACATGAAGGTCCCTTTCCTGGCTGATTAAAAGAAAAAAAAACCCATCCAAAATGCTAATTGGTGTAGCTACACACACTGCCGCAAACTCATTTGTTACCCCCGGCTTTCGTGCGCTAAAAAAAAAAAAGTAAATAAATACATAATCGAAAGACATGAATATAAACGGAAATATAGAACATTTCTCAAATAAATAGGCGATATATTCTTATTATTGGTTAAGTACACGTTATTTAATGGAGTTACAATTATTCGTCGAATTTTAAAGAATGCCACACATTTGCTATGCAATCATACCTTTCGTGGAACGGACGATTTTCTTCGACTATGTAGTTAATTCCGTGCAAAGTGCCGTTCTGTACGAACTGCTTAGCTTGATACTTGAAACTCGTTTTTAACATCTGCAGAGTATCTGCGCCGGACGGCGACATTTTAGCCAGCCTAATTCGATGACCGTACCTGTTCAGCACCGTTCCGATAAAGAGCGACCACCGACGGAATCCGAAGCTCGCACGTAAAAATACAAGCTTCGGCTTTTAACTGAAATGACCGTCACGCCATGCTTCCGAAATAAACGATAAATCGTTACTGATTAGATCTAAAAAAAAAAAAAAAAAGTAAGCAATAAGCAAATGCAACACGCAACTGAGTAATTTTGTTTTTTCGACTGAGCAGAATAAGCCTTTCCGCAAGGTCCTTACGACTGTCAAACGTAGTCAACTAATTTCGAATTACACGACGAGGTCTATATTGGTTTTTGGTGGAATTCGCTCACGACGTTGCCTATAGCAATCTCAGTTATAATCTAGCAGTCGACCCGCTACGAGAGATAGTACCTTTCTGATATTTGCGTTAATAGTCAACGTAACGACAATTGATTTTTTCCAAATCCAACAACTAATAATTCGCTACGGTGGAAATGTAGTTAATTAGCCGCGCGGTTACATTTGATTCAGTTACCAGATAAAAAATTCGGTTGTTTTTACAATTTTTACTACTATACTCTTTTTTGTGCTTTTTGTAGCGAGAAAGCGGTTACAGTAGAAATATTGCGAATGAACATTGACTTTGGCCGTTTTTCGTCATGCGTATAAGAAAAAATTCGATCTGCATTAGATCCCCTAAATATATTGAATCTTTTGTAATTCCTGTAGAATAGTCGCTTTCAATCGAGACTATTCTTTACAAACTCAAACGTAAAATGTTTTAAACGTCTTGCAAAATCGATACGAATTTCGTTGCGAAATTTTCTTACCGTCCCCGAAGCGACGACTCAATAACAGTTTTAGGATTTTTTCATTACCGCCGCTCTAATAACGACGTGTAATCATTGATATGTTTTTTATTAGATAGTCCCGTAGAAAGCGATATATTTATGGAGAGTCCAATGGAGCTAATCTTTGACGAGTGTAAAAATTCGTAGGGGTCGATGAATTTCAGGAAAAAATTTCGATTTTTCTTCAAACAACATTTTATTGAATAAAAGCGAATTAAAAAAGAAAAAAAAAAAGATGCTTAGGATACCTGAGAAATTTGACTCATTCTTAAAAATAGGAAAAATATAATCAACTCAATTATTTCACTTACAATTAGTAGTAGATAGGAATAGCTAATGAAAATCAATTATAGAGAAATTTATCATCGTTGCTAACTATTAAAACAGAGGTGACCCTACTATTTTTAGTCGTTTTTGCTAATAATTATATACACATATGTACTACTTTAATAAGGATGATAGATTTTTCGATAATTAATTAAGCCGATACGGAAACTTACTACTAATGTTTCTAAATTGAAGCAAAATATTAATAACCCCCTTTTTTAAAATAAAGCGCGCTTAAAGGATGATCAATATTAATGCTAAAATAAACGAAAAGAAAAAAAAGAACAACTTCCTCAAGTAATAAAACTAAAATATGAATAGAACCGTTAACAATAATATTAAAAAAAAAAAAATCTATTTTTAAAATCTGCAATTCCCCATATTTTGTAACCCTGCCTTCTTTAAAATTAATCGACTTTGTCGATAAATTTCGCTTATTGTGATACATGTTAGAAATTCCCACGATACCGAACTCTATTGTATAGTCAACTTATTCCTTTGCAATACTATACAGGAGGTTTTGCTCTTAGCTGATGATGGGCTATCCTAAAAATAACGTTTTTACTACTTCTTCTTCTTATTATTCTTCTTCTTCTTCTTCTTGAGCTGTTTTAGCTATCGAAGGTTGGCGTGTCTACATCTTTCACCACTTTGATCCATGCTTTCCGATCTCGTGCCAGATGGAAAAGTCTTTCTGTTTCGGTAACAGCCATCCATTTTTGGATGTTGGAAATCCATGACGGCCAACACCACGAACACCTTCTACTGCACCGATCAGTATTGTTTGTAGTATAACTCGTACTTCGGTCCAGCAAGTGACCCAGATAATTAATTTTCCTTAATTGTATTAATCTGATTAGTTCACGCGGTATTTATTCATTTGTTTCACAAAATTATTTATTTGTAATTTTTGCTGTCCACGGTATTGCATGTAATCGTCTATATAGCCATGTCTCTCTAATCGTTTTATTTGTTCTGCCTATTAAAGGTCCAGGTTTCATATGCGTATAATAGCGTGGAAAAAACATTAACTATTCTCCACCGTAGTTCAAGTTTTATATCATGACACTTCGTAGAAAGCTGTTTAGCTTATGAAAATCGCGCCATTTCAATTCTAGATTTTATCTCTAATTCTGAGGAAATCCAGCAACCGAGATACTTAGATTTGTCCAGTTGCTCTAGTACTCTATTCTCAATCTTTATGCACGTGTGTTCTTTTTGTCCATTACCATCACCTTTGTTTTTATCACATTAATCGGCAGATGGTATGGATAGATCTATGCGGTATCAAGTAATTGTTGCAAATCTTCTTGTCGATCTGCTATTAATTCCCTATCGTCGAGAATGGCTAAGCCAACTGCCATTGCAAAATAGGTCGCAGAGAAGGATAACATTAACAACTTTTCGGCCATTATCCTAAGTGAACAAAATGGCGCCGAATAATGTTCCGTAAGTTTCATTACAAAAAGGTTAAAACCGGTTAATCAATCAAAGAATTAACAATATTGGGAGAAAAGGAATCGTCGACCAACAAAGATGAAGCGAATAGAGAACGAAGAAAAAGGTGACGAGTTGAATAATAAAAAAGGCCTAACTTCAGTAGTATGCACTTCCATTTCAACGCGTACATATGCCGGTCACATGTAGGAATAAACACGATAAAATTACAAAAAAATCGAAATTATTGAAGGGAACTTATGCGCAGTGTACGAATCGTGTTATTTTATATATTTCTTATTTTCTTCTTCTTCTTTCTACGTACCTTTTTATTGCTTTCGATTATTCAGTTATCAAAAAGTTGTACGCTATTCTAAGATAAGCACTGCGGTGTTCCTGGTGTTTTTTGTTGTTTATTTTTGCAGAAATTGAAGTACGTAAAAGTTTACATGGCTACGTTTTTTTTCTTTCTGACATAGTATTTTGTTGGAAGAAGGAGTAATATGAAGAGAACCAGGATCCGACCTGCCAGAAGAGGTAAGAAAAGTCAGGGTAATCGGAGAATTGTTTCTCATAGAATTTAAATTTACCGGAGGAATCAGGGGAGTGAGATTTTGGAGAAACGCATCTTCTTTTCGCTAAATCTGCTCTTTTGTCCCACGGTGGTACAATGAAATTCCCTTAAAACAAATATACAAAAAACTTTACTGAATTTCAGCGACGCTCCTTCAAAAATACAACGTACCCTTTACGACTCATTCAATCTTTTGTCTTTTCTCCTTCGTTGCATCGTGATATATTCCTTCGATTTCGGATAATTCTAAACGCTGGCGTCCCGGATGTGGTCGAATTGGTTCCCGTAATAAACTGGGGAATTACTAGATTAGGTGGTCGAATTGGTTCCCCCGGGGGGTTAAATCAGTTTTCAATTTAAAATGGTCGAATTACTAGAATGATTAATGAATCAGTGAGTTTACGTACTTTATTAAAACGCGATGTTTAACCGAAAAGAAATATATTGTTTTGATAGTAGTGGTAAATTTCGCATAAGAAATGACGTTAAGTTTAATTTACGTCTGATTGCATTTGATTTTGTTTTTTGAACATATAGACTTGAAATATAAATCGTGAATAAGTACTCAGGAGTGTGTTGAGCTGTGTGATTCATTGGTAAAATATTATAAAAAACTATACACATTAAGTGCTAAACGACTATTTACAATTATTTATTTTCCATTTACAGTTCAGATTTTTTTTAAACCGATAAAAATAACACATTAATATTGAAGACAGCTTGCAATATCGACGTGCGATATATCGATTGCAAAGAAACGAGAGAAAAGTGTGTTTTAAATATATCCGCAAAACTTTTTTAATTGGCTTAATTTCGTTGACTATGTAATGAACAATAAAGGACAGTACAATAAATAATAGCAGCAACAATTAGAAACTCTAGAGCTGAGGAGCTGCAAGGTACAGCGGAGTTAAATAATAATAAAAAAAAAGAAGAAAAAAAAACTTCAACAACAGAGAACGGCAACCAATTCGACCTCTCCTGACGTCACGTCTTTACTTTTAAATGTTTACTCGTCAGATAAAAATTATCTGAAATTAATAGCGTATGACAACGTAATTAAATGGTGTAACGAACCAAATAAGCTGGTTCTTTTAATTTAAATATTTAAGTAAGTAAGGAGAAAAACAATAGTAGTAATAATAATAATAATAATAATAATAATAATAATAATAATTAACGAATTAATTCAGAGTAGGGAAATAAAGAACTTCGAATAGTTTGCTTGTTTATATTTTAAATTACGTTAGCAATGTACATAGAGTTCGGAAATGTGGAATTTTTGTTGCAACGTAATGGGGTTGCATTAGAGAAATTCCGAGCGATCTATTGCTAAGATGTAAGTAATTATATATATATATATATATATATATATATATATATATATATATATATATGCTGAGTTAGTAATAAACGCGAGTGTGAATGACATCACGGTGTGTGTGCCGAGCTTGCGATTAAATATTAGTAATGGTAAAAAAGTATCGGACATTAGCCGAGCGATTGATGGGAAATTTCGCATTAGATGCGATGCCTAGACAATTGCTCAGCTGCGCCAATCATTACATATAAATACACGCGTCTTTCGAAGTCGTAAAAGGGGGGGATTCATTTTTTCCTCGTCGTCCGATCAACGTCATGATCGGTTATCGTTTGTCGCAAGGTGTAACCGCCTACTGAGTTTTGGTAGATAGCGGAAATATATAATTTTTTTTATTATTTTATTTAATTTTGTCCGTTTTTTTTAGTGTCCAGTCTTCGTGACCGGCGTTCGCGTAGTAGGCGTATTGAGCAAGGGGCACTGTGGACCGCTCAGCGGTGGGTAAGGAAGGCTTCTCTTTCCTTTTTGGTTTTTCGTGTTTTTTTCCTTCCTTTTTTTTTTTTTTTTTAATTTTGAAGAATTTTTCTTCAATGGCGCCCGAACTACAGTGAGCAACGAAAATATTCGGACACTAGGTAATTTTTTCATTTTTTGATTAAAAAGTTGTATTTATGCAAACTTTTTGAAAAAAAAAATGTAAGGGCATGTTAGAACAGAGCATTAGGTAATAGAGACAGTAAAAACTTTCGATGCACAATAATAATATCAAGCGGAAATTTGAAACAAAACAAAAATAGTCTATTTAAGGCGCAACAAAAATATTCGGATAGCTTCCATAAAACTCAAAAATTCAATTTTAAAATCACCTTTTTAATATTTTGTCGGTAACCCTTTCTGTTGAATAACAGCATTGATTCTCCTAGGCATCGATTCAACTAATTTTTCTGTAAATTCGAGTGAAATTTTTCGCCACTCTTGCTCGATAATTATTTTTAGCTGTGTTTTACTTTTAATATTCGTTTCCCGAATTTTTCGATCCAAGTGGACCCACAGATTTTCGATGGGATTGATGTCCGGTGATTGAGGCGGTGTTTCCATGACGTACGGACAGTTGTACAACAACAGCCACGGCCGCGCTTTGTACGATTTATGCTTAGGGTCATTATCTTGGTAGAACTTGAAATTGTTTTCCAGACCCAATTTTTCGGCACTAAATTTCAAATTTCTTTTCAGAAGGTCGACGTATGTATCCGCATTCATATTACCTTCGATAAACTCCAAGTTACCGACCCCAGACGCGACGAACCACACCATAAGACCTCCTCCGCCATGTTTGACTGTCGCGTTCAGGTTGTATTTTGTAAGCGCTGTATTTGGTTTCCTCCTAATTTTTAGACGTCCATCACCTCCGAAAACATTTAATTTACTTTCATCAGTAAAAATTACAGTTTTCCAAAAATTTACATCACGATTAGCGCATGTTCCTTTGCAAAGTTGAAACGTTTTTTTTCGATTTGTTTCGCTGACTAAAGGTTTTTTTCGCGTGACTCTCGAATTGTAGCCGTTCTTTTTAATAGTTTGACGGATCGTTTGCGGGTGAACTTCAATATTAAGTCTTCCGAGTAGTTTCGTAGATAATTTAGGCGCACTAATTGCTGGATTTTTCTTTACCTGCCACTCGTTATGAACCGCTGATCACGTGTTGACAATTTCTGTGACCAACCTGTTTGTGGAACTGAGTCTATCCGATCTTCTTTTTCAAAACGTTTAATGATGTCGCCCCGACAGTGCTTTTTCTCATATTTAATAACATTGAAATTTTACGAACAGAAAATCCTTTACTATGATTACGAATCCCCAATTGTCGTTGCTCAAAAGACCAGTTATTGTCTTTACGAGGCATTTTTTTAAATAAATTTTAAACCGGACGTAAACATGAAATTAAAATGTCAAATGTCGATCAGCGGTTCATTGAACAGGTTGCCTTTGGTATGAAATGACTCACCCCCCGGTGAACGCGCATCGTTGTCTCGTGGAAAAACCCAACACTGCTCGACATACGTACGCGTCCGAATACTTTTGTTGCCGCTTGAAAGCCTATTACGTTACGTTATTCATTATTTCAGTGGTTTTATCGATGATTTTTGTTTTGTTTTTTTTTTGCTGAATTTATTACCTTACGCTCTGTTCTAACGTACTCTTTCATTTTTTTTTTTCAAAAAGTTTGCATAAATACAACTTTTTAATTAAAAAATGAAAAAAATACCTAGTGTCCGAATATTTTCGTTGTTCACTGTATGTGTAGTTTAAACATTAATTGAAGAGAGCGAATCCGTAACAATAGGAATAATTACGAATTTTCCTAATCTATCAACTATTATTACAAATATTCATGAGAAAAATTTTTCTAGACCAGTCGGATTTCCCTTAACGTGTCGTCGAGAGATAATTTTTACACCTAACTTTTTCACTTGAAAATGACAACATCGGCAGCCGAATCTCGGATAACTCGTGGCACGTACGGTTTACGTTTTTTTTTTTTTTTTCATATTCGTGTTCGTTCTACGAGAAAGTGTCTCTGTTCAATGTCACCGGTAAAAGTTAATCGGAGAGAAATACTCTAGTCGGCTCTGCTGATGTTAGCGCAGATGGGAACTATTTCTGACACTTTTCCCAGCGCTCAGTAAAATCTGAATGAAATTAATTCGGATGGTACAATTTGCAGCCGGCTGGTTGATGAGCTACTTCGCGACATACATACATATGTATGTACTACTTTGCGCAAGAACACATTAAAATTCGTAAAAAAAAAGCCGAAAAACCGCCAAAATATTACTTGGCATAACAACACGCAGTGCCCCGTGCAGTAGTGGACGACTTGTCGCGGTATGGCTCATTTCTTTAATTTTATTATCGTTACAATAATCGTATGCGCCGCCGCTTAATTTTCTCCCTTCTAATAAAAATCGTCGAATATCACTCTCTTACTCTGCTTCAAGCTCCTACAACATAAGAATTTGAACACTTCATGTTTTCGATTCGGTGCATCTTTAATTTGGACTTTTTTTCTACCCCATTTTAAAAATTAACGTCGTTCGAATCTGTATTAAAAAGGAAAAAACTAGGTCATTGTTCTTCAACACTGCAAATAGCAGCACAGTGTCTCTCGAATTTCGCTGAGCTGACTTCAAAACCATTTCGCAGAGTACCGCGTAAAAATATTTAACGGATCTCTAGAACAAGATTCGACGAATTCCCTCCGGTGTGCTAAGGAAACTGGAGAATTATAACACGCTAGAAATTGAAATTGTCGTTTTTCATTACTAGACCACATACTGTACTACTAGTACTTTTTAAAATAAGTTCTTTTTTTCTTTTTTTTTTTTTAGTATTTTTTTAACTACAATATTAGGGACCCTTAAATAGGCAGTAGACAATTATTAAGTGAAAGTTGTACCTGAAAAATTAGAAGAAAAAGTGTGAGAATCTGCGGATAAATTTAAACGAAACGCCGCGAAAAGAGCAGGTAGTAAGCGTATTTGCTGCAATTTAACTGTCTGGATAAATATTGGTGTGACGTGAACAACTGCACCGCCTACGTGTAGTAGTGCGGTAGCAGTTTTAGCCGAGAACATTCTCAGCAACGAACAAGAACTACGGTAGAAATTATAGCGAAGCTACAGTCGAATACACTATGATGTGGAGCAAATAAGATGGGTCAGAATAAGTGGGACTGCCTTGCAAGAGTTTTGTAATAGCTTCGTAGTGCCGGCTCAAAAGATGTGGATTTGGTCGGGTTTTAAACATCAGATCAAATCTTGATCAAATATCTTTATTGTTATCGTTAGTATACATTTTCTGCCTATAGCGACCGAGTATAAAATGAAACAAAAGCTCTAAAAAACAAATATAAATAACTGAAAAAGAACAATGAAAAGGAACATCTTAAATGGCGCTATGACGAGAGGATACGTAAATAACTGGATAAAAATGGAAAAGTAAGACTTTACTGAAAAACAAATTCCTGTGCGCGTAGGGACATTTACTTTTTTTTTTTTTCTTTGCGCTGAAGTTAAGAAAATCCTTTCGGACGATAGAGGCACCGTCGTGGCCCTCTGTGTGGTGTCTCCACTGAAAACCCAATTCCGTACAAGGAGGATTCTTTGTGTCGCCTTGGAAACCGTTCTCGCATTACTTCAGGGCGACCCTCCTTCGTATCAGTTTACATTGGCTCTGTTATCAGTACCTGCGTCCATGTCGCGCTTTTTCTGCCGTAGCAGGGATTTTACATGGTGTGTAATCAGTGACCACGTTTCTTCGCTGCTTAGCATTCTCTCTATGATGTTGTATTTAGTGCGAATGCCTAGTAGCTCTAGGAAAGAGAAAACCAGGTAGAAGAAAAATGTCCTGGCTAGCAGATATGAGGGTGTGCTATGGACGTACCACAGCCGAACTACAAAAGGCCGTACAATCAAAATCAACAATAGCCATAATGATGGCCCAACTTCAGACGAAGACGGCGGAATGAATAAGAAGAAGAAGTCTCTGGCCTGGTCAATGGGTACAATGGAAGAAGAATGTGTGCTCCGAATTGTCATTATAAAAATCACAGTAGATGCAATCTTCAAATATGCTCTGAAGTAGCCATGCCTTTGTGGGGACATTAAGAAATTGCATTTTTTTTAGTCTTGAAATTTTTGTGTCCAAGTTTAATACAGCAACATAAGCGTACATTTGCATATATATATATATATATATATAGTAAAACTTCTACTAACGGACTCTTCTAAATAACTGACATTTCCTAATAGCGGACAATTTTAAAATCCCCGGCATTTTCCCATAAGACACGATATAAAAATATTTCCCAATAACGGACGCGGGCACTTTAATAAGTCTGATTTTGGAAATTCGATTTCTGTTAAACGGACAAAGTTTGTCAAAAAAAGGTTCAATTAGTGTCCCAGATTATTGTTTAATAGACGAGGGATTGCATGTGGAAGATCCACGTACCGACATAAATGAATTAGCAGCTGAATTCATGCAACAACAAAATCCGTCCGATGCATGATAGACTGTGATGACAATAATATTTTTGATGGTGAAGAAGACACAACTACGGAAGTTGACTGTGAATTTTTAAATAATGTTGACTCCGTTAGTTGTTATTGGAAAATTAAAAAAAATTGTATTTCATATTCATAAAGCTCCGGTGCTGAAGGTTTAAAAATGATATCCGAACTGCAAGCGCATGTCGAATCGCGGATTTTAAATGAAAGAAACGAAGTAGTAAAATTTTCGATTTTTTTTCATACAAAACTGAAATATGTTCGATACACGCTAGGATTTACAGTATATGTTAAAAAAAAAAGAATATTTTGAAAATCAGTTATTAAAATTATTATAGATTATCTCGCGTTCTTAAAAACAAAAAGTGATTTATACTCTATTGCCTAACTTGTTCATCAACTAATCCTGGAATACAAACATAAGTAATGTAGTAGTACTGTACATACATACATATTTTTATATTATACGAACACTTTTTTTTTGTTATATTTTAAAATGTACATATGTCTTTAAGTGTAAATATGTACTGTATTTTTTTAAATTACGTACTATCTTTTATATTCTTATTAAATACGTTACAATACACAATAATGTAAATTTCAGTGAACTGTTCATACATTATAGTATTTCCCATTAGCGGACACTTCTTAATACCGGACAAATTTTTTGGTCCCTTGACTGTCCCTTATTCAGAAGTTTTACTGTATATATACATATATATATATATGCATATTTATGTATAATAACACCAGTAATAAGCAACGGATGTAATAGAAGATATATGAGCAATGCACCTTCACGCAAATCAATATGCATACATTTCCCCATTTAAGAGATATACATTTTACACAGACATGTTTACACGCATCTATATAAATACATGCAATCATAAACTCGCATCGGTCAATATAACATTTATGAAGATGGAGATGGAGTAAAAAGAACGAGGAAAAAACCTTGTTTACAGAGTACTTCAACGATACAGAAGGGAAGAAGAACTGGTCCCATTGTGAATATGAAAAATTAAGTTTTAATTGTCCGGACATTCGCTTTTTGTGATTTCGTAAGAGTTCTTTCAGCTGCGAGGGGAAAGTGTTATATACTCGCCTATTGTTGCCGCTTCATATTGAATAATCTTGTTTTTTCGAATTTCGAAACAAAAGTCCTTGTTAACTCCGTAATCCCATTTTAATATTAAACTTTTTCCCGTTCTCTGTTACGGATAATAGCGAATTAATCTTATACAACTTTTCAAATTTTAATTATCCAGATTGTCAATATTCACTCTTAGATGTTCAAATAAAGCTTTTTGTAATGATTTCACGTGCGCCCTATATGATATTTTACAGCCTTCTCCAAAAAAAAACAAAAAAACATACCTGTACATGTATGTATTATAATCCGTATGCCAACATTGGGGTTGATGCAGAGCTAAATTTAACTTACATAAGTCCAGAGAGAGGGCTTACTTTTGCAAATAGCAGAAGCGGTAGTTCAATTTTGATAATTTTCTTAAAGTACACCCTGGGGCTTCACCTGGCATAAATTGTAGTCAAACATATTACCCTCAAGCATTTGATAAGTTCTATTTACGCAATTATCATTTGGTAAAGTTTAAGCTGTTCCATATATCGAGATATCGGAGGAACCGTAATTTTCGTATTCACATAATTTAGAATTTACCGATAAACTAGCTGTGCACGCGTGCAATTCAGTTCGTCACTCTGTACGAGTATTAGTAAAAATTCAATATATCAAGTAATTTCATTCAAAAATCACATCAATTTTGAAATCGGATGAGTAGTATCGGAGATTACCTCCTACATCCAAACCTACAAAACATTACTACCTCTTTATAATATTAGTGTGATCTATCGCTGGATTCCTTTTTTTTCGTCTAATTTAGTTGCAAAAAAATATTGGTCCCACCAAAAGCACTTTTATTAAACAAACGGGAAAACCCCGCGTGATCCATCGCTCGACCATTTCTTAGTCGACTTTTATTTTAACCGGATTAACAATATGAAAAATTGGTCGCCACGAAAAACTCCCCTTTTAATTATATATAGCCTTTGTCCACCTTGAAAAACCGTTCTAAATATTGGTGAAAGAATTTTTGAAATAATCGAATGAGAAGGTTCAGAGATTATATCCAAACTTACAAACATCAACTCTACCTCTTTATATATTAGTATACGGATAAGTCTATTTTCGGTAGAACTCACGCGGAAGCAATCTCCCCTATGATCGATGTTATTTACTACGGATAAGGTTTGAATAAAGAAAACGAATTTGAAATTTCCATCTCTGTTTATAAGATGATTATTATTGTCGGAGGAAATATTAAGTCATTACATTACTGCGTATAACTTTTAACTATCTTGACAGACTCCAACGATATCCAGTGAATAGTTCACCGGTCTAATTCGACATATAGCTCTTCTGTAAATTAGTAGCAGAAATCGACCTAAAATATTTCCCCGGGGGCTGTTCCGTGATTTTGAATCTTTCTATCTCGTTGTAATCATTATTTAGTTTTATACTGTACCTCTTTTTAAAAGCCGGTGTAAAATTAATTGTAGTTTTACTAATATTAAAGTACCGCCAATTGTATCAGATGCTTTTTTAATCATCTTAGTATAGGGGTGCTAATGACCTATCTATCTTTTACATTTTTTTAACGTATTAGGATTAATGTTTGTCTATCTTCAACGAACCTAAATTGATTTTCATCGAATAAATTATTTTCCTCTAAAAATGACACTACATTATTAACTTAATACATTTTTCAAATATTTTATAGATCACTGATGAAATACATAGATTGCTCTATGGTGGTTACCGGAAGAAGTTGCGATACTATTTTCGCAAGCAGGTGTGTGTCATTACGTCAATTTTTAAAAACGCGATTGCGTTTAACTTCGGCCCAGAGATAGCAAAATAAAATCGAAAGGTAATTGCAATATTTACGCCCTCTTCGAATTTCAGATTTTTAAATTAACAAGTGGCTAATTTGTACGATTTTTTCATTAAGTTGAAATTTTTTTAAATTCCAGAAAGAACGGAAAAACTCAAAATGAAAAAAAGAAAAAAAAATAGTTTTCGTAGGTGCATTCTAAGCCGTGCAATCTATTTCGCAACTAATGGAGGAGTCAGGCGACGCTGGGCCGGAACCGTGCGTGACGTCTGAGCGCTGATTTCAAAAAATTTCAACTTAATGAAAAAATAGGTGCAAATTAGCCACTTGTTAATTTAAAAATCTGAAATTTGAAGAGGACGTAGGTATTGTAATTACCTTTCGATTATATTTTGTCTCGTATCGCTAGCTATCTCTGGGCCGAAGTTATACGCGATCGCGTTTTCAACTTTACCATTTTGCAATAGGCCGCCATATTGTTATTGAGAGTTTGAACTATTTTAAGCACTCCGAGAGCTACATTTTCCGGAAGTTTCATTGAGGTTTGAGGAAAATTGACGGAATGGCAACAATTTGAACTTCTTTCTACCTGTTTTTATTTTCATCGGCTAATTTTGAAATGTTAAATAATTTTTGCGAATTTTCGTAATAGCTTATCCTTTTGTTAAATTTACTCAGGAACAAAATCGACAAGTGTACAGATAATCGCATAAAAAAAAACACTTTTTTTTTTTTTAAATTCGATATAAACAATCGTTCCGTACCTTCCACATACTCAAAAATTTAGGGTTGCATTCCGCTGATTTTTAGTTAAATTTTAAGCCCAAGAAGTCCCGGTTATAAGAATTTCCAAATTCAAATGACATATTGCCCGGACTATTACGGTGACAGAAAAGTTCCCGGACGGCATCTGACTGAAAGTAGTGTAAAGACAGCAAAGAACGGGGAGAAATTAAAAAATCACGTTCGGATAACACTTTTCCGAATTTAAGCATCCGGAACATGTTGCGGACGGAAGAGTCTTACAACAAACAAACAAACAGACAAACAAACAAACAAACAAACAAACAACACAAACAAACAAACAAACAAAAAACAAAAAAACATTTAAACCAAGGAAATTTTGAGTTAAAACAAAATGCCGAAAGAGCCGAATAAAAATAAATCAAAAAAATAAAATATAGTAATCATCGAATTTCTCGAGTGGAAATTTATGTTTTTGAAAAGAAAGCTACATATGTATACATATTTTTTCCAATTTTTTACTAAACGTAATCGGTAAAAATTTATATCAAAACGCAGAGGGAGAGGACCCCCCCCCATTTTACAGTTCGCCGGTTTCGAGGGAAACTGTTCAAAACGGCGATAAAGAACGGTTGACCTGAATTCAGGATAGTTCATTTTATGATACTGCTCTGTGTTGTTAATTAATTTTCTAAGTAAAGAGCGTGACGATTGCCGCAGATTAAAGTCTAAAGTCCAGCGGCTCTGCCAACTCGCGTTAGTGACGTGTCAATGCCGTCATGAGTATTCGAAATGCGGTTATTGTGTGCCATTTTGATATCTACGACTACCCTGAAATATGATATTCTCCTACTTTAGGCGTTATTTTATAATTATAGACGTTTCGCGTTTAAGAAGTCTCGAACGTGGTTTTTCAGTATGCTGTCGATGAGAATCGTCGGACGTTCGAAATTCTGCTTGGCGTCGTTATCGTAGCGCCAGGAATAATCGCGATATCCGTACAGGATACGTCCGCTGCCAATTTAATTTTTTGGAAATTCTGACTGCCGCAACGCGGCGAAGAGCGAAACGCGGGTGTTGATTGTAGGCGGGAAGCGGATGATGATACACACGTTCGTAGTAACGGATGAATGAGGTGACAATTTTATAAATAACGAAATGTGTCCTTTAGAACTAAAACCGACACAGACCGGCACCGAGACGCAGCGTACGAAGAGCCCTCGGCACGCACACACATGTTCTCTATATGAGAAAAGTACAAAAAGAAAAAGTAAATAAATAAAGAAAGAAAAGTAAAATAAAGAGAGAAAAGTAAAACAAAAAAGAAAGAAAAACCCCAAAAAAAAAAACAAAAAAACGAGGAATATTTGAGCTGTGTCAAGACGTTTGACGATATATATTTATTTAAAGATTTTTCGCCATGTGTGCGTGCGGACACGCGCGACATGAGTCAATTTGATCATTTCTCCTCCATCGTGCGTCTGTTTTCTGCCATATTATGTATGCTCTTCCTTCCAACTCGCATACATCAACCATCCAATTAGTAGCAAACAACATTAACGATTTAACAATGAACATACTTGTAGCACTCTAATAATGCCTCCATACTGTTTTACGGAGAAACTTAAATAATTTATATACGTATATGTGCATGCACACATGTGTGTGTATTAGAAAAATTCTCGCTCGCAACTTTCGTCAACATTGTTATTAAATATATAAACATATTATATGTATATATATGTATATATATATGTATATATATGTATATATATATACATTTTTTTTTTTACCGTTTTATTAAATGTTTTGTTCGCCGAAACCAGTTTACCGGAAAGAACAACGAAAAACATTAAGAGTTATTCTATGGAATAATCAGCGCAGCGCCACACGAGAATATTTTGAAATTAATATTAGAAAGAATTTTTTTGGCACAGACTGAAACACTAATTGAGCAGTGTACATGATATGTGTTGTTTTTTTTTTTCTAAAAAACCCCAAATAATACTACTAATTGCATTAAATTTGATAATTAAATCTGAAATTCGGAAGAGGTTTTAATCTGAATTTAAGCGTATTAGTATTTTTGAGGCGGTACTAAAAGCACACTCAAGATGACGTGACGAGAAAGTTGGAAAATGATTTTATTACGAGAATGGTATAACGATTGTTTTTCGAGAAAAAATATCGACTTCAAAATTTACTCTCTAAAGGATTTAATAAAAATGTGCTTAAAATTAAAAAAATAATTATTCCGGAATACTTAAACGTATTTTTTTTCTCTTCGAATTTGGCAATTTACGAAACTACTTTTCTATTTTTCATTTCTGCATCTCCTTTTCCATCTTCGTATACTTTCTATGGGTTCCTAGTCATTCCGAAATAACTGATTTATCACGTTGTTAGGTCAAGGCCGCTGGCGCGCTCAAGGTAGGAAAAAGCAAATTGAATTTGTTCTTTTTAAATTCCGTTTTTCTTTCAATATTCGGAATTTTTTTCGTATTTAAAAATTAACTCTCGTTTCCAATTTGCCTCAGCGTTGAAAGATTCTTTTTGTCAACTGAGTAGTATCGTGTCTCTGTTCTTTCGATATAATGCGAAGAACTCCAATAGTCTTTTGTTATTCTATCCGATAGTTTTTCTATTTTCTTATAAAGTTTTCTTCGGTCTTCTGAGTTTCCTCTACGTCCTTCTTCGGATTCTAAGAATTTTTCTTACGATTTTCCTTCTGCAAAACATTAGGGAACTTTTTTCATTTGTATGATTCGCACACATATAATGTACGGAGAATCCTAATAATAGGATGGTCCGGAAGCGACAAAAATATCAAATTAAGAAACTTCTAAATTGAAACATTAAACTTCTCTCTTTATGACAACCTTTACTTACTCTTAACCTCCCTCCCGTCTTCGTTATTCTCATTCTCAACCTCTTCCAGAACAGAATTTTCTCTCTTTCTTCTCCCTCCCTTTCCACCTTGAGATGTGTTTATAATTGCAGGGCTCCCGTTTTAGTCCAACACTTTTTAATATCTGCTCTTTTGATATCGGCTCTCTTTCTATTCCTTCCTTCTCCCTCCTCTTCGCTGACGACATTCTGGTCTATTCTACCCTTGACAATCTGTCCGCCGCTAGCGATGAGTTGAACAATTCGCTGTCTATTCTTAACAATTTCCTTTCTCATCTTCACCACTCTCTTTCTCCTACCAAGCCGTCTTGTATCATTTTTAACCGTATTCGAACTCGCATCGGTGTATCTGGTATTCCTATTACCGTTGTCAATGGACTTTTTTTGAATAGCCGCCTCACATTTCAGGAGCACATTAATTTTCTCTATAAATCCTGTCTTAAAGGAGTTAATTTCCTTAAAGCTCTTTCTCCCCTGCGATGCCGAGTTCTAATTCTTTTCAAACCTATTATTCGGTCTAAGCTCAACTACTGTTCCTTTATCTACGGTAATTCTTTCAAGTCTCCCCTCTCTAAACTTGACGCGATCTAGAATTCTTGCCCCCGTTTGTGCATTGGAGCCTTGAAATCCTTTCCCGTTTCCGCAGTTTTATCAGAATCGGGTACCCAACCACTGTTTATTATTCACTGTTCTCAGCTTGGGTATCGCTTCCTAATTAATCGTCTCCCATCTCCTCGTCCAAACTCATTTCTTCTTATCTATATATCAAAAACCACTCTGGCCGTCTTTCTAATTTTTCTCCTGTAACCTATTCTTATAACTCTCCGCCTTATTTCTCTCATGACTTCAATAGCCTATGTGGCAGCCTATTAAATTCTTCTCTCTCCCACTTCGGGCACATTCCTCCTCTCACGGCGCAGTCAACAATGAATTTCTCTACATTTATAGAGTTCCTCTTTTCTTGCTCATGTATTGATTTTTACCGATGGTTCCGGGAGCGAGGATGTAGTAGGTGGTGCGTTTACTGCCCCGTCGCTTCGGCATTCTGAGTCCTTCCGGCTTTATTCTTTCTGCACTATCTTTTTTTCCGAATCGATCGCTATTCTTCAGGCTATCTTTTTTATTTTCTCTTTAAGCGGGTTTTCCGGATTTCTCATAATTTCAGACTCTAAAGGCGTCCTTTAAGCCATATCCTCTCCTCCTTCACGTTCCTCTGATAGTATTATTCTCTCAATTCGTTATCTTACCTCCACTTTGCAGGCATCCCGCTCTGTTCTTATTGATTTTTTATGGATCCCTAGTCATTCCGGAATTGATGGCAATGTCACAGCTGAGATTCTTTAGCTCGCTCTGCTGCCCGTCTTGATTCATTGCTGAACTATTTGCCTTCTTCGAACATCCTCTCCTTATTCACCGCCAATCACGCCAGACTACTTTCGCGGGACATTTATCCCTTCCTATTTTCTAATCGTCATTCGCATTACCGCTTTATTCAGCCGATACCTCATTCCCTGTTTTAGTCCATTCTATTCCTTTCGGTTGTCGCTCCGTTATTGTCTCCCTTATTCGTTTCCAGATCAATCATTCTCTCCTCCCCTCTTCTTGCTTTCGATTTGCCCTGTCACCGTCTCCTTATTGTTCTCTTCAGGATTGTGATTCTCCTTGTATATATGATGCTGATCATATTTTCATCGACCGTCCTGCCCTTCTTAATGAACGCTCCCTTTCATACAGCTAGTTCTTGTCATTAGGTCTCCTAACTCCCTATAACGCTTCCTTTATCCACTTTTTTTCTTCATCTTCTGTGGTGCCTGCTCTGCTGTCCTTTGCTGCGTCCATTTCTGACCGCCTAACTATTTAGATTTGAAGCTTAGCTTTTCCTGTTGTTGGGTCAATGCCACTGGCGCGCTAATACAATAAATAATAAAAAAAAAAGAAACCGTCAAAAATATATAATATGAAATTTAAAACGACCTCAAAAATTACCCTAAAAAAAACAAAAAACGCAGAAGCTCTTTTATAAAATGAAAAAGTTATGAATAAAATATTATTTAACCCCCCTCCCGTTTTAGGTAAAAAACAGCAAAAAAAAGTACGGTTTGTGCAATAGCCTGAATTAAAAAGTTGTGTATAACAGAGCGCTTTACAGGGAATATATATCCGATCTTACAACTTTATATCGGTATTTCAGGGTGGTGATAAAAGCTTAAAATTTTGGAATTTTTTTTTTTTTTCTCTGGCTTACGATGTCGATGGAAAGTTTGTCTCGGGAACGAAAGCGTATTTAATTTTCTTAAAGAAACTTTCAAAATTGGCGAAAAGAAGTTCAAAAAAGGGGGCGAAAAATGGCGTGTGCCTCCTCCTTTGAGATGCAAGTATTATGGTTGAAAATTAGACAATAATTTACGTTTACATAAGACTAAATTCAAAACAAATAAATCGGATTTTTCGAGCCATACAGAAGGAGGGATATGTCATTTTTGGCGCTTTTTTGAACTATTCGCCAATATCGAACGTTTTTCGATTAAGAAATGAAATACGATTTCGTTTTTTTAGCAAATGTCGATCATTCCAACAGAATATCACATGCCCGGGAAAAAAATGTTTTTTTTTAAAATTTCGTGATGTGACTTTCTATTCTTTCGGACAGAGCATTCTTTTTCTGAACGACTCTACGTACATGCCGCATCATTTAATTTCTAAAGCCGTATATTATATTGATGTCGAGGCCGTGTCCACGGGGGGGATTAATCCCCCTTCCACCACCATTTGAACTAAAGTAGTTATTATAAATACACAAAAATCTGAAAAAAATCAAAAATTAAAAATAAATATTGATGATTTTTTAGGGTGTTTTTACATTTAAAAAAAAGAAAAGAAAAAATATGCTTCATATTTTTAAGTACTTCATTAATATTTTATGCAAAATTTTTTATTACGAGAGTATAATCAATAACATAATATGTAATTTTTATTAATGCTTATATACGGGGTAATTCATTTACGTAAATTATTAATACATATAAATCAAAATGATGGAAATTATTAATTAATAGTATGAATATTAGTGAAAAACATATTGTTATTTTATTAACTATAATTATACACTTTTTACAGAAATTTTTACTTTTTTTTTATTAATATATGATATAATTAGCTGACATGTGTTTCGGAGTGTGTACTCCATATTCATGGCGATAGTAATAAATAAAGTTATTATTAATCGTTTATTTGATAATAACTTTATTTATTACTATCGCCATGGAGCACACACTCTGAAACATGTCGACTAATTATATTATATATTAATAAAAAAAAAAAAAAAAATTCTGTAATACGTGTATGATTATACGTTAATAAAGTGTTAAAAACAGAAAATGGATGATACTCTTATTATATGACAAATCTAAAAGAGTATTGTTATATTTATAAAATAAATATGTGAAGAAAATTTTCGATCCCCCACCCACTTCAAAATTCTGGACACGGCCCTGATTGATGTTGTTATAGTGTTTCTTTGATTTGCTATAATTTCATCTAACCTTTTTAATATAAATTTCTCGTATAGTTTGCAAATTATAACTAACAATGGCGATTGGTCTTCAATTCCGTACGAGTTTTACCTTGTTTTTGTTTTATCGCCACTGCTACGGGGGGGGGGGGGGGGGGGGGGGCTAAACAAAAATGCAAACCGAATTAGCGATAATAGTGTGTGTGTTTGTGTGTGTGCGAATAACACGCCAGCTAAAATTTTTATATCAGATGTTTTGCTAGTGTGTGTGTTTTTTTTGTTTTTTTTTTTTGTTGGGACGCTTTTAATTGCCAGGATTATTGCGCCCGTCGGATAGGTTTTAGATTAGGGAGTAAAGGTGGGTTTTTTTGAGAAAGGTGATCAATGAATTTAGTTGTTCTGGGTCATCAGATATTGACTGAGGGGTTATTTTATGTTTTAATTATTAGGCAGAGAAGGAAGGACAGGAGAAAAGAAGGTGTTTTATTGTCATGATATCTGAGGAGCAGTAGAGGTACAAATGGGATTTTGTCGAATTCCTTGATATAGGTTGCTCTAGTGTGTTTAAAATTACTTTCATAGAAAATTATTTCTTTTCATAAAAAAAAAAAATAAAAGGCGGTCTTTGTTAAAATCATTTACGAAAAGTTTCTACCTAAATGCTACACTACAGTAACGAGATGGTACTTTCGCGGGACTCGCTAATAAAATTGACACCCATAAAACAGATTATTAAAATTCGTAGGCGATTAATGATGGTGACAGTGAAAGAAGCAACGTGAGGAACAACAGAAGACGGTAAAAATGGTAGAAAGGATGCTAACGAGTAGGAATGTTAATAAGAAATTATAAGTGTAACGAAGACGCAGGCGACAGAGTTCGAAAAGGATGTGATTAGATTCCTGAAGATTATCGCTCGGGTTGGGAATGACGAGGATAATAAGGAGAATCTGGACGTGAAAGACGGGGTAAAGAGCTATAATTAAAACGTAACCGGGGCACAATGAAAAAATAATGTAACGTTTTAAGGGAGGTAAGTTATGAAACTAAGAATAAGATGGAATAAGGAGCCAGATAGAAAGATAAAAAGATAGATGATCCGAAAAGGATATGAGTCTGGCCAAAATTTAAAATATGTTATTAGCAGAATATTTGTCAACGAAAAGTTGGCAGCTGCATCGCGAGACAAGTGGGCTTTTCAATCCACGGCCCGGATAGATCTGAAGGAAATCAGATTATTTTGATCATAATAACCGATTTGTCACATTGTACCCGATATAACCGAAAATAATATTTGTATAATTCTGTCGGTTTCAAAAAAATATTCCTCGCTATAGCCGGTTTCTACTACTCCAGTGTGAAAATATTAAATTTAATTTTGGCCAATTTTTCACTCGCATCATCGCAACATCACTCTATACACGCGTATGTCTAATTCAGCTGATCTTAAAGCCGTCGTCATAAAATCTTCATTAGTCCGAGCTAACGTGAACGTGAAATGTTGAAAATGTTGTGGAAAATTTTCTAAACTAACTTAATATGCTATTTAACGTGAAATATATTACGAATATTGAAGCGGACGAGATTTATGGTCGAAAGTCGTGCAGTTGACGAAAGTAATCCTATTCGGAATATTCATAAATATTCTGAAACTGTCAATGGGTTGAATTTTCGACGCCACAATAAAAAAAAAAAAAATATTCTGAAGGAACCTGATTGAAGATTCCTTGTACAATATTTTGGAGAGAACTTTTTGAACAACAAGAAGTATTTCTCTTTCGAAAAAAGGAGGAGCGATAATCAAGGGGCGGATCCAAAAGGGCCATTTGGAGGGGTGGGGAATTACATAATTACGTAAAATCTTATGCAGTAGATAATAGATTTGAAAAATACCCCTTGTTTTGTTTCATAAAGAAAATAAAAAAGCGACCTTTATAGAAATTCATAAAAATGTTTTAAAAATACATAATTATTACAATTTTTAAACTTTTGTCTTATATTTAGGGGTGAAAAATAAAACGAAATTATAAAATTATATCTAAAAAAGATGGTAGTTTAGAATTTGAATAATAAATTACTGGAAAGAACAGAATGATAGTATTTTTATTAGACTTTACTTTCTTATTTTTGTTAGTAATCCGATCCGAATTCTTTATCCCCGTGAACAAGTTTAAGTATATATATATATATATATATATATAGATATATTTCTCATTGAACTCTATTTTTAATTAAAATTGCAAAATAAAAATTAAAAATAAATAAAAAAGACAAAAGATCGGTGGTAATTACATTTAAAATGAAATACAAACGTAACATTAATAGTTTTTACTAGAAAGCAGTATTAAATATAATTAAATCCCTAGGTGTAATATTTATACAAAACTTTAATAATATAAATTAAGTTTCTCTGTTTTAACAAATTTTTTCATCGAGTTTTTGGTTCTTTGAGGACGGAGGAAATGTACCCCTCCGCCATGACTGGTTACGTGCTTCTTCATGCTTCACTCTGATAGCTCAAATATCATTCCATCAGAGCAGTTCAGGTTCAAGCCTGAACATTCAACGGTACAGCAAATTGCTAGAATTGGGGAATTCATAACCCACAGTTTTAACCGTAATAAACACACAGGCATGATATTACTAGACGTGGCCAAAGCATTCGACACTACTTGGCATGATGGCATAATCTTTAAAATGATCAAGACCAATTTCCCGGCCTATCTTATTAAACTAGTTTTTTTTTTTTTTTTTTTTTTTATACGTCATACCAGCACAACTTGCTGCAAACAACGGCGATATTGTAGGAAGAGGAACTAATAATAATAAAATCTAATGACTCCAGCGAGACATTAGGTTGTGAGAAGGGAAAAGGAGTAACACAATAAGATAAGAATGTTCAGAGGATCAATTATAGGAATGAACGCGTGCCGTGATTAAGAATAAGTACATGTTATTATGGAAGTAAATTAAACTGAGGAATTAAGTGATCGGGATAGCATCCCGACACCATTTCCTTCTAAGTCGCCTTGGAGGATTATCTGGAAGACTGTCCGTATGCATCCTACGGATGACAGGATTGCTGCTACACTCGAATTTGTCAAACAATCTTTTGTACTGTGCAATGTGTGCATCACTGACATATGGGACCCTGAGGTCATTATGTAACGTCAAATTGGACACGTAAGGTGGAGCAGACGTGATAGTGCGGAGTATCCTGGACTGCTGCTGTTGAATTCTTCGAAGGTTGCTTTTACAAGTACTTCCATACAATTCAATTCCATAGCGCCAAATGGGAGCGATTGCAGCAAGGTAAATGATTCGTTTGGTAGTTAAGTTGAGAGCAGACTTCCGTCCCAAAAGCGGATGTAGCGACTTCGCGCGAGCAGCAATGGCTCTTTTGATTTGTGCCACGTGTATTCGCCAAGTAAGTCTCCTGTCCAGGTACATGCCGAGATACCGTACCGAGTTGGTTTGGGGAATTTGAGCGTTGCCAATTTTCACCGCTGGACAGCTAATTTTCCTGTTTGTAAACACGACGTGTTGACACTTGTTGGGGTTAAACATTATGCGCCAGCTCTGTGCCCATTCAGCCAGCTTGTCTAGGTGGTTTTGTACAGCAACGTTCGCGTACGTGACCACTGAGTTGGATGCAAGAATGGCGATATCATCAGCATACGTTGCTAGGATCGTCTGATTACTGATCGGTATGTCTGCCGTGTAGATTGAATACAAAAGAGGTCCGATCAGACTACCCTGCGGAACTGACGATAGAATCATACCTACTTTTGAAAGACAACCATTGATATTTACGACGAAAGTTCTGCTGTTCAAGTACGACTGAAGTAACGCGTATAAATCAGAAGTGAGAAACTGCCTCAATTTACAAAGTAATCCAGGATGCCACACTTTATCGAAGGCTTGTGCAACATCCAGGAAAACTGCAGAGCATACCTCCTTCCTCTCCAGAGTTGACGAAATCGCATCTACCAACCGATGACACTGTTGCACTGTAGAATGTTTCCTGCGAAACCCGAATTGATGACTCGGTATAATACCGTGACTGGTTATAAGCGGCTGAATACGATTTAGGATTAATCTCTCTAACACCTTGGATAAGGAGCAGAGCAAGCTGATAGGTCTATAAGAGGAAACGTCCATTTTCGGGTTACCCTGCTTGGGGATCATTACTATTACTGACTTCTTCCATGCTTCAGGGAAGTATCCAGTTCGTAATATTCCATTGAATATGTAACACAACAGGGTAGCTGCCTTCGGTGGGAGTCGTGAGATAATTTCGCCAGTGATTAAACTAGTTAAAAGCTATTTAAGCAACAGAACATTCGCTGTTCACATCTCTAATACCTCCTCGTCATTTAAAACATGCTTAGCTGGTGTCCCACAGGGCAGTGTGTTGGGGCCAATTTTATTTAACATATTCCTTTATGATTTCCCTGTATCGCCCTGCATTAACACGGCGCTCTGTGCCGATGATGCTGCGCTGTATTGCAGCTCATACAGACCGAAAGCAATAGCCAACAAGCTCCAACATGAGGTTGACCGCGTCCTTCGCTTTTTTAAAAAATGGCGTATCTCTATTAATCCGGTAAAATCTGAGGCAATTCTATTTTCTCGTAGGTACCCATTGACCCCTAAGAAACTGCATAATATACTAGGTACCGATATTCCTTAGTCCGATCAAGCTCAATACCTCGGCGTGATATTAGACAAAAGGTTAAACTTTAATAAACAACTCGATCATGCAGTCGCCAAAACTAATCTCGCTAATCCAATGTTCCATCGCAGATCGTTTCTAAACATTCACAACAAATTAATTCTATATAAGGCAATTATTAGACCAATCTTAACCTACGCATCGCCTGTGTGGTCCTCAGTTTCTAACGCCCGCTTTAAACAATTGCAGCTCATACAAAATAGATGTCTCAGGTGCGTACTAAACGCTTCCCGCTACACCAGAATTCGAATGATGCATAATGTCCTGAAACTACCATATCTTCGTAATTATGTACTTTCTTCGGCAAAAAATTTTTTTGAAAATTGCTCGACCCACAGTAATCCACTTATTAACCACATCGGGAATTACGATTCCAGGCAACTCCAATTTATAATATAAGCACAGGCGTCTAAAGCATAATCTTCTATAATCTTTTACCAGTATATACTCGTATTATATCATTTCTTTATTTTTTCACTCACACTCCTGTTCCTCACTTGTATCTGAATCCTTATTCCTTAAGCAGACTTTAATAAACAACTACTCATCATATCTGCGCGTAGGTTTTTTTAAACTTTTTTCCTACAATGACACTACTATTGCTAAATTTTCAATTGCAATAACCTATAATCGTTTTTTATATGTTGCATCGTGCGGTACGACAATTCGTCGATACGCTAGTTCAACTTGCACTGCTAACGTTATGTTGTATCGTAATTTGCATAAATATATTCTTTCTTTCTTTCTTTTTTCTTTTTTTCTTTCTTTTTTCTTTTTTTCTTTCTTTTTTCTTTTTTCTTTCTTTCTTTTTCTTTTTTTTTTTTGACTTAATCGATACTGCTTAATACACTCGTGTTTTACTATAGCTTATAAAAGTATCATCATCATCAATGAGTCATGAATCCCTCGTGGAGGTATCGAGATTATGATCTGTCCATGTGATGTATAAGATGTCGCCATTGATCTCTGTTGTGGGCCAGTCGAACACATTCTACGAAACTCTTTCCTACAGCTGTCCGGATCATGTCTGACCATCTGGTTGGAACGCGACCACGTCTTCTTTTTCCTTTTACTTTTCCTTCCAGAATTCTCGTCTCAAATCCATTTGCTCTTATTATATTGCTTAAGTATTTTAATATTCTTCTAACTACTTCCGACGATAATCTTTTCGTTACGTCTATTTCTTGTAACACCGAGCTATTTGTTCTTTTTTCCGTCCACGGGATTCGTAGCATTCGTCTCCAGCGGTACATTTCTAACGCATCTATTTTTTGTCGATCGGATTTACGTAAAGTCCAAGTTTCTGCGCCGTATAGAAATACTGAGAATACCAGACTATTCGCTAGTCTTATTTTTACTTTCTTTGATACCGCGGGATCAGCCCATATACGTTTTAGCCGACACATAACACTTTTTGTTATGTTTGCTCTGTGTCTAATTTCTGCTTCCGATTCCCTCGATTTTCTACTATCGAACCTATCTATGTCCATACTGTTTTACAATTTCCACACCGTTAACATCATGTAATTCCGGGCGATTGTCGTTTTTCCTGTCTATGATCATAATTTTCGTCTTATCTTTATTAATTAGTAACCCGTATTCAGCGCTGCATTTTTCAAGACGACTTAGAGTTTGCGCCATACTGCTTAAGCTACCGGTTATTAGTGTTGTGTCGTCTGCGTACCTGAGATTTGAAATCTGAACTCCTCCGACTGAAAACCCGCTATCATTGTTCTGCAAAAATTTACGCATGATGTATTCTCCATAGATGTTGTACAACAGTGGAGATAAGATGCAGCCTTGCCGTACACCGCGCGATGGGTAAAAGTCTTTCGAGTATGTATTTTTATTTATTCGGACCTTTGACGTACTATGCTTATATAAATTTGCGATAAGGCGTACTAAATGTCTTGGTGCTCCCATTTCAATTAAGATCGGCCACAGTTTATTCCATTGAACACAATCAAAAGCCTTTTTATAGTCCCCAAAGCATAGTACCATTTCAACGTTATATTCACGTGCTTTTTCTATCAGTAGCCGCATGTTCAAAATCTGCTCCCGTGTTCCCCTCCCTTTCATAAAACCTGCTTGTTCCCATGGAATCTCGTTACGCATTAGATTATATAGGCGCTCATATATAATCTTTAACATTACCTTGCTAACGTGCGGAATTAATGATATTGTTCGGTAATTGTCACATTTTTTGCGAGATCCCTTCTTATGTAGAGTAATATATGTTGATTGACACTACTCTTCTGGACATATACCGGATTTCCAGACGTTATTGCAGATTGTGTATACAGCATGTGCTGTCCTTTCACCCGCTATTTTAAATATTTCCGCAGGAATATAGTAATAACTTAATTTAAATCAAAAGTATAAACAAATTTGTACTTATGAAAAAAAATCTACATCTACGACTTTATCCGAGTCCTTTGAACGCGTAAAATATATGTAGGAGTGAATCAACAATCGTGTCGAGTTTGCAAGGGGAAGGTAGGAAACTTAACTGTCTGTGCGTAACTTCTAGAGTACACTAAAGAGTAAGCACGCGTCTGAGAACAGCAAGATTCTATGGCAGGGGTACACACCGATGTGTATGAGTTTATTAAAAACACAACGACACTATGCTGCAGAGCGTTAATTGAATAACGCCAGTTTTGTAACGGAATCAGCATTCGAATTAAAAGCCATACAACGTTAGCTCAAATAACCAGATGGAATACTTACATGGAACTGGATCGACAAATTAACAATGTATTATGAGAATTGAAACGAACTGGAGATCTCATAAAATGCTTAATTGCACATTAGCTTTTGTAAGTAAATTAGAGCAGAGGTATAATTATAATAGCGTTTACACAGATAAAAAAAAATTTAATTATAACGTGATTATTAAAAACTCAGTTGGTAAATTTTTTGAAGAAATTTAAATTTTTTCGATAATTATTAAGTATTTCATTTTAAAGATATAAACGAAATACTTATAAAGTACATATTAAATTAAACTATATTGCTTTTATTATTCCTGTTATTTCGGGTAAGTGGGCAACATAGCCTATTTCAACAACGCTGTGGTAAACGGATGAATGTGTCTTTTAGGGACTGCAAGTAAACGGATGTGTAAGAAAATGAAAAGTAAATGATGGCTAAAAAATTGTATATTATTGAAAGAAAAAAGCCAACTAACACAGAATTATATATTTTATAGTATTTAAAATGTAACATTTCTTAAATGTGTATAATGTTATACCCAATAAGAACAATAAAAAAAAAAACAAAAAAAAAAACTCCTCTAGCCTTTCTTGTGCCAAATTCATCGATGAAAGAATCGTAATTAAGTTCTTTGTTTATTTTGCTTCAATAACAATTTGGCCTGCCCATAAATAATTGTTTATCCTACGCAATGCTGAAAGCGATCTTTCGCCAGAACACCGTTAAACATAAATACATAAGCGTTATACGGTATAATATGTCCTCTAAGTTATCGCTATACACATTATTCCATACAGTTTAGATGTAGTTCTCTATCGTTTTGAAATATTTACCAAAGAGTAAACATTCTACATCTAATGATTGTTCTCTAGGTCATGAGTATTTCCTAATTTACTTGACTTTTCCTTCATTTCTTCGGTGAAATTAAAAAAACCGAGTTCAACGCTTGTTGGACAATTAAAAAAAATGTTAGCAGTCATGAAGTGAGATTCAACGGCACACGTACCAACCGAATTCGGAGAATGAATTGCAAAGGAATGTAATGAAATTTACTTCTTTTATTGCCAATCCAAAAAAAAACTTCGCGGAGGGTGAGGGGGAGCATATTATTGACATTATCATAAGACTGACCTCTAATATTCCAGTTCCTTTGAAGCATTAAAAACTATTTTTCTGACGATTCTTTCGATTTTGTCCACACAGTTTGGAATAAATTTAATGAAGCGCTCTCTTTATGAATGCCGACGGCATTCGCGTAATGTGTAATAAAAGTTAATCGACCAGTACGGGAAATATCACGCTTACAATCAACGCTTATGGGAAAATATTTTGTCATCTTGATTTCCTGACGAATGATTTTCCATTCAATATAATCTTTCCGCCATTTAATTTATACGAGTTCTTGACAAATTGTCGATGAACGATATTATTCTATACCCGTATTTTTCTAAATACCATATGAGAAAAGAATCGAATTCTGCTACGAGCTCTAAGAACGTCATGGTAAATTTTTATGCGTTTTTTGGAAAAAATTATCTAACCTCCGGGACTTTTGAAATAATTTTTTCCTTTTTTCGTTCGCAAATTTTTTTTTTCCAGTTCGCCGTTCATTCTTTCGTGACAGCTCATTGTAACTCGCAATAACCTAAACGAATAATCTTATATTTTCATAATAATTCATAATAATTCATAATAAGAAATTTATATTAAGCGGCATAAAATGGAGATCGAATGGTATTTTTTTTTTTAAACTTACATTTTAAAATCGTTTAAAATAGGTTCAAAAATTGTGTCTCATAAATTCGCAAATTGAGATTTCCATAAATATTTCTTTTATGCAATTTTACATCATTTGAATAAAATTGTAAACTTAATTAAAATGTTGTAAAAATAAGACAATGTTCTAAAACCGATAAAAAAAAAACCCATATATAATGACTAATCATTTTACAAGATCATTATTTTTATTGACGGGTCTAAGAGGGCTGGTGGGGTTGGTGCCGCCTTTGTTTTTCCTTCTCATAACTACTCTGAATCCTTACAACTTTCTTTCTGCTGTTCTACATTTATTGCTGAATCTGCTGCCATACCTCGTACAATTCTTTTTACCTCTTCTATCCTCTCGGATAAACTTCTTTCAATAGCTGACTCTGAAAGTGTCTTGCAGGTGATTTTTTCTCCCTTACCGTTGCCCTCTCTTGAACAACCTTTGATTTTTCTTATTCGCAATCTCATGCACGCATTATTTCTGTCCCGTTCTATCCAAATAGATCTATTCTGATTTCCCAGTCATGCTGGAATTGAGGGTAATGAGGTGGCTGATTCTTTGGCTCGCTTAGGGGCTTTCAGTGGACACATACTTTTCATAAATTTCTTGCTCGCGATATTAATCATATATCCGGACAGTTCTATATTACATTATGGAGTGATATTTATTTTTCCATTTTCTCCAATCCGAATAATTCCTTTTATCTTTCCGTTCAGCCTCTTTACATTTTCTGACCAGATGGTTTAACAAGTTTCCTTCTCTTTGTCACCCCCTTAATCACTGTCATATGTCGTCTTCGTTTCGGTCATACCTTTCTCCCTTCGTCACTTTTTCGTTTTTCCCTCGTCTCTTCTCCACGGTGTCCTCTTTACTCAGTTTTTCTTGTGTGATGTCAATCATGTCTTCTTCGAATGTTCCTCACTTTCTTCAGAACGTTCTCTCTTCTATTCTCAGCTTTTGGATCCATACAATGACTCTTAATATTTTCTCTTTTCCTTCTTTGTTAGTTTTTCCTATTCTAGCTTCTTTCATTTATTCAATCTTGCACCAGATTAAAATCTAATATGTTATGCTCCTTTTGAGCTATTACACTTAGATTCCTCGGTTGGTTGAGCTGTTGCTCTTCATTAGCGTACCTATAAAAAATGTTAGAAAAAAAAGTATGTTATTAAAACAAATTTGTTTTATAGACCGATTAGAAAATAACGATATATGTTAATTAAGCATTACGCATTAAAATCCTTTTTTACAACATTATTCATATACAAATAGGCAAAGACAAAACAGTTTACTACCTTTTTTTCCTCTGTTTATTAACCGATTTTCTTCCTTTTTTTTTTTGTTTAATAGCTATTAACAATCGCGTTATCAGTAAAAAACTTTTGGAAACAGTTATATTTTTCATTCTTATTTAAATAAAAAATTAATACAAAAAATGAAAAATGAAATCTCTATTGCCAGTGAAAATCTGTTCTTATTAAAATGTTTTAATTTTTCTTAATAATCATCATTATTGGCCTTTTTACAGTGAACTAAATCTTAAGGTGTCATTTAATATCACTAAATAAGGGTTTTTAAATTGTGATTTTTTTTTAATGAATTTATTCTTTATTCAATTATAATGGTACCGAACTGTTTTGTATTGTAAGTACATATAAAAGTGTATGTTCTCAGGTATGCAATTAACGAATAATAATTACAGTTTCTGAAACGTGCAGTGCATCTGACTTAATATTAATAAATAATATAGGTTGTCGTTCCTATGATTTTTAAACGCTAAAGCATAGATAGAAAAAAAATATAAACACATAGAAGGGGATAAAGCACATACTACTGACATTTAAATGAATAATTTTATGATACTCTTGTGTGTCTGGCAATTGCATAATGTCCAAGACATTTTCTATCTCGTATTAATGTTAAGCGTATTTCGATTTCTCGTACGTAATATTCGTTGTAGATTAAATTATAAATCTCCCTATTTTATCTAGAAGGATTACTCGCGCATGTATGCAATTTCTTTGTTTTATTGATTTTCCCGCAAACTTTAATTATGTACGACTCTAATAATAAGTAAATTTATAAGTCTCACGCTGCTATCCGGTAAGAAACACATTCGCTCTCGGTACGGATAAAACAAAATCTAAATGTGTTATATTACTACATACATATATAGAAATGTTTGAAAATATACGACACGGTTGTTTATGTTTCGAACGAATGTATAAGATTAGAAAAAAAAATGTTGGAAATATGCATGTATGTTTTCCTCAAATTTTTAATAATAATTACGGTCGAATTCTAACCAATGGGCGAACACACTTAAAATTCTTAATTTCGAAATAAACTAAGAGAAAATGCTTTCCTTAGACAGTTATTTAACTTGACATTTATTATTCATACAATATGGTCTCGCGTGTTCATTATTTTAAATTAGATATACAATAAATTAGTTTTTTCTTTTCATTATTCAGTTTTATTTAAAGCTTCCAAAAAAAAAAAAAAAAAAAAAAAAAAAAAATGAATCCGCAGATATCACTAAACTGTGATATTATTAAATGAGAAAAGGTGTCAAAGTCTAAATTCGTAATTCAGCGTAATAGGATTTATAACGATGTAAGTATTAAACAATTACTAACTTCACCGTTAACGCAGCTTACGATGAAAATTTCATTTTCGTCAAGTAAGATAACGTACGCAGATAATGACGGCCGTTTTAGTTGTAATAATAAAAAAAGTCCAAGGTTGATCCCCCTAGTAAGAAGAATTTCTCGGGAAAAGTTAAGAATACTTCATAGTTGTTTTTTTTAACGGGAGAATGGTTGTCTTAACTGTAAATTGAATTTTCCGGTCAGTCAAGTTGATAAACAGATCGTCAATGTACATGATTATTATTAAGAATTTAAAAAAAAAGCTATACCGAGATTTCCAGATAATCATCTCTATACTCCAGTATAGTAATAAAATTTCTTTTTAAAAACGTGCCGATCAAACTAAATTTTTATAACAATACACAATTTATTATGTTTTTTCGAGTAGAGTTTCTTACAGAAAGTTATACTGGGAAATAATCAAAATTCCTCAAAAAATCCGAACAAATTTTCATCTATAGAAGTAGTATAAGTACACCGTGAAAATTGAATGCAATTTTCTCACGTGTTTTCTTTCAGCAGAGAGCTATCAGTTGTTTTGTTTTTTTTCCGATTTTCATGCTGTTCGTCAACGAACAACATCGATGTTTCGTGCGCGACATCGGATTATAGCGCGCGTTTATTTATACTTGTAGTGGAGATGATAGAAGATAGAGCCGGTTGTTGCCGCTGGTATGTTTATAATGATGGCACGGCCGGTCTAGTTGGCTGTGCCGTCTTCGAACGTCCGACTGATAACGTCGCTAGGCGAGATTTAGTCAGCGTTCGTTCGAGATCGTTTCTTGCGTTTTCGTTGTCGCTGTGTTGCTGTGCCGTTGTCGTCTCGAGAAACTTGGTCCACTTCCAAAATTATTCGCTCAGACGTCGTGAGAAGTGTCCCTTTCGTTGCAGACCAACCAGAAAACTCCGTCTTCTCTTACCTTTACGATCATCTTCGTCAACCGCTTTCGAGAATCGGCTCGCCGGCCACACCACACTAATCGACCAGAATACGACGTTTGCTGGAGACGTTCTCGCATCTCGTTAAGTGCGTCGCTAATATTAGTTTTCGTTGTCGACGCTGCCCGTGTTTCCTGCCGAACGTAAGAAAAACACAGGAAACGAACAAAGAGAAAAACGAAAAGAAAGAGCAAGATGAGAACGGTCTAAAGTCGGACCGAGTGAAATGTTTCCGACCCTCAAATGTTCCAGTCTACGTTCGCGACCGCATCAAAAAGGAATCAGCCTAGAATGCGTTTCAGCTGCTGAATCGAAGCCGTACGACGATATGAAGATCACTTGTTCGCCCATTGAAAAGTGTAAGTAAATTTCGTTAAGTTTTGCTTTTTCTTTTTTCCTCTTTAACTTTATCATCTCCTATTAGCGCCCGGTAGAATGAAATCGCGATAAATAGCAATTTCAGCGACAATTTAGATCGGTTGCAGCTCTTTTCGATGACGACTTTGTTTAATGAACAACTCGATTCTATAATTGTAGCGGCAGAATAATTCATTAAGGCGAGCGAAGCATTTTTTGTTTCTTGCTCTTCATTGTGAAAGAACATTGGGAATTCATTCGATAAATATATTTTCTATTCAACCTGTAATCGATGGATATGAGTTAAGTCGTAGTGGGATCAAACGTGAAACCGGAATTTGAGTGAGAGGCAAAGCGGTAATGTAAATTTTTTACACTACTTCCTGGAATTCCTTTGGACTTGCTAGAATTTCTGTGGAATTGCTGGAATTCCTACACGACAACGAATTTCCTTAGTGGTTTAGCGTTCGGGGGGACCAGTATAGTCTTTCGAACGTCTTCGAGAAGTAAGTGTATTCTACGCGAATTAGTTCATCTATAACAATGCTTGTAGATTAATTGTTGTTTCCATTGACTACGATATTCTTACGCCTTTTTTAGACCAATAATAGTCAGTAATTTTCGTAAAAATCGCTAAACTAAAAACATTATAAAATCTTTTTTTTTGCACTGTTTTTTTTTTTTTTTTCATATCACCTGACCGCTAAAAAAGATAATTTCTGTGAAATGAAGTATTTCATAAACTTTTAAATGCGGATATACACTCTGCTATGGCTAGGTTAAAGTCTCCTTGGTAGGCAGTCTGATATTCCGGATTGGGATGTTGCGATGGCGGATGAGAAGACACAGTAACCGAATTTATTTAATATTTAAATCGATGTTTTACAACAAACGTTACCTTCGCAAGGCTTTGTAATGAAATCTAGGATCTAGATCGTTGCTGATTTCGGGTATGCGGACCGCCAGATGTAACTGATCAATATTGTCCAGTGAATGAACATTTACCGTTACTGACCTCTGTACCATTCAGCTCCTTCTTCTGGACAGATGTTTCACCTCTGCTGCTGCCGATAAATCTGATCGATCACTGCGGGTATCCATAACTTAATGGTACATAGCAATTCTCATTAACCCTTAGCCAGCAGTGCTTTTTAAGCGCACACACAGTCATACTCTCATCGTGCCATAACTTAATTTTTTTTTATAATATATATATATATATATAAAACTCGGCCATTTTGGCCTCGCAAGCGGCTGTGCCCCTTGACCCCTCTTGCATTCATTTATGTCTCTTTCTCTTCTATACTCTGTATAAAATGATCAAAATTTACAACGTAATTCTTACTGGCATCAACACAAATAGAATAACATAATCACAAAAATCCTATCCTAACATTTAACTTTCATTATGTGTAAAATTAAGATATTGTTTCATTACATTTTTCGTTACATAAAATTGTGACATTTTTTAAAGAACAATAACAAAAATCCTATAAAATATAACAAACGTTACATAAAATTGGGACATTTTTTCAAATGGGGGGTAGCCTAAGAATTACGTTGTAATTAATATATATATATATATATATAAATTCGGTTGTTTTGGCTTCGAAAAAGGCTCTATCCCTTGAATGAACCCTCTTGCTTACATTTCTATCTCTTTCTCTTCTATGCTTTGTATAAGGTTATCAAAATTTATGAAGCCATTCTTACTGGCGTAACATTTAATTTTCGTCACATAAAATTAAGACATTTTTTGGGACCTTTTTGCATCACATAAAATCGGGACATTTTTTCGTCACAAAATCTAATGCGGACCGGCCTAAGATTGTAATTAATATGTAAACTACGTAATGTACATTTACAGTACATATGTATATTTAACTCGATCTTTTGGACTTCAGTATGGGGGCACTCGCTGGTCCACCGGATGATAATTCTTCTACGATACTTACAGTACGGTAAATTTCTTAGCGTCATTATTAAAAATAAAAAAAAATAATAATTTACGATTTACGTAGAAATTTATTTCAGAACGCTACATATTTCACAATAGTTTTTTGTAGAGCTTTTTTCATCAGTGTTATCATTAATATGTACGACGATGTTGTTATCTTTTCGATTTTCTAAATGGACTGGAGCATAAATTAAAGTATAAAGTAGGCGAGAGTAATGCAGCCTAAGCTCAATGTCGCTCAGTGAACAGCGATTTGGGGCGGCCTTATCGCTAAAAACATACTAATAATTATCAAAACAAATTTCGATTATTTCGTGTTTTTTCTTGAATCTGTTATTTCTATTCAGCTGCTGTGTGTGTATAATTTTTCGATTTTTAATTTCTACTGCACTCCATCAAAAAACGGATAAACTATTTTCATTTGAAACTGAAAAAAAGAGCTCAGTGATAATTGTTCCAGCGCTTCATATCCATGTGTAATAATATACATGACTTGATTGCCTTACAAAAATTATATCTAAGAACTTTTTTCGGATAGAAAATAGAGTATGTTTACTCCGATATTCACATTATAATCTAAATTGATTATGAAATGTAATGTCGCTTAGTGAAAAAAATTTGAAATATCCTCTGATCCGGATTCTTGTCTCTTATACTTTTTTTTTTTTTTTTTGTCAACTCAGGACATTTACCCAGCACAAAGGACTAACAAATAATGAAACGTAGGGACTTGAAAGTTAAATCAGGAAGCGATTAGAAACAGAAATAAATAAGTTCAAATCGAAAAATGTGATTATATTCAAACGAAGAACTGATTTTTTCCCTTTCAGCAGTTGCAATGATACTGAAATTTACAAAGTTAAGATCTCAAAGGGCTTTTGTTACTGAACTTCTCTACTATTACATTTCGTAGCTATATTTTCCATATTTAAATACTTTCCCGAAATGATCCTTAAACCGTAATTTCGGTCGTCGATGCTCTTTGTAATCCCATCAACACCCGATTGACTGTATAAGGGATTTTTTAAAAGTCTGGACTGTTCCACTCTTAATAAAATGTGCTTAATTACATATTGTAAGAAATTCCGGTAAAGCAAAATCTAAATATTTGTTTAAGATAAACACTCGATCTTCTGGACTTCGCTGGAAGCTCCCTCTAGAATTCTCATAGAAAAATCGACTTTAATTGATCATATTAAAATGAAACAAATATTTTATAAACGTAATAAATAAAAAAAGAAAAATACTAAACGCTATGGAATATTCAACACAAATACGTTACATTATCTTTTATTGCATGGTGACTAATGTGCGCCTACGTTATACGTGCACGTAAAGGAATATTAAATATTTATAAGTATTTTAGGTCAGCGATATATTTTAGATATATTTTTATTTATTTATTTCTTTTTTTTTTTTTTTGTGGGCTCGTTTGGACATTAGTCTTAGAACTAGGGAAACGAAAGAATGTAAAATCAGATATTTACGCGATCAAAGTCAGTAGACAGAAAGGGCCCGCCGAAAGCTGGAATAACAGAGGGAAACGGAAGATTCGCCAAAAAGAGCTAGAGAAACTGATTGGTAAAAAACAGTAACAGAAAGGGAAACGTTCAGCAACGATAGCGATATGAAAACATTCAAGTAAAATGTGACTAGCGTCACATTTACAATGAAAACATTGAGGGAACAAAATGAAAATACAAGAAAGAAATGAATTAAAAACATTTTGCAAAATTTTTTTTAAGTATTCATCATCAATTTAAAAAATTCTATTGAGACGAAATATTTGTAATGATTTTATTCTAATGCTGCGCCACGGTTGTAAAATACGTTAATTAAGCTGGAGATGGGAAATTTTAAGAAATATTAATAATTTGTATTTGTTTGTAGATATTTGTTGTTTTTTTGTTTTTTTTTCCCCCGGCGAGACAGCCACCTATACCCAGAAACAGAGAAAAAGAGAGGGAGAAACGGCGTCAGTTAAATTTTAATTCGGTCGCATATTGATAATACAAAGGAACAACTAAAAACTAGAATAATGAATCAAGAGTGGAAAGATAGAATATTTCGCATATGAGTTCTAGTTGATGAAAATATAAAATGTAACGCTCGACAAAAAGAAATGAAAATTGAAGTAAGAAATGATTGGTATTACATTCAGGAGGAGAGGATGAGGAAATAAGGGAAAAACGAAAACGGGAAGAGTGCGGAGAAGATTAAAACGAAAGCGAATGATAAATATTGCAACGGAAGAAGGAAATTCGACACAGGGAATTATCAGAAAGAAAGATAGATTGAACAGATAGATACAAAGAACGATCGTTCTGAAAAAGAAGAAGTCGAGTAAGTATCTAATACGAGACTTTACATTTTACACAGAAATATGAGATTAGAAATTTCTAAAATGCATTGAATAATTAAGAAATGAGTGAAAATTGTTTGGACCAATATTATTATTACGTTCAATGCGTTGATATTATATTAAATATACAATTACGTCATTATCAAAATGTTGAAGTAAGATTTCACTGGTTAATGAAAAAGTGGGAAAACCCACATTTAGGCTGTATACGAGAATTACCATTAAAATAAAAATAATTTCGATTTATTACTATAGTAATAAAATTAACAAAATCATTAGTATATTGACGGTTATCTTGTTTATTTACACGATATTATTTATTGTTAGTACTTCTGGTATAAGTGTATTCGTGTATAGATTAATTATATGATATAGGATGTTAGTATACAATTGTTGTTGATGCTAAGGTTATTTAATTTTTGAATAGGGACAAATGTAATTTAAAATTACAATACAGTGTCGACAATTCCGCTATCTGGCCCGTTTTTCTTACTGGTGATTTGTTTGCGTGGTAATTTTATAACTATACACACGCTTACATAGTTAACTGAGGATACCCGAGTACATTTCGAAAGAGACGTATGTCGGCATGACGCGAAATAATTATCCGTTTGTACGTGGTTTCGGTTACACCAGAAGAAGCTGAAGCACTGTTGAAATCAGTTGAATACCCACGGAGCCGTTTTTTAAGGGGGTTTTCCGGGTTCAACCCCTCTTCCCACGTAATGTCTGCGAAATAATAACTGCTAGCATTAAATTAACTGAATTCGGAATAAATTTATTTCTTTTCAATTTTTGACACAAGAAAAGAAAATTAAAATTTTTATGAATTCTATGGAAATTACTATTTTTTATTTGTTTTTATTGCAGGGTTCAAATATTGCGTATACTATTGGCTTTAGCGTACCATTTATAAATAAATATATTTCATGATAACACGCACACACACACATACACCTATATATGTATATATAAATCCCCTGAAATTTTGGTCTGAATACCTATATTAAATGCAAAAAAAAAAAAAATTGAAACTTTTATTCATAACTATTTTTGCTTTTTAACCAGTTTTATGTCACTAGAGAATATGTTTCCATTTAGAGAGAATTGTCTATGGTTTCCTGAGGAAAGAGGAATAAAGAAAAATATTCTATAATATCTGAGCCATAATTTTGAAATGATTCGGTATCATTTAACTTTTATTAAAAAAGTTTTTATAAAGAAATGTTACGTTCTTTTTCTTGTTTTTCAGTTTTTTTTTTTTATTTCAGAATATTAGACATCTCGTAATTTCAATTGCAATTACAAGATTACTTGAAATCTCAAACAGAGTTGATCGTAATCGAATACATTCTTTCGGACTGCTTAAATTTGAAAAAAATGATTGTAGTTACCAGTATTTAGGCTAATCGACTTTATTTTACTAATCGTGGTAGCGAAAGATTAACCGCAGATTTGCCTAAATAATCGCAAATAGAGTCTCGTCGTGGAAATCGATCGATTACAGAATACGATATCGATGTAATAAAATTTTCCAGCATTAATAATCTTTCAATTTTAATGGCTGTACGAAGTTTGCACGGGAGGGAACAAAAAAAAAAAAACAAAAAATAAAAACACGTAAATTATTACGGTAAAATAAACCTTGCCGCTGTTGTTATAATTAAAACTACTATCCAGATATCTAAATGTTACAGGTGCCGTATTATCTGTTATCATTAATGATTAATTTTTTAAAGAAAGAGTAACTTGCGATTCGTTTTTCGTTACTTCTCGTAATTAGGTCATATAATTATTAATTGCAAGTACTGTAAAGATGTTGTACACTCGGCATTGCGATTTTTGGAAATTAATTAACGTCCCATTCCGGCTGAATACACTCTTGTAATTAATAAATATTTGCAGTTGAAATCACGAGAAAGATATTATTTCGTGATCTATTGAAAAATAAGCAGTTAAACAATAACTCGAGACAGCTTGAGATGAGCGCGATAAACCAACGTGAGCGAACACCGATTGAAGATATATTTAAAAAACAGATTTTCTCATTCGGAAGTTGCATGAAACGATCAAAAAGATGTCGCTAAGAACGAAAGGAAGTTGATGGACAGGCATAATGAAGAATAGATCGGAAACAATAATCGAGCCGACATACTGCGGGCCTGGTGCTTGTTCAATAGTGTAATTTCACGAACAATCGCTCGACTATATTGACAATTATAATCTACTTCCGTTTGTACGGAGAAAAATACGGCTATCATCTCTACCTTCATTGGAGAGGAGGCGGGTATCTTCGCTTCATTATACATTTCTCACTGACTGTTAGCCAACGTCATACTACGCTGGGTGCAGGTAGCTTCGTCGACTATAGCACGATCATGTGTACTTGCCATTTGAACAATAATCATCGAAAGTATCGTCGGATAATATCGCGAGGAGAAGCCCGTTGAGCACTTCCTCAACGTTCTCTGACCTTATCAGACCGTAACATCGTTCTTCCCTCAACAAACCGATAGTGACTCTGTAAACTCCATTCTTTATAATATTCGCCATTTGACGATGAGAGCATATTATTCCTTTTTTTTTTTTTGAGAATTTTTTTTAGGGGTAAACGTTACCGTTATTCTTTTCATTCAGTGCGTATCCGCTTTGTCGGGAGTATTAGGTAATATTTTAAGTTTTTTGCTGTAATGAGCTCGGTGACATAACAGCCAATTTTGTTTTTTTTTGTTTTTTGTTGTTTTTTTTGTTTTTTGTTGTTTTTTTTGTTTTTTGTTGTTTTTTTTGTTTTTTGTTGTTTTTTGTTGTTTTTTGTTGTTTTGTTTTTTTTACGATGAAGACGAAAAAAAAAACACAAAAACAAATGGCAATAAACGTTTTAAAAAGTTTCTTAGCAGTTGCTCAATTGGAACGATCGATTGTTTTGGACGGTTAGACACTTTGCACATTTCGACTCTAACTGCACTCCAGAGCGACGGGTTGACGTATTTTCTTATACTGCGACGGTTTGATTTTGATTGATCGCTATCATCATCAAAATGATCTTCGTTTTACTGACCAGACTCTCCATGTATTCAATATTAATTGTTTCTAGGCGACAAATTAAGCGCCATGTATAGCACTTGCTTCCCGTATCAATCTGTATGTGTAAACTGATCACATTATTGATCCATTTATTATTATTTATCGGCATTCCATCTAACGGCTAGTAGTTTCGCTCAATATTTTGCTCATCAAAAGAATTAGATCGGGTGATAGTTTAATATTTAGGTTTTTACCAAATTTCCTCGTTAAGAGAAAATAAAATTAATTGAAACTGAATAAATAAAGTGTTTTCATGTAAGAACGGTTGAGCTGCGCAATTTTCCAACACTACTCACAAGTACATTTCCGCCGTACGATTTTTTTTCGTATTTTTTCTCCATTGTTTTTACCCAAAATATGCCGGGCTCTTAATATTTCGGGTTGGTAAATTAATATTTTCGTCGTGTTTTTAATTAATTTTTCGTTTTCTGATGAAGATAATTTTTTTTTTTTTTTCATTACCATTCGGTACTAATTCGGTTTGTTTCTATGAAATCAATTGCGTACCACCAGTTGGTGTGTATTGAACTTCTACCAAAAAAAAAAAAAAAAAAAAAATTGTACGTTTATATAAATAACAAGGAGGTGTAGGTTTGCGTCGATATGACGACGCGGTACCGTGCGTTAGAGTAGCCAGGTGAGATTTCTAGCAAAGAGTCGATAAAAGTTGAACGCGTAGGTGTTCCCCGGCGCAGGTGTGATAAATCAAGTCACGAAGGAACAATTGCAGCAAAATGTACCAGCGCACATTCGTGTTCTATTATTTACGTTCGCTGGATATACGCGGTTTGTTCGAACTCTCTTTCCTTTTATTAGTCGGACACAATTGCGTCGTACGATAACAATTATTACCGTGGCCTAGTACCTGTTTTTCATGGCTATTAATGTTTACCTAGAACTAGTTACTAATACACGCACATGGCCGCTGGCATGAATTTTTCTTATTAACAACTGCGCGCGTTAATAGAATTATTTCAATGTAAATTTGTAAATTGTTATCTAATGCGACGTCGCTTTCATTAAGCTCCAAGTTAAAAATTTGAATGCTGCCAAACTAACTATGCTAACTTCTTTCAAAAAACCTTTTCTCACTCATGCTTCTTATTCTAGAAAAAAATTTACGAATACATACCTGCGAGTCCGTTAATAATTGCTAGTTTTTTTTTTTTTTTCTTTTGTATCGTAACTACATTTGTAAAATTAGCAATAAATTATCAAGCTAGAAATTTCAAAGGACCCTCCGGGGGATTGGGGTAGCTGATTCTCCTTAAACTTTACAAGTATCAAAAGAAAAAAAAAATTGTACGTATTTTTTTAAACCAGAAAACATTAACTAATGGAGAAGTACGTACTACAATGTTGGTTTGAAAACATTTCGCCCTATTATGCCTATCTTAATTACACGCATATACACAAGCACGCACATAAACAAACTTGTGCTTTGATTTGTTATCGAATGAAAAAAAGTATTATCGAAATAATGTTGTAATGGTTTCTACTTACAGAAAAACTGCACATATTCACATAAATAAATGTCCAACGTTGTGACAGTACTTAAAATGTTATGTTTACGTTAAACGAATAGCTCATTCGCTATTCACACATGTAACATTTATTATTTTTAAATTAGATATACATAAATTGACGTCCCTTAAACTTTTATTGTAATTATAAAACTCTGAAATTTTTGACAAGCAATTTTAACAATGAATCATATATGTCACCAAAAAGGTAGATTGAAATAAACCAATTTTTAAATAACAGTCATTTTGAAAAAGTAGCAATTAATAGATTAACATCTGGAACGGTTAATACCTTTGCACTGCGAATGGGCCGAGGAAATTTTATCTATAAATAATTATTATTCTTTGTAACGATTATGTATAATGTTCTCAGTAAAGGTATTTTGATTTGATATTCATTGTAACGCGAATTAAGTAGATGGCGCTGCATGTCGCGTTGTTGTTATTAAAAATTACTGGCCATGATATTAGTTTTCGTTCCGCCAGGGAATTACTTTTTTGTTTTTTTTTTTGATTAGGTTATGTTCTTTTGTTGTTCTCGTGATGAATTAATATAAACAATGTTTTGGCTTACGTTAAAATAAAAATATTCCTTAATTGATATATATATATAAAAGTTGTTTGGTTTTAGTTAAAATAAAATGTTTGCGTTAATTCGTTGCGTTTATTTCGTATAACGTAAACATTCATTATTAAATGTTTTTGAATAACTTTTAATTGCGTTTTTGCGAATGTTTTAATTGCTTTTCAAAAATGACAAAGTTTTATAATTACAACCAAAGTTTAAGGGACGTCAATTTATGTATATCTAATTTAAAAATAATAGATATTATATATTATTATATATGTGAATAGTGAATATTCGTTTTAAATATAAAATTAAATACTCACAACGTTGAACAATCATTTAATTAATTTAAAAAAAAAAAAAAAAAACTTACTTATTTGTTTAATGAAATAATGTGTTGGAAATTACAGTCAAAGCTCAGTTCTCAAAATTTGTTATCGAAAAATTGTAAAATGATAAAATGAAATTCTACATAATTTTTTTACAATCGACACTTTCGATAGGGTTTCGTCACCGAACGTACTTTTGTTTGTCTGTGCGTCTTCGAGAGCATTTACTAACGTTTAAATGGTGAAAATTTCCTCTTCCTTAATTAGATATTATATTTACGTTTTTTTTTTTTTTTTTTTAAATTTAAAGAACCTACATATATAGTATTATAAACGAATGAACATTATTCAAAATCGGTAATGCGATTCAGCGAATATCAGTTTTCTGTTCATCGGGTACATTTTTGAACTGAAACATATTATAAAACTTGATTAAGTCGGTCAGTTTTTGGTTAGAAAATAAAATTATTCCCCGCAAACGGATTACTGTAATTTGTAATAGTTGACAAAAGTTTGTGCTAACGGTAAAATATGTAATTTTATATTTTCGACATAGCGCCAACATATACAGGTAGTAGTGGGTTATTAAAAATATTAGGCACACGGATAAACTTTTAACCATCACAAGGTGCGTTGAATTACCGTCGTGAGAATAGTCGAAATCAAATCGAACGATTCTGTTCGGTAGAAAAATTTCCGAATATTTTTGATTCCTGCGAAAAAAACCTTAACTATATTGCTTGTAAGCAGCGGATTTAACATCCTCCAATTACCCCGCCTTCTTGATGACCGAATAAGAAGACGATGACGCTTTCATTACACTAAATCATTTACATTGTCTCTGGATTGTTGTTATTGTTGAGTAATTTGAGCACGCTCCGTCCTATTCGCGATATTTAATAAAGCTGGAGCGAAATAAATGTGAAATTTTCAAATTGAACACTGCGAATTTAATAAGATGTTTAAAAAAACCTTCCGTGATCATGAAGCTTTGTCTTCGAACGGGTCGGGTACAATTAAATTATTAAATAAAATTGTCTGTAGAAGTGTAGTTTAATTTTACCTATTATACGATAAACAATGTATATGTCGTTAACATATATAACAATTTTAGAAAAACATTATGCTAATGTAAATAGTCCGTAATAACAAGGGTTTTATAAAAAATCTTACATGAAAGATTATCGGAAGAATAATTCTTTCTTAGTTATTCATTTTTTTTTTCCTTTATCAATACCCGTGATGCTTTTAGACACCTTTTTTTTTCTTGTACTTAAACATATGGAAACGACACACCGGCATAAAACACCATGTTCACGTTGTTAATATTTCTAATCGCTCATGCACTTAGTATACTCGTATGCTTGCCAATTTTGACAGTTTACGGCACAAATCACTTACTTCTCTCTTTAACTTAAAATGTGTTCTTTTCCTATCTACAGCTGTTGCAAGTTTGATTATTTGAGTTTTCTCTGAAATCATTGAAATTGATTTCCGCAAAGAACACCTCTATTTATATTAAAAACGAAGGTTCTTTTATAAAGACCATGCACGATGTTGGTCCTTTTTACTCTGCAATTTTTCTGCCTCGGATTTCCTCCTTCTTTCCTCAGCCAATCATTCCCGACTGTGCTCGAACATTTATTCTTCTTTGCTTTCTGATCATCCTGCCTCTCATTATCTTCGAATCCTTGACCGTGGTTTCAATACTCTTCGATTAGCGCTCCGCGATCGTTTCTTTAATCGGACTGCGATTTAATCACTCTCTTCTTTTCTCTTCACGATTTGGTTTTCCCTGTTCTTCTCTCTCGATTGTCCTTTTCGCAGTTCTATCTCTAATATCATATGTAATGCAAACCACATCTAATTTGAAAATGCTCCGCCCTTGCCTCTGAACGCTCTGCTTTTTACTCCATAATCGTAAGTCTTCTTGTTCCTTATAATTCTTCCTTTATCCTTTCCTTCCCATCTCCAGCTATGATACCCCTGTGCTATTAATTTCTATGCTCTATCTTTAATCAGCTCTCGAATTTAAAAAATATCCCAAATAAAGGCATCGTAGAGTTAAATAATATAATAAATGGCATCCTAAAAACTGGCTACTTTTCTCAAGCATGGGAAAATCGCGAAAGTATTTCCAATACCGAAACCTGGTAAAGATGCGTCAAATATTAATAACATTAGACCTATTAGTCTGTTGTGTAATATAAGTAAAATTGCTGAAAGAGCATCGAATAGTACTAATTTAATCCGAAAAAGTCAATTTGGATTTCAACCTCGTCACTCTACTACTCAGCAAGTGTTGCCAGAAAAATCGAATTCATCACGGGTAATTTTAATCGAAATAAACATTCCGGGTTGGTACTCTTCGATGTGGCTAAAGCTTTCGATACCTGCTGGCACTGAGGACTTGTATACGAAAACTGTTAAATTCTAAATTTCCCACTTACTTAATTAAAATAATTATAAACTACCCCTTATCAACAGACTGTTTTACGTAACTCTTAATAACTATCAATCCACAAGGAAAACTGTCCTTGCAGACGTACCCCAAGGTAGTGTCCTCGGTGGGTCCTTCCTCTTTATTTTGTTTCTGAGCGATTTTCCTAAAATTTCTAACACTGAGGCCGTCGTTTTTTATGCTGACGATGTTGCTCTCTATTGTAGTTCCCGTTAGAGTGACCTATCATCATAAGTAACAGGCTTCAGAGAGCCTCGACACGCGTTTTAAAGCACTTCACCGAGATGACAGATTAATATTAATCCATCAAAGACCTAAGCTTTATTTTTCACTCGCAGGCAATTTCCAAGAAAACTAATCATTTCTGGAACTGACACTGTCCCTGGCCCATTCATATCGAAATATATCTTGGCTTGGTATTAGACAACAAACTTACTTTCAGCAAACATATCGAGTACTTCTCACAGTTAAGACAGAGCTATCTCGCTAGGATATCTCTTACTCAATCGCTAATCCTATTTAAGCTCAAATAACAAATTCGTCTCATCTACAAGTGTCATTTATAACACCTATTTCATCACATACTCTTGTCTAGTCTTCTGTTAGTAGGGCGCATTATAATAAACTATAGCTAATATCGATGCTTAAGATGTATTCTTGGGGCAAATATAGATATATGCACAAGAGTATCATCTGCACATGACACACTTTAGAGTTAAATCAGAGATTATGTTCTAAATGCAACTACTAAGTTCTGTGACAAATGTGTAGATTTATCAGCCCTCTATTGATGATTCTAGGCAACTACGCACTATGTATACCAAGTACAAACATCGTAGACTTCAGCATAATGTATTATTCTGAATTGCATGCCTTTAGTACACTAGTTTTATTTTTAGTTTATATTATTTGATAATCACTAATATCTACGTAATGTGGCACTAGAAGTACTCTCCTCCTGCAGTAGGTTTTTGTTTCTTTTTCCTACTGAGTTAAACAGTGCATATCATGTCGTACTTATATTCATTGATTTAGTTATGTAGTAAAACTCATGTCGGTATACTTTTTTTTTTTTTTATTATTATTTTACAAATAAAAATTTAATGTGGTCAGCGGTGAAATCATCCAATTAAGTTTTTTGATTCCTCCACTCCACATTGTACAATCATTAATCTTATCTTAAAATACTATAATATTAATACAAATTAATATATTGGACTTCCTGTATTCCAATACCTTTTTGACCAATTTATTGAAAATATTCATTTTTTCCCGTACCAATTTACCACCACATCTTCCGCTATCTCTATATTTAGAATGTTGCAGACACTCAAGATATGCTGTACATTGTCCTGCTCGTTGCATCTAATGCAATTTTCAGTTTCCGATATATTAAATATCTTTTGGGATAGATTTCGAAATTGTCCTGATATAAATAATATATAAAATAATATTATTATTTTATATTTAAAAAAAAAAAGAAAAAAGAAAAAAAAACTGTACACTGTAAATTATTAATTATTTTATGAGTTAAACGTTATTATTTATGCAAATAAATCTTCCTTTCTTTCTTTCGTTCTTTCTCGATTTTGCTACTTATTTTAACTTTTTTAGTTCTAATTGTTGGGTCACACCCGAAAATAAAAAATAATACATTATTATTATTTAGAAAAAAAACAACAAAAACATATATATATATATATATATATATATATATAAATTCATTCAAAGCGCGAGAGTCCAAAAAAGTTCTTTTAAGAATGCATAATATTCTGTATTGATTTAGAATTTGTATCTGTTCACATATTGGTTTAGCTGATGATGGGTTATGCCCGAAAACGTTACTAAGTAAGAAAATTCACCTTATTAGTTTGTTATAATTGTTTATTATATTTGTTATTATTAACTTACTATTTTTATATTCTGTATTGTTGCTTTTTAATAGCAAAGGAAGCTGTTTTTTTTTGTTTTGGGGGGGGGGGCACCAGCGGCTTTGATCCTGCAACCGGAAAAGTTAAAATAAGGGGTTAAATGGAGAGAAGATTAGGTTACGGGGAGTAGGGAATTTTTTCGTTAGTGTTTCTAGTTTTTACAGTGAAAGGAAATTCTGAATATTTATGTAGCATTTCCGGTGAACAAGTCCGTGCAATTCAATTTTGTCTTTTTCGGAGTACATAAACGGACCACGTGTAACGGTAATATTTTTCTGTTGGATCGATCGAGTTATTTAATGAAAATGAAAAAAGTATAAAAAAAAAAATGTAAAATGTTTAAAGCCTTTTTAGAATAAAACTGTGTAGGTGCTTTAATTTTTTCTATTATTTCATTCCACTTTCTTATAGCACCGTATTATTTATTTGGTATTCCTCCGTTACTCCTTTTTATCAATTTGTAACAGTATTTTCTCTGAACATAATGCTGACGTACTAGGGGCGGCGCACTCTGCCTCGATTCGATTTTAATTTCGTCTTTTCCGGAATATGCCTACATATGAAATGTGTTCTTTTGTCGCGATGATTCTTGCTAAAAGAAGTCTAACGAATATAATCAGGGCAATGTCTAAGCGACATTTGCATAGAAGCTTGTATTCACTCTGGAATTAAACGAGTTGGGTTTATAATTCGGTTATGCAAATTCCTGCCGCTGGCTAACGGTATTGGCGCCAGATGATCATCCTTGCACTGTCCTAACTGCACATTGAGAATGCATACGTAGGCGAATGAGAATACATTAATATCTCTGCTGTTAAATCGCTGCAAGCGAATAAGTTAAAACTTTCGAAATCGTATCGAAAAAAAAAATTCTTTCAAGTAAAACGTTAACTGAAATCAGTCGTTTTCCTAAAGTTTTTAGGGTTTTTCGTTTTTTTTTTTTTTTAGGAGTATACGACTCGACCCTTATTACTTAGTCGCAGTCAGTTGAACTGCAAATTAGATATTTGTTTTTTATATCGCCGTGTTATTGTTGTGTTATAAGAATTCTATAATATTAGATTTGAAAACGCTGGTTGGATATATATATATATGTTATTCTCTGATACTTTGTTCCGGAATGGTTCTCGTCGGTTCTGCCTTGTTTGAACGAATTACGTTGCTCTATATCGTGTGGTGCTAGAGCGCAAGTACTTACTTTAATGATGTTAGGTTAGACGAGCTAGAGAAACTTCCTATACTCGGATTTTTTGTCTGATAACGGTTAGCGTATTTTCTCTTTCTCGTTAAATTCGCTAAACCAAAACTTGGAGGACAGATTTTTGAGTGATTCTTCTCTAGAGATGGCAACTGAGTTGTTGAAAATGTCTACAGTGTGCGTCTATTGAAATATTATTACCGCTCGGTTGATTTTAATTTTTATCTATCGGTCTAATTGCATGGATTGAAGATATAAAAAGCATACAATCGACGAAGAGTGGTATTTCGCTTCTTTTTTTTTTATTATCCTTTCTTAATTAAAAAAGCCTTTTTTTTTTTTATAATTCCCTTTCTTTTTATTGAAGGGTCGGAAAAATTTCCGTAATCAACACCCCTTTTTGGTTATTGCTAAACTATTATATGCTAAATTTAACAAAGATGTATCCCTTAAAGCAGGGGTGGCTAATCCGCGGTCCGCCTTGAACATTTTTGCAGCCCGCGAGATGGCCAAAGTAGTAAAAAATTATGTTCTGCGAACTCATAATGCACGCGCATGTTGGAACATTTAATATAACAAGTTTTTTGTTTCACTCTTCAGTGACCTATTCATAGATACATACAGTTAATTGTTGATAGCAGAGCAGACTCTCAGTTTCAACTGAAAATTTGCTTTTTGGTTTCGTTTTATGTGCTGTGACTGAAGGATAATTATTTTAATATACCTGTACTTCAAAAACACATTTAAAGCAACAACAGCCAGGTAATAACGCCTATTATATTAAAAATGACTTTTAATTTAACAATTAAAAATATCTATATATTTAACATCTCTCGGGAAACTTCGAAAGCTAAATGGAAGAGTAGAAAAACAAATATCGCACTAGTAAAATTGAAAACGTTTTTTAATGATTTCATTTATATTTATATATTTTTTATATTTCATTTTTAGTGTTATATATTTCTTTGCAATATGCATTTAGTATTATTATTATTATATTATCCATGTTTACATGTAAGAATAAGTGGTAAACACAATAATGATAACTCATTATGCTCCAATTTTTCACTATAAAAAATTGTCTATAGTGGGTCTAAATCTAATATGGGAGTATATGATTTTATATGCGGCCCGCGGAAATATGCATTTCTGAAGTGGCTCACAAGATCATTTGGATTGGCCACCCCTGCTTTAAAGCTCTCGGCAGAATTAGAGTTGCAGCTTTCTTCTGCTAATTCTTTTCTTTCAAATGAATCCTTTCTAAATGAAAATATTAAAAATCGTAAGTATATAATTTTGATCCATTTTGCAATGGTGCCATCCCTTCTTTTTTAGAATAGGATATTATGACTGGAATTTCTCCGCCCATTTCTGTAATTTCAGTTAGACGTGTATCTCTATATCAGTCTGAAGAGGACATTAAGTCTCCGACCTGTCTCGATTTATAATGTGATTTTTACAATCGCATCCAATATCCGTTCGCTAGTTCGATGCAGTAAGAGTGCTTTCTTTTTGAACACATCGCTAAATTCTGTCGAAGTTCTCGAAACATTTGTTCGCAGCACTCGCGCAATCATCAGGGTCTTCACCGCCTACTCATCACAACTGTAACCACTTGTCCACAGATCGTCAAAGCCTGAACATTGGCTTCGTCAAAAAGATATTAAGAAAATGACTTTTCCGAAGCTAACAAATTCACAAAAATTGTTCAACCTCAACTCTCGTCTTTACTTATGCAAATCGCTCTACCATCTGTGCTTCTCCTAACCTTTTATCTTCCTTCTAATAACTCTTCTTCCCCATCTGCTGGATACATTCGTCTTTCGTCGCCAACCAAACGTATCTCTAAACCTCGTCCTACCCTTTCCATTCAATCATTAGCCGGTCCCAGGAAAAGTTTGAACCCTTAAAAATTCAAATATTAATCAGTCGGAATCTCAAAAACAACGGTAATTATCTTCTCATATTACGAATTTGCTTATTTTAAACGTAATATCGTTTCATCTACAAACTTTGGAACTTTCTTTTTCTCGGAGCAATTTCTGTTTTCCATCCTATGATATATCGTCAAACTTTACGTAACCTTTCTTTTTCCTTCTATCATAATGATCCTTTATTTACTCAAAAATCAGCTCTTTCTTTTCTTTCTCTCCTTTCTTTTTTTTCTTTTTCTCTACTTTTCTTTTCGTTTTAGTTTTATTTAATGAGCCCCGTATAATTAAAATTCTTCAATGGGGGGAACTATTGTAATGTTCGGGCAAAAAAATTAGTCCTATAAAGTGTCTATTTGATGTGCATAACATCAATGTAGCTTTCCTATCTGAAACGTGGCTCCCAAAATCAAGGCTTTCGTATAATTAGATCCAGTTGTAAAGGTGACTATGATGGAGCCAACCATCCTGGACTGACGTTCCAATCACATAGAGTATCTATCCTATTCTAACTAATAATTTTTTAATAATAATATTTAATAATTTTTTTGTCTGAAACTTTCGATCGCGATTTAGTGAATACACTTTATATCAGTGATGTTTTATATATAAAAAAAAGTAGATTTCACTAGAATATTTTAGGAGTGTTTAAACACTGCAGAAAAATTATTGAACAATCCTGCGTCAGTACTTAGTTTCGTAGTTGCTGTCGAAAAAGATTTAATCCTGAGTTTTTTGTCGCGAGTTTGTTTTAATTATAATTTTAGTAATATGAACACCTAAAGGAGGGTAGGAATATTAAATGAACAAATAAATCTTACAGACTTCACTATTTAACAGGGAGAAAGAATTAAAGATAATAAGTACGGACAAAACTGCGAACATCGCTGAACCGATTTTGTTTCCGTTTTAATTAAAAATAGACTAGTTCTTGAGGAAAATTTTAATTCTATAATTCGTATAATTTTTCGCTGTGAATCGAACATCTATGCGAATTTTTGCAGTGAAGTGGAAAAAAAGGTTTGGTAAAATAAAATAAAGATTTGAAAAAAAAATTTTTTTTTTTACCATAATACACGTATAAATATTCTCAAAATAAAATAAAATAGAGATAGATAGTTGAATAGATGTAAATATAAATCTGAAGTTAAGAAATAGTTTTTTAATATGTCTAAAAACATGCATGTTTACACTTATGAGATCCATGCAAATTATGAATGGTGCACTTAAAAAAAAAAAAAAACGGGGAAAAATATCGAATATTGTTTTTTATTAGAACTTTAATTTGATAAAAACTATAATTCTGTTTCGACATATTTTATTTGTCAAGATTGCGCATTTTAATAAATATTCCTTGAAACTTTCGATTCTTACATTTATAAAAACTTTCTCCGATTTATGGTCACTCCGAACTTCAATGTTTAATCCATTTATCCAATACCGATGCTAATGAAATATTATAAATGATGTAAAGTTACAAAGCAATCACTATTTTTATCTTCTTCTTCTTCTGGTGCCATGTTCGTTGTCGAACTTAGACGATCATCTGGATGACATTTCTGTAGGCCTCCCTGTCGCCGGCGAGTCGGAAAAGTTCCTCAACGCTCCTGTCGGTCCACTGCCGTATATTGCACAGCCACGATAATCTTTAACGGCCGATGCGGCGTTTCCCTTCAATTTTACCACCCTGTATGATCGTTTGCGCCATTCTGTACCCTCTCAGTATATATATATATATATATGTCCGAAATATTCTAATTTTCGTTGCTTGATTGTTTTCAAGATTTCCCGCTCTTTTTAGAACTCTTGTAGTACCGTCTCGTTGGTAATTTACGCAGTATATGGAATTTTTAACATTCTTCGTAAACAGCACATCTCAAAGGGGCCTCTCTAAACGGTTCATAGTTTTGACTTTGAGCGTCCAGGCTTCATAGGTCAGTACCGATCAGACGGAGTATCCTCAACCTCAGTGATTTGTTTAGGTGATGACTGAATAGCGTTTTTTGAATTGTGATGATTTCATGCTACTTCAATTTGGGTTTTAATTTCTTCGTTCGCATCTACTTCCTCGTTCAGCCAGGTTCCTAGGTATTTGAAGTGCGTTACTCTTTCTATTTCCTCACCTTTTTCGCTTGCCCGACATCCTCTCGGCTTACTACCATCAACTTAGTTTTCGATGTGTTTATTCCGACTCCTTTCTGTATAGCATTTACGGCATCCACTAGTTCTTGCAGATCTTCCATCGTCTCCGCTAACACTGTGGTGTCGTCCGCGTATCTAATGTTGTTAATGATCTCAACGCCGATCCGGACTCCTTTTGCTCGTCCTTCCAAGGCTTCTACGAAAGTTACTTCCGCATATATATTGAATAGTGTTGGCGACAATACACAGCCCTGACGTACTCCCCGATGGACAGGGATGTTTCCCGTTTGCGAATTGTTTCCAACTTGTACTGCAGCGGTTTGACACGTACATAGATTTCTCAAAAGGTGTATATCTCGATAGTCTAATTCGCTCTAATATTTTAAATAGTTTGTCATGACGCACTTTGTCTAAAGCCTTCTCGAAATCGATGAAGTTTTAAAAATTAGGAATGTAAATTGTCCGGAGAGTTTACAAAGAGTTTCGGATTACAAAGGGTTCTCCTGTAAAGCATTCTCTCAGTATTAGAAATTCCTAGTAAAAAAGTTGTTGAATTTTCATAATTGGTGTTCTTATTTCAATGAACTTTTTTTTTTTTTTTTTATATATATATATAAAAAAACACAATGAACGAATGTATTATGAAAAAAAAAAATATATATATATATATGTATACATGTATGTATATATTAAAATTAATCCTTGCAATACAATTAACTCTGGCCACGAGCATTTAGGCGCACTTCAAAAAATGTGAAATTCGAAAACTTCATTTACAGCATTCACAAACACACATTGAAAATACTTAGGCAACTAAGAGTAACTTAAATTACAGAAAAAAAACGAGGTGATTGGGACTTTTCGTACGATATTACTGACGTGTTGAATGGATGTGTTCCATAGCTATCTATAATGTTGAGAACGCGCGTTTCGGTTTCTTGAATGACTTTCAGTTTGAAAACCGTTTTTTATTTAGATGATAAAACTGTTAAATACTCGTCCATTCCTTAATTTTATTTTTAATGCGTATCTTTCATTCTAATTTTTAATGACCAAATATTTTTCTTTTACAGCTCTGAAATACTTATATCAGTTTTCTAATTTACTATTGCTAATATGTACATAATTTAATCGTTGTCTCAGTAAGGCATTCGAAATATCTGATGAACCACTTTTACATTGTTTTGCTTTCACCTACATCGAGGGCCTGGTCGCCCTAATTGTTCACAAACTATTTTAAGATCAAATTATTTGTATAGAATTTTTATGTGCTGGTCACATTAATGGATCAAAAGAGCAAAGGAAAAGCGTGATTACTACACTACTGCCGGTAAAAAGCTAACTCTGTATCACAACACTAGAAGTAGATATCGGCGAAAAGACTAAAATGAGGAGATAGAGAAATGAGCACAATCAGCAATTTAAGTTGGAAAAAAATGACGGACTTAGATAAAGGGCGGTGAAAATCCCTAACGCGTGATACTGATAGAGTATGATTCTTTTAGGAGAACTGTTAAATCCGTGAAGGGAAATAGACAAAAAAAAACAAAAAACAAAACGAACTAGACTGCAGAAATAAAATAGAAAAAGTACAAAGGTGAGAATAGGAAAAAGTGCTTTTAGCGATATAATAGTTCGCTGTCGTTTCGACTTTGTTAACTTACGAGTATGGGGATAGTTACTGGACCATTGAAATAGGTTCCGGTGCAAACACTCGCGTCCATTGTTGTAGTTACTGAAATCCTGCTGCTAATTCTACATCGTTTTTGTTATATCCGGTAAATGTAGAATTTGCAAAGAAGTAATTTTAGTTGTTGTTTTTTTCTGTATTGTTTTATATAAGCGCTATTCATTAGATTCTCGTTGAATTTAACTGGAGATAGCGGATACTGTCGCCCAATTTTACCGTCACAAGATGGGTGCGATGGTTGAAAAACGAATAATAGTAGTTTGCATTACATTCATCACTATTTTTATGTATCAATCTTACACGATTAATGTCAGTCTTAAATTGTGTAGATCGTTTAATTGTTCAATTCTGAATAAGTCCTCGACTCTAACGAAGAAATTTAAAATTTGCTCCGGGGAGCGTATTCGCAATTTAAATTAATTTTTGGAAAATTAAATTGAAACCTGCCCGCAATCGAAATTAATTAAATATTCCAAAATTTTGACCGTAAATGAGAAGATTTTTCTTCCACTTCCATCTCTTTAGTTGTATTTCCACAGATTTTCTAGTTAAAGTGTCGATCTAGAAATTTTTACATTATAAATCAATCACAAAAATAAAAATGATATTAGACCTTTTATTATTATTATTATTATTATTTCGAATCAGAACTGAAAACCATACACTATTACGCAACATTAATCCGTAATATTTCAGTTCCGCATTTTGAATTGGAAATTATTTATAATTGATCTGTTAATTTCACAAAGCTTTAGCAGACATCGTGTGTTATTTCAGTGTTGAACGATTACAATTAGGACGAAGAGGCAGGGTATTTCATATTCGTAATAATTTTTTCAGTAGGAGTTTTTATAAAATTCTGAAAAGCAAACTTAGTTTTTAATCGAGTTTTTTTGATCGGTTCGAGTTTGAAATAATTTCTCGGTTTCAGTCCGAAGATCTATTAGATACGAAATATCATCATGTTCCCAGATGGTTTCAGTTTGTCATTTTCTCCTTTTGATAAATACACATTACTTTTTTAAGATGTGTTTCGTGTCGATAAAGAATTCAAATGTGATACAAGTAATCACGATAGTAATATTAATCATTAAGGGGAATGGATCTTTAATTAATGACGCGCGAGACAACTTTTATTTTCGTTGTTACTTTTCTATACGTGCCCCACCTATGTTGTCATTATAGTAACGATTGAACTGAAAGTGCTTTGACCTCGTCTCGAACGACTAAAAGTTCAATGTTAATAGCTTTCAATCGTATAACAACCGCTGCATAATCTTCGAATCGTTCACCGGGATTTCATTTACGACCGTTATGTACACGTTTTCGCGAACTAGATGGTGAATCTAGCATGAACTATGTGCATGAACTATATGTGTCTCGCGGCGTCACTCCGTGCATGCGTTTCAATTTAACGAATGTAGTTCAGTTCGTTTTTTTTCTTTTTTTTTTTTTTTACGGACAATTTAATTGTTTAAACTAGTTTTTCGGCGAATGCCGTACGACAGAGTATTTTTCTTCCTTCTCCTCAAACTGCGCAAAGTGTAGCCGACCCCAGTAAGCGAATCGGAAGCAGCGAACGATTTATTAGAAATTACCCGAAATAGTTTATTGGCGCATCCTTAAACGACTAGAATGTCGTTCGTCTTCAGACCGTCATCGTTATACGTCATTAACGTGTCGAGACCGCGACCGGTGGTCTCGAGTGCCATTTTACCAATTAACTCGCCCCCTTGATGTATTTATTTATATCACGCAAAAGCGCCTTCTCTTAAAAAGTAATTAATTTCGTCCTCTTTCTTTTTTTGTTCTTTCAATTATTTATTTATTTTCTTTTTTCGGTAATGTTTGTTTGAAGATTAAAAAAACGATGCTTTTCCAGCCTGTTCGCTAATAATATCTTCCTCTCTTCTTCGAGCAGAATGCTTTGGCCGTATTTACCTACCGATGCCAAATAGCACTCGTCTGCGAAATTGCTTTTTTTCCCCCTTCACCCAGTTTCAGCCAACCCTACCGACAATCGCCTCGGTTTACTTTCTTTCGTTCTTTCCTACTTCCGTCTCAGGAATTATTATTTCCTTCTGCTTTGCCGTTTTTGATATCTGTCGAAATTTCCGAAATAATCCCGGTTGTTCGTTTGTTTCTTTTTGTATTTCGTTCTGAATGCTTCTTTCTGATATTTTTGAGCTCATTCCTCCTGTTGTTGTAACCCCGTTCGCTTTAACTTCACGAAAAAGAGAGACACATCGAGAGTTTCGCTGAAAAAATCTCAAGTCCCATTTTTTGGCTTTTTCCGAATTTATTCGGATCACGGCACCCTCCCTTGCTCGTCTAAAGGGGAATTTGCCAATTATTAATAATAGGATTGTACAACAGCAGTTTATCAACTGTAACACTGCCAAGATTTGTGCGATACGCGCGCGATCAAATAACCTAGTTGTATTTAGCCTGTCTGCGCGTCCGCAGCGGCAAGGGTGGTAAACAATTAACCGTGGGTGCGTCGAATTTTGAACCAAAAAGAAGGTCTCTACTTAGGAAATAAAAATAACAATCTGAAACTGAACGGTTTTTTGATATTGTAGATAAGGTGCCGTGTATTTCGCCCTAATTCTTTTCACGTATGCAAGTTGTGTCGGCTGTTTGTTTAATTATCTGCGCTCTTGATTCGATGATCTTATACGTAATTATTTGTGGAGATGGAGCATTATCGTGACTTTTTCAAATAACGTTTTCTTTTCTATTCAAAAATCTTGAGGTCTTTCGGCTCCTTGCGGTGCTTCCCGTCTCATCGCTAACAATAACTTCCCTTACTTCAGTCTTTTGTTTTTTCCATCTCTTATATTTTCAGTAAAGTTCTAACATAATGCATTTAAGTGATAAGGGCAAGTCCAAAAAAAAAAAAAAAAACAAAAAAAAAATATTTATAAATGTGTAAATAGTAACTGTTAATTACTAATGTTATATTTTTTATTATCCGAACGACATTCATAATACGCCAAATAAATTTGGATTTATTTATATTGTACTTAAATCACTTAAAATCGTTCGAAATACATTAAATATATGAAAATATACAAACAATAAACTTATTAAAATTTTTTTTTTTATATATATTATTTATACGTTCTATATATTTAATGTGTTTTGAACGATTTTAAATCATTCAAGTACAATATAAATAATATATTTTTTTGAGAATTGTAGATGTCGCTCGGATAATAAAAAATATAACATTAGTAACTGCCTACTAACAGTTATTGTTTACACAATTATTTACATTTACAATATATGTAAAAGCGGTTTAAGAAAAAAAACATTTATAAAAAAAAAAAATTTTTTTTCTCACAAACCCGATTACTTTTATTTATCGCTTAAAGTTGCATCAGCATCGGTACAAAAAAATTTTCCACCTATTCCATCGTTCATAAAATATTAACTAAAATATCTAGTCGAAAAATTACCGGGGAATATCGCATCGGATAATTTTAATTTTATACACTCTTCTTGTTTCTCCACTATGTACCGTTCACATTTCAGCGTATTTCTTCGGTGTTAATTTTACCGGGCCGACATTAAATATATCATAGAAGGTCAAAATTGAAATTTTTACTTAAATTTTGTTATAATCCCTAAATACAAAACAGCAAACACGTTTAAAAGCTTACATTTTTTTGTATTTGAAATTCAATTGGCTTGAAAATAAAAATTTTTGAAATGGCGCTGACTAGTTTCGAATATAAACTTGTGTTCAGATCAGGTAATATAATCGGTGTTATTTTAAAAAAATTACATTGTTTTAATTATAACGTATTAAACGTTTATTATTCGTGTATTAATCAAGTGAAATGTACCTAAAAATCGTTTCTTTCAAAAAAACTGTACTTCAATCAAAGTGTAATCGAGAAATTCGACACAACTCATCTATTATTACGACGACGTTTCAAATGTCGAGATCAAAAATTTTTCGATTATCCGGTGTTTATTATTTAATTTATTAGCTGTTTCAGCGGTTTCTGGAAAAGGAATTACAATATAAATCGGACAAAGACAACATTATCCTCTTGATTACATCGTCTACATTTCTCGTGTACAATTCAAGTACAAACTTGTCAAAATAGGCTTATTATCGCGACCACCATCGGTAATATTATTAACTCCTGAAATTTGGTTTTTTACCAAATCCAGCAACCGGTCGATACAGACTTGTCGAATTAAGTAACTAATAATTTTAATTTAAACATGAAGACTTCTTCGAAACGTTACTTTTGCGTAAATAGCGTCGAAGCTTATTCAAATTCCTTACAACTTCTCTATTTTAATCTCTAATCGAAAGATGGGGTTGTTTTCTCAACACTCGAAACCATGTGGACGTGAACGTGCTTGAGGCAGCTTACTTGCGTCCCTTCACTATTCCTAACATTTACGACAGACTGTTTCTAATACACGTTTGACGAGCTTGTTTTATGATTCCGTCCTATATACATATATCTGTCCATCTTATGACATAGTACCGTCACAGAAAAAACAAAAAAAAAAAAAAAAAAGAGTCAAATTAAATAAAAATCTTAAATGAAATACTAATGAAAGCCGATTCTGTTTACCGAAAGAAGACGAAAGATAAATAACATTAATGCGAATAATCGAAATGTCTGTTTTAAAAGCCCTATTAATTATCTGGGTGTGTTGTATTAGGTGAAAAAATAATTTTCAAGGAACACCTGCGGTTCAAAAACAACCTAAACATGATTTATCCATTTCGAAAAAAACGTATTATTTACCGAAAGTGTGCCCTTGGATCAACCCTCTTTACGCTAGTCGCATGTGTCGAAGTGTCTGTTATCTATGAAATTCGAAAATTTCAAGATCTCTGCTTTGTCGAATTCTTATTTTAAATCTCCTAACATGTAGGACACAGTTTTTATACGCGTGATATTCTCAAAGTTCCACTCACTGATGACATCATCGAAAAAAAGCACGTACTTGCTATTAAAAATTTTACTCCCGCCGCTTGATTAATGAAAATATCGAGAACTTTTAACGCAAACGTAAACGGTAAAAGTGCAAAGAACTTATTAAACATCCGTTACTATGTATAGTCTCATACTTTCTGCGTAATAAAATGATGTTATTTTTATATACTACATAGTATAAAAATTCGACAAATTTATTATAAATAAATTCGTACTTATTCGATCACATTCATTTACTCCCCGCAGTTTTAAAAATAAACCAGTTTTTCCAGACCTTTAGATCAAAAACATGTTCGATGAAACTGACCTTACTTAAAGCATTCTGAAAGAACGAGAAAAAGCAACGGAATGCGACATAAAGAGATAAAAAGATAGTGGGAAACGAAGATTATTCACATGTTCAGTCATAAAACAGTCTTCAAATAAAATCAATAGTTATTCAATTTATTAATTATAAAATGGCAACATTTGTTGTTTTTTTTTCTGTTCTTTTTTTCTAGTTTATATCTCGATTTTAAGATTTTTAATATAATATCGAATATTAAACAGCTACATTACAAAGTTCTAGTTTAAAATAAAAAATTAACGAATAATCAAAAAAAAAAAAAGAAGAAAACAAGTAAATCATTGGGATTATTAAACAGTAGTGCATTGGTTGGTTAATTTCAAATCTGGAAAACGTAAAAAATAATTTTTTCGAAAGTATTTTCATTTTTTTTTTTTTTCATTAAATGGGCACGCCAGCACAGGACATTTACCCAACACAAAAGATTAAAAGAATAGAAGGACATATGGAGCGACAAGTTATATCAAGAAACGATTAGAGACAGAGGAAATGAAGGCGGCTAGCTAAGAAGGGAACAACAGAAGGAGATGGAAAAGTGAAAATATAGAGGGCACTGTAAGGAGTAGGAAGGCCAAGGCTAAGCAAATTGGAATAAAGGATCGCGCGTTCTGTAGAAATTTTTAATTCAGATACATATAAATACGTGCAATAAAAAGATGAATAAAGAAATAAAATTTCGTTTTTGTAATCTGAGTGTGTAGCAAAATTTGGTATAGAAAATTTCTCAAACGAATAAAAATACATTTTTTTTCCTTTTTGTTTTTTTTTTTTTTTTCGAGCTTAATTAAAAGTTTTTACTCAACGCAAATAATTATTTTAGTTATTTTAAACCTTCATGATAGGCCTAGTTTTCTAAAGATAAATTGCGAAGCACTGCAGCACATATCAAAAAAAAAAAATCCAGTTACAGAATCAAAAGCATAAAAAGAGGAAGAATTTGAGTCTATAATAGATGGCTGTATAACCAGAATTTGTTTCAATCGAAACAGCCGGGCACTCAAACAGAATATGATTAGGATCCTATTGACTATTTCCAGAACGGAGAGGACAAAACAGATTATCGGAAAGATCAGTTCTAAATAATCTAGACAAAGGATGATTTTTTTAAATTTCATCCCCCCCCCCCCGATAATGCCGATAAATTAACAAATTTATCATTAAAAAAACTCGATCAGAATTTTAATCCTTCTTGACCGTAAAAACTTAAAGATTTGTCCGCGAAAAAATATAAATTAATATGATATTTTTTAATTATTTACTTACACCAACAGAATACATATACATCGTTAATGGCTAAACTGTCCTTTAACGTATTATTAATATTTAAGGGGATCTAATAACGCAAGAGAAAAACAGCTTATCGCACTCTATTTTTGGCCAATGTTAAATCTTGTTTAATAGCTTGTCTAGTCGTTAGTTCCTGCCTTAATTAGGAAATACATCGTTAGTTCGCCAGGAATTTTTCTTAATTATTTATTTTTTCCGATAGTTCACTTTTGCAGTATGAAAAACATCTTGCAACTTTCTAGACCTGTTAATTTATGATTTGAATTTGTTTTTCTTTTATGGTTTAAGATTGCGCGGGTCACATAGTACGAGAAGATACATCATAGGTGGTGGTGCGGTTATTACTTTAGTACCATAATTAGATGTCTACGTCGGCCGTAATGAACAAATGTTTCTTTTAATGTGACCTTTTCTAAATTTACGATTCGTAAAGACAAAAACACTATTATACCGCATAAATCGGCTTCAGTATAATGTCGCCAATGGGTTCTGTATAACTCTTAATTGTTCTAGTGAAATCTGAGAGACTACGTAAATGAAATAAACCATTTTTATCGGTCGCTGAGACCGTACACCGACTTGTAATTTCGTCGAATCTTGTTTTGCTTGCGCTTTTTAAGCGTATCCGTTTAGTTGTTCATTTTTCGCGTGTTCTTTTACAAATACAATCAATCCGCATTAGTTCCACCCTGGTCAGTCTCTTAGACTGATTTCGCGCTGAGCTAGCCGAGTCAAGTGAAGTCCGACTAAATAACTCGAATTTGTCCAACTTTTTCAACGTGCTGAATTTTTCATCCAGCAAAACACTTCATTCGATGTACTACACTTATCGATATTGTATTTTATAAATTTCTATTTGAATTCGTGTTATTTTATTTGGTATATATTTACGTATTTTTTGTATGAGCGTTTTTCTTTGTTCTTTTTGAAAAGTTAAAAACGAACCACATTGAAAAAAATGAAAAAAATTCAATTCACGTAATGTCAAACATTAAAATAAAGCATATATCGACAACAATTAGTTCTCGTTTAATATTAACTATGTAATGTTAAACGATCATATTTTATATTTCGCAGAACTTATTTTCCAAAAAAAAATTTAGAAATTATACCAATAGGAAATATTAGAATTTCAATGTAAAGTGTAAAACAATAATTAAAATCTATAAATTAACACTATGAAACTATTTAAATACTAGTACAAAGATATAAAATTGGTTAAATGACTAAAAGTAATAATCAAGTGTGAATTTCTTTTATTGAAAAAAAATGCTTTTTTACAAAAAATAAATACCGACTTCAAGGTTTATTATAAAAATTTAAAAATGCACTAAAAAGTAAAAAATAATTACTCCCGATTAGAAAATATCTTTCAGAGTGATATATACCCTTAAAGGTGATATCGTAATTCTTATACAACATTAATTTTTTGGAGTTGGCATCAAATTCATATTAAAAGAATAATTAAAAACTGCATTAAATGTTGATTAAATTGTTCCTAACATGAATTTAATTCCAACTCCAAAAAGTTAATGTTGTATAAGAATTACGATATCACCTTAAGTTATATCATTCTGATATATATATTTTCTCATCGGGAGTAATTATTTTTTACTTTTTAGTGCATTTTTAAATTTTTATAATAAACCTTGAAGTCGGTATTTATTTTTTGTAAAAAAGCATTTTATTTTTTACTTTTTAGTGCATTTTTATTCAATTAAATTAAAACATTTATTTCCACGGTAAAAACACCAAAAGCTACATTTCCATGGTAATTTGGCAAATTTATAGTATTTTAAGTCAAAAATCTAATCCGACGGTGAAAACAATCATGAATGAAAAGCATCCAAAAAGCTTCAATCTCCCGCATTATTAAGGATAACTCAAAAACTACCGGTCGGACCTTGATCAAATTTAAATGGGACCCCACATGACAAACACCACCTTTCAAATAAAAGAAGAATCATCAAAATCGGTTCATCTAGAAGAAAGTTCTGTGGTAACACACATAAAAAAAAAAAAAATAAAAAATATAAAAAAAAAATACAGTCGAATTGAATACCTCCTCCTTTTTTGAAGTCGGTTAATAAAACAGTTTTAAGGATACTACTATGTTTACCTTAGAAAAATTGCTAATTGTTTTTTTTTTATATAAATTTATTTTCTGTAATTCGTGTTAATTTTTTTTTTCTTTTTTGGATCTTTTCTGATTATATTCAATATTGCAAAACATTGATTTGGCGCTAAACCAAAAAATAACTATAATTTTCCGTTTTTTTTTCCGTTTTTTTTTTTATCATCATCCAATACATGCAAATGAAATTATGAAAAAATTTATAAAATGATCTTTTTAGATTTATGTAACGAGTCCGTAATGTGTTCTAACATCGTTTTCAGTGAAATCCGTAAATCACAATACTCGTAAACCCTTCTTCACAATCGTCTAAGAATTATATTAAATTTCAAACTTGACTAAATTTAATGCGTAAGTGACTAAAGCGAATGATTTAGTTCGACTCGACATGACTAATTTAGTGTGAAACCCCTGTTTTAGACACTGCTAACGTACAATTTTCTGTTTCGAAGAATTTTAATTCATCACGCCTTTTTTTTTTTTGCGTGTTCAGATTTTATAGAACTGATTTTGGAATTTTTAAAATATAATAGCCGAGCCATTAAAAATGTTTTCCTGTTACCATGATTCCGATTATAAAAAAGGACTTTGCAAAAATGATATTCAATGAAGCCGACAAAATGTTGCGGGGCAATGTAACCGGCAATCGCGATCACATTGACTGAGGAAACGAATTCGGAATTGTTTAATTCCGGAGAAATGTAAAATTTTTGCTACAAATGCATTATTTGTAAAAAGCACAAAATGACGAAATGCATGGCCTTAAGTGTAAAATACCTGCTTGTGTCCCATCATCATCATGTAACAGATGATTCGCCCCAACAACAAGAGTCATTGTACTGCCTTCTTCAAGTCTATGTAATTCTGTACTCTCGTTTCCTTCAGTACAGCATCCACCAGCGTCATTCTAGGTTGTCCGTGTGGTCTGCTTCCTGGAATTTTCCTCTCAATAGCGATGTTGATAATGCTATTTCCAAACCGTATTACATAATTCGATTAGTAAAATTCGATTAGGTTCCTCTCCTATTCGTTCTAGCACTGCTTTATTACTAAGTTTTCCAGTCCAGCTAATTCGTAAATAGGGCGGTATTTCATCAGAACGATCGATCTATTACAGTAACCAAAAAAAAAAAAAAAAGAAAAATGTTAATACCATAGGAATATTCATTTAACGAGATGTAGGGAATATATTCATATCTGTAATATATATAAAATATAATGGAGAATTCTTTAGTCATGAGCAGTGGAACATTGCGTAGTATATTACTAATTATAATTATTGATTCTATGTTGAAGTATTTCTTCATTCCATGTGAATTCTCTGATTATTGTAAAAATTAATCGATTCAAATTTTGATTTAATTCCTCCTTGTCTCTGGCAGAATTTTATTGAAAACTTCCGTCGGTTTTAGCTGTTTCACTATTTACACGACTATCGTGAATTTATACATTCCCCCCTCACGTAATAATTTAGCAATATAGTCGGAGTAAAATTACAGAGTGAAACTATTTATTTATCGGCGATTTCTGTGTTTCTAGTATCGACACCTTCTTACTTCTGTAGCAGGGAACGCAGAATTAGAATGAACGATGAAATTTTTGACTACGTATTAGTGTGATATTAAACCAGCGTGAGTCTTAATTTTTACATAAACATGCGTCTTAATTAGCCAAATCTTAATTATTCATCGTTTTCATGCCGCGATCTTATTTCTTCCGTTTTCATCTTAAAATAGTAACAACGTATAAAACTATCTCTGTAGTGTTCAGTTATTCTTATAATCTCATCTTCGTATATTTACCGTTTAGATAAAAAACTTTTAGTATTTTTTCGTTACATCAACCGCAAATGCAACAACAGTAAGGATATGCCTCTATAACTGGTGCCGAAACCGGGGATCGAACCAGAGACATTTAGAATGTGTTTTTACTTTTATATGTAGCAACACATACACGTGCGGGAAAAAAATATATATTTTTTTTCGACCCTTTCTTAAATACAGCGCCGCCGGTTCAATGACATCCAGATTCTATACGTTTTAAACTCTAATGTAAACGTTAAACAGAAATTCCGATCAAAAAATCCTTGTAATTAGGGAAAGTTGATTTTTAAAAATATACTATTAAATAATAATGATAATGAAGAAAGAAAAAAAACAAAATTTCAATTTGAACACAACATATTCTACTGAAACCGCAATTTCAACTTATTCCGAGAAAAAAAAAACCCGAAAAAAACCGGAACGACAAGTGCAGTTATAAATTACTTTATAAATATGTGATGGTGGATCCACTTTTTTCAGCGAGGAAGTTTCTAGTTGTGCCGACTGTGAGTTTCATATGGAGTAATGAAAGATTCGTTTTTACAGGGCATAGTCGTAAAATAATAACTTAATCGGTTTTCTTCTTTAATGTGATTTACGTAGGATGCATTATTTCAATGAGAACGAGAGACACGAGAGTTGACTGCAAATGTTACAGATGAAAAGGAAATGTTTTCACAAAGGTTTCTTCGCATTTTCGGCTTTTGACAGAGCATCAGAAAACAAAGCACATTTTTAGAAAAATAGACGGATGGATGAAATAGCACGAAACGGCGTCACTGAATGCATCGAATGTAATGAATAGGTAGAGGGTGGTCGGGTTATTCATCATTTGGATAACTTCCAATTTTACTTGTTTATACGTATGTTTATTTAATTTCTAATTTCTCTGAATAAATGTCTCAGCGCCATTCCTGCACATTTCCATCAGACATTATTATTTATTCGTATTATTGTTAGTACTACCGATAAAATTTTTCAAATAATTATTTGATCGAAATGCATTTTTAATTATTTCAGTTGAAAGAACGAAAGAAAGAAGGAAACAATTAAATATATATATATATATATATATATATTTGTATACAATTCGATCTTTCGAATCTCACCACAAAACACCCTCTGAACTGCTAAATGACAGGCTTCCGTATTTCTTACAGAAGATTCAGTTTTAATTGATCATATCATTTCCCGCAAAGTGAAATACATATCTGTTAACGCAATAGAAAATAGTTATAGATTAAACGTTATAGAGTTTTCATGTTACCTTCAAGTATAAGAATGGCATGGATCTTTTATATATTTTTTTTTATTAAAAATAAGTTATGGGTTCTACAAGGCATACTGCCCGTCTGCGGGCGCCCAACATTACAATTATACTATTAATTTTCATAATTATAAATAGTGAGAAAAAAATAAAATAATAATAATAAAACAAAAACTAAAAAGGATAAAAATAAAAAAGAACTACTTATCATTATACAATTTCATATTACATATGTTCGACAAATACGAATGGTTGATTCTCCGCCAGAGCCAGTTCTCAATTTATCTAATCTAATGTCACTCATTAATATTATCAACCAACCATTGCTTAATTAATACTTTCAAAGTTCCTATTATCACTTTTTGCACCTGGAATTTGTTCTAGCAGCTTAATTAAAACTATTTCATCCATATTATCAATCTTACTATTTATTCCTTTCGGTCGAATAAGATATACCTCCCTATTATTCCTTGTTGTCCTTCTTCTTGTCATTGTAGCTATTTATATGCTTATGGTCTTATATCCAAGTAATCGGTTATAAAAGTAGCACATCTTTGGAGATATTTCATTTCTCTCTCTTCACCAACTAATATTACTGTTGACCTGATCTCTATTAGGGAAGAATATTATCTTTAAGCATTTCTTTTGCTGATATTAATTATAACGTAATTCTTAAATTATCCCCATTAGAAAAAATATCCTAATTTTATGTAATAAAAGTTAATTGTTAGGAAAGGATTTTTGTGATTATGTTATTATATTCATATAGACCGTCCATTTAGAATTACGTCGTTAATTTTGATCATTTTATACGAAGTAGAGAAAGAGACAGAAATGTAGCAAGAGGGGTCAAGGGACACGGCCTCTTGCGAGGCCAAAATGGACGAGTTTTTTTTATATATATACGCGCGCGCGCGCGCGTGTGTGTGTGTATGCTATACATTTGTTTTACTAGTATAATAAATAAATACACACTGATGCGTTGTAGTCTATAGTTAAGACTTGCCTATCACGCTATGCCTGTTTTCGATCCACTCCTGGATGTAGGCATTCCCTGGTGGAATAAGTTGGTCTAATCTCCCGTTCTAGCCGGTCAAGTTGGGAAACTCATTGTACTCTGCTTTCAAGTTTTTATGAAAATTGTTTGGGAGTATGCACGCGAAAGATTATATCCCATCTACCGACTTGATGGAGAAAATTAAAGGGGATAATGGGGAGCGCAATGGCGAGATTTTATGGATTCTTGTCCCATTCAATCATCTTTGCTCTCTTTTCCCTGATTTAGCCACATCTCGCCTTTCTACAGTTCGTAGATTTGTTACAGTTATTTGCAGGCTGCGCTTGGGCCATTTTAGAGTGTCGCGAAACTTTTCTGTAGTAGGTCTTCCATACCGGAATTGTGACAATCACAGGAATATCAGTTTTAGAGAGGACATTAATCATTTGTTTTTTAGTTGTGATTGGTTTGAACATGGTAGAATCACCCTAATTGTGATGAAGTAATGACTATTGAAATATATCCGCCCTACTGTATATATTCGTATGTACTGATAACCCCGTATCGTAGTAATTTTGTTCAAATTTGTAAATATGAACCGAATACTTATTTAGTTGATGCGTACGTATTGTGCTTCCCGAAAATAGATTTGTTCCTTCGACTCGGTTGGAACAGTTGAACTGATACGCTTGTTTCCTTTTAATTTCTTTGCTTTTTCTTTTCTCGGCTTTACCCGCTGTCTTAACTTTTGCCGTTCAGTCGCACTCCAGTGTCTGCTGCACTTGGGACATGGTCAGTTTGTAATTTTCTACTCATTCTCTTTCGACGTTCGTGGGCTATGTTAAAGCATTACGGCCATGTTTGTTAGAACTAGATTGTAAATGGTACAGTAGACCCCGGTTATCCGAACTCGGGTTAACCGAAACGTTTCCGACTATGACGTGTACCGTGTTTTCAAAGTTAAAACGACGAGAAACGGGCACGTGACTTATCACGGTGGTGAGTGACTTCCTGTGTCCTTCACTCATGCTATTTTTTTTCCCCAGTTCACAAAATGAATAAAGAACGCATAACAATTATTTTAGCTTGAAATGCCTCTGGGACTCATAGACTGCCACCAACGTGCATCAGCAAATCAAAAAAGCCCCGAGCCTAAAAGGATATTCCACTAAATGCTTTACCGGTTTTTTATAGGGCACAAAAAAGTGCTTGGATGTCTTCTGAGCTGTTTTCCGAATGGTTCTTTGGTCACTTTGTGCCAAAAGTTGAGTAGTTTTTAGCTGAAAAAGGACTGCCTAAAAAAGCAATTTTATTGACTGACAATGCGCCTGCACACCCTTGTGAATTAAAAAGTGGCGATATTGTGGTTCGCTTCCTTTCTCCAAACGTTACTAGCCTGATTCAGCCTCTAGATCAGGGTGTCATGGAAACGTTTAAACAACACTAAGAATAAAGAAATGAATAAAGCTCTGAAGTCAGTGAACATGAAACATTGGTGTGCGCAAGCATGGGACAAGATTCAAAATGAAACACTTCAAAGGTGCTGGAGAAAACTTTATGATGGTCTTATTTGATTCATACGTTCCTGGATTGTGGGGAAAATAAGAAATAGCGTGAAGTATAAACATGTAGAGCAAACTTTTTTCGTATAACTAGCTAAAATGGTGTTACCAGTATTATTATGCTAACATTGGTCGAATGATGTTAAGCAATAAGTCGAAGAAACAATACTACCAGAACAGAACAAGAAAGATTTTTATGATATGCCGGATAATGTTTAATGATGTGAAAATCAACTATTAAATGTAGAAAATAATTCAAGATATCCTCGATAAAGACGAAAGAATTTTTATACTCATCCGGTAATTAGAGTCACGTGTAATATCTATTTAAAGAAAGAAACAATACACACATATATATATATATATATATATATATATATATATATATATATATATATATATAACTCGGTCACTTCGGCCTCGCAAGGGGCTGTGCCCCTTGACCCCTCCTGCTTTCATTCCTGTCTCTTTCTCTTCTATACTTTGTATAAAATGATCAAAATTTACAACGTAATTCTTACTGGTATCAACACACACAAAAAATAACATAACCACAAAAATCCTATCCTAACATTTAACTTTCATTATATAAAATTAAGACATTTTTTCGTTACATTTTTCGTTACATATTTCATTACATAAAATTGTGACATTTTTTAAATAACAATAACAAAAATCCTACAAAATATAACAAACGTTACATAAAATTGGGACATTTTTTTGGGACATTTAGCGTTACATAAAATTGGGACATTTTTTTGGGACATTTAGCGTTACATAAAATTGGGACATTTTTTCGAATGGGGGGTAGCCTAAGAATTACGTTGTAATTAATATATATATATTAATTACAACGTAATTCTTAGGCTACCCCCCATTCGAAAAAATGTCCCAATTTTATGTAACGCTAAATGTCCCAAAAAAATGTCCCAATTTTATGTAACGTTTGTCATATTTTATAGGATTTTTGTCATTGTTATTTAAAAAATGTCACAATTTTATGTAACGAAATATGTAACGAAAAATGTAATGAAAATATCTTAATTTTATGTAATGAAAGTTAAATGTTAGGATAGGATTTTTGTGATTATGTTTTATTTTCCTTTTTGTGTTGATGCCTGTAAGAATTACGTTGTAAATTTTGAACATTTTATACAAAGTATAGAAGAGAAAGAGACATAAATAAAAGCAAGAGGGGTCAAGGGGCACAGCCCCTTGCGGAGCCAAAATGGCCGAGTTTATATATATATATATAATATATACATGTATATACAAAGGGTAGGCCAAAACAACTGCAACTACTCTCCGTACGCAGTATGGACATTATCTAATAGACAAAAAACGAGTGAAACATGACATTCTTTTCTCGCCAGCAGAACATATAGCAATACGAGCGCCATTATAGCAATACGAACCGATATACAGCTGTGTGAACGAAGTGTAGTTAGAGTTTCCCTTACAGACTAGAAAATTTCGTACAAAAAATTGTCTATTGTCTGATTCGTTGTCTTTAGGTTCTTTCTCAAACTATCGTTCTTCGCAATACACTTACGCATCCTTTCGGGGCATTTTTCCAAAAAAAAAAAGGGATCAATATAGGTGTAAACGCTTTATGCCATTACTGTAACATTATTTAAACTTTCTGTACCCTATGCAGTTGAGATGTCTCGAACGGTGTCCATAATTTCCTTCGAACATCACAATAACGAATTGTACGTCTTTTTTCGGTTTTGATATCTGTGTTATCGGCTGATGAGCGCACCATACACGTATATCATAGTCTGTAAGGGAAACTCTAACTACACTTCGTTCACACAGCTGTACCTCGGTTCGTATTGCTATAATGACACTCGTTCTGCACTTGTTCTATTGGATGAAAAATAATGAACTTCATGTTTCACTCGTTTTTTAACCGTTAGATAACATCCACACTCCGTATTCAGAGTAGTTGCAGTTGTTTCAGCCCACCCTTTGTGTATATATATATATATATATATATATATTCAAAAATAAATAATATTATTACAAGTGTTTTTTTAAAAAATGTCTATAAACGTACTATGTAATTAGTAAGGAGAGGGACGAAAAAATCCATACCGATGGTGAAGAAGAAGTATTAGCGAATTTTTTAAATCGCGTAAAGTAGTAAATAAAAATTAAATTAAAAGGATGAGAAGTAAGGTGAACTTTTTGTAATATTTTAGTCCATAATGTTTATATTCAGCGTATAATTTTTATCTGAATCGTATGAGAAATTAAATTGCGCTTTGTAGAATTTGAATGCAACTAGTCTCCTTAATTTGAGACAAATTTAATACTTCGTTCGTGCTTTATATACTCCAGTAGATCTATTTACATTCCGTACAATACACACCTGTGAGGTACATCGGTTTTGAAATGATTATGTATGAAGTATGCGCATTGTGAGCAGAAGGGCGAAAATGACTCTCTAGCTTGTTAATTACGCTAAAGTAAAATTTATGAGATTAATTAATGGACGACACATACTGCAGCAATTTTAATATTACGATAATAATATATAAAAATTTTTTTTACTTTAATTAACTGTTTGTGTCTTCTGCTAATATTTTTTTTACGAACAAATTTTGTGAATCGCATGCTTTTCTCGAAATTTTAAAAATTTTTTTATAAACGGTATAATTACATGCAGTAATTTTAAATGTAATTTTCACAAAAATTACAAGTTACTGCATGTAATTACCGTTTATAAAGGTATGAAATATCGGGCTATTTTGAGTAGCTAACCGAAGAGCGTGATTTTGCCGGGGTTACTTATTTATAAAAAAATTGTGCTTTTATTAAGATTATTATTTTACACTTACGAACGCAAACTATTTAAAAGAAAACGAGAAACAAATGCGAGGCATAGAAAACAAAAAAAAAAAACAAACAAAAGTAGCCGAGGTATTTTTATTAACGTAAATAGTTAAATAAGCCTTTAGAATGAAACTACTTTAATAATGATCGCAATTTAATCTGAAATCTAGCACAGACTATCTATCAAAGTCGGCTTAAATCGATCTTTCAGCATAATCAAGGTCGCATATTATATCAACATTAATCGCACCGGTAGTATATTATCAACAAATTGTTTCACGAGATAATATGCAATGTTTGTAAAACGTTACACATTGCTTTTACTCGGAATATTTAATACTTTTATATAAATTTATGTTTCCAAATTGATTTTAAAATGAGTTTTTACCTTAGCTTGAATTCGTAAGATGGTACAATTTTAAAAATCTAGGTTTTGTGCGTATAATATATAATATGTAAACATTACAATGCCGTGATTTGATTAATGTAGGTTTACATTTAATCTAAAAACAGGAAATATCGGATTTTTTTTTTTTTTTTTTTTTTTAATTTAAAAAGAATTAATGTTCTATATTTTCTCGTAGATTTAATATTTTATCGAAAACTGTTAAATTTTTTCGAATTTCTAAATTCATTACTTCAAGTCGATCAGACAAAATTTAAATTTTATAGAATACAAGCACTTGGTAGAACTTCCTTTTTTTCAAACTCAATACGTTTACGTGTTTCCTGATTTTCCAGTTTATCTTAACGTTCGTAATAAGCTATAGTTTGGTTGACGGAAAAAAACATTAATCTCGATAAATCCAAAACATATGTCTAAGCAAGTAATTATCACTTTCAGAAAGTTTGATCATGTAAATTTTAATATTTCTGTAATATTTTCAAAATGTTATTTTTTTGTGAATTGTGTATTTTAATTTGTGTACCGAAAAATAACATTGCGTAGCTGCAATAAAAATGGTATATTCGGTTTATTTTATTTATTTATTATGAGTTGTATTAATCGGGGGGATGTTAGGCTCTAATTTTGAACACCGATAACAAATTTTCAATGAATTGATACTAATATTTACTTACGATTATTGCTATTTTACAGTGTGTTTCATTTAATTTTTCAGTTACCAGCTGTTCCAGTCAAAATGGAAATCGAAATAAAACCGATTGTAAGGCGGCTGCGAATCAGCAAAATTATTTCAACGTATACAAAGACTATTCCGACTGTTCGATACATTCCGACGTCTATACGCAAACTAATGACAAATACAGTGAGTAGAATTTTTGAATTGTTTGGTTAATTTTATTGCCGTTTTCTGCAACACGATTTGGCTTGATTCATAAACTCTATTCCAGATTTTTCGTTAGGCAATTTAATTATCGAAATTATAATGGCTTCTTGATTTCGCGATCAATCCGACGATGCCTATACTATTATACGTTCCTGTTGAGCAATGACGGAACTATAGATTTGGGCACTTTCAAATGTCGAGGACATTGCTGAATATGATAGGATGTGCGACTTTAACGGCGGGGTCCGTACCATAACCATTAGTTTTAGCTCGCCGGGGTGTGGGGTATTCGTTTGTAGTGAAAAATGTTAGTAATGTACCATCAATCACCGTTTAGAAGAAAGTAATTTTTAACATTTAAATATTAGGCGTAGTAGCGATGCAAAGCAATACAATGTAAAACAAACAGAATCACCTCCTCACGTATAAACAATTTGACATCAACAGGCACACACTGAATAATAATAATAATAAAAAAAAAAAAGTGATCGGGACGTAAAAGAAGGCATTATAATTAGAACGCGCTGTAGTATAGGGCGTAATGATGATTAACGCGAGCCCTATAATACCCTTGATACTTTCTTCTTTCTTTATAGCGCCATACTCAGTTTTTGAGTGTAGAATGTTCCAGTTGTATAAATGTAGTGTTCATGGCAATGTATAAGGTTCGGATTTATATGAACTAAAAGACCTCGAAATATTCGCTAAAAATATACACGAGAATATGCGCACTAAAGATTTCATAATAGATATAGTGTATACTAAAAAAGTAAAATAAAATCCTTTGTTTTTCGTCTCAAATTTGTTATTAACATGCTGTTTTTTCTGCTATTAAATTAATTTATATTTAAAAAGCATTAAATTATAAATTTAAAAATTATTATATTTAACAATAAGAATGTTTTTCTAAATTTTCTACACGAAATTTATGTTTTGTGTTTGTTGATGCAGCTTTCAGCGCAGAAAACGACCTCTCTACATTGCAAGATGTAACTAATAAATATTTAAATGCGGCTACTTCGGATAGAGTGTAAGAGATTCCGTTTTTATCTGACATTTCATCTAAACTTTTCACTAATACTTGGTAACAAATTTCATCTTGGATTACGATAAAGTGCAGCATCTATAGTTTAGTTCAAAGCCGAGCATAACGTAGCGCTGTTAACTAGCAGTCAGTCATATACTAGCGTGAAAAACGTCAAAAATATACATTTACGATATAAGCAGATCCGCATTTCAGATGAGAATTATCTATCTGCTGACTGATTGTTACAGATAGATAAGAGTGTGAGTAGCGCAGCTATCAGAGAAGAACAGTTAGCTGATAGTATCGGTTAATTGTTTAGTTTTACCGTTGCTCAATTATCAAGGGATCCGACAGATCTACACTTCTAAAGCTCTATCACACCATTATCCGGCCAATAATCGACTACGGTTCACCTTTGTATGGATTCGCTTCTCAATCTCGACTCGGCTCACCGAATACCATTCACAATACATGCCTGAGATTAGTCGCCTTTCGAACAACTCCTACTGACAGTCTTCAAAGCGAATCGTCAGAACCTCCATTAAACATTCGGAGACATCTTATCTCTACAAATACTATCCTCAATATCCTCGCAAATCACAACTTCAACAGCCCTCTCCATTTCATGATTCCTTCCAACTTCCCTTCTCGCGACAATGACGATCTTCTAAAATCAATTATCCTAAAGAACACCAATATTCTCAACACTTTCCCATCAATATCATACATTCCGAAGATAGATCTGTCACTCACTTGAATAAATCTCAATCTAACCCTCTCATCTATAATCGTCACTTCAACAACCTCCTTACGAAATATCTAAATTTTGTCAAAATATACACTGACGGCTCCAAATTAAGCGGAGCAACATGTTCAATTATTTACGATCACAATGAAATGCCATTTCCACTACCTTCACATTTTACAGTCCTCTCAACCCAATTTTACGCTCTCAAATTAGCCACAAACTATTCTCTATGGATCTCTCATCAAACAATATTCTAATTCTAACAGACTCATTGTCGGCACTCCTCACAATTTAAAACTACCATAAAAAGAAACAACATCCCATTTCCCAAGAAATAGCAAGGACTCTCTCATCTTCTCACAAAGAAATCATCTTTTATCGGATACCATCCCATTGCAACATCTGTCAAAATGATAAAGCAGACGAAGTAGCAAAACTATCCTCGACCACCTATCCAATTCCAAACGTTCCAATTTCTCTTTCAGACCTGAAAATATCCAATAAACCCTTCGTACATAAATCCTTCCAGCAATACTGGAATCAAATCCCAGACACAAACAAACTAAAAATCATAAAGAAAACCGTAAACGTTTGGCGAACTTCTTATTAAAAATCTAGAAAAAACCAAATTCGTACTATTCAGACTAAGAACAGGTTACTCAGCTCTCACTCACGGTTATATACTAAAAACAAACAGCCTCAACCTATATGTGATTCCTGCACAGTCCCCATCTCCATCAAACACATACTAATCGACTGTCCAAAATTCCAAACTCAAAGAAATCTATACATCCGAAATGAATCTCTTGAATCCATACTTTCAGATAATGACATCAAAACTCTCAATTCTCCTTCCTGCAAGCTACCAGTCTCTACTCCCAAATCTAAATCCTATCAGTACTCACGCCTGTAGCCATAGGGCTGTGCATGGCGTAATACTAAAAAGAAAAAAAGAAAAAATCGTTGTCAGGCGTGTATGTACCGTCACTAATTATGCCGTCGATTATTAGTATTCGTTCGCTGAAGAATAGCGTTCGCTGTGCGAACTGACGAGTGCAATCTGCCGCGTCAGAAATTAAGTGTTAAAAAATTTAGTCGGTAGTTGATAAGAAAAAAAAACGTTCGTTCTTTACTGTGATATTTGTATACTTATAAATCGTAAATTATCTGATGTATTGTCTAAAGTTAAAGTTTTATACTTTTCGTAATATATATTAAAAGCCATGTTAACAATGCTCTTCGAGTGAGATATGTAAATTAAAAACGGAAATTTTAAGAAAATTGTACTATTAATACGTGGCGCCCGAACTAAATTTTTATATTGAAGAACAGACTTCGATAGTTAGACGATAATATGCAACTCTAATGTTACTGGAAATAATTCATGTGACCAACGTAATTGTGGGGTCGTCCTTTTTGCTAATTACCTACTTGTTATAATATCTTTGGCGATTTCTTTTTTAAACATTTATTGCGTGTGTGTATGTGGGTGCGTGCGTTGAGTTGTTTTTATGATACGGCACGGAATGGAAAAAACGTCCATCTTCATGTTTACCCGAATATCAATGGTGAGAGCTGGAATGAGTACAGTTTAATTTTCGCTTAAATCTAATGAACGAGTCTTCTTTACTTAATAATGTCACGCCCATTAATTTTATAATCATTTTTTGAGCTCGTCAATTCATTTAACCCGCAGAGCAAGAGGAATTTATCTATGTTCTTAATTTACAGTATCGGGATTCGAACCCGATCCGAACATCCTCTAACCAACTCCTCTACGGAAGCTGTTTATATCTTAACAATGGTCAAGTCAAGATTAAAATTAAAATCGCTAAATTACAATTTAAGAAAAATGAATGAAGTTAAAAGCTAATTGTTACTTTTTTTTTTGTTTTTGATGTTTGTTAACTTCGGACATTAAGGACCTTGTAATTTTTTTTTAGCATTATTTTTTTTCTTGGCCTAAATATATATAATATGGGAGAAAATTTTTAAAGTGGCCGAAAAATTTGATTTTCCGAGTGCGGTCGCAGTGTTGTTTAACAAGTAATTTGAGCGTGTTCGATACCGGCAGAGTTGGGGCTATTATTATATCCAAATGCTACTTGAATTTTCAAGCTAGACCAGTAGCTGACGCTGGAATAAAAACCATTAGAAGTGGTGTTTTTGGTTATGGTAAAAAGTAAATATGCACCGGAAAGTGGATGAAAATACAGAAAGCTTGGAAGGAAGACCATGAATCGACATGTGAGGAGAATCACGAAGGCTCAGTGGGGAAGACGGAAGTAGGCGCCTGTTCGCTCAATTGAAAAAAACGATGATTCGTACATGGCGGTGATGCAAGACATTCAAGGCTATTGTTAAACAGAATCTAAGTGTTAAAAAAAGTGGAATGCATCGATCGCGTGCAGAAAAGATTTAAGCGGTAAAGGTAACTTAACGGGAAAGTTAATAGACAATTTGGGTATTTATTATGGTTTGGCTATATATACGTAGACACTGTAGACACTGTAATTCTGCCGAGGGCATGGGAAAAGCCATTCGGGCGGCAACGCTGTAAAATTTCGACTGATAAAAAACCGCAACATCACTTATACCCGAAAGATTCGCGTACTTGACAGTTACAAAAATCAGTCGCAGGAGACAACAGCAATTTCAAACATAATGAACCCCAACGAGCAATAACGTTTTTAAATCTATAAAGCCCGCGTATGAAGTAGCGATAATTTGCTAACGTATTGCTTAGACGGGTGTTCTCACACGGAACTTAAATGAAAGTTTTAATTCACTCGCGTGGTTGATGGCGACTTGCGGCAAATCTGTCCTCTACATTGTTGTAAATCTTACAGTTATACATTTCAACGATGGGGGGATTTTTCCGAATAGTTCAGATTATGAAACAAGTGGATATGACGATCGGACTGAGTTGTAATAATTTCCATACAGAAAATAACACCACGCGTATCGCGCTATCTGACTACTTCCTGTGTATATGAGCAAAAGAAGTCCCCGGTCAGCATTACTATCTTCAAGGAAGGTTAAAGAGGATGAAAACCTGCTATTAGGACTATTGTAAGGTACCAAGTATCGCCGATTAGCGGTAAATAAAAAATAACATATTGAAGTATATTGAAACTTTAAACGGGTTTTTCTCAAAACCATGCTTTTTGAGTTTACCGTTAATCAACTAATCGACTTGAAATTTTATCTGTAGGTAATAAAATAACATTTTCTACTGAACGACCTTAGAACTTTTTGATTAACAAAAAATTACCGATTTTATAGCCGATGATTATTTTGCTCTCGTCTTTGAAATGACGTCAAATTTTTTAAAATCAATATTTTAAAAAGTTCTACGGACGTTCTCACTTGGATCAAAATCGTTTTTCGTTTTTTTCTTCCGATGCAAAATTGCGACCTATATGGCAAGGGAAATCATGAAAATAAACTATGTTTTATTCCGATAGCTGTTGTGCCGCTATTTTGTTTTTAAATGACATAAAAAAAACAAAACATTTCTGCGTACATTTTAAGAGATGTGCAATAAAAAAAAGACCAAAATTGAATAAAGTATTTCGTCTTTCCACAATAAATTCGAGAAAATGACCCTTGATTTTGACCCCACAAGTTACTATCACACCTTTAAACTAGTATACGCAAAATTCAATTTCCAATATACGATAACAGCGGGATGATATTGAGCTTTTTTCGAATAAAAAATCTCTGTCGTAATCAACAGCTCATTAAATTCGCCGGTAAGTTTTTTTCACTCGCTCGCCAGTTCAAGCGATAATAATAATCCTTACCGTTCTATCTGATTCATTCGAAGGCCTCGACATTTCATCTGTAGCTGTCTAAAGATACGTGCCCTGTCTACATCTGTTTCTTCACGCTTTCGGTATTATTGCGTGTCTGTCTTCCATTACTCTTCGGGGAATATCGTCCAATTCCAAATTTATTCGTTTTTTGACGTTCCTCATTCGCCTTCGTATTGCAACTCCAAAAGCAGTTCTTTTTATTTCCGTCTTTGTTATGCTTGAACGTATATAAGCAGCAATATTACCGAACGCAATAATGCAAGCCCCTCTTTTGCGGAGCCTAATCCGTCATGATTTTCTCTCCGATAAATGCCTCTTTCGCTTTCTTAATTATTATCTCTGCCGACTACTCTGTTTTTCCCGCTACAAAATTTAATTACTACCATTCTTTTCTCAATTTATTCGCTTGTTTTAATTTACAATAAGAAATGTTCGCTTATCTCTTAATCTCGGCATTTTTATTTTGTATTTTCATCGATTCCGAACGGTTAACAATAAACGAATATGTGATGAAAAGCACGTGTTCGAGTGTACCTTTCTAGACTTACACGACGATGTAGCTAAGAAAAAAAAAAAAAGAAAGAAATATAATTTTTAAAATTACTCTAATCATTTTAACATTTTTCGGAATTTACATTTAGCAGCGGTAAGTACTATCAATCGTAAACATATTTCCAATTGCGATTTTCACCTCAACTGAATGATTATAAAAGAATATTCGTCGAATTGTGAGTGTATTTGGAAAAGTAGATATTAAAAAGATCAGAACGGGTTTCGAAAGGGATTGTCCAAATTTTGAAAACGGTACGGGGGGGGGGAGCTAAAATATTTTTCAAAGTGCGGGCTTTAGTTAACATAGAAAACAAAATGTGGGACAGAAAGATTTTACGGAAATGCAGTGGAATGTAATTCATTGAAACGATGAATGTAAATATAGTAAATGACGATCAGTAGGGATGCTAAAATAGGAAAGAAGTGTTTCGGAGGCGGGAATTAAAAATATTTAGCCGTTTTAAAATGTACATAGAGAGGAAGTTCCATAGAAAAGAGCAGAAATTTTTCCGAGATCCGCTCTTCGTAGCTTCAAGTATATATGCCTAGAGTTGTTGCGACAAGAAAAATTTCGATCGTAGGACTTGGATAGTTATGTAAGAAAAACATGTTACATTCTTCTATCAAAGAGATGAATCCGTAGCATGATAATTGGAAGAGTGGAGATGATATAAAGAGGGAATGATAAAGAGTAACGGAGGGTCGCGGTCAATTGTTAAGTAGATTTAGGGGGATATTGAGAAGTAAAGAATTAACGAAAATACAGTGCAGGGCCAGTTTGATTTGAATTTAAAATAGTTCCGTCTGTTCGACGAGGGGAACGCGAAGGGTGTCCGAATTAGTTAGGAGAAAAAAAAATTTGAGGTCGCGATCAGAGTAAAAACATTTTATCGGTGTATAAGAGTTTTCCGGTTAAAGACACCGATTTATATTAATATTACCCTTCTGTCTTCAGCTGCTCATTCCATATTATAGTTTAACTCCCTACGACTCCTCATTCTCCAAACCGAACTCATTTTTCTTGTCTATCCAACCGTCCCTTCCACGATTTCCCTAGTTTATTAACTTTCCTTTTATTCGCCGTTCCAATCTCTCTACGATTTGCCGCCTGCGTTTTGGACATAGTTTGCTCCTTTCCTCATTGTTCCGTCATTCTCTCGTGCTTTCTCCTTATTGTCCAACCCTCCCAGCAATCAATGTATTTGTGATCCCGATCATATAATGTTTTCGGTTGTTCGTAATTATCGACTGAACAAGCTTCTTTTTATTCCTTTTACTTACAAAACGGTATTCCCGCTCCATACTGTGCTTCATTCATTCTCTCCCTTCCTTCTCCTTCGGTTATGCTAGCTCTTGATTCCTTTCTGTCGGCTATCTCTGATAGTGTAAGGATCTGAGTCTCTCTTTCCCCTCTGTTCCGCTGTTCTTGGGCCAATGTCCACGTTGACGATCCCATTAAAAAAAATAAATAAATAAAATATTTTTTTACTTTTTATTGTATTTAAAAAGTGCCCTTTTTTTTTTTTTTTTTAGTATCTGCCTAATAATTTATCACTAAAAAGTGTAGATTTCTTTTTTCCCAAGCAAATAAATATTGTTCATATTAAGTAAAAACGTTTTTTTTTTTAAATCTCTTTTGCCTTCCACTCTTTAACATTATCTTAGTTAATCTTTTCCGCTTGTATTTCTTCTTTAAAAATTTACGATGACACGCAGGAGTTTTCACACTTTTATCGAGCGCCATCTTTCGGTGTAAACAGCCATCGTGACAAATCAGCAAATATCACGAACGTATTTTTTATGGCTTCCCTTTATAACATTTAAATGATGAAAATTTCCTCTTCGTTAATCAGAAACATATATATCACGAGGACGTGTTTTACGGTTTATTAAAATCAAATCAAATCAAATATACATATATTATATAAAATAATGACCCGCAACAAATGCGAAATCATGCGCGAGCTGTGGTTACTATAACAAATAAATGTAACAGAACATAATATGCATATTACAACAAAGTATGCATCGTAAAACTACAAATTAAAATTTAAAAACTATAATATAAAATAGACGTAAATATAAATAAGATAAATCATTCGGAGCTGAAATAAAACGAATTATTAAATTAAAGAAAAATTACAATTAAAACTAAATCAATAAGTGCAAAAAATTAATTAAACATCTATACATCTAAACCCATATACTTGCTATCCATTACTGCTTCACTCACTCACTCTAAAGAACCCGTATATATTAACGAATGAATATTATTCAGAATCAGTAATGCGATTGAAAGAATATCAGTTTTATTCATTAAGTACATTTTTGAAAACTTGATGAATTCAGTCAGTTTTCGGTTAGGGAATAAAATTATTCCGCGGAAACAGATTAAAATTGTGTAATTTGTGATTAACTGAAATATGTAACTCTGTATTTGCAAATGTTCGGCGGAGCACCAACACACATCGGTATTGCGGGTAATAGGAATAATTTGTAATTCAGGATTTGAATGTTTAACACGTGGATAAATTTTCAACCATCACACAGGTGTATTGAATCATCTCCGCGAGAATGCTTGGAATTCGATTCCCCTAACGACGACGACTCTGTTGATTAGAAATATCTTTAAATACTTTTTGTTCCTGTCAAAACGTTTACGTTCTCTGAATACAACTTGCTTGTAAGCAACGGATTTAATATCCTTGGCTAGATAGATGACAGAATGAGACGATGACGCTTCTAGTTTTAACATGCTACTGCGCTTCGCTTTTACAGATAACGTGTTTTTTTCCGTTATTTATTTGATTTTTTAAAATTTTCTTTTCATCTTCCCGGAGAGTTTCCTTCCAATGCAAAAACTCTTCACATGCTTTTAATTGTAAGCGTTAGACGAAAAAAATAATGGAGTTTGTTGATCAGAAAAATTCCGTAATCTTTTTGTTCCTGTTTTGTTACTTTTGAGTGAGTTCTATGGAGCGTAATAAATGATAAGTTTTCAAAGTGAAGTCAATGAAAAATAATTTCTAGTAACGTAAATCGATGTCAATATTATAAAAAATATTATATAATAGAAATATTTAAAATTTATGTTTGTGAAATAGTACAAGGGGTAATGTTTCAAAAACGGTTAATTAAAAAGGAAAAGGTAAAATACTTCCTTGCAGTAATCGAATTTTGTGGAAATCGTTATTCGAAAGAATATAAGCGGTAATGAAATTAAAGTATGTAGAAGAATAGTTAGGAATGGAGATATGAACCGAGTTGCGATAAGCAAGATTCGGTGGTGCTCATGAGTTAAAAAATAGATGTCATTCCTTAGTGAAATAGTTGAACCACTGCAGCCATCGCTGCGGATAGAAGGGATGAAGAAGAAATCACGGAAGCCGATGATGTCAGAAAAGTTTTTTAACCAGATTTTAGGAAGCATTGCAATTATTATTGTAGCAGTTCCATTCTACACAATCTTAAGTTGACAAGACGGAGCGAATTTTCATATAGACGGAAGATAGAACAAGAGGTGGTATACAAAGGTTGAATGAACACGAAAGACCAAAGAGTGAAAGAAATTGAAAAAGATGACGTGAAATCTGAATTAATTTCCGTAGTTCAACGTAATATCAGATATATTAATGAGCAAAAAGGAATTAGGTAGAAAACTGAAGTAAAATACAATTTTCCATCGCTCAAATAAATCATTGTATAAAGGTCGTGTGGTATACTATCAACCACCGTAGTTAAAAGCTGCAAACAACTTCGACATGCTTCGAAAAGGAAGGTACACAAACTGGGTGACATAATAATGATAGGGTGAGTGTTAAAACTGTAAACTCCATAAAAGTAGCTCCCATCGCTCAAAACAATCATCCGCTTGAGTCTTCGTATGCTATTAACCGACCTAGTTAAGAAACGCAGGCAACACCGAAAGAACGTTCCATGGAGCAATAAAAGCAGCAATATGATATCTATATAGACACTAAGAGGAGGCAAATAGTAGCGTTTGCATAATGAAAATTAAACAAAATGATAACAATTAAAGAAAGCGAATTGAAAGAGGAGTGAACAAAATAAAAACCTAGACTAGAAGAAACTTTCACCGTATCTAAGATTGTTGAGCTTAACATAATGACAAGAGACTTTATTTCGAAATTTAGGCATACCGGATTTACTAAGAGCGAAAAGCAACGTAGAGGCCAAGACATGAAAAAAAGTTATCAAAGGAAATGTTATTCATAACTAAAGTCGATTCGGCATTCACGCCGTTAGAAAAAAAGATTTGGAGATTTCGAATTAGAATAGTGTTTTTGAAATGAAATGCCTGCCGTAGGAGAAAGATGAAAGAGTTTAAACCTTCCTCTTTGTAGATGATTTAGGTAAGGTTGGAAAATTGGGGCCGTTTGAAATATCAGCAAAGGTGAAAGCAAGGGAAATTATCGTTCCTTCGTTAATATTTTCGGCCTCCGAATCATGATTTTGTGAAACTTGAATTGATTTTTAAAAATTTGTCAAAAAAGGTCCAGTGCCGAATGATTAGTAGACGCAAACGTGAGCAGAAGGGTCGTTTTGTTGAGAAATGGAACATTCTGCGAAAAAATGACTATCAGACGTAAAGGAACTCTTGCCGTGGCATGAAGCGTTAAAACGGCCAAAAACAATTGTAACACAGTCTAGGTTTACGGATCATTATTTCACCTTAACTCGGTAGGAATCATAAAAGTGAAAGAATCGGAGAATAGAGCTCATAAACCTGATCTCAACAAAGGGGAATTGGAACGTAAGAATATCGAATGAAACAGTTACTTTTTTCGACAGTAGGATCAAAATCGGCTTATACCAAATAAGAATAAAATAGATTAAGGAATAAATGATCGAATGTTCTTTACGAACATCGTCGGAGAGAAAAAATTTATTAGCAGCCGTCGTTGATATTTAACTTTATTAAGTTTTTACCGAAGCGAGAGATAAGAGAGATACTACTGATTGTGAGTTTATTATGAAACATTTAAGCTAATACAATGAGCTAAAGAATTTTCGGCCAAAGTTTCGACTAAAACGACAGTTTTTCCAACACATAGTGTTTGGAAGAAGTTTGGCGGTAGGAAGGCTATCATTAACTGAGGAATTAGCTTTATGAATATTATTGGAGATAATAGAAATATTAGTGTCGGCGGGTTCACTAATATTCTTTACGGAAACATTATTGTATTTCGAAGTGGATGAATTCCACGAGTACGGTAGGGATAATTACTGAACAATTTTGCTTGCTTTTTTGGCGGTTTTAATTGCGTGACTGAGTTAGTAACGCTTTCATAACGGTAGGGGTGGGTTAGAGGGAGGCTTACCTTCCACGTCAGAAATTACATAGAGAAGCGAGAAATGAAACCGATGAAAATAAACGAAATAAAATAAAATAAAAACAGATAATAGAGATAAACAAATTAAACAATCTCAACGATCTCTTCAACGAGCACTTGAATTCGAATAAACTTCATCACACAAGAACAAATGTTTATGCTGATGTTTTTTTTTTTCACCGGCAACCTTATATCGTTTAGTTGTTGTGCCGATCCAAAATAAATTCGCAGAACCAGTTTTACGTCGGTGATGAAATTTTTAATTTATTTTAAAAAAATCGAATATTCAAAAACCAGAAATTACATCATTAACAACTGGTTTTAAATTCCTTTCTTTTCCCTTTACAGACGCTTTCAGTAAATTCTCGTACTTTGCGATTGTTTATTGAATTTATAATTTTCTAATGTAAGATGTGGGAATTTTTTTATTTTTTTTTTATATTAATTAGAAGAAAGAATACTAATAACTAAAAGAATTGTAATAAGCTGCGATAATTACAAGTCCTGAAAATTAAAAATTAATGAAGTTTTTTTAAACTACTTGGCCAAGATATCATCATTTGTCTAATTCGGAAATCACAGGATATCCGCAGAAATTTTCGTGCGGTAATTTAAAGTTACAAACTTCTGTTAGTAAAAAACTTTATGTAGAAGGTTAAGTTCAAAGAGTATAATGATGACTTAGACTCCTCTGGTAGAATCACGGCAGCTACTAATCAATTTACAAAAAGTGAATAAGTTACGAGGACCTAACAAAACATTTAAAAAACGAGTTTACTTCCAATCTAAAAAAAAATATACTACAAATTATACCTTTTTTTCTTTATTATTTAGGATCTCGATAAACAGATTAGGAACACAACAAAAGACTCTGGAAAGCCGAGAATCCGTAAAATAAATTATCGCTGCTAATATCAAATATCAGTATATAAGATTTATAGTTAACACTGACATGGGCGTCGCCAGCGGGCGGCAGGGAGGGGCAGCTGCCCCCCCTGGAACATTGAAATTTTTTAATCAACTGGCCATAATGAGCATTCATAGGCGCGTAATCATAAACAATTTGCCAGAAACCCACGAAAATTCTGTTTTAATTAAGATTTTATTCTTGTTTAATAAAATATTAAGCCTTTACAACTTATAAATTTTATTTTTTCTATAACTCATATCCATTTTCTATCATCTTGCCCCCCCCCCCCTGGCGGCTGGCAACATATCTCCCCCCCGGCCCATTGGCTGGCGACGCCCTTGAACACTGATGAGAGTTCTACATTGATGATAATTGGAAAGATAAATGGAGGCGGTAGTTTGAATATAACATATTGCGCGAAAGTAAAAAAATCCGACTTTTCCCGAAGAAACCTTTACAATGGAAAAAATATGCAATTCATAAATAGTCTGATTTTGAAAACTTTGTAGAGACAGATTAAACATGAATGTCGAACATTAGGATACAAAAAACGGTATAAGAAATAAGAGGTAATTTTTTTCAAAATATATCTCATGATATTTCGTTCATTATGAAAGAGAAAAGCAAATAAAAAAGTTGAGAAGAATGCAAATTAAGCAATTATTAACGAAATATGGTTACCTTCAAAAACAGAATGCATTTATATATAATAATTAACATATAATTATTAATTTCCCTTTCAGGATACTCATCGGATGACAGTTTTTCTCAGATATCTTCAACTACAAAAATAACTGACGTAATGCTCGAAAAAGATGAAGAAGGCAGCTTAGGAATCACTCTTCAAGGAGGTGTCCACCCAAATCCCGAATATTCTAGACCAATTTTCATAACGTACGTTAAACCTGACGGGCCAGCTGATAAGTACGTAGTTATTTGACGTATTAGCTATTTTATGGAATAATAATAATAATAATAATAATAATAATAATAATAACAATAACAATAATATCTACAAGGCTTCCGCTCTATTCATTAATCAATTTAAGATTATGGTAATGTAAATTATTGCACGATTTTCAGCATATAATTGTCAGCTGACTTCGCTAGGTTACGACGTGAAAGAAGCAAACAGAAATTTTTAAATACTACCCAAATGTTCTGAATTTTTGTTAATTTTTGGTTACCTAATTATATTCATATAACTTTCAAATTTTCAAATAAAACGTAGAAAAAAAAATGAAAGCATCAAATAGTTAATCAAACTTTTTTTATTTAATAGAAAAATAATAATAATAATAATAATAATAATAATAATCGTAATCGCTGTCAAAATGTATTCGTTTTCATTTAAAACTATTATCAAGAATGTACGTCCCCTGTTCCAGCATTACGTAAGCTCTTAAACATATTCCAAAACTATGCACAAATCAATCACGATATTACGCCGAAGTTCAAAAAACTTCTCAGCTGCGCACTTTTTTGAAAATTAAAACTATCCTATTCAGCTCATACACAATTTGAGACTCAGGATGCACTGCGATTATGATGTCTCATCCTGGGATATTTTTACACACATATATATATATAACAAGTATGTGCGGTGTATATATGTATATATATATATATATATATATATAAATAACTCGGCCATTTCAGCTTCGCAAGGGGCTGCGCCCCTTGACCCCTCTTGCTATCATTTCTGTCTCTTTCTCTTCTATACTTCGTGTAAAATGATCAAAATTTACAACGTAATTCTTACTAGCTCAACACAAAAAAAATAACATAATCACAAAAATCCTATCCTAACATTTAATTTTCATTATATAAAATTAAGACATTTTTTCGTTATATAAAATTGTGACATTTTTTAAATAACAATAACAAAAATCCTATAAAATATAACAAACGTTACATTAAATTGGGACATTTTTCGTTACATAAAATTTGTGACATTTTTTCTAATGAGGGGTAGCCTAAAAATTACGTTGTAATTAATATATATATGCAGACTTTTTCGAAACTGAAAATATGTAGCCTAAAAACCAGAGTTCACTATTATACGTAACTAAAAATGTTACGCACATGTTTAGGTGTCGCGAAAATCATTAGGAAAATACTGTATAAAAATAAACTCGAAGCACGTGTTGCAATACATAGTAATTCTTACCGTTAATTTGTCTCTTAATTCTCGGCCTCTCTGCTAGTTGTCTGTGGCAGTTCGGGAACTATCAAATTTTCTATTTCTTTCAACACGTTCATTCCGTTTCTTTCATTTTGAATGGTTACGCGTTTTGTATAATCATTAGCGGAATATTTACAGATTCTTTATATATATATATAATTTTTTTTACCGCTGAAGCTATTTAAAACGTAAACGTATTTTTAGTTAAATTACAAAATGTGCGACATTTTATTTAAAATAAAAATGTTATAAAAAAGTTTAAGAAAAACGAGTAATAGTAAACTGTGGAAAATCATTAATAATGATAACTATGAAGTTAACTTAACAAACCTGTACCATTTTCATATTTGACTGTACACCCAAACGTTTATACAAATACGGTATCGTTTAAGTTATCGTCTAATTTTTTATTTCAATTTTTATTGTTTTTTTTTGTTGTTATTAATTTTTTAATTTAACGACAGATATGTCTGTATATAAAACAAATAAACTCGGAAATATCAATGCTAAGCTGATAAAACTAAAAATATTACACATTCCAAAAAAATAAAGTTCTTTATTTAGAAAAATGATTTAAAACATACTCGTAACTACATCAAAGACAAATGCTGTTTTTCCTTTTCTGAAGAGCTGGGGTTGTACAAAGTACAAAAGTAAGATTTTTTTTAAAAAATATATGTATAAAAAAGCTTTTATGTGTCAGAGCAGCACTAAAAAAAATTGAAATAAATTTACTATAACAACAAATATAATATTAATCGCATCGATAATTTTAGAATGGATCCTTTTTGATATCAAGGTATCTTAAACTTAATCGGATGATTCTGTTTTAAAACCCGTTTTATAATGAACGTAAAACTACGAAAAAATGAAATATTTGTACCCAAAAGTTTTCGGCATCTTAAATAAAAATGCCTGGAACCTAATCCCTTAGGTCACTTTTCCCATCCGGATAAGTAATTGATACTGCTGACTAGGGCGCTAAAAAACGCACCAAGCGCGGTGGTAAAACGGCATTTTACCTCGAACGTATGAAATCAGTTGTCCGCACAATTTCTTCACACAAATCAAAATTCTTATATCGATCTCTGCTTCTGGAACATTGCGTTGAGACAAAAATCTCGAACTCTTCTTCTGCCGTCACTTTCCTCATTAATGCTACTTCGCGTGTTTCACTATTTACGATTCTTTCATAACGGCCGTCTCTCTTGAATCACATTAATTATCTATATCTATCCTCTCTCAAAAAGCTCAAACTGTTAAAAGCTCTTTCTCGTGATTTATTGGGGAGGTGATCCCTCCATTCTATTTATGTATTATAAATCCTCTATTCGCTCTACCCCGGATTACTGTTGTTTCATCTATTGATAATTCCTCCAGGTCACTTTTTTCAAAATTAGACCGCATTCAAAACACCTATCTTCGCCTCTGTCTTGCTGCCCTGGGATCTACTCCAGTTCTGGCTATCCTTGCTGAATTCCAAATTCCTCTCCTCTTGTTTTTTTCGATACATTTGCATATAAAAAATAAAAAACGGAATTACGTTTTTAATTGAAGAAGCTTTAAAATAAATAATTAACCCACCCTTATATTTGGGGGGGGGGGGAGTTAGGGGCTGGCCCCAATTTTATGTAACGTTTTGTAGTATTTTAATTTTTACCAATTTTCAAAAAGAAGGAGATTATATGTTGTCACGTATGTTTATTTTTTTGTGTTTTTTCGCACATAACTCATATTTATATAGACCGATTTTACTGATTCTTTGTCCACAACTCATGTTTGCGTTCGGTGGTGGTTTTCGCTTTTGGAAACATAATGAATACACTTCTTTATACTGTGCAAGTTGATGAATAAGAAGTCCCATCATACCGAAAAGCATGTAAAGACTATATTGCTAATTTAGTAATTCCGCGGAAACGCCAAAAAAAGTATTATTTATATGTTTTGTAGTATGTTAAGTTGTTTCGATAGTTTAATAAAATTTATAGTATAAATTATTGGTTGTATTTTTTTTTTATTATATGAAATTGGGACGTGTTTTCGTTATAAAATCTAATGGGGGCCGGCCTAAGAATTACGTTGTAAATTTTGATCATTCATTACAAAGTAAAGAAGAGAAAGAGACAGAAATGTAATTAAGAGGGGTCAAGGAGCCTTGCGAAGTCAAAATAGCCGAGTTATATATATATATATATATATATATATATGTATATTTTTTTTAATGGCTTTAACTTTCACTATTCTGGCTAGTGCAACCAGACTGCATTTTTAATTTAAATTAAAATATTAGTATTTTTAATAAACTTAAATAATTAATTTGCTGATTCGTTTCCTGATTTCTGAACGATCATTGCATAATTTTAATCCTTTTTCTTGTTTTACTTATTTTAATTTTCCCTGTAGTATTTTTAATTTATTTACTCTGAACTTTGTTTTTGTGTCTTCAAAAAAGGTCTCTCATTCATGTTATTATTTGTTGTATCATTTTTAAGTATTTCCTTTTCATCAATTGTCATTTTAATTATCTGTGTCGATTTTCGTCTCTATCAGTTGGTTTTGTTCTTTTTACCCTATTCATACTTACATATGTGGTTCTTTATCTACATTGCTAATTAATTTATAACTATCATTCCCTTCGTTTTAGGTTTATTTTTTATAGAAATTGGCGAAGGATTGCATTTAGGTACTCGCGTGTTTGTTCTACGTTTATTCTTTGTAATGCTGGTTAGTTAAAATGTATTGTATCTATTATAGGTTGTAATAGAATTCTTTAGTTTGCAAATTAGCCTCTTGGTAACTTAAATTTTACGAACTTATGATAGAGTTTATTGTTACCTGTCTACTTGTCTCTGTGCATTCTGCGGATGCAACTAGATGTGCTCCTTAACAGTTAATACATACAATTCTTACTGAACTGCATTCTCTGCTTTTATGATCTCCGTCACAGCAGCTTACGCATCTTTTCTTATTATTCATACATTGGTATGATCCGTGTCCAAATCGTAAACATTGAAAACATTGTCTAATTTTTCTAATGAACGGCTGCATATCTGACATTATATAATATGTGTATTCTGGTAGATCTAGACTTTCAACTGCAACTTTAATTATTTTTGTTGGAATATAATTTGTTTCATTTTTATTAGAGATTCCTCACCTCGTTAGCCCAATCGTCGATTTTATAACATGATTTGTCCTGAACATCATTAAAGTCCTTTTATATCACAGTCTAGACCTACATTTCTAATTACATATGTTCTAGTCGTTAAGAAATATGGAATGTACGGTATCGTTTGTTCGATTGTAAGTATCCAATCTTGTACTAATTTATTGGCAGTAGTTGCATCTTCTTCTTCTTATCGTATCGGTCAGCATCATAGTTTTTTCTTCGCCCAGTAAGCAACAACCTGGATCGCATTTTCGGGTATAGCTTTGGACAAATATGGAAGTGCAATATTTGTGAAGCCAAATATTGAAATAGTATCGACAGAACTTACAGAAACTCGGGATGTAGAAATACTGACAACTGATATAAGTAGTTGCATTAGAGCATTCGATAATCATTACATTTCGTCCGACTTTTTTAATTTATTTAATATACATTTGCTATCAAATTTTATATCATTTCCTAATTTTCAGTATATTTATACGGTTTTTGTTAGTTCACGTTATCCGAATATGCTGCAAAAACTAGTTCAGACAGATGTAACCAAAGTACGAGAGTGGATGACTAAAAATGGTATAGGATTAAACGTTAATAAGACTAAATACCTGATATACAGTCATCTCCCTCAGGCCAGGTGGTATGATTTAAAAATACATTGGGAGAGTAATATCTACATAGAAAGAGTATACGAGATGAAATATTTAGGAATTCACTTTGATTGCATATTGACTTGGGATACCCATCTGTCACACTTATCTGCAAAATTAAGACAGCTAAATTATCTATTTTATTATTTAGGGCAATTCTTTAACCATAAACAGCTTAGAACCTTGTATCTAGCTTTATATCAACTCACACAAGCATATGGAATAATCCATTGAGGAAACGTGGCAAATTCTCAACTTTCGCCACTAAATTAATTTCCAAAAATCTTTTTTCAAAAGAATAACTACTGAGAAGCAGACTAATGATATTAAAAAATTGTTAAAAGTTAGAAATCTCTATTATGTGGATTTGTTGCTTTGTGATTAAAAATAAAGATAAATTTAACATCAATATTCGCGATGGAATTACTAGAACTGCTAAGAAAGAAATGGCATACGTACCTTGTTTTTATAAATATCATGCAAGAACACAAACAAGGTATATTATGGAGTCAATATTATATAATTCATTGCCAGAATCACTAAAATTAGCCTTGGCAAAATCTAAACGCAATCGAAAAATACTCATCGACCACTTTTTAACTGAAAATACGCTAAATTTATAAATAATACGTAAATCTCACTCCACTGTAAACTATCTAAACTTTCACTATAATTGTTTAACGAAATACACAAATCTTTCTAAAGTTACTTTACCAGATTAATTAAAAGAAAAGTATAATACCATTTTATAACACTCCTCAAATTTTTCTGGCGGTTACTTGCAGAATTAAGAAATGCTAAAATAATTGAAAGTAGTTATTATGTTAGTTGCAGTTCAAAGAAATATTACTTTATTCACATTGAAATAAATGTGGATTATAAATTATTTTAATGTTAGAAGTAATATCACAGTTGAACAGTATATTTCAAAATTCGTTTTAAATGTTCATTGTTATTAAATAATAGAGCTTCAGCATAATTTGCCAATGTTGCCAAATGGTTTATTAATAGATGAACTGAGCACTCTTGTTCATTTTACAAATTAAAATTTAACTTATTTATTCGTTAAATTCTCATCAATTAAATTTATTAAAATAAAACACGGGGATATATTGTGGGGGGGGGAGACAAAAATCCCTGTAAGATTTCATTCTTGTAACAACTCGAATTGTTGGTAACTTTTATTTTTGTTTTATTTCTATGACCAACTACAATAGCTATTCATACGCTCAAATTTGATATTGCTATACTTAATATAAAACTTTTATAACAAGTACCTAAAGATATTTACTTTTTGACCTTCGTCAACTTGTTATTATTTTAAGTATTTCTTTTTTATTACATTTACGTCATTATCTGGCAATACAAATTTATTTCTAAATTTAATTCGTTTGTAATATTGTTAGATATACGTCAATCGTATTGTTTCTATAATGTTCCCTTATACTTTTAATACTTTTCCGCTAAAAGCCGTACTGTGTTATGTAATAACGCTGGATTTTCGTTAATTATATTATTTGTATAATATTTCTTTATAATTTAATATGATTTAATAATATTTCGACTATAATTCGTATTATTATTCTTAATTTATCACAATGTAATATTGTTGAGGTCGAAATTACATTTTAACGGTGATTTAGGGTGTATATATGATTAATCTTTGTCTATTTTACATAGTCTGTATACGATGTAAGTATGGATTGCTGTTGGCTTCAAAACTTAAAACTTGTAACTTTATTATTTTGTATTTTGGTATGACAGTACATTGGCTCGTCTATATAAATCCTATGATTATATTTATAAGGCTTAACTGTTTAATTTTTTTTTGTTCCGTGCAGAAGTATATTAATTTCAGTTCACCATTGTAAAGGTTACTTATTATTATCAGTTTAGCATTAATCATAGCTGTTTATATTACTTGTATCGTTACTATTACTACACTTGTATTTCTATTTCATTACTGTTATTCTGGTATTATTGTCTTTTTATTGTTAGTATTTTTTTTATTGGGTTTAAATCAAATGTAACAGCTTCAGTTTAATGTTAAGTCGGTGTGGGTGAATGGAGGTATTTGAATGTCTGCTTGTGATAATGGATGAATTTTTAATTGTATGTGTGCAGTAGAGGTTAGACATGTTTATATATATATATATATATATATATATATATATGCTTATACTTTTCATAAGTTTTACAATGTACTTGTAATTATAAGCTTCAACTAAAGAATGCAATTGGTTTGTATGTTAGCACTTGGAGAAGTTATGTAAACATTGGTCAAGCATAATCATACTATAAATTGAATTTAATAATACATTTTTCGGTTAAAATGTATGTAGGTGCAAGTTTGACCAATGTGATTTTGATGTATATTCTGCAGTTCGCGCAACCTTTGCGTATTAGCCGTTATATTAATTTGGTTACAGTTTTATATTTTAATTTGCTTGTAAATAAATTTGATTTCATTTGATTTTTAATTGAATTGTGGTCTGTATCTTTTTGTATACTTTATAATTGTTTCCGATATGATTTTCGTTATATAAATTAATTTTTTTTCCTACATTTAATATGTTTATATTTTCATTTATGCTATTTTTTAAGTTTTTTTCTATGTATATTCGGTGGTTTATTATGAGGTGGATGTAAATGGATGTACGTCCACCTCCATCTTTTATTCGTTTTTTTGATGGCCGGAATAGGCTAAATTATATACCAGAATATTAAATAGATAAACCGAATTCGATCTATTTTATAATTTAACGAAATAAATAAACGATTTCACTAATTATTCTGGTGACATTATCTAGTGATAACACCGCTTTTAGAATGTTGACTGTACATAACAAAAGGTTTATGATAAAGTAAGATTTATATAGTTACGAACGCCAGTCGTATTCGACCAGTGAAAGTAGCTTCCGAAATTTAAAAAAAGAGTATTGGGTTATTGTCATGGGCGACGCCAGCGGTGGGCAGCTGCCCCCCCCCTGGAGCCTTGAAACTTTTTAATCAACTAGCCATGATGAGTATTCATAGGCGCGTAATCATGGACAATTTGGAAGACTTTTATAATAAAGTAGTATAACAATTTGTCAGAAACCCACGAAAATTATGTTTTATTTAAGAATTTATTCTTGTTTAATAAAATATTAAGCCTTTACAACTTATAAATTTTATTTTTCCTATAACTCATATCCTCTTTCTGTCATCTTGCCCCCCTGGCTCATCTGCTGGCGACACCCTTAGTTATTGTTGAGATATAATAACGGTTTTAGTAACGAAATTTTTAATAATTCTTTTTTATAAAACGTACCTCATCCATTAATTGTTTTAAATAAGACAATATTTTCCGTTAATTTGTTCAATTTTATACTCTTCGCTTATTTCACTTTTTTTCTTTCTTTGTAGAAATTAGATAATACAAATTGTAACACATATGTTATCTATGATTATTATATCTTTCGTGTGCAATGAAATTTGTAGGGAAATAATAGTAGACTAGACCTCTTACGATAAATAATGACTGTGTTAATTCGATAAGCAGAAACATTTATAATATCGAATGATGTGAAGAGACTGATATTGAATTATTAGTAAGAATTTTTTATGATTTTTGGAGAATAAGTAGAATTCTTAGTTTGTTAGTTTGCTCCGTTATATATTTTTTTAGAATATTTCGGAAAGTTTCGTTAATTTTTTCGGTAAATTTCCTTCTTTTACCTTTTCGTCATTCAGTTTCTTAAGGAGTATACATTTTAATGGTTTTTTTTTCTTTTCTCTTTTATGCTTGTCAACAATGGACGATCACCCAACAACAGAAGTAAGATTTATAATTTAATAATTATTCGTAAGTATTCTGAGGAATGCCTGTAAGTGAAAAAAAAACATATCATCTCTATAATCAGTGGAAGACCAATAATTTGTCGTTATGAATAACGATAAGTGTATAGGTTTATTGTATATTGCTCATTTAACTTTACCTCAAAAAAAAGGTGGGGGCAGAATATAAAACATCTTCACGCAGTTATTTAAAAATGTTTTTTTTACGAGAAATTAATGTTGTGTGGCTATTACTCGATATTCATATTTTTAACGCTGCTTAAATACTATTAATGATTTCAGCTGTAATTAAAAAACCTGTGTGAACTTTTAAGGTGTCTACATCAAGGATATCTGTGTTCATTTGGTTTGTCCGTAATTCCGGTGGGTTATAACAATGTAATGAACATTTAACAGTCGCCGCAAACATCATATACAAGCGGCGAGACTGGCTATAAGTATGTGTGAGTAATTTATGCCCAAGGTATATCCTACTTATAGCCCGTTTTTAATCTAATCTCCGTCAGCATGCTTTGCCAACGAGTGCACAGGCTACGTCCAATATTGCTTTTTAATATTTTCAAGAATACTTGGCTGCGTGTGAAAAGATCGACTCCAGAAGTTAAAGACTTCTGAATAAAATACTATGATCCTATGATTGCTGATAAATACGTTTATATTAGTCATCGAGCAGCATGGTGAACAGTGCGATGAGCATCAATACGTCGATGGCTCGGGATTCGGATGAAGGTAATTTCAGTATTGCACTTCTTTAATTCTTGTGTATCGAACAGTATTTACAACCGTCATTAGTTTACCACCTCGATGTATCACAATGGTGACAAATAGTCAGATAATATGATAAACCAGTCAGATGGTGGTAGATCAGCAATCTGAAATAAATATTGAAGCATGGCCACCAACTCGGCCAAAAGTACTGACAGCTTGGATGGGAGATTTTAAAGGAATAGAAATCGTATTTTTAATAGAATAAGCTCTTCCGACATGTGTCGATGTATTTGATGTGTCGGTAAAACGGCGGATTAAATTAGCCCGTCGATGTTTTGTAGCATTTCATGTGTCTCGTTATTCGGTTTTGCTTTAGGATCTGCTGAAATCCGGTTCTGTGAGATATTTAGTCTAAACTTGCTCCAAGGCGGAATGACAGTTGAGATCTTTTATTTATAATACCGTGCCACGTTTTTAAAGAAAATTGCAGCTCAAATAGTTGTCAATGTTTATAAATAAGGGTTTGGTTTTTTGGATGTTGTTGGTGGTTGCGACAGTTATTTATTTGGTGGCGAGTATTTTTCGTCTGCAGCAGGCGGATGCAGTACCACTGAGACAACGGAGGCCACAGCCGTTGGCGGAGTTTGGGAAGCTTTCAATACAATCCGAAGTCCAGCATTCTTAATCGTATTCAGTATTTTTCGAAGACGTTGGCTGCCAGATGCGTAGACAACGGAGCCATAATCCGGTCTAGTACGAATAAAGCCATGATGTATGCGAAGTAATGTGGAACTTCTCGATTCAAAAGATCTGTTATTCATTACTTCGAGGATTCTAAAAGTGACAGGATTGCTTGAATGCGTAGACATGACTTCGCCAAGTTATCTTAGGTCAAAATATAATCTAAGGAATTTAGCTTTGATCGTTTTATTACAAAATTATTAAATAAATTATTAAATTTAGGTTAACTGGATATACTGATCGTAAAAATAATGTAAATAGTTTTTTTTTTATAATCCCGTAGTTAAACTCCACGATTGTAGACTGTTTAAGAATTTCCGTGTCAAACTTTGAGTCTAAAGGTCTGCCGTTTGTAAATGCTTCAATCTTATGCTAAGAGTGTGTATGTAATTGGTGAAGGAATGTAGTTTGTAATGGTATTTATTACGACGAGAAATACGTTTAATGAGTTGCCTCGGAGTATACCATTAATTCAATTATACCGGTTGATAGTGAATTGTGGAAGAGAAAGTATCATGTTATAATAGCCGTTTAGGAGCAACGTTTTTCGAGGGAACTTTTTGGTAAAATTTTTCGGTAACGTTTTTTAAAAAATATATTTTCATCCGTAAAGGATATTTTACGTTAAAAGATTACAGATTAAACGTTACAGGATTTTACCTTTGACCATAGAAATGGTATAGCTATTAATATATCAGTGACAGTATCATTTTTATACTAGCGGTAATACGAAAATACTGTATTCAATCGGTAAATGATTTTTGGTAACCTTTTTATTTATTTCGCGTTGCGAAAAATGACAAATTAGAACGCAGCGGTTTTTTCAGTAGGAATTATGAAAGACTATCATCTGTGACTGGTGCAGGTGGTGTCTCCGTGACGAGACTCGAAGGATCGAGTTTTTTATTTGTATAATACGTGCGCGTATATTTAATTTAACGTCATGGCTTTTTAACTTTCTGAGATAATTGAGAAAAAAATCTGATTAATGAAATTATCGAAATAATAGGACTAAAAGCAGTGAATCGCCCTTGACACGTAATTTTGAGACTTGAAAATTCGAAAAATAAAACCATCATTACTAATATGTCCGTTGTGATCAAAAATTTTTTAACATTTAAGAATAATTTTAACAGTTGGAATATAAATTTTGCGAGGATAATTTTTATCAAGCTGTTGCAAAAATAGCGAAGAAAATAAAAAAAAATAGGTTGAAAAATAAGCATATAAAGAGTTACGTTGAATTGCAATTGTACATGATGACTAAAAGGCACCACTTTTGGAATTTTACGCAGCGTTTAATTCCCAATAACAAATGACCATTAGCCTTGTATTTCGTTTTATAAGCGTTGCAATTGAATTTTTTCCGGATATATTTATAGCATATTCTTCAGAGCCACCAGTTCAAGCATAGTTTTCTTAGACCTATTAATCTATATTCCTTTTTTGAATCTGAAATAAAAACTTGTAATAATTTATTTCAATCTTTTAACAGAGAAGGAACCATTCAAACAGGAGATCGACTAATGGCTATCGACGGTTACGCTCTGAGCGACGTAAGTTTGTCGGAAACGTACGCCCTACTGAGGCAGCTTTATGGTCGTTGCACCGCTCGTCTAACAATTGAATACGACGTGACACTGGTAGGCAATTTTACAGGGCCGATGCTAGTGGAAATGGAGAGTCCACGCTCGCATCAATTGGGATTAACATTAACGAACACGCCTTACAATGCGGCGGTTCTAATTGATGAAATCCGAACTGGAAGTATTGCCGAAAGGTCAGTTGAATAATGTATAGTATAATGCGCATTAATAATAACACGTTGAAAAGGTAGACGGATATGAATATAGTCGGTGAACTTGTTTAGATGCGGTGCTTTACATGCTGGCGATCAAATTCTCGCAGTCAATGAAACCAGAGTGGAAGGCTCCAAAATTGCGGCTACCGAAGTATATAAAATGTTACGTCAGTGCGGTGGAACCGGTTCCATTCTAGTTTTAGAAGTACTGCCATTTAATGAGTTTGCAAAAAGTCAACTAAAAAGCACCGGTAAGTTTCCAGTTTGTTGCATTTTTTCTATCGTATCTCTTCGTTGGCGACAAAAAAAAAAAAAAAAAACGACGACCTGGAATAGCAATGTCCCCCCATATAAATATGTGTCTCTGTTGATAAAATAAAAAGTATATGCGGGTTGTATATTTAAGTACAGTAGTTCAGATCATCGAATATGGCCAGTGTAAAAAGTGACACCATTTGTAACCGGTATGATCCTAAATGGGTAATTCATTCAGCGAGATGAACTGTCCCGGTAGCACTGCGGTAGTGTTAAGAAAAGAGATGAAGAATTTTTAGAATATTCGCTGTTGAATTTTATCAAAATAATGCTGCATTATTAAAGTGAAACTTGTTCAGCGGATTATAAAAATTGTCAGTTTAATACAAAAAGAAATTATAAAAAAAAACACCAGAATTGTTAAGTTTTGGTAGTAAACACAACATTGCACCCTGCCTGCTCCCCTATAATAGACTGAATAAATTGGTCTTTGTATAATTACAAAAAAAAATTCAGATTAAATCGTATCTTTTTATTGAGTTCTATTTTTCGTTATTGTTATCGCGTCAAAAAAATATAAAAAAACAATTGTCTTGTCTCCTGATAGCGAGCAATTTTGACTAGCGCTCCAAAAAATTTCCCAACTTCCTCATGATTATCCAATTAACCCTTGCTTGAATCTCCTGTTTTTGTAACACTTATTAATTATTAATTTTCAGCAATATACATGTCATACATATTTCATTAGCGCGTATTTTTACAATATAAAAATATAGAGTTTTGAAAACAAAAAAAATATATATATCCTAGAAAAGGTGAAATCTAGTGCGAAATTAAGAGTCGTGATAGGCTATCACAGTACAAAGCGAAAGAAAAAATGAATTGCAAGTAATATTTTATGCGAAAACGAGAATGACGTCAATTCCCAAAATATTAAATAATTCGTTTTAAAAAGGAAGAAGAAAAAGATCTTTCAAAAGCGGCCACAAATATACATATAGAAGAACACGTAATAATTAAGATCTTTTTTTTTGATATTTAAAAACTTCGATATTGTAAGCGAACAACACTAAAAACACGAGAAATTAATGTTTCTTCAATTTAGTGTATATCATGAGTCGTCTTTTTTGTCAACTACCTAAAAGTCCGCAAATTAAGCTTTTAAATTAGTGCAATCCAGTGAGCTACTGTGATAAACCTTTTTTTTTTTTTTTTTTTTTTTTTTGGATGTTCTAAGAAATCTGGTTTTTATTTTACATTTTTCTGTGTTGAGGGTTAATTGTAAGTATACCATGAAGGCACTTTATATTCAGTAGATAGTTTATTCAACACCGAGTCCGGTTTATTTGAAAGCGGTTTTTATAATAGAATTCAACAATAATATCGTCGTAATTTAGTCTTGGGAACGTTTTCGATTCAGCGGGTAAAATAATTAATGTTCTCGATTAATATTGCAAAAAAAAAATTTCGATTGCATCGCAGAGGTTAATCTGCAAAATAATAACAAAATTTAAATAAAAATTTGAATAAACTATTTTTAAATAAATATTTAGCAACATGTAAACTTCAGAGTTGATACCAGAAGTTGTAAAATATTTTGGTTTTATTAAATGATATCAGTCAAGAGCAGTCAGTGTTATTTTACCAGCGAATTTGAAGTGATTGTAACATCTAAGAAACACTGTAATTTTATTTAATATTACTCGCAAAAAGGGATACTTATTTTATTAATAACAATACATTTTTCACTAATATTCATACTATTAATAATTTCCATCATTTTGATTCATATATTAATAATTTCCATCATTTTGATTCATATATTAATAATTTACATAAATGAATTACCGTATAAACATTAATAAAAATTATATATGTTATTGATTATACTCATAATAAAAAAAGTTGCATAAAATATTAATGAAATACCTACAAATATAGACCATATTTTTTCTTTTTTTTAAAGGTAAGAACACCCTAAAAAATCATCAATATTTGTTTGAAATTTTTGATTTTTTTCAGATTTCTGTGTATTTATATAACCATTTTAGTTCTCTTAAAGGGGGGGGGTAACCCTCCGTGGCACGGCCTCGATATATATATATATATATATATATGTATACTACGGGATTGGTTTCGCTGGCCGCTTTGCGACCATTCCTCGGACTTTGAATTATTTTACTTTGTAAATTTTCATAAAGACTGTAGCGTTCAAATATACTTTTTTTAAAAAAAAAAGAAGTACATGAATACGTCAATCAAAAAAGTGAAATTTAGATCTAAATATCTGAAAAACTGAAACCGCTAGCCAGGTAATATATGTGAGCGGAATATGTTAAATTTAATTGTTTTTAAAGCAAGATATTAACAGTATTTATTTTTATGATGAAATTTGTTTTTTTTATTAGAATCTAAGCAATAATATATTAAGTCACTGTTGTGACCTTCACTCCAATCATTTTAGAATTTATACACTTAAATTATTTTTCAATATTTGAGCCCTTCAATTTTGAAATTTTGAGGGTCTTTGATTTTTACTATATTTTAGCGATTGAAATGCATCATTTAAAAAAAAGAGTGATCTTTCAGCTACCATGGAAAGAGCTATGGATTTTTTTTAATTTCCAGTCTTACCGCTTTAAGCGTGTATTTTGCCAATCAAAATTTTTCGAATTTTACATTTTCCCCGTATTATGGAAATCTTAGTATGCAGGTTACAATGAAAAGCAATACGGCTGTGGAATTTTTTTAAAAATCTTTTCTTAAAAATTTATTTTCAAATTTTTCAAAATTTGGACCCTTTAATTTTAAAATATTGAGGATTTTATAATTTTCTTATAATCTCACGAAGAAAATACGTCCATTGAAAAAAAAGATAAAACTCTGGCTACTTTAGAACAGGCTGTACGATTTTTTTTCTTTTAGCTTTATAGGATACTAGCTGTGTCCCACGGCTTTGCTCGTGTATTAATGTCCGTTTAAATCTGTACTTGGAAATTCATAAAAAAATTTTTGCTTTATCTGGAATTGTATTTATGTTAAGATTTTTTCTCTCTTTGGGAAACATATTTATTACCGTCCAACAGAAAATAGTCTTCACGTTCCACGTTTAGCTGAAGATTATCGATCTTGATCTAACAAAAAGTTTTGCTCAACTAAACAGCACACACAGCCATCGGTTTGGAGTTACTCACACAGTGATCTCCCATAATTACACATTTAAGGGAACATCTTCTTCACTCATACCTTCCGAATTCTCCGTATCGGGCATTTTATTAAAATTAATTTATTACCGCAACAACAAACTGCAGTAGTTGAGTAAGAATTTTAATACTGCTGGTAGCAAATTATTAAAAGGAAAGTTAAACAGTTAATTTAAAAAATTTATACAGCGGTGTTGGCCCAAAAGTTTGAATATTTGACATATCAGTTAAATACTCTATTTAATTTTTATATGTTCCCCATTAAGTCCAATAGTATATGGCTTAAACCTCTTCCAGTTTTTATAAACATATTGTACAATACATTTTCATATTTTGACTCCTAATCATTCATTATTATACAATAAATAAGATAGAGATGAAAACAAACATGTATCATCCCTATCTCTATGTATTTAACATAATGGGAAACTATCGTATCCTTAACACATATTAAAATTCTACATTCGTAATTACAGTGAGTATTTATATATTAAAATACTCACTTCAATACTGCACAGAATTTGCACAAACTGAAACTAAAATGAAATACATATTTTTGAATATTGGACACCGCGATCCTCTCTGCCATTCCAACATCAACAACAACTTTTCTTCCGACCTCCCTGTCTTCAGCATTTTATTAAAATTAATTGATTACCACAACAGCAAACCAATATACGTAGTTGAGTAAAGATTTCAAATTTGAATATAAATAATGTTCCCGGTAGTAAATTCCGTTGCAGGATATTTTAGAAAACACCACTTTTTTTTTAACTCTCCGTAATGAGTACAGCAATTAAATAGGAGCGCGCGACTTGGAAGTTTAATGATTTCAATAACACAAAAAGTGAAGTAACAGAAGCAGCATATTTACTTACACCAGAAACTAATAAAATAACCATAGTAATCATTTTACTTAAATTTTTAGGTTTAGTTTATTTTTACCGTGGTAATCATTTTATTTAAAAATTAATTTTTTGTTAATTTCTTTTTATTCGTCCCATATACATTTCTGTGCCCCCGGTCTCATCTCAACTATTTAAAACCCTCATATTTCGCGTAGTGGACCGAATTGCGAATCTAAACCATTCTTGAATACACTTGAACACACACAAAAAATTTCATCAAAATCGGTCCAGCCGTTTAGGAGGAGTTCAGTCACAAACACACGCACAGAACAATTATATATATATATAAGATATATATTTTTTTTCCTTTTATTTACAATGCAAGCCGGCCTTTGTGGATAAATTCACTTTTTTTGCGAATTTATACATTTCATTTTTTTTTTCTGGCCTAAATTTTAATCCAGTTTGTCATTATTTCCTATTTGTTCGCAACATTAATATTATAAAGTACATCCTAACAATACTTAATAATTATGATTTGTTATGTAATATTTTTATTTTATTTTATTATTTTTGTTTATTTTTATATATTTTTTTAAAATTATTCCTCCATTTTTTATCTCATTTTATTGTTATTAGACTCATACTGTGTGATTAAAAAATTTACTAGCCGATTTCATGTTGTATTCTTTTTTCTTTTTTTCTTACGGTGCTACTATTTTTGTCTTTTCGTAAATAATGAAGCGCCGAAACTCCGCTAGAGAAAATTGTAGAAAACTTCGTACGAAAAAAATGGGTACAAATTGAGAGCCAATTTTTAAGAAAAAATACACGAAAAAAATTTGTTGGTTTTTTAAATAAATTTTATAATGCGTAATTAATTTCAAAAACGCTTTTACTATCGAAAAAAATGCAACTGTAACTGCAGTAGTATATATAATGAAACCAGCGTGTTATTTTTTTCTTTTCGTGGTCATATTATTTCGTGTCTTCTCCCTGACTTAGTGCCAAAAGTACGACATATTGCTGTCTCTTACCCATGAATAAACGTTATTTTCGTCGACAAATTGTAGTCCGTGCATATACACGATAATGCTGACCAAACGCAATTAATAATTGACAATCGCTCCTTCATAGACATTTTAAATTTTTCATTCATTTTGCAGCGTTAGCGTCGTTTCATTAGATTTTAAAAATTCCATTAAACTATGTAAATACAGTCCGGGAATTTTATATTTGTTCAAAAAACACTCCTATTAAGCATCCTTTCATTGTTTTTGAATTCTCCAATTTTTCATCTGTATCCGGTTCGGTTTTTGGTTGATAATAACACCATCGATTTATGTAATTCAATATAATACACATATCTAACTTATAAAGCTGCAAGAAAAAATTTCGTACAGGCCGTTTTATAGTAGCTATAGAGTTTTTCTTGCAATAGACTCCCGTATTTTCTTTGTGATATCATAAGAAAATTATAAAACCCTCAAAATTTTAAAATTGAAGAGTCCAAATTTGGAAAAATGTGAAACTCAAGTTTTAAGAAAATAATTAAAAATAAATTCTACAGTAGGTTTCAATATGGGTTATGGTATTTCTATTCTTTTTAACCGGCACACTAAGGTCTCATAATACGGGGAAAATATAAAATTCGAAAAATTTTTATATTTAGGGACCAAAATTTGTGAAAATACACGCTTAAAGTGGTACGACTGGTAATTTAAAAAAAAATCCATAGTTCTTTCCATGGTAGCTGGAGGGTCGCTCTTTTTTTTAAATGATGTATTTCAATTGCTAGAATATAGTAAAAATACAAGACCCGCAAAATTTTAAAATTGAAGAGCCCAAATTTTTAAAAAAGGTGAAAATCAAGTTTTAAGAAAATTTTTTTTAAAAAGTTCCATAGCCGGTTTTGTATGAGTTACGGTACTGGTTTTCTTTTTAACCTGCATACTAAGATCTCCAGAATACCGTAAAAATATAAAATTCGAAAAATGTTGATATTTGGGGACCAAAATTTCGGAAAATACACGCTTAAAACGGTAAAAAAAGTCCACGGCTCTTTCTATGGTAGCTAGAAAGGCACTCTCTTTTTTTAAATGATGTATCTCAATCGTTAGAATTTAGGAAAAATATGAGACACCCAAAATTTTAAAATTAAAGAACCCAAATTTTGAAAAATAATTTAAGCATACAAATTCTGAAATGATTGGAGTGATGACCAACAGTGATTTAATATATTATTGCTTAGATTCTAATAAAAAAAAAAAACAAGTTTCATCATTGCTTTCAAAATAATTAATACTGTTAATATTTTGCTTTAAAAACAATTAAATTTAACATATTGCGCTCACATACATTACCCGGCTAACAGTTTCAGTTTTTCAGATATTTTAGTCTGAATTTCACTTTTTTGATTGACGTATTCATGTATTTTTTTTAAAAAAAGAAATAAGAATATATATGAACGCTGCAGTCTTTATAAAAATATAAAAAGTAAAATTATTTAAAGTCTGAAGGAATGATCGCCTAGTATATATATATATATATATATATATACATATGTATATATACATATGTATATATTAATGACAACGTCATTTATATCCCGTTGTGTCGTAAAAATGTATCCCAAAATGTGTCATTAAATAAAGCAGTGGCGGATCCTCCGGCCGTGGAAGGGGGTAGAGGACGTCCCTCTACCAAAAAACCAAAGCCTCTATGAAAAAATTTGTTATAATAGAGAAATTTAATTTATGCTATAAACGATTTGTATGAATTTTACCTGCGTATTTAATTATAACTAATATTTAATACTATTTTCTAGTAATACTATTAATGTTCCTTTTTTATTCTATTTTAAACACAACTATCGTTGACCTTTTGTGTATTTCTTATTTATTTTTAATTTTTATTTTGCAGTGTAAATGAAAATAGTTCAATGAGAAATATATATACTTAAACTTGCTTATGAACAAATAATTCGAATCAGATTACTAATAAAAATAAAAAAGAAGAAAAGTCCGATAAAATTACTATCTTTCTTACTATTCAAATTGTAAACTACCATTTTAGGTAGAATTTTATAATTTTATTATTTTTTTTTGTCTAAAAATAAAACAAAATCTAAAATAAATATTAATAATAATGTATTTTTAAAACATTTTAAAATTTCTACAAAGGTCACTCTTTGATTTTCTTTATGAAAGAATGGGTATTTCTCAAATCTACTGCCTACCGTAGAAGATTTTACGCAATTATACCCACCCACCCCTCAATGTCCTTCTGGATCCGCCCCTGAATAAAGATTTATTTTTTTTTGTCGTACTTTCGGAAAGAATGACGTCAATTTTCCTCGTTTTATACGAAGTATAGAAGTGATAGAGCTGGTGACCGGGGTATCCTCAGGCCGGTTCAAGGGGCGGAGCCCCTTACGAATTACAAAAGGCCGAGTTTATACATATACATATATACGGACTGTCCAGAGAAGCAATCTTCAAACTGGAGGTTTTAATGAGGGAATTCGTATTGAACAAAAGAATTATTATACACGTGGAACCGTAGTTGCTTCCATATAAAGCCAAGGTCAGAAAGCATGAAAAAAAAAACGTTCTGTAAAAGTTTTTTGCGGAACAATATACAGCTAGTATCGTATTAAGACAATTTTAAATGAACATTATGGAATATTAAATTCTGCATATTAATTGATTAATATTAATTGCGGTAATGATATAGGGATGTCAGTCAAAGAAGAAGAGGAACAAAATTAATGAGAGCTAAATCGGGAGTTTACATTTATTCATAAAGATTTCATGTAGATTTGCATTTGTAATAAATACAATTAACAATATGATATTGGTGAACTATTTCTCTTTCGTAATAAATCGTCAATATCACTGTAAGCAGTAGATACAAACTTTCCTACAAAACGTCCTATTGTGAACTAATCTCAAGTAAATCTCTATATTCGGTTACATCGGAAGAAGTAGGAAGTTCCATTAACAGTTGCATCGCCAAGTACCGAGGCTGCTCATTGCCTGCGTAAGAGTTGAAGACAATTTGAACAATTTCCCTTTTAACGTAAGTGTTTTAATTGTTATTGTTCTTTTTTGCCTAGGAGAATTAGTTTATTTTTATTGTTTAATGTTAAAGATTTTCAGCAATAAAAAATTGTTAATTACATTTATTACGTACGAAATCTTATTGAACAAATAGGCCGGCTGATTTTCGACTCTTTTTCACTGGTTTTGTTTCTTTTTTTCTTTCATTGATACATTCATGTGATCATCGCTGCTTCTTCTTACCAATCAGCACGCGATATTTAATGTCCTACAATGTTCTTTTGAAGTTATTTAATACGGTATTAATTATAGTGAAATAAATTTCCGGACAGCTGCGTAGAAAATTTAATGTATTTAATTCAATAATACAATAATACAGCGTTTAAAACGTTTCGGTCAGCTTATACCGACCATCATCAGAAGCGAAGGTCAGTATAAGCTGATCGAAACGTTTTAAGCGTTGTATTATTGTATTATTGAATTAAATACATTAAATTTTCTACGCAGCTGTCCGGAAATTTATTTCATTATGATTAATCACTGCCAAAGTTTTAAACGTTTCACGATATTAATTGTTCACGTATTATTCCGAAGAAAAAGTTACGAAACGTTCTTTTTGCGTTTTTTTTCTTTTCTTCTTCACTATAGAACTCAATATGTAAGCATTTACGGCCAAACGTTCATAGGAAAACTTATTTGTTCAACGTGAATTTTCTCGTTAGAACGTTCAGTATGAAGATTATCTCTCCAGACGCCTTTGTAATATTTATGCGTACAACACACGCACACACACACACGGCTACAGTGGATCCTTCATATTCGCGGAGTGTAAAATACTAAATATATGTGCAATGTGCACGTGCTTGAGTCAGTAAAATCTATTTTAAAATTGAGGTTTTCTTTTTAAAATTATTTATATATTCCGTCATTAAGCCAGCGCAGTGATGACCTTTTGTACGCACTTTTTTAAAGTGCGCAGCATCGTCCGAATTCTCCTCTGAAGGAAAACACCGCTGTCTACTAATAGGCTAGTTGACTAGAAACGTTAAGTATAAACGAAGAATACCCAGAGGTATCTTGAAAAGCGTGTCGAAGTAAACTGAATCTACTGAGGCAATAAAAAGCAAATGTGACCGCATTCAGTATCAGTTACGTCGAAACGTTCGCATCCAAACTGCCAAGACGAAGCAACGCAGACTACTCGGTGTTATACATTCAGACAATAATAGCCTCTTCCAGTTAGATATGTTTTTGGAGTCTGTTTAAAAATTTCTTACTCACGACCTAATTTTTTGTTAACCGATATTATTCCTGGAGACTGTTATTTTCTTTTTCATTCTCTCTACACCTTAAAGATTAAACAATTTCGATTTATATTAGCTTAGTTTTTAATGTCTTTTTTTTCTTTTTTTTTCAAATACCGCAATCAATTTAAGAAATTAATGCGATTACGTCATAGAACTATTGTAAATTTTCAGACTTTGGTCAGTGCGATTACTATAATATACCGGCTATTTCGCAATACCTGTTGCCATATTCTGCGGCATCTCGAGTTGCTCCGTTCGGTTACAACATTCCGTCGCAGCATTACGATGTACCTTCGACAGTACGTTCAAGTAAGAATAATAGAGAACTTTTTAATCGTTTTAACAACGCATATTTTAGCGTGCATTCTGTGACAAAAATATCGCAGGTTCCAGATATCAACCATATTTAACCCCGTAAATCCGTCATTAAAAATAACAAGAGACCAACTGTGAAGAAAAACTAACCCTGCACTAAAAATTTCTTTAATATTTTCCACGGAATTTATGCTACTATTAATATCATTTCCGAGACTTCCTAATCTCATGATCTGCCCCGTCAGTCATCTCTGTTTTGCGCTTTTCTCTTCATCACACTATTCCAGGAACGCCGTTTGTCCTCCGTTTGAAGCTTTCATCCGTGCGCTATCTCTTCAAATTATCATTATTCGTCTTTTTGTTTTATATATACTCGTATATATCTTATAAAGCTGTAAGAAAAACAGTCGCACAGCTCTATAGTAGCTAGAGAGTTAATTTTTTTTTTCAATCGGACGTATTTTCTTCGTGAAACAATAAGAAAATTATAAAACCCTCGAAATTTTAAAATTAAAGCGCCCAAATTTTGAAAAATTTGAAAATCAAGTTTTAAGAAAAAAGTTTAAAAAAATTCCACCTTCAGTTCTATATGAGTTATGGTGTATTGCTTTTCATTTTAACCTGCAAATTAAGGTCTCCACAATATGAGGAAAATATAAAATTCGAAAAATTTTGATATTGCGATGCCAAAATTTGGGAAAATACACAATAAAAGCAGTAAGAACGAAAACTAAAAAAATAAAGTTCACGGCTCTTAGCATGGTAGCTGGAAGGTCACTCTATTTTTTTTAAATGATATATTTCCATATCTAGAATATAGGAAAAATACGAGACCCCGAAATTTTAAAATTGAAGGGCTCCAATTTTGAAAAATGTGAAAATCAAATTTTAAGATAATTTTTTTTAAAAAATTTCACAGCCGGTTCCATATGAGTTACAGTATTGATTTTCGTTTTAACCCGCAATTTTTCAAAATTTGAGCCCTTCAATTTAAAAAATTTTCAAAGTTTCGTTTTTTCCTATATTTTAACGATTGAAATACATCACATTAAAAAAAAAAAAAAGAGAGACCCTCCAACTACTATGGAAAAAGCTGCGGACTGTTTTTACTGTTTTAAGCGTAAATTTTAGTCCCCAAATATAAAAATTTTTCGAATTTTATATTTTTCCAATATTCTGGAGACCTTAGTATGCAGGTTAAAAAGAAAACCAGTACCGTAACTCATACAAAACCGGCTGTGGAACTTTTTAAAAAAAAATTTCTTAAAACTTGATTTTCACCTTTTTTTAAAATTTGGGCTCCTTAATTTTAAAATTTTGCGGGTCTTGTATTTTTACTATATTCTAGTAATTGAAATACATCATTTAAAAAAAAAAAGTGACCCTCCACCTACCATGGAAAGAACTATGGATTTTTTTTTAAATAGCCAGTCTTATCGCTTTAAGCGTGTCTATTTTCCCATATTTTGGTCCCTAAATATCAAAATTTTTCAAATTTTATATTTTTCTCGTATTATGGAGACCTTAATGTGTGTAGGTTAAAAAGAAAAGCAATACTATAACTCATATAGAACCGGCTATGGATTTTTTTTAGAAATTATTTTCTTAAAACTTGATTTTCAAATTTTTTCAAATTTTGACTTTTTAATTTTAAAATTTTGAGGATTTTATAATTTTTTTATAATTTCGCGAAGAAAATACGTCGATTGAAAAAAAAAAAATTAAAACTCTGACATCTTTAGAACAGGCTGTACGATTTCTTTTCTTGCAGTCTTATGAAATAGATATGTAATCTATACTAATATTATAAAGAGGAAAGATTTGATTGTTTGTTTGTTTGTTTACATTGAATAGGCTCCGAAACTACTGGACCGATTTGAAAAATTCTTTCACCGTTAGGAAGCTACACTATCTCCGGGTGACATAGGCTATATTATATTTCCAAAAAAATTAGGGATCCTTACTAAAACTTCAATAATGTAACCCAAGGTGTAAAAAAATGACCTAAACAATTCCTTACATCGCGTGTGCTGCAAAAACTTTTTTTATAAAACATTAAAATATCAATGTTAATTACCATGGAAATGTAAATTCGGATATAGATCGCCTTAGCATCGTTTACAAGCTCATCACTAATGGAAATAGTGTGTTAACGTAAGGAATGAAAATTTTCGAGCGTTACCGTTATCTTTTGTAAAAGGTACAAAATGCCCAAAAGATTAAGATCTCAACTTTCTAGAAATAGTTCCCAGCCGAGGGCATCAAAAATACATCGTAATGGAGAATCTTCATCAGAAACTGAAAATCGTCTTGCAAGTCAGAGAGAATACGTGTCGCAATCGCGTGCCAGAGAGTCGAGTATCGAGCGTTCGCAGCGGCTTGCTGAACAAAATTTGAGAACTAATATTGTAAAGAGGAACGATTTGATTGTTTGTTTGTTTGCATTGAATAGGCTCCGAAACTACTGGATCGATTTGAAAAATTCTTTCACCGTTGGGAAGCTACATTATCTCCGGGTGACGTAGGCTATATTATATTTCCAAAAAAATTAGGGATCCTTACTAAAACTCCAATAATGTAACCCAAGGTGTAAAAAAATGACCTAAACAATTCCTTACTTCGCGTGCACTGCAAAAACTATTGATGATAGAACAAAATAATGTACTACGACTTTGCAGAACACATCATTATCTACAAAAAGTGTCGCGTCAGCATATGTCTAACTATTATAGTTATACCACAAGAAGTGTTCTTTTATTTTTTAAAATTTAATTGAAATGCTGCCGCTAGAAAAGGCTCTTTATTTGTACCTGGGTATTAATCCTTATCAAAATAAATTACTTCATATTCAAGACTGCTTCAATACCTGTATATAACTTTTTGAATTATTCAATTCGAACATTTCCTTTGAAAGATATCACGAGTTTAAAAATGTAAGTATTAGAAAGAATTCGTGTGGTCGCCGCTCATCCCGCTCGGATAGCTAGGCAGCACCATAATATGCGACGTAGGCGTCACTGGGGTATGGGAGGGGAGTCAATGTTAATAAATAAAGTGCCTCGTGGCTCATTTGCGCGGTCGGCTCCCTACGCAGCGGCTTGAAAATATTTTAAATTCGCTTTCAATTCGTTTAGTAGGTAATTAAACCCAACAAAAAAGTTATTTTTAAAACTAAACAAAAGTTCATTTCATAACTAAACCCATTTTTTTAAAGTGTTCTGCCAAAAAATGGGCCAATGAACCTAATGGTATGTGCTGTGCTTCTGGAAAAGTTAGTCTCCCCAATATTCAGGAGCCGCCACAGCCAATAAAAAATCTTTTTACTCTTACACAGTCATGAACTGAATTCCGCTTGGGTGTAATTTAACAAAAAAGTAATTTTTTAGAATCAATTCACGCGAGCAACGCCGCGGGCACAGCTAGTATATAATATATATATTTGAATTTAAGATGTTTTTGCGTGATATTCGCTGTTGTGCAATAATTTATTAAGTAGCGTCGTCGTCTTTATAATAAAAATGACATCCAACTTAAATTCAAATTTAACCGGGCAATAGAAACTTTCATTTAATCTCTCCTTTCTTCGCACTGTTACTTACATATATCAGTAGTGGACAATTTTTAACAGTATTATTTTCCGTTTACTATTCCACCAACCTCAAATATTTTGATCATTGAGCGTAAAAAATGTTATTAGATTCTTCATATTATCCCCCAAGTAAATATAACGTACTTGTACCTTTTTTTTTTTTTGAGTAGGCTTGCGAACATTAGGCGATTATTAGTCATCAGACGTGCACCATAGGAGATATGTAAAATATGAAATAAAAGAAGGAAATAGTAAGTTGAAAAAGAGAGTTAGCAACAAGAAAAAGCGGAAAGGCGAACACAGAAGTGTGATATTAGAGGGCTTGATGGTAATAGAATGATCAAGTGGAACAGAATGAGGACAGTAAGTTTCTTTCTGTACGATAAAGAAGAGCATCAAGATTATTATTAGAAGAAGCCTTAGCGGAAAAAAAGGAAATTAAAATTAACGGAGGCTGTAAATTACCGGCTTAATTCGGAACAAGCTGTAATGAGAGAAGATAGCGGGAATAAAAAGAAATTTAATAAAGCGGATTGCATGATGATTTGAGTGGAAAGTAGAATTATCGTTTTTTCTAAAAAAGGTTCTTACGAGTCGTGCTTAAGTTAGTCTACAACTGAGCAGTACATTAGCGTTATTACAACGCATTAAAAATATAATAACGGAAAATAACAAAGATTAAACTAGCGAGATAACATCGAGCCTACACACTGTCACTCTGAGAGTCACATTTAGCGAAACTACATGGTTATGGCGGAAGAGGAGAAAGAAAGGCTCACGTGACAATAAATAAAAATCGTAAAGGAATATTACTTAAAAAGTATGAATTATTAAAAGAAAAAAAGAAGCTAAATTGTAAAATGTAACGATCACCGAATGAGGAGGAAATAAAAGTATGAAAGAAGCACAATAAGTTACGAGAATGTAGGGTCAAGAAATGTTTTGAGTTCCTCTCTTAAAGAAAAGAACGGAGAAACGACGGTGCCTGCTTTGCACGAAGTACATCAAAACAAACGGAACATCACTATAGGAAAAAGGCAAAGGTCGGCAAGAAGCTGGCTGTGACCAAAACGCAAACGGCACAGAGAGGAAATTAGGAAGATGTGGAAATCACGTATGGCACGGTAGATAAGATTGGATAGATAAATGGTACAAGTGAAGATTTGAGAAGGAAAAACCGTAAAAAAAATTCCAATTTTCGAACTGAATCCTCTCGACGATATTTAATAATATCTGAGAACTGGCCGATAAAAAATTTCCGGAGGTAATCACTGAGCGAACGAGAATATGAGCTATTTAATTTCTCTCAAAAGTACGTAGAAAACAATCCGGATGAGTGAAACAAGAGCAAGATAGAACAGTGATTAGGCGTAGATCGAACTAGATGAAAACATGTGGGGGGAGCAGATATAATCGAAAATACTTTTGCAACCGCTATAAGAAACTTTTATATAAATTTCTATTCAATACAATTAATCGAACAAAATTAAGTTAATTCGGGTAAATAGTTGAGCCACGAATATATCATAGATTGTTTTAAATCCATCAGTAATAAAACAAGAGAGTATACAGTGGGTCAAAAAAGTATTTGCACACCACGAAAATTGGCTACAGGATCACAAGGGAACGGCATAGGGCCCGGAAACATTTATTAGACATAAACAGACAAAAAATAAAGTAAAAGAAAATATACATTTATTTCGAGAAAAACGAATCACAGCTTGGAATTTAAAAAAAAGGAAAAAAGTAACCTCAAAAAAGTATTTGCACACATACAAAATATACAGGAAAACATGAAAATAAAATTTTACCGTTAAAAAAAAAAAGGATATTAATATTTGGTATGCATTCCTTTTGCACCTATAACAGCTTGAAGACGGCGCGGCATTGATTCGACTAAATTTTCCGTTACCTGGGGGCAAATATCTGCCCAAGCAGTTTGGAGGACCGCTTTTAGATCTCCGCTGTTTGATATTCTCCTCTTACGTACTTCCACTTCTAGGCAATTCCATAAGTTTTCGATTACATTCAAATCCGGAGATTGTGGTGGGGTAGACTGCCGGCGGGGCGCGTTATAGAGCAACCATTCACGGATTTTTAGCGCAGTATGCTTCGGATCATTATCCTGTTGAAAAATGAACGACTCCCCCAAGCCTACTTTGTGAGCACTGCTCTTTAAATTATCGCGCAATATGTTGATATACATATCGGCTGTCATTTTTCCTTGAATGAAAACTAGATTCCCCACACCACTGGCCGCCATGCACTCCCATACAAGCACCTTACCTCCCCCGTATTTGACGGTAGCCAGTAAATTCTTGGTTTGCAGCTCGGTGTTTGCTTTCCGCCATACATATCCACGTCCATCCGATCCGAATAAGTTGTATTTACTTTCATCGGAAAATAAAACTGATCGCCAAAAGGTTGCGGGTTTGTTTATGTACGTTTTTGCGAATTCCAAACGTTTGATGCGATTTGCTTCTGAAATGAACGGTTTTTTACGAGCACATCTGCCATGGAAGCCGGCCGAATAAAGCACGTTCCTAACAGTTTGAGGGTGAACTTTTACTCCTGATGTTAACGCGAGGTCATCGGCCAGTGCTCGAGCGCTCAAAAATGGATTTTTTCGCGATTTTTGTATAACGGATCTTTCATCTCTTGGTTTTAATTTTTTCGGTCGACCTTTACGAGCGTCATTTTCGATTGTTTTTCCGACTTAAAACCGTTTTATTACATACCGTACTGCGGAAAAGCCAACTTTTTTTGCTATTTCTCGGTAACTTTCACCTTTTTCATATAGGGTAACAATGCACGAACGTACAGGTGCTGGTATTTCAGAAGCTTTCGGCGACATCGCACTTAAATTTCTTACAATAATTAAACTATTTTATGCTAACACGTGCACCTTTTGTCACTCACGTACTACTGCATTCGCTGCAGCACTGGTACACACACGATATGATCATTTCAACGGTTTTTCCAAGGTCAAACTTGCATGCGTGAGTCATTCGTTTGTACGTGTGCAAATACTTTTTTGGCGCTGCTTTCCCCCCTTTTCCACCATAGTGGTGTTGCTTTTTATTTGTCGGCCATCGTATGCGGCAGTTAAACATTTCAGGTGATTATCTACATCAAACGTTATTTTCTTTTATCCGGAACCCTGTTGCTGCCCTTTTTTCCTATTTTTTTATGGTGTGCAAATACTTTTTTGACCTACTGTACTTCGGAAATACACAATGTTAACTTTGCGGTTGAAGTTATTAATCATTGAAGAGGAAGAGAGAAATTTAGTGAATGTCTATAAATTTAAAGCAACAGAAATAATGGAGAAAATTTGACGAATGGAAATTTACAAAGAAGGTGAGATTTTTGCTGAAACGGCAATCTTTAAGCGAGAAAGAGTATAAATGAATAAGTATATTCGAGCAAATAGACGTGTAATAAGGAAACGATAAATAATTTACGGATAGAGAGAGAAGGTGTGTGTTTAATTCGGTGAAAATTGCAGCAACGGATTTTAAAACACCAAGGCGCAGACAAAGAGTCGCATTTTGAACTGTACGCAATTTTGAATATAGATATGGGCGCAGCGTTATCATTAGGAAACGACACGGTACAAATTTCGAATGAATAATGAATTTATATAAGACGAGAAGTATGGTCATTTATATCAGAAAGTATGTGTCGAGACTTGAATAGAGATAATTAATACGCTCTGAAAAAGTCAAGTAACCGTTAATAGTGAATAATCCCTAAACAGAGAATGTAACTAACCAGCGGCAATAGTTCTAAACAGCTATAATGGTGGTGAAAATAATACAGGAAGAGATTTTAAAGGAGAAATAGAATGTCGGAGAGTTATGGTTAGCTTCTGAAGTACTAGGAGCTTCAGAATAGAGAAGGACGTCGTCAGCAAAGAGCAAGGAGAAAAATAGAAGGAACAATGGAACTATTAAACAGAATAGACTGTAAACAAGAACCGTTGGACTGAAAAAGAGACAGTTCGCGAGACTGATAAAAGAGGAGGTAAAGAGTAATAGTTTTATTTCGGGAAAAATTTCACGATCAAGGAAGTAAAAACCGGAGGAAGATTAATTGGTCTGATGACAGGAAAATACGCTCTATCGAAAATACAGGCGGGATCAGCAAAAGCGGCCAGGGCGTAATTCGATAAATAAGTTTTATAAATATCGAACGGAAAGAAAGTCCAATTCAGTCAGAAGAATCACCTAACAGTTCTAAAAGTTGTGTCCGGCAGATGTTATTTTTACACTACCAAACACAGGACGTTCATTCGCAATACGGATTTAAATATACGATACAACGGAAGAATTAGAAACCGCGATTTTCAAGATAGGAACGGTGAAGAATTCGATAAAGGTGGTGATAAAACCCGAAAGGAGAGTAGAGTTAAAAATATGTAAAAAAAAAAAAATGCTACAAAAAGAACCGAAAATTAATGACCGCCATTTTTAGGCCAAGGGGGGGGGGGATTAAATTATGAATCCTTTTTCGAATCAATTAGATATATACCATTATTGTATTGATTAGCATTTTTGTATTTAAAAATGCAAATTTTCGATAAGAATTACAGAAAAAGCTATCATTTGAGGGTCCTTCGGGAGTGTCCCCAGTGTGAAGCCAGAAGAACCGAGTTTATACATAAACACATACGATATGGGTGTGCGTGTGTACACATATACATTTTTTTTTTTAACCTTAACTGCCGGTTTAAAAACAAACGTACTCCTCCGCTGTTTTTTTTCTTAAATCTGTTGTTGGTTGGTTAAATAATTTTCTTAGGATTTCATCTTACTTTACTCTCTCTCTCTCTCTCGCTTTGATTAAAAAATAAGAAAGGAAAAGAAAGAAACGTCATCGAAGTGCTAGTAAATCATAATTGTCTGTTTTATACGGCAGTAGATTTAAACCACGCCCTTTATCTTTTTATTATTGCATTATTATTATTATTATCTGTTTACTTCATGGCAGGCGTAAATTTTCAGCATTACTGTTCCACAACAAATTGGAAATTTTGAACGTATTCGCAGCAATCGATTTAACTGCGTGTCTAATCGCGTAAACTTTTTCTTCGCTTCGGCTCTTGCGAATAAGCAACTAATAAATATCTCACGCCAGCTCGGGCAGAATTTTCTTTGCCGCGAGTCAGAGCTGTTAGAATCTCTTACCGTGCACAGAATTTCGTAATTCGTACTAAACAACGCTTATACCTGTAATAATAATGGTATTCAGTAACTCTGTCTCAGATGTTATGCGTACGGTAAACGCGGTGGCAGCCAAACGTGCCCAATGAAATAATGTTTTTTTTTGTTTTTTTTTTTTTTTTTTTTATTACAACAAGACTATTGCTATTATTATTATTATTATTAACAGTTTGAATCAAATTTCTTTCATTTAGTTTACAGTGATGATGGTGAAGATTTTTTTTTTTTTTTTTTACAATTACGCTATATTTCAATAGTTACGTGGCGCCAGCTTTTCATCATCATTGTCTGCTCAACGATTCGTCTGGTGGGCAACATAGCTGTCCAGTAATTTTCTGACACAGGCCAATTTTTTCACTTCAACAAAGTTTCTTTTCTTTAATACGGTTCGCATAAACTTGATTCAACGTCTTTCTTTTGGTCTATTGCCGTTTAATCTCCCTTCAATTAAATTCGTGATCCGAGGAGAGTACCTGATTAGATGACCAATCATACTATTCCTTCGATTTTCTATTGCTTTCATTATTCTCGCTTCCTCTTCCACTCTATGAAGTACTTCTTTATTTGTGATCTTCTCCGTCCAAAATGTTTTTAACATATTTCTGTAACAGCACAATTCAAACACCTGTAGTTTGGATTTATCTCTTTTCAAAATAGTCCACGATATTCGCAACCCTATATATAGGTTTTGACAAATTGTTTTCTTGTGTTCAATGAGCTATTTTTGGAAGTGAGCAAAGTCCTCTTTTTATTAATCGCGTTTTAGCCTAGGCTATTCTTCTTCTAATCTCTTTTCCGTTCCTGCCGTCCATTGTGATTAAGTTTCCTAAATAACAAAATTCCTTTACTTGTGGCAGTTTTTGTCCAATTCAAAGATATGTTCGTATCCGACCATTCTTGTCTTGAACATTCAATTATTTTGGTTTTATTTACGTTTATTTTCATCTTGAATTTTTCAGTTAATAGTGTAATCAAGTCTTTAATAGCTTGTTGTAATTCTGTTTTACTTTCTGCTATTAACGCTATATCGTCTGCATACCGTACAGAATTGTACCATAGACCATTAACGTTGATGTCAACTTTTCATTTTTTCTGCAAATATTTTCATTGCCTCTTCTATACATACAAACATATATATATATATATATATATATATATATATATATATATATATATATATTGAAAAGAATTGGTGACAGGTAGCATCCTTGTCTAACCCCCTCTTTGATGTTGGCTGTGGTGTTATTATTTATTATTATTTTTGATCGTTTAACTTATATAAACTGTACGGAGATGCGATCGTTATAATCGGTATTAATCGTTTTTTAATTTAATTTATTGAAAGCGGTGTTGTTTTCTCGTAGAACCGAATAACACGAAGCAGATGACACTAACGCTACATTCCAATGATAAAGTAGGCTATGGTCTGTCCGTTTTCTGTTTACCAAATAACCCAAAAATAATAATACATTCTTTAACGCCCGAAGGTCCTGCTGAAAGGTAAGTTCTTTCGAATTCTTCAACATTTTTCTCGTTTATAATCGATAAACTGTAAGATTTTTTTTTACAAAAAACCCGATATTACCAAAAAAGAGAGAAAAGACGTTTTTATACGGAAAGCGTGGAAGCATCAGGTTCACAATGTGCTAAGCCTAATGGACTTGATGAGAATACCGAGGCCAGTTCCTCTCTCCCGGCTGCCTTTACTTTCCCAGATTTCTCTGGTACCCAATTATTTCAGGCTGGGTAAGCTTGGGAGCGACTTGGTTCCGGGAAGAGACAAGTATCGATCCCGTGACTTTTGATTTGGTAATTTATTATCGTCGTTTTCATACGAATAGGAATTATTATAATAGTGAATTGTAAGTATATTTTGTATAAAATATGTTAATAAATTAAACATTTGTAACATTTTTAAAAAGGAAAAAAATCCAAAAAAATCGTAACATCGTGGATTGCGTGTAGGAAAAAAAATTTCAAGTTCATTTGCAATATGTTTGTTGCCGTTAAAATTGTGTTCAGAAACTATCGAATCGTTGATCTGTTATTTAATTCTTAACGTAAGATTAATATTCGCAATTATAACGAATTTATGTAATGGTATAAAAGGGAATAAAATGCTTTATTAAAACTTGGAGAAGGCTGTTTATCATTTAGGGAGGTAAAAATTTCCTTTGCACAACTATAACCAATACCGGAATTCTCTGAACAAAAAAAATCTTTAAAATTTCTTCATGTACATATATTAGATGCACCATTAGAAAAAATGTCCTAATTTTAGATAACGAAAGTTAAATGTTAAATAAAAACGTCATTCTTAATCGTGCGCCCATTAGATTTTGTAAGAAAAAAATGTATCACGTCGATAAGAATGAGGTTGTAAATTTCGATCATTTTATACAAAGTACAGAAGAGAAAGAGAAAATGTAAGCAAGAGGGGTCAAGGGGCAGAGTACCTTGTGAGACAAAAATAACCGAGTTTACACACATATATATATATATATATATATATGTATATGTATATATTAATGTGTATATATATATATGTATATATTAATGTATATATATATATATATATATATATAGGTGTATATATATAAATAATTATAATATGTGTATAACGACTATAATTCAAGAGAAATATTTTAAGAAAATTCGATATTTCAATAAATACGAATGGAATTAATTTTAGCTTTTAGCGCAATTCCTCTCAAGTGAATTTAATTTAAGAAGCTGACAACTTCGCCATCGCAAAACACAAGCAGATGAATATCGTACAAAACGTGAAAAAATCCATGTTTATTATAACGTCATATGATGTTACTTTTTAAAGATAGTTTAGCGTTGTTGCAGTGTGCTCAGGCTATTCAGCGTATTGAATTCTAATTTTGATTTCGTTACTAAAAATTGAAACGTACAATATCGTAATTGACGTGTCAGAAAATAATTCAGCTACATCAATACGATGCAAATTGGTTTCATATTAAAGTACTTTTTATAATTCTTAGAATGCGCAGTTGCGATAGAACATCCACTGTCGTACCCATATTTTTTGTTCGATTTTTTTCAGAGACAGCGAATGCAATTTTACTTCAGTTCTAACATATGTCTCGTCTAAATTGTTTAATGGTTTCAAATAGAAAAATAAATTATTTTTCAATTCGGCATAAGTTCAAAAAGAAAATCAAGATTATATAATATCTGTAGCTAAAAGACTATTTTGTTTCCTTTTAAATTGTTTGTAGCCAACTTTTACTTTATTAATGTGTGCAACACATGTCTGTATTTCCATATATACATACGATATGCGTGCGGATTACATGTTTCATTCCGAAATATTTTATCAAAATGAAATTATACGCGTATAAGTAAAGAAAAAACATTACTAAATTGTTAATTCACAACGCTGTAATTATGACCGAGTTGGAATATCGTTCTAAACAATGTTATATACTTATCTTACCCCCGGACCAGGTGTTGGCTCATCAGTTCCTCACTCATGACATCATGGACTTTTTCGTGTACATTTATCCGCCTGCCTTTTCATACCAAAAATACACAAAGCGGTCTAGGCAATCACGGCATCCTGTAATACGTAATATTTAAAATTTTACAAAATAAATGTAAGACACGCTGATATGGCGTGCAAACTTTTTAAAATATTCCTTGCATTTTACTAGTTAGTGAAAAAATCATTTCTTAAAGATAATTCATGAATACTTTTTAAACTAAATTATAAAATATGTTTGGGCATAATTTATTCACATGTGTAATTGTTCTTTGTTTTCTTTATTTTTTCTTTTCTTTTTTTGCACGAGTAAATAATAATCGTATTCTTTTCGTTCGAATAATGCATAATAGATATGTTAAAAAACGTTCAAAAATGAAATGTTGTTTTGTATCACGTATCAGAGAAAAAAAATTGAAAAATCTGGAACACCAAGAAAAGTGAAGATATTTGTTTAAAAAAAAATGAAATACACATAAATTAACGTTGCAGAACCGGAAAAGTAATTTAAACTTAACACCGGTTTCGTTTAATTTTTAATTTGAATATGAAATTATACAAAAAAATTGGACCATTTTAATACTATTATTCTATGTTGGAAATGTTTGCACAATTCAATTGAAACATAGAAGTTAACGATAGAGAAAGCAGATGTTTCAATTTGGTTTGTATGCTTTGTCAAAAATTGAATTATGCTGTAAATAACAGAATATATTTTTTAAACAACTACTATAACAGCAGCACAGCTGATGGAATTTTTTTTGACGACGACATCATTTAACATGCATTCCCTCAAAAAAGTAATGAAAATTGTTAAAAATAAAGCACGTGTTCAGTTAATTTTTCATTTCTGTATTATCTCCTTCAAAAAATTGACTCCATCAGAAGCATAAAAATATGCCAACGTTTAATCCAATCATCAAAACATTTTTTATACGCCTTCAATCGTCTCAAACGAGGATCCACGAAGCGGTAATTTTAGCTTTTTGGAAAGAGAAAAAAATCGGCTGGAGAGCCATATCTTGTGAATACGGTGCTTGATGGATAACATTCGCTGAGTTTTTGGCCAAAAGTTCCTGAACAATGATGACCTTATGAGCTGGCGCATTATCGTGGTACAAAACCCATAAGTTGTTCTCCCACAGTACAGGCCTTTTTCAGCGAATATTCTCTGTCAAGCGGCCCAAAACACCCAAATAATATTCCTTATTCACACTGTTTGAAGGAACTTTGAATGAACCACACCGTGACAGTCGAAAAAAGCAGTAAACATCACCTCGATTTTCGATCGCCTTTGATGTGTTTTTTTTTTTTTTTTTTTTTTTGATTTCGACTCGTTTGAAAGGTTCCACTATGAAGAGTAAATCCATGTCTCGTCACCAGTTATGATGCATACCATGAACGTTGGATCGAAATTATATCGTTCAAGCTTGTCTACGGCAATCAATTTACGTTGTTGTTTTTGAAAAAAATTGAGTTCTTATAGAACCAGACGAGCAGCAACGCGTTTCATGCTCAAAACATTAATCAAAATGCCTCGAACACGGATTCATGAGACATGTTAAGTTCATGAGCTAACTCCCTCAAGCTCAAATGACGATTTTCCAACACCATTTCTTTTTGATTTTTTCTCTGTCTTCTTCATTAGAAGATGTGGATGGCCGACCCAAACGGGGCAAGTCCTTAAAATTTATACCACTTGTAAACTTGTACCGACTATAGGTATTTATTGCCAAAGGACTTTTCTAATATTTTCAGCGTTTCAGCGCACGAAATTTGATTGAAAACACAAAATTTAATGCAAATTCGTTATTCGATACTTTTATCCGTGGTAAAAATTGCGGAACACACTCGAATACAACTCGCACCAATGACTGTAAACAAATTACTCGCCCGATCACGTTAAAAGTTGGCATTGTAATGGCTAAAGGTGCTGCCAACTTGAAAAAAAAATCCGACAATACGGATTAAGCGGGCATTTTAAATAGAAAATTTTCATTACTTTTTTGACAGAATGTATCTAGCAGCGACGTTTTATAAAATTCAAATTACGTCATTTAGGCATTTTGAGGTGTCGCGATTGCCTCTCGTTTTCAGACAAATACAAGATTTATGAAAACGTCACCAACACGTCACATCAAAACATTTCAAATTGAATTCAGATTATTTCATTTTATCGCACTAAATCATATTAAAATATGAAAATTTCCTATATTATAATTCTTATTTATATTTTCTTAAACTATTTAAAACAAAGTCGAACGCTTTTATTAAAATAGAACTTATAGAATAAGAAACACCTTTTCAAGATACAAAATAAAATTTGACATCTTCTATGTGTGCATACGGTGCTTCCAGTTACAATGTGTAAATTATTTACACTGCGTGTATTCCTATTAATTAGATCATTTAACCCGGGTAATTAAATTAATGTGAAGTTCACTTCTGTTAACTCTATATATTTTACATAAATGACTTAAGAAAAATGTACCTGAGAAGCAAAAAAAAAGAGGAGTAGGGAGATCCATAACACAGAAGAAAATAAATAGGTATCGCGATATGTAAAATTAAATGAAATTTAAATACGCATGAAACATATATTTTACGCTTGCAGCGAATTTCTCATCATTACTAATTAATATGACTACATCGAGAAGGTATTAAATCTAGACAGAGAAATAGTGTTTTTTATATTTCAACTATAAAAAGTAGAATAACACAATAAAAAGATTACACGGAAAGCAAATGTAATATTGAGAAAATGTTTGGTCACCGAGGTTACTTGAACGACTAGGTGTCACACACATTGAATTTAAAATAAACGATGAAATAATAAACAGCTTCGCTGATAATGACAAATTGATAGCGGAGTCGCAAAAATAAATACAACAAATGAGGAGTAAGTTAAAAATGTGAAAAATTTATGTAAACCTGTAGTGGAATGTGTATTCAAGGACACCGACAGTTAAAAATGTTCCGAATCTTTATATAAACAAAATAAATAAAATGGAAAACTGTATACATGAGAGATCTATCGCGTATAATATTAATATTTGATTTGTAATTAACCAATCTCAGCACTACTAGTATATAGTAAAATATGTTACGCGCTACGCGCCATTTAAACTACTATTTTTGCAAGGGAAAAAAATCCTTTGTGAAATGTTCCCGATAAACTGGCGGACTTAGTGGGCCCTTTTAACGTTCAATACTTCATTAACTCAAGTACGTTCCTATACACTGATTTCCACTTGCTCGTTAACGAAATTCAAGTACTTCTTGATACAATTAAAATATAAAACTTTATCGACTCCTTTAAAATAGTGAACTATTTGAAAATGAGTTTGGGCGGAAATAATAAAAAGGGTGGGCCAAAACAACTGCAACTACTTTCCGTACGGAATATGGACGTTAACTAGCGGTCAGACAGTTGTGAAACATCAAGTTTATTCTTTTTCCAACAGAACAATCGCAGAACGAGCGCCAGCGGCATAATAGAAACCGAGATACGGATGTTTGAATGAAGTGTAGTTAGAGTTCGCATACAGACTATAATATACATGTATTGCGCGCTTATCAATTGATAATCAAAAACGAACAAAGATATGCAGCAATCCGTTATTGCGTTCGAAGGAAATTATCGCCGATAGACACCGTTCGGAAAATCTCAGCTGCATACGGTACGGAAAGTTTAAACAAGGTTACAATATTATGAAAGCATAAAGCGTTTACACCTGTATTTATCCCTTTTTCGAAAAATGGCCCGAAAGGATGCGCAAGTGTATTGTAAAGGACGACCGATACTTTGAGAAGGAGCCTGCGGATGCTGACGACGAATCAGACGGCGAATAAAATGACTTCAAAATTTAAAAAGCAAGCATTCAAACATTTTTTTCAAAATAATGAAAATTAGCATTAAAACCTTCCTCGAAAAATAAAATTATTAGACCAGTTAAAGAATCTTTCCCCTCATAAAATCAATCTTTTAGGTATCATTTTTGGATAGTTAAGAAACCTTTTAAACCAATAAAAAAAAAATATATATATATATATATATATAAAGGTATATTCAATGCTTCTAAATTATTGAACTATCTCGCAGAATTAATCCTTCTTTTGATTTTCACGGTATCGCTCATATCCACATCTACAAGATTTTGACGTGCAATTAATAAAACAAAAAAAATTAATTTCTTTGCCGGAAAAAGAAATTATTTTGAAAAAAAAAAAGTCATTTCACGTAAACCCTTTTGCGTGAATAAAATTTACCATATTGATTCATTTAATAATACTATTCTACTCAGAGCAGTTGCGGAACAATTCTCGTAACTGCATGAACGATATACGTTTTCGGGTAAAAAGTTTTGAAGGTGGGGTTCATCGTTAATTTCCATTGATAGAGAAAAATGGTTCATTTATCCATTCTTTGACTAATCTTCGATAGATATGATAAAGATAGAATATTTTTAATATTCATTGAATCGTTCGTTTCTTTACACCTGTAATAAAGAAAAATGTATTATCATTTTAAAACTGTGGTGTAATATACATATATATAGGTAATAATTAGCACCGAAATTCATCACCGGTCGCTTCACGTTTATGTAAATGTGTCTTGATTTGTTCGTCATTAAAATTAGATTACTTATTATATCGCTATTTTGTCTGACGGAGTAAACTTGTTTTACAAGGACTCCCTTAGTACGTAGGTACGGTACATGAGGCGAAGAAACTCCCTACTATTTGTAAACAAATCCCAAACTGAAATTGCTAGTTATATCGAAACGAGATGTATTAATATCTACCGAGAAGTTTTTGATTGGTGTTTCGAGTCGGTTAGCTAATGATCGTTAAAAAGATACGGCGCTGATCAAACCCACATCGTATTACGAAATATTGTATGCAAATAAAATAGGTAATTAGGTGCGTAGAAGAATGCGTTATTAATACGGACTGTTACAGGAAACGTGCGAATTATGCCAATGCTTGTTAATATCATTCTTATTATTATTATTATTATTATTACATGCATATATAATTCTCTCTCTCTCTCTTTCTCTATTTCTATACTTATATATATATATATATATATATATATATATATATATATATATATATATATATACTAGGGGACTGGTCTGCAGCCCGTTCCTTTGGACTTTAAATTATTTTATTTTGTAAATTTTCATAAAGACTGTAGCGTTCACATATATTTATTTATTTTTTTTTTTTAAAAGAAGTATATGAATACGTCAATCAAAAAGTTAAATTTAGATTAAAATATCTGAAAAACTGAAACCATAAGCAGGGTAATATATGTGAGAGGAATATATTACATATAATTCTTTTTAGAGACGTTAATATGCGGGTTAAAAAGAAAATCAATACCGTAACTCTCATAGAATCGGCTGTAGAAGTTTTTAAAAATTTTTGCTTAAAACTCGATTTTCACATTTTTCAAAATTTGCGCTCTTCAATTTTACAATTTGGGGGTCTCGTATTTTTCCTATATTCTAGCGATTGAAATACATCATTTGAAAAAAAAAAGTTTTCAGTTTCCAATTTTACCGATTTTCCCAAATTTTAGCCCCCCAATTATATCAAAACTTTTCTAATTTTATATTTTCCCCATATTCTGGAAACCTTAGTGTACGGGCTACAAAGAAAAGCAATACCATAACTCATATAGAACCAGCTGTGGAATTTTTTTTATATTTTTTCTTTAAAATTGATTTTTACATTTTTCAAAATTTGGACTCTTTAATTTTTAAAATTCTGAGGATTTTATTATTTTCTTATGACCTCACGAAGAAAATACGTCTGATTGGAAAAAAAAATAATATCTCTCTAGCTGCTATAGAACAACGGCCTGTACGATTTTATTTTATATATGTATATACTGTCTTGCTAATACAGTTTTTATTCGTAGGAATTCATTAGTAGCCATATGGTATCGCGCTATGCCAAAAGAAATTCCTTAAAGGGTCTAGCCGGTTAAGGGGAGTAAAAGTACTTTTGAACCAAACTTTATAAAAAAAATATATACATCTAGAGCATGAATAAAGTAAATTATGCTGAAAGTTTCAGACCCCTAGTCCCACAGGGGACTGCTGTAATCACTATTTTGTGATTTTCGGGTTTTTTACGATATCTCAGCCATTTTTCCATCGATTTTAAAAATTCTTGTTGGAGGTTAAAAATAATAAAAAGTTCTCTAACCGTGAATTTTTTTTGTTGATTTTTAGACGTTAAATTCAAATTTTTAGAAACGTTCAAAATTTTTAAAATATCTTAAAAAAAAGTATTTTAAATACTCAGTAACGACGAAAAAAATACATTGTACTGTAGTGTAAACTATCTACTGAAATTTTCTCAGATTTTTAAAAGTGGTAGAAGTGGTTCAAAAAAAATAAGAACATGCATTTTTGACTGAAAAACCTTCGGAAATTCAAATAATAACAACTGAATAGATATATGTTACGTATTGGAAGATAACAAGTTTTCCTGAATTTTTTCAGATTGTTAGAATAAAAAAAGTACAAAGATTCTGAATTTAAAATTCCCATAATAGCAAATTAAGTAACATAACGACAAATTATGCGACTTAATTTTATAGTTTGCTTCCAGGTTGAAGTTTCAGAGGGGTTTCAGTCAAAAATGCATGTTTTCTTTTTTTTGGACTTGTCTTATCTGTTCTGGAAATCCGAAAAAATTCAGAAAAACATTTTATTATAATATACGTAACATATATCTATTTCGTTGTTAGTTGAATTTCAAGAGGTTTTTCAGCCAAAAATAGATGATTTTATTTATTTTTTGATTTGTTCCACTTGTTCCACCCGTTCCAAAAATCTAAAAATATTCAGGGAAACTTGTTATCTTCAAATACGTAACATATATCTATTCCGTTGTTATTATTTGAATTTCCGGAGGGTTTTCAGCCAAAAATGCATGTTTTTATTTTTTTTGAACCTCTTCTACCACTTTTAAAAATCTGAGAAAATTTCAGTAGATAGTTTACACTACAATACAATGTATTTTTTTCGTCGTTACTGAGTATTTAAAATACTTTTTTTAAGACATTTTAAAAATTTGAATTTAACGTTTAAAAATCTAAAAAAAAAATCACCGTTATATAACTTTCCATTATCTTTAACCTCTAACAAGAATTTTTAAAATCGATGGAAAAATGACTGAGATATCGTAAAAAACCCGAAAATCACAAAATGGTGACTACAGCAGCTCCCTATGGGACTAGAGGTCTGAAACTTTCAGCATCATCTACTTTATTCGTGCCCTAGATGTATATATTTTTTTTTATAAAGTTTGGTTCAAGAGCACCTTTACCCCCCTTAACCGGCTAGATCCTTTAATATTCCTCCCTTTTATTTAAGTGCTATCTTCGTTCTTTTATTTTATTTTCCTATCTTCTTATGTCTTCATTGCTACTATTACTAATCGTGTTTGTGTCTGAATAACCTACTTTAATTTCTCTTGGACACATGGGTTATAATGCCCTTTGTTGTTAAGCCCGAAAAAAAGAGGAAGATTATTTTTAAAAATTACTTTATGCACTAATTTTGTAAATTTTTCCTCCCGTGCAGACTTTTTCTCATATATGAAAAATTTATTCAAGAAATTTCTTTTTGCAGCGGTTTTATTCAATTGTAAAGCACGTATCGGTTTATTTATTCAGTATAGAGATATCATTTCAATCTTTCTTGCAATTTTGCGACATTGCGAACATTTTTTTGATTTACGTTTTTTCTTCGTAACTTTTTGTTTTATAATTTATAAAAATGGCTAATTAAATAATGATTCATTTCTCTATATAATGTTCAATATACTTGTTTTTGGAAATTTTTGTAAACATTTCCTCATAACTCATCTTAGTAAAACTATACTAATAAAGTTTCAGGAAGTGCTGTTCCTCAAAGACTTCCCCTGGACACATATTTCTGTATAATATAGTAAAACTGTTTTTTGTGTTTTTTACCAATAACGAATTCTACTAAAAATCATCAAAAATGCAAACAACAAAATTTGACGGGGTTATTTTATTTTTTCACTTTCTCCATTTAAGCTGTGTTGTACAGGTGTTTTTCGAACGATCTCAAGGCTACTTAAGCACTGACGGCGATAAGTTGATGGATTCATTATAACGCATTCCTCTACTTCTATTGACAAATTTTTGACAGTTTACAATACCGCTCTTTTTTCTTACATGACTCATTCCTATTCTTAATTTTGACTGCTTTAATCTCTCTATTTTCAGCTATCTCTTTTTATAATAACAGAAAATCGAAATAAACCTGCAAGGGAAGAAGCATAGCCAATGGGAGCTTGCAGTTTTATTTCGATTTTCTGTTATTATTTCTTTAAAAAATTTAGTAGAAAAAAAGTGGCGCATTTTAAAAAAGGAAGTTATGCTGCCTCACTCTGTACAAGGAATGGGCCAAAACAACTGCAACTACCCTGTGTACAGAGTATGGACGTTATCTAGCGGGGAAAAAAAATGAGTGATACATGAAGTTCATTCTTGTTGTTCCGTTGGAAAAAGAATGAACTTCATATTTCACAATTGTCTGACCGCTGGATAATGTTCATACTCCGTACGGAGAGTAGTTGCAGTTATTTCGGCCCACCCTTTGTATACTATATATTCATTAAACTAAATAATTTTCGGAGATGTATTTTTAAGTTGATAATTTTTATATGCTTTAAGACGTTTAGCTTAAAAAATGATTATAATAAACGTAACGATGAATTTTCTTATACATAGAAGCGAAGTACTGCAAATTGGAGATGAAATCTTGACTGTTAACGATTGTCCTCTGACCGGTGTAACTAGTGATCCTCAACCATTACATAAAGTTCCTGGTATAACGCTGGGCACCGTTGTGTTACAAATTGAATACGGCGTCACTAACAGATCAACTTCTAACGACGATATCATTTCCATCGCTCTGAACAAGTATAGTCATAATAAGAACCTCGGAATCGTTCTAACCGGTGAGCAGGATTTTTTAATTTAAATAATTATCTCTTCGATATAATTAATATTTTTCAGGTAGACTTTTTCATGCTGCACGCGATGCAATCAATCGTAAGTATTCTTCTCGTCACCTTTGTCGCATGGCTCCTCCACAAGGTTACCGTTTTTCTTTTTTCTTTTTTTTTTCATAGCGATTTCTATTCTTTGCAAACTTATCTAAAATTGGACATATAGCGCAGGACACTCTATCTTACTCGACTGTATTAAGATTAAATGATCCGCGGATTGCCACACAAGGGCTTTAGCCCAACTGTGTTCAACATCTACTTCATCAATATTGCTTCCATACCTCTAAGTTCTCCTTCCCTTTTTTACGTCGATGATATCCTCGTCTACTCCTCCCATCGTCATATTTCCGTCGCTAGCTGCCAGCTCAAAAATTCTTTAATACCATTAAAAAATTCTCTATTAAATATCCATCTTCACTCAGACACGATAACGGCTATGTTTGCTGATGACACGGCGATCTTATCAAGCCATCAGGACAACGTCGTAGCAACAGAATATATTCAAAAGCATCTACTTGATGTAGAAAGGTGGATGAAGCTTTGGAAAGTGAACGTCAATGGATCAAAATCTAGGCAGGTCATATTTACTTTAAATAAGGGAAGAAACCAACCAATCAGGCTGAACGGACAAGCGATTCCGGAATCGAATACCGTGAAATATCTCGGGCTGCACCTTGATAAAGGACTCACATGGAAAGATCATGTGGCTGCCAAACGTAAGCAGCTTGATATAGTATACCGAGGCATGCAATGGTTAATGGGCAAACATTCGCCATTATCCCACGCGAATAAATTACTGCTCTATAATTCCATTCTGAAGCCTATATGGCTATATGGAATCCAAGTCTGGGGCACAGCGAGCAACTCAAACATAGCCATCATTCAAAGATTCCAGTCAAAAGTTCTGAGAAACATTGTGGCGGCCCCATGGTTCGTTCGAAACGATGATATACATACCGATCTACACGCTCCAACAATCAAAGAAGAAATCAGCAGCGCTGCCAGAAGACATCTGTATCGACTGGAAAATCACATCAATCCGCTAGTCAAAAACGTACTGCAGAATAACTTTCTCTTCAGAAGACTAAAAAGACTCAGTCAACTCCAGCTAGTAGAACGGCCGTAGGCGTATAGCTATTTTCTATAACATTCAATAAACTACTTCATCATCAGGAATAGCGACCACTGGGAAGCGTTCCGGAATAGCGTATCTATATAAATGATCAGTGCTACTTATTACTCAATTGAGTAGATTGTACGCAACTTAAAAAAAAAAAAAAAAAAAAAAAAAAAATATCCATCTTTCAATTTCGTCTATTAAATCCTCTGTTGTTGTATTTACTCTCCGTCCTTTTAATCCCTCTCTAATTAGTCTCGTCATAAATAACGATGCGATCCCTTTTTCTTCCTCTTTCCGCTATTTAGGAATTTTTCTGAACAGTCGCCTTTCGTTCCATAACCATATCAATCATCTCGACCTGTCTTCCCTCAAAAGGCTCATCCTGATGAAAGTCTCTTTCCCATACTAGTTGGGGCGGAAACCCATGCATTCTACCAATGTTTTACAAATCCTTTATTCGTTCTATCCTTGATTATTGTTGTTTTATTTATGGAAATTCCTCTAGATCTTTACTCTCCAAACTCGACCGTGTCCAAAATGTTCGTCTTCGTATTTGTCTGGGAACTAGGAAGTCTACTCCCTATCCCCGCTTTGCATGCTGAATTACTCATCCTTCCTCTTTTCGTTCGAAGGTCTTGTGTAGGTTACCGCTTTTTAATCAAACGTCTGTCTATTTCTTCTTCTTCCCTTGTTAATTCCTATTCTTATATCCATTGCAACTGACGATTTGCTATCAACGAAATTTCAATACTATCATTTCCACCCGTTTTTCTCAGTTTTCTCCGTATATTTATTCACACAATAAGTTTCCATATTTTTTTTTCAATTTTTCCACACACCTACATCCTATTAATTGCCTATTCTTAACTTGCCCTACCAAACCTTTCCTTCATTATGTTATCAAATTAGAGTTTTTAAGTACTTTTGGCTCTCTTTTCCCTAATCACTTTGCAAATCTTCACTGACAGTTCAAAATGACCCAATGGGTTGGCTCAGCCTTCTTTTGTCCTTCTGTTAATTATTCTGAAACCTTCAAACTTCCTTCCTTCAGTTCAGTTTTCTATGCCGAGTCTACTGCTATCCTACTTACACAGTCCTTTTTATTGCTTATTCCCTAGTTTCTCATGAAATCCTTATTATATCAGATTCCCACAGTGTCCTACAAGTCATCTCCTCTTCTTTTCCTTCTCCCTCTGTTGATTACGTAATCCTTCTCATACATCTATAATATTTTCCTTTCTCACTCCATCCAAACTAACCTACTGTAGATCCCTGGCCACTCTGAAGTCAAAGGTAACGACTCAGCCGATATATTAGCTAATTCATCCTCTTCTACCGGTAAATTTTTTCATCTCACAATATTAATCTCCTCTCCACTTCAACTCATTACGAACTATGATTAAACTCCTATTTTTCCTCATTCTCAAATCCGGATTCCTTTTATCTCTTTATCCAGCATAATCTACTGTCTTATCCCTGCTTTTTCAATTTCCCCTCCATGCGGCGTTCAACTCTCTCTGCAATCTGTCGCCTACGCTTTGGGCACAGTTTGCTTCCTGTTTCCTTATTTCGCTTCTATCTAGTCACCTCTCTTCTCCGTCACCTACACCTTTCTCTCGCAACTTTATAGGTGACGCGAATCAAATTTTGTTTGAGTGCACCTATATTGCTTCCGAACGTTCTTCCTTTTATTCTTCTCTTCGGTCAATTGGTCTTCTTCCAACTACGTATTATGCATCTTTTGTTCTCTCCTTACCATCATCTTTGATCATTCCAGCACTTGAGTCTTTTCTATCCTCCATATCTAATCGCATAAATATTTGATTCCGCTTCTCATCCATTTTCCTCTTTTTGGGCCATATAACAAAGACTTTAGAACCCTGAAGTTGAAGTCAGACGTAGAATCGGAAATGCTAAAACAATTCTGAAGAAGCTGGGAAATTCATTGACGAATCGGTCGATTAATTTGAAAACCAGGCAAAGGATGCTTGTGTATGCTACGTATATTCAGTTCTGTTGTATGGTGCGGAAACGATAACATACACAGCTAAAATGATTAATCATTTGAACGCTTGTAAGATATTGCAATTGGCCAAGACTGAACGAAATGTAGTCGAAACAATACAGAAACGCCAGATAAAATCATTCGCGCACGTTATACGAGGAAAGAAATACAACGTATTAAAACTTATTATACAAGGACAAATTGAAGGTCGAAGAGGTCCAGAGAGAAGGAAGATGTCATGGTTAAGTAACATACATCAATGGACTGGGATAAAAAAAAAAACAGTGGAAGATCTAATGGGAGCTGCAGAAGGGCGAAAAATTTGAAAATTTGAAATACCAAGGATCTTCTACGCGCAGTCATGCGTAAGACGCAAGAAGAAGAAGAAATAAAAAAAAAAAAAAATTCAGTGAAACTAATGGATATAAGAACAGGACTGAAATCAAAGAACGCGTGAAGGGTAGAAAAAATTAGATTTTTCATCCTGGGAGCCTATTATAGTTTTTTTTAGGATCAAATTAGATTCTATAGGCGAAGAGCTAAGTTTTAAGTTTTGTTAAAGTTTTCAAATTTAAATATTTTATTTACCAAAGCTGATGTTAGAACGTGCCGTATTTGGTTCGTAATTTTTAATTTGCTTACGTGAAAATCATGATAATAAAATACTACCCGTTCCAGCCATTTTAAATATTTACGCTTATAACCAAATTCAAAAATAATTTAAAAGCATCGCGCGTTTGTAACATAATTTCTTAAAATGTTTAATTCCATAAAATACATTAGTAATTTTTCTTGCAATTTTTTTGGACATACTCTGTAAACGTTTAATGAAATCAAAGTTGGATTACGGTTGATTTTTTTTGTCGTTCAGTGTTTGAATCCCCCAGATATTTCAAACTGCGTACTGCTCTCATTTCAATACGTTCTTTTAATTGCATTTTTCTGAAAAATTATACCAAAGTGAATGGAAATTTAGATTATTTTAAAAATTCACATAAACGTCATTCACCCGTGCACACTAATGTGTGTACATCTTCCTTGATTTCATTAAGATGAACTGGCCAATTTTATTCCTGTTTTTTCCAATGGAGCTGGGTTTAAAGTCGAATAGAACTTCATTTGAATATGCTGTTATAATTTCAGATGTAACGGCTGAAAAAAGTTCAAAGTACAATCGGAGACGTCAATCTTTACCGGCAAGCTTTTAGGTAAAGCGTGTTCGACTATGTTTTAAATATTTTTTCACAGCAATATGGCCAATTTACTGTGTTCTCAGATAGTGCCTTGACCTTTGAAAGCTATCAGTCAGAACAGTTTTGATTGTATACCCTTTTTTTAGATATTTCGTGATACGGCAGCGTGATGCGACTTTAATTCCGGCAATTGTAATATTGCGACATGGTCGATGTTGCAGCAAAAGCCTCTGCGTTTAATGAAGTTTCGTTTCATTCCGTCTACCGTTTCGTAGAGTTGATTAACGGAGACACGTAATAGAACAGACGGGTGAAGTGTATTCCCACAGGGTAGTTCCGGTTTTTAGAAATAGTTCATGTTATTTCGTGATAAGCTTCGCTATCTGATATTTCCCGGTTTCATCAAATTCCTCCCGGGCTCTCTAATAAGTATGCTCTTTTATGTCACAGCAGCGTCTGTAGATTTTGCGCGCAAATCATTTCAGATATTGAGAATTTTCTTAAGGTCGACTCATCTTTGCAGTCACTACGGCAGTACTTCAGAATTACCCTCTTTACTGAACTAATATCTGCTAATATATTTCTACCTTACAATATAATAAACTATTTATTACTTCGCTAGGGTGGATGAGCTAATTTAAATGTTTACTTTATAAAAATATTGCACAATGTAACAAGGAAGTATTGTTTAGTTTTTGTTGTTTTCTTACTCTTCAAGTTTTGTTTTTTATTACTTTTATTTTATTCGCCTATTCTTTTGCAAAAGTTTTGAACACAATAGTTTAAGAGATAGCTTTAAGTTGATGGCCAAAAATTTACACCGAACCACAAAAAAAAAAGAAAAAAAAAACAAAAAAAAAACAAATCATTCTCAATCAAAAATGGGCTGAATAATATTTCGAAATAATCGTTAAAAAATGTGCGAAAAAACACACCCAAAAAACTTTGAAAACTAAAGTACGTTTTAACCTAAAGTTCTTCTCATACAAAAGGCCCCAATTTTTCTTAGTGTCAGCGTTGCGATAAATTCGCGCCTAAATTTATAAATTTAATATATTTATCCCAAAAAAATTAAAGGCCGTTACAAATTTTTACAGATTACAGAGGATTTATAATAATATCCAGTATTAAAGCAGGCTCGGTGGCAGATCGCTGCGGAGCTTTATCTTCCGGCGATACGATTTTGTCGGTGAACAGTCAAGCTGTCTCCAACTGTCCGGTTCAAGATGTCACAAAAATGCTTGAAGAAGAATTGGACAGCGTAGTGTTGGAAGTGAAAAAAGTCGGCAGCGGTTTCGACAGTTCCATAAGTAAGAATAAATCGAACCATAGCGCGCGAATAAGTTTAATTATTAGTTGTTAATTAGATATTTCTCGGCATTTTTTGTGTAAACATCGCAATTGCCTCTAACTACCATACAAAAAGTTATTCTGATTTACACTTGGGCGGTATCTTTTGGATTTCGAAAACATAAATTTTTTTTTTTTGAGAGGGATAAAGGTTAAACCTAATGCCGTTGATCTTAGTCGGTAGTCCTGGAAAAACCGTCATCGGAAAAGCAATATAGATAAGGAAAGTTATTTTTATTGAAAATGGAATGAAAGGCGGGTGAATTATGCGCATCGGTACTAATAGGCCCCTTGCAACCTAAAAGAAAAATGTTCCCAGTGTTTTATATACTTTTAAATGTAACGTATACATTTTGTTAGTTAATAGAAATAATGAAAAATTTAAAACGCATAAATTTATTTTCGATGTTTTTTTTTATTTATGTTTATAGTTTTTCATTATTCTTATTAATACTTTTATCCGCTTATTAGTTAAATATATGTAATATTAAATAAAATAAAACTTGGTAATTTACGTGGCGTAACTGGTGTGTATTTCGGAGCTCTATTTATATCTCCAGAAACAGTGAAATTCGTGTCGCCGTTGTAATATGCAAATTTCGTTTTGTTCGATAATGTTCATCGTTTGTTTAATTAATTAAATGTATAAAACAGATTCATCGTGCGCCTATTACAATCCGAATTTTTATCTGATACATGTACATGCGCATACTTTCCTGCCTTTCTTCGTATTAAACTGGGCCATTTTCCATTATTACGAATCAAACTTAGATTTACGAATGAAAGTCGATTAAAATTGTATATAGAACTCTTGCGCGAAATTACTTAAAAATAATCGGTTTTCTAGATAAAGCTAAAAAAAGAAAGAAAGAAAAAAAAAAGTAGTAAGAATTAACAAATTTTTAATTTTTGGTTGCAAATCATCCCATATCTCATTTTACCGTGTCGATGACAGCCTTAAAAAGAGGGTACGGGGGGTTTAGAGCCGCTCCTGCTCTCTCAACAAATTTCCCAAATATATACATATATAATGAAAATTATAAAATTCGTTTTGTTTTCGTTTTATTTTTTTAATTGCGTGATTTTTTACTAATGATTTAAATATAAAACATATCGCGAAGTTTCGCTACGAAGTTTTAAAAAATCAGTAAATAAAATCCAAAATCCAGTTAGAAGATAAAATTTATTCATTTTCATTAAGTTCCGATTTGTATACTTTCTTTTTAAAGAATATTAAAGAAATTGGCGCGATAAAATTTACCTCGTGGTGAAACTTTTATCGTTTGTTTTGAAACAGTTTTCGGTTAGCATTTTGCTATTTCAGCATAAATATCTTAAAGTGTTCTCTCAAAAGATTGCCTATTGAAAATCAAACTCGTTAGCGCATGGAAATAAATAATATTTGCAACATAATCGACACCATACATTCTAATAGCACGATAAAACAAATACTATTATTTATTACGCAACTGGTGAAATAGGAAGAGCTAAAAAAGTACGATATTGATCTTTTTAACTAAAAAAAAAAAAACAAAAAAAAAACTCGTCGAACGCAATTAATATATAGTCAATTAAATTAACGAGTTAAATAAATTCCGATCTATTGATTTCGACAGCATTAAGACAATGATTACGGAAGATTCGGTAAATATGCGAGAATTTAGAATTAATGAATATACACGCATCCGATCACCGCGAATGATTAATCCATTTACTAATGTAAAAATATAAAATGTACGAGCGACAGAAATAGAAGGATATGTAGCATTTTTAAGTCGTGAAAATTTTCAATTTTTAAGGTTTTCTAATTCTACATCATGTTTTACAAACTATCGGACTAAATTTTTCTACAATACTAGGGGACTGAGCTCGTTAGACGTTTTGCGGCCCAGCAGCTCTTCGGATATTTAATATAGTTTTAATTCGTGAATTTTTAAAAAAATTTATTTTCGTGAAAAAAATATGGTACGAATACATCCGTTAAAAAAAAAGAAAAAAGTTTCGATTAAAATATCTCAAATAATAAAACTGTCGGCTGCCCCGGTAATGCGACAGAAATATATTAAATTTAATTTTTTGTTTATTAATCGTACTTGTTTGTTGAAATTTATATTTCAATGGTAATTGGCGCTGATAGTATTTTCGATGGATCTCCTGTTTTAGAATAAACTTTTATATCTATACTACTGTCGCTATTTGCTTTAAGCGTTAAAAGTTCGTAGTAGGTCGGATGTGATTTGTGGGACGATAATTTTCATGAAATTTTTTTTTTTTTTTTTTTTTTTTTTTTTAAAAACGTATATTTAAATTTTTACATTTTATAATCTTATATTTACGTCCGTCAAGCTTGCCCTTGTCGACGGAGTTCTTATTATTTATCTTATTCTAGGTTTTTAAAGTATATAAGCGCTCAATCATCCATCACTTTTATCCATCCATCCACTTCATTTACACATAGTTTCCTTTATTTAATTTTCCCTTTCGTTTATTTTATTATTTTGTTTATATTCTTTTCCATTTGTAACCACTTTCTAACACCCTCTTTCAGCTTCCTCTCCATTTTTTCCTTTATTATTTCTTCCGGCATTTTATTTAGCATTTGCGCCAACACATATTTAACCGTTTGCTCTCCATATTTTGTTCTGACTCTCGGGAGTTTATATCTGGGTCTATTTCTTAATTCTGTAGTTATCTCTATTCGTTTTTCTATCTTTGCTCTACTGTCTATTTTTAAGTGTTCCCAGAATTTTATACTTAAGTACAACCCTCTTACGCTTAATAAGTTTTCTATTTTTAAAGTCTCTTCTGAATTTACATAGTTTTTTGTTTTTTTTTTTCTTTTTTTACAACAAATACACAGACAGTAAGGGTAAACGCGGGTTAATATTTATGCAAAATGAAAAATTGAAAAGAAATTCACTAAACATTTAGATTAAAGTACACACAATAGCTTTCCCGTAACAAAAAATTTTTACATCATTTTAAAAAGTTACAGTTAAAACTTATCAAAAACAAAATACAAAATACTCTTCACGTTTAAAAGAAATAAAAGGACTATTCCGAACAACTTTGAACACAAAAGCAACAAATAGGGAAAGGAAATGAGAGATTTTTCAAAAAAGTGCCCTAAGACAGCGCCGCGGTAGCCTAGTGGTTAAGGTGCTTGGCTACCAAATCAGAGGTCACGGGTTGGAGACTTGTCTCGTTCCGGATCCAGGTCGCTCCCAGGTATATACCTAATCTGAAATTGAATATTAGTTATACCGGAGAATTATCTGGGAAAGTAAAGGCGGATCATCCGAAAAGTAGAAAGAAACTGGCCCCAGTATTCTCATCAGATCCATTAGAACCTTAAGTACACATAGTGAACCTTAACTTCATAATCCATGATACCTTATCAGTGGTAAGGGACTTGCTTTTCTTACTTTACTTTACTAATTAAGAGGAAGCGCGGTAGCCTAGTGGTTAAGGTGCTTGGCTACCAAACAGGAGGTATCATGGATTTTCGCGAGTTATCTCAGTTCGAATACAAGTCGCTCCCAGGTATTTACCTAATTTGAAATTTAATTTGGTACCAGAGAAACTGGGAAGGTAAAGGCGGATTCCAAATAGAAAGGAACTGGCCCCAGTATTCCCCTTAGATCCACTAGGCTTAGTACCATTATGAAAAGCTTAACTGCACAATCCCTGACGTCCTGTCAAAGAAACGGGTCTTGCTTTACTTACAAACTAAGAAAGGAATAAATATTATAAACGAGTATATTAGTTGAATTTAAAGTACTGAGTGGCATTTTGCTCTCTTAAATTTGAAATTTCTGAAAATTTTGAAATTTTTCCATGTCTTGCAGCTTTATAATATATATATTAAAATTCGGTCATTTTGGCCTCGCAATGGGCTGGGCCGCTTGACCCCTCTTGCTTACATTTCTGGTTTTTTTTTCTTCTGTACTTTGTATAAAATGATCAAAATTTACAACGTAATTCTAAATCGGTTCATATGAATATAATAACATAATCACAAAAAATCTTATAAAATATAACAAACGTTACACAAAATTGGGATATTTTTTGTGATATTTTTCGTTACATAAAATTGGGACATTTTTTCTAATGGGGGATAGCCTAAGAATACGTTGTAATTAATATATATATATAAATAAGTTGTCAAAATTTGTGGTACAGTTCAGTTCAGAAATATCAGGCATCTAAATTACACACTTTAAGAGATTGACAGCTAGCGGATTAATGTTGCAGTCGCTGATTAATGTGCCACCGACAGTTTTGATAATTTCCTCATCCGTGGGCATTTAAAGATCCTTATATCCCGATGTGTTTTGGATCTCGATATTTATTCATTTGTTTCGTTTATTTTTCCTTTAATTCGCTTATCAAAAATTCATAACCGTAGCCTATTACAAAATAATTAAAGAAATGACGTTTGGTTAATGAGAAATGCGGGCGAATACGACAAGTGAGGTGGAATTTTGTAACTAGATTAAAAATTTTTAGCACGTTAATTCGCGACGACGTAAGGTCGGCCATGTCAGAGAAATTATTCCGGTTTTCCGTTGACTGTGAAGGGTTTTAGAGCTAGGTTCAAGAAGTTGCGATATAGAATTTTTGTTGTTCTGCCTTTTGCCCCGGCATCTAAACTATGCGGCCACTTTCAACTAGTTCACCAAATAAAGGTTCCCCTTTTTTTTAAGAGGTTTCGTTTTGGTCTTTATAACTAGGTTGAAGTTCTTCACGATTTCACTGGTTTTTGTCTCTGGTCGTTCGTCTTACTCAGGCCGTTCTTGCTGCTTCCCATACATCTTAAAAGACATGGGAATTTGACTTTGTTTTCCATATTTTTCCTAATCAAGTGAACAGTATATGATATCGGATATCCTTTTCTGTCTTAGATAAATAGAATACATACGATAATACAAACCGGAAATGACGTATAAAAATAGTATATTATACAAAAATACAGAAAGAAATATCGTACATAAAATCGCCAAAAAATGAAAAGAAAAAATTGATAATCTAAATGGTACGGCTGAGAAGTGACGTAAAATACGAACATTAAAAAGCGAACGAAGAGCATGACATAAATAGCAGCGAAAGCGGAAGTAGTTTCAAGACAGTACCATAATACGAGTGGGTCACGATTGATGTGGGCGATCGATAATTATGTAGATGAAGTTGTCTGGGTAATAAAAGAAAAGAAAAAAAAAAAAAAGTCTGACGATAATTGCCAAGACGAAGTGATTTTTAAAGCTGAGAAATTCGGATGAAAAGGATCGGCCGATAAAAATTATAGTATAAGCACCGTTAACGATTATATTCGAATTAATTTTACTTTGTTTCATTCTTAGCCGAAAACGGAAGTGATAACGTGGAATACACAGTAGAACTGAATAAACAAGGCGGGACTTTAGGTATCACCATCACTGGATCGGATAATAGTCCGCGGCAAATACTCATATCGGCTGTAATACCAGGTATTATTACGCATAATGTACATATATATATGTTTCTTTTTTCTTTTTTTTTAAATAATTTGCGGGCCCCACAAAACACTAGCCCGTCTGTTGGTTCCCAACATAATTATATCGTTTATTCGTATCAACTTAAATAATACCTCCTATTACAGCAAAAAAAAAAAAAAATCCTATATATTAATTTATATATTACTATAATACAATGTATTTTACACAATACCCTAACTTCTACTACCACCACACTCTTATTAATTTATCGTTTATGTTACAATATACTGAAATAATGTCTTCTATTACAATATCTTAATTTATTAATTTATATATTACAATAATACAATAGAATTTACACTACATACTAACTTGTCTCTCATTAGCAACTTAAATCTGGAGATAGTAACCAATCTGATGGCAAAGTAGGCAAAGTTATAACCGGAGAAAGGTCAAGTAAGGAAAAAGAAAAAGAAAATCCACTGTGGTTATTATTGTGATTCTCTTTTTGTTATTATTTCTATTACTCTTTATACCACGCTATCAACCAGATTTTCACCTTGTTTTTCCGTCTCTCCAAATTTTTTTCATCTTGAATTTCGGTATCTTCCCCTTTAATTTTATTAATACCTCTTCCTCTACATAATCTATTTTACTTTTATTCCCCCTAGATCGTATATAGCAAGTTTTCATCATAATTTATTGTCCTGTACGTTCTTGTTCTAGTTGGTAACTCCCTATTTTCGATTTTAGCACTCGGTAATTTGCTGTAATAATATAACATTTTTGGTGACATTTCGTTATTTTTGTTTCACCAAGTGATGTTAAATGCGTCTTGCTCTCGTTGCGTAAGACCAGTTTTAAACATTTTTCTTTACAATTTGTTAATTGTCCTCATTTCTGTAATTTTTGCCCCGTCCCAAATTCCGATTCCCCGTATTTAATTTTGGATATTATTACTACTTCGAAATATAATAACCTTAGGCTTTTCTATGTCACACCTTGTTTTAATTTATATAGTGCAAGAGTGTAGTTTACCTGACTTTCCCCCCGCAATATTGTCAATGTAGTTTCTCCGTGTTACACCTTTATCTAATGTTACCCCAAGATATTTAAATTCACTGACATTTTCTAACTTTCCACAACCACATATTTCCTTACTGTGTGGAGGCACCTCACAGTATTATGTAAAATTAATTTAGGAACAAACGTTCCAAACCGGCTCGGCGTTCTTATATGCAGCACTTTTGTTTTTTTAGCATTATAATTAATAATTTTTTGTAATGTATCTATTTGTATACATTATTTAGATCTTCTGGTAACAATTTTTCAGCACATCCTATATCACAGTGTTCAATAACTAGTGCAATATCATCTGCATAAATATACACTTTAGAGTTTTTTACATATCGGTAGAGCGAATTGGTATATATCAAAAAAAGTATTGGTGACAATATTGTCCTTTGTTCAACTCCGTAATTCATTATTTCTTTCCTGCTACGTTCATTGTCGATCTTTACTAAAAATCCCCCTTATGTAACTCCAAAACCATTTTAGGTACCTCCCTTTTACACCCATTTTGCTCATGTTCTCAATTAGTATTTCTTGGTCCACTAGGTCGAAAGTTTTAGGGAGGTCTAAACAAAGCTAAAAGAAATTGTTTACCCACTGCTAATCCTTTATTAATATCTGAAATTAGTGGTCTAAGCAGTAATGTCTTTGATTTTCCCTCTCTAAAACCAAACTGATTACTATTTATCAGCTTATTTCCCTCTAAGTAAGTTTTGAAATATTTTCCCACGTACTGCTCAATTATTTTTGCTACAACTGAAATTAATGTAATCGGTGTCTGTAGTTTTCATACTGTTTTCTATCTCCACATTTATAAATTGGCCGTACCATACCAATTTTTAACTCTCTGGGAAATATTCCTTTTTTCAAATCATTTTTGTTAACAGTGGGGTTAAAATTTTTTTAATTCATTGCGTAAGAAATTTGTAGTTCTTTAAGGCAACTTTTACCATTCCAAATTAATATTGATATTAAGTATATTTTTCTATTGACGTTATCCGTCAAATACAGAATTCACAATTATTCACAATAATTCACATTTCATAAAAAGTATAAATCGACATGATATTCATTATCACATACGTGTGACCTCGAAACCTGTTGGTTTATACTCGTAAAATTTCTATTTTTGCACATTTATACATAGTAATTGCAGTGGCGGATCCACAGGGGAGGTGATAGGGTACGAACCAAAACCTCGATGAAAAAATTGATTACAACAGAGAAACAATTTACATTATAAAAGTTTTGAATAAATATTACCTATAGATTTAATTATAACCAATATTTAATAATGTTTTCTAGTAAAACTATTAATGTCGCGTTTTATTCTGTTTTAAACGCAACTGTCGTCGACCATTTGTGTATTTCTTATTTATTTTTAATTTTTATTTTACAATGTAAATGAAAATAATTCAATGAGAAGTATACATATTTTTTTTACCCGCTCACGGACAAAGAATTCGGTTCGGATTACTAACAAAAAGAAAAGAAGTAAAGTCTAATAAATAAAAATACTATCTTTCTATTCTATCTGGTAACTTACCATTCAAATTCTAAACTACCATTTTAGCTACAATTTTATAATTTTTTTATTTTTCACTACTATAAATAAAACAAAAGTTAAATTAAAAATGGTAATAATTATGTATTTTTAGAGCATTTTTAAATTTCTAAAGAGCTAGTCGTTATTTGATTTTCTTTATGAAATACAAGGGGTATGTTATTTCTCAAATCTACTGTCTACCGTAGAAGATTTTACGTAATTATATAATTTCCCTCCCCAAAATGTGTCTCTGCATCCGCCCCTGGTAACTGTGCTGAAAATTATGCCTCTAATCTATACATTAATGAGGACTAAGTTTTTTACTCGGTAGTGTAACTACGTACATTGTAACGAAATTGTTCAAGTATAAATTATTCATTCATTTGTTCAATGTAAATTACACGAATTCCATTTTTATGCTTAATTTATTTATGTTTATAAGCGCACACATTCTCTGATCCATTCTTTGCAGTTCAGAAATTCTCTTAGGCACTAGAAAAAAGTTGATTAAGACGTTAGTTTTCCCAGTTGTACTGTATGCGGCAGACACTTGGACAATAAACGAAAAAAGATAAACGGAGAATCGACGCTTTCGAGAAATGGGTATGGTCGAGAGTCAAATACCAAGGAAGCACACGCAACACTAATTCCACCGTAATCAAATCAGCGAGCCAAATAGGCTGAGTGCCATTCTCGAGTTATTCGATCACAAGGGACGACAGTTTGGAAAAGACGGTGTTGTTGGGTAAAAAGTCAAAAACAACAGGAAAGGGGTGACCACCTTTACGATGTGGGATAGCGCCATAAAAAAAAAATCAACTGAGTACGATTAAAGGGTGTGATGTTGGCGGCCAGAAACCGAAAAGAATGAAGATGTGTATTTGTCACGGATCACAACAATAAGATTGATTAAGACGAAGAAGAAAAAGACACGCATACATTGTCGATATATAGTATTTAAAATCAGTTGTGTACCCAGAGGCAGCTTGGAAGTTCGACTCCTCCCCATAGTTACGGTTTTTATAAATGTTTTAAAAAATACAGCAATATAATATTTTCTTTTTTTATAAAATACCAATACAAAAAAATATAATTATAGAGACTAACATTACAACAGTGTGTTCTTATAATACGATGTAAACGTCCAAATAAGAATCTTTACATTTTACTGTCGTATTTTTTTGTTTTCATCATACGCAGATTATTTTCATGTATTCTTCTAGCTATTCTCCTATCATAAATTATTTTCACGTCACTGTTCTCTATCAATTCTTTCGGTGCATACTTATAATATGGTATTTTATTTCATCATTTTGTGAAAAAAATTATTATTGTGGAAATTTAAGTTATTAACATTGGCCATTATTATTAAATTATTGTTCTTTATTTCACTTTATTCATAATGAAATATACCTTTTCTCTTTTATATCACAGCAAATACATTGTATATACGAAATTAAAAAAAAATACATATGGGTATAAGTAATAACTTTTACAAACATTGTCGTAAAAGAAAAATAATAAGTTAACTTAAAACTTATTTAAAATAATATCACTTACAGGAAGTAAAAACATTAGTGTATGCCGACTAGTTTTGGTTTTATAAAACCTCGTAATCAACTATTAATAAATTAAAATTATAAGAACGCTTTTTTTATTATTCCAGAATTTTAAGACTTTGAAAAACCAAAACTAGGTAACGTATATTTTAATGATTTTGTAAAAATAAGTAGTGTTTTACTGTGTATATAACATAATTTCGAAAAAATGAAATAACACAGCTGAGTATTAAAAAAAAAAAATCGTTAACTAATTTAAATATATATTAAAAGTCTCCCCTTATATATTTAATATACAAAACAAACAACTGTTATTTTTCGGCACAAGTAAAAATCAACCTATTCAGCTACATGTAATACCATCAAGACCGGCTATGTATAATTTATTTAATAATCCTTCACACTTGATTGGAGTACAATTATGTGCGTTTTCTTCAGGAGGACTGGCTGAAAGAACTGGCGCGTTACATGTTGGCGACAGAGTTCTAGCAATCGATAACAATGATACCAGCTGTGTGCTCCTATCGCAGGCCATAGGTTACTTACAGAATGCGAAAGAAAAAGTATTCATAAAGGTGTCAAGATCGCCGTTGAACTCGCAAATTACAACTGGTAAAAAAATATGCTCAATTTTATTAAATATTACGTTTAACTTTCGACTTTTATTACTTACTGCGCAGTATATATATATACTAAATAAAAAAAAAAAAAAAAATATGAGTAAATTTTAAAAAAAAACTAGTATGTCATTTCGCCGACGACTATAAAAGGTGTAGAGAAAGCATACCCAATTAATTCGTTTTAATTTAATTTCCTTAAATATTTTTATCCTATTTTTTTTTTTTTTTTTTTTTTTTATTTTTACTTAATATTCTAATTGATTTCATCTTGTCTATATGGGCATTAACCCAGTGCAAAAGATTCTTCTTCAAAGTGTTATACGATTCGAAAGTGCTTTTAGGCGGTCTGCACTAAAACTACGCCATTCAATTAGAATATATTGCACTGACGCGTAAAAAAAAATCTCAATTTGATGGACGTGCAAAAATTATTTTCTTTATTTTTAATGCATTAATAAATAAAAGCCCTTTTTTAAATTGTTTTTATAATATATCATTTTATTTTACAATGTTTAATTACATTTTTGGACGAATGAAAGCGTTAAAAAAAGAAGAAAACGCAAAAAAGTTATCTGTGCGAATGTTATACGAATAAGATTGAAAAAGGGAATGAAATTTGTTATACGAATAGGTAGGTAAAAGAGGGAGCACGAAATAAAATACCTCCAATTCTTTAGTAAAAAACCAAGTCCACTGTTGCAAGTATTCAAGATACTCGTTTTATAAAATTCGGTAGCCGTACTTTTCACAAATTCTTAGACAACATCGAGTATATTTCAATTTCACCATTAAACTACTGACTGTAAATAGAAGAAACTGATTAGTCTGTGTTTCTGAGTCAAATTGTGTCTAATTTCTTTTGCAGTTTCAATTGCCGATAAAGTCTGACCTTCAACGTTCTATGGGAAACGCTAAATTCTGTACGACACCACTTTTCGCATCTGACATCTGAGGGAATAAACGGGTATTTTGCTTGTAAACTATTATTGAACGTAGACTTCCGTTTCGGCATAGTTAGATAAAATCCCAAAACACGAAAAACTTTAAATCAGTTTACAACTATTACGCGAGTATCAAACAACTGAAGACAATAACAAATCGCGGCAAGCGCGCCTAATTATCAGCTAATGAATAAATGAAATGACGTAATCATGGTCATCATAATCAGTGGCTGCAGGCAGCGAATCGGCTGCCGTCGACGCGCTCCCGCATCCCTCGCGACCGGCCGCCCTTCTAATTTTTACGGGAAAACGGGACAATTCGAAGTTTTTTTCGGGGACACCAGGACGGCGAAGCAAAAAAGGGACGGTCCCGTTCAAAACGGGACGTATGGTGACGTTAGTTATAAGACTAGTTAAATTATTCTTGTTCTATTTATAATACATCAGTAAGAGTTGGAATAAATAATGAACAAACATTATCGCGAGACGAAGACCGATAGTATTTTTATTCGAAATGCAGTACGAAATACGTTAATATGTATGGTTCATTCATTAAAAATTACAATTTACCAGTAGATTACCTTATCCTGGAAATTAAGCGTTCAAATGTCGTGTTTCTTCTTTGCGCTTTATCAACTTCAGCTCACGAAGAAAACAAACTTCCATAATATCCAAATGTTTAATAATACGTACGTGTATGTGTATGTCGGAAAGCTTATTTCGTAGAATGCGAAAATTTGATTATTGGCAACTTGCCGAATTCTGATTTTCGGTGGCAACTACTTTATAATTCGCCTCTATGTCATTTCGGACTACAGTCATCTCTTCCTGTGTTTATCTTCTTCTTAAATTATGTTCATATCAGTAATCAGATTTTGAATGGCTTCGAAACTCTTGATTCGTAATAAACCCGCTTCGAAATTCCTTAAGAATACCGCGAAGAGATCCGATGTGAATTATTTTCATTTTTTTAACGAAGGCACCGTCGCCCACCTTTTTCAGATTACAACATTACATTCAACTCGTTTAGAAATTCCTATAGGTAATAGTCACGTGTTGTATATTTTTTCAAAGTTTGTCATCAATATTGCGGTTATACATTTAAACAATGGTGTATGTCGTCCTGTAGAACGGTGCGTGCAGTATTGCGCAGAAAATTTTCTTCATTACACACGATCAAGATACCTCGAGATGAAAACCCGACACATTTGGTTGTTGGCCTGCTCAAAATTCACATTTTTCCGGATAGACAAGCAGCACATCTTTTAGTTCATTTTAATTTCGGTCGTACCTTATGTAGTTCATTATTCGTTAATCGCCTAACCGTCGATCCGTTCATGTTCATCATCATCATCCCCATACTCGTCGGCGAGCGTAGGCGGTGATAATCTGTCGATCAGATTTTACGCTGCCTTGCGTCCGTCAGTAATTGTTGTAGGGAACACGTGTTGGTCCAGTTTTTAATATTTTGCAGCCACTCTGTTCTCCTTCTTCCAGGATTTCTCTTCCCTTCCATCTGTCCCTGTATGATAATCTGGAGTATTTCATCACACAATATATGGCCAAACTGTGTCACACATTTCTCCGTAGCTTTTTGTAAAAAACATCTTTGTTTGACATTTTGGCTGTCTAAGGTACCTCAAAATCTTCTCCGATGGAGTCACATTTCCATAGTCTCGTATATCTATATAATTGTTTTTCATTTAAATGCACATAGTCTCAATGCCGTACAACGAAATTGATTAAATATATAAAATATCGAAAAATCTCTCGTCTTGTATTAAGACTAAGTAATTGGTCACATAAGAGTTATTTCACATTATTGAAAGTTGTTCGAGCGTAATAATTACATTTTGCTTTAATTTCAGTATCCGTGTCTAGATTAACGATGACATAGCAACCAAGATCACTTTTCAATATTTCCATTGCTTATAGAGTTATAGGGAAATACTTGAATTACCATCCATTTAGTTTTCTCTAGATTTATTTGCAGGCCGTAAATCTTGCCAGTTTCATCAAGTTTCTGCAGCAGCGTTGTGTAGGTCTTGTCGGATATCTGCTAGCATGACCCCGTGTCATCCGCATAACGAATATTATTCATAGTTTTACCATTAATCTTAAATCTGAAAAATACCATTAAAAATACCAGAATTTATTCTTCTTCGCTTAGCCGCGCTAGAATAAATCCCGGTATTTTTAATGTATTTTTCTGATAAAGAAATCTTTGTTTTGGGACTAGACCAATTTATGGTAAAATTAAAGCGGCCATCCGGCGTTTAGAAAAAAAACCCATTAATAGTTCTATTAACCCATACTCCGAAAAAATTGTCAAACAGATCATAATAATAATGGTATGGGATTAAGATTAACGGTAAAACTGTGAATAATATTCGTTATGCGGATGACACTGTTATACTAGCAGATAACCATCAAGACCTACAACAGCTGCTGCAGAAATTTTATAAAGCTGGCAAGATTTTCGGCCTGCACATAAATGTAAAGAAAACTAAACGGACGGTAATTAGTTTATAACTATAACTAATGAAAATATTTAAAAGGTCAATAATAACTTGGTTGCTATGTTACCGTCAATCTGGACACGGACATCGAAATTGAAGCGAGGTTTAATTACGCTCGAACAGCCTTTGCCCGCCATATGCGATGATTGTTCGCTACGCGGTAAACCTTTTTTCAAAGGACACTAATTTAAAAGATTTTTTCTTCTGTTCGAATTGTAAGAAAATTGTTCGCCAGGTAGTTGTTAACTTCAATTTCCTCAGCTTGAGAATATCCCTTTAAACAGACTCAATTTTCTACACTGACTTGCGAAATGAGACGTCTTGATATATTTCATTAGTTTTTTACAACGCCGGCGATCCCAATTGCATTCGTATTTGCCTTATTGTAAGAGCAGGGTCATGTCAGTTCGTTCTTGTTTTAAGAAGTTAACGTTTTATCTGCCACTTAATTTTCCTTTATTCACTACCAGTTCCGTGGATAGTAACCCGATACTATTGTGTTACATTAAACATTTAGGAATGTGCCTGGACCTGAAACTTACTGGATCACGTTATATATATATAATACCTAAACAAATGTTAAAAATTACGAACTCTCAAAGGCTTTTGGTAACAATTCTTGGGGCTCTCAGATTCCATTATTCTGAATTTAATTTTTAAATCTTCAGTTCTATTACTCCTAAAAACGATCGCTTCGTGCTTTAACAACCTGCAAGTTCTATTCCTGAACTTGACATGTATTATCACTAGTAATGTGCCGTCTTCGCCGACATCTTGTCTCCCCAGACGGAGAGTACGAAAGAACATTATGGCTAATCGGTATTTGCTTCAGTTCCCTTCTTATCATAACGCCTATATTATATTAACGCCTACCGGAGAGATTGGCTTCTTCGAAAATGTCATTATTAGTATAAAAAAAAACATATCGATTTATCACAAATACGCTCTTATCTTTATCTGTTTTTCTTTGACATTTCTTATTAATACAGTCAAGATAAATATTAACACTAATACTAAACAGTTGTTACAGGTAATAATTTTAGTGTGCCTCGATCGCGATACAATAATTTCCTTAGAAATATTTCGTCCGGATGCGTTGAAATATTCACAAATGGTTCTAAATTTGTAGGTCCCGATAAACGAACCAACCCTGCTTTTGTTATACCTGGCATTTCGGTTGAAAAGTTAAAGCCCCTGCCGGAAACATTTCACCGCTGGACTGTTAGCTATAGATAAAAAGAGCTCTCTCGACAGTGAATATTCTTAATCTTAAAAATGAATACACAATTTTCTCCGATAACCTTGGTGCCCCAGTTACATTTAATTTTCTAAATACAATCTGCTTGTGTATGAGATTAAAAGCAAATATTTTCGAATAATTAACGAAAAAAGGGTAAAATCTGGATTTCCTGTTGAATCCCCAGTCATCGCTGAATTAAAAGACGCTGTTGACTTTACTACTAAGGGCGCTGATTCGGATTCCCGTACATTCCTCCTTCGGATGCGTTGCCTCGAGGGACTAAAAAGCGTACAGAAGCGGTCATGATACTGGCAAATGTTTAATATTATTCAAGCTGTTCTCGCGTTGCTTCTACTTGTGTGGGATATTTCACCATTCCTTCGTATAGTTACAGTGACTTTTCACATTTATGCTGCCGTGTAAACTCAGTGTACTCGTATAAAGCAATCTCGTGTTTAAATTTCGTGGATTGATGTAGTGACTCTACATTAAGTCAATGTTTATTAATGGTATTAACCACCCGCTTTTCGATTGCGATAAATTTGTACCAAAAAATGTTATTTACTGGATTAATGTCATTCCGCTCCGTACAATGTTCACCATTTAGTCATTTTGGTCACTCCATGCTTTTCGCCGCGTTTCGCTTTTTAGTTGAAATGATATCTTCATTTAATTTTCTAAAGAACAACTAAATTTAGTTGGTGGCTAAATGGATGTCAGTCCACGTGAAAGAACTAAATAAATAAATACACGCAATAGGTGGCTAACAGATCGGCATTAATTTTTCAGTAAATGTATTATTGTTAAATTTCGTCTTAATTTTCATTTCCATTCCTTTTTCATAACAGATCGAGGTCGCTGTCATGTCGGTACTCCCTTGAACGTAGGACCTGAGAAATGAAGAAACAGTTTCTTTTAATAAGCATTTTTTATTTATTTTTTTTTGTATAAATTAGATAAAACTTTTAAAAAAAACGCAATGAAGACAAAGGCTTAGTCATTCATTCATCGCAATTAATGATGCGCTGTCGATCCACTTTAAGTGTTGGTAATTTCACAATATCAGAATTCGTATAAACACGGTGGCATGTCAACGTTGTGCCAGTCATCCTTTACAAACTAAAAAGTCAAAAAAAGGTGTTATGTACCGGTTGAAAAAATAGAAGAATAAATCCTTCTTTTTAGTTTGTAAAAAAAAGAAAAAAATTTGGCTTCCCATTGTACAATTACCATACTGTTTGTTTTTTTTTAGTTATGCAGTAACTTATGCGTTTGTTTCGCTTCTATTCTTTTATGTTACCTCCTAAAATGTATATATGAGTTTGCATATGTACCACGTATCTTTTGCACTTTACGCTGATAAATTCAAAAGAATTGCCAAGAGTATATTAAATTTTTTCTGTAATCGATTATTTCAGCTTCGCTTGAAAACGATGGAAGAGCTTACGGTAGTCCGGGATTGTATTCTGTAGATTCGGCTGTTGAATCTTGGGAGAGTTCTCAAGAGCCATCATCTTCATCGAACGAAATACCGATACCGTTCCACCAAAATCATCAACTTCCTGCAAACTACAAACACGGTTATTATCGTTTCCATATATTTAGTTAGACGACGGAATAAATTTCAAAAACTTTTTTAAAACATCTCAATCAGATAAACGTTAAGAGCGGTAAAGTTGGTAATCGGCCGGCTTGACATAAATAACAATATTTTATAGAACGTTGCATTAGGCTAACATAAAACCCTTAAAACTACTGCTATTTAACCCCTTGTCACAACATTGTTTCTTCGATATTTTTTAGCATTTCGCACATATATAATGCACGACGAAATCCTAAAAAGGTGGTTCAGAAACGACAACTAAATTAAAATATGCAATAGCTCGGGAACGATTTGACACATAAATTTCAAATGATGTTTCATGCGCTCAAGGTTATTCCGTATGTTAAGTTAAACATAACTGTAATCTACGATTATGTAAGAATAAATTCAAAACAAAGAAATAGAAGGAGAAACACGTCATTTTTCGCGATTTTTGGAACTTTTCGCCAACATTGAAAGTTTCGTTCTCGACAATGAGCAATCTCTCCACGAGTATATCACAAGCGCGGATAAAAAAAAAATATTTTTTTTCAAATATTTCGAGCTTTTAGCGCCCCGAGTGCCTAATTTTGAAATTGAAAACCCAGATGCTCCGAACTAAAGAATTATACCGGGATTCGCATTAATTTTAACCTTATTTAAAATTTTTGAACTATAATAATTACGTCGCAAAGCGAAAGGCCTACACAAAAGTTCACCCGCTTTTTTGGACTTTTCGCCAACATTGAAAGTTTCGTTGAGGGAATTCAGGTTTCGTTCTCGGCAAATGGCGATCTTTCCATCGATATATCACGTGCTCGAAAGGAAAAAAGTATTTTTCTCAAAACTTTCGAGCTTTCGGTGCCTTGAGAGCATAAATATTAAGCTTTAAGCTCGGCTACAGTTTTTGGTCCTTTATATGCATATATTTGGGATACGTTTTGGTATTCACAACGTTTTGTACACGGGCTATTACTTACGTAAATATTCTTTTTTTTTTTTTGCTATTTTTGGTCCCAAAGGGAGGGGAGTCTGTATAATTTTTTGATTTTATGAAGGAGCTTCTGCGTTTTATTTTACATTTTGAATTTCACTTTTAAAGGGTTATCTGGTGATGAGTTATGAATTTTTTCAGGTCTCGTGTTAAATTCCGTATTGTATATTCGTGACAATTTTTTTTTTATTTTTAGCTGTCCCGGGTAATAGTTTTAAGTCCTTGTCCTGAAGAGAATTTTAATTGTAATTAATAATCCGATTTTGAAGTTTATAAATATCAAGCCGTTCGTGAAATATTGCATGTTTTAATTGAATATTTTTGTCGTTTCTGAACCATTTAATTAAGATTTCTCGTACAATTAAAACAGTAAAAAAAAAAAAAAAAAAAGTACGTTCGTGTAATAGTCCGAGTGAAAAAGTTGAAAAAACCGAAATGTATCTCAAACATGTGCATAAAAGAGCGCTTTATATAAAAAATATAGCCGTGCTTTGAACAGGATGCCGAAAGCTCAAAATTTTGTAAAAAATAATGTTTTTTCAGGCATGTAATATATTGATGGAATGATCGCGTTATTTGTCGGGAACGGAACAATTTTTCATTTCTTCAACGAAACTTTCGAAACTAGCGAAAAATTCAAAAAAGCACCAAAAATGGCGCGTGTCTCTTTGCATCGCAAATATCATAGTTAAAAACTTTGATTAAGGGAAAAAATACATTCTCTCAGTTCTGAAAATCTGAGTTTCTAATTTCTAGATTAAGCCATCGGGGCGCCAAACACTTGAAATTTCGGAAAAAAATGTTTTTTTTGTCCGGACATACGAGTACGATATTGCAGCGAAAGGTTGCTATCTTAACTATTCATCAATATGCTTATATTGGTACATAAGTATAAAGCACGAGTTGGTAGAATGCAGTTTGTTGATCTTTACGTTTTTTTTTTTTTTTGTGGAAGTGAAAATTAAAATAAGTTGGCAGCGGCTGTAAGTAGTTCGAAATGAGATTATTATAAATACAAATAAACTATTTTTTATATTATTGCTAAGGTTTTTTTTTTTTTTTTTTTAAATGGAATTAGGTCCTTGGAACGCCGCCGAAAGCTCGAAAGTTTTGTAAAAAATAATTTTTTCTCCAGGCGTGTGATACATCGATGGAAAGATCGCTATTTGTCGAGAACGAAACTAGATTTCATTTTCACAACGAAACTTTCATAGTTGGCGGAAAGTTCAAAAAAGCGCGAAAAATAACGTGCAGCCCCTTTCAAGACGCGAGTATTATACATATTAAAAATTTTGAACTAGGGTAAACACATATGCGCATCCCCGTACATTTCTCTAGTTTGGAAAACCCGGATGGTTTTCAACATCCAGGCATGTGATGATATATCGATGGAAAGATCGCTCGCCATTTGTCGGGAAAGAAACCGTAAATTTCATTTTTTTAACGAAAAACTTTCGAAAATGGCGAAAATTTCAAAAAAACGACAAAACGTATTGAAAAAAATTGGATTTCTTCATTTTGAATTTAGTATTATGTGAATATAAATATTATGATTATCTTTAACTTAGTATACGGAATCCTCAGCGCACGAAACATCATGCTTGACTAAACTTTTTTTAAATGTATTTATAATACCGGGAAATGAAAGAAGAAAGAATGATTATTCAATTTTTTAAACTCACAACAAAATTATCCCAAAAATCGAAACTGGTAACTCTGCGCTATATATTTCTACTTTTAAATACAGAAAATCACCCTCTCCTAAAAAGGAAAAAGATAAAAATACATATATTTTTTCTTAACAAATTTATGTATCCATTTGTATGATCGTAACCAGAATTTTGTGATACGTCTGAACGTATTTTGATGTAGAATCATGACCGTATTAAAATTACAAGAAACTGTCCACTAAGAAAGGCAAAATTTGAGAAGTTTGGAATATTTATAAATAACGATGAACCATGACTAAAAAAGCGTACTTGGAGCATTCGCGAGATAATGAGAGGCATCGGATTTCATTTCGCGGCTATAAAATAAGAAAATTCAGCAAAAGGGAATTTTTTTAAAATCAAATATGTAAAATTACTTTTAACAAACACGTCCACATATTAGTTCAAAAGAAACGGAAACTCCTACAAAGTGGTTGCATCGTTTAAACTTTTTGGTGGGATCAAAATATCGATGTGCCGTTAAGAATATGTATGGCAACAAAGCGTTCCTGTGTCACTCTGATAATCTCGTCTATTATTTGAACGTGTATGCTAAAACCGCTAAACATTAAACACGATAAAAAAACAAACGGATATGCCTCAAAAGCAACTTCCCAGTACTGTATCCCTTTACATATCTCATCCTGCATCAAAAGCGCTTCTCTTGCCGTGACCATATTTATTCGCACATTCTTATTATAAGATATACCATTAGTACTACACTGGTGACAATATTCTATTTTAAATACGATGGTACATACAAGACTACGCTTCCGGCTGATGTTGTGATTGACTTTTAACCGTTATATAAATGCGGTCCAAATGTGTGTATGCCTTCTCAGTGATATCCGTGTGTGCAGTTCTTTGCCTTCCCCGTAATAGTATTAAACGATTATTTCGCGGTTTTTTTTTTAAAATAATTTTTGCTCGTCTTCAATGTCAGAACTCTGATAATATTCCGTAGTCCGATCGTTCTGGTAAATCGATTGGCGAAATCCGATGAATTAAAAAAGTACTCCTTAATTTTAGCGATTATTTTTTGACAGCTTCACGTGGTAGTCCAAATAAAAGAATGACGCGGTAAGAACTGTTAAAGCGGCCATAAAAAAAATGTACAGTAAAACGGATTCCATGTCGCTGCTGCTAATATTCTAAAAGTCTAGGAGACCCGAAAAGGGAAACATATGAGGAGACCGCAGTGCTCATCTTTCTCCAAAAATCACCTTATTTTCCCAAACTCCTTTGCTCCCGATTCGATTGCAGATTTCGATACGCCCCAGACGAAGGGGCTGCTTGAGTTTATAATTCAAACCAATGATATCCAATTCGGTAGCGTTCGTTAGTCCGTCTTTTAAAACTCGATGATTTCCAATTCGGTAGCGTTTGTTAGCCCGTCTTTTAAAACTCGATGAAGCGCAAACCTTAATTTGCAAATAAATTTACAACTACTGACTATCATTTCCGGCGTAAGCAATAAAAACCGGAAATAGCGACCGAAACAAACACGAAGAGCAGCTATTATTAATCGTACCCTGCTATGCTGCCATTCTGATCATTTTTTTTTTTTTTTCAATTTCCGCTTCTCTTTAAAATAGCATACACCCAACCGGAATATAAGCATATCGATATACGTTATATTAATTATCACTCGGCTATTTTCCTTCTCTTCGGTTTCGGCCATTGAATGCTATTTTTCGAAATTATTACATTTTAAAACAAAATATTTTTCATCCGATACTGGTCGGTTTCTTTTAAAGATTTGTAGTCTTCTTTTTTAATTGTAGGCTGATATTCCTTTGTCCGTTGGTATAATTGCAGATGTGGACATGGTATTAGATAGCAAATTCCTTTTGCTCTTCCCTTCGGCAATGTCATTCCTTCTCTTTTCAGGATGCATTTGCATTTATCGACGTTGATTTTCATTGTCTCGCAATCCTTGATATAGTATTATTAATCAGGTTCCATTCGTTGTAGCAGCTCCTAATTGCTACTATTTGCACATGTTGATGGGTAATCATCTATTATTGGCAAGCCCAGAAGAAAAAAATGAAAAAAAATAGTCAGGTTTTTTTTCGTGCTACGACACATCATGAATTTTTCAACTGCTCCTCTCCAAAAAAAAACAAGAGAAAAAAAATAAAAAAACATTCTTATTTTCGTTATTTGTGTATTCGTATGTTTTAATTTAAAATTGAACACATCGCGCTAAACAAAGAGATTTGTGCGTGTTAATAATTAGCGGATCTTTACTAATTTTTTTTCTTTCGGACACATTTAACAGATGATTGCGATGTCGTTACGGAAGACCACGTGTTACCGACTGTAGTACTTCAAACACCAATGGACAACGTACATCGTTACGGTAGTTTGCAGAGGCTACGGCAACCGAGCAGGAGCAGATCACCTTACTGTAATCCGAGTTCCTTTAAAGACAACTTTGAACAACCGTTAGTAAATAAACGTTAATAATTCGCCGAAAGTTATTTTTACAACGTATTTACTTCTTACCAGTAATTAATAACACTTACCTAGGCAAAGCGTCCTTCGAACTTAATTTTCACGTCGAAAAATAGCAATTGCTCAAATTTATATACCAGGTTTTTTTCTTTTTCTTTTTTTGTTTTTTTCTTTAATGGAAATTTATACCTTTCAGTGTTATTTTTCATAGCGAATTAGTATTTATATATACTGTTGTATTTCAATTCGACCATTCTTTATGTAATATAATTCTTATGCGTATGTCTTCTGGTGCATCTATGAGCTTTACTGCGTGTGAAAATGGGAAACCACATTTTTTATAAATTGTTTTTATTCTCTACTACACTGCCGTGTGAAATAATTTATTGCTTCTTTTTCGAATTGCTTGTGCATTTGGTACAATTATTACGCTTCTTTTACATCTGTTGTCCTTAATTAAATTGTTTTCGAAATATAACTGTTCCAAACAAATAATTTTCGCAACACCATAATTTTTCAGATTCGATGTTTTTTTGTTTCTTCTTTTTGGCGAGCTGCACCTCACTGGTGACGACAAAAAAAAAAAATATTCTACATTCCCCCATCTATGAAATTGCTTTTCACTGTGAAAATTGTTTTTTTCATTTTTCTGGAAACATTACTTGAATAAATTAACAGTTTATTTTTTATAATTCGTAGCTTATCCGGTAAAGCCAAAGAGGATCTGGTGAATTGTAGCTCTACTTAAAATCTGTAGGAAACATTATCCGTTCATGCCACGTCAAGCTGTGAAAATCTCTCCTTCGAAATCTTTCTGTATAATTTTCTCTCTTCATCTCCGTAATTTTACACTTTTCAGAGCTATTGTATCCTTAAATGTTGTATTTATCTATTCCCCCCGTATAGCTCCCGCTGTATCCTTTAATAGTCGTCTGTCCTTTTTTGAACATGTTAATTTCTTGTTTCTCTTCTGCTCTTAAAATACTAAATTTGTTAAAACCCCTACCATTTTCACGTGAATATTTCCCTCTACAAATCTATTATTCACTTCACGCCTCATTTCTGCCCCTTTATTTACGGCAATTTCTCGAAATCTCTTCTTTTCAAGCTGGATGCAATTCAAAATTCTGTCCTCCTTCTCTGTCTCGGTGCTTCTAAGACCTCTTCAGTTTCAACATTACTTGCTGAATCAAATACGCTTCCCCTGTTCATTCGTAGATCCTATTGAGGATATCGTTTTCTTTTAAATTTTTTTCAAATTTCTTTCAAACGCTTTCGGTTAATGTCTTCTAAACTTCTTCCACCCTACCACTTTATTAAAAAGAATTGACATTTTACATCAAAGAAAGTTCCCATCTTCGCACATATCTCCTTGTGTTTTGCATGCTACTTATTTATGTAATCACACTTCATACAACCTTACTTTTACTTGTACTTTTTCTGTCTTTACCTTTCAAGCCTCGTTACCAAATCATAGACAAAAATATTAATTATTTTCTTATGATTCGAGGGATCATGGTAAAGTTCCTCTTTTATTTTCCCGGACATTCTCAACTTCCTTTTCTTTTTTTCTTTTTCTTGCCAAACTGATGCTCATTTTACGTTCTATTATTTATATGTTCTCCCCTTATTCTTTCTACAATTATTGGATTATTTTTCCCCCATAAGTGCTCCCTGAACAATTGGTTTTCCTTTTGCACTCATTCCCGTAACTTTATTATACTTCATGTACCTTCTCATTTATAATTTCTTTTCCCAGCGTTCAATTCGTATTACTTTGTTTCCTAGTCACGTAAGCATAGAGGACGAGGAAATGATTCTCTTTGACTCGAGTTTCTGCTTCATCGCTTGTCTTCTTTTCTAAAACTCTAATTTCCAACTTCTTTTCTGTTTGAAAAAAATTCCATTATAGATTTTGGTCTGATATCTATGCTCCATTGTTCTCTAATAATCTTTCTACGTCTGTCCAGTCTAATCTTTCTTCCGATCCATAATCCTGCGACTCTTCTTTACTTTGATGTTCTTCCGTTGTTTCGATTATCCGTTAACGCTTCAACCACACTCCGTTACCTTCCTTTTGCTTCAATTATTTCCTAATATTTACTCCTTGCTGTCCTTTTCGTTCGAGCGATGAAGTTTTTCGTTATTTCAACTATGGCTCTTTGAACGTTCATCTGTTTCAACTGAATGTCCAAATTATTTATTCTCGTACGCTAGCACTTCGACTTCCCCCCCCCCCCCCCTATTTTGTGCTTCTTTTGTCTTGTCATTTCCTTTTTTGTCCATTATTCCTCTTCTTAGTTCCTTCATTTTCTCAATTTTTAATCGAATATTATTACCTAATTGATATTCTTTTCCTTTCAAAGTTTTGCGTTAACGTTTCCAAAAAAGAAAAAAAAAAAAAAACTGTAGCTAATGATTATCCCGATCACAGTCACGTTACGCCCATTTCAATCCACTGCTAGATGTAGGCAAGTTATATCTACCATTAAAGGTTCGAGTGATTCCACTTATCGTGGGTTTCGAAAATCATTATACACACACACACATATATATATATATATATACAAACTCGGCCATTTTGGCCTCGCAAGGGGCTGTGCCCCTTGACCCCCCTTGCATTAATTTCTGTCTCTTTCTCTTCTACACTTTGTATAAAATGATCAAAATTTACGACGTAATTTTTACTGGCATCAACACAAAAAAAAATAACATAACCACAAAAATCCTATTCTAACATTTAACTTTCATTATATAAAATTAAGACATTGTTTCGTTACATTTTTCATTACATAAAATTGTGACACTTATTAAATAACAATAACAAAAATCCTATAAAATATAACAAACGTTACATAGAATTGGGACATTTTTTCTAATGGGGGGTAGCCTAAGAATTACGTTGTAATTAATATATATACATATATATTTCATTATTTCTGACACACCGAGCTGAATATTTTTTAGCACCTTTGCCTTTTTAATCATTAAATAACCCCGTTAATCGCGTCCCTAATCGTAAGGTTATTTGAGACTCGAATGGGACTGACGAATTGTTGTAACGGAAATCCGGTCCGAATTAACAACTAGTTAAGCGTACTGAATCCGGAAGACCACGTCAAATAACTGACAAATTAAATTTTAATAGTAATATAGTTCGTAATTGGCACAAAAGAATATATTCATAATTGAAAAAATAGAAACATCAGTTCGTAATGAACACTATAGGCCACCGTTATTGGTGAACTCTATGCGAAAATATGAGAAAGGCGAATGGCTCCAGCAATAATATACTACCAAACAGGAACTGATGATGAAGCAACCGGAAGTCGAATGAAGATAGAGGCAGAAATATGACGACCAGAATAACGGTAATCGCTGTGTAATCCGCTGACGATGCGTGCATCGCAGGATGAGTACAGGGATCAGATAACCAGGTGACTAGACTATTAAGATGAGTGCTGGTCAGCAACCAATAATGACAATCACCATTGGTGGCGTGTAGCTCTGAAAAGAATTGTCGATTTACAACACCGATGCTGATTTCAAAATCAAGCGGTAACTGGACCAACCTTGTTGGAACAAGAACGCTAGATAAACCGCATGTCCCTCTGAAGACGCGAATAATACATGCAAAATTCAGGAAGGATGAGAATCCAGGTGTATAATCATTAACGGGCGTCTTGCAGTGCAATTGGTTATAGGTTGTGCCGGAGAAACTAATAAAAACAGGGGTTTGATTTTTCACGATTCATATCACATTCGAAATTAATATTTATTTATTTTCAAAAAAAGTCGAAATAACCGAAGTCGATATCAATAAACTCAGCTCATGCGAACCCGGGCGGCGTAAGATGGCGTTTGAGCCATGCTAAAAAGCCGAGTTGAGATACCGAAACAAAAGATGAACACTAGCCGAATGAAATAGCACTTAAATGCTGCGTTGGGAAAATTAATCGAAGACGATAAAAGCGGAATAAATTTCAAATTTAAACAGCTGTTTTTATAATAAAATTGTACGAACTTTAACGTTTAATTTATCTGCTATTCCCCAGACCATGCCTATATAGGCCTTAGCATTTTATTGTTATCATTTGTTTCCCGCTAATAGTAATATTTTTAATCACCAATCAGTTCGCTTGTTCCGAAAATGTATTTTTAAAGTGCCTTTTCTTTTTGAGATGATGTGATCCTTCATTCTTTTATCTGAATGTAATCAAAATTATTTTTTACTTTGTGACTTGCCTACTGAGCACAGTGCTTGCGCATTAGTTTCTGTTTTAAAGTTAATTCGAAGCTTCGGAATTGATTTTAATTTATTTATTTTAACTTTTCGTAATTTGAACCTTTTTCCTAAGAGTATTATGCAATTTTGAAGAGATCCAGAACTGCTCACAATGAGTAATATGTAACTCTATATTATCTACAAACATAGCTTTTCTAATGTTGATGTGATCGGGGAAATCGCCAGTGAAATGTGGCTATAAGATCGGTCCACGTTCAGATATACTTTTGAGTGAGCATATAAAAATGTCTACCGGTCACGCGTGTGATTTAAATAGCGCCTAAAATGATAAGGTAATAATTCTTGTTTCGGAAATGCGCCATACTTTGTCGAACACTTTTCAGCGTCCAGGAAACATAGGAGGCAACGCGTTTTTTTATATTCAAAGTTCAAATTTATAATAAGCGAAATTTAATTATTCATCAAGATTTATTTAAGATTTGCTGGTTTCGTACACTTTAGTGAAACACGGCAATTTTTCTCCAAGCTTGCAAATATTTTTATTGAAATTATTGAATCTTTCTGAACTGAAATTACAGCGACATCTAACTTGGCTCGTTGTAATTAATAAACATTTCATTCTAATGTTTAATTGCGCGCTAGTATTGCGAACTTTTAAAATCGTATTTATACGACCGAAAACAGAAAGAGACTGTCGGAATTTAGGAGAAGAGTAGTTCCCAAATATAATAAAAAATAATAATTATAATAGTTGTTTACGCCACTCCACCTGTGTTCCATTTCGTTTTTCTGCGGTAGTACGCAGGGCCGTATTTAGACCAAAATTTCGGGAGGGGTTACGAAAATATTTTTATAAATATATATATATATATTAATTACAACGTAATTCTTAGGTTACCCCCTATTAGAAAAAATATCCCAATTTTATGTAACGTTTATTATATTTTATAGGATTTTTGTGATTACGTTATTATATTCATATGGACCGATTTAGAATTACGTTGTAAATTTTGATCAAAGTATAGAAGAGAAAGAAACAGAAACGTAAGCAAGAGGGGTCAAGGGGCACAGCCCCTTGCGAGGCCAAAATGGCCGAGTTATATATATATATATATATATATATATATGTGTGTGTTGTGTGTGGGTGGGTGTGTTATCATGAAATGTATTTATTTATAAATAGTACACTAAAGCCTCGTGTCAATTATTGTATGTGCAATATTTGAACACTACAATAAAAACAAATAAAAAATAATCGTTTCCATAGAATTCATAAAAATTTCAATTTTCTTTTCTTTGGTCAAAAATTGAAAAGAAACGAATGTATTCTGAATTTCGGTGCATTTAATTCAAGCAGTTATTATATCGCAGACATCTCGGGGGGGGGGGGGGCTCGGAAAACTCCCCCTCAGATACGGCCTTGGTAGTACTTAAAATGGATCGTTCTTTTTCTATGCACTTTACTCACGAAAATTCAAATGCAAGTTTTTCAACTTGGACTATATGTTGATTTATGTTTCTCTTTATCGTATTCCACAAAGTTTTAAGTTTTTTCCCATTTCACTTTTTTTCATTAAATAAATTTTGATTATATTTACGAAAATGTAAAATAGTAATAATTTAAAAAATCGATGTATATTTAAACGATAACAACCTTAAAATGAAAAAGGCGGGGGTGTCAATTTCTGTCATTATAACGAAAATTTGAAACTTTTAATTTCACACCATTTTATTGGTAGGTTCTACAAACTGATTCTCACACTATGACTCTAGCGGGTCCACCGAAACCGCCACTGATAACAATGATCAATGTTGATATTTAAATCCATGTTACGATATTTTTATATAGCGAAATGACGACTTGCACCTGAATTACAATCGCGTTAATCGTTTAAATATTAGTCTGTTTGATTATAAATTCCCGTAATGATTAAATTACTAGATCTGTAAAGTACGATTACAGCACATTAAACACAAAGCGGAATAACGAAGAAAACGAGGACACTTCATCTTTGGATCGCAATGTGGATTTGATATTTAAAGTGGCCGATATGGATGAAGAGAGAGACAACGAAAATGAAGTGTACAGAGTAAGCGACGATATTTTATACGGTTTGCCGAAATAATCGAATAAGGTTTTCGATTTACTTGATGTAAGCATTTTGTCGTTATAGGTAACGCTGCAGAAAGACCCGTTATACGATGATTTCGGGTTTAGTGTGTCGGATGGATTGTACGAACGAGGTGTATTTATCAATCGAATTCGTAAAGGCGGTCCGGCAGATAATAGCGGTGTATTAAGACCATACGACAGAATTATTCAGGTAAACAAAAAAGCAAATAAATAAATAAAAATGATTATTTTATAAAATATGTAAAAATTCCGATTTTTGCTTATAAACACGTTTATAATTACCGGGAAATATAATGAAAATCATTCCTTTTCTAACTGATTGCTAATAATTAATCGTTTAAGGCAAATGTTTATAATCACAAATATTTCGTTATTCCTACCACAGTTTAGATATTATACCACTTTAAACCATTTTAAACCTATACACTTTTATACGGGGTTTTAGAAGATGATTTTTAAACAAACTGGAAGCTCTAATAGAATAATTCATGCTAAACAAATAAGTCCCTATACATAGAGGACTGCAAATTCTTCGGTACGAAGCTGAAGTCAAAAGACGGTAAAATTTTGTGCTCCTCGTTTCAGAATAACACACGAACAACTAAAATCGTGTTAAGAACGTCTTAAGTGAACATTATATTTTCCACCGGCAGAAGCATTCGAGTGAATTCACAAATCTCGTTCTAATATAGATTGTGGATTGCATTGAAAAAGGGTGTCGTCAGTGTTTTTGTAAAATTACGTGAAGAAGAGAAAGCTTTTTTTAACATTTGATTCGTACCTACATCATCATCCCGGTTAGTACGAATATTAATTAATCGACGCAATATTTAACATTCTATAAAGTTTTAATTGTAGATTATTCCGAAAAAAAATATATATATTACTAAATATTCTTTTTTCATATTTTTTGACTCTAGCTATGTATCGAAGCATTTGCAGCCCCATTTTTGTTTTTGTTCAGTATGAAATTTTTTATTAAAATTTTCAATTTCGACATAACTCGCTCAAAAAAAAAAAAAAGAAATAAAAGAAAAGTAGTAATTTAATCAATAATATAATAGATGAAGAAATTCTGTAACTGATCGCTTGTAAATGTTTATAATTGCCGGGTAATTTAGTCAAAAATTATTCTTCCTCTAAAACTGATTGCTAACGAGTTAAGATAAAAGTTTTAGGATTGCAGTGTAACGGCTTAAATATTGTACGGTTTAAACCTGTACCCTTATATAACGTGCGAATAAAGAAATTTTTATAAATTATTATTTTTAATTTCATTTTATCACGAATACTCAGATATTTGTCCGGTAAGGGTCGGGGGTCTCGCAGGGTAGCGTTCTGGGTCCAATATTATACTTAATCTACACGTCCGACTTCCCGATGCTGCTAGATAATACAGAAGTAGCTCTTTGTACGCGAATGACGCAGTCATCTTGGCCGTGGATAAGTGTGAAAACACAGCCACAGAAAAACTGCAGGAGTCACTTAGGCATGTGGAGACTTGGCTAAAACGATGGCGTATAGTAATCAATGAAAGTAAATCGACGCATATTTCATTCACAAATCGAAAAATTGAACGTCTGCAAGTCGAAATAAATAACGTCGTAATACCAAATGTTAATGGCGTAAAATATTTAGGCATGCACTTGGACGCTAGCCTAACCTGTGGTACTCACATTCAGAAAAAAAATCAAGCATTTAAGGTTTAAAACTATGTCGTGGATGTTAGTTGGCAGATCGGGGTTGTTGTTAAAAAATAAAACTCTGTTATATAAAATGGCTCTAAAACCGATCTGGTTGTACGTTGTACATCTGTGGGGCTTCGCAAAAACATCCAACTTGCAGAAAATACAGCGATATAAAAATAGGGTACTGAGAACCATTACTGCAGCTCCCTGGTACGTCTCAAATTATACCCTCCATAATGACTTAAACGCCATGTTGGTGGAGGTTGAAATCAAAAAACAAGCAAATAAACATGTCGCCCGACTTAGCATTCATATGAATCCACTTGCTACCAATTTGCTGCATAACTCCGGTGAAATACGCAGACTGTGGCGAAATAAGCCTTTAGACCTTGTCCAGCCATTATAAAGTTCAGAGGGAGTACTACTGACTACTACCCCTCCACAAGACATTCTTTATCACATTAAATTAATCGTTAAATGACCACTAAAGTTGGTCAGTTATGATGAAATAAAAAAAAAAAAAAAAAAAAAATTATCGCATTATATGCGACAACTAACTGGCAGCGGTTGGTTGCATTTTTAGAAATAATCGCTCACTCAGTAACCTCGCGTTAAGAATTATTTTTAATATTCCTTATTAATTCGTTGCCGTGTGATTCGGACATGTTTAGAATGAAACTTAAACTACAATGTGCCGTGCAGTAAGAGCAAAATTCATTTATTTACATCTTAAGTAACAAGTAAGCGCTAATAAACAAAAATTAAATATAAGCAAGAAAAAAATTAGGGGCTTTTTATTTATCTACCTATGTGATTATTATTTCTTAACGATACGTGTAACTAAACAGAGATGAAATATTATGATTTAGGCTAAAAGTCATTTCCACCAATATGATTTTTTTTTTTTTTACAGCTGAAAATGGGATATTACCGTACACTTTTCTAGCATATTCATATTTATTTAATGTTTGTTAGTATGTGAATAATTACATACATAATTTTATCTTATAAAACGTAACTGAATTAATTCGGAAAAATAAAATATAATTCATCCGCGTACATACGGTTTCGACTAAAGTGGTCAATGTTACTCTTTGAAAGAAAAGCTTTGTTGAGAATTTGAAAGTTGCTAATTATTGTGATTACACCCGGATAGTAGGCAATTTCTGTATGCCAAAGTGAATTATAAAGATAAAAAATTCTGTAATGTTAATACGACTCATACGCATCTCGAAAAATGTTAAGATTAACAAATTCACGAACTGAAATGGATAAAATACATCTACGAATTCACCTATGATAATCTAATAAATACGATATAATGCTCATTATTTTTTATTTTTAGGTGAATGGCATAAAGACCGATAATTTCGATTGTTGCTTGACAGTACCATTAGTCGCTGCCGCCGGAAACAAAGTCACCTTGAAAGTTACAAGAAAAAAACTAAACAGTCAACAACAGGTATTTGATTATTGCTCTTTTATCTATGGCTGTGCGCCTAAATCTCTTCCGTACAAGCTTAATATCATTCAAAGTCCCTCCCCTTTGTCCCTGCCTTGGTTCTCTTAAATCTTTAGAATCCAATTTTCGTCTTTTTCGACTAATAATCTTCCTTACATTTCCTTCCACTTCGCCGTTCTTTCCCATCCTTCCAATGTAATCTTCTTTCCTCTTTCTGCTAAATCTCTTCCCAAATTTTTAGTCATGCAGCAATTCCAAAGTACCATCAGATTCTTATTTCCTTTCTACAAGACCGTATTTATGGATGGTTAGAGGAGCCCTAGTGGAGTTAGAGCCCCGTTTATTTTTCCTGACATTAATCACTTTGAGTCTTTTCTTCTTCCTTCCTTCTGTACTATCTTTATCGCTAAACTCATCGCCATCTTGCGTTCAATTGCCTATGTGTCTTCTCATCGTTCGTTTTTCAACTATTTGATTATCTCCAACTCCATAAGTATCCAACAAGAGGTTTCCTCTCTCTTTCTCACTCACACTTACGATTTTGTCACTCTTCGTATTCGATCCCTTATCTGTCTTCTCGCTCCCCATTCCGTCTACGTTGATTTGCCCTGGGTTCCCAGTCATGTAGGCATTGAAAGTAATAAGATGACTGATTCCATGGCTAGAGCTGCTTCTTCCTTATGCTTTTATTTTAATAAAATTCCAACTTCCAACCTGCTATACACCAGCTGTTAAAATTTTACACTGGATTCTGGTCAGATATGCTTCTTTCTTCTCTAACAATCTTTCCTTCTATCTGTCCATCCAGCCGAATCTTGCTGCCTATCCTTGGTTTTATGACTGTCCTATCCTATAAAATTCCGTTGAAATCTCTATTCTTCGTTTGCGCCCTAATCATGCACGGTTCCCTTCCTCGCGTATTCGTTTTCATTTAATTCCCTTTCCTAATTGTCATCTTCATCCAAATCATGAAGCTTTCTGTGATTCCAACCATATTTTCTTAGAACGCCCTTCCTCTCTTCCGAACGTGCTATTCTTTATTCTAACTTGTCTTTTGGGATTCCTGGTTCTTATTGCGCCTCTTTCATCCTGTCTCTTCCCTCCCAGTCTATTATCCCAGTGTTCGGTTTCTCCATTCTGGTTATTTTTAACCGAATCTGTATTTAACTGATCCTCTCCTTTTTGTTGGTGCTGAATGAAGGTCCTTTGCAGACGTGCTCAAAAAATTAAAGTACGACAATTTCTCATTTAGCTACTGAAAGAGTTCGAAATAAAAATAAACCTTCGAAATAATAATGAAACATAACACGCGTAAATTCCCAGTTCGACTATCACTATCAGAACTTTAACTTGCAATGGGGGTTCCCTATTAATGAACTTTCGCGTGTCTAAGCTAATTTGTATAATTTTTCTGCTTTTTTTTTTTTTCTTGTTTGGGTTTTTCCCTGGGCTTGCCAATAATAGACAATTACCCATCAACATGTGTAAATAGAAGTAATTAGGAGTAACAAGGAATAGAATCTGACAAAGAACGCTATACCACGGGTGGAGAAACAATGACAATCAACGTCGAAAAATGCCAAACATATGGGCATCGTGAAAAGTGAAGGAACGATACTGCAGAAGATAGAAGCAAAAGGAGTTAGCTATTTTCGGCTGGAACCGATAATAAAAAATAGTATACCCGTTAAATTTATTAGCAGTGTTCGACACAATAGACCTGTCGACAAACAAAATTATAAGGAACATCGCGCATTTTACTAATCTTAATCATTAGTGCATTTAATTGGGACAGTCTTATTCGATTCGAAATTATGTTTTCTTTTTATTAAGCAGAAATAAAATTATTTTAAAATATTGATAACTTTTTTATGTTTTTTTTTTTTTTTTTTCGTAATCAGAGAATAAGTTGACGCAGTAGCCTAGCAGTTAAAGTGTGTTCGAGTACCAAACCGGAGGTATCATGAGTTTCGGCAATTGTCTCATTCCGAATTCAAGTCGCTCCCAGGTTTATACCTAATCTGAAATTGAATATTAGTTATACCAGAGAAATCTGAGGGGAAAACAACTGGCCCCAAATATTCTCTTCAAATACATTGAGCTTAGTAGCATTGTGGAAAGCTCTACTTGACAATCCTCAACACCTTGTCAAAGGTATGAGATTTACTTTTTTGTAATCGGAGAATTAACGGAAAATACTTAATACATTAGAAAAAATTTAATTTACATATCGAAACGCAGTCAGTAATAAATTCCAGCGTGGGCATGCTATCTATAAATAAAATCGCCAGCTTACACCTACAGTGGGAATACGTGTCATCCGATACGGCGTTAATTTCGTTAATTTTTCTCACTACTTTGTGATTTGATGAATTTTCTTCAATTTTGACAATCGGGAACGGCCAATAATAAATTCCTTGAAGCGGAAAAATATTTGTTTGGCAAGTTGTCAACAAAACCAATGGTGCAAAAAAAAAATCTAATCGTTATTTTAAGAATTCAACTTCATCCATTCCCCGCCCATAATCAGCATATAAAAAAGAAATTATGAAGTTTTTGTCTAGTATTTCTTCGAATTGATTTTTGAACGAGAAAAATGTTTGACCACATGCAAACGAGCTGTGGGAATAGGAATCGGGAACTATGCACAAATATTAGATTATTTAAGAAAGATAAAATTAAAATTTTACTTTGTTTACCAATAATTCTAGCTACTCGCGCGCACTATTCTTCATGAAGCCATTTTCCGACTCAAAAGCATATAAACCTGTTTTTCGATATCCATCCTCGATAAAGCTCGTAGTAAAATTTGACATTTTTTTGTTTTATTTATCGACAAATTATTCGATCCTCACATGCTGAAAAATTGTCTCTAAATGCACGCTCAATAGTGGAATTGATGAAAGGAAAAAATCATTTGTGAAGGAAATTACCGTTTTAACTGAAGAACAATCTTTCTCGTCAAATATACAATTTTTTTTTTAAAGAAATTTTTCAACCTACCTTCCTCTCTTCCCCTCATCCTAAAAGACAACTCCTCTTTATTATCCAGTTTAATCCTTTTCCTCCATAAGTCCGGACTCTACTCACTGATTTAATCCTCCTTCTCCTCCCGTGTCTCTAGCCATAGTTGCTGCACATGGCACGTAAAATTTAATTTAATAATAATACATTTTTTTTTTTTTAATTTCAATATATAGGTTTTTTTTTTTTCGTGATAAAGAAACATTTTTCTATTAGAACTTGAGCAAACTAAAAACCGGAAAAGAGAAAAAAAGATTCAATAAATAAACTACTTTTATATAAGAATTCAAACTTTAATTATTACATAGTATACCGGCTGAAATTATCAGATTATTTCCGGATTACTATCAAATATTCATTTACATCGTAGGTTGCTGTTGAACAGACAAATTACCGATACAGATTAACACGTATATACTTTTAGTGAAAACCATATTATATAGAATTTCCCACGATTATAATTTATATATATACTTATAATTGTATTTATGTGTATATCTATCCTATAAAGCTGCGAGAAAAAAATCGCACAAGCCGTTTTATAGTAGCTAAGGAGTTAATTTTTTTTTTAATCGACGTATTTCCGTCATCATTACAATTGTGTGATCAACAGTTTGAGTTCATATTTTTATTAAAATAAACATGTCTACCCCGGTATAAGCATTACATCCTATCGTTCTATAAGTAGCGGTGACTCGAAGAAGATAAATTAATGCGCGAATCATGGTCGTAGCTAGGAATTTTTCCTAGGGGGCAGCTGACCAGATGAATATATATATATATATGCATATGTATGTGCACATATATAATCTTATTATATTAAAAAGTTGATATAAAATTAATAACTTAAATAAATATATAACCGAAATAAATAACAGTTTATTAAAAAAGAGGATTTATTTACAGATCATTTAATTTTCAAGTACTATACAAATCCGTACCAAAAAATCAAAATACTTCAGAATAAGATACAGTTTATTATAATATACTTTACTGATTTATAAATTTCTTATAAAAGTTTCAACTTTCTGTGTTTTTCTCTGAACAGATTCAAGACCGCTTCAGAAGTTATAATGTTTTTGATTATTTCATTCTCTATATGCAGGAAAGATATATGTGAAAATCTATTTTGGAGCATAGTTGTTCTTAACCACGTTTTTATTCGCTTTATTGCAGAGAAGCTTCTTTCGCAACTGGCGGGGTTCACTGGAAACGCTAGCGCTGCTTGGAGCAGTTTGTACATATTAGGGAAAAAGTCCTCTTCTACGCGCTTTTTTTTTTGAAATTCTAATAGGTTCTAGTGATATTCCATGTTTTTCAGCAAATAGCTCGATGTCAATATAAATTTTAAATTCGTTTCTAGATTCATTAGAAGTTTGTATTGTACTTGCTATTAAATCACTAGCTTAACTTATATACGTAGTTGCATTTTGAGTTTGAAAAAGTTTGCTCAGTACATTTACTGTCCCAAGGACGGAGTGAAATATATACAATGATACTATAAACTCTGGTTTTTTTATAGTATTTAGTCATCCAAGTGCTTCTAAAGCATTTTTGTTACGATTATCTGTAATCTCTTCCTCTAAAGTCAACTTAATCGCTTCATAATTGGTCAATACCGCCTTGCAATTTTCAAAATGACAGTTCCATCTGGTAGTACTCAAACTTCCCATTTCGCGACTTGTATTTATTTCTAGGGACTTTTGTATCTTTTTAAGATTGAAATGATGACCGGGATGTGAAAAATGTTCGTAAATTCAGTTGAAAAAAGTTTTTGCTAACGAAATATTTGCGCATGAATCAACAACTATCAGATTTAATTTGTGTGCTAAACAATGACTATATATATATCTGGCATAAGAATGAAATTTTGTAATAATCGCTTGCAAGCCTCCAAATTTTCCAGACATGACGCTGGCGCCGTCATAAAATTGAGCAATAATCGGAATCTCACCTAATTGCTTTTTATTTAATCCTTTTAAAATTAGCGTAGCCAGTTCTTGCGCACCTCTAGACGTAGAACAATCGATAAAACAAATAAATCTTTCTACAATATTTAACTCGACTGCATATCTGATGGTGATTGGCAGTTGTTCTTCTTCGTAGCATGTCGCATAATCTGCACTCAAGAGTAAAAAAAATACATTCTCTCACTTCTTTTACGATTTCATCCATAGTTAGGCATGCTGTTATTTCAATAATTTCATTTTTAATGTCTAAGCCGCAATAATTAAAATGTTTTCAAAGTGAAGAGAAAAATTTTTATTGTATTTTGAAAAAAGTTGAGAAATTTCCAAGAACAGAGACAAAAATTTTAAAAGATAGACTTCTGGTTTATGTGCGATAAAAATAGCCCGATGCAGATTATAATGAAAATATTCGAAAATCACACACAGACAGTACAATGTTATATATTAGTATAGATATATATATATATAATTACACAGGATATCTAATAGTGCTGGCTTTCAATTATTTAAAAGTTCCCTTCTCTTAGTGACTACGTTCAGACGGTGCAACTTACTCCGACGTTAAGTGAGTACGGTCTGAAAGTAGTCACTGACGGAGCTTTTAAATAATCGAAAGATAATACTGATGTCTACTTCTAGCGCTGCTGTAGTAGGATAATGTGCAAAGCGTCGTCAAATGGCCTACATGCACATAGGTAATTATTGTGATAATCACGGTATCAATTTCGAAATACATTGTACTTTTTCACTTTTCAAATTTTTCTCCGTTTGGCATTCAGACGATTCTTCTAGAGGGGCAACGAGTTTTCTAGGGTAGGCAGTGCCCACCCATGCCATCCTCTAGCTAGCCCATGGCGCGAATCAAAAGAAAGAGATGGACCAAAACGCATTTCTGGATTTTTTTTCTGATACTCCGTCATCATGTCATACAACCGATGAAGAAAAGTACGTTCCTTTTTGCATACGGGCATACGGAAGTCAGTATGAAATCTGTACCGGTAAGTACAGTCGATGGTCAGAGTGTTGTTGCACACTGAATACAGATGATTTCAAAATCGAAGGCGAAAAAGAACGCCAAAAGGGGTTGCGCCAAAAAGACAAAATCAAAATTAAAAAAGACAAAAGAATAAAAAACCGGAACCTCCCCACCTTTTGTGCAGAAGTACATTGTGATATAGATAGCCGTAGCGCACTTCACGCACCTTCCGAAAGATAAGTCACAATGTACTTCTGTATAAAAAGTACGAGGGTACTGTTTTTTTTCTTTTTATTTGGTTTTTTCATTTATATTACTATTAATCTGATATTGAAATATATCTCCATAATCATCGACCCCGCGTTATTTTTTTATTTCTCTAAGCGATTTCGGAAGCGTTGACGGAGATGTTCGAATAACGCTTGCGAACAACAACAATTACCATCCGCTTTGTTTTGCATTGTACTTTTATTGCTAAATTTTTAATATCTAATATTTAACTTCAATATTAATATTAATTTATGTGACGGTGCGAATATGAAATTAAAATACGACGCGGTTTAATTTTATTTATTTATTTTTTTCTGTGCTTATTTACTGGGTATATTGGTCAAATTGTTTTTATTCAAAAAATGATTACCTGCATTAATTTTTAATCACGTGGATGTGTTTTAATACTACTGTATCCGTGTATCAGCTATTTAATGTGATAAAACTTTGTATGCGCCAATACATGCTAGTGTATCGAAATATTTAAATTCAGGCTGATTCCTTCTGCTACCTATAACTTTGGAGACCCGACGTCTGTAGATCAAAGTAAATGACAGCAAAGTGTCTAAATGATGTTTAACGGAGGCAGATCGAGAGAGACATTTGCGGGGGGGGGGGGGGTTGATTAAGAACTGTACTTCAATAACGTTTTTTTTTTTTACAATACGAGTTTGCATACAAAAGCGTCAAACCAAGCAACGCTGTTAGGCTTAATCTTAACCTAGAACCTTCTTTCAATAAAACTTAAGTAATAAATTTTAATTTTTTTTTTTTTTTAAATCGGGGTTTGCGAAACTTAATGCTACATGATCTGGTGGGTTATGCACTGTGTACTTATTTAATAGACTATTTTTTTTTATTTTTTTTCTGGAAGATGCGTGTAATTGATTTCTGTTTGATTTACCATTTAGGCTAGATTGTCTTGTCCGAGTATTAATATTGAAAATTATATGTGTTAATGAGTAGATTTTAAGTGCACTGTTTTTTATTTAAGTGAGTAATGTAAATCACTGTAGATTGTTACTTTTGGCAGTAAATTTTTGAAATCTAGTTGCCGAAGTTGAATTACTCAAATTGAGGTTTTCTATGTTGAAGTGTCTGATGTCGTCATACTTACTGCAGTGAAAGATTACATGATTGGCGTTTTCAAATTTCCCACAGTCACATTTGTCGTCTTCAGTAATTCTATATTTTTTTAAGTAGGCTCCGAAGCGTCCGTGGTCAGGGAGAAGTTTTGTAGTGTAAAAGTCAAGTGTTAACTGTAAGCCTGTTTTAATATTTGGGATTAGCCTGTGGGTATGCCGACCTGCTGTATCTCTTTCCCAGGAGTTTTGCTATATGAACATGAAATAGTTTTTAATGTGTCTTTTGAGTTGTTTTAGTGACATTTTTATATGTAAATCATATGGTAGATTAGCATGTAGGAACTGTTCTGAAAAGGATTTATTGGAAGTAGAAAGTTCATTATTTGATAGACATGATCGCTAATATATTCAAAATTTTTATAATTTTTTATGGTAAAGATGATTGATCAATAGTTAAATTTTAAGTCTAGTGGAAGGACTCCCGTAAGAGCAACAGCGGCAGTGTGAGAAATTGTTCTATAAGCTCTACAGGCGTTTATTAAGTATTTACGTCGTATAGAGTGGATTTTTTTCTTTAGGGTTTTCTTTTTTAGATGTTGGAAAAACACAGAGCTACAGTAACACACCGTATTCTCAACAAGTGACTTGTACAGTACAAGTCTGTATCTGTAATGAAAGCCCCATGTATTTCTGCACACTTCTAGTAATTGATAGTATTTAGCGTCCAACTTGGATGCGGTGTAGTCTATGTGTTGTTTAACGAAAAGTTTATTGTCTAATATAACTCCTAGGTATTTAAAATATTCGACTACTTTTAAAGTGATCCCCCTGTAAAGTACTTTAATATTTGTCCTTTTTAGTTTTAGGGAGTTTGTGAAAAGGGACACAAAGCATTTTTCAACTGAAAGATTAAGCTTTACTTCATTTAGCCAAGCTCCGATTCACTCAAGCGTTTTGTTAGCTGTTCTTTCGAAATTGACTTTTGTATCCTCCGTTATTATGAATAGTAAGTCATCTGCATATGCGCATAGATCAATGTTCTTGTCGTACGGTAGAGCTTGGTTGAATAATATATTCCAAAAAAGTGGACCTAAAATGCTACCCTGTAGGCAGCCTTTATTGATTTCAATGTTTCCACTAGGATTACCTATTTGAAGAGTTACACGTCTATTTTTAAGGTAGCAATATATTGTACTTAGCAATAGTATGTCTTTGATCAGAATAGATTTTAAAATGTCAAATAAAACAAGGTGTCAGCAGTTATAAAAGGCTCCTTTGATATCCACTCCTATGACGAGAACGTTCGATTTTTTCTTAAGGTTGCTGCTAATCTTGCTGATCGCACAATTCACAGCGTGTTCTGTGGACAGACCTTGTCTGAATCCAAATTGTCTTTTAACTAAAAAGTTTGTTGAATTCAGATGACAAGTTATCCTATTTTTTAATAGTTTTTCGTTAATTTAGAAAATTTGGGGGTGGGGGGAAAATCATATAATTACATTATATCTTCTATGGTACGCAGTAGATTTGAGAAATACGTTGTTTCATAAAGAAAATCAAATAACGACCTCTTTAAATGTTTTAAAAATACATAATTATTACAATTTAATTTAAATTTTATTTTATTTTTAGGTAAAAATTATAAAAACTATAAAATTTTAGCTAAAATGGTAGTTTAGAATTTGAATAGTAAGAAAGATAGTATTTTTATTAGACTTTACTTCTTTTTATTTTTGTAATAGTTTTACTAGAGAACATTATTAAATATTAGTTATAATTAAATCCATAAGTAACATTTATACAAATCTTTTATAGCATAAATTAAGTTTCTCTGATATAACAAATTTTTTCATAGAAGCTTTGGTTCTTTGGAGGGGGATGTCCCCTATCCACCCCCCGTGGATCCGCCACTGTGTTTAATATAAATTTTAGGTTATTACGGTAACTTACATTTTTTAATTTCCGAAATATTTAAGTTCATTATTTTCAAAGTTTTAAATTTATATATATATATATATATATAACGTAATTCTTAGGCTACCTCCTATTAGAAAAAATGTCCCAATTTTATGTAACGTTTGTTATATTTTGTAGGATTTTTGTGATTATTTTATTATATTCATATGGACCGATTTAGAATTACGTTGTAAAATTTGATCATTTTATACAAAGTATAGAAGAGAAAGAGATAGAAATGTAAGCAAGAGGGCTCACGGGGCACAGCCCCTTGTGAGGCCAAAATCTTCTTCTTCTTCTTCTCGTGCCACCCGATTCGGGTATTGCTTAATCATCATGTATGGATTGGATTATCTGCTGGAATTGATTTCGATCTTTTGCTATTCTGACTAGATCTTCTGTTTTCTTAATTCCGGTCCATTTTTTTATATTATCTATCCAAGCGGTCTTTCTTCTTCCCGGATTTCTTCTTCCTTCTATCATGCCCATTATTATTGCCTGTAGTAATTTGTATTTTTCACCTCTCATGAAGTGTCCAAAAAATTTTATCTTCCTTCTTTTTACTATAGTCATTAATATTCGGTCAGTTCCCATTAGTTCCAGTACTTTCTCATTTTTTAACTTTTTGGTCCACGGTATTTTCCGCATTCTTCTGTAGCACCACATTTCAAATGATGATATACGCTTCCTCATATTTTCCTTTATGGTCCATGTCTCGCTTCCATACAGTAGCACTGACCATACATAACATTGCAATATCTTGTTCTTGATCCTTAGGCTTAATTTCCTATCGCAAAGGGTGTTTTTTAATTTCATAAATGTGTTTCTGGCCATCTCTATACGAGTACGTATTTCCATTTCAGAATCATTACTTTGTGTTATCCAGCTACCTAAATATTTATATTTTTCCGTTCGTTCAATTTCTTCGCTGTCTAAAAATAATTTTTCATTTAGATTAGGCTGTCTTGCAACTACCATGAATTTTGTTTTTTTAGTATTTATACTGACTCCTTTCTTCTTGCTTTCTACTGCAACTATGTCTAGTAGCCTTTGTAGGTCTGTTACATTTTCCGCCAGTAGTGCAGTAAGCGAATCACTGAAATTCTTTCGCCTGCAATTTTTATCCCTTCACTACGTTCATCTAAAGCTTGAGCAAAAATTGTCTCAGAATACAGATTGAATAGTACCGGCGACAATACGCATCCTTGCCTAACCCCTCGTTTTATTGGTATTTGATCTGTTAATTGTTCATCTATTAATATTCTTGCATGTTGTTTTTCATAAAGCGTTGGTATAATCTTAATATCCGACTGGCAAATACCTATATCTTTTAATGTTTTTATTAGTTCCGTGTGCCGTACCTTGTCGAAAGCTTTGTAATAGTCTATAAAACAAATGTATACTGATTTTCCGAACTCCAGTTGTCTTTGGATTAGTGTTTTCATACAAAATAGCGCTTCTCTTGTACCCATTCCGTTCCGGAAACCGAACTGGTTCCATTTCATGTTTTCTTCGCATATTTTAATTATGCGTCGATGAATTACCCGCAGAAATATTTTTAGAACGTGGCTCATTAGACTAATTAATCTATATTCATCACATCTATATGCATTTGTTGTTTTTGGTATGGTAATGAACCTTGATTCTAGCCAATCTTCCGGTATTTTCCCATTTTTATAGATTACATTGAAAAAGCCAGTAACTTTCTTGATTTCCATAGGACCTAACATTTTTAATATCTCTATTGGCACCTCATCAGGTCCTACCGCCTTCCGTACTTTAGCTTGCTTGATTGCCATCTCCACCTCAGATTCCAAGATTGGCAACGTATCCCCTTCTTCCTGTGGCATCCTTTCTTTTTGATCATCAAACAGCGTTTTCACATACTGCTCCCATGTTTTTACCTTTTTATCAGTATCCGTTATGATATCTCCGTTCTCCTTCCTTAGAAAAGTTATATGTCTTTTTTTATATGTATGCGTCGTTTCTCTAATCTTCCTATGTATGTTAAATTCATCATGTTTGCTATGTAATTGCTCAATCTCTTTACACTGTTCATTCAACCATTCTTCCTTTGCTTGTATGATATTTTTTCTGATGCTTTTGTTAATTTCTTTATATTTAAGCGGGTTATTTTTCCACTTTCTTCTATACTCCATTAGGTCTAATATTTCGCTGGTCATCCAGTTCTTGTGTTTTCTGTTTTGTTTCCTTGTAAGTTGCTCTTTTGTTATCGTATTAATTGCAGATTTTATTTGTCTCCAGTCTTCTTCAATATTTCCAGTGTCTCTCATATTTCGTATTTGATCATTCACCTGCTCTTTTATTTTTTCCCGTATTTCATGGTTCTGTAGAATTTGTAGATCTAATCCTATTTTCTTAGTTTTTTGGATTTTCTTTACTCTTATGCGTATCTTTGCTTGTAGCAGGTTGTGGTCTGTATTCGCATCAGCACTTGGCATAGTCTTTACAGATAATACGCTATTTCTAAAACGCTTATTGGCAATTATAAAATCAATCTGATTTCGGATTGTTGTTCCCGGTGTATCGGCTGGAGATTTCCATGTATTATAGCCTTCTCGTGGGTAACTTGAAGTATGTGTTCATAATAGTTAAGTCATTTTGTTGGCAAAACTGTACTAAGAGATCCCCTCTGTCGTTTCTGACTCCCAATCCAAATGGTCCCGTTATCTCTTTTGTAATTGCATTTCCCACTTTGGCGTTGAAATCTCCTATGATGTATGTGGCTTCTTGTTTCTTACAGCTTTTTAGTACTGTTTCAATATCCACGTAAAATTCTTCAAGCTCTTTCATAGTTGCTTCAGTTGTAGATGCATATATTTGTATAATGTTTATGTTCACTGGCTGTGCTTTTATCTTGAGTGCTATTATTCGATCATTGTAAGGAACACAAGATATAACGTTTTTATCCCATTCTTTATCAATTATTATAGCAACTCCTCTATGATGATTTCCATTTTTGTCACCTGAATAATACACTGCCATATTCCCTGTTGCAATCTTTCCATTTCCAGGCCATCTTACCTCGCTGAGGCCAAGTATATTCAATTTTAGTCTTTTCATTTCCAGAATCACATTTGATAATTTCCCCGGTTCGTATAATGTGCGCACATTCCATGTACCCATAATAGTTTCCTTTGTATGATTTGTATTTCTTCGCCCCATTGTTTTGCCTTCCCGGAATCTTAATGTCCCATTCCTCTGTTCAGACGTCTTATCGCAAAACTGTCGGAGATTTTTTCTTTCGTGTGCTGTTATTCCACTTGTGTTATTGTCCAGTCTCTCAATTTCCACACTAGACCTGGGATCCATCATAGCATGGCCAGTCGCATATTTCCCATTACCAAGCCTGGAAACTTGATAACGCCGGGCGCCAGCCGGACCGTATGGCATATATATCCTTTCCTTTTTTACTTTCATGATGATATTTCTTGGGATGATACTGCAGTGGTTTCCCGTTGCCTTCTGCAGGATTTTCTGTCGGGGTTTACTCCCCTAGCCGAAAAGACCCCGTTTTAGGGCGCGGGATACTCGCCTACTCGCTCTAGATTGATGTTCACCAATCCGACTGGGGCACATACGTCTCGAGCGAGTTGCTGATAGTCTGCTGTTATAATTGCAGTAAAAAGCTTAACGGTATTTATTGGCAGGCAAACCTTCGGCAAGTGAACCTCCCTCCGTTTTCCCATGAGCAGTATAATGTGAGTTCTGATTTAGCTTTCCTGATCAGCGCTTAGCCGGCCGAACAGAAAATTACCACCCTGCACGACGTGGACGTACAGAACTCACATGGTTGTTGTTTCGTTTCTCCGTCGGCGGGACTAGCACCATTTGACGGTCGAGTGACTACTTACTAGAGAAGGTAACTCTAGTTACAACAACCTGTGCCCCGCAGGACGAGGCCAAAATGGCCGAGTTTATATATTTATATATTTATATATGTATATATATATATATATATGTATATATATATATATATATGTATATATATATATATATATGTATGTATATATATATATATATATATATATATATATATATATATATATATGTATATAATATAAACTCGTATTATTAACGTTTATTTAAACTACCACATCAAAATTGATGAAATTCAGAATAAATTCCGAAAATTATTTTCTTTGACTAATTTAAAATATTATTTATCTGCTAAAAATATGTTTTTTTATTTTTATTTTTCAGGGACGTTAAAAATCAAGTATTTGCACAAAAAAAAAAGAAAAAAATACGGAACTGAAATAATTGAAGGATGAATTGCGATATGCGCTACAAGTTTATAGAAGCAGAAATTACAATAATTTCGGAAAATTCCTATCTGTTGTTGATTATTGCGTAATTATTTAATATTTATCATTATTTATTTCTCTAGCCTAAAATATAGTGAAGTTGGCACATCTTGCAAACTTCTGAAAATAACTTTTGCTCGACAAATGTGTTAGTGTACTACTTATACGGTAGAATTTTTGTAAGATGTCAGAGTGTCGAACGTGCGCTTTTCAAATATCGAAGGGGAAAAAAGAGTATGAGTTCTAAATATCCGCGTGCTTGTTATCATTAAGCTAAGTAATACTGCATTTTCAGTCAACGGTCGCGGATAGTTAATGAAATGCCAGTTCTGGAATTTATGAAATGGTGTACGATCCTCCCAGTTCGTTACATGATGAACAGTTACATGTTTAGAGTGTGACTAGTTTTAAAAATCATTCTTAAATGGGCAGAAAGCCAAACCGAGTACAAAAAAAAGGAAATAGAAGAAGAAAAAGTAGTATGCACGACTACAAAAAGAACAATGAAATGCAAAAATAAAAATTTAAAAAAATAACTATTATTATTTATTTGTATATTTAACTTTATGTAGAGTGTACGAAAGTATTCGTGTTAATTTTTTACTTTTACGTGAACGTATAATGCAAATTCGATTAGTTTTATCGTCATTTATCGTTATTCAATAAAATAAAATGATATCGATGTCGTTATAAGTATCGTATTTATTTAATCGTGTAATAAATGATTTGAACGACGACTTTTCAATCATTTCTGAAAATTATTATGATTTTATTAGCAAGAGAAGCCATTAAATTACTATCCAATTCACTCGATAGAAAATAAATTTTAATATTCGCAATCATTAATATTGTTACTTCACCCGAACCGAATAATATTCAAAAATAAACTTTTTTGAAATAATATATTTACTAAATAGCAAATTAACAAAAATGATAAATAATGATATACTCTCATGTGCAGAAACGTTTTCAGGCAAAGCCCATGTGCTGGAAAACGAACGTTTCGTCTGAAAATATTTCTGCGGATAAGCATATTATTATTTATCATTTTTGTTTATTTGCTATTCTGTAATTATGCGACTTTGAAAAGTTACTTCTAGCAAACAGGTACGAATAAAAATACTATATTCAGTGAACTTTTTTAATTTAAGCTATTAAAGAAAAAAAAAAAAAGAAAGCGATAATGGGGGAAAGTAAATAATAAAACGGGAAAGAAAAAAGGCTAAATCCTACCAACGAGGGAGGAATTTATGGATTTTTCTAGAAAACACGCTTTTTGGAGTCGTCGGGATTATAACGAATTTTTGGAAAAAACGTATATTATTTCAATATTTCTGTCACCTGAAAATGGACAATTCCGTTCCGAAGTCAACAAAAATAACCGATACCATTTCAAGCAAATTAGGATAATAACCGTTCTGATTGATTTTAAAAAAACACAAATATAATTATTTTTGGAATTCTAAATTTAGGTAAGCTGCCAATCCCAAGTCTGGATAATATGCGAAGAAAATAGTGTTTGGATTACTCATAGTAGCGGTACTGGTAAAAGGAAGGTTATAGAGTCAACAATAATTCTGTACAGTAGAAAAAAGTTTATTGAAATATTTTTCGCTTAGAAGCAAATGCCTATGACCACAGGGCAGCTCTAAACTAGTTGTAATATTCTTCTTCGTTCAACTTAAAAACAATCCATAACTTTAAAAATATTTGCTGTCTCCGAGTTCATTTAACGAGTGTTCAAACTCAAACAGCGCACACTCGACGGAATCTCGCGCAACAAATGACATTTCAAGATACGAACGAAACTGACTCTAGCGTTGTCGTCGAGTTGAGCAAAAAATTCACATTTTCTAGTAACGGAGAAGGTTAATTTAAAACCAGTTAATCCAATTTCTTCGATAAATAATACGGGCTCTTGACCTCCTTCCTATTAGGCTTTACTACGTATCCAATGAGTTTTGATCGCTTTTTTTGTGTTTTTTTTTTATCTTTTTTCCACATTCAAAACCAGAAGCGATTCTATGGAGAAGATTGTATCAGAATAATCACGAAACGAACAACTGACAGACATCTTATTTTTCACATATTAATTAAAATTTAATCGAAAAGCTATTTACTATTTAGTACTTCATCAATACGGATTTATCATAGACATGGGATTTTTCGTTCCGATTAACCGAACAGTACAATGATTTTTCATCATTTTCATATTAAACTTAATTAGCTGTTTCCAAAAATGATTGCGTAATGAAGTTTTGGATTCAAAAAAAATATCATCCTCTTATTTCCTGCGATCGAAAAAATTCCATATTTCGCTTATCGGAATTTACACTTGTTCCGTTCGTAACAACGATCGCTCCTTTTATCCGCCTAAACCGTTCTTTCTAATTCTGCTGATTCCGCTTCTCAAGTTCTCTCTCTGCTTCCGCATTCTGTTAATGGTCTTCAATATTCTTCTACACTTAAACCATATTCTACTACATTATTCTTAATTTCCTCTTCTCCATATTGCTCTCTCCTTCCGAGTGATGCTTGTGACGCTGATTATATCTCTTTCAATCATCTTCCGCGTACCAGTAAAATGCGGGGATTTTCTCCTTATTGTGCTTTTCCTGTTCTGAGAGTTTTCCTTTCTTATCTATCATCTTTATTACCTTCATAACGTTGTCAATATCTGACTAAATCTGCTTTCCCTCTTTTTCGTTTTGCCGCGGTTAAGTTTCTCTGAAAAAAAGAATAAAAAAAAAGGCTGGCTGATATTTACGTCAATCGTTAAACACAGTGTTTATAAACGTTATTTCGGGAAAATTTATTTCAAAAACATTTTCAAAGTAATTCTATTGATAAATTTTCTCGAATAAAACGATCAGATGAGACTATTTTATCGGAAATCTTTTAATTGTGCCAGCCGGTTTTAGTGGCTTTTCTTCGACGACGGTTCATTTTAATCCTACCTTGTACAATTTGTTTATGCAATCAGATCACCGACTCGAATATTTCGATACATTTTCTACAATACCGCTAATTAATTTCTTTCGAAAGTCCAATTTATTAATAATTGTTTGTTGTTTTTTTTTTACGTAATAACAATACTCGAACATTTAAAAAACAAAAAAAAAACTACCGTAATTTATTATTCTTTTTAAAATTATCTCCGATGTTTTTTAATACTCTCTTTCATTTATCCGTCACGATCCGAACACTAGCTGGATCATGCGGCGAGAGATTTTTGTACTGACATCAAGCATCCGTGGCTCTGACTCTCGTCACACTGTTCCTACTAAATTTTTATTACAGTTTATTTTATTTTTTTTTCTTTCGTTTTCGAATTGAGAACCGATCCATCAAGCAGTGGCCTACTTTTAGAAAACTGATTTTTAAACATCCCGTGTTTCTTCTTCTTCCTTAATTATTTGTAGACCGATTGTCCGTTGGTACTGTGGGCTCTGTAATTTCAGATGTGGACATGGTATTAGATAGCAAATTCCTTTTGCTCTTCCCTTCGGCAATGTCATTCCTTCTCTTTTCAGGATGCATATGTTTAGCATTTATCGACACGTTGATTGCCATTGTTTCTCGATCCTTGGTATAGCGTTCTTTGTCAGATTCTATTCCTTGTGACTCCTAATTGCTACTACGTACACACGTGTTGATGGGTAATCGCCTATTATTGACAAGCCCAGGGAAAAACCCAAAGCGAGAAAAAAATAAATAAAAAAAAATAGAAAACTAATTGGGAAAAGTTTCCTAGAGCGGTCAACACAGAATTTCCTGCAACTACCGAAGCTGTTCCGTATTTTCTTCTTATTGTTGAAATCGTTTCTCTGCAATTTGTTTTTCGCAATATTTCGCTTTTGAAAACTTACATAGTGGTGTATATGTTTCAGACTTCATCAGCACAGGTGATTAAGTAGTCAAAATCATTTTAGTCTGGTGGATACGATCATCTGTTTTATATGCACTTCCTTTCCAGCCTGAAACTATCATTATATTGTTTCTTATTTTTCTTTAAAATTTTTATTGGATTATTTTCAATCAGAAAACGAAAATTAAAAATAAAAAAGTAAATTGTTAGTGTAACCGAAAAGTCGTATACGGCGAGGGAGGCGTTTTATGTAAACATCTTCATCTGGACGTTTTTGTCTTCTTGATTTCTAGAAATTTTACTTTCGCTTGCCTAAGGTCTTAGCCTAAGTCAATGAGAATAATATGTATCTTAGAATTTAGAGTCTTCCGTGAATAATTCGACTGCTTTCTCGTTTTCAATATTATGTAAGAGCTGATACTACTATTTCCGAATGGGCACTATCAGGTGTCGAAGAAATATAAAATTGCACTAGTCTGGAAAATATAAAATGCAACGCGGATCAAATGTTTATGCTATCGAATTATTTAGCTCTTCAGCAGGAGTGATTCTTAACAGAAAAGAAATCTACGATATCGTCAGTGAAAGAATAAACTACGTTTCTTCCGAATAATTTTTTAATATGAATGCGTACATTTGAAATCATTTCTATCGCCCTTTTTGTATCAACGAATTTATTTGTGGAATCTTAATCGACTTGCTCGTGTAATTTTTCAAAAGGAGAATTCGTTGCAGCTTAATATTATTTCCTTCCTTGCTACAGACAAACATCTTTTAGCCGGGAATAAGGGTGTTGAAAATACGTCTTTTCTCATGAATTTCTAAGTCAAAAACAAATTCACCTTCTTCATTATTATTTTCAAATAACTGCTCTTCAAGCACATCAGGATAAGTCTCTATAAAAGCACAATAGGTTTATTGCAATTTTTTTTTGGTTTTTGACAGCTTTGTTTCTGTTGATTTTTTAGAAAATTTTGCGATGCCTCGACAGATATCCGTAATAAAACAGGTAAAATACTGCTATTAATCGTCATCTCAAAAATTAACGTAGGTATCCTTCAGCAGTAGCCCCGGTTTTTGTTGCCTCCGTATTTTCAGTTATTGTTTTTTACTAGTGCTTTTATGTGGAAAGTTTTCCTGAATGGCTTCACACGACCTTATTAAATACTCTATGTAAATCGAACTTCGAAATAAGATGAAAAATGATAAATAGAAGTATTTTCTATTTCGCTAATTTCTCTTCAAATCGGAGAGCAGATTCTCGATAAAAACTAGCGATAGTCTTCACATTAATTTTCCAGATTTGTAATCCTGTAACGGCTAACTCTAAAACAACAGTTACTACTAAATCTGTTCGGTGAGCCACGTGTTTAATACACGAAACACATTTTTTTTTTTGAATATATTCTTTCATACGATCCCATAGTTTCCTCTCTTTTCTTGTATTAGTATTTTTAACATTAGCGGTTAGACCGGTTAATTTTTCTTTCGCTAGATTTTCAATATTTAAGCCTTGAAAACGAATTTTAAATTAATCTGGAAGTCCCTTTTGCACGCGTATATTAGCTTCACATTCTAGGATTACGCGTATGTATTAATTATTGTACAAATCTAGCAGCGATAAATTTGTTATCAACTCCGTATTTATCTGCAGAATGATCTCTATACCTTCATTGCGAATTAGCATTTCACAAAACCTAACAGGATTTCTATATTGTAGTAATGCAACAGGTGACATAATTTAACAAAATAGCGTAACGATAATTTATCATCTGTCCTAATACATAATTTATATACATCCGTATGTATCCCCTTTGGCTAATGATCTAGAAGGCCGGGAGTTTGCAGACAGGTTTAATTGGCGACTATCATTATAAACATTAGTTGTAAGTTCGATTAATAATTTTACTTTTTCGACAGTGCAAAGATGTTGATTACAATGTGCTATACTCGTTTTTTTCGCATTTGATTAATATTACCGGAAGTAATAAGACGGCTCTTTGTTTTCAAGTGATCAATAATTCTAATTCGTTATTCGTTTTTAAAATCACATCGTACAGTTGGAATTCTACTATTTTCAGACAAAATGTTTCTTGAATATGTTTAAAACAACTTTTACATTTTATTCCGTAATATTTGCTTCCTTTTTTTTTTTTTTAACGCAGCATTAAGTTTGAAGTGATCATGCAGCATCTAATTTGGATCCTTTAGAGTGCCATTATCTTGCGAGTTGCAATAATAAAATATGAAAACACTTATAGGTATGTCGTATATACAGTGTGTATATGAAATTATAAAAACACCAATGAAAATGATATTAATGTCTATAATTATGTGAAAATATTATTTCTGGCTTTTTAAATGATGTTAGAAACACGTTTTGAGAAATTTAATGAGAAGAGTCCATAAAAAAAAATCAGTACATATGTATTAATATTTCTGTCGTGGTGTTATCGACAGCTATGAAAACTAAAAAAAAACAAAAAAATGGAAAAAACTAATTTATTCAATAAAGTTTATAAATACGCTTGGTGAAAATCAACATTGGTAGTGAAAACCGGACGACTGCAACAAAAATCATGAGCTGCAGTGCGAATGGAATTCGCTTATCTCTAGCATTTTGATGATAACAATATCTGATGCCCAGATTTCGGGTCGCCTGTTTACTGACACTTCAGATTGATAAGCTGCTGCTATGCGGTAGTTTGCAGGGCAATGGGAAAATTTTACTTATTCAAACGATCTAACAAAATAATTGGATCATGCAGAGTCACTATTCGTCTTTTACCGGACTTTGGTATCTTAATCGGAGTATCAATTATAAATAGGATATAAAAACTGAACAGTTAACTCAACTGACGAGTTCTTTTCGATTTAAAATGAATAGAGCTATGGGGTTTTGACATAATGCAATAGAATCTGAAAACTACAAAACTATATACGTTCACACGACGAACTGAATGCAAACAAAATTGCGAACTGTGAAAGAGCACCAAATAATAAATTTGTCAATTCGTTGTTTAATGATATTGGTTGATCTTGAATTACAGCACTTTTTTTAATATTGGGATTTAAACCGCCAACATTCGGGTCGCCTATTTTATACTTTATTTCACATTCTTTGCGCTGCATAAATATAAACATCTTCAAATTTTATCATCATGATAAAAAACCCTCTCACCGACTGATCCTAGTCACACCACCGATTATGATCTTGATTGATAAGGATTTGTTAATTCCGCTACTTTCAACGGAGAAAAATTTGCCAATTTTTTTTCTTTTACCTGAATTTATTCTCCGATCTTTCAAATTAATATAAAAGTCTATTAACGTTGAAATAATTTTATGGTAAAGCTTGCCAATCATAATACCCGTATTATATTTTAAAAGGAGAAAACGAATCTTAAATATTCGAGTTTTGTTTTTATGTACATATTTTTTTTGACGTGAGAATAAAAAAATCAATGTTGGAGTTAGGCAGTTGAGATGATGATGTACCGATTTCATTTTATATAATTTCATGTCAGTTAAAAGTAAGCGTTTCCAGTTTTAAAATGATTATAAATTTATTAATAACATAAAGATGTGCTATAAAAAATTTAATGGTAAATATTAAAGAAGTAGATAAAAAAGTAGAATAAAAATCTATTTTAATTTTTAAAAAAAAACAAATGCAAATAAAAAAAACATTAAAATATTTAATATAGTTTATGGCGTGAAATTAAATTAAAATGCTACAAAAAAATAAAAAATTAGAAGTAAACTCCGATTTTATAAACGCAAACATTTTAATAAATAAGAAATATATAATTCATATAAAAGTTCCAGAATATTAAATGACTCTATAACCATATAAAAATAGATATGCTTTTACTCAAAAGATTTCCTTTGAAGATTAATGCAAAGTTCCTTGTGATGTATAGTTAGTGTTTACTTTTCTGTAAAATCATGTTAAATTGATAGCATTAACTATTTCTAAACCTCTTGGCAGAATATAAGTATAATTTAATTATTCGTATCTTCGAAAAGTATCTTGTAGCCTACAGTAACGGATAAAGTTCAATGAATATGCTAACATTTGGTTCGAAATTCATCTTTCGGTGAATTCCAATACTGAACAAATACATAATTTATCGTTAAATATATAAATTTAAATAAAAAAAAAAAAGTCCAGATAACAATGCCTCTTCCAAATTCTTGCAATGGGCGGTTAAGCCTTTTTTTTTTTTTTTGCATCATTTAATTAAGTATTTCTAACGAAAATTTGAAATAAAACAGCGATGCTCGGAATTTATTAAGAGAATAGATATCGCAACTGCGTAGCAAAAAAATACTACTTTCTATTTTATTTATTTGTTCATGTCCCATTTTTCATACAAAAAAAAAATACTCTGTTCCGTTGTCTGCCCCGTACCGACAGTAATTTTCATAAATTATGGGTAATATCGTTTTCATAAGCCCGATCTGTGCTACCTCACCAGATCTGCGCTTTTTAATAGACAAATATAACAGAAAAAAGCGTAATTGTCGAAAATATATCCGTGTTCGAACATAGTCGGGGATATATTTCCGACAATCAGAGGCGTCGCAAGCCGATGAGCCGCGGGGGGAGGGGGGCAAGATGATAGAAAGACGATATGAGTTATAGGAAAAATAAAATTTATAATTTGTAAAGGCTTAATATTTTATTAAACCAGAATAAAATCTTAATTAAAACATAATTTTCGTGGGTTTCTGGCAAATCGTTCTACTACTTTATTATAAAAGCCTTCCAAATTGTCTGTGATTAAGCGCCTTTGAATACTCATCATGGCCAGTTGATTAAAAAGTTTCGAAGCTCCAGGGAGAACAATGCCCCCCCCCCTGCCCGCCCATGCCGACAATGTTATTTAATGTATCTCAACTCTTAAGGACGCCGCAGAACGGACAAACGTTGTCATTCCGGACACAATTCTGTAGTGTGATTTAACGCGTCTTAACTTCAAAGAATGTTAGTTGCGCGCACGTAACTATCACAATTTTCCGAGGACGACGGTCTGATGCTCTGAAGTTAAATACACAGCCTAAGAATACGATTATAAACCAGGTATGAAATACGAATTCGGTCCAAGTTTGAGTTGTGTATCCGCAGTCGGGACACATATGTTCTAGCGGAGATGATTTGCAGATTTTTAAACAGAAATGAATTTAAAATCGTTCTACTACGCAAGTTTACTAGTCAAACTAGTGTAATTTTCAACGGTATATCATAAATGAGTGTAAGAATAAAATAACTTTTCAGTGCGGCGTAACACCTTCCTCATTCCTTACTAAAATTTCAATTTCTAAATCCATATAGATTTTTAATAGTACGTCGAACAAACCTTAGTCGTGACAGCGCAAAGGCTTAACTACGACTGTACGACTTTCCTAACATGTTTGACATAATGACTTCAGCATTAAGTTTACACATATTTTACAAATATTCATTAGCGAATAATAGAAATAGGCAAAAAAGTTTATACTGCTTTGGAACCATACTAAAAAAATTTGCCGTTCCTAGAAATAAATACTACATGAAATTTAAATAGAACGCAGATTTAAGTTACAAATTCTGGATTAAACCTTTAATTAGTAAAATCTTTCAAACGAATTTGTGCCGACAAGTTAATAATATACAAGATAAACCAGAATATCTGATTACGCAAAAAACAACATAAAATTCCCTAATGAGAAAATTATCTGTTCAGTTTATCGTTATTTCTGGGTTTGGCTGCACTAGGCAATAGTCCACCTTGCCCACCTCAGAACTGACTACTAGCCATAATGATAGTGCATTATATTGAATAATCTTGAGTTACCCATTCTTTTTTTATGTCACTAAATAATAAAAATATAATACACTTGAAATACAATCATTTAAAAATTAAACAGTTTAAAATATACTGAGACAAATAATTTTTCAACTATTACTGTCGCTCTATTTTGACCATATATACGTAGATCTATTACCCTCTAATAGTTGTCAGAAGATCATTAAAATCATCTTATTATCTAGTTAATATATTTTATTTTACCAAGAAAACATGTATACCGTTAATACCGTTAAAAATAAAAACTGTTTAAGAACTAATCTCACAGAATAAAAGCAATATAAATCCAACTTCGATTTCTACAAGATTTAGTAGCAATAAATTTATTAATTGCAATTAATTTTTGGCAATAACTTTTGTTATTAAAGAAAATGAATAAACTATTTTTACGATACCGGCGTTGGGTAGCATCATTTGAACATTTTATTTTGTATATAGCAATAGCGCGATACTTGTATCAATGTAATTTGTTAATTTTACTTTTTTAACAGATTTAGAAGATTCCATGATAGCAGTGAACATTTACTTAGTGTCAAAGTAGTATGATTTTAAAACGCGATTTAAAAAATATTATACTGATGCTAGATGATTTTCTGAGAATACGCTGCAATTCTAGCGCCTTTTAAAACTGGCGATATTTTTTGAATTTAAACATTTTTATTAACTCTAGCATAAACTCCTTATTCTTAATAACTCGTATAAATTAAAAACTTTTCGAGAATTTTACATTTTAAAATTCATCATTATAACACCGGCGTGTTTTTGAACATGTGTAATCTAATTTTTAAAGACAAACTTTTAAAGTAAACGAAAAGTAGATTTGACTTTTAGATAAACTATGTCCATCATGGATGATTCGATTGTATGCCTATGATAGGAATTATAAAAAGTTAATTTTATTTTACAATTTGATTCGTCTATTTTATATCGTTTTCTTTTTATTAACGCTTTAGTTAAAAATCAATTCAGAAAAGTTACAAGGTCAAATAAATGATGTGACGGAATATTGATTTTTTTTTTTTTTTTTTTAGGGACCGAAATAAGCAAATAGTGAATTCAATAAGAACTCCAATATTATTGAATATTTGAAAAACGAAAAAAATCCTATCTGCACCAACAACGGAAAAGAAAAAAAAAAGGAATAATAAATTTGGCAGTGATGCAAAAACTGATAATGTTGAAAAATTAAAAATTCTATTTTTCGTTTAAAATATTATTTAAAATTATAAAATATATTCCTTTTTTGAGTAAACACATTTAAAAGAAACACATATTTCATTTTCCGTACAGAAACAGTTGTCGATATTTTTATTTTTTTAATTTTTAAATGTAACATGGCAAACAATTAGAAATAACCACGGCAGAAAGTAATAATTAACATCTAGTAATAAAATGTTTGTTTATAAATTTAAATTTCATAAAATTTCTGTAAATTTCCGAAAAATTCGTGTTTTTTTCATATTTTTCGGAAATTTACTTTTCGTACTTCACTTCAAAACAGTGGCTGCACTGATGAGTTTACAGGCTTTTGTTGAATCGAGATATATTTATATTTTTCCAGAAGAGAGAATCGCGTAATACATGCTAAAGCTGTGCCGATGAATCTGCCGTTTATGATACGGTAGTTATGTCATATCTGTTGTGCAAGAAGAACAATTTATAATGTGAAGATAGTTTTAGCGAAAGATGTACCGTTTTAGTGTAATTTAAAATTAATACAAAAATTTATAAAATGTTTCCTATAAGTTGTTAAAATTTTCCTTACTAATTTGTATGCACCATGAGTAGCGAAAGGTATGATTGGAATAATGAATTACCTACTTTATTTGCAATTTACGCATTCTGTATATGTGCTTGTACTTATAAGGATGATTTTTAAATTACTGTTTTCTCTTACTGGTACTGTGAACTTTCGTAAATGTAGTATCTACTCGATTATTTGCGTTGTAATTATTAATGCTTAAAAATGAAGCGCTAATATTTGTTTGTAACGTAATTATAGAATAGAATGGGTTGAAATTATTGAACCTAGAACGAAGGAGCATATGTATGCTAATTTATCAACCGGTGAATGTGTATGGGATCCTCCTGTCGGTGTTAATGTGTAAGTTCAGTTATTATATTTTTTTCAATCTAAAGCAATTTAAAGGCTAGTTGATATTCGCCCTTTTACGAATTATGAATATATCAGATCTTTAAAATGAAAGTAATGAATAATATTTATTAAAAGTACAATTATCGCTCATTTTACGATGACTTTAATGCACGGAATAAAGAAACACAAATGGTTATTCCTACGGAGAAAACTTCTAGGGTAACACCCATCGAGACGTAATAATTTGAAATATATGATTTTTAAAAATTTCCACCTGAAAAAGTAAGTTTCAAGTGAATGTACGGTGAGGTTTTGTTATGGGCGTAACCGGTCTAAAATTATCCTTTAGGTTATATGAGATCTAAATGAGCATAACTCTGTGCAAGAACCAAAATTGAGTTGTTATTCAGTTTTTTAATTTATAGACTTTGAAATAAAACTTTTTCTTGTTACATTAATTTTAACTGTAAAATTTTGTTATTTCTTTCAAAAAGTTTACATTTACTCTCCTATTTGTGTTAAAGATAATGCACGCGTTAAAAAAACCAAGTTAAACATCTTTTACCATATTTAAGCAATTCTTATTGCATAATTGTCATTATTTTTCATTAACTTGTTGCAGTCCGCGTAAAAGTTCCTTCCATGATTCATATTAATTATCACCGTTTATATCGATGATTAATTCACATTTGATAGTATTATTACTCATTAAACGTTTAAAACTACCGCAGTGTGTAAATAATTTACGGACAACTGCGTTTAGAAAATTTAATTTATTTCAAAAATCCAACGTTTCGCGTTTCGATCAGCTTAAACTGACCATCATCAGAAGCGGTGATGGTCAGTATAAGCTGATCGAAATGTTAAGCGTTGGATTTTTGAAATAAATTAAATTTTCTAAACGCAGTTGTCTGTAAATTATTTACATCGTATTATTAGTCACTTCTTTTAAAAATGACCTGTATTCCTTTAAAAAGACATGTTTTAGTTAAATTACATAGCGCTTCATTTCATTTTTAAACTTCAAGTAAGAAATGTAGTTTTTTACAGAAAATTCAAGTTGGCACTTCGAATTTCTTTTTAATTTATAAATTATTGAAGTATAGAATTGAAAAGAAAAACAACGGAGAGACGTGCAGTTTCGTTTACACACAAAAGAAAAGTGAAACTTGATGTTTCTAGGTATCGTAGCAATTTTAGGCGGACCTGGATTTGGTCTTTCCTCCTTTCTAATTTAATTAATTTCCCACAGAAAAAGGTGAGATCTTCCATTTTCTATTCAATTCAAAATGTATGCATACAGCACAAAAGTTATACCTTCAAAGATTGTCAAACCTAACGTTTTTTCGACAAGTTGATTATTGTTATTCATTTCGATGTCGCCCTTTTTTTTTTTTTAACGCATTTACTTGATAAAACACCATAAAAAGATAATAACTATGTAACAGAAACGGGTAAAAATAAAATATTTGTAAGTGACTAGTATATAATACAAATTGTTCTATTATTATTTCACTGTAATATTAGAAGTTCCTACTTAAAAAAAAAAAAAAAAAAAAATCGGAACAAATAATTCTTAGCTTTTGTAAGTCCCGAAATTTTTCTATTCTATATTTAAAAATAAAAGCGGTCTAATGCGTAATAAAAATTATGTAGATTGTAGTGAATAAACTGTTTTATAAAATTCATTTGCTGCAAAAAAAAAAAATGTAGTAACTATTATTGAATTTACGCAACAATAAATTATAAAATTCTAAAAAGTATACTCGGTTTGTTGATGAAAATTATAATCGTCACAAATTCGCTTCAAATTTATTAATAGAGATCCTTGCGTAAAGTATATGATTCGTAACGTAGTAATTCTCATTGAACTGTATATAGGTATATGTATAATCCATGTGCCTCTGACTAAAGTTGTAGTAGATGGCACCTAAAAAAAATATAAACAGATATATATATATGTATATAATCATATTTGAACTCAACTCATCTAGGAACTTTAAGTAGTTTGCAAATTTAATATGGTTTAATGTCAGAAATATGAAATGCGTAAACGTTATATTATTTGAATAACTCGTTGATTAGTCAGATTTATGCAAAGTACGATAAGGAATGCTTAGATTAGACATAATATTGTGGGTACGAAAGTATGGATGAAAGGATAGCGAAGAGTTATAATGAAAAACATAAATTGTATCGCCGTTATGAATTTCTGTATTAAATATTTTGTTTTCGAAATATTATTTGTTTTGCGTTCGTAAATTCTAGCGTGTTTGTAAAATAGAGATTTTAAACTAACTTGGAATTCTGTAATTTTGTGAGTAACAGTGTTAGTTTTCCAATAATGTTGAAAAATGAATACGCATTCAGTTTTTTATGTATGTGTAGTGTTTGTTTAGCAGTTTCCGTTTAACTAGTCTGTTTTTTTCTTTTGGGGGGAATAAAATTGAATCAAATTGATTTGAAAAGCGGCTGGAAAAAAAGGTTATTATCCATGTAATAATGTAATTCATAATCGCTTATAGTTTTGTAAATTTTTTAATTTGTGCTTTATTTAAAATACGCTAATATCTACGCGCTTTAATAATGATTATTACGTGAGATTTTGTTGTGCACTAAACACTTGAGAAGATAGTGATTGGTATTTCTAGATCGGGAATAAAATTAGAGAAGTGGTTTGACGCGATGTAACCGTGTATCTATATATTATCTGTTGGACCGATGCCAGTTCTTATTAATTTGAAATGTAACAAATCCTGACACTAGGGGTTTGTCTATTGATCAGAAGATTGTCTTTTGAAATGAAGACGATAGTGATTGAATGTGAGCACTCAGTGATTGGATAAACAGTATTACTGAAATCGGTTAATGTATTCGTCGGATATAAATAAAATGTATGCCTACGCGCCATTATGCTTGTATATACCCTTTCTTTTATTCTAGTTGTTAAATTTTACCTATCTAAAATTAAATAATAGTATGTAACGAATTGATTTTCATATATTCCGTGTAGTAATTAAATAATAAACGCTTTAAAGACAGAAGGATATAATCATGTTGTTGTTATATAAAAATAGTGTCACAATTACGGATAAATAATATACAAAGCTAATCGACGGATTAATATATTTATAATTTATATTGTGTCTTTTCGCGTTTTAAGTGTTTATTATTTAATGGCATACAGAAAGGTGTAAAAATTTCTTTTAAGTAGTGGAATTATGTTTTTCTATTTTTCTATTTTTTAAACGATGAAATATTATTTCAGTAAAAAGACCGATAGTAATCAATGGTGGGAATTATTTGATGAAAATACGAGCCGGTTTTACTACTACAATGCTACATCGCAAAAAACTGTCTGGCATAGGCCGCATAATTCAGATATTATTCCATTAGCGAAACTACAGGTAATAATATTTATTTCTTTTAGAGAATATACATTTAATTTTTAAATAGAAAACTGTTTCAAATTAAATAACTTTACTCAGTTATATCGTAAATGTTTCCAGTAAAAGCTGAAAACGTGTAAAAATTGGTAGCTGCGTGTAAGGTACTCAAAATTTCAAAAAGTAACTAGGTCAATGGAACAGGAAGTTAATGAGCGAGTTGGTTTTTAAATTGAAAAATATTCCTGAATTAGACCATTCGAAAGATTCGTGTTTAACGGAGCAAATAAAAAAAACCAATAATAATGTTAAATTTCGATGATAGTGTGAAAGATCAGAATATAACTCAGAAAAAGGTACGGACCTGTTATTATTACGAATGAAGATCACGTGATAATCTTATTATACACTTAAAAGCTGTTCTAAATAGTTTGGATTTCCGAGCAAACATTAAGTATGCGTGAGTTTTAGACTGATAAATGCCAGTGATGACGTACTGTAATTTTTAGATTCTTAGTTTACGTACGTCTGCACGCACGGTGGATTATTATTATTTTCTGCAAGATGTTTAAGAATATAGCGAATTAATTAATTTTTTCTATTGCTCTCGTTGCGAGCAACTTAGGATTGTCGAATTAGCAATTAAAGATTCGAGTTTTCGGTCACCCCGACAGCTATGTATGAGCGTATTAAAAGATATACCCTCGATTAAATTGCTTAAGGGAGGATCTAAGAAAAAATTTAATTTTTTATTCTGGTTCATTCCGTTTTTGTTAAGAATAAATAAATATATTTGAATTATGTAATAGAGTTTACGACAAAAAAGTGCATATTTTATTATTCATTAAGCAGTTGATTTCATGTCGACTGCAGGCAGCGTAGCCAACTATGATACACAGATTTTATTCTAGTAAAAAAAAAAAAAAAAAAAAAGGCATTCGGATTGTTTATTTTTTTCTCGAAGAGACCCGTAGCTTGATAAATACATTTTCTTAAATATCTTGAAACAATTAACTTTGAAAAATTATTTCATTTTTTATTCATTTGTTTTCAGTTTAGGACAATTGTAAAAAGGCCTAAAAATAAAATATGGTCATGTTAAATCAGTTTTAAGTTGGGTTTTTTTTTTTTTAAAAAAAAATGAAATAGGCCTAAAAGCTAATCCACATAGTTTTCCTAATGAAATAGACATTACCGGCTAGATTCAGATTTTTAAAAATTTGGTTATAAGAGTTTGAATACATTTAAAAAAGAAAATTTATGTTGTTCGAAGAAATTTATCGTACGGAAAATGGTACAGCTGCAGTTTAGATTAGCGAACGATGTTAATGATTTTCTTCTAAAGCGGGTTTTTGAAATTAATTTCAGTAAACATAAGCGAAATATTAATATGATGAAGTTAAGTGTGTTTAAATACAATCGGGACTGCAATGAAAATAAGCGAAACGATTATTGAAGAAAACACACAGGTATATTTTTCGAGTGTGGCGAAATTATAGAGAAATGCGATAGCGTGAAATTGACGGAGAACGAACATTTTACGGCCTACAGTGGTCGGTAATTTTTAATTGTAACTTATCGTAAAATCAAGAAACGAATCATATGGTTAAATTCATTCGAATAATTTGTATTCAGGTATTTCGAAGATGATCTTAATGGCTTTATTATTGTTATTAATTTTGTCGTATAAATGAATTCGAGGAAGTTATTTGTAAATTCATTTTTGGTTCATAAAAAAAAAAACTATAATTATGTGCGATTTATTATTACTCTTGATCAGAAGTTGTTTAAATTTGCTTTGAAAATTGCTAAGATTCGCTAATGTAGTCTCCGGATTGACATTATTCTGCATAAATCGGATATAATATTGTAAATTTATACTAATTCTGAGAAGAAACGCCTATAGAGAGGGACAAATTGAACAAGATTTTTTCGGGGATACGATTATTAAATAAATTAAAATTGGACAAAATAACGATTTACTATATTAACGAAAAATTAAAATTAATCGTGTACTATTTAAATGAATATTCTATTTGTACAATTGGAAACACGTCGAAAAATGTTATTATTTTATGTGTTTCTGTAGGTGTACAATTGAAACTTTTTTTAAACGTACGCACATACACCCACGCATATATATATATATATATCTATATATATATATATATATATATATATATATATAGATATATTTATATATATATATATATATATATATAGTGATGGCTGTTGAAGAAAACATTTTAAATTTACAGAGTTCATTAATGAATCACAAAATACGTTAAAGCCTCCTGTTGCGGTTAAAAACTTTCAGTTAAATTTTAAATTTATTACTGAGTGTACTAAATTAAATAGTTTTTACAGCTTACAGAAGCGTTCTTTATAACAATCGTTTACTGCGGACTACAGGCATAATAAAGTAAAATAAAAGTTATTTTCACGCACGACTTTTTAAATTTATTTAAACGTTTAAACATTATCAGTGCTTTAAAAAATGAAATTGTAGCTTAATAAATTTGATTTCTGTGTAACTAAAATATACTTATAAAGCTGCAAGAAAAACAATCGTACAGCCCGTTCTATAGTAGCTAGAGAGTTAATTTTTTTTTTTAATCGAACGTATTTTCCTCGCGAGATCATAAAAAAATTATAAAACCCTCAAAATTTTAAACTTAAAATGCTCAAAGTTTGAAAAATGTGAGAAAATCAAGTTTTAAGAAAAAAAATCCCACAGCCAGTTCTATATGAGTTACGGGGTATTAATTTGTTTTTCAACCTACATAATAAGGTCTCCAGAATACAGGAAAAATATAAAATTCGAAAAATGTTGTTATTTAGGGACCGAAATTTGGGAAAATGCGCTCATAAAGCGGTTAGCCTTTTCCATGGTAACTGGAGGGTCACTCTTTCAATCACTACACTATAGGAAAAATACGAGACCTCCAACATTTAAAAAACAAAAGTCCTAAATTTTGAAAAATGTGAAAATCAAGATTTAAGCAAAAAATTTTTAATAAATTCCACAGCCAGTTCTATATAAGTTACGCTATTGATTTTCTTTTGAACCTACATACAGAGATCTCCAAAAGGAATTAAATGTAATATATTCCTTTCACGTATATTACCCTGCTAGCGGTTTCAGTTTATCAGATATTTTTATCTAAATTTCACTTTTTTAATTGACGTATTCACGTAATTTTTTTTTTTTTTTTTTTTTTTAATAAGCATATGTGAGCGCTGCAGACTTTATGAAAATTTACAAAGTAAAATAATTTAAAGTCCGAAGGAACAGACCGCGATGCGGTCAGCGAGACCAATCCAATAGTATATATATATATATATACATTTTAAAATCAGTTGATTTTTAATGAAAAATTTTATTTTACGTTTTTTTGGAGGGAGGGGTAGATTTTACGGTTTTATAACTATTCTTTAGTAGATTTTTGCCCTAACGTAAAATTACAAGTCCGTGCAATGTTAGGGAAAAATCGAATGTGTATTATTGAAATTTTTTTGTTCACTTTAAAAATTTTCAGTTTCTTAATTAATATTTTCCGTTATGGTTAAACAAATTTTCTTGTTTATTTTTAAAATTTTATCCATAAATTGAGTATGCCTGCCCCTAAAAAGTTATTATATTGTATTTTACATTTTCTTTGTTTTGCATCGCTAAAAGAATTTGATTTACTTCGAAAGGAAACAATGTGTTTTTCGGCATCGGGTTTTTGTTTTGAAAAAGTTACCGTGAAATTTATTAAAACGAAAATTCTCTTTCTGAAATCTTTTAACTAACTATCATATGAAATTTAGCGCGTGGTGAGTGAATAATAAATTCCTTTTGTAACATTCGTTAAAGGAAATGATTTTCTGAATTCGAGAAGTGAAGGCCAAGAAGGAAAATTACCATGTGGGGTAGACACCGGATAATTCTCTAAATTACATTTCTAAATACAGGGTATAAGTATATTTTCTACACATGGTTACCCGTTGGAACTTCAGAGAATTCCTTTATGATGTTTTAGCCGTAAGTGAATGCCGCACATTTTCGCCGATTTGTTTTTCCATTTCCTTTTTTTACGGTAACTATATAATCTGAACTAACTTTGAAAACATCTAAAACAAAACTGTCCTATAACATCATTGCATACTGATTGATGTCCGTAGTACACACATAAGAAAGGATAAAAGAAAATCCCGTTGTACAGTTGTTGGGGGATGCTGCGAATAAACCGGATAGAAAAAATTACTCCGATAATTGAAGTCCGGATAACAGTTTTAACTAAAGTACTGAACCGAACTTAATCAAGACGATAAAATACATATATTTCGTTTGCACAATTATTGGAGAAATTGATATATCGAAGAGAAAATCATCCGTTAAACGACCCAATACGAGATCGATGAAGAAAAAGAAAATATGCTTTGTTTAAAAATATGTAATTTATAAATATATTCATCACTGTACTCTTGTAATTGTACATCTGTCGATAAGAATTAGCGGAAAGTCTGCAGTGTGTCTATGTGTGCGTAAGAAATATGGCAGATTTCGGTGTATACGCAGAGCGGATAATTGTATCGTAATGGGCAGGAATATAAATTTTCCAAGTGGCACAGTAAAATAAAATGGATTAGAAGCGCGCGGGAGAAAGTAAAAAGAGAATTAAAAAATATTCGTAGAGAAAATACGTTTACCGAGTAATAGATAGTATTTACGGGTAATAATAAAAAGATGTTGTCGTAGCGCTTAAATCTCGAGACGGAAACCGAAAGTGAACATTAAATTACTTACGTAAATATTGTTTAAAGAAATAGGCGACGAGAAACCGAATTCTTTTTTTTTTTTTAGAAATTTTTCCACCGGTTGTTAGCGAGCACATTCGGCTGTGACTGCGGACGGACACGCTTGATCGCCGTAATCAAAACTAGGCGATCAAGGGAGGAAAAAGTAGTTTTGATTATAGTAATCCATTTATCCGAATAGGCTTATAGTGCTATTACTCAAATACTGAAACGATTACAACAGTCGCAGGGTGTTGTCACTCAACCGAGAAACCAGCAATAAGCCGAGAGTTTTGTCGTAAAATCAGAAAAAAATAGAAAATAGCCAAAAACGATATTTATAATAAGGAAAAATAATTTAAAACATTAAAAAGTGAATGCATTTTTTAATGTACTTCACATTCAAGAATAAACTACGGAGAGTTCTGTTTTATTCATATAACATATGTTGCGCCGCTTAAATATTAATAGTAACAAAAAGGAATTCCATTATTCTTTTTGTAAAATTCTAGTAATCAGGAAATCGGGAGGATTTGGACCGAGCAACTGGGAAGTTAAAAAGGTATATTTAAGTGGCCACTACGAATCGTTCTTTTTAACCGACTTCCAAAAAGAAGGAGGTTATACGTCCGTTGCGTATGTTTTTTTGTTTTGTGTTTGTTCGCGCATAAGTTTTATCTATATGGACACCGATTTTACAGATTCTTCTTCCATTAGAAAAAGTAATATTCAACTTAGGTACTATGTGAGTATTGATGAAAAACATAAAGTGAGTATTCGTTAAAAAAGCGTAAAAAATGTGGTGATCCCTTTGGATAATTTTTTTTTCTTTCTTCTTATTTTTTAATAGTATAACGGAGGCGATTGACTTAAAATACTATCAATTTGCCAAATTACCATGGAAACGTAGCTTTGTTAACGACTTCCAAAAAGAAGGAGGTTGGTTACACGTGCCCGTCGCGTTTTTTTTTTTTTTTTTTTTTTTTTTTTTAATGCATAGCTTATATTCATGTGAACCGATTTTACTGATTCTTTGTCTTTTAGAAAGTGTACCACTCAAATCATGTGAGTACTGATGAAAATCGCGAAACTGAGCATTTGTCAAAAAAAGAAGTGTGTCTCCTTTAGATATTTTTTATTGGTATAACAGAGGCGATTGATTTAAAATACTATAAGTTTGCCAAATTACCATGAAAATAAAGCTTTTGATGTTTTCCGTAGAAAAGGAGTTTAAACTAAAGAAATCGATTTTTTTTTGTTTTTTCTTTAAAACAAAATATGGGGAATAACCAAGAAAAAAATTCAAGTACAGTGCTAAAAATTGTAAAATAAAATGTTTTTTTTTTAAAAAATACTAATTTGAAAATTTATTATAAAAATTTAATAAAAATGAACTAAGAAGAAAAAATTAATTACCCTAGATGAAAATATGTATTTCAGAGTGATATAACTTAGAATGATATTATCGTAATTCTTATACAGCATTAAAATCTTAATTAGAGTCGGCATCAAATTTATATTACAATATTTAGGAACAATTTAATGAATATTTAATGCAGTTTTTAATTATTATTTTAATATGAGTTCGATGCCTATTCTAATTAAGTTATAAATGTTGTACAAGAATTACCATATAATATCGCTCTAAATTACATCAGTCTGAAATATATTTTTCATCAAATAATTATTTTTTACTTTTTAGTACGTTTTTATTAAATTTTTATAGTAAATCTGAAAGTCGGTATTTTGTTTAAAAAAAAAAAAGACGTTTTATTAACATTTAGATCGAAAACTGAATTTTTTATGCGTTACGTCTTTTTTTTTTTGGATCTCTCCAGTGTGCAAAATACACAGAAAGCGCAGCTGATACTCCTTTCAGAAATATTACGGAAAGTCGGAAAGAGAGCTTAACTAAAGTTGACAGCTCCCGCAGACCTGATTAATTTTCAGCTGCCGTGCCGATAGCTGGTGCAAAAGTATAATATTAATTTCCTTTTTGGTCTGTACGATCATTCGGAATAGGAACCAGATTTAAGGGTTTTTTTTCGCATTTTGCTAAGCTTTTTTATGCGTATGTGTGTTGATAGTTTACTATAGACACCTATTTCTACATTTCGTTTTTATTGTTGCCCATAACGAACATATTTATATTTGTGGAAAAATTTATATCGACATTTATAGAGGTATTAATTATAATGGTACTGTGATTCGGGAATGGTATAATATCTTGTATGGGTTGTGACTGTTACGACGGAAACCTGCTGAAGATCCGTTTCGATGTTTAATGTTACGGATCTCACTTCCAGATGAGGTTAATGTTAACGGGGACAGCCCTAAAATGTTGATCCATTCGGTTTATTTTATTTATTCGTACCATTAAAATATTTATTTTTTTTTTCAAGTTTAAAAAGATATAAAAACACTTTTGAATTTGAGAATAGCATTTATTGAACACATAAACAATCCACATGCGAAATAATTCTACGCAGTTAGTTTTTTGATTCTTGAAAGATTCGTTTACTATTATTATCATTATTGTTATTATTTAGTTCACTAGCAAGTCCTTTATTCTTCTTCCCAAGCTGTTTAAAACTATCGAAAAGTGATCATTTACACTTACATTTGATTTAGTGTTACCTCACTTCCGGTTTCACTTTTAATGACCTGTTCTGCCGTTTAGTTTTAATTTTATTATTATTATTATTATTATATTGAGCTTTCACGATATTATTCGTACATCAACGGAAATCGTAAGAGTATTTTAATTTTTATTCGATTTCTGGATTTAAACATATACGGTGTTGTTTATGGTATGTTTGCCTTAGTGATAAAAAAAGAAATGTATTGATTTCTCTTTCAAATGTATTAAATTTTCTTCTAAATGTATTCATTTCTCTTTCAAAATTTATTTATTTCTCTTTCAAATGTAACACTGAATTCTTAAAAAACACGTGGAGAAAGAAACTGAATCGAACCGATTACGTACGTACTCTCCTCTACACTGCACTACGCGTTTATATTAGTCGCGAGATAAAAAGAACTTTTCTATTAGTATTGATCGCTATTGTGGCAGTTGAATGTAAACTTCGTGAATGAAATAGTCGTGTAATTATCTCTTCTCTGGTCGTCAAAAATGTAACAGCAACATATCAATTAGAATCGTCGTCAGCTGAATAACGATTTACCTATTTATTCGGAATTAATCTTTAAAGTCGCTATGTCCGATTTTATTAAATTTACCTCTTTTATCTTAACTTATTTCTTTTAATTTCTCTTAAACATTTCCATTTCTTTAATTCTCTCTTTAGCCGCATAGAAAGCATATCCGTTCCATCCAACTGTCATCTAGAATAGTAATTCAATGAAATTAGGAAATCGATTTTTTTTAAATATTATGCGATTTTCACTGATGGTATGAAAATTTAAATGTGACACAGCGAAACTTTGTTTATCTATTTGCAATTTTGCAAAATTAATAATACGATTTTTCTTCCTTGTTAAAACTGTCACCACGTGGTGCAAGGCAATGGCAAACAAGCATACAACATCATATGCGCGCTGCTAGGTCACTACATAAAAGACATAAATAGGACTCTGAGTATGTATATGCCGATATAAATCGAACGATTACTAATCAGTGTTCCGAATCTAGTCTTGCGTATTGTGTACATCTACGTACTGCATATAAACAATTATCTAGTACACTATATGCTTATGTCTGTACAGCTGAGATGTACGAATAGAGGTAGTCGCCGACGCTCAGGAATTAAGTATGGCGCACTATATAGAAGAATGGTAACCGTCACGATCATGAGTGTCGTGCTATCTTCTTTTTGTTTTCTTTGTACAGTAAATTTCTGCAATTGTTTTATTTTTGGATTTGCCGAAACATACCGTCAGTCCAGCAGGCTTAGAATAATATGGAAGAAAGTAGAGAAATATTAAAACCAAATTCAGTCGGATACTAGTGAAGTGAACGTAGCAACAGCAAAATGAGGAAAGCGACAGTATGAAAGAAACATTGTACAGAGTGGGGATTCTTAGTTTCAACAGTATTCGGAATAAAAATATAAACGCTCAGATAAAAGGGAAGAGCATTCAAATAGGATCTGATTAAGGTGATAGTTATGAGAGTATAATGGACAATAAGAGAATATAGCGGGAGAAAATCCGTATAGAGCGTTAGACAATAAAGAGTGGTCCAGTACGTAGACAACAAATAGTGGAAATCACTGAGCGACGAAGAAATGGAAAATTATAAAACCAAGGGCGGGCCTACAATTATTTATTACTTCATTTTTAACTTTTTACCTAATTTTACCGATATTGATTTCCTCCGCTTTAGAAAACTCATCAACATAGTCGAGCTAAGTCGGTGATAATTTTTCCGTTCCTTAAAAAGTAATATAGGTTGATGATTTCTTACTATTTGTAGGCTTTTGTACTGTTGCTGACAGCTAAGGTTAGGGTTTCTCCTACTTCTTCAATTCTTTATTCTTTACATTGATACAGTTAGAGATTACATGACCTTTAAGTTTTGTTTTTTCGCTGGAGGACATCCGCGTTTTGGTCCTTTTTTATTACTTTTCGCATTTTCATTTTTTATCGAAATATTTTGTTTAGATTTAATTCAATTTTAATGTAATTATTTCTTTTTTTTTTAAATATAATTGCGTACGAGGGACTATAACTAACAATGAAGTTAAATATTCCATTAACCGTATGTTTGAGCAGTTTAATAAAAAGTAGTTTGTATGGGGGATATTTTTTTTTTTTTTTTTGTTGCAGAAATGCGATGTTTTTTTTTTCAAATAATTTTTTATATTAAAGTAAGAGATTGGACTGTATAATGGAAAGTGTTAAACTGTGTTAGACGCCTAATATTTCATTACAGTGTAGGAAAAAATGTATTTTTTTTTTTTGCAAATTTGAAACATTTTGGTAAATGTTTTGTTTAAAATAATAATAATAATAATAAATATTTTCCCGTTAAAAGTAATTATACATTAAATGAAAAACTTACAAGACAATACGCTAACGGCTTTAGTTGTGACGAGTACAAAAAAGATTGATACGGGCGTAATTAATATCAAGTTTTTTCTTTTTTATGTAATAAAATTAATAAACATATACTATAGTAAAAAAGCGATAGCGATTAAATAATTAATATAAACTTCGAGAACATCGATTACTAAAACTGAACTACGTGTAATTGGACTTGGCGAATTTGTTGGCGAAGAAATCCAAGCTAATTTTTTCTTTTTTTCTATATTGCTGTGTTATCATTTCTGTGTTTCAAATATCTGTGTACATATATATATATATATATAAATCAATTGCCGCATGTATGACTCCGATCATCACTTGAAAACGACTCGACCGATTTGGCTGATTTTTTTTTTTTGTGTTCATAATTGTCAGGACCAGGTTTGTGTGAAAGAAAATTTTGGGAAAGTTCACCAGAAAAGTCGAAAAGTTATGATGTAACCAGCGCGGTACAAAAATGCACGACGAATAAAAAAAATAATGATTTTTATCAAATTTTAAATAAAATAATTATCGTGAAAAATATAAATTAAACGTAAAAATTTACATAAAATGATTACCCTATAGTGTAAATAATAAACTCTAGAAAAGATTTTATTAATAATCTGGCGCGAGTAAGTACACCACGTTCTGTTTCTTCACTTTTTGCGTTACTGAAATCATTAAACCTGCATGACATGATCGCGCTCCCCTAGCCTAATTAAGCCTAATTACTGTATTCATTGCGGGCAGTTAAAAAAAAGTAGTGTTCTCTTTTATTTTTTACGGAGAATGCAACAGAATTTTCAGTATCTACCACCGGAATGTTATTTATATAAAATGTGTTAATAAATTCATTTTGAAAGATACGAATGTCTAATTATGTGAGATCGCCGTGTGAATAACTCGGCTTCTTTAAAATGATGGCTGGGTGTACTGTCTAGTTTAGTGAAACTTTTTGTTAGATCATGACGGATAGGTTATGGAAAGATCGGATAATCTTCAGCTAAACGTGAAACGTGAAGGCCATTTTTTATTAGACGGGGATAAACGCGTTTCTCACAAAAGAGAGAAAGAATCTTTACATAAGAATAACAATTTCGGATAAAATAAAAAAAATTTTATGAATTTCCAAATACAAATTTAAATGGGTATTAATATATCGGCGGTGAAGCCGTGGGTAACCGGAATCAAGCCTGGAAACCGTTCGAGTACGCACCGTTCAAGTGTCGGTTCATCTGGAACAGACGAGCAATGGGAAGCAAGACTGGAAACTGTATTTTTAATATTTGCTATACTGGGAATGTTATTTCTACTCAAATTTTAAATCCTTACTCGAATATTGTAGTTTGCTATTGTAGTAATAAATTAATTTTAATAAAATGCGTTGAAAGATATGAGCGAAGAAGAAGATGTGTTCTCTTAAATGTGATATTATGGGAGATCACCGTGCGAATAACTCCTTCAATATCAGATGGCTGTGCGCGCTGTTTAATTAAACGAAACTTTTTATTAGATTACGACAGACAAGTTACACAGAAAGATTGATAATCTTTAATTAAACGTGAAACGTGATGACCATTTTTTGTTAGACGGTGATAAACACGTTTCCCATAAAAGAGATTCTCTTTATCTTTACATAAATATAATTCGAGATAAAACAAAAAAATTTTTTACGAATTTCCAAGTACAGATTTAAAAACGGGTATTATTAATACATAAGCTATGGGCAATAGCTAGTTATTTTATAAAAGAACTTGAATCTATCCTAAGTGATACATTAAAAAGTTCTCGTAGCGTCGCGAAAGAGGTCAGTTTTAAGAGAAAATCAAGAATGGTTCCTTCGAATTTTTAACATCATCTCTCCTTTGAATTTGTAACGCGATTCTTGGATATATGTGTTTGTCCGTAGATGAATGTAGCGCGATGCTCAGTTTTTAGAGGGGGGAAAAAAAACATCGGGTTTAAAGTATTAACAAGTGGTTCTATTTTTCCATTATTATTGTGATCAACAATGACGTTTGTATATGTGTAGATTATTTGAAGAGGTTACTGTTTTGGCAGAGTAATTTTGTTTCGACTTTACGCATATTCCGCGTTGATGAATAATTACGCGAACAATAATAACGGTTTAGTTAATTAACTAAATTATATTCGCCGGTTTGTAAGTTTGGTCGTTAATTTTTATCACTTGCCATCTGTTTTAATTTCTCCGTCTTTATTCAATCCGTTTTCATTATTGAAAGTTACTATTTTAGAGCTGTGTTTAGTTACTATTTTTCATTAATATTGTTAATTTTACCATTGAAAACGTGTTCTAGTAACACGAAAGAATAAACTATTACAAAGAAGCGCTCAAAGATCTTGACAAACTGTAGTAGATCGATACGTGTATTTCAGGAAAACTTCTTAGATCATTCCCGGTCCACACAGAGATACACTCAGTACGAGAAATTAATTTTAATTAATTGATGATGCGAAGAAAATTTAAAATGTACTCCTCTCCATGTCGTCTTCCTTAAGTTTAATTACCGACGAGTTTGCAGAAATATTTTTTTCACGATAAAATACATGCACGTTTACGGTTCCGTATGACAGTTATATTATGAGCTAGGAATTCTGTTCCAGAACTCATTCGTATGTGTATTAATAATTTTATTTTAATGTTTTTCATTTTGCAAAAATGCGTGAAATATTATTATCCACGCAAGCTTGGCTAGTTTAGAATGAAATATAAACGTTTATTAATTTGTTTACGATAAAAGTCGAGTCGTAATAATATGTGAACCCAACAGTGTATTTCTAACCGTTTCACGGGCTAGTTTGAATAAAATAAATAAGAAAGAAAATGAAGTAGACAAATGAATTTTTAAAGAAAAATCGGCTCTGTAGAAAATAATACGGAAAATTATTTATTATGAGTAATCACTGTGAAAGCTTTAAATATTTAAATAATACACGAAGAACCGGGGACAGAAAAAACGGCATTTCTCTACGATTGCGCATACAATTTTCAAGCTTTTTTTTTTTTATTTTTTTTTTGACACTTGTTTCATTCTTTTTATTTCCTATATTTTTCCGAACTTCTATAGTTTTTTTGTTGTTCTTTTTTTTTTTTTTTTTCTAAAAAAAGACCAGAAGCTTAACCCAGTTTATCGAAGTAGTCCAACGACGAATTTCTACAAAAATTTCGCGCATTTAATTTATTCAATATTTGACATTCGCGGATTTAAACATGTAAACAGTTAATAGCATTTTTTTACGTTGCGTAGATGTTTCACTATCATCGTTATGTCTACGTTTTCGATTCCTTCGCTGTTTATCAATTGTTCGTTGTTTGTTCTTGTTTATAATACTTTCTACGATTATAGAAACAATTTACCCGTCTTTTTTTTTACTTCGCTTTGTGACTGTTGTTGCGGCATGCGTGTAAAAAAAATACATATACAATACAATATTTGCCTAAATTTTTTCGCAATATTTGATACTTTGAAATAATCAATTTTAAATATTTTCGGTAACAATTTTAAAACATTTCCAGCTAATATTTAAAATGTAATCAAATAGCCGAAAATAATTTAATATCGACCATTTCAGAGCTCGAATATAGTGGAAAAATAATAAATATCAAAATCTAAATAATTATTTCTGGTTTTCTGATATTTCATATATACATATATATATATATATATATATATAGGTTTATCCATTTCCCTTTTCATACGCGTATTCTTCTTTTTGGTCCAATCGTGTGAAAAGACTTTTTTCCATTAGATAGAGAAATCCGATTATCTCATACTGAGTCAGTAATTTTGTACGTTAATAACTTCATTTTACTATAACTAACGTGCGTTGAAACTGTACATTATTTCGCAAAGAAACGATTCCTTTTTAAACGTGTATTTATTTATTTTTGTTTATCTGTTTGTTTTATTCCTCTAAGTAGGATAAATACTTTTCATATTTTTCGCAATTTAAGTGGCTCCCGTCTCTTTGAACATCTACTGTTCTTTCCTTAGTGTATTTTTGCGAATAACTTTTATCATACAGAAGTAGTACGATTTTATAAATTTATTTAAAAACAAAATGCTTTGCGTACGGAATGCAGTTGTTTATTTATGACTGTATTCCGTTTGTATCAGCTGCGCCGTTGAACGTAATGAACATGAAACGATTAAGATTATCACCTCGGTTGTCGAATAACTACATAATGATTAAATGAAATCGGTAAGAGTGTAACTTAGTTGAATATATCAAGATCAATATTTCCGAAAAATGCGGATATTTATATGAATTTTTGAAAAATTTAAACGTACTTTTCGTGTGCAGTGTTATACTATGAAAATTCAATGTATCTAAAGACATATTTTTTCTTATAGAAAAAAAAAAGTTAGTATGACAGCTTAGTGTTAAAGTGTTCGGCTACCAAACTTTAGAGGTCACGGGTTCAAAGCAGGTGATTATGAAGCTAACGTTGATAACGTATTAAACTCAACAACAATAATAAGAGTAGAAGGTCAGTCTCTTTTTTTTCAGTTGCCTTTACTTTCAAAATTCGATTTCAGTCCGAATAAACCTGGGAACGGCCTGAGTCTGGAACGAGGAAAGTTTTGAATCCGTGACCTTTAATATGATTTACACGTACCTTAACTGCTAAGATGCCATACTACCTTATTGACAATTATAACATTGTTAATTTTAATTATAAAGGGGGGAATTCGTGTTTGTATATTGTTGTATGTATGTATGTATGTATGTATGTATGTATGTATGTATGTATGTATGTATGTATGTATGTATGTATGTATGTATGTATGTATGTATGTATGTATGTATGTATGTATGTATGTATGTATGTATGTATGTATGTATGTATGTATGTATGTATGTATGTATGTATGTATGTATGTATGTATGTATGTATGTATGTATGTATGTATGTATGTATGTATGTATGTATGTATGTATGTATGTATGTATGTATGTATGTATGTATGTATGTATGTATGTATGTATGTATGTATGTATGTATGTATGTATGTATGTATGTATGTATGTATGTATGGATATATGTATGGATATATGTATGTATATATATATGTATGTATGTATGTATGTATATATGTATGTATGTATGTATGTATGTATGTATGTATGCAGGTATGTAGGTATGTAGGTATGTATGTATATATGTATGTATGTATATATGTAGGTATGTAGGTATGTAACTCATTTTCGATGAAATGTAATTTCTGGTTTTCAGTTAAACTAATCGCTAAGTATCGTAATTCTTAAACGTGTTAAAATTACCTCCGGGGTAAGAATGATATAGTCATTTTAAGCGTGGGGCAGTAAAGTTACAGATTTCTGTCATGAATAATGATATAATTATTTATTATGTGCTTTATATTAGCTTCACGGGTAATAACTTTGTATGTTTGTAACAGAATTTTGTAATCCATTTTTCATCCACTTCCCGATGTCCGAATGATCTGAAATTTTTACTAATTGTCAGAACCCGATGACAATGCAATATTATGCAGGAAAAAAACACCTATACTCGTAAATAAATTAAATTAAAAAAATGTAAGTATTTATAAACGGAATAATAATTTTTATTTCCTACGAAAACGCGGCGACTTGATGAAAGCAACGGGTCTGTAGCCGGTCTTTTTCTCCAAGCTGCGGCACATCGTGACGGGAAACATAATGAGACCGGCTGAGGATCCGTTGCTTCCGTCTAGCCGCCGTGTTTTCCCTGGAAATAAAAATTATTATTCCGTTTATAAATATTTACATTTTTTTAATTTAATTTATTTATGGGTAAAGGTGTTTTTGTTTTTTTTTTTGCATAATATTGCATTGTCATCGGGTTCTGAAAATTAGTAAAAATTTCAAATCATTCGAACATTGGAAAGTAGGTGCAAATGGATTTAATTTGCTTTATTGTATTGTTGCATTTACAGAAAGAGTGAACTGTAGAGGCAACGGAATTAAGTATAGCTTTAGTTAAACGCAGAAAATTATTATAATCAAATATGATCCTTCTGTTACATTCCCTTCAAGACTAAAAAGTGAAAAATAAAATTATAGTTTAAAAAGCTAAAAACAGTCGCTTTATATATGTAGAATGCGCTAAAAAGCGTAAAATACTCGTAATTTAAATTCTTTCACAATACTAACCTAAGAGTAAAGAGGTGGACATTAATAATTGAATTTTAATTCAAAATTTCCTTTCTCCATTCCATTAACATTGATCTGCTGTGGGTATCTAGCCATTCGGGCATATTTCGGCTGATTCCTTAACTCGGGTTGCGGTTTCTTCCCGCCTTTTTTTAAAAAAAATTCCATCCGCTAATCTCCTATCAGTATGTAAAAGCTTTCATATCAGATCATGGTATCGGATATTTACGTTTCTTCCTTTTCTAATAATTATTCGTTTCATCTGTCTGTTCAGCCTACTCTTCCTCCCTATTCATGATTTCTTTTGCATCCCTCTCTTCAACGTTCTGATGTTATTTCCGTTGTTCGTATGCGTTTCTGTCATTCTCGCTACCTTCCTCCAGATTTCGTTTTTCCCTGATTTCCTCCCCACACTGTCCTCTCCATCCTGATGAATTTGCGACGCTGATCATATGTTCTACCAGTGTTCATCTCTTTCTGTGGAGCGTTCTGCTTTGTATTCCTTTTTGTTGAGGCTTGGGTTTCCTACTCATTATTGTGCTTCCTATATCCTGTCCTTTCCTTCCCAAATTAATTATTCCTGCTATTTGTTCCTTTTTAGCCAAGATTTCTGATCGGATTAAAATGTAGGCGATTTCTTTCTTTACTATTTGTTTCTGGGTGAAGGTCCTTGGTTGACGAGCCCGATATATATATATATATATATAATATATAAAGTAATAAAAAAGGTGAAAATTCTCGCTGGAATAATTTTCGAATCACGATTGAGTGAAACACGTTTTACAGCGTATTAAGAAATTAAATTACAATGGTAACGATGAGTAGTGTATATTTTTAATAGATCGAAAAATAATTCGATGAATTTAAAAAATGTATAATTTAACCGGAAGGATAAATGCCGACAATGGAGTAGCAAAAAATAGAATTAAAAAAACTGCAATTAGTCACTTATTTTATCTTCACGCGATTCTATTTTACAGAGTAATAATTAATAGCCACCTCTTTCAGCATACGATTCTTATCCGATATTTTTATTTATAGTTTTGTAATGTTCACGTTGGCTTATATTTGTTGTTGTTTTTTTTTTTTCTTTTTCCATCGTCGAGCGTTAATTACTATTTTTCTTTTTTCAGACTTTAAAGCAGAATACAGAACCAGTGACTGATAATAATAATTCTATTGTAGATAAGAAAAATAAAGAATCAGTAGCTACTCAGACGCCTGGACGAGCTGCTAGTAGAGTGCAAACTGCTGTCGTCACATCGATCCGACCAATAAAAACACTGGTAACTAACCTATTTAGAATAGAAGGAAAATATAATATACGCCACATCAGAGGTCGCGCCAAAAAGCGCAATATATGTGTAGATAGAAGCAGTTTGGTGGCGATGCTACGATTTAAAGAAAGATTTTTATTCTCGGCCACCTACTCGAAAGAAAAAAATATGATATACCCCCCCCCCCCATATTTAACGAATTAAATAAAATTATTATTTTTTTTTTTTTTTTTAGATTCATTTTACTCGTGTAACACAAGCGTCCCAACCGGGAGTAAAAATTATGTTAAATAGATGCAATTTCTTGTCCCATATCCACCTTCATTAAGTTATAAGGAAATCTTCACAATAAAAATAATTGATACACGTATAGTGTTTTAAAAAAATATAAAAACGAAACAACATAATTAACTAAGCAATATGGTGATTTTAATGACATTTAACTGGATAATCTGACTTACCAAATTATTAAAAAAGAAATTGAAAAAAAACCACCTTGACTATTTAATAAAAATTTGAAACCTTCTTTTTGGTTTTTGATAATTCATTTTTATCGTAAAATATAAAAACATTTTTTTGTTGTTTTTTTTTGTTGCAGTGCTAGCTAATAAATTTTTAAGGGTGTGAAATATAAAAAAGTTCGGGTAATTCTGGTCTAGGGGATTTTTCCGTAAATAACAATTCTTTTTTTATATAAACTTAACGTAAAATGTTTCGTTCCTGTTAAAGGTTCTGACAATATAACTGAAGTCATTTGACTTATATTAATCCGAAATCCGTGTAACATTGCTTACGTGCTACTGATTTAAAAATGAAATTTATTTACAAACAGTCTTTCGTCAGGAAACTCTAAATATATTATAAAAACTCGATGCGCCAGCTACGTCATATTTGTGGAGGAGAAATTGTGTTCGGATTACTGAACAAATTCTAGAACTGCGGATTGAGAGAGCGATGCGCTTTGTGACACAAAATCGGGTTATCATTTAGCATAAACAATGATTTATGGACCATTTGAAAACAAAAAATTCGATAATAGCGTAAAAATGTTGTAACAACGCGCGCTTTTCTATTTGTAACCTTTTGTTGTTTAAAGTTATTTTGTCGGAACTTTTTCCGATTATATAACGTAAGAATAATAATCCGATAGCGAAAATATATGAAATATATTCTAAATGCAAAACTAAATTCTGTATTAGAAAACAAAATTAACTGTGAGTACCACACTATGGTTGAAGGACATTTCTGAAGTTCGCCACGGTAATCCAAAAGTTGTGGTACTAATCCATGGAAAGGAATACTGCTGCTCGAAATTTAAATTGCGTAAAAAAAGCAGCGACACAAAAAGAGTTTAGGTGGAAAAGAGAACTCTGAAAAGAATACAAAGTTTAACGTAAAGACTCCTATTGCAATACTCAAGCTAAATTTTTAGGAATTTAATGCGTTAATTAGTGTTGGAAATAACCTGGAGTCTTAAATATCCAATTGTGCTAAAATCCTTTTTCCATAATTAAAATTATCATTCAGTATTACATACTCGTTTAATTTATTTTTTTGAATATCTATTTTAAAAAAAAACAACAAAATGCGCACCAAAAACTGATAATCGATATTAATAAAAGTGACCATTAATCGGTGTATCTGTATATAACGAAATGAATGTAAGTAAACAAACGTTGCATTTTCAAAGTATTTTATCCGCAATAAAATTATAGATTTTTTAACATGTAAATATAGCGAAACATCTATTTTAAAAATATATCCATATTTATCACTATTTACACATTTTCTCGTCAAGCTAGACGCTTATAGGCGACTTTTCTTATATGTAAAGATTTCTACACTATACTACTTATATACTATATACATCCTTATCGCCGCGCTAATCACTTTATTACAAACTTATCCTGTTTTTCCTTATTTCTAACTTAGCTTAATATCTATTATTTATTTATTTATTTTTATTTTATTTTATTTATGTATTTTATTCCGTCCTCTTTTTTTCATATCTATTTATCACTATTTCCGTACCTTCTTCTCTTATTTAATGCTTATTATTGTTCCTATATTTCCCTCTTTCTGTAACCATTCCTTTATTTTCTTTTTTTTCTCCTCTATTATTTCTTTGGGCATTTTATTTAACAACTGAGTTATTATAATGTATTTGTCTGTTTACTTCCTCATCTTTGATTTAGCTAACGGAAATTTGTACAAATAGTTTTCCCTCAGCATTCTGTTCTTCTTCTTTCCTCCAATTCTATTTCCTTATCTGTTATTATGTATTCCCATATCTCTTTATGAGTAAATACATTCCTTTAAGCCTCAGTACGTCTTCTTTTTGTATTATTTCACTTTCCGTCTCATATTTATGATCTGATATTAATTTCAAGTATTTTATTTGCAGTTTACTTATTTTCCCCACGTATGTTTTCCTAGCCTTTTCTTCATGCCTGAATTCCATACTCAATTCTCGATTCCACTAGCGCATGATACACCATTTTTAACGTTTTATTTGTTGCACATTTCTTTAAAGTCTATAATGCTGGTAATGTGCCCTAATTTTCTTTGCAGCGTATTCCGTGATTTCTAAAAACAATTTTCTAAAACTCGCTCAATAAATTAGTCTGATCAAATTAAATATCTAGATGTAACTGTAATCGGGGGAATGACATTTTCTAAAATACTCGAATTAAAATAAATCTCATTAACAAACATTTCTATTATATAAAATTCCGAAACACCATGTGGCAACATATGTGTGTTCAGTTAGCTGCCTGGTTTTGAAGTGAAATCAGAAACAGTTCCAACTAAAATTCAAAGCAGCCGCTTTCACTATATATAGTGAATACCCGGTGATGGAGTAAAATTAAAGACAGCATCGGCTGGCTAATATGACAGTACTTAGCGTATTCTTGACAGTTTTTAGGGACATTTTTTTGAACATACATTTCTCAGCCACTGAAATATATTAGACCATCTTTATTGTAAATTGGTTTAAATATCATAAGTTATAAGTTTAATTTAAATTGTCCTTACGTAACTCCGCTCTTACATAATTATATAAGGTGCAAATACATGCGTACAGATTACGGCTGTGAACTTGCCATTTTTTCGGCTAACCGGTTTGTGTTAAAATCGAAAATAGGAACATAGGCTTTTAGTTTAAAGCCAAAAGGGGGAAGAACCGGTTAAACGGTTACTTATTTCAGTTATTAACTCTCTCTCTCTCTTTCTCTTTATATATATATACTATATGTTTTCTTCTTCGCCTTACATTTTCTTTTTTTGGCGCCTTGTATATACGCTGGCGAATAGCTTATTTTTACTTTACATAGATTTAATTAAATATTTTACTAAGAAAAATATGAAATTGAAATTTATTGTGTGAAAGAAATTCGATGTGTTTGTATTTAAAGAAATTGGAAAATTGTTAGTTTTAGTTATAAATGTACGAAAAATATTTATATTTTTGTAAATAATTTTAATTTAATTAATTTCATTACAGAATTAGTTCTTGTCTTATTAAACAATTTCTTTTTTAATATTAATATTCGTGGGGGCTATTTTTGACTTAGATGAAAGCCATTGCAATTACCGCAGAAATCGAAATTGGAGATTTTATGATATATTTTCGACGAATAAAAATTCAAAAAAGAAAAGAAAAAAGAAGTTTTGTTTATTATTTTTATATATGTTTGCTTGGCGTAAGCAGAATATTGTGATACGTTTACACTTGAACGAATGATACTATTTATTTTGTTTGATTGGAATCGTGAGCATTTGATTATAATTATATTTGATTAGTGATCTATGAAGAAAAAAAAATTAGTTATTTCATAAAAGGAGTTAAACGAAATGCTAGTCGAGGGTATTATTTATAATGTAATAGTGTACAAAATGTACATAATGAAAACGATGATACATAAGTGATTAAAATGTGGATTATGTTCTATGTAAAAGTTGATCACTAAAATTAAAGTAATAGTTCAAAATACTAATAATTTATTATATTAATTAAACGATTGTTAATGGAATTGGATATTTAATATATTACTGTTTTTTATTTATTTATAAAAAATTCTTGAACAACTAATAAGTTAATGTTTCTTTATTACTTTTTTTTATGTAGAATGATTATTACTATCATTTAATATATTAATTGCCCAGTTTTTAATCAAACAGTACGTGTCAGTTACAACATCTTTGTCGTCATATTTTATTTTCTAATTCGCAGAATTAAATCGCATTGCTCTCTAGATTCAATTGAATTTCATTCTGCTTTACCTTTTGATCTTTTACTTTAATTCTGATGGTAATTTTTTTTTTTTCTGGTTTTATAATCTTTCGGTTAACGTATGTGAACTTGGCGCGGATTTCTAAAATAGAGTGAAGTAATTTCCTTTGATTTTTAATAATTTTATGTCCTCTCATTTGTTTTCTTTTCTTTTTTTTTGTACTTTTTCATTTTTTATTTAATTCTTAGTTTGCTTTTTTATTCGATATTTTGCTGATTGTTCTATTATATTTTTTAGCAAAAAACTTTTAAAGAAGATGAAAAAAATATATATTTCTGCGTATACATCAATTTGTGAAATATAAATGAATAATAACGGCAATAATGATGATTATAATAATAATAGTAATAATGTAAACCTAAAAAAATTAATTAAACGCCTGAGAAAAAACAAATAAAACAAAAAAGCAATATAAATTGTTGTATTTCGTAGAAAATGTACAATACAGAACCAGCGAGAAGTAAACGCAATTAGCAAAGTAGTTTCTGATTTAGAAATAAATTGAATAAGTAAATAGATCGATGAAATTTTCAAATTGCACTACTGAGCTTTTTATTTTGTTAAATATAATTCAGTGTAAATTATTTAGGCATTTGCGAAAGGGGGTTTCCATTACCCTACTACTACTTTTTGATGGGAGAAAAGGTATTTTTGGAACTCGTTTTTTTTGCATATTTCCATTTTTTTTGTGTAAATAATAAATTTATTGTTCTTAACTACAATTACGATTAGCTTACTACGCAAGATTTCATTTTGTGGTATTAAATTTGCCACAATTTGATTTTTTTTAAAGTAAATTTAAGTAAGATTTCTCAGTACAAACAAAAAATTCTTAACATATGATTTTATTTGTAAGAACTTGAAAGTGATATTTTTATTTTTCACTGTCTCTATATTTCTGTTCTTTTCAAATTTCGGTTTAAAAGTGATAATGCAAACAACGCAAATAAATATACTCGACTAGTTATTTGTTAGAAAATGCTTTAAATACTCGACTAAAAAATGCATTACCATTCGTGACATCTATATAATACCATTAATAATAATAATGATTAAAATTCTGATTTTTGTAGCGTAATTTCATTGGTTGATTATGTTAATTTACCATATTTTTTTATATTTTCAGGATGGGAGTGATAGTTCAAATTTAATTGTAAAACCCTCATTTATTCCTCGACAAGCGATCAGTTGCGAAACTCAAACATCTCCGATATCACCTAGAAGATCTCATCATCATCATCACCACCATCATCATCATAATCATAGTCACAGGTTGTATGTCTAAATTTGTATACATCATTTTGATATTTCGTCCTTAAAACTAATTTAAATACAAGAAATTTGATTTGCACTAAACAAATTATTGTTAGTATTTTTATTGTTATGACGCTGTCGTGACTATTCAATTGGGCTCATTATTTTTAAGAAGAATCTTTCGGTTTTCTTTTAATCTCCCTTCATTATTTTAATCACGATAATCGTTTTATTTTCTCTGTTCTGCCTATTACGTTTTTAATTTGATCTAAGTAGCATGGCGCAGGGCTTTATAAACTATCAACTGTTCGCTCTTCCTACGGTCGTTTCCTATTGTCACGTTTTAGTATTTTTGTTATTTTCCTCTTAAAATAAGCAAATATTTTTGGTAACAAATACATTTAAAATTTTAAAATAATTTTAACCTTTACTACAGATGTATTTCCTGTTCATCTCAAAAAGGTACTAAATTGTCTGATAGGGGTTTATCTGATTGTTTATCTCTTACAGTAGATAATTTTTATTTATATATATTTATATATATATATATATATATATATATATTTATTATGATTAATTGCACTGATATCGCGTAAGCATTCTCCATCATTTGACCTTTTATCACTTCACGCTTTGTACTATTTATCAGTTTAATTCACTCAGTCAAAGATTTTCACTATCACTGAAACCTTAATCGTCGCAGTTGCATTGAAATTTTTACTTATTAGTTTTAACATTTTCAAAATTAATAACTCTACGGGCAAATTTTTGCCTTTTTATGAAGTATATCGTCGAATTATATTGATTTTTTTTTAAAAAAGAAATAAGGCGTTTAGATGCAGATTTCTTTATCAACACGTTTATATCAACAATTATAATGAAATTGAAAATATGTTATTTTTCTTCAAAGTCGTTAAAATTTTGATATTGAAAATTTACAAATAAAAATATAATACAATAAACGAATAAGAGTATAAGATTCCACGCATAAAACTTTTGTGTACTGAAGTGAATTTTGAGAAATTCGAATTATACTTAGGGCACTTCAAAACTAATGTACACGACGTTCTTACGCAGTCTTTATGCATTTAGGAGGGGGAAAACAGAAGGGATGTATACTATGAAGTTTTGTCAACATGGCAGTGTACACTGTGATTGGTTTCGAGTGAGAGTTGTGCGTGCGTACAAACGTGTTTTTGTAATGATGGAAGTCCGATCGGGTCGCGTTGCAAATCTGGACCAGCAATCATATGTGAAAATCGAAACTTTTAGAAATTCATTCTGCATTTGAAGAAGTGTGTGACTGTGACACCATGGACTGTACTAGTATTTCCTGTTGAGCAAAATAAATTAAAAGAAGGCTGCTTTTCGGTTGAAGATGCGCCTCGTACTGGTCGTCCAAGAACTTCACGTGGCAATATCGCTATAGTGGCAACACTGATCAATGAATATTGCCCCTTATGATGTGCGAAGAGATAGGTTATACAGCTGGTATCGAAAACCTGTTGGCCACCAACACCAAAAATCCGAAAATTGAGTCCATTACTACTTGATTGTGGCGTTCTCATCTTGCATGACAATGCACGCCTTCATGACAATGATGAAATTCAAGCAATTTTTGCGGAATATGGCTAGGAATTATTGACTACATCCACCCTATTCGCCGGATATGGCTCCTTATGATTGTGACCTGTTCTGCAAACTCAAAGAGTCGATGCGAGGAATCCGTTTTCCGCATTTAGAGGCCTTAAAATGTGACCCGACGGATTGACGAACTAAACTTCAAAGGCCTCCTGGACGGCATCCAGAACCTCCCCCGACGCTGGGAACGTAGGAGGCTGGTTATGTTGAAAGATTATAATATTTTTATATGACTTTGTCAAATACATTTTTTTTTTGTACGGACACGCATTACTTTTGAAAGGCCCTATGTATATGTTTTAGGTTGGCGAACGATACATTTGTAATATTTTATAAATACGCGTAAAATACTAATATTATTTTCTTTTTTTGTTTTGTTTTATTTTCTTTTATCTTTTTATTTATTTTATTTTTTTATTTATTTTATTTTTTTATTTTTTGCAGGCATCAACAACAGCCAGCGTCAAACCGTTCGGTAGCAGTCAAAAATAATCAACCGGTCTGGCATAATAAAACTTATCAATCACAAGTATGTGTGATGATTTGTTTCCAAACTAATATCAAATATTGATAAAATAATAGAATACAGTTTGTTTGATTTGTCGCGAATAAATATCCTTATTATTTTTTTATTTAATTTTTTTTTTTTTTTTTTTTTGTATACTACTGTTTAGTGATATTCATATTGAAAAGAAAAATATTAAAAAAAAATCTACGAAGGAATCTGAATGCAATTAAGCCCGTTAAATTTTTATTGAACTTTTTGCTGTTACCGTTTGAACGTTCCTATAAACAAAAATTAAAAGTGGTTGTGTTACCGTAACAAAAACATAAAAGATATAATTTCAAAGATTAGTAACTAAACGTGTAAATGAAGATTTCTTTAACAGGTGCAATGATTGAAACAGAGTTTTCCAACCTTATTTACATTTCGGATCCCTAAAAATTGATTAATGAGATCTCGTATCCCTTATCAACAAAAAATTATTTACATGTTTTAGATAAAGATAAAATTTAGTGGTGTTTTATGATAAGAGGTTAAAAATCAAAAACAGCTTAAATTTTTACGGGATTATGAGGTTATTTATTTTAATAATTTGGCAGACCAGATTATGTAATTAAATTTCAGTAAAATCTCCATTGCGTTTAGTTAATTATCTTATTTCGTTTGTTTTTTGTTTTTTTTTTTTTTGTAAATTGATATATGTATGTAAATTTTTTATATTGTGAAAATTTTACTACTTCTTTAACGGGATAATATGGGAAAACAGAAATTATACCTAGTTAAAATAATTTATCTCATACTTCAAGAACGGTTTTCGAACCCCTTAAAGGTGCGCGGGTGCTTCCGGTTGGAAACTTTTTTATTATAGGATTAGTTTAGTTGTTTTTTTTTATTTTTTTGTTTTTGGCAGTAATATATTTTTTGGTCCTCTGAAGGAAATAGTAAAAATTCTCATATTTGAAAGTTCGAATAGTCGTCTCCCATTACATTTGGATATAATTTTGATACTTGACTTATCTTCTCTGTTTCACACTGCGATAGGACTCCATGCAATCCATAAAAATCAAAAATATAAAATAGTATTATAAGAAACTAATAAACATTCAAATCCTCAAATGCTAATAGCATTGCGATAATAAAAAAATTGAAAAAAATTGTTTAAGGTTACTCAACAATGTGATGTTATCTATTGCGAATTATAATAATTGTTAACAGACAGAGCGCCTGTAACGAACTCTGAATCTCTGTGAGGTAAAAAAGCTATTCTCGAATCATCGAGTATTTTATTTAAACTTGAACACCCGATATTTTAAAAACGGACATGTAAATAAAAATCATACTTTTGGCCATAATGACAATTAGCAGTTGTGGTTGAATATTTATGTGATAATAACGTGACACTAATTGATTCTGTTGCAGAGTCGCAGGCTATAATCCTACTTTTTATAACGCCTTCGTAGTGAAATGGGACCAATTTAAAAATGTTTTCCGTGACTATTAACATCCAACCTCAGGAATTAAAAGTATAGACAAAACATAATGGATTGCACATTAAATGTCAAAAAGAAAAAAAGAAATAGAAATACGTTTAATCTTTAAGTTTAGCTATATCTGACTCGTGACGGAAATGTTATGATAGATGACATAATTGAATGTCAAGTAGAAAAGTATATTGCCAGACACCGCCACTGTTATATAAGTATTGTGTGTATGGTTTACATGATACTTTTAGTTCAGCAGAGATTTGTGTGATATTGAAATCTAACGTATTTTAAACAATAATTTATTGAAAATCAGTAATTAAAATTTATACCTTTTTTTTCCAAACCAATCACAGTCAGCAAAAAAAAGTGGAAGGAGTCGTTTAGACGATTTCGAATGTGATTTTTCATATATGAATATTAAATGCAAAGGGTATTTTTATTTTAGAATATTATAGTTAGTATGCTTATAAAGATTTTGACAATTGGATGTTGTAATAATTTTGATCAATAAAATATACTACGAGTAAGTAGTAGATCAAAATTAAAATGGTAAACAATTCAAACGTTTTCGTTAAATATTTATCTATCCTTAATTATTATCGGTGTTTAGGAGTCCGGTCGTTCTAGTGATTCCAGTTCCATATCAGGTTGTACAAAAAGTGCCTCCGAGAACGGTGCTCACATTCTCAAGAAAGCGCCCTTAACAGAAACCAACAGTATTTCAACACAGCACACGAACAAAACACAACTACCGGTTATTCAACGAAGCGGTTCGACAGCTTCGCAATATCAAACTCACCTTAGTAAACAAAAAAGTTTTGATACCGATATCAGTTAGTATCATTATGTTTCAGTTGTTTAAGAATAATAAAATAAATTAATATTTACCTCGCACGTATTTATTTTATTCACTTACCAGAAGATTTCCAGTTCATGCCGTGTATACATTTTGTTTATTAATGGTATATATTTTTTAAAATTAAACAGCAATTCATAATCTTTTAACGTTATTGCATTTTTAATTATCGTAAGTATGATAGTCCATTTCTTCCTTTTTTTAACATCCGTGTTGTTAATTTGCATTGATTCTTTTCGCAATATAGTTTTCTCACCTTTTTAAGATTTTCCGTAATAAAATTATATTCTATTAATACAAAATTCCGCTGCTTCAATCTTTTTGTTCTTCTATGCTTATTAATGCTACACTTTTTTCTTTTTTCTTTTTTCTTTTTTGAGGGGTGCTGGGCTCGACACAGTACCTCCGCTCAGAATCTATTAGAAAAGTAAGACCCTGTTAGATACTGATTCGATCGAAAACTGAGGACGAAAGGAAGTGCCATAAGAGGTAGAAGAGACGCAATAAGGATCAAATAGTCCAAGGGGTAAGAAATTAGAATACGGTATGAAATGCTCATTTGATATAGGAAGAGACATTCGAAGAAAATATGATTAGGATCATACATATATAGCTTCGTAATTAGGATGAAGATTGTAGTTTGATGAGGGCAAGAAAGCGAAAGCGTGAAGAAGGAAGAAAATATTATTAAGGCGTAGACTAATAAGAGGGCAGCACGACTGAAATAGCTAATAGGGAAATTTTCTGTTATATTTTTTACGTGCTCTTTTTTTATCAACTTTGATAACAAAGTCTTTCTCGCGCCCCCATTTTACCCACGTCGACTTTCTTCCATGTCTCTAACTATGTGGATATAGAGGGTAATGGAATGGCGGATTTTTTGGCTCAGATTGCTGCGTCTCTCCATTTCTCTAAAATCTCTGTTTCAAACTTTTGTATTCTTTTTGTTACATACTGCGGAATGTTTAAATTTTTACGGATTTATTTTTAACAGAATTATTCGAATTCCGTTTAAATTTTATTAAATTAGCACTGTTTTGCATATTTAGGTGTAGGCGGAGGGTACAGTTTAGGGCACGAAAATCGGGGCGCTAGTACAAGAAGTAAACCAGTCATTATGTCCAGCAGTATATCTTCAAATGCTCAAACACAAATTTCACGTAGTCAGAGTTTTGCACAGCGATCACCAGCTTCGAATACATCAGTACCGACTGACGAAGAAGAAGACTCGATGCATGAAAAATACTTTTCTTCAAATATCCTCGCGTTGCACGGTAAAAAGCAGCAACAGGTCGATTCAACACCATTGGTGAGTTCTAGTTTTATTCTGTTTCAGAGAATGTAGTAATTATTGATTCATCGCCTTCCATATGTGATGCAGTGTTTTTATTTTATTTTCTTAAATTCTACAAACACTATAAACTTAAATTAAATTAACTTTCTTAACCCGCAAGTGCGCTCAGTTAGCACGATGAATGACAAAGCCATTTTGCGGTGGGAGTAAATGAAAAAATATGATGTATGTAACGTTAGAAACCGTTTGCGAAATATGTAACGTTTTTTCCGTTACTTTTTAGAAAGATTATATTTTACATTACTCTATCAATAAATTAATGAATATTATTGGCTAAAGAAAATATTTTGGTAAAATAAATTCATTTACCATAAGAATGGCGTAGTCCACTGAAACGACTTTTCTCAAAAGAGCCAATATCTGTACACAGGAGGTTTGCCCTTTGACGTGGTCGGACAGTTTACGTGAAATCCACAAACCGTTATATCTATTGTAAACTTCTACACAATTCGTAAGTGTGTGTGTGACATTCACTTGTAATTATAAATTTAATTACAAACTTTTATAAAAGATATATATTCACCGATAGGGTAGCTAAACGAATGAACCGTCGATAAAGTTATCATAACATGTAGTAGCAGTGAAATTAAATTTTTAATTTTGTTCTCTGAATTTTAAGTAAATTGTTCAGTTAAATAATCGAAAATACCGGCGTTTCTCAATGTTTTCGTAGAATGACCCAACGCGTTTTTTTATACTTCTTTATGATATGAAATTAAAAATAATAGTATACTAGAACAATTATGCATCTACTCAGAGAAACTTGATAATATATGTAATGTACTGATAATCTTAAAGTTTAATTACGCATTTTAAAACGTGAGAGACCTGCTTAATTTCAAACAAATTTGAAGTATATTTGGAATTTTTTAAAATTCACCACCTTCTATAATTGCTGGAGAAGTGCTGTCTTTTTAACACAACGGAAGATTGTAAAAATAAGTTATTCCGAATTTTTTGAATGCATATATGCGGAATTCCAAAAAATATTGAAATATTCGAATACTATAATTTCCTTATTATTTGAATTTATCTCGAAAAATTCGGGACAAAAAATTTTAAATAAAACTTTAAAAATTATGAAAATCAAATTAATTCAAATTGTATTTAAAAAAATAAAATAAATACTTAATGGCGCTGCTGTTGTTAATTAGTTTCATTTCCAATTTCAGTATTTTTGAACTCATGTCGAGTTAGATTTTGGAACTTACTTTTTGTAAAAACCATCCTTGAAAATTCTGTCTTTAGTTAAGTAGAGATGCGCAAATAAACTGTGCGAGAAGAGTTATGTATATATGTCCTTTCCGACTGCGGAAATATATCCGCTTATGGATTGTTACGTAAATTATACCTGGTGGTGTATAATTGTAATCTTAGGTCGCATACTTAATTTCAACTTTGCGCGATTATCCTTATTTTGATAGTTGCGCGCGCAGCTAACATCTTTCGGAGTTCATACATATTAAATCACACTGCCAGAAATAAATCGACTGTATCTAGAACAACGTTTAGTAGTTATGTAGCACCTTTCAGGTTGAGATATTTAAATCACATCGTCGGAGATATATCCGCCTGTGTCCGAATACGGATATATTTCCGAGAATATAACGTGTGTCCGGAGTTACTTATGACTACAGCCAAATAGATTTTCTTTCCCATTTTCTTTATAAGTAAAAATAATGATTTTTATTTTTTTCATGTACTCTGTATTTATTATTTACAATATATTTCCATAATAGTTAATTAATATGTCCCATTCATTTAAGTTTGGGTGACACAGTAATCCCATTCTGCAAATTATTGTACTTATCCTATTTATATTATGTACCTACTTAATATTAAGATTTTTCAATATAAATGTATATTATTTTTACGATATTCGATTTCATTAATTGCAAAATTTATCAAATTCCTTAAAAAGTTTGTTTGTGAGTTTCAATTGTGGCTGGTTATTTGTGCCAATTTCTTTAAAATGTCATGTAAATCTTCAAGCAAAACTCTTTGATAGCCAGTTATTTTTAATAAAGAAGTTGTTATTAAATCTAGATGAGAAATTTCCTTCGTTCGTCGAAACCCACGTGCACCATAGTCATTAAAGTACATAAAGTCGCGGTCCGTAGGTTGAGAAACGCGCTATACAAAAATCGGCGATAATCCACTTGCAAAAAAAACCTTATTACGTTTAATGTTAATACTTAATATAAAATATTTTTTTCCGAGTTTACAAAATGTAAAAAAAAATCTATTACTGGAAATAATTGCGAATAGTTTTAAAATTAGAAGCTAAAAAGGGATTACTACAATATTAATACTGACGTTACCATAATATAATCCTAGATGGATAGTTTGTTGTTAATTTGATCCTGTTTTCGTACGGATAGCAAACTTTCCGTCCGCTACTTTCATTTTTCACCGAACGCATAATTTTTCTGGAGAATAAGCCTGCTTCGTGATCTGATCAATGGAAAACACGTTCTCGAAGCTATTTCCTCTCATACTTTTTTATAAATAATAATATTTTTTAAACCTATTTGAAACATGATTTTACGAATATATTTTGCCATTTACGTTTGTCAAAATATACGTAAAAAACAAGCATTTTTTTTCAGTTTTTAACTCTTCTATCATAATATTTTTTTATTATTATTTATAAAACTGCTTCTATGCGATAGGTATCTTAAAATTTTAAATCATTTTACCGTTACAGGTCTCCGTTATACTACTTACGGGTGTCTTTGTCAGTATTACATATCTTAAAGAAAGCTTTAGTCCACTAGTAGCATTATATTATTAAATTTAGATCGAATTTATTAACGTTGAAAATCGTATTAATGAACAAAAACTAAGTCCTACTAATTCGCATGCTGAGTCAATTTTTCTTCATAACTGAAGAGCTAACTTCTGATTTTTTGTTTTAAAAATAATAAGTTGTATCTTTTTTTTTTTTTTTACTAAGAAAATTTCATTTTTAAATAGTTATTTTAAAAACTTCAAATTAGCGGCATGAACTTTAGAATAAATATATTGATTTCTTTTACTAAGCTAAACAGTTAAAAGGATATTTTATTACGTTTTTAACGAAGTACAAACATAGTGATTAAAAAATAGTACAATTTTTAGTCCAAACAAATTAAACTTTAGCCGAATGATAGGTATTTATTAAAAACTGAAGGAATAATACTGTTACGTCTTTACGCATTGAAAATTTTGGTAAAATAATAATTACTTGTTTCGAGAAAATTAAGTTTTAATCCGTGCTAATAATGACGTTTTCAAACTTAACTACTGTATCGCAAACACAGTCGTGCATATTAAAATTCAGTAGCTTATGATAGTCACTTTAGAATTCAAGCAGTCTAATCACGACGTACATACAAAATTGACGAATTCAAAACTAGATCAAAAGTGGACGAAATAAAAATGATAATAGCGGGACCATATTCTTCGAAGAATAGTGGAATGTTAGTTTCTTTATACCGGGTGGGCCGAAAAAACACACCCATTCAGAAATTAAAACAACGCGTAAAAAAATTCTAAAATGTATGCCACTTATTCTACCTTGTTAGTTTTAAACAGTACGCCTAATACTTAGTCGCCATTTTGATTTTTACATTCTCGTAATCTTTTATAAAAATTTTCAGGCACTTGTTTCAATCACAGAAATTTCTTTTTAAATCGGAGATTTCGGTGCTTCTGTATTCGCCGCTGTACCGTTATAAACTTTACTTTTCAAGTGGCCCGATAAATAAAAGTCTGGAAGAGTTAAATCTGGGCTCGCAGTAGCCAGATGAAATCTGTATTCCTTGAAATTAAGCGAGTCTTAAATTTCTTCTTTAGCAGATTCAAAAGCGCTGTTGCACCATCTTGTTGAAATCACGTTTGTGAAATTTCCTATTCGCTTCCGTTTCAACTCTGGAAAAAAACTCGCTTAGCATGGTCAAGTACCGGCTGCCGTTCACCGTGACATTTTCTCCCTCTTCTTCGAAGAAGCAGAACCGATTACCGCCTTCGCTGATACTGTGCACTAGACGATTAGACGAGTGAAATGAAAGGGCCTAGCACGCGTTAATTATGGGTTTTCGATATCGTAGTAACACATTTTCTGTTTATCAACGTTGCCGTCTAAGTCGAAATGAGCCTTGTCGCCGAAGAACACGTGTTACAAATTAACCTCTTCATCGTCGATTATGTCTAAAAATTTATTGCACAATTCTAAACTTTTTGGCCGAGATCAGTTGGCAGCAATTCCTGCATTAGTTTTAATTTGTGTAGGTGCAAATTTGAGTCCTCTTTGATTATTTAACGAAGTAATGTGCGAGGAATCTTCAAGATCAAAGCTTGGCGGCGCACAGATCGGCGCGGACTGTTTGTCACGGCTACCCGCACTATTTCTATGGTTTCAGGAGTTCTCGAAATTTGACGATGACCCATTTGATTATTCATTACTGCATTGCCTAATTTTCTAAAGTTTTCAACCTTTTTTTAGGATAACTTTACGATCCGAAAGTTTATCACGACGTTTTAATTCGAATTATTTTTTAAACGCATGTTGCGTGACTACCACACTATCATCGTTTTCCAAATACCACTCGACAACGACTTTTGCTGCTTGGTCCACGGCGACATGATTACAAACTAACAAATACCTGTGTTAAATAGTACTGTCTTCGGGGTACCTCTACGAGCCCTAGAATCGTCGTGCTAACCCTAACTGTTCTCTTTTTATGAGCATTTCATAATCGGGTGTTTTTTTTTTTTTGTTGGCCTACTGTGTATGTTTTTTGCGTGTTTATTTCAATCTACACGGTTTTCGTTTATTTTGGCATTAGGTATCAAAATTCTTCTCATGTGAACTTAATTTTAATAATGTCTTTAACACCTTTATCTGGGTCACTGGGCAGGGTAGTAGTTTAAAGTTTGGAACGATCATCCCGGAAATTCCACGAGGTACTTCATATATTAATTAGCGCCGGAGAAACGAGTTGTGCTTGATTACCTAAGAAGTAAGTTTAATTGCACCGCAAATTTTGTGTATGATGTGTATTACCTTTTAAAAGATGATCGCGATTCTTTATTTTATTTTTTTTAAATAAATTTGGGTATATTTATTACTGAAATAGTAATGTATCGCTAAAATGTTACAAAACAATTTATGAAAAGTGCTTTACCCAGTAGTTAATGATAGCGGTGTAAAATCTTTTTTTAGGTACGCCGGAAGCAGAATTACCCGGAAATGTATTCTCCGACGTTTAACACCAGTAGCAGTAATAGCAGCAGTACGAAGATAAACATTGTTCCGGAATATGTAAATTTCATCAATCCTCCTCCGCCGCCTTTGTCTGCATTTCACAAAACCTCTTCATTACATTCGAGGTCATCTTCATCAAATTCTTCAACGGTTGCTTCAGTATCAAAGTTGCCATTGTCTTTAGATAAATCGCGGTATACGCTTATTGACTATTATTATTAAAAATAATAATGCGAGATTAATCAGTTTGTTTTATTTGCCGTATAATTATATTATTCTAATTTGCGGACTTATTTAAAAAAATTCTAAACAAACATTTTGAAGAAAAAATTATTAATTTTTATTCGAACGGTTTATAATTTTTTTTTTGTAGGAATAAGACCTATATTATTTGCGAAGTGTTTTGCATGTTAATTGAAAAATATACCTTAAAGGCAGACTAGTAAATAGAAAAATAATCCACATTTATTTAACGGAAAAGATTTTCTCTAAGAAATAATGTTTTCGACTAAACCACATATTTTTGTAGATATTTTTAAAATTTAACGCCTATAATTACTGGAAAAGTGTTTTTATACCTTTCCCGTACTAAACGCAACTGAAAATTATAAAAGTACATTATTTAAAATTTCATCTAATGCATTTATGCAGATTTAGAAATATTCCAGTTTAAGTTTTGGAAACCGTAACTGGAGCTGAAAATCGGGTTCTTTTACAAATCTTTCCATTTCGGGCGAATGAATAAATTCGATACTTTTTACTTCAATTGCAAAAATTAAAGTATCAAACCCCCTTTTTTAATTGAAAATAATTTGAAATGGTTGCAGTTTCGAAGTGTAAATTAAATTTTTTACATTCTTAAACGTAAGTTTTTGTCGAATTCTTCGTAATTTTATTTATTTTACAACGATAAAAAAATATATAGGTAGTGTAACTTTCAGTTTCAACATTTTTTTAAATTTTTATTTAAAATGTACAGAATCTACAAGCCTAGAATTATTTTTATTGTTTAAAAAAAATAAATGGAGTCAAAGTTACCCAGCACAATCGAATATTTTTAAATTGTTTATATCAAAAAATTTCAGTTCAGTTTCATTTTAGACATTAGTACGAAATGTTTCCGCGAACGATAGTTTGACAAAGAAGCATTTCCAAACGAAGGTTTACATAAAGACTTCCTATCACTTTTAATTGTGCAGAGATAACTCGTTGTAAAATAAATGTAAATAAGTAAATTTCAAGTACTACGCGCTAAAAAACGAATTCCTCCTAAATCATTTTATACAAACTACCAATATATAATCAATTCTCAGATTTCTAGCAAGAAAAAAATGCTCCAAATTTTAAAACTATTTTTTTATTTTAAATATAAAAATCGCTTCTTTAATATGTAGCATAGAAATTTACAGTTTGTTCATTACCGGTATTTGAATATTTCGACTTAATATGACGAACAAGTGCATTTACTTTTTTGTGTTATCACCCGTGATAAGCACTGAATTACAGCTATAAAACATCATTATAACAATTTCTTGAAAACGAAGTTTCTTTAATAAAAATCTGATTTTTTCCCATTTTTCTATTCACACTGTTTAATACGGTCTAGTCTTTTTTTTTTTAAAAAGAAAGTGCGTTGCCTCTATTATCAGTTGAGCGGAAATGATTGGAGAACATGCTGGAAAGTCGATATATTTTTGTATAAACAATGTTAAAGTTTAAAACGGATTGTAAAAACAACCGCAGGTGTTACTATTAAGGTTTTCGATTAGTATTAAATCGATGCACTGATAATTGAAAACTATTTTTATAGGAAATTAAATTACAATTTAAAGATGATCCAATAAAAACAGAATTTAATATAAAAAAAAAAAAAAACAAAAACATAATACTGAGATTTTTACTATTTTTTATTTTTTTTGTATTATGCTAAAAAAAGTTATAGAATTAAATGTTTTCAATATGTATTTTTAATAGTAAAAATGGAGTTCCAAAATGCGTGTGGCAATAATACTCTCTCTATCATTTGTTTAAGTTTGTATAACCGAATGGTTTATTTTCGATTATGTTTCAGTTCGGACATAAAATTTTCCAGTAGTGAAGAACTGAATGTCGATGATGAGGAAGCGGCCAATGATAGTTCCAGTTTAAGTTTATCTAGCAGTCCGCCGACTGCAGCTACCCCGCCGCGTAAATTATATCATTCCAAATCAACAGTTATTCCACCGGATAATAGTTTTGATAAGAACAGTGCCGTTAGAATCAGCAGGCCTGGTTCGAGCCATTCGGCAGTCAGTTCATCGAATCAGCCTATCAGTTACGCTAGCGGTAGCAACAGTAGCATTACTCAAAGTTTAGCCGAGAAGAAAAATAGTACCACTCCAAACAGCGAAAAACGAATTCCTTTGTACAGCAATATGGAGTTTATCGATTTACAAAGACAAGCTCAACTTTTACCATTGCATCAGTATATTCTTGAACAGGCCAAACTGTCCGGTAACACTGCTGTCTTTTTTACTTACTGTTTTCGTTGCGTTCGAGATCTGTCATAAATATTATTAAACATTAATTTTAATAATGGTCAAAATTCGGAAGCTTTTTTTCTATGACATTTATAATGCACGAAATGTAAAATTAATCATATATTCTTTTGAGAAATTTAAAATAGAAACCTAAATTACAAGTAAAGATATTTGCCCGTGTGCGACGCGCACCTTAAACTTAAAACTGCATTTAACAAAAAAAAAAAAAAAAAAAAAAACATTTTTACTAAAGCATAAAAATTTATTTTTAAGAGCACAGAAGTATTGAAAGTGCCCTAAATATTGAAATTATTTGGTCGTTTAAACTAAAAGTACAGATTAAGCTGTTTTGATTTACTGAGAATTCAAAATATTACGGGCCTCTATTTAACTGAACAACTTGATAATTTTCCTACTCCTTTAAATCATATCTTCTGATAATATCTGTATTACTTCATCCTGCTCTTTTGTTGGATTTTTTCATTCCATAGTATTTTATTTTCAGTACGCTGCTCAAATTATTTGAAATACCATATTTCTTAAAAAAAATTTACCGTTGTTTCACTTGATCATTTCAGGCTTGTGAGGTCTATTGCAATAAAGCTTTTTAATTGATGTAAATACATAGTTATCGTCAAATAAAGCTTCCTAAAATTTCCTTTCAAATGTTTCGTTTATGATGGTAAGACTAATTTAGTTAATCCGCTAGATGATATTATAGATTGAATTCATTTTATGAAATTCCGTCTTATCATATGCGCTTTGAAACTTCTGACCGAAACTAATAAGCTAGCATCTCGCCTTCTACCGCAAACTGTGTTAATGTAGTTAGTAATTCTTCCATTAGTCTCATCTAGTGAATACGGGCAATTAATTATTTTGGAAAATTTTCCTTAATCTAACATATAGAGGTAACTTATGTTCATTGGTAATTAAACAAAACGGTGTATTTTCGTTTTCTTTACATTTGTTTTTAGCATTTTTTTTTTTTTCATAATAGTTGTTACCATTGGTACATCCCCCACTACAAGCAGCATCGGTCCATATTTTAAATTTGAGACAAAATTAAATTTCTCGGTCGTAAAATGAATCGATGGAAATCGATAAATCTTTTTTTAATAACGACGAACCAATAGTTCACCGTATAATGATGTTAGCAGCTACGAAAAATTAAATAGTGTTGTTTGATAACTAGTCGTCGCGATAACCTAGTTGCTGAAGTCTCGGGTTTGATTCTGGGCGATGGCAGAACTTATTACAAAGAACTAAATTTAAAATATTCGCTAATAATCACGTGGAAAACAATGAAAAACCACCAATCATATGCGCGCCAGTTTCAGTGCACAGCAGACAGACACAGGACTGCACTTGTATATGTCGATATAAATCAAACGATTATCAATATCATTTCGAAGTGTAGTCTTGCCGTGTGTACACATTCGTACCGTATATAAATAATTGCCATAAATGTTACTTATATCTGTACAGCTGGAATGTACAAATAGGTAGTCACTACGCTCGGAACCGAATATAATACGACTGGGGAGAAAGATTTGATAACTGTGAAAAAGGCCATACGTTATGAACAAGTTTTTCTTCTATTAATCTGAAAAAGAAAAAAATGGAAATTATTATTTCTTAGTATACCTCTTACCGTTAGGACCCTTGTCATCTTTAAAACTTTTTCACCTTTCACCTTTTGAAATATAACATAACAACGGGCATTTCTAAAAAAAAATGGGCACCTATTATGTATGGGTAAATACTGCATTTATTAATATTATTTACTTTCGGTAAATTAATTGGATGGTTATTGTTGTCATTTCGGTGCAGCTACATAATTCGATAAATCCCGTCACTATGATGTAATTATTAAGTTAAATACATTCACAATTCTCATTCTAAACAATGTTTCCCTATGCAACTAGTACACTAATAAAAATCTAAGTAAAGTGATGTTAACATTTCAATATACTTTTTTTTCTTGAGATTAATATTTTAGACTATTCATTTGGCGTATATGTATTTTTGAAAATTATTTAATATTTTTAATTACCCGTTTGTTCCGATCGTTCTTTTCCGCCCGTTGCTTTTTTTTTTTTTTTTTTATTCCTTTTTCTTTTTCAATATTTGAATAAAATTATTTTCACTTACACTGTGTCGTTTTTGCAATCTAAAAATATAGGTTGCTACTCGTTTAATGATCAAGTTGCGGAGGAGGAAGAAGAAGCTGATTGGTCCTTGCATTCTGAAGATGAAGAGCATGTTCGCGAGGAATACGACAGTGACGAGTTTGCTGATGATGAAGCTATGTCGAATGTAGATGATGACGATGACTCAAGTTCTCAAGAGTACTTGAAAGATGAACCGCCAGCTTTTCTTCAGGACGACACTCGTAATAGCACAAGACAGAGAAAATATATTTTAAGTAAGCGAATACATTAGTAAATTGAATATAAGATATTTTTCAAAATTTTAATTTTCAAATTAGTGGAACTTTATTATCACGCTTATTGTTTAATTGGTTCGTATATTTTCTTGTGCATACATATATATATATATATATACGTACATAAAGTATATATTGTAAAGCTGTGTCCACACCAATTGAGCGAGCAAGAGTAAAAACATGACCTTAATGTTCTATACAAATTCTTACGTGGTGCGGACGTACGTTTTTTATTGCGTTTCAACAGTTTATGTAGTATGATATAAGAAAGTACGCGACTAATTTATGCGACAGGTTTACCTCGATCAACAGCAAACATAAAAATAGTCTCCTGCTGAAGACAGAAGTCGACCATATACTCGCGAGCAGCAGCAGTCTTAATATTCCTATTCGCTCGCTTTTGTTCGCTCAGTTGGTGTGAGCACAACTTAAGACTACAGCAGATATTTCTGTTTAAACACAATCGGGAAGGGGTAAAGATAAAGTTCCTGAGAATTCGTGTATTTTTAGCAACTTTCATGCGTTCCATACAAAATGAGATGTAACGGCTTATGATTTGTTCCTGATAAAGAAAAGTAAGTTTTGAAAGTTACCTGGGGCAGTGATCTCAACTTTTTTTTTATTTGTGGCTCCCTATGCCGAAAGTAACCCCGTAATTTTTTAATTACATTTATTATAAAATTTGCAAATTCTTATTGTTTTTTTTTTTTTTTTCCTTCTAAATAAACACTAATGTATAATACAAAGTATGGTTGATGGGTGGTCTTCATATAAGCCAAAAAAAAAAAGCACAATTTTTATTTTCAGTATGTTAAAAATTATTTTATACCAATATAACTTATTAATTTTAACTTTGGGATTGATAAAATTTAGTGATTTCTCCAGTGTTAACTCTTCAAAAGAAGTCAGCACTAATCTGAAATCTTTTGTTAATGCATTTTTTTTTTTTTATTTGATTAAAAATAAAAATCACATTCAACTAAATATGATGTTGAAAATTTTGTTACTAATAACTGGGCCTGTTTACAATGTTTTGAATATTAGGTTATCAATTTATTATCATTTTTAAATATAACTTGAAGTGTAACAATAACATTAGATACATCTACTGCAAATGAAGTTCTTCTTCAAAGCATTTATTTGCAAAATATCGCAATTACTATAGCAAATCTTGTGTTTAAAGTTACGGTTACATGTTACCATTGTACTTCTACATTTATTTGTAATATTACAATGGAAAGACTGTGTTAATATTAAATGAAAACGCAACAAAAAATTAGTTGTTTTTTTCGCCTTATAACTAAGATTTCAGTAACTTGAAAAATTCTCAGTGAACTGTTTCGGTGAAAGTTTAATATAATTGATGTCATTGGCAAGTTTCAGACTTTTATTGATGTGAATCTAACACTTATTGATGATAATGTATTTTAATTCGATAACGAAGTTGTGAAATTAAATAATTTAAAAATTTAATAAAACAAGGATGCAATCATTTGTATTAAAAATAATTAGATATCAACCGAGCTAATGATAGTATATCAAATTGCGTGAAAAATGCGTTTAACTGTACACCACAAGATACTGCTTGAAAGTATTCCTATGAATTGTACTTTCTCGATAATATCTGATACAATTCGCCTGTTTTTATCCACTGTTCGTAGGATTTTTTTTGTCGATTAATTTTTTTAAATTTTGTTTCGTCGAATAACATTATTAAAAGGTTGTACACAGTAATTCTTTTTAAAAAATGCGACGAATATTGCACATGCAGTCGTTAAAGATTTGCACTGAATTGAAGTTGTTTCAATAATAACACCGATTTTGGTAGTATTCGCTAATGAATTAAAATACATTTAGTGTCAAATCTGCAGCGTATTTTTCTAAAATCATTTGTTTTTAAACTACCAGAATATTACTCCTTAAAATTTTACAGTACTACTAATACTTAATAGGTTTAGTATCATCGCCGATGTAACTGATCGTATTTTATTCTGTACAGAGATGTTACTTTGCAAATATTTTTCTGATTCTATATGCTTCCACATGTCTAGTCGTATAATTTGGAAAAATTTGAAATATTTTCTGTAAGCCATTTACCGTGCTCGGGATTCCTTTTAGGAAAACATCATCTTCTTTTTCTTTCTTAGCGTTTTCTCATGGGCACGGGGTCACAGCTTGTTGGCAGGTTCTTTTCCCATCTGTCCCAACACCAGTTTCTCTCATATCGCTCTTGACAGAGTCCATCCGCCGTCTCTTTGGCCTAGCTCGTGTTTTTTTTTCCTCCGCCGTTATAATTCATTAGCATCTTCACTTGACTATTGACTGCTTTTCTTATGATACGGCCATACCATTGAAGTTGTTACAGAGGCTTGATATTATAACTACAATTTTACTTTTTTGTAGAAACCAGTCAGTGAATAATGTCAAGTAAAAGTTTAAATCGCCTTTTCTTTTAGCTGCCGTCATTCCAAACATGTCGCCTTATACAATTTAAAAAAAAAAAAAAAAATTTCTGGAGACTTCCTAGCGGATGAGGCTATTATCTACAATGACACGACTGCTCTATTTTCTATATTATCTTCTTCCGTTGAAATAGAGCTATAAATTTTTCGTTTTCAAAATTTTATTTTAAAACTTGTAAAAATTTTCTCTTATTTAAAAAAAAAAAAAAAACTAGAAATGAAAAATCATTTTTTTTTTTGATTTTCTAATATTACTAAAACGTAGATTTTTAACCTTTTCAGTTTTGTGCTTAATTATCTGAAAACATCAACATTGTACTAAAATCACTGGTAACTGAAAAATGTTTAATTTATTTTATCTAAAGAAAATTATCACGGTGGAGGCTAAGATCAACAATTAACTTTTTGATTTATAATTCTCTTCATTGTTTTTTTTAAGCATAAACAGTAAAATAAATTGCGTTAAAATCAAACTTAATCGGCTTTTCATTGAAATTATTTTTCCTTCGAATATAATGGTATCATTCTAAAAGAGTCTCCTATCAACATTTTCTTGCAATAAAATATTGATGATTTTAGAAACATGTATGTGTGGGAGGTGTTACTTTTTTTTATATGTTATATGTTTGTATGCATGAGTTGTATGTGTATGTGCTTATATGTGTATTTTCATGTGTGGATGCATGTGTATGAGTATATGTACTTAATTTAAATGACCATACAGGTATATATTTTTCTTGGACAAAAGTATGTTATATGGTGCGTGTGTATATGTAAGAAGAGATGAAATCCATATCATTTTATATTAAATTTATAAATGTCGTTTTGTTTCACTTCGTTTTGCTTCTTTATATTCACAGATTGAATATTATTTATTTAATTATTGTTTTTTAATATATATTTTCATTAATTTTAGTTTATTTCCTCTAATCCCGCCTTATGGCGAATTTGTGGAGTTTGTTATAATAATAATAATAGTAATAATAATAATAATATATAGTTTATTTGATATGATCAATTGTAATTATTATTATTATTATTATTATTATTATTATTATTATTATTATTATTATTACTGATATTATTAAAAACTTTTCAGATAATCGAATTTGTGATTTTGTCGATGGAATTGACGAATCTAAACTCGATGAAAGCGATCCCTACTATAATGTCCCGCCTACTTCTTTAGACAGAGATGGAGGGTTACCAAGAAAAACTTCCACTCAGCCTTCCCAACATGTTAACAATCTAGTCTATGTTACTTCGGGTTAGTAAATTATTAAACTGCCTCGTTTCAACATTAATTCATTTATTTTGCAACATTGTTAGCAAATGTTATCTTTTATTTGCATATATAGGCTTCCGAAATATATCTCCGGTGCAGCATACGACAAACTCGGAAACTCAACACGCTTCGTTAAAAAGAAGAAAAGACGTACCAACTACAACGTCGGCCCTCTACTCACCGATATTGCAGCAGACCGAGGTAAACATATTTTTAGCCTACACTGCGCTTTAAATCGTTATGATAATTTTTTTATAGACAACAAAATGTGACTACGTAATAGCCGGATGTAATTATTGAATAAAAGATTATTTAAACATAAATTCCCAAACTTGTGAAGAAAAACAACCGAAACATTATTAAATCTTTTCGATTCGTTATTTAATTTTTAGGTAATAAATTATAAAATCTCAAAATCACCCGGTTAGTTTTTAATTGTACTTACGGTGCACGTTTCTGAATTCGTGATTTAATAACGTTTAATAAAAACGTTCGAGTATTGTGTTGCAAAATTTGATGCAATTAAATATAGGATTAATACTTTGAAATGGGCTTTAATATTGTGAATTAATTTATATGATTTTTTTTTTTTTTGGCAAAAATAAAAAGTGAAACAATATTGTAAACAGTTAAGTAGGAATAAAATAATTTGCGGGAATTAATGTAAGATACAACGGAAAGATTAAAAAAATTAATAACTCGTGATTATTTTAATTTTTTTTTTTTTGGGGGGGGGTCTTAGTAACATAACCCATTGTCAATTAAAACGTGCAAGTAAATTCTTAGATGCTGAAAAATAAATATTACTGCAGAAAATCTTTAGCTTAATATGTAGAAAAGTAATTTGAGCTAGATCACTTTTAAATAAATAAGTTGTTGAGTGTTTAGTTTTAATGACGATGTGATTTTTTTCGAATTTTCTTTATAACACAAATTATAATTCTGTGTTATATTACTATAACGTCTTTCTCGTTCTGATTTTAACGCTTAGTAGTTTTGTGTGGTTTTGCTTGTACACACCTCTTGTAATGTTTTTACGTAGTTTATGAAATAGGCATGGTTTTTGCGTGTTTTTTTTTTTTTTTTAGAAATTATTATTGTTATTGAAGTTTGGAATATACAAAAAGTAACCGTTTATTTATAAATTGAATACTTTAATTCATCAAAATTTTAAAGTTTCCTAGAAATTATGTGTAATTATGTGAATTATATTGTTGACCACGTAATTCAAATTGGACCGTATTTCACAACACACTATTTTTTTCGATTTTAATGTGGAAAAAATTACAATTTTTTATCGAAGCGACGAAAATAATTCTTCTCGTTCAAAAACAACTTACTCGTATTTTGAAAAGAATACTTAACAAAGCGCACTACAGGTAATTCTAAATTTTTCGGAATGTTGGGTTTTCATATTTTTATCCGATTAAATTTATCGTTGAAAACTGATGACGTAAAAAGTACGCTGGGAGAAATTTATAATTACGTATAAATGGCAATTTGAAACATATCGTTATAATCTGAACATCATTGAACACTCAATATGTTGTTATAGTTCATATGATGCTGTATTTCATTTTCTTTTGCACTATTATTCAAATACGACGCTTCAGCATGATTCTTTTCAGTAATTGGAGAATTAGTTTTATCAGTTTATCAGTCAGTAAAAAATCAAAGATAATTCTTATTTTTTTTTTTAAATTTTATCTCACTAAATGACAAACTCGGTAAATCGTAACATTCGGATGCAACTAAATTTCTTTTAGTTTTCAAATTGTTTAAGTACTACCAAAAACGCTTCACAGATTTCGTAAAATTTTGTGTAAATATAATAATTTTATACGGTTAAATTTTTTTTTCTTTTTCTTTTTTCCTAGTTCCTTAGTTAAAATAAACCCGGTGGAACAAATTTATTGAAGTATTCTTTCTTACTTATACATACATACATACACACACACGCGCGCGCGCACACACACACACATATGTATTAATTACAACGTAATTCTTAGGCTACCCCCCATTTGAAAAAATGTCCTAATTTTATGTAACGCAGAATATTCCAATTTTATGTAACGTTTGTTATATTTTATAGGATTTTTGTTATTGTTATTTAAAAAATGTCACAATTTTATGTAACGAAATATGTAACGAAAAATGTAACAAAACAATATATTAATTTTATATAATGAAAGTTAAATGTTAGGATAGGATGTTTGTGATTATGTTATTTTTTTTGTGTTGATGCCAGTAAGAATTACGTTGTAAATTTTGATAATTTTATACAAAGTGTAGAAGAGAAAGAGACAGAAATGAAAGCAAGAGGGGTCAAGGGGCTAGGGACATAGCCCCTTGAGAGGCCAAAATGGCCGAGTTTATATATATATATATATATATAAAATAGACCGGAAATTTTGCACCATTATTAGCTTCTCTATATCCTCCGATATTTATATTCGAAAATAATCTTAAATAATAATGTTAATGATTCCATATTCTGATTTATTCCTCTCTTCTGATCCGAATGTGTTTTTTTTTTTCTGTTAATTTTATGTTGTTTAAATTGAGTTCCATATTTTCTTTGAGATTGTCCTGTGGATTGCTGATTTATTGATTGGTTTCTTCTGTTTCTTTAATTTCATTTATTTCCATCTGTTTAACTTAGATATTTTTGTTAGATTCTGATTTTTTATGTATTTCGGCCACTGCTTTATTGAATACTGTTGGTGATAATATAGATCCTCGTGATGCTTTGAATTTCACTTTTGATTGTATATGATATTTTCATTTTTATAAAGTTTGATTTCTCTGCCTTGTAAAAATTCTTATATTGTGTTAGTTACAGATATTGCAATATTGTTAAAATTGCTGACTATTTGATCGTGTCGAATGTTCGACTTATGTTAAAGCTTATCATTAATAATTATTTTATATTTATTGCTATATGCAGTGCAGGTGCATTCTTTTAAGGCCCCTTCAGCGGATTTTTTTAGTATATCCAAATTGATCCTTGTGTACCACTTTATTTTTTTTTCTATTTTTGTTCTTAATTCTAGTTTTATGGGTTTTTTCACATGCTTCCCCTACATTTGATAATTGTATAATTGGGTAGCAAGATTTTGAATTTTCTTGATCTGTTTTCTAAAAGTACGAAAATTGTTTAAAATGTAGGTATTTATCGTATAGAAAATTTCGATGATTTTTATTGATTATTTTAATCATTTTGCTTCATATTTCATCGTATCCGTTGGTTTTTTTGTTATTTAAGTTCTTGATTATTTAGTTTGATGTTGCTCTATCCGCATGTCAGTGCTATTATTTGAATAGTTAGGCCCTTATGACCGATAACTTTTAAAAAATATTTTCATATATTAATTTGTATTTCTCTTTGTTGTTTGTTATTGTTTTCTTGGAATCTTTTTCAGTGGTGGAAAATTTAATTTATAGTTCTTTTCCATAATTATATGGTTTACCTTGTACTTCTGAACTCTAAGAGTTTTTCTCAGGAGAATTTCCTTTCTGAATCCAGTTCTTTTTTATAAAAAAATTGAATTCTGTTTATGATAGTAATTAGCATTTACGTTTTTATGTACTCATTTTTAGTTTTATGTAAGTTTCTTTTGCGTATTAATTTCTTTATAATTTTCTTGTATTTTTTAAATTTCTTATTCCAGCGATAACATTTTCTGTTATTTTTTTGGGGTCCATACTTTTTTCTCAATTGTGCAATACTTTATTTACTTCGTTATTTTTTAATATGTACAAATAAATTAACAGCACTACTGTTGTCTATTGTGAAGCGCATAACAGATGTTCAGATAACTAGTTTCTACTTCCTGAACTTCTAGATTCCAGTTGTATAAGACTTACACAAAAGTTGATTTCTATACCCCTTTTAATAAAAAAAAAAGAAAAAAACGGTTTTCAAAATTTATTTTTTAATCATCTTGTACATTAATTTCTGTCGGAAAAAATGTTCAGGAACAATATAAAATAGAAGAAAAAAAGTAAATGTTTTATTAATGCAAAAAGGTCGCAGATTTTCTTATTAGCTTTAGTGGAAGAAAGGCATAGTTGTTAATATATTATTTTTATTTGTGTGCGTGCGTGTGTGTGTGCGTGCGTGTGTGTGTATAAAACTCGGCCCTTTGTGCCTTGTAAGGTATTCCGCTTCTTGACCCCGCCTGGGGACACTCCCGGGCCCCGATCTATATCACTTTTGTACTTCGTATAAAACGAAGAAAATGAACGGCGTCATTCTTTCCGAATGCGCAACAAAAAAAAAAAAAAAAAAAAAAAAGAAATCTTTATTTAATGTCACATTTTGGGACAGAAAAACTAATGGGTGTTGGGCTACGAATGGCGTCATTTAACACACATACATACACACACACACACACATATATATATATATATATAAACGATTGTAATAACAGAATGACTTAGTCATAGTAGCCTCTGTGTAATTTTCAGAAGATTATGTTGCAAAATTTCTCTAAAATATAGTGAAAGGTTAATATATAAGGGCGGAATGTTATCAGTTTATTATTACTACTATTTTCGTTTCAAAAGTAAATGAAACGTTTGTAAACAAAATTGTAGTTTAACAGAGAAAGTTGTTGCTTAGAGTTTTATCTGTGTATATAACAGTATCTTTATACCCTTTACATATGCAAATTAACAAGTAAATTTATATCTGTTTAAAGATATAACTGAATTCAGTATGATTAAAACTAATATCACCGAGGTATCATTAGTATCAGCAGTTTTTACTATTCATTTAGTGCGAAGTAGTTACAAGGATTTTTGAAAACAAGTTAGGTCCGGAATGACGGCTCGATATTCCATTTTTTCTATCTTTTCAGAAACACTAACAACTGTTAAATAACAACTGAGTTTTTCATATAACTGAAATTTTCACGCGTATCTTGCAACACATGCGTGATTATATTATTCGAATTTTTTGACTAGTACGCCATCTTCATGTTTAGGCTGAAAACTTTTCAGACTTCTGTCATATATAAGCGTATCTGCGTGTAATTTTGTTTCAATAACGATGTGCTTTTTAATGGAAGTATTTTTATGTCGTCAGATGTTCAACGATACAAATGTCTGCAACACAAAAGCCTGAATTGTATTAATTTTTTTGATATTGTAGATTTAGAGTTTTAATATAGAATGCAATTGTTTTTTGTTTTTTTTAGCTTTACGTATATGTAGTAGAATTTTTTTGAAAATAAAGGCTGATGTGTTTTACTTTGCTTTAGCGTCTAGTCAGTATACCTAGTCAGTGTTCATATTTCTACAGGAAAGATACATTGCGACGATCTGATCACGCAATTACATATCGCGACGAGGTTTGTATACTGCTATTCGGATATATTTTTAAATGTAACATCGATTTTATAAATATTCGTCATTGATATAGCCGCAAACAATTGTCTAATTTGCAGTTATCTTATTTGATACAGATTAGAATAACAAAATGTTATAGTTATATGTGTTTGTATCCTCACTGTAGAAAAAAAAAAAGCATACGAAAAAGTGTATTCAACCCTTTTTAGAATGCTTAGGAGCACATATATTGGTTAATGATGAACAGCTAGTAATTGAAAATTATCAGAACTATTTATTCGTGAAATACTTGTGTAAAGAAGTAAATTTGTAACAAAGGGAAATTCCGTAAATATATTACTAATGTCTAATGAAAATGTGGTTATAATACATTAAATAATGCAAGTTAATTTTTTAAGTTCTTCTAACCGGCCATATTATGCAAATGGGTTTTAACAAACTATAGCCCTATTTATATTTAATATATTACCTGTGAATATTCGTTATAATAATTTTTTAAAATTATAACATCAGTAGTAAATACCGCATGTAGTCTAATGTTAGTGTCGCCGCAGTGGTCCAAATTCGTTCATTCGCTACCATCGATCTGCGAACGCTTAGTAGCTCTAAGCTTTGCTCCCTTTATTTTTTTTTTCTCTAGTAGCTTTTAAGTAAATTTTAATAATACTACATGGATCATATAAGCACCATCCTAACTTTCCCCGGTCGGTATATTCTTTGCTGAAAAACTTAGGGTTATGAATCGTGTTTTGCTTACCATTTTTAGAGCACTAAAGTTCCCAAATCCTGTTTTTTTGTTTTTAGCCGGAGGTTTCTACAATGTGTTATGATAATTCGTTTCAAGGCACAAAAAATGTTTTTTCATTTGTTTTTTCATTTGTTTTGTTTTATTACGCAGTGCGTTTTTTTTTTTTTTTTGCGATAATATTTGAAAACGGATTATAGTCAATTTAAAATTTGAGTTTGATGTAATTCCAAAATAACTATAAAAGTCAATGTTTTCGAAGTTTCCGAAACATGATACTGTTGATTGTTGTTTAACATTTTAATTGTGGCGCCGTTATTTGTTGTTAAAAAAATTATTTTAAAGTCCGTTTAATGATTTTTTATCTGAGATGTTTGCATTTTTTTGAAAGTATTTCAGCTTTATTAAGATAATGTTACCTAAATGTTCTCCCGCATTTTTTATCTTCCCAAAACTTTATTTTAATAACGCAGCTAATTAATCTAAATCTTTAGCTTCTGTATGTCACAGTAAATCACTGCACTTAAATTTTTCTTTATAAACTTGAACACTTTTGTGGATGTCAATGTATTGCTATTGCCTTTGTTTTGATTCTTGAATTGTAGATTAAAAAAATTAGTGTTTTTATCTCTAATTCAGATAGTTCCAGTTTTTTTGAATGTAATTTTTGACATAGTAGAAATATCTTATGGCTGAGAGTTGTTTCGTAAAATACGTACGTCATTCGAATCGTGTTACCCGGATAACGTTATCACTATAATTAATCAACATTTTGAGTTCATGTTTTTACTGAAGCGAAACACGTTTTCCTCAAAAGATATATCCATGTCGCAGTATGATTTTGTACAGAAGATACAGAGGTATTGTTTTTTTCAATTGTTTTATTTTCTTTGGAAGTACTTCTATAATTGTTACTTTCGCGGACGAAATAATTCATTATATTTTTCTATAGTTATTTGTATTTCGAGAAACTTGTTTTATCTCGACTCAAAATTTATCGTTATTTTTTATTTTTTTAATAATTTACAAGGAAGAAATTCTGCGTAAAAATGTTTGCGTCGAAGAGAACTTTTTACACGTGCACGGTATATATCTATCTTATAAAGCTGCAAGAAAAAAAATCGTACAGCCCGTTCTATTATAGTAGCTAGAGAGTTAATTATTTTTTTAATCAACATATTTTCTTCGTGAGATCGTAAGAAACTTATAAAATCCTCGGAATTTAAAAATAAAAATTAAAGGGCCTAAAACTTTGAAAATGTGAAAATCAAACTTTTAGAAATAATGTTTTAAAAATTTTCACAGCCGGATTTATATGAGTTACGACATTGATTTTCTTTTTAACCTGCATACTAAGCTCTCCAGAGTACAGGAAACATATAAAATTCAAAAAATTTTATTATTTAGGGACCAGAATTTGGGGAAATACACGCCTAAAGCGGTAAAAAAAAGTCCACAGATCTTTCCATGGTAGCTAGAGAGTCAATTTTTTTTAAATGATGTATTTCAATCGATAGTAAATAGGAAAAATACGAAACCCCCAAAATTATAAAATTAAAGAGTCCAAATTTTGAAAAATGTGAAAAACAAGTTTTAAGAAAACAATTTTAAAAAATTCCATAGCCGGTTAGTTATTGATTTTCTTTTAACCTGCATACTATGAAAATTTACGAAGTAAAACAATTTAAAATCCAAAGGAACGGGCCGCAAAGCGGAGACCAATCCCCTAGTACATATATATATATATATATATATATATATATATGGTGGTGGTGGAATCTACATAATTTTATTTCTAGAAAATAGTGTGCTGAAAAATGAATGAATAAGCAGTATTATAGGGTAATAAATATATATTGAAAAAACATATGTGCTAATTGAATTCACAATTAGGGGGTTTTACGTACACTACTTGATATTTAAAATTTTAATTTTACTAATTAGCAAGGGAAGTTTATTTTTATTTGCCTACGCAGTGAAAAGAAAAAAAGACGAATTATTAAACATTGAGTGATTAATTAAAATTAATTAAAGTTGATTAAAGAATATTCCGATTATTATTGAGATTTATAATTGTAATTCGAGATTTCAGTTTACTTGTCGTCCATGCTCTAATCTATTCATCTTAACCCGTTATAATTTATATATAATTCGCCTAATCTTTTGTAATCCCTTTTGGAAATTTACATTTTTATTAAATAGAATTAAATAATTGTTGGCAAACTTATTGGATAATTTGTTTAATTGATTGAACGTTTTTTTCTGACTTCAGTTTTTACAGACACATTACCTAAAATTAATTTTTATATTTTTATATTATTAGTCACTATTTCAGAGTAGTACTTGTAATGCACATTCTATTTTTTAATAAACTAAGTTTTTGGCGAAATAATTTAAAATGTAACAATTTTTCCGTTTTAGCAATTCTTATTAACGCTTTCTATTGTTACTGTAGATTTTAGAATAGTTTACACTTGTGCTCTTAAAATTATTTATGTTTAATAAATTACCACCTTTTATCACGCTTACTTGCATTTAACTAGATTTGATTTTTCTGTTGAATTCTTTTACTTTTTATTTATTTTCCGGCATTTTACTTGATTGAGCCGAAATTTGTTGTTGTATGATTAGTGTTAAAATTTCAGGTAATTTATGGCGATTAACTTATTTTATGAATTTAAAAAAACAGCAGTATCCATTCTATAATTCAATGTTTCAAAACTTAGCCGTTTATTACTAATATTTATGTATTCTTGCTTACTTTTATTTTAGGATTTACGTACACCGCGTAAATAAAATTTGATAACGCGCTTTAGATTACTTACTTGCCGATAAACCAGTGGAATACAATTTTGTTTTTGCACTCATCTTATGATTCATATAATTATTCATGTTTTTCATAATGAATTAATATTATAAAGTTTAATGACAAATGATAATAAGGAACGTTTTTGGAAATATACTGTCATTAGACAGAAGACATGCGAATGCAGCGACAGTCCGAAAACATTATTCGTTGCATTTATTTATTCTTTGACTGGTGATAAAATGTTCCTGAAAGTTTTTCGAAGTATTTCACATATTTTGATCATTCCTTTTTTTAAGTTTTATATTGTTAATTAACTTTGCTCGGATCTGTTCTGAACTTGTAAAATTAATGGAAATAGTATAATATGCGCATAATATAACATTATAATCGTATACGTGTATTGCATTATTTTCTATATACTGCAGTGTTTCAGTTGTACAAAATAAAACCAAATTTAAAATTCATAAGCCAAAAAATTATCAACCGTTTAACTGTACAACGACAACTAGTACGGTTTAATTGGCATAATATCTCTAAAATCGCCATACCAATTTACAAATAAATATTAATCACCACAAAAACGACATCTATCTGCTCTCAGTTTGCTATTCAGGAGCCACTTTTGTCTACTTTTTAATAAATTCAAAATACGATCGTTATAGTGAACACTTTTTCGTATTTCTTTTAACAATTGTCCGTTTAATAAAATTTTCCAGCTGATATTGGTCCATTTCTGGAGCCTAAAAACCCCTAATCCGTGGAATCCATTAAATCTGTTGAATCCGTTTCTGAAAAACCAATTACATACATACACACATACATACATATATATTTCATTTTATTTCGTTGTAATTTTAGTTTGATAATTGCATTTTTAATATTTAGATGCCACATTGCGGATTGAACAAAGAAAAGAAATTACCTTCAGAAAGTGACATAGAAAAATACGCGCAAGATAATTTAAACATTCACAAACGGGGTATATTCCGAAAAAAATTTTCCGTCAGAGCTATGCTATCTTGGTCTAAGGTAATGTGCCATTCACATGTACATACTTATTTATATGTACATATCGATTTTTTAATTTTAGTTCTGTTGAATTTTGATGTTTATAAATATTGGATTATTATGTATTTATTGTTCTGTATGTTGGTATGACTCTAAAATTTACCGTTTTAATCGTTTTGTATTTTAATTAAATTACTGTATGATAGATATATAAATCATTAGCTTGACGATAATAAATAATCAGCTCTATTTAGTGAGATAAGTTATGAACAATGATAAGACGTTTAGTGTTTGTACGGTTTATACAACATATGCGCACAATTCCATAATTTGCATATAATTTGATACAGTAAATTCTTAATAATTCATTTGATATATCATATTCGTTTGAATAAATTAATGTTTATAACTATAAGTATATTTAATTATATGTTGATATATTTTTTTTTTTTTTTTGTCTTTCTTTCTTAAATCTTTTTGCTTAAACGATTTTAGCGGCTAGTTCCCGAAGCACAAATGATAATGTAATAATTTTTGAATTAAATTTAATGTAAAATTCTGTTACTAATGTCTCTTTGGAATCTAGTATATATATATATATATATATATATATATATATATATATATATATATAGTATATATATATTAAAACCTATAGAAAATGCCAACCTATAAATATAGAAGTATTTATTGAAGCTTGGAGCGGTGGATTTTGTATTATCTACGTCCGAATACGTTTTACTATTCTCGAAACAGTTTCCGTCGAGATTGCTTCTAGTCCATGGTTTCTGTAAATTCCATTCGTAATTGTCTTAATTTTCGATCAGAATAACTGTGCACAATCTGATTTTAGCCCATCTTTAATCTATTCTGGTCATTATAAAATCTCTGATTATTTGTCCCCTTTAAACCAGGAAAAAACAAAAAAAATTATGCGCAATTAAAAACGGCTACTTAAAAGCCCTCACTATGAGTACCCAAATATAACTGACTGCATACCGTACATGGAATAGAAATGTTTTGTACAAACCAGATAAGCCTGGAAAGAATATTGTAATAAGCTAAATTGTAAAGACTAAAAAGAAATGGCTAAAAGAGATCTTCAGAAAAAAATGAACATATAAATTTCCGATTAATAATATTCCTGATGGGCTTGAAAATTTTCATTCGACAAAACCTACTAAAGATCTTAATAACATTCTTCCACGTAACAAAAAAATATTAAACGCGGCTACATGGAAGAAAAATCACATAACTTGTGAGTTCTCAAAAAAAAAAAAAAAAAAAAAAAAAACTGGATGAACGGAATTTTACATAAAACAGAGTCTGAGTGTTACCGAAAAAGAGAAAGAAGTATTTAATTTTGACTAATCAAAAGTTTAATATATATCTGCTTACATCCGGTTTATTAAAGTTTTTCTTCTATATAAAACGTGTCGAAATGCTTACTGATATTCTCAGTATAATAATAATAATTTTTCATTTAAAAATTACACGTTTTTAAACAGGATCCAATTCGAAAGCCAATGCTGGTACTGTCAGATAAAACGTTGAAAAAGGATGCTTGCGATTTGTTTAAATTAGTGCAAATATACATGGGCGATCGAAAAGCGAAAATCGGCATGACATTAAATAATGTCGCTTTAGAAATATGTAACATAGCTTATAACAAGCATCCACTGAGAGATGAACTGTATATTCAGATTTGCCGGCAAACTACCGAAAATCCAAGAAAGTTAGTATCGCTGTTTGTTTGTTTTTTTTTTTTTTTTTTTTTTTTGTAGTTTATTTTTAATCGATTGAATATATCCAACCACACGTGTAATCCGTTATAACGAATAAATTTTTATCGGTTCATTTTATTTGTACTTACAGAGAGAGTTTAAGAAGAGGCTGGGAGTTACTGGCAATTTGTTTAGCCTTCTTTCCTCCATCACCAAAGTTTCAGCCGTATTTGGACAGCTACATGAACAGGTGAAAAAAGCATCTTGCAGTTAGCATTAATTTTTGAATAAACAGTAATTTTATAAATATTCATTCGCAGCATTTGAATAATCCCTTTAACGTTGTTATTAAATCGCTTTGATAATTAAATGATTTTAAAAATTACGATGAATAGTTAGAAAACGACTGATTACAGTAGAACAGAATAGTACTTTTACATGTTAACTGATAATATCATCGGTTTCGATGATTTTTATTCTCATGCGTAATATCTGTTTTGAAATGGAGAAACAATGTAGAAAATATTAGAATGTATATTGTGTACTAGTCCGGTGCAATACCCAATGAATATTTAAAAGCGAATGAAAAAGACTGTGAAATATTAAATAGAAGTAACATTGTATTTACTGTAAAAGAGTCAGTTACGAAAGTTTTAATAAAAAAATAAAAACGGATAGACGAACAGAGAAATTTTCAAAGAATAATTAGATTTGGGTTTTTAATTTTTTTTTATTTCTCCGATAATTTTATCCATAATTGTAAAACCGGACCAAAGAGTTACATCGAGTAAGATGATTGGATAACTAAAATAATTGAAGCTAGAATAGTAAGTTTACATCAAAAGTTTTATTAGTAACTTAATTCGTAATAATACTGCAATTATATTTTAAATTTACGTATCAAAAATATAGCTACCGGATAAGTAAACTTCTTTTTCTATGCGCCTCTAGTGCACTCCATAAATTTTTCAGACGCCACTCACGTTTCAGATTCAATTTTTTTTTTTTTTTTCATGTAGAGTAAAAAATCTATGATTTCTACGATTATTTTACAAAACCATAATCGAGTGCCTTTTTAATGATAATTTAGGGGGGAAAACAATGTTTGTAAATGATTAAAATGCGGAATAAGTTTTTGTTAAATTTGTATTGCTTATTTTCATTAGGCACAGAGATCCGTCGTATGATTTTCCGGAAATTGGTAAATGGCCAATTCACGTTCAAGTTAGTCATTATGCAACGATAGCTTGTAAACGATTAGAACGAGGAGGAGTGCGTGGGAAAAGATCTCCTAAAAAGCCGTCATTAGATGAAATTGATCAAGCACGGGTAAAGTTTTGTATAAAAAAATGAAGAAAATCATTCGTTATTTTCTGTTTGTTTTTACAAAATTATTCTCAATTCACTCGCATAAAAAAGTAATGAAAAACAACTTTTATTGTGATAAAATTAATATATGCGCGGAGTATATTTAATAGAAAACTGTTCCTGATAGCAAGCAAAACACAGATCGACGCTTGAAAAATGTTTGTTTTTTTTTTTTGTTTTTTTTTTTCTTCGGATAAAATTAGTAAATAACAAAGAATTTAGAAGGAACTCGAATTTTTTCCCGATATATTGACCAAACAGTTATGTCTTTTCTTACAACCTTCTGCAAGATTCTAAAAACAAATTGGGCCGAATTATTAAAAGAACTAAACTTTATTTTAAATAGCGAAGTAATGTTTTTTTATTAAACTAAATTGTAACAAATAGAATTTATTCAGATGGTTTTTTCCGCGATCTGAGGAATTACTTAACTTTTGACGATTAAGATAAAATTGGGCGATACTTCTTTATGATGAATCATTTTAGAAACGTAGCATTTATATTTTATATACCAAAAAAAAAAGGAAATAAAGAAAAGGTCAGCGCTGTTCTTTTAAACGCTGCTGTGCATAAATTACCCGCGTCGTTGAATTTTCGATGCCCAAAAAAAAGAAAAAGAAAAAAAATTACCCGCGTCCTCAAAAATTCATTAAGATCTAGTCTTTTGAACTAACCATTTTTTCGGTCAAAACTTCGTTGTCTAACCTACTGCACTGTGTTTATGATTAGTTAATTATTAGATTTCACAGAAATAATATTAACAACCATTCTCACCAAAACCATATACATCCTGCTAGGATATCCAACGGTATACATATAGCGTGCTATGAATGTAAGCTGATCTATTTAGGGGATGTCGAGAGTCGAGTCGATGAAGATGAAAAAATAATTGGCATGCTTTATTTCAGTGAATATATAGAGGAACTGTATTGGCTTCCGAAAAAACTAACTGCAGTGGTGAGAGACGACTTCAACGGTCCAAGGCACTGGCAGAGACAAAAGTTGTGCGTACGGTCCAGTTTGGAAAGAGTTGTCTTGGAAGTACTGTGTACAGGGAACAAAAATAATCTAACTTCGAACGTATAATAGATTTATATAGGATAATAAGAATTCCAGGATCCCTTTCTCATCGGCACGAAGAAAAAGCCCTAAGGAGGTTTAACCTTCTGGAAACGGATTTCTATAAACGGTTTATATGTTCCTGAAAAGTAAGACGGGTGTTAAAAAAGATGCGTAAGTAGCAGAAGGATAAGACTGGAGAGATAGCGTAGTTATTGACGGACAAGATTATTGAAAATGGACTATAAGGCTGTAAAGTGAAAACAACACATGAAGACTTGGCGGGAGAGATAGAGAGATGAATATTCGAAAGGGCGACTTCTAAAGAAATCAGAGAGTCGTTAAGGTCCGCATTAGCTTCAAAAATGCACTTCGCAGTGGAATATAGGACGATATCATCTGCGAAGTGTGAAGAAGATGTTTTAGGAGGAAGACGAGCTATGTCGGAGATCTTAGAAACTATTTTAAGAACGGCATTTTTTTGCACGAAATTACTGATAAATAAATGCGTTATACTGATTAGTATATTCGCTTCGTAAAAATTCGTTGCATTCGCGTGTTACCTTTCGCTATTGTAAACATCGTATTTATAAAAATATCCAGATTTTTTAAACAGCCAAGTCTAAAACGATATCCTTACCCCAAAACCATAAAGACTATAACTTTGGTTAACATACCGTGTATTATCCTCTCACAGTTTAAAAATTTATTGAAAATTTATTTGCCAACTCATAATTTCTTATTAATATAAATTATACTTTTATTATTATTATTATTATTATTATTATTATTATTATTATTATTATTATTATTATTATTATTATTATTATTATTATTATTACTTTTTATGATTATTACTTTTTATGATTTTTAATAAATTTCATATTTAGCATTAAAATTTTTTCTCCTGTCGACGCAAACATTTTTAATATAAAATAAAATGACCGAAGCTTTTGATTCCCACGCGTTGTATACTAATGTTACTGATTTACAGAAAAATAATTTTAAAATTTAACACGCAATTTCCTAATAAGCAAGAAAACATTTTCCTTACAAACCGAGCGACAATTATATTATCTTTTTTTTTTTTAAATTGCTGGTCATTTTGAAAATTAAAAAAAAAAAAAAACAAAAAGAAAAGAAAAAAGAATAGCGATGTGTTTAAATTCATAAAAAACGCACGCCCGAAAAGGGACAATGATAATTTTATTTTACAGTAGTCATAATTTTCGTTGAATTAAGATTTTGATAAAATTCAATGTTTTTATTAACCTACTGCAAAATTAATAGCCTGCATGTTTGATGTAAAAATGAAGTTCTTTTCCAAAACACGTGGTAAATGAACGGATGTTTGCGCTAATTGGTTTACAAAATGATTACGCAACGATGTCACAACTGTATGTGCGCGACTCTATTTGGCTTTAGTATTTCCTACTGTAATTACGATGTCGTAGTAAATCATGTTAAAAAATCAATGCGAGCATATCGGGTCTAATAATCGAATAATTTGTGCCTATCAAAGAAATCGATAACGAAGATCGGCATTTTTTTGGCACGAAATTACTGATAAATAAATGCGTTATACTGATGTTGAATAAGTTTTGGCAATCTATTTTTGTCACTAATACAAATGGTTAGCTAATAAAGTTTCGTATAACACCTCGGGTAATTTGTAAACGGGTCTAAATAAAAACCTTATACTCGGTAGCGCCTGAACAACAAAATGTACCGAAAAAAATTAGGCACCATTTAATTATGTGCTAAATGACCAGCAATTAAAAAAAAAAAAAAGATAATTATAATTGTCGCTCCGTTTGTAAGGAAAATGTTTCCTCGTTTATTAGGAAATTGCATGTTAAATTTTAAAATTATTTTTCTGTAAATCAATAACAAATTTAATGCTAAATATGAAACTTATTAAAAATCATAAAAAGAGGAATAATAAAAAAAAAAACAACAAAAACGTATAATTTATATTAATAAGAAATTGCGAGCTGACAAATAAATTTTCGATAAATTTTTAGAATATATATGGAATAAAATTATAGTTTAATACAGCGCAAATGAACATGAATAAATAAACGACACCTAGCACGAGGTAATGTTTTCATGTATTTTATCAGTGGCGGATCCACGGTGTGGCGGATGGGGGATACCCCCCAAGATGAAAAAAATTGTTATAACATAGAAACTTAATTTATGCTACAAAAGATTTGTATGAATTTTAATTATAACTAATATTTAATACTGTTTTCTGATAAAACTATTTATGTTACGTTTTTATTTTATTATAAACCTAGCTGTCATCCATTTTTTACCTTTCTTATTTATTTTTAACTTTTATTTTGTAATTTTAATTAAAAATAGTTCAATGAGAAATATATATGTTTAAATTTGCTCATGAACAAAGAGAATTCGGATCGGCTTACTAATAAGGATAAAAAAATAGTGTAAAGTCTAATAAAAATACTATCTTTCTTACTATTCAAATTCTAAACGACCATTTTAGCTAGAATTTTATAATTTTTTACCTAAAAATAAGATTAAATTTAAATGAAATTGTAATAATTATGTATTTTTTAAAAACATTTATAAATTTCTATAGAGGTCCTTATTTGATTTTCTTTATGAAACAACGTATTTTTCGAATCTACTGCCTACCGTAGAAGATATTACGTAATTATATAATTTCCCCAATCCCAAAATCTGATTTTATGTTATAATATCAGAGTTTAAAAAAAAAATTAATTCTGTTTATATTCGTCATATTTCAAATTAGTGACCTATCAATTTATCCGTAAAATAAATGATAAACAGTATGCACGACGAATAAACTGTGGGAGGATAATATACGGTGTATTAACCAAAGTTATAGAGTTTTTATGGTCTAATGGTCTAAGGATACCGTTTTAAGTTGTTTAAAACATTTGAACATTTTTATAAATACGATGTTTACAACACGCGAATGCAACGAATTTTTACGAAGCGAATACACTAGTTATCGGTGATTTCGTTTATATACTAACTTGTAATTTTAAGTACAGCAATATTAGTGAAAATATTCGAAATACTGTAAATACGCTTCTGTATATGAATAGCAAGTGAAATTTTATTAAACTTGCCAAAAATTTGCAGTTTGCTCTACTAAAAATAAATAAAATATTTCGATTGTAAAAATAAAAATATTACAAAAAATCGGCCAACTTTATTAATTAATCGTTCGAACTAACGTGAATCAATGTATTTAATTAGTTTTTTGTTGTTTTTTTAAATTTTAGTTGCAAATATTCCGGCCGAGCATGTTCGGTAGCACGTTGCAAGAAATAATGGATCTTCAAAAAGAAAGATTCCCTCATTATAAATTACCGTGGTTACAAACGACACTTTCTGAACAAATCATTCAGCTGCAGGGCACCCAAACGGAGGGAATATTTAGGTAATTTAAAACTTCACGTAAACACGCATGTCTGCAATATATAGGAAATGTGCGGCGAATGTTCAGTTTGATTACTATATCGTTATTTTTTACTTTATTACAGGGTTCCAGCGGATATGGACGAAGTGATGTCGTTAAAAACTCAGTTAGATCGCTGGGAAGTTCCTCAAGATATAATCGACGCACATACTCCCGCTTCCGTGCTGAAACTGTGGTACCGAGAACTATACGAACCGTTAATACCGGATACAAAATACGATTCTTGCGTTACGCATCACGATAACGCGGACAAAGTTTTAGCCATTGTAAATGAGCTTCCAGAAATAAACAGACTCGTGTTAGCATATCTGATCAGATTTTTACAGGTATTATTAATCATTTTTTGGTTTGCGAAAGCCAAAAACGTTATTGTTTCGATAAAAACGAAAAATATTAGGGCAATAAGGGGAAAAAAGAAAAATCCTATTCAAAATATGAAGAAGCTGACCTTTACCTAATTCGTGCGATCAAAAAAATTATTTTTCCAAACTCGTAAATAAGTACCTACAACTTCCACTTTATTTTGCACGATTTGATATTAATTATTATGTTCCTTTTAACCTATGCGCACGTGAATATTGGCGTATAACGCGGCTCTTTGAACATATTTATTCGCAGTATTGTAAATATTTTCCCCAATTTGGTACGTTACGTTATTCACGCTCATTCACATTCAGCTTTGAAATTCGCTTCTTTATTCTCGTTATATCAATGATGTATTTAAATGAAGCGGTTTAAAAATATTGAATAGAGTTATATGATAGTGCTCACTTGAATTTCCAGCAAAAAGTCATGGAGTCGGAGGAAAAGCGAAAAAGAAAAAAGAAATCTTTTCAGTGTATGTCGAAGGATTACAAGCGGGCTTAGTTGGTTTTTTTGTTGTTTTTTTTTTTTTTTTTTGGTATGTCCACGGGGTTATTATGAGTTGGATTAATTCTTCCCGGCCAAAAATATTTGTTACTAATTTTAACATGTACCTCAACCATGCAATCAAATAAAAATCTGCTTGCGCGCATATATGTTGTACCCGTTAATTGTATTTAGCGTGTGCATAAATACAAAGATACAGACAGCATGCAATCACCAATAGATTTCACTGAAGTAAACAGCCATTACGATGTTGGCGGACAGAAATTGAGAACAAACACTTTGAAAATAGTGACAACTTTAATAGTTGATGACGCAAGTAAAATATTAAAATCGTTTAGCATCCGATATATTCATTTGCAATTTAATGTAGTTCGAACTCGATGTTGATAACTGAACTGGACGCGGGTTAGTAATAATTTATTGTGTAAAACATCTGTTGGCAGTCGATTTATTATTAATGCTAAGATAAGATTTAAGTTTGCGGAAATAGGGGCGTGATAGCTTTAATTGCTGTTCATTAGTTTTTATCAGACTGACTGCCAGTTTTTATCTGTTCGAATAATTCTTCATACGATATATGTTCAATTGAAATCTATTATAAGTCCCGTCAGGAACAGTTAACGAAGGCTGTGTCGTTTGCGTAAAATGCCACTTTTTTCTCCTTTAAGTTTGATGGAAATAATAAATGCGTGATAATGTTTAAATTATTTCAGTCAAGTCATGGTTTTTGCGCGATTATTATTGAAGCATGATTCATATGTGTAAAGATCAATTCGATTTTCGTTATTTTTTAACTTGCAATATCACTTTATCAAACTGTGAAATAGAATTCCTTGTTTGCTTTTAACATGCCGTAATAACGTTATTGTGTTTCGTGTTTTTTTTTTCTTTTTTTTTCTATCTTTTATGGGTGCGTGTATACTTCATTAATTTATTATCAGCTTATTTCAATTTCATTATAAAAATCCTGTTTGGATTTTTTTCTAATATCTTTCTGGTATGTTACATGTATATTATATTTTAAGTAGTAAGAAAATAATTGATTTTTTCATTTTAGTTAAACCTTGAAAACACAGTTCTTTGCTTATATCATAGCAAAGGTACTTTGCAAAGAACAAAATTCAGTCTAGCTTTTTACATATTTTCGATAATTTTTTATTGTGTGTTTTAATCGTTATATATATATATATATATATATATATATATATATGTGTGTGTATATATATATATTATTAATTACAACGTAATTCTTAGGTTACCCCCCCTTCGAAAAAATGTTCCAATTTTATGTAACGCAAAATGTCTCAATTTTATGTAACATTTGTTATATTTTATGGGATTTTTGTTATTGTTATTTAAAAAATGTCACAATTTTATGTAATGAAATATGTAACAAAAAATATAACGAAAAAATGTCTTAATTTTATATAATGAAAGTTAAATGTTAGAATTGGATTTTTGTGGTTATGTTATTTTTTTTTTGTGTTGATGCCAATAAGAATTACGTTGTAAATTTTGATCATTTTACACATAGTATAGAAGAGAAAGAGACAGAAATGAAAGCAAGAGGGGTCAAGGGGCACAGCCCCTTGAGAGGCCAAAATGGCCGAGTTTATATATATATATATATATATATATATATATATGGCAATTAATAATAATAGTGTAACAGTAATAATAATACAAAAATATATAACTGTCACTTCAAAAAAAATTAAAACTTTAATGAACTTTTTAAAGGGTATAGACGGGTTTATATGGGAAATTTTCCCCTGGGGGTTTTTCGATTTGCACTTGGGAAATCGTTTTAACATCAAATAAAAATAATTCAGACAAATTTTCAGCTATTTATCTCAAACGGTTTTCGAGTATTTCAAAAAAACCACCTCGATTTTCGATTTTATTTATTTTTTTTTAATAGTAAAATTCAAAATAAATGAATAGTGATTTTTTCCCTAATTCTTAGGAGTAAAAGACATAAAAAAATACTGTTACTATGAATCTCAGGTGGAAAGCCGATTTTTAAGAACAAATAAAATTAAAATCAATTTTTTGACCGCGTTTTTGAAAAGTGTCCACCACCAACATTTGTCAGAAAATGTCTTTTTTACTCCTTTACACTCGGGAATTTTTTCATTTTTTTTGAAGTGGTGGAACATAATGAAAAACAATAAAAACTAATTTTCTTTCTCAAAGTATCGTGTTTAAATACACCAAAACTTTTTTGCTGGTAGAGAAATATACAGAAAATAATTTTTCAACTGAAAATATACATTTTACTTATAAAAATATTTAGAGAATTAAGAAATTGATGTTAAATTTTTTTTTTTTCATGCAAAAATTTATTCGAATAAAAAAGATATATAGTATAAAAAATAAATGCTAAAATAACAAACTAATACGTAAGTAACAAAATTAATATAAGAATATCAAACTTGTTATCTTAGGAACGTTTTCGGACATAACCCATCTTCAGCTTTAGCTGAAGATGGGTTATGCCCGAAAACGTTCCTAAGATAACAAGTTTGATATTCTTATATTAATTTTGTTACTTACGTATTAGTTTGTTATTTTAGCATTTATTTTTTATACTATAGTTACTAACAAACAGGATGATAAAATATTCTTTAAAAAAGATATAGTTTTTCTGTGCTATTAACCATAATAATTTTATATTGTTAATAAATAATAATGAAAATTTTTATTTGATAGTTATATTATATTATTTATATTTTCAAAAAAAGGTATCATTAATTATTTACAATAAATGAAATGATTTCGCAATAGATATATATGAAAAACTAATTTAAATAACATCAGTTAGTCTTTGTCACCACTGTCTTCATTCAATACAGCGTTAAATTTTTCGTTTATAAACAGCCGACTAAATATTTCGGCAGGTCTTATTATTTTATCGACTTTAATGAATTTCTGAAGACAACAAAAATCAAAATAAGAGGTACCAAGATTTAAAAAAAATTTTAACATCAATTCAAAAATTTTTAATGCCTTTAATTATTTGAAGGAGAGCATTTCTTAATTTTCTAAATATTTTTACAAATAAAATGTATATTTTTAATTGAAAAATTATTTTCTATATATTTCTCTACCAGCAAAAACGTTTTGGTGTGTTTAAACACGATATTTTGAGAAAAACAATTAGTTTTTATTCTTTTTTCATTATGTTTCACTACTTCAAGGAAAAAAAAAAATGAAAAAATTCCTGAGTGTAAAGGAGTAAAAAACACATTTTTTGACAAATGTTGGCGGCGGACATTTTTCAAAAACGCGATCAAAAAATTGATTTTTAATTTTATTTCTGTTCTTAAAAATCGGCTTTCCACCTACGATTCATAGTAATAGTATTTTTTTATGTCTTTTACTCATAAGAATTAGGGAAAAAATTACTATTCGTTTATTTTGAATTTTACTATTAAAAAAAATAAATAAAATCGAAAATCGAGGTGGTTTTTTTGAAATACTCGAAAACCGTTTGAGATAAATAGATGAAAATTTAGCTGAATTATTTTTATTTTATATCAAAACAATTCCTCGAGTATAAATCAAAAAATTCGCAGGGGCAAATTTCCCATATAAACCCGGCTATACCATTTAGTGTCTTATTAACCTCTTAAATGGGATTAAGTTGTAATCTAGAAAATTTCACTTCTATTAATTATTTTAAAATTATTATCAGTACTAAAGTAATATTATCAACTTTATTCTGAAATAAAAATTCAAAAGACTCTACTGTTCGAAATATTAAATTGAAAGCTGACGAAAATGGAGGAAATCTAGTCTCCCGTATGAGATTGAAAGGATTTAGTTAATTTAATTGCTCAATTTCTCAGCCGTTAATGTTTGTCGAAGGTTAGGCTCTAGAGACACTATACTTATCGCGAGGTGAAAATGATAAATGTTAACAGATATCCGCTAATGCGACGAAAGTTTGATTATTCGACGTAATCTTATTTTTTCCCGTCTTTTTCTCGAATGTGTCACCGAGGTTATTTTTAGCAACCTCGGAGAAATCATATTTCGCAAAGCGTAATAGTGTAAATTTCGATTATTAAAATTGAAAAATTTCTTAATAATCATCTGCTCTAGATGTTTTCGAAACCGGAAGTCGCCTCAGTTACGAAAATGGACTCTAGCAACTTAGCGATGGTGATGGCTCCGAATTGTTTGCGTTGCACATCTCAGGATCCCAGAATTATATTCGATAATGCTCGTAAAGAAATGGCATTTATGCGCACTTTAATACAACATATGAATACCGATTTCATCGAAGGAGTTTTTTGAAGCGATTACCGATTACTACTACTTCAAGTGATTTAGAAGTAAGTTTTTTTCCCTTCTGTTTATACTAGACTGTATTTTAATACTCGGTTAATGAGAAAAACATTTATTCTGTTTAACCAGTAACGTACAGAAAAATCAATTATATTTGTGTGTGTAATTCAAATTTTTAATTTATTAAACGCATTGTGTTTAATGTATTTCTGTTTTTTTTAGGAGGAGAGCGAATATATTGAGTAGGTTTATTTTTTCCTTTTAACTAATATCTGAGTGTTTGTTACATTTTCGCGGAAATTTAATTTAGATTTTTTCTTTATTCCGTTACTTTATTACATCACCCTATAAGTAGCTGGATTAACAAAAATTCGCGCTTATACTAATTATTTTTAATGTCTCTTTTTTATGTTTTGTTTATTTTTTTAAAAATATAAAAAATTTAACTGTCCTGTGTGAATTTTTTTTACGGATTACTTTAAAGTGAAAAATGAAAATAAAATAATTAATATTTACCATACGAGTGTCGAATGGGGAGCAGAATTTAATTTTTGGCATTCTCGTTCGAGTATTTCCTTTAAAGTGAAAAACTTTTAATAATTAAACTGAAAGTACAAGTACCAAACAAAATAGAGATGATATTGATATGGTAATTATAAGTTGATATGCGTAAAATATGTTTTTATCGTGAAGTAAGTATCTGTACGTATCCTTTTTGTTTAAAGTTGTGAGCGGCATTAATTCGTGCAATCTGCACGCGCACGCACACATATGTTGTTTGTTTTTTGTTTTTTTTTGTTTTTTTTTTTCGAAAACCTAAAAATAGTTGTCTACTCGCGAATAAAATAATTTTGAGAATGAAATTAATATACGTTAACGAAGTAATCTTAACTTTTCGCTGGTCGCTCAGTGAGGGAATCCCCGCCATGTAAAATTTACTCCGACGTTGTCAGTTTACGCACGGAATTTTGAAACAGTTATAACTTTTTAAAAGACAGTTGGATAGCAACGTAATAAATTAAAAATCAGTTATGTTATTAAATTAAAATTTCTTTATTTAACGAGATTTAATATTATCATTTTTAAAATTATTAATTAATTAATGAATATTAAAAAATACTCCTTATTCGAATTATTTTTCTGCATATTTGGAAACATTACGAACTAAATTTTACCTACGATTTTGGTCGTACTGTGAGGGAATCCCCGCGATTTTACGGTCTGCTCACAATAAAAAATTCTTATAAAAATGAAACTTTTCAATACCACCAATAGCTAAAAACTATTTTATGGAAATTATAAGTAGTTTATTAAATATTTACATTTAAAAAGAAAACGGCGGGGATTCCCTCTTAGCGCGATTAACGAAAGGTTAAAAAAGAAAATCAGATTTGTAACACTAGTTTTTATTTAAAAAATTTAATTCTTGGATAATGGTTATTACGTTGAAGAAAAACGATTGTTTTGTATTTTGAATTTGTACCTTTTGTTTTTACAGGCGTTTTGGACGTTTTGACTTATTGCGGATGTGGAATCAATAATGTAAATATATAATTTTCGATAAGCTATGTTAAAAACTAATGTAACTATTAGACGATATATTACGAAATATATCTAACAAAAACTTTTCCGACTGAATAGTTTAGTGAAAAACTAAATTAAGGGGGGGAGGGGACTGTTTAGAAAATACGTAATTTCTCATTATTTTTCTTTCTTTGCAAAAATTTTAAGCGACACCAGCTTCTAGAATATGCTCCTTAATTAACTGTAGTTACGAACAAAATAACTTTAAAAAAAATTACGAGTCGAGATTAATAATTAAACAGAGAAGTCTGAGAGATTCCGAACACGTGCTTTCAAATGCTCGCACATTCGATGTGTTTATTAAACAGATGTTTTTAATTTATCTAAAATGTTAGTAAAACATACAAAAATGATAGATCAAAATTATCCACTGCCATTTTGTTAGATATTAGTGCTGAAAAAATTGCTCGGCTATATGTATTATGTGTATATCACATATATGTATATCATTCATTTTGAACGTCTTTTTATAATTTTAAAAAAAAATGTTAAAAATCTGTACTTGAGCAGACGATTTATTTTTGCGACAATTTGCAATTTGAATTTTGTTCTATTTATAGTAGCAGCTAATTGATCGAAACACGGTGATGATATTACATTAGAATTTTTAAATTACCGTAGAGTAATAGTAACTTATTAACGCCATTTTATTAATGCATATGTATTGTCTAGTCAGTATAGATATATATGTTTTACATAAATTATAACCTCACGAATGGAAAAAAATTAGGAATTTTACACTTTTTTCTAATAAATAAAAATCTTGATTTGAACTCGCTACATTTATACATGTATATGTTTAAAATTAAATGTACGATGTGTTATTAGAAGAAGACAAAAGTCTAATAATGAGTCTTAGAACAAAATTTATATGTATTATATAGTTGTATTAATTACTATTATTATTATTTAATCAGTAATCAGAAGATTATTTTAAGTCGTTATCGCAGGCATTTCTTCTTTGTATAATATTCGTATTATAATACCCTGACAAAATATTATAACATTGGCATTTATTTTATTGATAAGAGGACGTGTGAGCGCGCAATTACCTTTTTTTTTTTCTGACTCCGTTTTACGTCGGTATCCCAATAATTGAAGTTACTTAAATCTAGTGTTTAACAGACATGTTGTTACCAGATGTGTCCGGTTTGTACTTATTTTCATATACATTTATAAGCTTTTACTTTTCTACATGTATAATATATATATCATTGTATGTGCATATCTATTACGTGCCACATATATTATGATGGAACTGTCGATTAAAAAACTTTTTTAAATCAATAACTAAGCAAAGTAATGCACTTTTTAAATATTTTCCTTCCGAAATTACCAAATGACGTCGTATAAGATTTTACTTGAAAATTTAGTTAAAAATAAAAACTTTACACAAAAGCGGTGTGTTCTAATAACGAATATATAATTTATGTTTTTATCTGAGATAAAAACGATACACTTAACAAAGTTTAGGCGAAAGTAGTCCAAATTTTAGAAGTAAAAACGAAAAATAAATTTGGAATAAGTTTTATAAAGTTCGTAATTATATCTTTAAAAACCACTCGAATTTTCCAACATAAATAGGAAAACTTCTATTGACCATCTGGTTTACGGCCAATGTGGCTCTTTTCTCTTTACAAATGTATTAACGTGCTAAATCTTTAAGGAAAGAAAAATTAAATTTACTCATATAATGTGGTCAGGGGGACCTGAAATTACGGTTGGTTATTAACCAGTTTATAGTCAGTAAAAAATTTGCTGCTGGTTATCGTGTCAATGTTTAAAAATATATACATATTTTTTTTTTTTTTTATGGAAAACGTTAGTTGTTTCCACTAACCAGATTTTACGATTAACGAGGGTAACAGGTGATAAATTCTCAATTATTAAAAAACTTTTACGCGGATGAAGTTAAGCACTTTTTTCTTTGTTTGTGTCACACGTATTTCTCGGAACATATTGTTGTTGTAAAACAGTTACATAGCACATACAGACGACCAGTCATGAATCTGCCGCGTTTTGCTAATAAGTACCTGAGCCATCGACATAACTGCCGGTACATATCTCTCTGGCGACCATTATTTCTTAATGTTATCTATTACCACATCAAACTGTCGCCAATGTTGTCAAATTTGATCGATAAATTTGAGAGAAAAAAAATAGAATTTTAAACTAATTTAAAACTATTCGAATTAGCAAATTCTGTATGTAATCTTTGAAAAAAAGGATTTGTGAAAATTTTAAAAATTGCACTACTTTGCTTCATACTAAAAATACATTTTCAATTCTTTTTTATCGCGTATTAACAACATGCAACATTCTAGTTTTATACGTACGCTTAACATTAATGTGTTTATATATATATATGTGTGTGTGTGTGTGTACGTATGTATGTATATATGCGGCAAAGTTTTACCGAAATAAATTTTGTTTCAAAATCGTGTTATTATTTAAAATTAGATGTTCTTTAAGAATGTCGAGTTTTTGGAATTTTTTTATCTAAATTTCTAAATATTTACATACTGTTAATCTGGAAAAAGTAGTATCGATCACCAAAATTGCTTCTTGGAAAAGTTTATTCTGAGTTTTCAATTTAGGGGTTCTATGAAATATATATCGGGTCCAACTTTTTATTTCTTTTCCAAGTGCAGAAAAAATTACGCGTCCTGTGTATTTGTGTACTTTATCCACACAAGATTTTTTTGTTCGCGTGTCCATTAAAACTCCTTTAAAAAATCTTAATCCCTTCAGCTTAAAATATTATAAATATATTTAATAATTTGCAATTACCATCATTGTGGTGCAGCTCATAAAGAGGTAGGAGATGCTATAAGTAGATCGTTTGATGAAGCCAGATAAAGTTGACCGCGATAAAAGAAGTTGTATGCAAAATTTTTGGGTTAGAGAGAAGAAGTCTGTGTTGTACGAAAATGGGCAAACCTGATTGTAAACCACTTTAGCTCGTATCTCACATCGCGTTCCAAAATCGCAATTTTGATATATTGTACGCGGAAATTTGTGTTTCTTAATGATATTATTGAAACACGATATTTTGATAAATTCTGTAACGCGGAATCAGTCACGGAAATTAAAAATTCCACACCGATACGATGTATAAACTCATCTGAATTAATTCGTTCTCGCCGATGTAAAGCTGCGTCTAGCCGTTTTCTCAATCTCGGAAATGGAGCTCAGCGGGCTTAATGCGATTGGCATCCGATTCTCCGCAAAAGTCGAATAGTATACGTCCAACCGTTATTCCTAATGCATCGTAGATAGAACATAAGCCTGATAACCCCTCGTTGAAAGTGATGACAGCGATATCAGTCGCTATATCAAGTACAGTTGACACTGTTTTCGGTGCGACGGTCCATACAACTGCGTTGAATGATTCATTTTGATTTTGGGTATATCCACCCAAGCAACGTGAAAGAAGATCGTCAGAGCTTAGTTGTTCGTAAATTGGCTTGATTGCTTCAAAAACATCCTTATGCATAGAAGGCTTACGCTTATAAGTAGAAAGAAGTACCTAATTCTTTGCTCCGTTACCAAGAGCACCAAAAATCGACTTCGACTGGACACTTATCGTGTTGCGGTTTTTCAAATGTGGATATTTTATGGTAGAGGATTGCCCATACACCATTTCTCATTTTTTCAACTGGCCCAGTATTGCGTCTAACAGCAAGTCCGTAAAAAATAGTAAGTTAATCAATGAGCTCACCCGTCAATTTACCTCGGCCCTCGAGGCCTCTGGTAATTTTTTTCATGTTACGAAGGCGAGTTCCTATTCTCTATTGAACATGGCCAATACACCCTTTTTTAGCAACAGAAACATTTCCATACGAATTGGTGTCAATAATTCCTTTATAGGTTTTCGGAACGCTGGAACATGTCAACGACGGCATCGACCTCCATCTTGCCCGCTGAACCCTCATGATTTGTTTGGCAAAGCAATTCATGGTCAGCAAAACCTTCTTCATATTCTGCAATTCCTTCTTTTTTCTTCAATATTCACACACTTTACAATACTTTGATTTGACACAATCATCCAACATTTCACCAGTATACCAACCAATTAGCGTAACGAGCCCGAAAAGAGTAGTCGAAATTTGCTTTTTTTATAACGAAAAAACGTTAAATGTCCCCTTGGCGAGTTTCACTTTCTTTCTCTTTCTCTCTGTCTTTTTCTATTATACACGGGCGTGTGTGTGTGCGTGCGAGTATCGAGATTCGAGTAGCAAGCATTGTGGCGGTCAGCTGTATAACCCCAATTCTAAACACGTGTAAATTTTGTTTAAACTTATTTTTTATTTTTGTTTTAATTCACACGGGATTTACATTGTGTCATTATTTTATATAATTTATAATTCACTATTTTGTATTTAATTTATTAAATGAAATTTTTTGATTTAAATCCTTACTCTACATTTTTACGTTGAAATGATAAAAAATAAAATATACAAATTAGGAAGAGAGTTGAATGAAAAAGAATAGCGTTTTTTGGCGTGACGAAAATACACCAATAAAATCAATAGAAATCTACCTATTAAATCACCTTTAGACTTGAAAATATAGCGTAAGAAACTTCGTTCCTGGCGGGAGTACCCCGACCGCACAATCTTTTTTCATGCTTGGACGTTATTGATTATAAATCCAGGTATGTTTTGGCGTAATTTAAGCCAATAGAAAAAGAAATTTTAAACAGATATAACCCCTTAAGCGAAACTAAAAAAGTCGCGTATTTAGGCAAAACACTTTCATTTTTCGTTACTCTTACATTCTTCAGGTCGAACATTGAGTCTACAAAAATTGAATTTCTCGAGTTTGTCCTAGGGCGCGAGACAAAGGTTAACTGCGGAATATCAACCATTTCCGTTTATGTATATATATATAGTAAGGAAAGTAAGTCCCAAACCTGACAGCAGGTATAAAATGCATTCCCCAATTTGTCCGGCCAGCGCAGGAAATGAAGCCAACTTATCTCATTAAGGAATGCCTGCACACCTAGCAGTGGATCGAAAATGAGCATCGCGTGATATCGTGAAAATAAGTCCTACATATCCTCGATAAGGTATCATGGATTGTGAAGTTAAGGTTCGCAATGTAGCAAGCTTAATGGATTTGAAGACAATATTAGGAGCCAATTCCTTTCTTTCGACCACTTTTATATTCCCAGATTTCTCTGATACCTAATTATTTCAAGTTGGGTAAGGTTCCGAAATGAAACAAGAACCTACTATATGCAAAATTAATTATTTCTTCGACTACAGCGTTTAATTATATAAGAAACCGCATTAGATAGAATGTACACGTTGATGAAACAGAACAACGGATTCTTGAAACTGATGCTGAAAACTACTTTTGTTTATAATCATCTACTTGCAACAAATAAAGGTTACTTTTCTACTTCTGTCGCCCAAATTAATCGGACATATATAAAATAGTGTTAATATTCCTCATATTTCGGAATAAATACAAAAGATTGAAAAAATTTATATTTTATTGCGAATAATATACGTATATTTGATTAAACAATCGGAAAAGTGTTAACTTACCGAACACATCACGCATATTTTTATTAACTTAGTTAAAAAGTGGCTTTTATGTAAGTCAATAGTAAGCGTGAAGCTTACTTCGTAAAAAAAAACTACTGCGTTTTCAATTAATTCTACGCTGATGTAGTTAATTGTGTAATCATATAAAATAATTCATATAAGCATCTTATTACAATAAGATTAAACAAAATTACACATGCGGAATACATAAGATTGGAAACACAGAATCAATTATTTCATTAAGGTTTCAGGAACATTCGACGTGGGTCTTTCAAAAATAATTTTCGTTTAAAGTTTCCCGAGACAGGTTAATATATAGAAAAATTTGTTCATTTCTTTGAATATCTTAAAATTGCACGCTATATAATTAAAATTTTAAATACACACACACACACACACATATATATATATATATATATATATATATATATTATAACAATGCATACTTACATCTAATCACAAATAATGACTTGATATTTTTAACAATAACAAATAAAAGACTTAAGGTTTATACATAAGTTATATTCTTTCTATGAACAAAAACAAGAAACTGGTAATTTTTATTGCAGCATTCTATAAAAGCATGGTTTCAGGTTGTTCAACCAACTGTCTGAACGCGCTTAACCATTGTGCTCCTACGGCACCGTCAACTACTCGATGATCGCAGCTCAATGTCATCTGTACAATGTTAGCTACTTTCGACCTGTAACAATTTTTTTAAAATAAATTAAGAACCACTCGGATAACTCCAAACATGTAAATAAATGATTATATATATATATATATCCACAAAATTTTAGTGATTAGAAAATAACAATAATAGTTTAATTTTTAATTTAATAAACAATAAATTTAAAAAAATAAATATAACAAATATGTTATTTGTTGTTTTTTATTAAAAATAAATACGGAACAAAATTTTAACACAAATTTTATTTAGAAGTACAAAGCTAAAACTTTACCTTTTACATCGCTATATAATCACTTTAAAGAAGAATGAAAACAAATGATGTTCACCAGAGAATTAACTTTTACTTGAAGTAACATTAAAAATAAAACAAAAACTCATGAGAAAATAAGTCATACATAAAAATTGTTAAAAAAAAAACAACAAATTTTATTAATTAATAAGTGATTTATTAGATTTCACCATCATAAATTTTAGAATATGTTTTTATTAGTCATTGTCCTTATTAAAAAATGAATCATTTCTTCCATATGTAAGTTTATTTAGTAGTATCCAAAATGAATACATCCATGAACCACAAAATTAAATTGTAAACCGGAACATTTCATTTTTATGTGAAGAAGAAAAAAACAGTGCAAGCAAACAAACTGCTTACTTATCATAGTGATTACTACTTTATTATTAATTAATCATAGTTGGCTGTTAAAAATGTTATTTCTATATTCCACTATATTTTCAATACAAAAATTTACACTTTCGAATTTATCTCAAAATACAAAAATCTTAAAAGTTCATTAAACTGTAACCTCGCGCAAAAATCTGTCCTAATTAAATATATATAAAACAAATTATTATTCTAAATTATATTTATTTGTTAAACTCGAAAACAACAGGCAATATATAATTCCGTTCGTGATATTGAAAAAATTACAATTTAAAGTTTTACTGTAGTATTAAAAAGATTAAACGCTTCACAAACAGTAAGTACGAGGGGGATTCAATAAGTAACGTGACATGTCTTCGAAAATGGTCTCCTAGGCAGCTAAAAATTATGGAAAAAATAACAAAGAAACTAGAAGAAATATTTTATTTTTTGACATAATTTCGAAAAACATTAAGGCATTTATCATACCGGGTCACGAGTCTAACAATAGTGTCATGGTAAAACTGAGCGGTGCATTTAGCGAAAAATTTCTTTACTGCCTCTATGACTACCTCGTCTGTTACGAAACGTTTCCGCTCAGATCGCGTTTCAAATGGGGAAAAACGTGAAATCTGTAGGGGCTACATCAGGCGAGTAGTAGGGTGGATATGGAAATTCGTCCCAATTTTGATTTTTAATTCACGTGCGAACGAGAACAGACGTGGGCGGTCGCGCATTGTCGTGCAAAAGCACTGCTCTCCAGACTGCAGCCACGTCTCTTCTGATTAATCGCTCGATGAGGTGCCACATGAGTGTCACGGTAAGTATATTCCGTTATCGCATCGTTCTGTGTACGAAATTGCAACAGTAGGAGTCCGTTCAGGTTGCAGAAGATGGTTGCGAGAACCTTCCGGCAGCTCTGAGACACACTTACGCGTCATTATGCTGTTTGCATCGTATGCTGTGCACAGTCTGCGATCAATGTTTACACCTACAACTTTTTCAGCTGTCAGAAATTTGCTGACCACGCGTGTGTCTCGTAACTTACCGGCTTGGAAACGTTTACCGACATGTTTCAATGCATCCAAAAAATTTTTAAGTTCCCTATATTATGTAAGAAATGAGAGTACAAAATCCATACGGCTTCTTTTATGCGCTCATGCGGGAATTACTTTATTGCGTATCGCGTGCACACTTTAACTTCCTCTCATGCATGATAAAGAGCAAATGAACCAGTGCCGTTCGACACGTAAGTGAACACTTTTTTTCTTATTAAGCATGTAATTAGCAAATTGGTAATATGGATCATCTTTACCTTTCGCAACGGTAGTAAAATCGTCATTATCTGCATCAGAAAACTCGTATTCTCTTCATCGTTCGTACCATCGCACTCTTCTTTATATATAAGCGTAAATACTTTATCAATTTTTTATTCCATAGGTGTTATTTTCGTACTTGATTGCAAGTTGACGATAAATATTAAGCGAAATTTTATCCTTTAGGACCAGAAACCGGATTGGCAATATTTTCTACTTAACGATATAGTTCATAAGTACTTCTATATTTCCGCTATCGTTTACCAGCACGGATAGCTTTTATAGGAATGAAATTTGCAATATTGTTAAATCTGTAATCTGTTTTAAATATTCTCAAGATTTCGCGTGTCAAATATATTAAAAGATGATAATAATAATGGACCTTAATTTTTGAACACGCTATGTACATGAAGTTTATAATTAATGTTAACATAAAATATTTTCACTGTAATTATGATACATAAATAATTTCGATTTACCCATCAGACTCATCTGGAACTAATCTTTGTTGTAAAGAACCGATACCTAGGATACAAGCTTGTGGTGGATTAATTATGGAAGAAACACTTTTAATATTGAACATTCCTAAGTTGGATACTGATATTGTTCCTCCCTGCAAAAATATATATTTTAAAAATGTAAAAAATAAAAACATCAGATACAGGTAACTGAGTAGTAAACGAAATATAAAAGGACAAAAAACAACATAAAATCATATTTTCCACTGTCATACTACAAGTCAACATTCTAGCACGCATGTTTCCATTGATTTATTAAGCGCAACTGAAGGTGATTATAGACTAAAATCAAACCTGAAATTCTTGTGGTTGTAGTGTCCCTTCTCTAGCTTTTGCTGCTAGTCTTTTAACATCGTCACTTATTTCGAGTAATCCTTTGATATCGGCATCGAACACTATCGGCGTTATTAAACCTCTGTCCGTGTTTACAGCAACGCTAACATCTACAGCATTATATCTACAATATATAATGGATATTTAATCGAGTGCGATATAATTCATATAAACTAAATCTTAAGGAAATATACCGTACTAACAGACTGGGCCCACTGACCGCTTCGCGACTCAACCCTTTACATTTTTGTTTTAATTAGTGAAATTTTAAAATAAAAAAGGTACTCCGTGTATACTCGCATATATATATATATATATATATTTTTTTTTAAAGTGATACGAATACATCTATTAAAAAAATAAAACTTGGATTAAAATATCTCAGCAGATATTAAAATTGCTGGCAAGGTAAAGTGTGCGAGAGAAACATTTTAAATTTAATACTTTTTAAAATGAGATATTAACCATAATTATTCCTTCAAATAAAACAAATATTATATTTTTTTACCGTTAAAGCTTTTAAGAACTAAGTTAAATTGTAGAAAAAATGTCGCGATTTGCAGGCCCATAATTTTAATGAAAATTTACAACAATACACTGTACATTTTTACGTAACGAACAAACAGTAAGGACTAGGATTAATATTTAGGCGAATAAGAAACTAAAAGAAAATTAGTAAATGCAGAAATTAAAATAGTTTGTACGTGGCCAGGTATTTACAATAGCTAACGCAGGATTTGCAAAAAAAATGGCACAAGAATTTTACAAAAAAAAGACAAGAAACAAGGTGATGTACTCACCAAGGAAGTTAGTCATCAAGCGTGATATTTAACCGAAAAAAGACAAATATAAATATAAGCAGTAAAAAGTACTTGAAAATAAAGATAGTAAACTATACTAGAATAGAAAAATATTAACAAATAAGACAATAAAATATAATAGGTCAGATATATTACTAATAGATAACAAAACACAAACTAGGTTTAATTATACCCATACCAAATAGTGAAAACATAAATAACACATATGAAGAGAAACTAAAAAAATTTGAAGAATTAAAACAAGAAATTAAACAAATGTGGAAGCTAAAGGAAATAAAATAATCCTACTGATAACAAGAATAATACCCAAAAAATTCATAAAAAATGTAATTGATCTCAAGTCATTACCACACTACCTGCTAATATAAAAAAGCAATTATGTTAAATACTGTAATCACAAATGAAATGAAAACTGATAATGCTTACTACATTATAGTCGCAAAATTTCGACCATGAAAATAATAAAGTAACCATAGTAAGAGAGTAAGTAATGACTATTAAATAATTTACATTATCAGTACGTAAAACGCTGTAATAACTGCTTACTGTCTTATAAAAGTATCCATCCAAGCCGAATTTGCTTCAGGTACTTTTTTCGATGCTAATGCTGTAGCTTTTATAATAAAATCATTGATTGTTATCTTCTTACCGCTCTTTTCTAGTGAACTGTTAAATTTCTTTCTTATTTTGATGATTTCATCTATGTTTAAATCAACCGTCAAGTAATAATGCGGAATGGTCTAAGAACAGAAAATCAGTTATTTACAATTCAAATTTATATAATTTATGTAAAAATTAAAATGATTAAAAAGTGTCAACAAACTGCTATTTTTTACTCGATATGAAATATTTAATACCTTACTGGACACATTCACATCGCTGCATTAAAATTACCAAAATTAAACGATTTAAATTTTATATTTAACAAGATTTCTTTAATACTGTAATAGAATGGAAATTTTTTCAGTATTTTCAGAGACTTCATTTTTTAAATTCCTACTTAATATGGAGAAAATAAAAATTCTATATATAAATTGCCAAAGACAGTACCTTTTTCTCCTGTGTTTATTAACCGATTTTCTTTTTTTTTCTTTTTGTTTAGTAGCTATTGACGATCTTTAATTGAAAACAGTTTTTATCAATACAAAAAATGAAAAAAGAAATCACTATAGCCAGCAAATCTGTTCTTATTAAAATCTTTTCATTTTTATTAATAATCATCATCATTGGCTACTTTACAGCGTATTAAATCTTAAGGTGTCATTTAAAATCAATAAACGAGTGTTTTTAAATCGTGATTTACTCTTATTTTATTGAATTTATTTTTTATTCAATTATAATGGTACTGAACTGTTTTGTATTGTACGTAAATATAAAAATGTATGTTCTCAGATATACAATGAACGCATGTATATGAGTAAAAAAAACAAAACTTGGAAATATGCAAATTCATATTTGTTTTCCTCAAATTTTTAATAATAATTATGGTCGAGTTTCGACCAATGAGCGAACAACTTTGTGTCAACTTGTTTGACTATGTAATAACACCTTTATATTTTATATCTTAGCGATAAATGTTTAACTCGTCTAATTTGTTCAACCGATAAATTTTTGAACTTTCTATATCTTAATTATTTTCTGTTGGAATTTTTATCTTACGGTAGCAAAGAAATAACCTATACTTATTAGTGTCTACTATCTACTTTTTGTAACCTTATTGCTCAATCATTTAAATCCTGTTTGTGTTTTCAATAGTATCGTTAGATTAGATACTGCTCGAGATTTATGTCCACCTATGTGAAACTAAGAAATTATTAAAATTATATTTCACATCTATAGATACTTTTTAGAACAGAAAACAAGTTAATAAAAGTTCTAATTTAGATTTAAAAGCAGCGAACGTAAAATAAATTTTGGATTTAGCTGTCAAAATTGATGTCGAACTTTTACAATAAAGTAGTGAGACTGAGAAAGCGAAAAGAATTTCATTTTATCTGTAATGAATACAAATTTTTAACTTATCCATCCGAAAAATTAAAAAATTGAATGAAATGAGAGTGCATTTTCGGTTGCAATTTTAAATTCAGACTTGAATTTTCTCTTTAAATATTCTTAGTCACATAATCGCGCTAAAAAAAAACAAAAACCAATATGTATATAATTTAGGGTTTAATATCAGCTAAAAATTTCGAAAATTTTCATTTACTTTCACATTATCATAAAACTCAGATTCGCAATATTACATATTTTTTTTAATTTAATCTTTCCCGTTCGTCTCTTTACATTTATAAGGTAATTGAATATTCGATAGTTAAAAAATATTAAATGATTTTAAATTATTCTTAAATAATCGTGTCAAAATATGATGTTTAAGGTTATGTGGTAACAGCTTTGCAATAAAATCCACAATAAAAATGTTGGAAATTTTACTCCAAAGAAAATTTATTTATTAGTTCAAAAAATAAAAAATGAACAAGTGGTACACACACATTAGGACATCGAGGACTAAAGTTAAGCAGAAAAAAGTGAATTATCAACGAAAATCTGCTGATGAACTTAAAGAACCTGGCAGATGTAACAAAGATCCACTAAGTCGGAAAGTTGACCAAAATGTTAATGTTTGTTTTCTAATAATTTCTTAAAGTTTACGCGTAGTATATTTTGCGCTTTAATGTTACTTTTTCAAAAATTAATATACTTTTAATATTACACGAAACCTTGCCGAGATGTAAAATTACAGCGTAAAATAAATTACTTGTTTAGACTGAAGCAAACGTTTTGCAATCACATTTCGAACGGAAGATATTGGTCGATCTTCATATCCGTCTCCAGTTGCGCTGGATATGGCAGGTTGAGATTGAGTAACTGGAATGGCTTTACTTAAATCTGTCGATTTGATCGAACCATATAAACCAGAACCTTCACCGACAGACTGTAAAATCGAAACAGAATAGCTATCTTATATGCTCATAAAATATCGTAAATATCACTTGTAAAAAAATTAAATTCATACCACGCATTATCATTAGAAAACGGCTAAAATTAATACAATCACATTCTCAAAATGTACACAATTCAGTTAAATAAAATTGATGATTTTCATATTTGAAAATTTACCGCAAGGTTGAGACCTTTCTCGGCGGCTAATCGCCTTGCAAATGGACTAGCAAATATACGATCTTTCGGTTGTGAAGAAAACGACGGTTGCGGCGAAGAAGAAATTGTCGGTGACGGTGACTGGGACGGCGGAGATTTCGGTGGTGCAGGGGATGCCGGTGGAGGTGCTTCAACTTTTGTAGGTTTCGATACGACAGCATCATCTACATAATCTTTAAATGCGGAAATACTTGCTTCGTCTTCTACGATTATGCATACCAGCTGAAACAGAGAATTATTAACCGGGGTATAAAACAATTGAACAGACAGATGAAAATCGATAGAGAAACACAACGTGAATGCTTTCAGATTTACACTTGCCAGCAATGCTACTATAAATTAATCGCGAGTAAATTTAAGTTCATTCCAATCATTTCTTAATACAAAGCTAAATATCATTAAACTGAACGCAATAACACGGTATCTTATTATATAACCTGTATCTTAATTCAATAAAATACATACGTTAAAATGTTTGTTAATTTCACGTTAACTATTGTAATTTAAATACATTTAGAAAATAAAATACCTTTCCTATAGGAACATCTTTACTACCACCAGGAATAAGAATCTTGGCCAAATATCCTTCTTCCGGTGTTTCAAATCCCATCGTTGCCTTATCAGTTTCAATTTCAGCCAACAAATCCCCTTCATTCAGTTTATCACCTGATTTCACAATAATTATTTGTAATAAAGTGGGGTCAGCTTTTCATCATCAAAAAAAAAAAAATTATACCGGAAACAATTTTTTTTTATAATACCTTCTTTTTTGGCCCAATTAACAATTGTTCCCGACTCCATAGTAGGAGATAATGCCGGTAAAAGAATTTTACTATGACTGGGTAAATCATCATTACTCGAATAAAATCTGACATTACATTTAATAGTGTAGACTGGAAGTAATTTATTGTGAATACCTGAAATACTGTAATGTTAACCATATTATATATTATATGTAACCGGCAAAAATAAAACGAATACGAATTACACAAAATGAACCAAACGACCATAACGAAAAAATATATATGTCAGTGCTTACCTTTTATATCTGCATAAATGATAAATTACGCGGTTACGGTGAAAAAGGCTAATATGCCTAACGGCACAATTATTATATTTATAGGGTAATCGGGTTCTTAAAACAAAATGTAATACTTTCGACATTTCAAAAATTCGGAATGTTGTCAGCTGCACAACCTTTAATAATTACATCGATATTTTCATCAGATGGCTTTTTGCCGAATGTAACTAACATTTCACCCTTTAGGTGAAATGAGGATTACAATTTAACCGGCAATCGTTCACTATACATGGTCACCTTGAAATTATTGCATGTTTCTGAAATTTATCAGTAAATCAGATTATTCAATACCGAATTTTGTCATTGAAATCCCCATCTTTCAATTAACCGGTTTAAATGATCGTCTATACACGACCTAACATCTAAATTGAATACCTGGATATAAAATTTTTAACATTTTTGAGAATTACCGTTTAATCAAAAGATAATTTTTTACATTTATTCTAGTCTTTCTTTTAAAAAAATAAAAATAAACGATAATCCATTTTTTATTCATAAAGAAAGGAATATACGTAAAATATTACAAGTTAATCGTAGTTCAATTTTTACGAAGTCCGTTTGTATAAGTTCATTCGTTCGTTTGTAATAACGCTTTCATTTACAAATGAACGAAATGAACTAGCGACTAATCTAATATTTTTGATTTTGAAGCGTGAATTGAACTGAAAAAAATAAGAAAATTTTAAAAGAAGATTAATCTATTTTAACAATTTTAATGAAAAAATATTATTTATTACTACCGTTTCTTTCTTTTCTTTCTTTCTTATTTAATTTTCGTCTAGTTTTTTAGAAACGAAATAAAAATTTATCTGTTCCGTTTTTTGTTTTCTAGTTAGTTATTTTTATACATATATAAATTATTATTATTAAAAAAAAAAGTCGGAATCTAAAAACAAAAATTATAATAAACTCTAATGTTAGTTTATTTGTAATTAATTATATAATTTTAGATTCTTTTTATAATACATATATACATATATATATATATATATATATATGAGAGAAACATTACATTTGTAATTCATTATTTAAATTTTAAAAAGTTTACTAGAATTTTCTTGAAATACTATGTTGCAATCTATCGACTTTAACAAGTAATTTCGATATTTTTAACTTTCGCGATAGTATGATGAAATACATGTGTTAGTTTTATAGTTACTTTTTGAAGCATTGGTTTTACCATAGTGGGTTGCTGGTATCGGCTTCCTTAGTAAAGTTTATGTTTGGTGAAAATGAATTATTTTAAACACAGATATTTCAAAAACATATTTTCACAGTCTGTAGTATCAACGTTAGATGATATGATTTCCAGTTACTAGCTCACGCAGTAATGATTTATTGCATCTTACCGATATTTTCATTTCTTGTGGATACCTTCGTTTAAAAATGTCAGCAATGAAAACAACCGCTTCCAGTCCGCCCAGTACTCTATCTTCGAACGTAGCAGTATTTAAACACGTGAAATACGAACATTTAATAGCCGGAGTCACCGGAGGTGTCACCTCGACGTTACTTTTACATCCGCTGGATTTGTTAAAGATCAGATTCGCAGGTAAGTTCTTTTTAACAAATTTTAAGATGTGTTATTAATTTGCGATTTAATACACGGAATTGAGATAATCTGTTAGGTGATTTATTCAGTTTTTCATTTTGCTAATTGAAAATATTGAAGCATGAATGCTGTTAACTTCAATTTATATACTTAATGAAACTCTGCAGATTATTGCGGTTAAATAATTGAGTAAATTTCGTGTTATTTTGTACCAAGTTTTATTCAAATGAATTACAGTCTCCTCCTCAGGCGATTTAAGTTAAGTTAAGTGGTCTTTCATATTCGCAATATTTTTACTATTACCTATTTTAATTTATGAAATTAGTTAGAACACTCCAAATCTCGAAGACAATGGGCCAGTTACTGTAGCGTAGTTGGTTAGATAATGGGTCTTCGAGTGGAATCTGGTACGCATCCTGCTGCTGCGCATTGAAAATGTCGTAAAATTATCACCTACTCTGGGTTAAGTCTGGAGTCGATAAGTTCCAAAAAATAAATAATACCGTGTAATATTTGACGATATTTCATTATGTTGTCACAGTTCAGAGGAATTATAAACAATGGAATGAAACTTGTGTTTAATGACTTGATTAGATTATATTTAGATGATTTACCATATATTTCGACGCAAGAAACGTCTGTGTGTAATTTTAATGACGTTTTAGTGTTTACCATCAGTCGGTTTGAGATTTGATCGTAGAAACAAGTGATACCCAAAATCTGAAGTGTAAGGAAGGTGGGGATGTATGAAAATGAGACAACTGCAAGAGACACACCGTTGCTCGCTGCATCAAAATGAGCACCAACAATGGTCACGCGAAAGCATAACTTTTCGGGTTCGGTTTTCTCCATCATTTTGTTCTTGAACGCATAACAGAGGTTTTGGAAAGCTCTACAATGCACTGTCGCGTTGATCGCCTGCTTTGGAGGTCTTGAGTGCGCTCCGAAATAGACGTCGGGAAAAACTGAGTCACAAAGTTATGCTCTTGCGAGAGTAAGATTTGCTCAATTTCGCTGAAAAAACGAGAGTTACTTATCGAAATTATACCCGTAATACTTCAGAAAATCTCATGCAGTGCATTGCAATTAATCGTAAATTCTACTCGCACTTAAAACCTACACTGGTAGTTCATAAATTCGTAATAACGAATGTTAGGAAGAGCAATATTGGCACACTGAGTTGATTGTGGTCCTTTTTTAATAAGCTTCAGCATTAGTAGGATTCTTAATTTATTACATTGTATAGTTTATGGAGTACTTCGGGAAGTTCCATTATTTCTTTAGTATGCATTTTCAGGTGTTCTTTTGTTTTTTATGTTTCATCATTCATTTGTTTCATCATTGTTATTATTATTATTTGTGTATATTTTAATTTATTTTAAAGCTCCCTCTCGCATTTTTTTTTTTTTTTTTTTTAACTTAAACTTTAGTCCATTTGGTTACTATTTATAAAGGTAGCACTATGCATGTCGTCTAGTGGAAAAAACTGATCACTTCCATAACAAACGAAGCAACATGCTGTCGACACAATTAACGATAATGTATGTTTATTGTTTCATCTAGCTGCAGTCACAAAAAAAAAAAAAAAAAAAAAAAAACAAAAAAACAAACAAGTTCAGTCAAGCATGATGTTTTATGCGCCGAGGATTCGGTATGTTATGTTAGCGATACCTATAATTTACATTTACGTAATACTAAATTCAAAAAAAGGAATCTGAATTTTCCCGCTGCAAAAATGGAAAGGCATGTACTTTTTTGCAGTTTTCGAACATTATTGAAATTATCGCTATCTGAGAAAATTTGGTTAAGAAAATGAAATACGGGTTCGTTCTCGACAGAAGCGATCTTTCCAACAATATGTCACATGCCCCGGACAAAAAAAAAAAATTTCAAAAATTTCGAGCTTTCAGTGCCTTAAGGGTCTGAATATAAACTTGTAAGCTTGGCTATATTTTTCCTATTAAGCAGTTCTTTATGTATATGTTTGAGATACACTTTGGTTTCCTCAACTTTTTTACTCGGGCTATTACGCGAATATTTCATTTTATTTTATTTTTTTTTTTTGCTGTTTTGGCCCTAAAGGAGGTAGGCGTTAAATAATTTTTTAACCGTAATTTTTTGATTTTATGAAAGGACTTACGCATTTTATTTCATATTTCGAATTTAACTTTTAACGGGGGTTATCTGGTGATGAGTTATGAATTTTTTTAAGAGTAATTTTTGAGGTCGTTTTAAATTCTATATTATATATTCTTGACGATTTTTTGGGTTTTTTTCCGCCCGGAATAATCGATTAGCTTGAAGTTATAGTTAAAGAGAATTTTAATTGTAATTTATGATCCAATTCTGAAGTTTATAAGTGCCAAACCGTTCGTGAGTTATTGCGTATTTTAATTGAATATTTTCGTCGTTTCTGAACTATCTTATTTGGATTCCCTGTACATTATACGTGCACGGAATCCTAAAAAGGAAAAAGAAAAAGGAATGTGGTAGATAATTTTACAACTATCTATCGAGAATTTTTAATTCAGCTATGCTTGTTGGTAGTGGCTTGGGCTTTTAGTAGTAACGCTTCTTATAAAATTTACCTCATCCATGAATCGTGTTTTTTTTAGAAGAAAAAAACAAAAAAAGGGATAATTAAATGAAATAAACTTCGTATTTTCCGTTGACTGTACGATATTCGACGCGTTTAAAGTACCTATCGGACTAATGTATCATTTATCTATTGTTCCGCGAGTATGCGGAGTGCGGGATTATTAACATCACTGACAGGCGCAGTTGAAATGAATGTTCTCGAAGTTCTTTCGGCTTAGCGTTGTGTCACGAGCCGTACGCGTGATCACAGCTGTAAATTGGCACACGTGCAGCTAGACTTCTCGCGAATAATATTTCGGCTTTATTCGCATCATTTTTATCAGATTTTTCACATCGTTGTCGTCCGTTATAGAAAATCCTTTTATATTTAAATTAATTCCGATCTCCAAGGACGACGAGACTATATACTTTGGTATTTTTATATGTTTTTCGTTTAGTTTTCGAATTACCGATTATCACTGATGCGAGGTTTGTTTTATTCATTTAGAACACTTCTTCCAATTAAACTCCTATATCAATCCTTTCCGTTCAATCGGTTTATTCTTCCCTTTGATGTTGTTTTATCGACTCTATAATTTACTTAAATATATAACTTAAAACAAATCGTAAAATTACCCTCAGTACGGACAACTTTTAGCGATTCTGCGTTATTATTATTTTTTGTGTATTTATTCGATATTGCACATGTGTTAAGCATTCGTAGTTTTGCGGTTAATTTTCTACGCCGTATAAGTAGAATTTACATTAGAAATGGGTATTGTACTCATCCGTTTAAGAATAAAAAGGTGATTCAGAAGTGTATTATAATATGCTTGTTGGAAATATACTTAACGAGTATGTATATTGTAATATAGCTTGACGTTGTGAATGTTTCGTGAATCGCAAAAGGCGATTGCCAAAAATGAACAATAAAAAATTGCGCCATGGTGAAGTGACGAATTTTATGCTTGTTGATAAGAAATAAAAATTGCATTTTGCCATTTGAGATTTGGTCTGCATTATTTACCATAGTAATATGAATAAAATATGTATGCGCGTACAAACGCGTTCATCTTTCTACAAATTAGTAATTGTATTTATATTGTCGGTGCACCATAGAAACATATTGCGAAATATTTTGTGGTTATTTTTTTCTAAGTCAGGGAAAAAGTGAAAAAAATCTAGAATAAAACCGTGCAAAGTAAAATTTATTTTAGAAAAAAACAAAACAAACAAAGAGGCCACTCCGTGCGAATAGTCGATAAATTTAAAAGCTCTTATATATATGTATATAGTGTATGTGCAGAAAAAAAAAGCAACCATTAAATATGATTAATGCTAGATATTGTAAGAGGACTTCTTAATTATTTTGCAACAGGAATTAAAGCGTTGCGAAACAGTCACCAGTTTTCTTTTGTTTCTTTCGTATAGTATACGTACAGCGTCGTTGTTTTTTAACAGTTCGTTTTCAGTTTAATCGAGCGGCCCAAATGCAGATAATTTTAATTTGTGTTTTATCGAAAATTAAGTAAAAATATGAAATTGTAATTATATTTTTTTAAATTAATGTTTTGAGTAATTTTTAATTAATCGCGGGATAAAAATTTCGAAGCGCCTGGGATTCGCTAAATCTTGATGTTTGGTGTTTTAGACTATACAAGTTTTCGAAGCAAGAGATTTTCAAATGCAGTTCAAAACTATTTTTACAAAATATTTAAAACTTTAAATTGTTTATAATTTGAAAATTCGTTTTGAAATTCAATAAAATTGTTAATTAAAATTTCGATTCAATTTCTGAAATAACACGAATTAGCGTCGTTGATTGATTAACTTTGTAATTGATTGCTTTTAATATCCAATGACAAAGTTAATTTTAATTCTTGTTGGTCTATTGTTTATCGCGTGACTTTTTAGCGCTAGAGTGACTAGATCAACCTGTTAATCCGGATCATTATGGTATCGCGGCGTGTAATTGATGTGACGGTTTTTAGTTTTTGTACTGTATTGCTTGTTCCGTTTTTTTATTTCTACTTCATTTTTTATTTCTTTTTACTTTTTAGTTTTTTTTTTACTTTTTAGTTTTTTAAGACTTTTAATCTGTAAACTAGTCAATAAAGTCGATCTGCGTGGCACCCTGCGCAGGCCTGTCCTTCGTATTTTAGATGTATGCAATTTACGGGAAAAAAATAAATAAAATAACGCAATTTTAAATTTGCCGTTACATTCTTCCGGACTTCAGATTTAATTTTTGGAATTTTTTGTTTTACTTTGTCTCCTTCGTTTTTTGCGAATGAAAAATTATAGTGGTTTCTTATATATTTTAAAAGCATTTAATTTCTTAACGCCGCCACAGAAATGTATCCGGCTTATTAAGTTGTTTCGATTTTATTTGATAAGACTGTTAAAATTATTACGCTTCTTGTTTATTTAATGTTGTTTTATGATTATTTTTAAAATTTTCTTATTACGTTACTTTGTTGTTTTTTTTTTGTTTTTCGCGCCAATTTTAATATTTATTATAACCGTCGATTTTTAGTTTGTTCTTGCCGTCATTGGTAGTTCATGTACACGAACGGATGTAGATAGCAGTAAAAATTAAGAAACTAAAATTTCGGCCAAAAGCGAACTGGCGTCACCCATGTAGTCGCTTACTGAAATAAGAATAAAACATTAACAGATTACTACTTTGGTTTTAGTGTTTAGCTGTTTAAATTCTATTCCTTTCGTGTGGCCACTCATCCGCTACAATTAATGCGAATGCCTCGTCTTTCCAGGGTAATAATATTATTCTGGTCACCATTAATATGTTCTTATATGTGTAAATGAAGAAATCGGAGCGATACATCTTAACATTTCGAAAAACCTTTATATTTATTTCGCGATGTAATAGAATTTACGCAACTAGTTGTAATAAGTTTCGAACGAGATTAAACTTGTTGTTACAAACGAACGATGTAATCTTGTTGGAAACGTCCGGTACAAGTATGAATTTTTCACTGAAACATCCGTGAATAATCTTAGTGCATACCACGAAACAATACTCAGCGGAATAGTTTTTAGATTCTGGGGCTACACTTGTATTGACACTATTCTAATCGCCTAGCCTAATTGTTACAATGATTAAAATTATTGTAGTCTGAATGCACCTTTTCCTAATTGGAGGGCGTATACCTATGAAATAATTCGTATTCAAGGTTCTGGACGCGAGGGAATAAAATTGGTAAATATAGCACGTGTATGAATTTATTCTTCGACTGTAAGTGTCGAAAGCGTAATGCAAATGTCTGCGGAGAATTCTTTTGCGCTCGGCGTGTAATTTAAAAGCGTTAACGCGAAGAGCATTAATTTATGTTGCTGCAATTGCGTGTAGGTCATTTAGCATTTTCGGCTGCATGTAAATAGCAACGAAATGAACTAAGAGTAAAAGCTTTCGGAGTGGTCACCCAACCGGGAATTCTGCTAACTGGGAATTTTGTCCAGAAACCAGGAAAAAAAGTAGAAACATCCAAAAGCGGTATTTTTAATAAAAAAAAAAAAAAGGAAATCCTTTGAAGTGGAAAATAAATGAAATGTTTTAATTGTACTTTATTCGAAATAAATTACGTAATTCTGTTTTATTCGTATAAAATATGCTGCGACGGTCAAATTTTATCAATAGTAACAAAAAAATTCCATTCTTCTTTTTGTTTAATTCTAGTAATCAAGAAATCAGGAAAATGGGGCTATATTTAAGTGATCATCGTGAGTTTAGTCGTTACATTTAAATTGAGTAAAGGAACGATACTTCAAAAAGTTCTATAGGATAAATATCGTTCCTATACTATATAGTTGTTTAAAAGTACGCCGTTTATAGTTCTTTTTTTGAGAGAGAGAGAGAGGAGTATGATGCATCAATTATAGACATTAACCCAGCGTAGGTAAAATTCTTTCTATATTTTCAATGTGTGACAGCGAGATATCATGAACAAAACATCACTGCCTAGCCAACTGCGCCGCGGTAGAGATGGCTTTGTTCGTAAAGTCACTCTCCTTATTACGTGGGGAACATTTCGTAGAAATACTCCGACAATTTAGTTTTTTTTGTGGTTATAGAGAGCGTATGTGTGCCAATTGTTGCTGTAGGTCCTTTTGACATATGTAAGCACGTTATTCGAGTAATCTTCTACCGGACGACAAATCTCTTTGTTAATTTTTCGTATTCCGCGAGATCTTTCTGTGTAATTACTTTGATGATTGAAATTCTAAAATACAGTAAGCGGAAGTTTTAAATAGTATAGTAAATTTGTGTTATGTCATAATTTTTGTATAATGCGAGATTTTTATACTCGCGACTGCCTTACCCGCATTAGTTACGTCTTGAATGGAGTTTAAAGAATTTTTCTACACATTTCATTTATCTTTTTTGTTATTTTTACGCTTGTGCGATTTTTTACATTACCTGTATGTAAACGTGGCAAAATATACTGTTGCAAAAATAATGGGCCATACTTTAACTATGACTCAAGCGACTTAATGTTGTCCAACGGGAAAATTATTAGCGATTTATCGGAATGAGAATGATTTATCACGTAAGTTTCATTTTTAGTCGAATAGATTTTTTACATTTGTTAATCTGTTTATTAAAACGAAGTGTTTTTTTGTTGCTGTATTTTAAACATAATTGGCTAAATATTTGTACGGATTGCGGGATAAATTAAAATATGTTCAGTTCCGTTTCATTGTAATTGATCCTAAAGTGCACTGAGGTTCTATAGTTTCTTAAACGATTTTATCAATAAATTTTTAGAAATATATTAAAAGATCATCATTTTATTATTACTCCATTCTATCGTATTTATTTTTGTAAACAAGACTGTGTATTATCAGGGATCGTAGATTTAAATAATATTTATCGCCGTTTCCTAACTCATTTTAATATTCTGACGGCTGTAATGAAGTTATGCAGTATTTTTTTTTTTATTTATTTATTATTTTTTTTTGCTCAGATATCTTAAGCAAAATTACACAATTATGAACAGTAGTTGATTCGACTAGGATGTCGAACAGATAACAGATGCTAATGAGTAATTGGGTAATTTGATTTGGAAAGTAACCAAACTTTCCTGTGTAATTATATTCTTAGATGAATACGAGTGCAGAACCAGACGATCAACTAGTTATTGGGGGGGGGGGGCGATCTTATGCGTGAAGAATTTCAGTGAACAAGCTCTATAATTGCTCTTTTCGTATTCCGCCGATTTTGTCTTCGTGAAAACGAAATAACCTAACGAAACTAATAATTATGCTAACACACGCGAGCTGACATATTATTATTATTATTATTATTATTATTATTATATATTACGAAACGGTAATGGATTGTAAATTTTACAATTAAAAAATATACAGCAGGTAATGATAAAAATGTTTTCTGTTATCATCCCAGTTCTTATCAATGGCAAATCTTGCCTTAAAAATATACCTTTCAATCATTTCCGATGTTGTTTTTAGAATCCTGTTAACAGATTTCCAAATAAGCTAGACCCAGCCCCGACTTTTTCCAAAAATTTCGTTCAGAGTAAATATTATAAACTCGCGTTGATTTGTCTGCTTCTGTAAGTTCGAGTGTACCGATTTTGCCCGTTGCGGTATTGATAATAGTCCTGATACTTCCACTCTTGTTTAGCGTAAATTGCTACGTGATGTAAACTTTTTCTTTTAAGTGGGAGGGCTTAATTTTGACCCAACCATTCCAATGTATTATACTAAGAAGTTAAAATCTGAGGCGATGGGAGATGGGAAGGAAAGCATAAACGTAATGTAAACAGCGCCCGTTGTATTTAAATGGAAAAAAAAACCAAAAAAAAAAAACGGAATGATACAAAATCGCGTAGCTTGAAGATTTGTCTCGTTATGAAATGGTTCATTGTGCGTTTATGTGAGACCGGTAAACTTTTAAAATCATAACGTATCACCCGGAAGGTCTACGTTTAGATATAAATTTGGTAAACTAGAACGACCAGTATACTATCTATACAGAGCCTCATTAGCACTGTGGCGGTAAGTACGAATTTTAATACTTCCTACATCGAAGCGCCTGAATAACAAGGAGTATAAAAGTTATCCACGATAATTCTTGCTTTGTCCCGAAATTTGTACAGCCGTCTGTAATACACACTATAATTTTATGTAAAGTAATTTCAAATTAATTGCGAGTATATGGCTACATTAAAAATTTTAATGCGGTAAGTTTTTGATTTTGTTATTGAACTTTATGTAAAATGATTTGAAATTAGATCAAATTCTAAATTGTTTAGAGGAGAATAAGAACGATGCACTCTTCGCGAATTATGAAAAAAATAGTATGCGGATTCTAGTGTAACTTGTGATGTACCATTGGGGGAGCGATTTTCAGTGGGATACGATCGGAAGGATTTTTTTTTTGTCTTCGTTAATCTGTAATTAGTTTTTTAGGCTATTCTATTTTGTTTAAAATCAAAATTAGGTTTATGTTATCCAGCGTAATTACATTCAAAATGTTCTAGAAAACAAACAAAAGTTCTATTTACTGCCGTAAAATGTATTACTGTCTTATCACAATGTTAAAATACAAAAACCCACGTGGCACTTAATTAGTAATTTTTTTTTTGTAATATTGACTTCAAAAATTTAATAAAAACGCATTAAATAGTACAAAATATTCATTCGATAAAAGAGATAAATAAAATATGTTTTGAATAATTCTTAAACATTAATACTCATTAGAGTTGTCACCAAATTCAAATTATAGTATCTGGAAACAGTTTAACGAGTATAAGAAATATAGTTTATTCGAAATAAATTACGAAGTTCTGTGTTTTATTTATTTAAAATATGCTTGGTCGGTCAAATATGATCAGTTATAACAAAAAAACTCCGGTCTTCTTTTTATACGATTCTAATAATCAGGAAAGAATTTAGACAATTTAAAAATTACATTTGAATGGCTATCGTTTAATTTCTAATAGGAAGAAACTTGTAAATACTCTCCACCCCCTTTTTTTCCCTGGTTGTCTAAAAAACCGGAGGGAGAAATTAAAGTTCGACACTTGTTGAATCGGCATGTTCAAAGGAAAATATGACGGAGATAGATTGAAAGAGAATTGCGATAGTTGTTATTGCAGAAAATAATCTTGGACGTTTTACATTAATCCGCAGTCTGAAAACGCATTCGTGTAAGAAAAAGCTGGCAATATGCAGACGGTAAAATTTCTACTACTATGAAATTGTGGTCAATTTGTAAGTAAAAATGTTACATTCTACCGTAGAAAGTGATATTGGACAGATTCTTGTAGTGCATATACTCCAGAATAGGTGACAATGATAGGTATTTTCGCATTTCGTAAAGAAATCTGCTACCTTACGTACAAATTTAACAGCTGCTTATTATTAGTTATGGCTTTCGACATAGTGAAGCAGGAATTATCGCTTTAAATTACGAAATTGAAGTCATTTGGGATTTGCTTAGATTTATTTATTTTTTATTTTTTTTCTAGTGTTCACCGAAGAGGAATTAAGCAAGTTCATGCGTTGTTTCTTTTCCAGTAGCGCGGAGACCCAATTTCTTCTAGGGTCAAGGGACGAGATAGTTGGAACAAACTGCAATTGTCACAGAACAAAATACCAGACCTAAGAACTCCCTCCAGAAAGAAAGAAAAAAATATGCATAAGTGCCTTTACAACAATATAGCCTTGTCATAGGAAAGGTACTGATTTTGGTCAGTAGTAAAAAAAGGCCTCGTCTGAGTTGTAGAATGAACAATTTCAGCTGACTCGACTGATTATTGCATCCGAGGCGGCAAAGTCGCTTTTACGGTTTTACAACTATATCGCTATCTCGGCCGCTGGATAAGCAACAACTTTCAGCAGCTTAGCCGCAGTCATATCGGTGATAAACATTAGTAGTTCATTTCGTTACGATTTACTTTAAAATGATATCGTTCGTCGTTATCATCCGTTTGTTGAACTCTTGTACGCTGTGTTTGATTTATTTCCAATTAACAATTATAAAATGACCGTTCGGAGCGAGACGGATTAAATAAAAGTTATCGTTTTTTATGGAGTAACACAAAACGGCTAAGTAATAACTCGCAATGAAAAACTCAAAATGTTTCAAATTATACGATGATTTTGAGGATCGAAGCGGTTTTAAAAATAAAAAAGTTTATAAGTCAAGCTGTTCGTGAGTTATTGATTTTTATTTGATATTTTTGTCATTTGTGTACCATCTTATTAGGATTCCGTAAGTTTTTAGCGCTGTGGAAATACAGCAAAGTAGTTCATTTATCGTTGCAATGATGCTAGGCGAATGACATGATACCTGGAATTATTTTCATTTTTCAATACGCTGGAAGATTCTAAAATAGAGTTTATTTCTCTGAGGCAACAGCGATACTTTCTAGTCGAAATGAGATTTTTAAGATACCGGACGATTATCTTTTTGCGAGAACGATTGGTTGGTTTTCAAACGATGACGAAATAGTCTCACAATCAGTAGTAAGTAGTTCCGGCGATTGAAGGCGACAAACGTCGATCCCGCCAGGTAAATATATCGAGAGTTAAAGTGCGTTTTGAATTTCAGCATTTGCCTAGAAAAATCAGAAAGAGAATTTAAATAAAAGTGGGTAAAGATCGGGGAAAAAACAGAAAACTTCAACGTATCATTTAACCGCACTGATGATAGAGCAATTGAATCTCTGCAGAGAATAAGCCGTAATTTATTTAGGTGATTCTACCGTTGAAGTTAGCACTAAGTTGGGATTACGTTTCGTCTGTTTTTGAAATAACCGGATATTATTCACGCTTTAATCGTCGCCCTGTTCTTTCAATAACAACATATATTCAGGCTCTTGCAACTCTCGATTACGCTATTCATAATGGCGTTATAGATGGGGAAAAGAATAAATAAATAATTCCAACAATCATTAACGGATTTTCTTTCTCTCTCTTTTTCCTGTAATAATTTTACGCCATTACTTTACTTCAAATGTGAAATTTACTCGCTCTGTAATGATTACCCTCTATAGTTGTTGTGTAGGTGTAAGGTTTGATGCAGTAAGGTTCTATAATTTTTACTTGTAAGTTTTATCATCAGATGCCGATTCATTTTTTAACCCAAATATGTTTTGATTGTTATCAGTTTCATTGCACGCCGCGGCTCTAGAATAAAATTCTGAGAAACGATGCTCTTCCCATTATACTCACATTATTGTAAATGATGCGAATTAATTGCGCGCTTGTGTTTATGAATTGTTCGATTCAGAAGAAGTTAAATATGGAATACATTTAAACGTTAAACTTTAATATATGTATGTGTGTATATATACATTGATTTTTTTTATTTTTTTTTTATAATTAGGCGTAAATGTCTGAGAAAATTGCTTATCGAAACACCGGGCTGTTAATTTTTAATTAGACAGTAAAAGGGGAGTTAATGGTGATAAAGACGAAAACACTATTATGGTAATGATAACAATTGAACGCTGAAACACTTCACCCTTGACAGAGGGTCGGCTGTTGTAGAATTAAGCACTACTTCATAATGTGTTTAAGAATCTCTAATGGTTCTGAAGAGGATTCCTTTCTCCCGACCGGCTTTAACAAATCACCCTTTTCTGCTGTAATCAATATTCAATTTCGGATATTAGGTGTATAGACCTCCTATGATGGGGAAACGACTTGAGTCCGCCGAGAAACACGCTTTGATTACAAGGGTACCAATACCACTACAGAACCGGTTATTTTCATACCCTACAATAAAAATTACGGGCTAAGCGAAATAATTAAATCTGGATTTAGACAAATGACCGAGAACATAGTTAATAACGATTGCAAAAATATATTTATATACACCTTAATCGACCTACGATACCAACACGTTTTGCAATCTATTTATTTATTAAATAATAAAATAAATAAATAGATTGCAAAACGTGTTGGTATCGTAGGTCGATTAAGGTGCATATAAATATATTAATGCTGTGCCATTCACCATTAACGGTAACACAAAGTTCTGCTACATTTAATATCTCTGAGAATTTTTTTGATTATCGTGATCAGTTAAAAGTAGCTCTTTTATAAAAATTAAATTATCCGGCGATCCAGTTGGTATCCCTATGATCGATTTTTTTATTTTTGTATGTGTGTGTTGGTGTGAGAGAGAGTTTAAATGGTTCTTCAATTGGCAAATACCTTTGGATTATCTATACTACTTTATCTGTAATGCTTACAAATGAGTTATTTCCATTGGGGCTATGTCTTATCTTTTTTTTAAACCAGTAATAGCGATTACTTAAAAAACTGAAAATAATTTACAAGAATGCCAATGTGACAGTGATCTGTCATGTCAGATAGCGCTGTCACAAAAGAATGAGGTAGTAATCATTATATAGATATAGATATAGATATAGATATATAAATATAAATATAAATATTAATATTGATATTGATATTGATATTAATATTAATATAATCGCGATGTCATTTTTCAACTAGTCTGTATTTGAAATTAATTATTTCATTGATGGGGGGTTTTATTCGCATTAATCAAAACCATATTGAATACGAAATGTTTCGAACGGTGACACAGTCAATTTTCAGCTTTGGAGGGCTTTCACTCGATCCGAGCATTGTTGCGTGCGGATGGTTGCTCCGGGTAGAGTATTACGGACGGCGCGCTACGTCTTTACAATAGCGCATTATAACTCGTACTAGCTATGACTAAAAAGCGTTTTGTACGTATTCACACCTGTGAGTCAGTATGGCGCAGTTTTTATGTTTGCTTTGATCCGGAACGTCTATACCTTATCTCTGTTCCTGTTAATTATTGACCCGTATTGACCATTTGCGATTTGAACAGTTCTCTTTTAGAGAACCGTTTTTTGTTTGAATTTTCCCCTACGTGCCTAGTGCACATCGTAATCACGCTTTAAAAAATTTAGTCTCCTATCTTTAACTTTCCCCCCCCCCCCCCCCGATTGTTCATCTGCTACAGAAATCGCGAACGTCACATTAATTCCGTCGAAATTCTTTCGCGTATTTATCGCAGCGTGTGTGAGTTTTAGACCCCCGGTTTGCCCCCCCCCCCCCCCTATTAAAAAGATAAATTATTAGTCAAGAACATTGTCGTTTGCACTTTGAATGCCAGTAGTTACATGCAAAAATGCAAACGCCTCGATTAGGAATCAAATGTCGCATGATTTAGCATAAGCGCCGTCTAAAACCTTACCCGACACACGTACTCTGCGATCCATAAAACTATTTACAGAAATATAACACGTTCTAAAAGAGCCGTATTAATGAAAAATTCGATAAGTAATAAAAAGAAATGTGAGAGCTACTATCGTCGAAAATATAATATGCCGCCTATACTAAAAACATTATTATAACCTTTGGATTTCATGTTCAACTATTTTACATGACACGATTACCCGTTCTCAAAAGTATGCGAAATTAGAATGTTTTTTTATTCAAGATTCTCTTTAAAAGTGTTCGTCGATTTCCATTTAGTGCAGTATTTATTATTTTTTGCGGAATACTTCATTAAATTACGTTGGTTTATTTAATATTAATAAACTTAAACATAACTTGCTTGCGCTTTCGTAAGTACATTTATTATATGTATGTGTATTTTAATATATAATAAAAATGAAAGAATTAATTTTATTAGCCGAAATTTGAAATGCTTTTTGCGATAACTTTAGAAAATAAATAAACGCGTGTAATGTCTCGCAGACACGGCTAGTAAACATTTTGTCCGGCAGAAATTTTGCAGCTATCGTATAACGTGAATGTCTCTCTAATTGTAATCTGTGAAAAAATATTTCCATACTTAATTCATTATGTTTTTTCCGGTAGTGGTTCTATTTATGGAATTACAGTGTTGTTAACTTTGTTAATGGCGTGGTAAGATCAGTGTATACGATCTCATACGTGTTTGGCTTACATTTAGTAATGCGGATTGTAAAAAATATGTATTCCTCAGTTTTCGATTTCTTCGTGTGTCCTTTATTACTACATAAACAAAGAAAACTGTAAACTTTTTAAATATAAGGTTTCTATTTTCAATATTATACAGCGAACAAAACATTTGCTTATCTTCTGGTGTAAATTTTCTTCGACACTCGCGTTTTTTGCATCTTTTACAGGGGTTCCAAGGGTGCTAGGCTCAATTGTGTGATGGGCATCCCTCAGCGAAGGCTAACGTTTTAATATTGACTGTTGGCAACCAATTTTATCTTTATCAAGCCGCACCGATAAACAAATTTCCAAGTTCTTATGTCAAGAATTTATTGACTGCGTAGGTTATCATCGGGGGCGACCGTATTTGGACAGTTTAGCGCAAAATCACGATGAAAAATAAGTACTATTAAAACGTGGTGGGGGCGTTCACGTTTTTCTAATTTTCGAAAAATTGTAATCTGTTTTTCTTTTTTAGTCATCGATAGACATATGCTCCGAGTTAACAATGTTAGGTTGATGTACCCCGCATCTCTTCTGACTCACATCCGTCAATGAGGAAATCCTTAAAATCTCCTCAAAGAAGAAGAAGAAAAAAGACACCCCATTTTATTAATAATGGTTGAACTGTAAATACTTCATAATAAGCCTTTTTTCTCATTACGACTTTGTGTAATCCGGCTGTGTACAACCTAGCGCGAATTATTTCACATTGTGGGGTGACCTGTTTACATACTAAGTTGATGATACTTTGACTAATGCAAATTAAGGTTCTTAATACAAAACATTCGCGCAAAATTTAAAAACCTGTCTCAATTAAATTTGCTTTACGTGCTCTAAAGCTGATAATCGCGGTGTTACTTATTGAATTAAAAAAGGAATAATATGCGTCAAGTTACAAGTTACCGGCAATAATGATAATAATGACGAATTGGCCTCTTGTAGAAAATATGTATATACCTTGCTAACCTTTAGACGGGGTGGGGCTATCAATCGACTCTGTTGCGTTACTCCGCCAAAATATAGGTTAGCGTTAAAGTACTTCTTAGAATTTCAGGCGTGTTATATAGAAAACGTAATGGATCAGTCGCTAAATTATACGTCGGCCATGCAGTTCAGATTCCTTTATGCTGACGAAACGTAATTACTTGTCTGTATGACTAATATGGAAACTTTGGAGAGGTTTCTATCAGACGTTTTTAAGTGTATAGCACAATTTTTTAATATCTCATTTGTCTGACTTATAAACATCTGTAAAATCGTATAGCTCTTGGTTTTAAGCAGCTGCGTTAGCTAAACACCGAGATAAAATAGTTCATAATCTCGCAATCTATTTTTGAGTTTTTGTTCGTGCAATTCATACGATGATTGCTTTATGTGTGATTTAAATAGTTCTCTTAAGCTGGGTCACTCTTATACTGTTGCTTTTTATTTGTTTTTATCAAGTAATTTGAACGAATCGGCTAATTATTAATAAATGTTGTTACATTCGTATCGCTTTTATTTTATATATATATATATATGTAAAAATTCATGTGGTGCTTTTTTTAAATTTTTTTTTTTTTTTTTTTTTTGTTTTATCCCTTTAAACAGTCGCTTAGTTCTGTAGTTACTTAAACTCAAGTAACAGTTTCAGGCCTGTTTCAAATTGGATTAGTTGTGACAAGTCAAGTCTGACTAGTTCGATTGAAACCACTAAAATTACGTTTAATTGTGTAGGTTTACGCGCGGTCGGTTTAGCTTAATTTAATCAAGACATAAATTTTACAAAAAATACAGTCGAATTGAGAACCTCCTCCTTTTTTCTCTGAAGTCGGTTAAAAATTAACAAAAAATGCTCGACTAATTCGATAGGGGAAAAAAAAAATTCTTATAATTTTGACGAATTTGGTGTGAATATAGTTTCATCGCAAAATTCTTAACATGCGTTATAATTTTCTTGTGCAGTATATAATAGATTTCAATGCATAGTAGTTACGAATAATCGAGAGATAACGTAGTGTAAGATAATGGCCAAATGAACTACACTTGGGGGCCAAAAAAAAAAAGATAAATTGTACTGCTTTTTGTAACCATCCGTAGATTCAACACGGTTCCCGGCGCGATTCGATGGATTTCGAGAGAGAATTAGTCATAACGAGAAATTGATTTAGTAAAAAGGGAGGAAACTGTTTAAAAGATCGTCAACCCTGAAGATTAAATGGTTCGCCAGATAGTATAAATTTAAATACAACGGATTCAAATTAGCTAAATTATTTGTTGTTTTTCTCAGACGATTTTGACTTTTTTTTAATCGTTTCTTTTTATTTCAGCGTTGCGGAATAATGAGTTTTTATTTAAAACTAAAACACTAGGTTATTAAGATCTGGCGATGATACTTATTAAAAGTGACATTTGACGACCGCGTTCATCGAAATGTTTGTGCAGGTTGATTGAACAGCTATTGAAGTAATACACCCCGCAACTTCAAAGATCACCTGTTGTAGGCCTGGTACAAAAATTTGCTGCTTGCCTAAGAACTAAAACATGTTTTTATAGAATATTTAAAAAAAAAAAAAAAATCCATATGAATGTTATAAAAGTTGCTGCGAAAACCGTCGAAAATAAAGTCAAACAAGAAGTATTCAAAATTCTTCAACTTGAAATTTGCGTATACCTCCGACACGATTACTTAATTTATTGTCATCGAAAAATCAGTAAAAACATATCAGGAACACAAAACCACAAAAATAATTCTGTACCGATGCTTTCGGGCTACTCATCGCGCCACAACTGCTAGCAGAATTAAATAAGGTGGTGTAGAGCAGTTTGAGGTTGTTCCGGAAGAGGTTATCGATGTGAGTAGGTGTTTCCGTTCAAAATTTACCTGGACGCGGGGAAGTCTAAGAGACCGAGGAGGAGAATAGTGCGCTGAAAATAGGATAGGAAGTATGTGGATTCTGAAGTGAGATAGGAGACCGCTGCGAGAATCTGAATTTATGGGATATTTGGAGTGCGGATTAGAAGTTAGAAATTTGAAGCATTTTAGGATGGTGAAAAGAAGTTCGGCAGTGAAGATGGAGCTGGCTTTTTTCGATATGGGGCTGAGAACCGAAAAGGCACCTCCTACGAGCTCATCTGATTATGAAACCATCATCGGTGAAGCAACAACAGATGAAGTTGGAATATTTTGAAATTTCGAAGGAGTAATTTTGTCGAATGATGTAAGAAGGGCAGGAGGTTTCAAACGATTGATTTTTAGAAAAATGTAAATTCTTTTTGATAAATATCGCAATTTTTCAAATAATTGCTCCGAGCTATGTATCCTATCCCAGTATGCGCAGTAAGTGTAAATAAGTTTTGGTGTATCTAAAATTATCATTAGTATACAGACGTTTAACATAAAATCTTCCTCTCGATGCCCAAACAGTTTTGTATTCTTTTTTTTTTTTTTTTTTAATTGGATTTCGAAATTTTTTAATTATCCTAACGAGTCGTAATTCTCATCGATGTAAGTAACTCATGGTTAATTATGTAATAATCGGTTGTTGGGTAAAATTTAGGCGCGAATTAAATCGCTCGGTGTTTGCTTGAATAATTTTCGAAGGAGTTGAACGTTTCGAATACGATGTCAGTTCGTATTGTTTTGTTTTTTTTTTAGTTTTATTTTTTTTTTTTATTTTTTTTTTTTATTCTTATATATCGGCGTTTATAGTCACATTTGAACAGAGAGTGATGCTGATTGTTAAAGTAGTGATATTTTATGTACGAGTGGTAAGTCCGAAACTAATTGCAATAATACAATGTCACATTATACGTATTGCACGCTTATGTGATGATGTTACAACGTTGTCCTGATCAGGAGCTGAATGCGAATGTGTCGTCGGTTCGCGGTAATCGATATGTTTCACTTATATCAGAAATTTCCTATAATTAATTTTTTTGTTTGCTTTGATTTTTTCCTCGTTGGTATGTACGGTAATTATTTAGAATTCAAGCCATTTGCTATCCGAATATTAAAACTAATAAATCATACGCTCTCTTTACCATCGATATTGTCGCAGTTGAATTTTGCATCAGCGCACAAAAAGAGTATAACCTCATTTCTTCTACGCAGTCAACGTTAAACCCCACGTCATCTTTACACATTTCAAAACAGATTTAATGGTCCAAGTAATTTTTCAAATGGCTTCAGTATGAACTGTAAAACAAATAATCTCCGTCTAAATGATGTTGCACGCTAAAAGTTATTTTAAAAATGCCAACAAATTGAACTTTAATAAAAAAAAACTTTAATTAAAACTACACGTTATCTTTCCTTTTTTTTTTTATCTTTTTTTTTTTTTTTTTTTAACTCGCTGTACAAATTAAATAATTTATTTTCAAAATAGGTAACGCGGTGGCCTAGTGGTTAAAGCGCTTGGCTACTAAACCAGAGGTGTCGTGGATTATCGAGACTTGTCTCGTTCCGGATCTGAATCGCTCCCAAGTTTGTACCTAATCTGAAATTGAATTGGGTACCAGAGAAATCTGGGAAAGTAAAGGCGTATAATCCAAAAGTAGAAAGGAACTGGCCTTAATATTCTCTTTAGTTCCATTAGAACCTTAAGTACATTATGAAAAGCTTAATTTTAAAATCCCCGACACCCTGCTAAAGGGTATGGGATTTACTTTATTATTTTCAAAATATCTCATCACATCCATGATTCTCTTCATGAAGCATGGACAAAATTTGTGGTATGCTTAACAAACTTTTAATTAATACGAGTTTATGTTTATTTTGCGTCGCTTTTATATTTTTCTGATCTATTCGCTATTTTTTTGTTTGTTTGTTTTTTTTTTGTTTTTTTTTTTTTTATCTTTTCTCTTACGTACATAATTTGAATCGCTTTCATATTGAGCTTCTGTTGATAAGAAACTGATCGCTTCTCTTTAATAATGTGTATAAAAAGCATTTTTAATTTTATTTTCTGGCAAACCTAAGACAGGTGTTTTAATTTTAATTTGTAATTGCGAATGTATAAAAGTCATCGTGAGTGAAATTAAAACTAAAGAAGCTAAAAATACTTTAAAGATCAAGGTATTCTGATCAAGTTGTTTTTTATTGTTTATATTTCTGTTTTGAGACTTTTTTTGCATTGCGTTAAACGTAAATGTTTCCTCTGCTTTTGTTGTTTGTCGATGTGATTTTGCTTTGTTGATGAATACGGAAGTTTTACTTTTGTTTACATTTACTACAAAAAAAAAAAAAAAAAAAAACATTTAAATATTTATGGTATGTACATATAATACGTATTATTATATATATATATATATATAACATTTAGGATAGTCATTTATGATCCCACCTATTTCTGATTAACGAGAAAAGTCAGATAAGAGGTGTAATATCTTGAACATATAGGAGAGTCAAATATGGAAATGCAAGTACATTCATCTATTATCGGGGAATATATTTGTTTGTGTATTATGTATTTTATATAATTTGTAAGGATGAAATACTGCACGTGCCTATGAAAGGTATAAACTAAAATTTACCGAGAAGTATTGCATTTGAAAAATAACACTAACGCTATTTTTTAATAAGATTGATCCCATTTAGTTATAAAGTCTATACAAAGCAAAAATATGTAAAAAAATTCAATATTTTTTTATATGTATTAAAAAAAAAAACGAATTCTAATTTTTGATGGATATAAAATTATATACAACTAATTTCGTGTGAGTTCGTGTTTTTGTTCGTTTAGGAAATGTTAAAATTACTTTCCAGATTTTCATTTGCTATTTTTCGTCGCGGTCATGACGGCAAATTAGTAAAATCTTCGAAAGAAAATTAAAAACAACAGAATTTCAGCGTGCTACTAAAATAGTAGTAGTTATTTTTTACCAATTTTTCGAGAACAGTGATATTATTTGTCCCAAAGTGATCGCTGAATTATTTATCGGTAGTTTTGCTTTAAAAAAGATTTTGATATTGTTAAGAAATATGTTTCTTGTAATTGTAATTCTCTTAACTTTTAAATTTATGATTTATACACAAGATCGTTTGTAAATGTTCAATAACAGTTTTATAATAATTGTTTTTCGTCCCCATATATCTCTTATTGATAAAAGGCGCGCAACTTCGATCCTGACCGTCTAATTGCTACAAAAAAAAAAAGCTGAGCTGGTTATAGTGTTTTTTGTTTTTTTTTTGCTGCTCCTCCGAATTGAAATGGATATCTTGACCTTGATCAACCGATATGCGAAACATTTGGAGCTTAATATCTTTTTTACAAAACTGAATTAAAAAAAATATATATATATAATAATAGTAATCAATTTTAAAAATGAGAAGAAAAAAATTAAACAAGTCCTTTTAAAATAAGAAGAGACTATTTTTCAGTAGTATAAACTTTTTGTTTCTTTTAAAAAATAAAATAAATGAAATAGAAAAAAAAAACAGCACTTAATAAGTGGGGAAAAACACGAGCACATGTATGTTTTTGCCACAAATTTTTAATCGTTCATTATCATTCGGTATTTATCAAGAAGTTTAATTCTCGGAAAATAAACATCAAATTGATTGAGTAACAAAAAAAAGGCGCTGGGGATAGCAGCTTCTATTTTGTGTAGTTGTCTTGGACGTAGTTGGTGTAATGTGATTGAAGATACTCGGGAACATTTACCAAAAAGCAGGTATCACGATTTTCTTGGTCACTATATCGAGTTCGCAACTGCTCATCTGTCGGAGCAATGAGTGGTGACTATTTTGTCACAATGATTTTTTTTTTTTTTTTTTACAGGTTTTTTTTTTTTTTTTTTTTTTTTTTTTTTGTCGCAATGATAGTATTAAGAATTCCTTGAACCTTGACGGGCGAAGTACACTAAATCGTGAGGAAATAAAAAATGAATACGAAATTGCTTTCGCTGCATAGTCCTCGGAGGATCCCCTTTCATAAGATGTAATATTCAGGAGTTTACATACAACCTTTGTTTCGCGCATGAGCGGCAAATAAGTATTTCCTCGTGAACAATTTCCGTTTTTTTCATTTTATTTATTTTTTTCAACTAGCATTGAGGAGCTGCATTAGTTGTAGTTTATATATATATATATATATATATATATATATATATATATATATATATATATGTAGTAGATGTATGGAAAATCTTTATATTGATCGATAAAACTTGAGCACCGTTTACAAAATCGATTTTTTTTTTTTTTATTAATATAAATGGTGTATGAAAAAAAAAAAAAAGATATGTATATAAAGGTGCATGGAACTAGTGTGCTTAAATCAGGAGTGAGTACATGTGCGCGTTTAGCTGAAATAATGTATTAATGAACATAGAACCGTGGATGTGGTAGTTTCCTGCAAAATGTACTTAAACTAAGGTGGTAATAGGATGCAAAACATAGTCCCTCTACTCCCCAAGCGTGTGTGTTAATAAATGAATTTTTTTAAGTGTAACTTAAAATAACTTAAAAATATTATGCGCAATGATTTAATGCTTTTTGGCTATTTACCGGAAGTGCAGAAGATAAAAAAATACCATGCTACATTTGCGGTTTCACGATTGAATTTGAATTTAGAGGGTTAATAGTGTATTAGTTGTCGTTTATGAACTTTCCATATACAATAGGAGATTTGTAGAATTTTCTCTAGTGATGATTAGAGATTGGAAGCTGTTAATGTTGTATTTGGATCGAAGATCCTTAAATCTGGAATAGTGAAAGAGATGTTCAGTGTTATCTTCAACACTAGAGGTGCACATGATGCACTCAGGACCATCAGAAAAATGGAACCTATCGAAGTAGGAGCCAATCTTTCCGTACCCCGAGAGCAGCTGCGCATAATAATTAATATTGTAAGTTTTTAAATTTTAATCTGTCAAAAACTTTCGGAAAAAAACACGTATGTCTTCCTTCCAGTCCGACAACTGCCCCACCACCGTTGCCATGTTGCAAGGAGTGTGCCATTAATATGCTTTTTGAGACTTGAAGAAAGACTGAAATCGGAAAGATCGATATCTAGGGACTGAATGTTTTCAACACGGGATACATCTCCATCAACCCTGTATTCAGAGATCATGGAGACACCCGTGACAAGCAGATCCGGTGGAAGAATGTTTGATATGACATCAGCAGTAGACGTAGGGCAGGTTCTATACAAAGACGAAATATTTAGAAGAAATTTCCTCTGGTGTTTGCCCACAGCACTTAAGGTTATTTATGTAGATGATAAAGCCATACCTGTAAAAGAACTGAATCAGGCGTTTATATAGGATGACCCCCTCCCCATATTTAAGGCCAAATGTGTTTGGTTGGAATCTTACGAGCTTATTGTAAACATTATCACATTTCTTGTGTAAGTATTTAATATGTGACAAAAATGTAAGCCGACAATCGATGATTATACCAAGGTAGCCTGGTATGTGAACTATATTCATTTAAATTACGTAATTTTAATCGATATTAATTTGATAAGTTTTGAGTTCAAAAAGTCTGAAGTATACACACTTTTCTTTAAACATCATAGATACGGTAAAAACAGTCTAATACAGAGTGGCCACCCAACCGGAAATAAGCCGGGAACTTTGTTGTAAAACCAGGAAGAAAGTAAAAATAGCCAAACGATAGTTTTGATAAAAACAAAAATAACTTGAAGCGGAAAATGAATGCATTTTGGTAATATACTTGACCCAATAATAAATTACGAAGTTCTTTTTTATATGTTTAAAGTACGTTGGCTGCAATCAAACATTTTCAGTAGTAATTTAAAAAATCCATTCTTCTAAGACTTTTTCTATTACGGCAGTCTATTTTTATGATGACTAATATTTATATTTGCTGCCAGTAGTGTACATTTTAGTGTTAAAATTTTAACGAAACGCATAAAAAAAAGGTTTTATTGTGCATTTCAGTTTTTATTGGTGGAAGGGTTGTTGAACCCTCCCAGCAAAACTTTTGGGAGGGCATGAACTAAAACCCTTTTAAAGACGCGCTCGTATGATTACAAATGTAAATATTATAAGTCAGAACTATTTAAACGGTTATTAAAAGAGGGAGTAAATTAACCTGTTATAAACTTCATTGTTGATTTTTGTAATAATAAAGTAAACGTATATTATACTTGAGTTAGTTATTGGTCTTTGTGACGGTTAATTATTTATAATGTGAAAATGAAACACAACTTCAAAAAAGCTAAAAAAAGTTAATTTGCAATTTTTTCGTTTTCGCGCTGATATTTTATTTACCTTCGTTTCAGTTTGTTGGGTTTATTGTACAAGCAGTGAAACGTTTGTGTTTAAGCTTTTGTACAATTCTGGTAACCGGGAAATCAGGAGGATTTGGACAAGGATAACTTGGAATAAACCGGGAATTTAAAAAGTATATTTGAGCGGCCACCGGCGTATAATAATGTGATAATTAAGTGGCAGATATTTTCAGGTAATAAACAGGCGGTATGCAGATTTATTATTGGTGTAGATTCGCTAGAAATAGTTTCGCAGTTCTGACTATATATTGAACAATATTTTATAAAACTATTTTAAACGGGTTAATTTTGAAACAGTGTATGAGTGTCTTTTATTTCATTATGAAAATTTTTAAAAGTATTGGCTCTTTTTCCTGTATATTAATGAACTTTGTTTTTTGTTGGGTTTTTTTATGACTAATGTCGGAAGAGGAGGCAAAGCGGGGATAAATCTCATCGCTTAGTATTAATCTTAAAAAATATTTGAATTTTAAGGTGATGATAGCGCGCTGTTATTTTCAATCTATTCCGCTGTAATTACGTCAAATATTTGGCACAGCTGCCTATAGTGTAACTACCCCTTGTGTCGTTCTTTAATATGGTGGTGGTGACAAGGTAGCGGAAAAGTGTGTTTCAAGAGGTAGAGAAAGGCGGTTCGTGCAAATTTCTTTTTTGTTTTCATTGAAAAGAATTTTAGTTTGTTAACGAAAACATTTGCAATAATTTTCACGAAGCGAGAAGATCCCTTTGTTTTCACTTACGTTGTTCTTCTATACTTGGATCTTTGTAGTGCGCCGCGTTGTACAGTGTGAAATAGACTTCGGTTTAAAACTATTTTTATTATTGTACCGGCCAGGTGTCAAATGCATAGCTGTGCTACACGCGAATGTTTTATGTTTGCCCTGTTGTCAGCGTAAACACATATACACGCGTATATATTTGACAGTCAAATTTGTTATGTTGGAATAGTTTTTTTTGAAATAATTATAATTTCATTATAAGAGGGTAAATTTTCATTACTAGAATTTTAAATATTTCGAGATTTAAACAATATTGACCTAATTATATTGGGGGTAAAATTTTTAATTCAATTTGATCTCGGAGTAGATGTTTTTGAATGAATTCTTTGATTTCTTTTGCAGTTGAAAGTAGACAATTACGTCTGTAGAATGCAATACATGCATAATACATTTACATTTATTATATGTTTATTTTTTGCTTTCTTTCCAGTTGAATAAACGGTGTATATTACTGAAAACATTACTAGAATAATCGTTTATGTTTGTTTATAATTTACGAATGTTTTAGTACTTGCGAAAATATATACGAAAGATTAGAATACATTTTAAAAATTACAATGTACAAATTGTTGTTTGTCAATGATTTTACAGTGTACATATATAACCATCATTGTGGGGCAATGTGCATTACGAACATTGAACGAGTAATGTGAATTTTTTGCTCACTGATGTCTGTTTGGATATATATTATATATATTATATATATGTATATATATATATATATATATATATATATATGAGTTATGCAAGAGACTCAATCTACGTGTAAAATTTTGATAAAAATTATCATTAATTTATTTTATAATATAAAATATCTACATTTCAGAACAAAAGTAGTATTTTTATGAAATTCACCTATGAAATGAGATTAAGTTACGAAACAGATCTTTAAAAACAGTGATTTCGTTGAGAATCGAATTTTTCCCAACGGACAGAGTTACATGTTTATTTTTCTGTCACAGCTGAAGTCATAACCTGATGACGGTTAGCAAATAGTAGGTGTATATTGTCTTTATCTATCGGCATTGCTATTTAAAACGAATGATATATTTTCACATTTGGTACTGCTGTTTTAAATTCGAATAAACGAAATATATGAATTTCGGTATTTTTTAAAAACCGATTTAATTTCTATTATTATACAATTAATATTTTTAATAAAAAATAGTACACATTTGTTTCATCATTGCTTTAGTATAACGTTCAAGTGTTCTTTTAGAATGAGTACTTTTAGCATGAGTTTTTATTTTGGTTATAAGTTATTTTGTCGTTGTTTAAGGTTTAAATGCAATTCCGTAATGTATAAAATATTAAACGGCGGAATATATTTTTTAATAAACTCTACTTCAAAAGCCAACGGCAAGCCCAAAAGGATAGAAGAAAAAAAAAATCAGTTCGTTAGCCAGATTGTTGAAGGCTGTTTAATAAACATCGGAAAAATAATTGAAATTGTAGTTTCTTCAAAATTTTCTGCCTTTTTAACTTCTAGTATATATGCGTATGCTGCATTATAATATTATAATATTAAATGCTTTAGGGGTAACTTTACATTACTATGAAAAAAACAATCGATGGTAGAATATGAATCGTATTAACTGTTCAATTCGACGGTGTTTCTTTACATCGGTTAAGAATAACGGTAGTTTCGTACCTAGAAATATCTTTTATAGTCGCCAGCATTAAAATATTTGTATAGAGAGAACATTGGTGTCTTTTTTGTTTCTAACCACATCGGTTAAGAATAATGGTAGTTTCGTACCTAGAAATATCTTTTATAGTCGCCAGCATTAAAATATTTTTATAGAGAGCACATTGGTGTCTTTTTTATTTCTAACCTTTCGACGAAAAAATTTAAAAAGAAAAAAGAACTGGAACAACGAACTACCTGCGAATGGTATAGCATTAAGAATTGATTATTGGTAACGGTAACACCATTGACTTTTTTTTTTTTTTTGTCATTTTGTTTTCATTATACCTATTTTCTTTTTTCTTCTTCCGGCGATGAATTTATCACCGCGAGCTTATCGATAAAGTAATAATAACGTGTTCGGTTCCTTTCATTGTCTTCTCTTGTTAGAAAAATTAACCGTTTTCTTAGAAGTGCAAAACCGGATAGCCAATTGACTCGGTTACAAACAATACATATAAACGAGTCTCACATTTTTACTTTAACCGATCAGCATTTACAAGTGGGGGTAAAAAAAAAAAAAAAAATCATTTAGTGAAATGAAGAAATAGAAATTACTAATACACCAACACAGATTATCTAATTTAATAGTTAACTGATGGTATTTTAAATTCTAAAACAATTTTAATATACAAGGAAATTTAACGTTTCTTTCAAATAGTCTAAAATTTTTCTTCATTTTTTATCCAAACTTAAATGTGAGGTCGAATAGAATGTTTTTTTTCGAAACAGTAATTGAAATTCGTTTTGTTCCGATTGTACATTAGAAAATGTCGTTATTTAATTACTACAGGAATAAAAAAGAAATAAATAAATAAAACGTTTGACGAAAAACATATCAAAAGGCTCTTGTTAGTTCTAAGTAGAGCACTAAAATTTCCTTACCGAAAGAAATTACTAGCCCTATCTGTTAGATATATTTTGTTCTTAACGTTGCTTAAAAATTGAATAAAAGAGGGGGGAAAACGTGTGATAGCATATTGTGCCAACGCGAACGGTCTAACGGAAAGTTTATTCGGTAATATTTTAAAGCATCGTAATATTTTCTTCACGAATAAAATTCAAAATGTTATAATAATATTTTCTAATTCAGATAATGAAGGCGAGATTTCTTTTGAAATAATTTAGAATATTTTCAAGTAAACATTTTAACAAAAAGTACCGTTAAATGCAAAACTTCAATTTCATTAAATAATAGTATATTACCTAATAAAAAAGAACTAAAATAATCGCGTAGTATGTGTAACATCCTGTAATTTACAATAGTGAAACAGATGACTAAGATATTAAAATCAAAAACAGTAGTAAATAAACCTGCTGATTATATCTTCTCTGTTTGGTGCTTCCAAAGCTTTCAATTTCAGTATACTTTGGTTTCAAATATCCGATGTTACCATAACGCTCTTTTATAATTTGTGCGCGTTATGTCTTGGAAAATGTATTTTTTGATGATGTACCGCAACGAAAAATTAAACACTATTTATATTAAATGCTCCCCGAATGACGGTTTACGATGCTAATTATCAAAATGATCTGTCGTTTTTCTAAAACTTTTTTCTGGAAAAAGTTTAACGCTTATTGGCATTTATGTAAAATTATTCGAAATAAAAGTAGGAAAGATTACGGACGGCAGACATCTCGCAGAAAAAGGATAAAAAATAAGAATTTGTACATGAGTGGGACGGAAGAAATGAATGTGATGAGATAAACTGTTGCCGGAAGATAGAAGTAGTGACCCAATATAAATATTTGGGAGTACTAATGGGCCAATACTTAAGGTGGGACGTACAAATAGAATACATTGCGAAGAAAATTAGGGCAACATGACCAGCATTATACACACTTTAAAAAGAAATATGCAACAGATAAAACATTAAAAATATGGTGTATCATGCGCTAGTGGAATCGAGAATCAGATATGGAATTCAGGCATGCGGAATGGCTAGGAAAATATATGCGAGCTAAATAAGTAAACTGCTAATAAAACGTTTGAAATTAATATCAGATCATAAATACGAGACCGAAAGTGAAATAATACAAAAAGAAGACGTACTGAGGTTTAAAGGAATGTACTTACTCATTAATGACAGATAAGGAAATAGAACTGGAGGAAAGAAGAAGAACAGAATGCCGAGGGAAAACTATATGTACAGACTGCCGTTAGCTAAAACAAAGATAAGGGGAAGAAAAAAAAAATACGTTATAATAACTCAGAGTTGTTAAATAAAATGCCTAAAGAAATAATAGAGGAGGAAAAAATTGGGGTGAAAAAAAAGAAAATAAAGGAATGGTTACAGAAAGAGGGAAATATAGGAATAATAATAAACATTAAATAAGAGAAGAGGGTACGGAAATAGCGATAAACAAAAGTGAAAAAAGGGGGAAGGAAAAGCGACGGAATAATATAAATAAAATAAATAATAGATTAGTTAAAGCTAAGTTAGAAATAAGGAAAAATAGGAGATAAGTTTGTAATAAAATATTTACGCAGCAAGAAGTTTGTATATAATATAAGTATTATAGTGTAGAAATCATAAGATGTAAGAAAACTCGTCCGCAAGCGTATAGCTTAACAAGAAAATGTGTAAATAGTGATAAATAAATAAATATATATATATATATATATCAAAAAATATAAGTTAAAAAATAGGATAAGTAAAAAATTATTCAAACGCACTCGATTTAATTTTTCTTCCCAATCAAATATTGGCTTCCCAACTTCTGCAATTCTATTAATTATTTAATATATTTTAATTTTTTATTTATATTTTTCATCTATCAACCGTCTTTGTTTTCAAAGTACAGGTAAAATTATATTTGCAATTAAACGCGAATCCCGTTGCGTGTTTTTTTGGGACGAAGTTCTTTTACGCGGGTTGGCGGTAGAAGTAAACTGGCAGAAATCGTCACGACACGAAAAAAGCGTTATGCGTCCTCCAGACGACCTTCACTCTCTGTCTCTTTCTACTATATCCGGGTATGTGTGTGCGCGCGTGCGTGCAAGAGCGAGAGCGAGTATCGAAATTTGAGCTGCAAGCATTGTGCGCGGTCAGCTGTATAACCTCAATTCTAAACACATGTCAATTGTATTTCTTATATTTTGTTTTTGTTGTTTTTGTTTTAATTCATACGGGATTTATATTGTGTCATTTTTTATCGTATACTTCATGAATGACTTTATACTTATATTACATCTACCAGAAAGTGAAAGGAACTTCGTTCCTACCGGGTGTCCTCCTCTAGACATCACTTATCTTTTTTTTTATTTTTATTCGTAAGTTACTTTTTAGTCAAATTTTTCATTTTCATATATATTTGTTCGTTAATATCAACCGTGTCAGTGTTCATGATTTCATTTTTACTTTAAAAACAGATAAATATTTTTTAGATATTTCTGCACAATTCTGCGAAGCCGTTGTAAAATTACTCTGTTTGATGAGAAAGTACTGTGACAGTGACATATTTAAATGTAAAATTGTGCGCAATTAATACTTTTAGTATGGGGTCGTATTTTGACTAATTATCTCTGCATTTTTGACTTGTGCGCAGTCAGTATTTACTCGATAAAAATTACCCTTTGCGAGTGTTAAAAATTAATATGACGATGGGAGAACAAATTTTTATTATTAATAGCAACGAACAAAGAGCCTTTTCATGGAATATAAAATCCGGATCGAATTTGATTTTTTCAACCATATCCGTAATTTAATCGCCCACTCTTTTTTTTTTTTTTTTTGCTTCTTTTTACTATAGTAAATTATAATAGCCCAGATCGATTAATATTTTCTACAAATTTTTATCTGAACTGTACAATTAGCATTTCGGTTCTTTATAAGATGGAATCATTTTTAAGCGATATATGAACAAGTATTGAAAACCGCCTATTTAGGAGTGATTAATTCATTAGTTTGTAAGTAAATTAGCTACTTGATTTGATGATTATTTTACACATTAGACGTGTTATTAACTAAAGAAGAAGAAGAAAAAATTAAAACTTACTACCATTCGAAATAGAATGAAAAAGAGACGAAAATGATCTAGGATAAAACGAGAAACGATCCCTTTGAAAGTTATCTTCATCAAATTCACTAACGTATTGAAATTAAAATTATCTTCATCAATTTTTGTGTTTCCTTAATGTTAATACTTTTAAAATAAATACACAGGTTAATATAATTCAAAAAATTAGTTAAATATTGTCGATTACTTTCGGGTAACAGTGATCCGTAATCATGGCTTATGGATCACTGTTATCCGAAACTAGTCATCAATATTTAATTAATTTTGTGAATTATATTTATTTCTGTATAAGTGTTTGTTTATTTTAAAAGTATTAGCATCACTAACGTATCTTGCTCGCAACATTTAATCGTCCTTATCGGCGGTTCAAAAAGTCCTAATATTGTGGAGTTTCCCTTTACCTTTTACTAATCATTAGTGATTTTCTTAAACTTTCAGTCTGTCATTGCTCTGTTTGTTTCACTTCAACTATTTCACTTTCCTCAAAATTTCTAATCTCTTCCGACTAGACGGCGTTCAGCAACTTTGTCCGATTTGTACGATACAAAAAGTTATCCCATCCATTTCTTTCGTTGAACACTTATCATTTGATTTGATTTTCTTTGTGTTCCTAGTCGAGTATCCCAGCTTTTTGACGCCGACTCGACTGAATCCAGTAGCCACCGCGTTTAAGAAATCGTTCATTCTTTAGCTTCTAGTTCCTGCATTGAAACTCTCGATCAATCCTACTTCTTTATACAATGTGCTATCTACCAGATACTCGGTTCTATAATTTCCATTCTTCAGAAAAAACGAATCACTTTTATTTACTTGTCACTTTCGCTAACGTATTTTCCTATTCTAGATACGTATCTTTTACATCCTAATTTAATTATTTGCAACGTCAATCATGTCTCACTCGACTGTTCCTCTTTTCATGTACGTTCTCTGCTATACCTAAAACTTATTAAAACTTACTTATTGCGCTTCCCTTATTCTTATGAACCTGTATTACATAGAAGAACTTCAAAAAACTGGCCATCAAATTAATCGTTTACTCTCTAACACGGACGATATTACTTTTGTTCTTTTTACCATCTTATTTTTCATACTTTCCCTTACTGCGACAGTTTCGCATATTTTCCCTTCACACGCGTATTTGGTTCAAAATAACTTTTGAAAAAAGTTCACACCGATACATTATTAACGAATATCATCACACGTGTTTAGTCAACTTCTCTCACAGAAGCAATGCGAAAACGTAATCGGGAAATGAAAGAAAAAGTAAAAAGTACAATGAGGGAGGGGGGAGGGAAAATAGCTGAAGCAGGAAGAAGCGATCTAATATATGAGGAAAGTAATATAAGAAACTGGACGTAGAACTAATGTATGCATTTCAGTTAGGATGAAGTCAAAGAAGGTGGAAGAGTATAAGAAACGTTAGAAACCCATGATAGCAGTCACTGGGTCGTCACAGAATATTGAAGGGTGAGATTAGTTCGGCATCAGTGAAGTGGAAAATAAAAACTAGTAACAACAGATGTAATACCAACACGAGAATTACTAGGCTACCAGAAGTAAACGCGATTAGAGCATTGTTGTGGTTAAATTATGTAATAGGACTTGAGAACTTGTCAGATCGTTCTTTTCATACACGCTACCTATTTCTAAGAAATTGAGAAAGTGTCCGTGTATACCCGGTTGCCCATAAGTTATCGATGAGGAGAAATTATAAAAAGAAAAAAAACGATAGAAAAATTATCTATTTTTTTATTTTAAAAAAAAAACGATTTTTTTTTTTTTTTTACTAGTTTCGATAAGGTAATTGTGTATATTCTGCGGGGTACAATTTAATGAACGTCTATTCTCCCTTTCCTATTCTTGCAAAAAAGAAAAAGAGGGTTTTAACTATTTAGAGGTCCGTGATCATACGCGCCAGTCTAGTGTTAGTGCTTTGTCAGACATATAATTTGTTATGTATCGATTTATTTTTGAATAATTCAATTCGATCATTTAATGTCAGAGTACAACTAGAACGTCAGCTATACTAATCTGGCTAATTATTTTGAGCAGATTGGTACACTTTTTTATTCTTCCTACCTTTTAAATAATAATCGAAGGAATCGGGAAAATTATGAATAATTTTCCCCTGAAATACATCGTTATATTCCTTACCTTATATTACTTTTTTTTTCAAACTCACAACCTTATTGTATGTACATCAAGGGCTATAATGAAAACGTACATATCATTGTGTCATAGATTCAAAAAAATGCAATTATTTGTAACCACACTCTGTTAAATCAACTGCGCAAAGTACATTATTAATGAAATAATTTAAAAAGAAAAATTAAAAAAAAAAATTACTTTTATTAATGCAATAAAAATAAGAAAAATAATTTGTGCAGATCCATCCAATTGTTGTTGGGACGCTTTAAAAGAATGAGATAAAAGCTTTGGTCGATATACCGACGTGAAATGTTACTTTTTTAGACAAAAACGCTTTTATTTCACGTTCTTTTAAAATAACCACCCGGTTTTCGCGGTAATTGTTTCCCTTGCTCTTATTTGCATTGAAAAATTAAAATTTTTTAAAAATTATTTCTCTGTACAGTTTTTACTTACATTTGTGTAGGGTAAACGATTTTTCCTCGTTTTCGAATATTACAAAAGTTTCACATATTACAGATTATTTTTTTGATTTATTTACAAAACGCTATAATGTTTTATGGGGAATGACTTCAGTTATAAATAACATGATTTGTGCTAATCTAATGGACAGGAGTAATTGGATTTCTATTATTTGCATTTTTTTTATCAGCGTTTCCCTAACTTAATACTGTGTATACATCTGCAGCAAAGAGATCAGAAGCAACGTTCTACGGAATTTTTTTTTTTTCACAAACCTTTTACAAATCCATATTTTTTTAAGGTATCAATTTTCATTAAAATTGGGCTTTCGATTTTTTAGAAATGTTAGCGTTAACCTATCACTCTTGAGTGATGTAGTAGAAAATTTTCTTTGGTAAACGTTCTACGAGTCCAGATCTTGCCTTCACTATTTTCGAGATCCTAGCGTTTCAGAATTTGCAAGAAAGTCAATTAAAGCTCCATACTGTGTTCCGTCATGTGGTATTCAATATAAAAAGGTGAACAGATCGAGACTTTGATAATCTGACTATAAAAGTGTAAAAAAAGCGCGCGAAATACGTTTTCACGAGGGATATTTAAAATGTCCAATAAATGATGCACTATTCCAAGGCAAGAGGAAGTTCTACTGCATAATATGGTAAATGTACGCAGTGCGCGTGGTCCAATTTGCCTCCCATCATAAACCGTATTTCACCTTTTTTTCTTTACGTTTAGTATTTCTGTTTTCGGAAGTAATGAGCGAGTTTTAATTAGTAAAAGGAGGATGGCGTATTGCTTTTTGTTCGCCGTCGACTTTATTTTCAAGGTTAAGGGTATGGATGACATTATGTAATTTTCTATAATGGTCATTTCGTAATGGATATTTGCAGTTGTTTTTACACGGTGAGAGCGTTTCGTTTCAGCGAAATAACAGCATAGCGCTGCAACTCCCCTATCGAACAGATACTATTTAATACCACTAACCTGCTAATGGAAGGGGGGGGGTTTGAAATTTTAAACAAACAGTCTGACAGTTGTTCCCTCCGTGGTTCATTTGTGCTTCATTTCAGATCCAAAGAATTACGGTAATACATTGTTTGTAAATCTTTAAATGTTTTGCAAATTTCTTTGACGGAAGCTAACCCAAAAAGTTGAGAATTTTTCAAGATGATAATCATCGTTTTAAATTCTTTTAGAAGTTGATGAAATTCAATGATGTTAGTGGGTACTTTCTCTTTGATGGCCGCAGTGTCTGCCTTCGCTTTTGATTATTTTATTGACCTTGCAATTGTTCTCTACCTCTGCAGCAAATGATTTTTTACATACAACTGACGTCATCACCATGATCAATAGAAAATTATTATATATGTATATATATACATATATATATATATAATGTAAATATATATACACTTGATCGAAAGAATCGTAAACGCTTTAAAGGATTCTAACATTTAAAGAACTCAGTATCCACCATTAAAATAAACGCTGAAAATTGCGCAATATAAAAATTACTAAATTGTTATATATTTATCTCTATTAATCAATTGCGGACGACAATTTTGTATTTTCATGGCGGTTGATGTATTCTTAATATTCATTTCAAAATTTCCATTAAATGCGCCTTTCATTTTTCTTTTTTGTTCTTTTCGTTTATTCTCAACATACACTAGCCATTTGCTTTTTAAAAACTTTATCGTTCTTTCTATTATTGAACTTCAGTTTTCGTGACTGTTGAAACAATAAAAAATTTCATTTTAATGTACGAAAAGAAAGAAAATACATATTTATAGTGCAGAACACCTTTTTTTTTCAGTATTCTTTAATTTCTACAATCTTCTATTTACCTAAAAAATAGTAACTGATATAATTATATTCAACATTTGTTGTTTTTATTCTGTTTTCATATTCCACTTATCAATGGAGTATGGTTAATTTAAAATAATGGAGAGTAATATATATATATATATAAGATATATCAGGGTGGTATCTAGATCAAAATTTCGGGAGGAGTTATATATGTGTGTGTGTGTGTGTGTGTGTGTGTGTGTTGTCATGAAATATATTTATTTCTAAATAGTACACTAAAGCCTCGTAGTAAATTATTGTATATGCAAAATTTGAACACTACAATAAAAACAAATAAAAAATAGTCGTTTCCATAGAATTCATAAAAATTTCAATTTTCTTTTCCCTTTTGTCAAAAATTGAAAAGAAATAAATTTATTCTGAATTTTGAAATGTTCCAATTTGAAAAATTGTCCAAAAAAAAAAAAAAGACGTCTGGATTTATTATAGAATAGTTTATTTGCGGAATATTAAATGCTTTCATTTATGACGTAAATGTCGAATTTTTTTGTTGTCAAGAAATGGAAGAATATCTAGATGAATTTTATTTTGCAAGCAGTATTACATTCGTGTTTAAGGGACATGAAAAATCCTCATAACTGATCGTCCTCATCAGGGCCGTTCCCAGAATTTTGATGGAGGGGAGGGTTGAATTTTTTTTTCGCATATTTATTTTATAAATAACAATATTCATACTATTAATAATTTCCATCATTTTGATTTATATATATTAATAATTTACATAAATAAATTACCCCGTATATGAACATTAATAAAAATTACATACGTTATTGATTATACTTGTAAATTTTGCATAAAATATTAATGAAGTACCTAAAAATATGGAGCATACTTTTTCTTTTAAAGGTAAGAACACCCTAAAAAATCATCAATATTTATTTTAAATTTTTGATTTTTTTCAAATTTTTTTGTATTTATAATAACTATTTCAGTTCTAATGTTAACTCCACTCCCGTGGACACGGCCTTGGTTCTCATCTGATCTTATTTTGTCTAAATATGATTATCTACCTTTATAAAAAATGAATTACTTCGCATGCGAATTACTCACTGATCGTACAATTTGTCCTTGAACTTACATTAATATATATATATATATATATATATATATTTAAATGCACTACGAGGTGATATTAGGTGAAGTTTAAATAGATTTATTTTCTATTAATTACCGAAATATTTAAATGTTAACAATCGATTAATCTTTGTTTCGTCGATTTTTCGATTTACACTCATCTATTTCTGGTGTGATCATTTAGTATAATCGTTTTATTTCTCAGGACACACTGTTTCTGGAAATTAATAGCTTCAGAGTAATTACGTTGGCTTTGCCATGTTTGTTTAAGTTGATGTTTTTTCAGTTTCTTGACCTTTTAAAACTAGTTTTCTTCTTTCTGTTAGTTGGTTTTCGAGCAGGTCGTCGCAGTAGCCAAAGCACTATTGTATTCGTTATGGTATTAGTTTCAATAGATCTCATGTCGACGAGATACACGAAGGAGCCAATTAAAACCTTACTACTCACCATCGGAATATATCTATCCAATAATTTTATCCGACATTCTCTGTTAAGTTATATTTTTTAAACCTGAATTTTTTGTAAAATAACAAGATTGAAGGCAGTTTTTGAATGCGGAAGATGAAAAATTCTCGTGTGTTCCTATTTCATCTGTTCAGTTTCTGGCTTCGTCAATGTTCATCTGTGAATTTTTGAATTTTGCATGTGGGTCCGATTTTTTAGTACGAAAAAAATTACTATTATTTCTCGTAAATAAGATTAATAATAAACATTATTTCTTGTAAATAAAACAAAACTCGCGAACAATTTTAAAATATCAACTGAAGCACTAAACGTGTTCAAAATTGTTTTTAATTTATATAAGCTGCAATTTTTTTTTGTTACTAAAATGTACGAATAAAATTAAATTTATAATGATACGGAATTTAGTACTTTTAGTCTCGTGAGTTTTTTCCGTGTATCTTTTCTTTCTGAGTCCATCTCCGTTTTTGTATTACGATTTTAAAACTGGTAAAACTGCCCATTAAGAAACAAACTGTTAAAACATCTATTGAAATTCTTAGTTTAATAACATGTTTTTCGATATTCCACTATATTCGTATTTTTTACACCTATGCCTGAAATTTTGATAACTCTTGCCCCCCCCCCCCCCTCATATACTGTCATACTTGGTAGTAGTAGATGAACCAAATATTTCCTTTAATTTTTTTTTCTTCTACATATTACTTGTATTTCCAGTGTGAATAAAAAATGAATACTTGTAGTGTCGATTAAAAAAAAAAAAGAAACTGTCGGAAGGATTTATTGTAAAATATTTTTGACGTTAATGTTTGGATTTTTTTTTTTTTTTTTTTTAAATTTATTTATATACGGAATTACATCTAGATGACTTTTTATTTATCTTTTTTTAAAAAGAATTTTTCTAATTTTCTTATGCACGTTAACGTTTGTATTTAGATTCACTTGATCTCTTCGCCATTTTACCGGTGATATTTTTTACGATATTCTTAATTAATAGCAGAGGTTCTAGTTGGCGTACAGTAGTTAACCTTGCTGGAGGGAAAAGTAAAGATTAACATATTTTAATGTACAGGGTGTACTAATTAACGTCCGCGAGTGAGAATATAAGAATAAAATGAAGAATTATTTAAATCAAATGTTTTTTCGGTTTTCCGGATTTGCTCTAATAGAAATGGCATTGTAATTTAGGTTAAACACCGGGCACATTCTCCACGAAATATGGTCATGAAAAAAGACAGTAATAAATATAGAATGACAAATTCTTGTATATTGCGTAATGTAATTAATATATGTTGAGAAAAACTAAACACAAAATGTTAAGAAAATCGACCTTTCTTTAAATTTTAAAATTGCAAAATGCAGATTTTAAACAATTATTATCGACTGTTTTCTCGTTGTTTTTTCCATAATGACAAGATGCGCAGTGGAGAGCCGGGGAAATTCTGCAGGCTTGTTTACAACAATTTTTGATGTGCTTTTCCAGTCGAAAAGTGGTAGGAGTTGTTTTGTAAACCCATTGGATCAATATGTATAACTGACGAAATTTTCTGCGCGAAATAACGTTCAAGGACATCCTTGTGCCCTTGACGATTTGCCGCTGAAAATTTGTAACTTGTCAAAATGCGAAACGAGAACAGCAAAAGCTGTGGCGCAATCGATATTTTCAAAATAATTACTAAAATAAATGTCTGTCGCTACAAAATAGCCGTTAAGTGTATAGATAATATATTGTTCGTGTGTAAATTTTGACTGGCAAAGGAGTTGTTTATCGTCGTTTTAAAATAAATGAAAAAAGATGAAAGTTAGAACAATCGACGTTGACCCTAAATAATATATAAAATAGTGCTACGCAGATAATACAGTAGTAGTATTTTCGCACTAAAACAATAATAGTAAATCGTTTTATCGAATTTATACGGTAGCATTTTGGAACAATTAGAAATTAGGAAGAATGTTATCGGGCGAAATTAATTACATGCGCAAAGTTGCACAATACGTAAAAAGCCTACAGCTGGAACACGGGACCTAACCGGATTACAATAATGATATATTAATTACAACGTAATTCCTAGGCTACCCCCCATTCGAAAAAATGTCCCAATTTTATGTAACGCTAAATGTCCCAAAAAAATGTCTCAATTTTATGTAACGCTAAATGTCCCAGAAAAATGTCCCAATTTTATGTAACGTTTGTTATATTTTGTAGGATTTTTGTTATTGTTATTTAAAAAATGTCACAATTTTATGTAATGAAGTATGTAACGAAAAAATGTCTTAATTTTATATAACGGAAGTTAAATGTTAAAATAGGATTTTTGTGGTTATGTTATTTTTTGTGTGTGTTGATGCCAGTAAGAATTACGTTGTAAATTTTGATCATTTTATACAAAGTATAGAAGAGAAAGAGACAGAAATGAAAGCAGGAGGGGTTAAACAGCCCCTTGCGAGGCCAAAGTGGCCGAGTTTATATATATATATGTTTAAATACTATTAGAGAAATTGTATGTACAGTGTACAATGGGAGAAATCTTAAAAAAACACAAATAATTAGAATTGCAGACAAATTGTGCTTACAAGTATCATTATGAAAGACAAAAGCCTATTATCACATATGTATATACAAGCCAACGATATTTAATATTTAGGCTGGTACACCACGCGGTTTAGAGTTAATCAGAAATCGTTTATATTCCTAGTCACAGTATTAATGATAAGAACGCCGATTGAAAAAAAAAATTTTGTTATATTAAATACGAAATTCTTTTAAATAAGGTAACTCTGTAACTCTGTATGCGTATGATATCAGTTTTGGTACAATAATTTTTAGAATACATCTGTTTTGTAGGAGCTGAATTTTTTTTTTTTTTAAATCGAGCAACTGCAATAGCGCAATAAGTTAATATCGGTCGAATGGTGCTTTTATGAACTATAAGTTACAAGGTTAGCTCTATTGACTTTTACTTCGAAATGTTGTAAGTGTTCATTAAAATTTAATCTTTTATCTAGATTATGCTTAAGTAACATTATCTGACCTTGTAATAATCCTGGTACCTTTGTTTATCTACGAATGAAAAGTATAGTTTCCGTTTCAGTTAATTAAATGTTCCACATCTTTCCGAAAATAATTTTAAAATACGAGAAATGTACAATTCGAAACGATCTACGAATAGCGAAAGTTTTTTTATGATAAGGTAAGTGTCATCTAAAGCGATATTTGTGGTTGTAATTTTGAAAAATCAGATAATTGAACTGAAAAGGGAAAGGGGGACCTGTACGCTGCCTTTTGGAGCCCGTGCGACTGCAGTTGTGGAAATGAACTTTATATCTTCTAATAAAGAGACGTGAAAAGTTATTTTATATTACCCGGATATGACTTCTAATTAGTTTGAATATATTGAAGATTTTTACATTTCAAACCCGTCATTTTGCAATGTTAAATAGAATTAATCCTGTATGTTTAAATTAAAATTTTGATGATCGCCTTTTCTAGCGATTTGACGTCTAGTACCATAACCTGGTCAGAAACTAGATTGCTCCTCCGGAATTATATTGTTATTATCGGTTACCTTACATAATTCGTGTATATGTATATATATATATATATATATATATATATGCAACTCGGCTATTTTAGCCTTGCAAGGGGCTGTGCCCCTTGACCGCTTTTGCTTTTATTTATGTCTTCTATACTTTGTATAAAATGATCAAAATTTACAACGTAATTCTTACTGGCATCAACACAAAAAGGAAAACAAAACATAATCACAAAAATCCTATCCTAACATTTAATTTTCATTACATAAAATTAAGATATTGTTTCATTACATTTTTCGTTACATATTTCGTTACATAAAATTGTGACATTTTTTAAATAACAATAACAAAAATCCTATAAAATATAACAAACGTTACATAAAATTGGGACATTTTTTTGGGACATTTAGCATTACATAAAATTGGGACATTTATTCGAATGAGGGGTAGCCTAAGAATTACGTTGTAATTAATATAAAAAATGATTCTTAAAATGCTATAACATGACAAAATAAATAAGAAGAAAACCGTGTTAATGAAATTCAGTAATATGGAAAATAATAAAGAAGTAAAAATAAAATTAGATAATGAAATACTACTGAAGAAACACAGATACCTTGATTCAATAATAACAGAAAATGGAAGGTGTGATCCATAAATAAGGTCTAGGATAACGCAGGCGAAAGCCGCCTTCCTTAAAATGAAATCATTGCTAACATCCAAAAACATAAATGTAGAACTATGGAAAAGATTAATAAAAGTATACGTTTAGAATGTAGAAGAAGAATGTAACTTCCTCTGCCATTATTTCGCTTAAGTTGCTGTGTGGACTGATTGGTCGTTTGTTATTTACTCGAGAAGAATCTTTCGTCTAGTGCATAGCTACTTTCCAAGATTTCGGAAAATAGTCGAACCACATTTTATTGTATTAATTATGGCTGCGGTGCACCGTTTCGTGGATTTTTGCCGATATTTTAATATTTTTGACAAAAAGCAGGACTATATTCGGAATGAGAAGTACGAGAGCATTTTAAACGTTTTACCGTATTGGCAACTAAATTATTTATGTAGAAGCAAGACGAGTGTACTTTTTTCTTTTTTTGTTTTTTATTTACATTTGAGTAACACTTGGCTAACAACTCAGTTTTACCTGATGGTGGTACCTTCATAAATATCGATGCAATCACTTCATACTATACTGCGAGCATATATTCCATAGACTTTTTATCGTTGGAACGAAAAATTTGAAATTTATCATTTTTATTATTAAGTAAAATCTTAAATAGTTTACTTACTAATTACAGATTTCAAATACTTTAGAATAAAATCGATATTATACGTGAATTCTTCGAACCTAGTTTTTGAATTTAATTATATTTTCAATGAAACTTGAAAGTTTAACATACCTTTTTTATTATTATTATTATTATTATTATTATTAGTATTTGAAATCAAATATCTGGGTTTAAATTTAGATTGTAGATTACAGTGGAATAAGCATACTGATTATTTAGCTGCTAAACTCAGAAAGTTAAATTATATATTTTACTACATGAATGAATTTTTTAATGAATATCATCTGTATATGTTTACCAATCACTATACAAACCTGTCTTGACGTATGATTTGATGCATTGGGGTAATACCGCTAAATGCCACTTTTCACAGATTGAGTTTTTAAATAAAAGAGTAATCAAGTTAATCACTAAAAACAAGAAAACTACATTTGATTATAATTTATTTAATGTTAGTACATTATATAAAACTGAATTGCTGTTGTTTATGCTAAATAGAAAAAAAAGAATTTAATTTTCACATTAAGGAGGGTATCACTAGAAGTTGTGGAAATGAAATAGCTGCGCTACCTAAATTTATGAAATTCCATTCAAGAATCCAAGCCCTCTATATGGCGCCTCTCATTTACAACCATTTACCACTAACTTTAAAAGACGATTTAAAAAACTTTAAAAAAAGACGTAAATGTTTACTGAAATTTTTCCACTCCAATAATCTTTCTGAGGAATCTTATAAATAATCGATAAAGGATTGTGGATGGGGATGTAATATATGTTCATATAGAGTACGTTGGTTGCATGGAAATGTAGAAATTTTCTTTTATTTTAATTGTAAATGTTAATGAATTAAATAAATTAAGATTATAGATTCAATGTAAGTTATATTATTTTATATAAGTTCTGTACGGTATATTTCTACTTTATTCCTTTATTGCAGTGTTTTTGATTGTAATTTTAAGGATTTCAGTTTTTTTTCAAAAAAGATTTTTATTTCTTTAATACCCATCGCTCGCGCAAATATGCGCATAGATGGATTATGTTGTAATGATAATAATAACAAATTGATTTGATTTGATTTGATTTGAATATTATTATTATTAATATTATTAATATTATTAATATTATTATTATTACTATTACTATTACTATTATTATAAAAAAAAATAGTACTCTTAGTGATCAGTTTAGTAATTCAATCTAATATCATCATCAGAATTATCTTCAGTTAGTTGAGACTGTTATCTGAATTTATTTATTTATTTACTTTTTTTTGAAGCCATCCTATTCAGCGTTATTAAAATCTAGATATACATATTACGATTCAAAAATGTTTTTTTGTATTATTAATAACCGTAAAAATTGGTTTAAGATCGAAGATTATTTTTACACTACTAATATTTCTTGCTGTAATGTAATGAAGTCTAAAACACTACATTGAAGCACAGTTAGAAAAAGAAAGAACTCAAGTTTTCGAGGGGAGCCAAAATTTGAATACTCTTATAGTAGTAGAACGAGTAAAAGCTCTTATTTGTTAACACGAATGAGTACAAAATCGTTCGTATTGGTAGAAGAAGACCGCTGCAATTAGCTCCCTTGATTTTATCACGAGGTGATGAGAGTACAGCAAACATACTATCATCATCCTGTAAGTTACCGTTATCATTGCCCAAAATGTTGACACCTAAAACATTACGATAAATTTAACGCATTTCTCTCGCTGAACTAAGCAACGATTTAAATGTTTACCATTAAAAATATCTTTGCTGTTGGTTCTAAGAGAGCAAGTGACCATAAAAACGAAAATCTGCTCCACCTGTATTCTATTTTTTTTTTTTTTTTTTTTTTTTCTGTAAATTGTGTTAATTTAAACTTTACAACAAGATTTTAGTTCAGATTCGATATCTTTCAATGTAGATAGGAGCTTTTTAAAAGGATTATTGCTGGAATTTTATTATTATAGTTTATTTTCGTTTTCGACTTTTCTTTGCCTGTATCTTGGAATTATTCTCAATTGCTTTTTATTAAGTGCGTTCAGATATTGATATTACTACTAAAATCTTTAATCGTACTGTACCTTTTTTTAGTTTAACTGATGAATATTTTTAACTGGTCACAATCATAGAACAGAAAAGTATGTATAAAATAAAATTCATTCCATATTTTATTTATTAGTCGACGTGCTTCGAACTATATATCCCACCCTACTCGTGTTTAAACAAAGACCAAATGCGAATGGAAAAATCAAGAGTCTGCCAGGTTTGTAGCAATACATACTTCTTTGTATGGTAAATCTACGTCATTGAAAAACATATCTGTTATTATTATTATTATTATTATTATTATTATTATTATAACCTGTATTTTATGCAATTGCGGTATTATTAATTGTAGATTTGCCGACTTTGATTTAGACTAACCGTGACGTATTTGTCCATATGTTTAATTTATATTAGTGACGCATCGTTTACGCTTCTTACTGGGAGGCTAAATTATTATCACTTTTTTTAAAATCATTCCGTTCATTATTATTTCACGCGCTTGAACGTAAGGATCTTTCTTCAACTTGTGAAGTGTAAAAGTAATTAATATAAACTTTTTAATTTGGCCGTCGGTTTACGCTAAACATTTTGCGTAACTTGGCATATCGTCGTGTTTTTGTATTATAATAGCCGTGCTTATGTGTAATGTTTTTTTCTTTTTAAAATTATCCCGGCGCATGAACATTAACTTGAACATGTTGTAATATGAAAATTAAACAAATAGGCTACTAATTATAAATAAGCTTTTTTTTTCTTCCTATTTATTTTATTTATTTATTTTTTCTTTATATTTCCTACGGATAGTTTGATTTGAGGCTATTAATTTTCTGTAATTTAACCTTATAGGCACGATTACAATTTGACACTCGAAATTTATCGTTTTATACGCTACATTCTCCGGTCATTATTCAATTTTCATTGTTTCCCTCCTTTTCCTTTAAGGCATTCGTCCAACACCTTTAATTTTTCTTTTTCTTCTTATTAAACTTAGTACGAAATGTCAAAACTACTTGATGACACCATAATAGAAATTCCGAACAAAATAATTAATAAATCAAAACGATTTTTTCGTATAAATCAAATGATATCTATGCTTACTTACGTGTGAAAGTTTTTGTAATGGAACTTTCTCGCGATGAAATTGCAAATTTCGAACGAAATAAAAAACGACAAGTATGTATGAGAATACGTCAGACTCTAGCATACGGACTGAAAAATCATCGACTTTCGACGGAAATATTATCGGGTGAAAAGAAATTTTTATAAATTCGCAAGAGCTTTTTGCAATACTCGAAACGTATAGAAATAATTCCAAATAAAAAAGGAAAAGATACAAAAACGCGATATTTTTGTTAACTTTAGAAAATCCGAACAAATTAAATTACATAATTGTAATTGTAAACGCAGCAATCGTGCAATAGTTGCATAGTAAACTCGACTACTACAATAGTGATGATAGGGTATGCTCGTACAACGGCACTAATAATTTCACTGTTAGTTGAGGAAAACGGTAATAACAACAACAACGAGAAACAGAAATGGTGATTTATAGATGAAATTGTAATTATAAATTCCATAAATTTACTATCAAAAAATGATATAAATTGTATTAAAAGCGCAGAGACCTGCTACGAAAATGAAAATATTATTAGGGAAAATCAGAATAGATACAGTGTTTACAAAAACTAAAGAAGGAAAACAAAAAAGAACGTACGAGTAAGAATCGGCTTTCGGAATCGGTGATAAAAAAAAAAAAAAAGAAAGTTACGGCATGTTAATTTTAATTTCTGCGATGTAGCCGGGAAATAGTACTATTTCAACGAAAAAGAATTTCCTGTGAACGTTTTACAAGATTCTTGAAGAAATACCATTATTATGTAATTTGGGAAAATGCCGATAAAAAGTTATTGGAAAATTTTAAGCTTGAAAATTACGTCTTCAAAATAATTACAGAGGAAATTAAAAAGTCCCCACTAAACCGTAATTACGATACACAGGCTCTTGGTTAATAATTCTGCATAACTATGTATACCACTTTCCTCACCGGCAGTGTCTAGAAGTTATTCAAATTCGTTTTGGTGTTTTTTTTGAGGGCTATTGAAAGAGATTGATGCTTCAACCCCGAGATATTTTTTCTTTTTCTTTTTTTTTTTTTATAGATTTGGAGACGTTATCTCAAATATTGTTTTTAACACGACTATGTTTTCACTTTAACGACATGACACATTTTATTTATAGCGCGACTTACTTGCATCATTCATTGTTTTCTTCGACTTTTATCTGTTTATATTCAGAATTTTCAAAATGTTATTTCCTTCTTGAAATAAGCAACAAATTCTTTTTCGTACGAATACGCATTCTCCGGTAGTAACATGTTTGAAATGCATTCGTTTGGATATTTCATGCGATGAAATTATTACAGATGTATAATATTTCAAATCTCGGCTCTTCGAAAAATCTTCCAAAAAGTGATTTTATGATCACGAACAAAAAAAAAACAATTAAAATCCGTACTTCGACGAAATATTTTTGATACGATTCGCGACTGTATTTTTCGTTCAAGGTAGAACAACGAAATATTCATATAGCTCAGCGTGTTCGCGTATTAGTAATTAAAAATAACTAAATTGTTCTTTTTTATTCACCGTTCGGTTTTTTTTTTTTTCTGGTTTTCAGTTGCTGATGGAAGACACACCGCACCTCAATATAACAGTTTGTTCAATGCAGTATCAACAATATGTCGTCAAGAAGGTATAAAAGGATTGTATAAAGGCGTTACGCCGAATATGTGGGGATCCGGAAGTGCTTGGGGTTTATATTTTCTTTTGTAAGTATCTTTAGCAAGATCATTAACTCCGTAGGTACTGGTTTTTATTTGCATAATTAATTTTTATGCCAGCTGTAGTAACGTAATGAGGATTTTTAATGACTCTTTTTCCGTTGCAAAAAACGTTATTTTTACATTATTCCGAAATGATATAAAATGCGTAAAAATTAAAATTAAGATGCTTAGAAAAAGTATGCGATAAAAGTGAAGCCAAAAAAATTTTTAACAATAAACATATGCGCAATCACCACACTTTTTTTTTTTTTTTTTTTTTTTTTTTTTAAATTCATTGTTTCAACATTACCCTAACAATGAAAAATACGAATTACTTAAAGCTTAGCCGACTATAAACGACCAAAGTTGCTATAACGGTAAAATATTAATCGTTATTCAGTTCTAATTTCACATTTTTTCCTTATTTATTTTATTATGTATTTTGGAAAATTATTTTCTTCCGTCGACAAGTCTCGTACAATAGCTATCCTTGGAAAATTAAACGAAGCGGAGTAAACCACCTATCACATTCAGACTTTTTATTTCAAATGTTCTTCATTATATCATCATACGTCTGTTTTACATTTTCCGATTCTTAAAACAGTCTGTGACTTTTCGAAATATTCCGGCGTGCGAGTTTTTACGTTTGTTTTACTTTGATGTCACAGAATCAATGATGATTGATTTTTTAGCCTACTATTAAAACTTGTGTGTTACTAGGGACATAATTTTTTTGTAAACAAAGCAAAATTTAATTTTCGAATCGCTAGTAATTTAAACTTTATTTTTTCATCTGTTTTATTAATTAAATTAAACGGTTAATGCAAAACAGATTTTTTTCTTTTTCTTTCCGTGTCTTTTTTTTTTTTTTTTTTTTTTTTAATCTATTCTTCAAATGTAAAAGTTGCGACTTCTAAAACTACAGATGTTTTTAACAATTAAAATAGCGCTAAACTATATATTGTGTACTTGTATAGATATTTAATATACCTATCATGAATACTAATTTCATGATTTCTAAACTTAGAATTCGTTATTTGGTTTCAGGAAAAATAATATTTTTTATTGCACTTTTTTTTTAAAAAACGATCTTTACACAGATAACACAACATTTTTAGTAATTTTACTTGTGTGTAGTTTTTCAAAGCTGTAACATAGAGATAATTAAGTTAAAAATAATAAAAAAACTAAATTTTGGATAACCGCGAAAAAATAAATTTCAACGTAAATATTGTATATGAAAAATAATGTATATAATTTTTCATCAAGCTAAGTAACGTTTCTGATGTTGTGGCAGAAGTTTCATTTTATTAGTACGATATTATGCAATAGATACTTAATGTGTGAAAAAATTGTACTAATATTTGCATGTCGCTTCTGATCGTTGTATAATTTTAGTTATAACGCGATAAAAAATTGGATCCAAGGAGGAAATGCAAAGACGCCCTTAGGTCCGACAATGCACATGACGGCTGCAGCTGAAGCCGGGATTTTAACTCTTATTATGACCAATCCGGTTTGGGTTATTAAAACCAGGTACTTTTCAATTACCGTTCATTCCGTTATACTTATTACCTACGTTGTTAATAGTGTAAAGATTATTTGAGTTATAAACTTTGAAGTTTTGGCACTGTTTTTGAAAATAGACGCGTCTTTACTCTTTCACAGTAACCGGAATACCGATAGGGGTTACGTATATGCAATTTTTTCATTGCGACGTTACTGAAGACAACTTAAATGTTCCGCTGTTAACGTCTTACTGCAATATTCCTTTATTAAGAAATACAATTATTGAAGATTAAGGAACCGTTTCATTTACTTCTGCCGCTCGCTCTGGTGGCAGATATGTTTTGTGTATGCTACGTTCTTAGTTTCTTGTAATTATTTCACCGAATTACGTTAGTTACTACTCTTTTTACCACCCCCCAAAGGTAAACCGATATTTTTAAACTTCATTTACTGCCAGTAGGTATTTGTACAGACGAAATCTAACACAGTTGTCCCAAATGTAAAACAGAAATATGCGCGCATCACTGTCACCAGATTACGTCAGAAGGCGGAGCTTACTGCTGCGCAGACATATCGTGACTTCCTACATCGTGTATTTTAGTTGCTGTGAGTGGTACCATTAGAGGTCAGCATAAATTGCGCAAAAAACAAATGCATTTGAATTATTAACAATTAAAAATTATAATAATACAACAGAAAGTATAAAATAATATACAGTGAAACTTCTACTAACGGACACTTCTAAATAGCGAACAATTTTAAAATTCCCGGCATTTTTTCATAAGGCGCAATATAAAAATATTTCCCAATAACGGACCTTCTTCCCAATTACGGACGAGGATACTTTAATTAGTATTATTTTGGAAATTCGATTTCTGTTAAACGGACAGTTTGTCAAAAAAAGTTTAATTATTGTTTAATTGACGAGAGATTGCATGTGGAAGATTCATGTACCGCGACTTAAATAAATTAGCAGTCGAATTCATGCAACAACAAAATCCATCCGATGCATGATGAGGTAGACTATGATGGCAATAATGTTTATGACGGCGAAGAAGACACAACTACTGAAGTTGACTGTGAAATTTTAAATAATGTTGACACTCGTTAGTTGTTATTGGAAGACTAAAAAAATTGTATTTCATATTCATAAAGCTCCGGTGCTGAAGGTTTAAAAATTATATCCGAACTGCAGGCGCGTGTCGAATCGCGGATTTTAAACGAAAGAAACGAAGTAAAATTACCGATTTTTTCATGCAAAAACTGAAATATGTTCGATACACGCTAGGATTTACAGTATATGTTAAAAAAAAAGAATATTTTGAAAATCAGTGATTAAACGTATAGATTATCTCGCGTTTTTAAAAACAAAAAGTGATTTATACTCTATTGCCTAACTTGTTCATCAACTAATCTTGAAATACAAACATAAGTAATGTAGTAGTACTGTACATAAATACATATTTTTATATTATATGAACACTTTTTTTTTTATATATATATTTTAGGCGTATGTATGTCTGAAGTAAATATGTACTGTATTTTTTTATATTACGTACTATCTTTTATATTCTTGTTAAATACGTTACAATACACAATAATGTAAATTTCAGTAATCTGTACATACATTATTATTTTCCATTAGCGGACACTTCTTAATACCGGTCAAATGTTTTGGTCCCGAGATTGTCCGTTATTCAGAAGTTTCACTGTGTATATATATATATATATATATATATATATATACACATATATAAAAATAAATAAATAAATAAAGTCTGCCTCAGATATGCAGTAACTTCTGTTTGTTTGTTTGTTTTTTCTTTCTATTACTAATTTGTCCCAGTCGAATAAGTTTCACCGTATTGCAAAGTTTCCTGCCATTTTTTTTTCACCACGAAACAAGCGTTACAAAGTTATGGAGTAGGGAATATCTAATTTTCGATCAGTTGCTAAGGGAAAAACTTTCGTGATTTTTTTGTGAATTCTACCAAAATGATGTGAAGATCCGTATTTAAATAAATTGCCACTTAAATTGTGAAACAAAATAATCCAAATGTTAAAGTTTTAGTAACTGCTGGATGTGGTTTCTTCTTCACTTCAGTTCCACACGTGTTTGCTCACCAATTAAATAAATAACGTAGTTGCGTCATTGTCAGAGCAGCGGTGAAAATGAAGTTGTTTCTTTTCTATTTCTAGAGCAGATTATCCGGCAATACTTTTATGCGTTAATTTCGGAATGCGTGCAAAATTTGTTTATTGCCAGAATAATGCTCATTTTTCGCAAAGTGATCGATAATCTCCTCCTCAGTGTGTTTTTATTAATATTTTTCCACTATCAATGTAAAAAAGGCTGTTCCCCTCTCTTGTACCCGCTCTCTCTCTCTCTCCATCTTGAAAAATTAATAACGGGAAAAAGTACTTTTGTTACTTCTTCAGATAATACAATTGTTCCTTTTTTTATGTGTTCCTTGTGAATTTAGTTCCGAAATTTCTATTAGCATCGCTGCATTATTGGTATATTCTTTTTAAAATAACCTAAATAAAATTTCACTTCTCCATCCTTTTCTTCTGTGTATTTAATCGAAATCTGTTATATCGACACATATTTTACAAAATCGATTTACTATTTGTTTGAATTAGGGCATTGGCCGCGGTGAACCCGTTTCTTTTTCTTTAGCCGAATCTAGTGATTTTTTTCTTTTTTTTTTTAATCCGTGCAATAGGCTAGTTTCAGTAAATTGATCCGATACGGTTCAACCGATTCAAATCAGTTTGTTTTCTTTTTTATATGTATAAATATGTTTCTGTTTTTTATAGTTGTTTCGATACTTTTATTTAGTGCCTCAGTTTGTAGTTTTATTCTGCAACAGTGATAACCAAAGGTTAATTATAATTTACGGAATTTGCAGGACTTTAATTCCAAAATGGAACACAGTCGTCGCAGTTGTGTGTCATTAACGTTATCTTCCTTTTTGAAATTGAATTTGTACCAGTGTAAAACAACAACATTGTTTCACTCATTTCTAAAACAAAACATTTATTTTTAATCACCCCGATGCAAAATTAACTTTTAGAAGTACTGTTGTTATCGGCACCTTTCGGCACTGATTATTCGCTCCATTTTTAGCTTCTTCGCTCCAACAAAGAAAAACAAAAAAAAAAAAAAAAAAATGAAAACTAAACATTGTCTAAAATGTTCTATATATAAAAATATATAGAATTTTATTAAAATGGTTGATGTAGTTTCCTGATTGGTAACAATTTTACAGATTCGTTAACGTGTGCTGTAAGTATATTCTGTTACAATACTGTTATTTTATTGTAGATTGCATTTAGCTATTTATAATATATATATATATTAATGCAACTCTTAAAAGTACTTAATCTGTTTGGCAGCGGAAATCTGATCAACTTAATAAGTATTCCGCTTGTTCTTTTTCTGATTTCATTTCGTACGTTTTTGTAACAACAGAATTCACAGAAGAACGTCATAAAATTTCCTCCTATCATCGTGTGTCAATATTGCGAATAATGTAAAAAGTGGTGGAACAACATGTTCCCAGATTATTCGGAAAACTTATTGCCTTCTCGTTGATCAGACTTCTGATATTTTTGTGTTTTTCGATTAAACTAATGCGCGTTGTTATTTGTAACTATTTAGAAGAAAAAACGTATGTATGTATACGAGAAATAAACGAAAAATTGTTTACGCTCTCTTTAGAGCATGTCACATCTATTTTTATTTACTTTTATTAAACAGACTTTGCTTACAATACGCGGGAGAGAATTCTTTAGATAAAACTTACACAGGAATGTTGGATGCCTTACGGAAAATATATGCCGCTGAAGGCGTGCGTGGTTTGTATAGGGTGAGTACTACAAACGAATACACACACACCAGCGATAATAATAATAGTGTATATATAAATATATATATATATATATTATTCGAAAATATTTTATAGTGCTGATACATAGTGTTTTCGTACGATCGGCTGTGTATGTGCTGCTCAGGTACGTGCATTTATATCTTTATCATAGATACTTTGCCGAAGATGCCGAAGACCATCATTTTGTTTCATTCATTTTACAAATTATTTTTGATTTCTTGTATCCCTTTTTTTTTCCCCATCTTTTTTAACTTCGAATGCTATTTATGCGAGTGCTAGTCATTTTCAATTTTTTTTTTTTTTTTTCTCGAGTAATTGTGCGTGGGATACGGTGTCTCATGGTGAATTTAGGATTTTAAATTGCAATCAAATGAAATAGTAAGCGAAATCTGTATTATGTATTTTTATCTTAAAAATTCAACAGAAGTTTTTACTTTTTCAGAATAATGCTATGCAAATATTAAAAGTTCCATTTAAACTGCGACGTTATTCTCACTTCTTTGATTTACAATTGTAACACGTTTACGAAATTTGCTTAACACGAAACAGTGTGAACAGAATTAATAATTAATTGTGGCAATTTTTAAAGATGATTTCCGCAACCAAGTGCCAAATATATCGTTTTAAAACTACTTAAAATTTCTTACGCGCAATATAATTTTTATTCTATAGATATTGTGATAATTTACACTTTTTCCTATTTTCTGAATTTTTAACTAAAAATCCTAAGTAAATTCATATGTTAATTAGAATCATCTGAAGAGAGGAGGCGGTGGGTGCACATATAACGGTTGCTAATATTGCAAGTAACGTTATTTTCTATATAAATTATAAGCAAACGAAAAACTATATTTTAACTATGCACTACAGTTAAATTCTAAGTTTTCCACGCGACACTCTGTGTGCATGTTTGTATCGGTTTTTTTTTGTTTTTTTTTTTCTTTTTTTTTCTTTTTATTTTCTTTTTTTTTTTAATTTACGCCTTTCTTTTGTATAAATGGTAATTAAAAAAATGTATAACAATTTTATTTGATATTGGACGTTGGATGTTCAGTAGTAATTTGTATTATAACTTAAAATACATTTACAGAGCAGACTTTTTAACAAAATACACATACACTGTCGTGAATGCGGTCAAGTCGAATTTTAATACATTTAAACAAACTTGGTTCCAGTATTGCGGTTCAGTTTTCACTTTATTAGGATATATTTTGGCAAATTCGGTTAATTTTTTTGAAATCGTAAAAATCCGAGCTGTGTAACATCTCTAGTTTTATCATTCGACCAGTAAAATAATGTTTTAATAAAATCATTTGGATTATAAAATTCCGGGCGATAAATGCGCGCCTGATGACTTGCGCGTTTCAATTGCCGGCGAGAACAGTTATCAACTAAATATTCACTGTGGTAACTGAGCAACCACGTTGAAATTATACAAGTTTTCGGATTTTTTCAAAATAGTTGTACTTTATTTCGTATATACGTTCGAACGAGGAGAATGTATGATTTTATGAATACACTATTATTTCCTGTTTTATATATCGAGTTTTCTTAAAAACTCGAATTTCCCTTTGCAGATCTCTGTTTCGAATAATTTCTCGCATTTGTTAAGATTTTTTATACCATTTCTATAGTTCTATTTCGGTTTATTATATTTCCTCTCTGTATGATAATACGAATAATTTGTATTACACGTGGCACCAGTACTATTTTTAGAATACTTAAAATTTCTAATAACTGTTTATAAAAACTTAGTATCCAGTAATGTATTTAAAAATATTCGTACAATTATGAATATTTTTTAAAATATATTACCGATATTAAGTTGAGATATAAACATTAATTTCCAATTTGAAGTACTATTTTGATTGAAAATTTATATTTAAACTAATTCTCGAAAGTTTTGCGTACATTTTTTTAATCTGACGTTTTGTAAACTTAAAAGTCTTCCGCCGTCGCCTTCTTGCAGTATCACATTCGATAGTTGAATAGTCTTTTCGTTTTCCTCTTTCGGTCTGTCCCCGTGTCTTGTTTCAGTTTTTGCTATCAACTTATTTTGCGAGTAAACGGTTCTGTCCTCTAGCTTTATGTTCTTCTTTAATTTTGTCAATTTTTTTTTCTATGTATTTCAAGTGTATATTGGAATTTCTATGCTTTTACTTCTACGTGTTTCATCGTAGAGAGTTTGTTAAGTTTCTGCTCATATCTGAGAGTTGCGAAAACTTTCAAAATCGATTTATTAAACACATTTTCTTGAATTCTATCGTTTTGACAATTATTTTCTTTATAGTGTAATCCGTCGTACTCTTTTCTAAAGTATGCCTTTTAGAAACTGTCTAGTTTTTCCAGTATTCTTAACGTTGAAAATTTCTCTAAATTTATTTCAGAACACTCTGCCACCACTGGTGCGCTTTGTTCTAATCGCGAAAAATTGGTGATAACAAGAGGGGTCTCGTTCAGAACTAATTTAATTTGCATAAAATTTATATTTAAGAAGGTGAATCTTGATCATTCACTGGATAGCGCATGTTGAAGGAGACGAATGTTAAATATACGAGTTCTTTATAAAGAAATCAGTGTGCATACTTGTGACGTTTTTTTTTTTTTTTTTTTTTTTTGTATTTTTTGTAATGATGAAGTGATTTATGCCACTTCCGGCTGTGTACATATTGCGCATATATGTATATAAATCGGTAAGCAGTTGAATATTCGTCCCGTTTGGAGTATTAACTGTCATTATTCCGATGCGAATACGTTAAATAAAATATTCGCCTCGTTGGATTTTCAAAATTTGTGCAGTTTTGGCCGCGGTTAGTGTCGGAAATTTACTTACAATGGTCGTCTAAAATTTTGTCTTCAAAAACTGATGACGTTTCGTATTCAGAAGTGTAGCGTATTCAGCGCGTAATAAAAGTTTCGAACAAACTGGAGGTTCACATGAGTTACCGTGCAAATTAGTTAATATAATACATTATTATAATTGTTACCAAATCGTTCGGAAAAAAATGGTATTTATGAAAATTGTTAACTCTATCCGTTGCAATGATCGAAAGTGACGGTGGTACCCGTTTAAAATTCAGAACGATGACAATACACACTGTTTTCTCGTAAAATGTTTAGAGACACTTCTTTATCGAAGTCACAAATATATTAAATCGTGCTTTATGTGATACGGAGAGGTATTGTTTACGTCGTTATTTTTAAGTTGTCATCTGCAATTTTATCGAATTTAATAGTTTAATTAACAAATAGACTTCAAAGAAGCTCAATGTCGATGCTTTCAACTTCATTTTAATTCTTTACCGTCATGATGGGATATTTATATTTTTTCAAAATATGTGTTATTCGAGCGAATTAAGTTCAGAGGCTTACAATTTGCGTTCATTGTAAATTATAGAACCCTGCGCCTCCCCCCGGTAATCATTATGACGAATTATACAACGGCCATTGTGTAAAATACATTTCATGGTCTAATGATAGCTTATTGGCTAGTATTTTTCGCGCATTGCTATTGAATCGAATTATTTTCTAAATTTTATAGCTGTGGCGTTTTTTAAATTTCGTTTAACATTTTCATTACCTTGTGGAAAATAATTAAATTTTTAATTATTCGTAATTTGGGAATTGCAAAGTTACATTTATTGCGTGTATGCGTGTTTGATTTTTTAAAATTTTTTTATATATGATAACTCGGCCATTTTGGCCTCGCAAGGGGCTGTGCCCCTTGACCCCTCTTGCTTTCATTTCTGTCTCTTTCTCTTCTATACTTTGTATAAAATGATCAAAATTTACAACGTAATTCTTACTGGCATCAACACAAAAAAAAGGTAACATAATCACAAACATCCTATCCTAACATTTAACTTTCATTATATAAAATTAATATATTGTTTCGTTACATTTTTCGTTACATATTTCGTTACATAAAATTGTGACATTTTTTAAATAACAATAACAAAAATCCTATAAAATATAACAAACTTTATATAAAATTGGGACATTCTGCGTTACATAAAATTGGGACATTTTTTCGAATGGGGAGTAGCCTAAGAATTACGTTGTAATTAATATATATATAACAAATATATATTCGGTGTTATTTTTTTTTGGTATATGTGTTAACTGTTTCGTGTCGGTTATGGTTACGGAAACTATATTGATTACCTTTTTTTTTTTCGTGATAATATTTTGTGTTCGGTAATGTGTTGTTCTCATGTATCAGATATCTCACGATGTGTATAAATGAAAGAAATGTACTTTTCTTAATTATTCTGTGCATGCAATAAAATTGATATAAGTATGAAAGAACGGCGATGATATTTTATTATGTTGTAACCAATAGAAGAATAGGTTGTGATCGATTAGTAATAATGGTCAATTTTTCAGGGCTTTGTTCCGGGATTAATCGGTGTCTCCCACGGTGCTTTGCAGTTTATGACTTATGAAGAAATGAAAACATTCTACAACGAATACAGAAAGTCGCCTATCGATGCAAAATTAGTATGTTTTTAGCCTTTTTCTTAATCGCAGTTATTGTACGGATTTTATTTAACTTTTAATATTTTTCTGCAGGTTTTTTTATTTAGAATGGACGAACAGACTTTGCGATTTTTATTTACTCATTTCTAGATTACCCGTGTGAGAAGTCGAACGCAATAATCCTGTTACTTGTTTAGGGAAGATGCCCTGCGGCATAACACAAAACAAAAAGATTTCCCCTACCTTTTGTTTACAACGGACATTGGCAGACACATTAATGTTGATAATTCGAGAAGTATACATATGTAGTGAGTTTTGTATCTTTACCGCTGTCTAAATTAAAACACGGGCGGTAAATGAAATCAGTTCAGAAATAATATTTTGTAACTTCTCGCAAATGCTAAACGTGATTGGATTTAGAAAATGTTTAAGTCAAAAATGAAAAATTAATAGAGGCAGGCGCACTTATAAAAAATTCGTAGTTATTTCGTTTCCGTTCGCGAAATTATTCGCCGTTAATTAGGTGGACGGAAGAAAGCGCTAGTTTCTGAGGTTGCCGTCTAACCGGGAATGAGCCAGCGGTTTTGATGCGATATCGGGAAAAAAGTAAAAATAGCCGAACGATATTTTTGATAAGACGATTTGAAAAAACAAAAAATAAACTTGTTTTTTAACCTATTTCCCCTAACAATAAATTATGAAATCCCTTTTTTTTTTTTTTTTTTTCTTTATAAAATAGGTTGTCGATTAAACATTATCGATAGAGAGTAACAAAAAAAATAACTACATTCTTCCTTTACAAATCGTCTTTAACTTTCCCCCCCCCCCTCCCGCTAGATGACTTTTTCCATAATAATAAGGTCTATTTTTATGTTCGGCAAATTTAAAAATTATATTTCGGCGGCAACTTTGATTGCGTTATTATGATGATACAGACACTATTATTAAATGAAGGATTTGAATATGGAAATATTAGTATATAAATATTTATCATATTATAAATAAGCATATTATTTCTTTTTACCTTTTAGATGAACTTAAATATACTCGGGGGGAATTGCTCGTTTAATAGAATTTTTTAGAAAGTAATACCTTGACCGATCGATTTCTGGGCCTCAAGCAGTACTAAACCGCGTATATCGTTTAAATCGTTAGAGTGTTTCCGAAAGCCAATTGCGCATATAAATATACCAAGAATTACTATTTTAATTAGTACTTCCAGTGATTGAGCTTCGCTCGGATCTATTCTGACATTGTAAACAATCGGTTTATTATAAGTTTCGCAAACAAATACAACAGTAATCGTGTGCACGTGATATGAAATCTATATTTTTGTATTGTACTTTTATTTTATGTTAAAAAGCATTCTCGGCCCGCATAAAGTTATTTTATAGTTCAGTAATATTATTACAAGTTACCATCCGCATAACTGTTAAAAATTAACGTAATTTATATTTAATTTTGCGCAGAACCTACACCTGTGCCTCCTAATCTATTTTCATTTTGTTAAAGTAAGTAAACACATATTTTTTACTTTTTCCAAGATCTAAATAAGCAAATAACTTTTTTTATAAATTCTAATAATCTCTAAAATGAATATCCGGACCACCCCTCTTTTTGAAATGCTCGTTTAGTGAGGGGTTTTTTGTCGAAGATAAAACCTATACCAGTCGATTTCTTCGGGCCCTTAAAAACCAATTTCACCGAAATCATTGATATGAAATGATGCACGCTTGTTTACCTTGGTAAAAAGAATAACACAGGTATAATACGTTTATTTGCCACAATAGATGATAAATTGAAAATAGAGAAAGGTGTAATATCTTAATTGAATCAAAATTGACGATTTACGTAACGTACCAGTTAAAAAATACAAATCATCGTACGTAATAATATTTCTGCCTTACGAATTTTGAATTTTATGTTATTTAACACGAGAATGTTTCAGTATAAAAAAAAAAAAAAAGAATAAGGACAGTGTATGCAAATGTAATTTTCATACCACATGCGGTATTGTTGGTGTATTTTTAAATGTTTGTCGAACTTCATGTAAATTCAGAATAGATCCAGGCAAAGTTCAATCACCGGGAATACTATATACATATTACCCTTGATAACCAAGCTTTATTCGTACCTTTTTTGAACGTACAAATCAATCAAGGTATTAATGAATTTTTCAAACATTGAAAAATGTAGCAGTAGTATATGAGTAATATGGAAGTTGCGTTCACGTACATTGAGCGTTACTTTTTCTCATACTGAAATGTTCTCACCTTACGCAAAATAAAATCAAACTGAAAATCAAACAGTCAGGAATATTAAAATTATTGTCCGTATAGCTCTCTATAGTGCTCAATATATACTACTTTTTAGTAGAGCCTAAATGCAGCGTGTTTACTAAAATGAATACTGTTCACGCCCTTTTAAGAATTGCTCATTTAATTTAATTTTTAAGTATGATGTAGATAAAATCTTACATGACCAATCAGTTTCTGACTCCAAACGCCTCTAATCCGAATATTTCACTAAAAATTAATGGCGTCATTTCCGAAAATTAATTGTATGTGTGGTGTGTAGATGGATACGGGTGTACATATATATATATATATATATATGTGTGTGTGTGTGTGTGTGTGTGTGTGTGTGTGTGAATACTAGCTGTTACCCGCGGTTTCGTTCATATATTAATACCCGTTTACATCTGTATGTAGAATTTGACAAAAAAAAATTTGCTTTATCTAGAATACTCTATTTTACTCCACTGTTTTGGCTCACTTTATTGCTGAAAATCCGCATGGCTCATTTGACTTATAGGAAAAAATGATATAAATTATGCACGAATACCTTCTTTAGGAATTACTGATGAAAACCGGAGCAAAATCGGTTCCGTAATTCCTTGCTCAGTTTCGCTCACTCATTAATATCCGTTTAAATCTTTAAGTTTTCCCCCTTTTTCTTTTCTTTAGGGAATATTATCGATATGATAATTCAAGACAAACTTTTAATACAGTCTACAACAGCAAACTACAGTGATTGGCAAGGGTTTTTTAATTTAAACATAAATAATGTATCCAATAGAGCAACTATTAAAACTCCTGTTGCAGAATTCTTTATTAATTTCTATATAATTTTAATATATATATATATATATATATATATATTATAGAATATTATTCATATACTATATAGTTACTAAATTGTGTATTAAAATATTTAAAATGAAAAGATATTATAAAGAATTATTTATAATGTAACGTTTTTGCGTAATTATTACTTGCGAATATGCAGTAGTTCAATGCTATATCAACATTATAAAGCTGCTTCCTGCAATATTCATCTTCTTTGCTGAAGTACTTAATAGAATCAACTGAGCTTTATTTCTGAAAATCATATTGCTTTCACCACTATCATCATATTTGTTTTCTATTTCTTCCCTGCCATATTCTAGTTGCCTCGCACCATTATACCATTCACTTATTCTAACTGTTCATTTAATTTCACGCATGCTTCCCTGAACTTTAAATGTAAATATTGTTTATTTCTTTATTTTATTTTATTTATTTATTTTCTTTTGGTTTTAAATTAATGTATTTATATAAAGATTCTTTCTCTTTGGGAAACATATTTATTACTGCCCAACAAAAAAATGGTCTTCAAATTCAGCTGAAAATTCTCGGTCATTCTGTAACCTGTGTCGTGATGTAACAAAAAGTTTCGCTCGGCCAGAGGGTACATACACGAACCATTTTAAAAATATATAAAATCGAGAATTGGCCACAAAATAAAACCTCCCAGAGTTACGTAATTATGAGCACATCTCCAACCTCATGTGCCCGTTTTGAAATGGGTCTTCCGATCTCTTCATCAAACATTTTATTAAAATTAATTTATTTCTACAACAGCAAAGGGTCGATTTAAGATTAGAATGGAAATAATGTTTCCGGTAGCAGCTATTAAAAATTCTAATGCAAAATTCTGTTTTTCTGTAAAAATTAATGGAAAACGTTTTATTTTTTAAAATCTCCGCGCTGTGTTCAGCAGGTGGGCTAAGAGCGCAGATTACATATATTTAGATTCTGCTATAAAGTTTTAATGATTTGGGTATGGCAACATGAGAAGAGAATACACAGTGTTCTAACTCGCGTCAGAAATTAACAAAACGTAACGCCGCTCACATTTCTATTATTTATCATTTGTAATCATTTTATTTAAATTTTTACGTTTGATTTATATTTACCGTGGTAATAATTTTATCTAAAAGTAAATATTCTATCCAAATTTTCTTTTTTATTTTATCGAGTGTATTTTACCCATTTTTCATTGATATGAGTAAAAATCCCCAAAGCTCGATTATTTATATGCATTGAATTTTTTTTTTTTTTTTAATGTATACTAAATTCAACATTTATAAGTCAGAAAGTGTTACAAATTATCAACACGTTACTTTTTACCATAGTAAATAAATCTAGTACTTCTTTTTTAATTATTCCTAAAAATATAATTATTAGTTACTATCAGCTAAACGAACGCTGAACGTGTCCCTTTCAAAATTGCTCGTTTGATAAATTTTTCTGCAAAATGAGACATTGACCAACGGTTTCTAGTCTTTAAAACCCCCCTAATTTGTGAATTTCATCAAAATCATTAGAACTGATTCCGACAACCTAGTTACGGGCGCGCGTGTATGCATCTTATGATAAGAGCGAGAACTTATATAGTTATATAAGTGTGTGTGTGTATATATGTATATATATATCAACTCGGCCATTTTGGCCTCGCAAGGGTAGTGCCCCTTGACTCCTCTTGCTTACATTTGTGTCTTTTTTTCTTCTATACTTTTTATAAAATTATCAAAATTTACAACGTAACTCTTAAGCCGGCCCCCATTAGATGTTATAACGAAAAATGTCCCAATTTTATATAATAAAAAAACAATTTCTAATAGGGCCCGGCCTAAGAATTACGTTGCAATTAATATATATATATATATATAACTGGGTTCTCGAAAACGACTTAAACGATTTTAATAAAATTTACGAATTAGACATTTTTGCTGTCTAGAAATAGATTGTTCGAAGTCTTGTCATCAAGAAAATTCTACGAGTCGATCAGTTTTAAGTAGGGAGGCGATCAATGTTCATTGCAGTGATCATCGTATTTTTAGGGTTTTACGGTGGTAAAAAATAACAAACTTATTTTCCTTAGTAACTGAAAACAAATAAAATCATATAATATCTTCGTTTCGCAATGAAATATGTTTATTTACGTTTTACGCAACAGATACACAGGACGTCTTTATAGAGTTATACAATTATAATAATATTCCTGGCTTATGTATTTTTGACTTTTTTTTTATATAGTTTTATGTAACCGAGAATACTTTAACATAAAAACGAATAATATAATGTATAAAAAAATGTAGCTTTCATATTATACGCATATTACTGTTAAATGTTTGACCGTGAAATTTATTAATCCATTGATTGATTTACAAATTCAGAATAAATCCGAGTAAGGCTCTGTTAATGTGTATATTATTGCAGTCCCCTTATATATACATATAGGCAGTTAGTTCTGGAAATGGCTCTAACGATTTTGATAGGAGTTCTCAAGAAATTAGAGTTATAAGGTCTAGAAATTAATTTGTTCGCGTTAGCGATTAAACTTGTATTTTGCCTTAAATAAAAAAAGGAATAATCCGCTTATTTACTATGTTGGATAGAAAATTAAAATATTCCGATGAAATAATATTTGTTCGCGATATTTACATGACGATATTAAATATTACGCAAACTAAAATACACTTCCAAAATTGAAAAATAGGATAATTGTAATTTTCGAATTACATGTGTGTCATTTTTATACTTTTAAATGTTCGTTAACCTATTAAATACTATATACAATTGATCCGCAACTTTGGACTAAATCCGAACAAGGTTTGGTCACCGGGTGCTATGTATGTGTGTATGCATGCTTGTTCGAGTGTTTCGTAATTTCTATCCGTATTATAATATTAAATATTATTTATATGGTGTTTACAAAGTAAAAAGAAAAGGTCGCAATGTATTATCGTCATAAAAAGATGTTTCATACTGAAATCATGTATGTAAAACCAATTTTTCAGATCTAAAATTATTGGCGAATTTCTAATTGTTTATTTATAAACTGAAACGTTGCACTTCTGGCTTAGTTCGGGGCAAGCGTTTCGTTCGGATAATTTTTAACGTTAAAAATCAAATTTATTAACGACCTTCGTTTCGCCGAGTTATCGTTTATTATTATAATAAAAAAGTTTTATTTTGCGTAAAAGGTTTTTTTTTTTTTTTTTTTTTAATAAAGTTAAAAACCCACAAGGCTAGAGTCCCGCCTGAAAATTCCGACAATATTTCGTTATAAATAAAATAAAAATATTTTTTTAAAACAAAAGTATCCGATGTAAATTTAAAGCTCAAGAGACGCTTCGGTATATATGAATAAATAAATAAAAATAAATTTAAAAACAACAGTAAACTAAAAAATAGAAAAAGAAACTATCGCTTAATTAATAAGTACAATTGTGTTGAAAAATTGGTTTATTTAGATTAACGGTCAATATTTATCTTTCCACTCTTATCGTTTTCTCCGATTCGAAATTTTTATTTATTAACCCCTTAAAAAATGATGATTGATCCCAGAATTCTATTGTGTACTGGTAATTTAGCGGAACAGGTCGTTTAACTATAGTATGCATATTATTGTTATAAACAAAGCGTGTTGCACGCATATACTTATTATCTGAATGCCCGATCTCGCCACAGCAATGCAGAGGGAGATATGCACACGTACATTTTCTGAATGTACGACGCTGATATCAATAATATTATGCCATTCTTCATGATGGGCATGGACGTGTATATCATATATATGTACATCCCTTTAAAAATGTATATAATAGTAGTAATAAAGACAGAAAAAAAGAAAAGGGAGCTTTGCATATATCTGTAAAATTGTGTTTTTAATAATTTAAGTTGCTTAGATATTTTTGAACGAACGGTGAATGAGCTTGCGAGAAAAATAACATGAAATTCCACGCGTAACTTGAAGCCAAGTCAAGATCATATGTAATTTGTTGTTACTAGAATTCGCGTCTATTCTAATCATTTGACTTTGGCGTGTTTACGATATTTGTGACATTTTGAATCCTTCGTTATTATTTACTTCACAAATAGAGTTATATCTGTTTCAAAATTTATTTCCGTCGTTTTTCGATTCGCGAAAAGTTAACATATTTGTGTGTCGATCAATTTAAACTAATGCACAGCGAAAGCAACACTTTACATACGCATTACAGTTATAATGCCGTGGGAAATGGCGGTGGAAAATACGCAGATTAACATACATAATAGTATAGTGTTACCGTCGATGTGTGTACACTGCACTGTCTGACTTTATCCTAACGCGATTTTGCGCTGTACATTTAAAAACAAAAAAAAAAAAAAAAAAAAAAAAACTGGTTAATTTTTTGTCTTAATTTACAGCGTCGGGAATGGTACGATTTTGACTTATAGCGTCATCAGTTGGCACCTTTTAATATCGTTTATTTTTACATTTATTGACTTTTTTTTTTTCACGAAATACACATGTACTTTTTGGAAAGTACTGAAAAATTAGCAGAAAATGTTTTCTTTTATATACTTAGGAAAAATAAACTTTTCGATAATTGCACTAAATACGCATTTTATTAAGTTTTTCATTAGATATAAAAATTACCACGTAATATTCAAATTAATTTTCTTAAAGTAATAAAAAACGATAACTTAACCGTCAATCATACGGTGTATGTTTAAGTAATCGTAAGAATACTTCGTGAAATGTTGAATAAATTTAATATAAATGAAGATTATTGCTCGATAAAATCAGAAAGTATGATAAACATTTTTTTTAATGTTTGAAAGATTGTGTATTGAAAATCGGTTGACAAATTTGACTCGCTACTTCTGGTTGATTAGAGACATCTTTCGTATAGTACGTAACAAGAAAAAATTCCTTTAAACTATCGGATACGAATGCTCTATATTTATTAATGAAAAGTTACCGCGATTATCGATAAAAAGAACGATTGCTTATTAGGTTCATGCCTCGCCGGTTTGTAATAACCTCTTAATAAAAAGTAAAAAAAAAAACGAAATCGCGATTAATTTTTAATTAGTTATTATTCCTTGAACGATTTTAATTTATGAATTCGAGTATTGTTCGACAATTCCTATAGCATCGTAGTGTGTCGTGCATTTAAACGTCTTAATTAGAGCAATAAAAAAAAAAAAAAAAAAAATTAACATTTTTTTTTAAAATTGTTGTGCGTAAAGATCTTGCACTCTGAAAAATAAATCGCGCAAGTTTATAATACATTGACTGTATATAACTGTATCCTTTCGTGGCCTGGTATTGTTTATTTTGATCGTAAAAACTTAATTTAAAAATCATATATGTATTATGTTTTTTTAGAAAATTCTACAAATCTAAAAAGGATTTAATTGCTTACTATATTAAAACTTATTATATTCATTGGTGTGTGAGGAAATGATGATTACTTGTAGAGGATTATTTTAAAAACTTCAAGTAATTTGACTATAAATTTAAGTAATGTATCTTTTTTTGGAAAAAAAAAAAGAAAACAGCCCTTTTTATATAACTTTTTTAAATTGTTCGAGTTGTCAAATTTTTAAAATTTATAGGAAGAGAAACTCGCTAGACTACGTTGTTATTTAATTACAGACAATTAGAATTTTAAGGCGCCGAAAATTTCAGTTTACAATAAAAAAATAATTTCCTCTTTTTTTCATAGCAATAATACTTGTGTTATACGCTTTGTTTTTTTTTTTTTTCTTTTTTAAGTATTTATTAAAATCAGGTACAGTGTCAGACACGGTAATGTTACATAGATTTAAATAATCTGCTTATTCGTCGTTAATCCGATATTAAAATGAAATATTATAATTTTTTAATGCTCGAGATTATTAACTTTCCATTATAAAACTTTCGTGAAATATTTTTTGGACTAATAATTTTTCGCCGATTAGACAGTATCATTTATAATCATAGCTATATAATATTTCTTAATAACTTCAAAAGTACAAACATCGATTTCTCTTTTTAAAAAACATGAAAAAGTGTACACACGATGGTGTCACTACTAAATGTAAAACCAGAATAAAAGTGAGCAAAAAATTATACAAATGGTCAATTTTTTCCCGTTTTTGAAGAAATTTGTAATTTTCTTTTATGAATAAAGGGGAGTAGTATTTTTCGAATGTTTTTTTTCTAATGACATTCTTGCATCGTATTCCGTCAATGTTCAATTTACAGCAAGAATTTAAACCATGTTTAACAACATGGCAATGTCTAATATGTAATTCCATTTGTGCCTGCAAACATTACGTAAGAAAAAAATCGAGGAAGAATTTTGTTTATTATTAAATTTATCTGTAAATATTTTTTTGAAGTTAAATTTCATGCTGCCGCATCGTGTTGTTATAAGCGATAATTATTCGCCCGGTATGGCAAAAACCCGGTTTTGTTAAATTAACATACAGTTTCGTAGTGTTGTTCGTCTTTATTTTCGCTGTATAGCACGCTTTTAGAATGGTCGCCGTGTCGAGCATTCATTTATACACGTCTCTCGAAACTTACTAGCGGCATATTTACGGATGCGATATAATCTGATTTTGTTGCGTCTCTTCTCGTTACAGAGTACAGTGGAGTATATATCATTTGCCGCGGTATCGAAACTGATAGCGGCCGTGATGACATATCCGTACCAAGTAATCCGGGCCAGATTGCAAGATCAACATTTGAAGTACGATGGAACAGTGGACTGTATTATGCAGACTTGGAGGTACGAAGGTAGTCGGGGATTTTATAAAGGTCTTACTCCTTACCTGCTTCACGTATTACCGAATATTTGCTTAGTACTTGTTATTTACGAGAAATTCACCACTAATTAATAAACTTGAAATATCACCACCCCGGCGGCGATGCCTGTTCCACTACTATGTGTATTGTCGGTGAATCGAATAAACAAGATGAAGCAGGTGAGGCAGCATTACCGCAATTCCTCCTACTTAATGAAAAAATATTTACCGATTACAATAATAATAATGAATAATGAATAATGAATAATGAATAATAATAATGAATAATAATAATAATAATAATAATAATAATAGACGACGACGACGACGACGACGACGACCGTTTCTGTCTCTAAGCATGTATGTATATGTTCGCGTTTAAATTAACCGTTGTAATGGAACAGTGTGAAGCGTACGCGCACTGTTGATAAATGTTAAATCTGAATCTCGTCATTTAATAATAATAAAGCTGGTTTTCCGGTTTTTTCTCGTTAATATTCGCGTTTCTTTTTTCCCTTATATCCTTTTCATTTTTGTTTCATTTACGACGATAAAATAAGGGGAAAGATTATTTTTTCAACTAGTAGAGTTCCATTATGATTATAATTAAAAGTTACGAAAACACGAGAGAAAATGTATAAAAATCTGCTGCGTACGCATATGATATTCATTTTATATTTTTAATATTGTTAGTTTTAAAGTTTTAAAAACTGCTTTCTTTAAAATGTGATATCCTATTACTAAGTGTTGTCATCCTATATTTTATTTCTACTTTGTATTTTACGTATATATTTGTCATTTATCGTTTCTCTACTATTCGTTTTCCTTCTAAAAGAGACGCTCTAAAAAGTGTTGGCTATTTTTAATAAAAACGCGCTCTCTGTGTTGCTATTACACGGATAATTAAAAATACACATTTGTAACAGAACGGTAGCGGCGACGTGACCACAAAGAACAGCGATCTAAATTATTGGCGCATTTCTCGATAATATTTTTAATGTCCGTTTTTACCTTGTTTCATTTTCGATATAAAAAAAAAAAATTTCCGGCCGAAGCTTTTCCTACTTTTTTTCTTTTTTGATTTTTTAAATTTAAGAACAGTTTTATAACGGTACCATAATAATTAATAATACGTATTAACAACACGCGTGCAATTGTTTAAAAGAAGAAAAAAAAACATTTTAAAATGTATTCCGAAATAGTTGTTTGTTTGTTTGTTATTAAATCTTATATGAAGCCACCGAGAGAGAGTGCCTTTCAATGTACATGTAATAAAAATATGAACGTCTTTCAAACTTTTAACCGATTGTACTTTTGTATTTATCAATATCTCACAGTATATACATAATAGTGTAAAATAAAAATACCGCCAACGAGTTTCGTGTTTTTTGAACCGGTTTTTGTACGTTTTTTTTTTTTTTTTAAATTGGATATTCCGAATTTGGAAGTTTCCGATAATGACGTGTTTGGTTATTATTATTCGCTAAATATAGTTATGCAAAAGGAGAAAAAGAAAAACCCGATGGAATTTTCGAACGGTATGTAACGGTCTAGTATAATTTATTGATTTTGAACGTGAGTGTGTGTGTGTGTGTGTGTGGAAATTGGCAGAACCTTCCTATAGAGAAATTGAGGTAGAAAAAGGCTTGACACGAAAGTATTATCTAGTGAAACTATAGAAAGAAAAAATCTGGAAATCTAGCATGTTCAAAAATAGAGGAAAGCGACAAAGTGAAGTCGACGAAAATGAATGAGTAAAAGTAAAAATGAAAAATATTTACCTACTGTGATATAGTTCGATGCTTTTCATTTTCAACATTCACGTTTTCTTCGTTTTTCTAGGCTGCCTGTAAACACGGCTTAGTAGTGCACTGTTTCACTGTGCAGAATCGTTTGAATTATTCACGACTTTATTTCTAAAATTTATCGATATCATCACATTGCTGAAGAATAAGTATTCACATTTTCGATTTTGTTCAGCCCTGAGGCTATATGTTAAAAGACATTCATTTAAAAAGAAGTTTTAGAGCAATTTTGAAAAGGAACGATGTAGAAATTAACGATCGTCCGGAGGAATAACTCCCGTATATAAAAGAACTGCGTTTATCCTTCTGAAGTATAGCGGGGTAGTGTAATACCTCTCTGATCTTGTGGAAAGCAAGTTAATCTATGCGCGAATTCCGCTCCGCCAGGTCTCTTAGGGAAGTTTTTAATTACATAGTAGAGCTTCACCGACAACCGTAAAAAGTTATTCAACAAGGGGTGGGGTGAAATGGGAAATATTAAAGCCATTTCGTAACGAAGACCAGATAAAAAAGTAATAGCTTCTGCGGGACTATTCCAAAGCGATGGAATATTGTCAACGTGTCGTTTATGTAAAAAACGCACCGATTGAATGCGTAAAAGTCTGTCTACCGTGCTTCCTGATATTTTTTGAAAATTAGTACGAAATCGGTTTTACTTTCATTGCCAGATATAGATAAATCTACGTGTAAATTTTTTTTTAGGCTAGATTGATTATGCTTATTTCTGGTTTGTATGGAATTTTCATTTACCGATGTGTGACTATTTAGTATTAAATTGTGTATAGAAATGATAAACTTGAATTTAATGTTGTTCGAATTTCTCGTTTGCTCTGACGTTTGTCGAATTGTTTTCCGGTCATTATTAATTTACAACGCTTTAGCTTGCCGAAGCATTTAAGGAAAACGTGTCACAGAGTTGAGTTCGGTAAAGTAGAAAATCGGCCGGTAAGTTCAATCATTGAGCATGACGATCGCGAATCTCAGTTAAGGTGGAAAATACAATTAGACGGTTCGAAAAATCTTTAAAGATGGAAAGTTTTCCGTAGAATATACATACACTCCCGAGAAAGTTTCATTTTAAAATTCGAGCTCTTTCTATGGATTTTCGTCGTTTTTCGAAGACGCTCAGTATCACACGGTGGTGAAAACTTAAAACGCATTTTTCGCAGAACTGTGTTTTTGAAATTGACGGAAATTGTAGCAAAAAAAAAAAAAAAAATAGACGATTTGGCTGAAACTTACAGGATTTTTTCTTAGTGATATTAGCTTCTATCTAAACCTAAAAAATTTTGAATTTTTTCTAAAAACAATTGATATTTATTGCATTAACGATTATTTTTTTTTAAAACTATCAGTTGTTGATTATTTTTTTTCTTCACTTTTTATAAGTTAAAAACGATAAAGTATAAGTATAATTAACATACCTTTTTGTGCTGGTTCAGATCAAAACTAACTATGGCGTCCAGGAGTCCCTCCAATTATTTGCGAAGTTCTCTTTGCGCTAATGTATAGCCTTCATTTTGCCTTTAAAAAAAAAAAAAAAAAAAGAAATAGTAAAAGAATAATTTAAATTAAAAAAGTTGTAAGTTGGTAAAGTTGGAGGTAAAAAAGATGGTGTCCTCGTTGTCACGATTACAGTCCTCTTGAAAACGGTTTTTCTAATTAGTTCTAATTCGTTATAGTTGTTACCTCAGAGAAAACGGATTTTTTTTTCTTCGTAAAATGATGGCAAAAAAAATACATTTTTCAACCTTTTTTTTTTCTAATTTTTACTTCTTTTTTTTTAAAATAGTAAAAAAAAAAAAAAAAAGAAGTAGTATTTTGATACAAAAGTTACAGGAGCGACAGAAAGTTTATATATTGAAGTTCGGTACAAAATTTGAATTAAATCGGTTAAATAGAACTTGAGATAGATACCATGTCAACCATGTTGAAAAAAGTGGTTTTGAGAAAACCGCCTTTTAAAATTTTGAGAAAGTTTCAGGCAGCCGTAGGTATATTACACTTACATTCTATTAATTAGAGATTCCACAGAGTGTGACTTCTTCCACTTCAAAATCGGTATTTTCAGAATCTTGTTCTGGTTTACGAGCAGTTCCAGCTTCCTTAAAGAAGCATCAGAAAGTCGTTACTAGAAGCGGTCAATTCGTTTAATAAGCTTCGGGACCAAAGTAATTTCTACGACATTGATTATTTTTAAAATTGGTAAAAAGCCTTCATTGAGAATGCAAACAGCTATAACATTTGCAATTTTATTTGCTCGTGTTGTTCCAGCATGTATATCTGATTCTTCCCTCGGCTTGATGTTATTTGACACACAGTACGGATGCGCTCGGGCGCATGTTACTAGCCCTTTTGACTACCTACCACTGAAACACCAATGCAGTCTCTACCCGATGCGATTGTTCTTACGAAGGTGGACGAAGATTTTTGCTTTTGGCCGAGTAAGCATCCATAGCAAATTAGAACGATGTCTGGGAGATCGTGAATTAATGAAATATCAGGGAATATTGTCTAGCTCGAACTCTGCCAAAAGATAACGCTATAAGTACCGAATCCGTCTCACATTTTACACACAAAAATTAAAATCAATATTTAAAATGATTTATTTTCAAATTGTCAGCAGCGTACGTATGCCTACGTTTCTTGAAGATTAAAGCTCAAAGGGTTTTCTTCAAAAAAATACATTACTACGACCTTCGGTTAATCGATTTTTTTTAAGTGTTTAGATTATACTTGTATTCATACATTTATCTAGTGTTATAATACCAAAAGTGATCAGCTCCTGCATGACGGGCTTAGTTGTTGCGCCACTAAAATAGCTATAACTCCGTAAATTATTAGAATTTTAACATTTTCTCTCGAGGGTGTATTTTTAACGGTCTAAAACTTTAGGAATAAGCAAAAAAATAAAAATTGATTTTTTCAAAATTCTAGACCAGAATTCTCTTAACGCAAATTTAATATTGATTTGCGATGCGGACCCCTTTTAACCATTATTTTCACGCGGTTCCTGCTCCCCAATATAATAGGGTAGGTAAAATTTAGTTTTCTAAAAATAAATTTTAAAAGGTACAGCGAAAGTCGTCTTTCACCTTATTAATCAAATATCTGTTTAATTTGGGAGGTGAAGAAAAATAGGTAAATGTATACTCTTTTATAATACATATTTGTTGGTTTCGTATGAATGGGAAATTTATGGGAACAATGAAATTTATTTTTCCGCTGGTTCTTCGAAATCTTTTGTAAGAACATCACGGAAGTTAAGAAACTCTTGAAAACAAATGAGTAATGTTAAAAAAAAAAAAAAAAAAAAATGTTGTAATTTATACTCTATACATTGTAATTTATCTCCCTGGCTCGAGTTGATGCCTCATTTCGCGTTTTCTTTTAAAAAATCCCATCGTCTAATCTCCTTCCGTTGTGCAAAAGTTTTCGTCTCAGACTTTGCTATCGGATGTATTAATTTTTCCTCTTTCTCTAATAATTATTAATTTCATCTGTCTGTTCATCCTAGTGTCTTTCTGTTAACCCATAGGTATTCTCTGTTTCTTTTACTTCGTCGGTCTGTTGTTATTTCCGTTATTCATCTGCGTTCTTAAGCCATAGTCTATTATCTTCCTCTCGCTTTTGTTTTTCGTTGGTTTCTTCTCCATATTGTCCTCTCCGCTTAAATGAAGAGCATGTTTTCAATGCTGATTATGTGCTTATTAAAAATTCATCTCTTTCTGCTGAGTGTTCTGCTTTCTACTTCAGTTTGCTGCGATTTACTTTTCCTACTCCATATTGCGCCTCTTATATCCTATCTTTTCACTATCCACATATTGCTCCCCTATTGTTTGTTCCTTTCCCCTAACAACATTTCATATCGTATGAAGATATAATTGACTCCTTCCAATTCTAATTGTTTCTGGGTAAAGGCCCCGCGGTTGACGAGCCCAAAAAGTTTTAAAAAAAAGTTTGTTTTTAATGTTTCATTTTTTTTTTTTTTTTTTTTTTTTTATAGCTCGGCGCGAAAACAATTTCTACGAATAAACCAGACTAGCAGAATAGTGTGTATATATATGTAAGCAAATTGAATCCTAAAGCGTAATGAAATACAACTAAAAGGTATTACACGTTAGCAATAAAGTTCAAGTAAACATGACTGCAATGATGTTACATAGCCCGCGTATGTCGAAGAAGAAAAAAGAATAGGAAATAACACTGACCATGTCACTTTCTAAGTGTAGTAAGTGCAGTAGAACAAACAGAATGGTAATTGAACGTTTACAATAGAGTTCGAACACACATGACCGCAATGATGTGTGACATAGCCCACGAATGCCGAAAAAGAGATAGAATAGAAAATTAACACTGGCCACATCACATCCTAAGTGCAGTAGGCATTGAAGTGAAACTGGATAGCAGAAAATTAAGGACATGAGGTTTCCATCGAGTAACTAGCAAGATAGCAGCAAGACTTTCGAAGAAGCAAGCTCTTAGATATAATACATGAGAACTCAGAAACCGGCCCTTCAATACTAAATAGTAATGCCGTTATTAATAATAAATTTGAACAAAACCACTACAATAGCATCGATATAAAATAATAGGTAAGAAACATTATATGGGGGGAAACATCTCAGGGAGATTAACATATTAAAGAAGCGACCTCTGGCATGCTCGTATTCGTTACAATTAAATAATAAATGATTAATACCCCCATCAGTATTGAAAAACTGATTAAAATTGACACCTACTAAGGCATGTTCCATACGCAGGCGACAAACGGGAAAAATAATCTTTGAACCAAAAGCGTGGTCGATTAAATAGTTCAGCTACATAGAGTTATTATCTCTTTTAATTTTAAAATATAAATCTGAAGATGGAGTAAAAGGGGACGGTAAGCCATCGAGGGCAGCCGCGTTAACAACAAGATCTACTCATTCAATTTCATACCACAGTGGCTCGGCACCCAGCAAAACTTTGTAACACCGCCTTTCAAGGTTATTACTAAGGTACTTCATTTTGATCTTGTAAATAAATGGGTGACATCTGAAATTAACGTTACTAAACTTCAAGGCAGTAAGGCCACTTCGAGACTGTCAGTGGTAATTGTTACGTTCATTTTTTTACCAGTAATATCAGCTTGGAGTATAAAATCGAGGGATTTTTTCATAGCAAACAATTCTGCCGCATGTACTGAGGCTTCCGGGGCGGTAGCTTGAATTTTTGTATCAGGTTAGAGCCAAAAATAAAAGCTGAACCAATTGAACCATTTGTTGATAGCACCTTAGAACCATCTTTGTAAATACAAATAAGTCAGGATAGTGTTTACTAACCGTTTCTTTGTAATAATCAATATTTATTCATTTTAGTTGAATTCCCTTATCAAATCTGAAGGTGTCCGTATCAATATCTAAAGAAAGTAGGTTCAGTTCATAAGGTAGATCAAATGACAGGAATGAGGGGGATCAGAGCTGGACTATAATTATAATATTGTAGAATTCTTCTAGGCAGCAGTGGCATTTTAGAAAAACCTCCGGTTGTTGTTAATTTCCAAGAGAGCTGTCGATAGCGAGGGCAACTGATAATTACAAATTTTAATTAAGAACCTGTCAGTTAAGATATTTCTTCTTACGGAAAGAGGAGAGGTGTTTGTCTCGGCTTGAAGACCTGTCACTAGGAAAGATCGGATGTTAATGTTTCAATTTGTTCATTGTATTTTGTTGTTTACTGATGTAACATACGTCGGTGCATTCGGAGCGTCCGCCAATGTAAATTCCGGGACCGTTCGTTGGTTTTAACGTTTTACATTTGTTTTTGTTTTTTTGTAAAGGGGGATTATACATCTAAACATCCACCACTTTTATCATTTTGCTTTTGTTTATCGTTTATCCTGTTATAACTTTGAGATGATATTTTTCTACCGATATTTGTACGCTGTTTTTTTTTTTTTTGTTTTTTTTTCATCGCGGCATTTCTATCATTCCTTTCCTGTTTTTCCTTCTTTTTAGGAACTTTCGAGTTAAATTCTGATCGAACTAAATGAAAATTATTTCCATTACTAAAAAATACCATAAATTTAACTAACCGGTTTCATCGAATTTAACAATTATTGGTATAATTTTTACCATTTCCGCCATTTTCTGTTGTTACACGATATTTCATTTTTTCGTTTAGCTATTTAATTATTCCTTTTTTCTACCGTTACTCAGAGATGTTTCCCCCAATTTATTTTACCGAATTTTTCACGATTTTGGTTCATTTAATTACTACAACAACTAACAGTTCTTTTGAAATCAGTGAAATCTAATTGAATTCAAATTAATCGTAATAATTAAAAAGACTGATGTAACGAAAAATAAACTGCTGAAACTTATAAATCTTTATCGTTAATTTACAGCTAATTTCGGAAGTTGCGTTAAGGCACACACACACACACACACACACAAAAACATATATATTTATCTTCATTCAAGAGAGGGTAGATAAATGCATATCGTGATATATATATATATATATAATAAATACTTCGTTCTTACCCCCCTGGGGGGAATAAGAAATTCTCTAACGTTTTCGAGTTTTTTAAATATAATTTTTTCGCGTTGTGAAAATTGTAATAGAAATCCACATACAAACCGCTATATACAATATATTTAGGTTCTGAAATACTTTTTGAATATTTGTAATAAATTTTTACCTTTAAATTTCGAAAGGACAAAATTTAAATAGCGATTTTAGTTAATGTGATAGTCCCGAAAATAAAAACATAAATAATGGTGAGGAAGCGGAAAAGAAAGTTACTATAAAGAGTAAGAACATGGAAGTTATAGAAATAGACACGGTCATCGTAATCAATCAGTAATAACAACAGGTTGCAACGAAACAATGGCCGGACCATAATGTTAGCGGCACAAATTAACAGATGAGAACGTAACCGGTAATTTTTCTTTCTTTTACCTGTCCCAGCTGCACCTTTCGGCATTTTAACACTATTTCTTTTATATGTTTATTTTAGCTGTTTTAAGAAAACTGTATAATAAATGTTTATATTCAATAGACATCGGCTGATAAAGTATGCGCATCAGTGTTAACGGTTATGGAATCTAAGATTTGTTCTACAAGCATTTTTCTTTCATTGCCTCATATTCAGGGCACTTCCATAATGCTCGAATGTTCCTTGTACTGTACACTGCTCATTGTTATCAATAATTCCTGACCCATTTATAAATGATGTGCAGCCCGGTGATGGCCCATCCTGATTCTACCGATCATCATATAATAGTCTCTTTCTCTACGCATTTATCAAACTACTCTAGGTTGTCTTTCTGCACACGCTGCAAAAAGATAATACATTTTCCTTTTCTAGGTTGGCTGATTTCCTTGTGCATTATTTCTCATTTTTTTTATATATTCCTCCCAATTTAACTTAATTCGTTGCTTACCAGCCCTTCGTGATCTTGTTAGCTCATCTATTTACTCCCGTATATGCTAATATGACGCGGAATCCACTTAAATTTTATTATAACATCCTGTAATTGTAATCTGTTTACTAATCTAATTATGCACTTTGAATTATCCATCCACTTCAGATTCATTTTTAACCCAGTTTAGTCAGTACACTTAGTGTTTTTAATGAAATAAAAACTCTGTTGCTTTTTTCAGTTTTTTAAAATACTCCAGAGTCATGCCAATCGCATATAACTCCACCATATTATAGAGGATACCGTATATGGAAGTTAACATATATCCTCCTACTATTTTACTTTCATGATAGAAGGCCGAGGTATATCTTCCAGTTCACCCGCCCAAGGAGCCACCAGTGAATACTGTTTCATAATTTCTGTATTTATTTTTTTATCTCTCCTTAAATTTTGATTATTAACCACGCTGCCATTAGTTGGTCGAAGGCTTTTTCCATCTCAATATTTAGGGATGTCCTTATTTCATTCCGGTTTTGTTCTTTTGCATTAGCTACTGATTTTAGCTGTGAACGAAGAACGATAGCAATCGCATTTCTATTCTCCCAGTGTCTGTTGCGCGTAATATTACAGAGGCATGCCATATCGTTTGATTAATTGGGTGGTATCTGTGTTCTTTAATTTTTATAAAGAATTTTTTGAAATATATTTTATTCTCAATTCTACTGGTGACTCGACCGTTTCCGCTAATACACAATGTGTTGTTGTGAACGTTATTGGTCCAATTTCAGACTCTCAGCGGTTTCCATTTTTTTTTTTAAAACTACTTTTAGACGATCCGTACTATAGCAGGAAGTATAGTGGCACGTTTCAAGTGTGTCGACGTGTCATAAAAAGACGGCGTCAATGCACATGGAGTTGCGTGATGTGGAAATGGTTAGTTCATTCTTCAGTTCGAGTCCGAATTCTGCGCGCATAATTTCCATGAATATGGTACCGTGCGACCCTCGTAAATCCAAGTTAAAATCACCACCGAAGACTTCGACGATTTCAGCGCTTTGTACGGAATCTCATTAAACTGATCGACCTCTACGATGCAGAAGAAGAGGCGTATAGCCTGAGGAAACTCACGGTCGACGAATTCACCATCCACGAAGCGGGTCTCGATCATTGCTTTCTCCTCTGGAAGTAAGGGCTAACCATCTCACCAGTCTTAGTGCAGATGTGAAGGCGACATTACCTTGCCGCATCACTTGCACGAGCGGGTGGTAATGTAGCGGCTGCCAGATAATTTCACGGCAAAACTTTTTACTCGATGACTTGTAAATCTGTGTCTGGCAAACGGACAGTAATTAACGGAGGTCACTGGTGAACACTATGTCTATACCCGCGAATAGACGTCCGGAGAGCGAATCCGATCATACTACACTCGTCGACGAAAACAATGTGAACATTTTCGAACGCTGTGCAAAACGCTTTCAGTGCTTCCACTTGGAGGCTCGTCATCTTTTACGAGCTCCCGATACAAAAGACAACATGTACAATGGATCCGATATATGTATAAATAATACTTTTTTGTGTTTTCATGGGAACATTTTATGGTAAAATTTCGTTAGACACTTCTTGTGACATTTCATGAGACGGCCAATTTTTTGGAATGACCCCCAGCCATAAGACATATTCATGGCAAAAAGTATTATTTTGCGAATAATGACACAGCCAACTGAAACTAAATTGTTCTATAAGAACTAATATCTGCAATCTAGTAGGTTTCATAACGAGGTCCGAAGGATCAAGAGTTTTATGTATTTATACTTGTATGTACGCCCGATTTGTTTTTCAAATAGGGGAAAAAACCTACTATTTCTTTCGCATTGTTAGCAAATGCTTGGAGATGAAAAATCACGGCAGGTTCCCTATTTCTTCTCCGTGTGTGTCACTTACTTGTAATAGTTTTTATAAATTTTAATCTTGTTTAATGAATTTTGAATAAGCAATTAAAAAAGCCTATTCGTTTCAAATTACAGTAGAAATAATCGCATCGTTCCATAAAAAATCGGAAATGTACTATTAATAAATAATTTTACGAAAACAAACTTTATTCCTTTTTGGATGAGAGTTATAATACTTTGTTTATGGTAGTAATAAATCGTGAATGAAGTCTGCGGATTTTATTTATTAATGACTCGCGGGCGGTTAAATTTTCCTTCTGTGTGCACGTTGTGTGTGATGTATAAGTGAGATTTTTACTTAAGTGTACGAAGTTTTAGTGGCATAACAACAACTGCAACTTTTCTAATTGTTTTAAACTAGCGTACCCAGTAATACTAACACAGATGTATGTGTATGTCAGTTTTAAGAGGGTGTAAACGGTAAAAAAATGCAAAAATTCGTTTAAAATCGATGGGTTGTCCGTGTTTAATGCGTTTCATTGAACACGACTCTGCTGATTGTGTTTATAAAAAATTTTTGGTGTTTTTTTTTTCTATTATTTTTTTTTTCAGACAACATTTGAAACGATTTGTGCAACGACATGCAGTTCGCTCCTTCGTTATCTCGTGTTTTTTTTTAAAGTGAGGACAGAAAGAATTGTCAACTTTTACTTAAATATAGATAAGTCCATAATCTGTTTTTGTTAAAATTTATATATATATATATATAAAATTAATTCCTTAATAACAAACAATAAATAAGTTTAAATTAATTTACTTTAATAAATTAAAATAAATACCTCAATTTAAAAAAACGTTTTCGGGAATAGACTACCATCAGCTGACAATACAAACTATGTTCAATTAAAACTGTATTTTTATTTCTAATTGAGGGTATTCTGTATTGTTAGTTGTTGATGACCTATGCCCGAAGACGTTTCTTTAAATTGAAGTATTTATTTTATTTTATTAAAGTAAATTATTTTATATTTATAACTTTTAATTATTTCTCTTCCTCTCTCATCTTCAGGGTATTGTGTTGTAAAATTTTGCTCTTCGTTAAATATATTTGAACACGTTGAAATCGGTTAAATTCTGTTGTATTGGGGGAAATTATAATCAAGAAACACTTTTTAAAATATCATTTAAAAAAAAAAAGAGAAGTACACCAAATATTTTTATTAAATATCTTTTGAGCAGTGTTTAATAAATCTTTTCATTCTACCGAGTTGAACTTTAACTAAAGTATGTCGCGGTAAATTTGTTTACTGGTGTAATTGTTTTTTTCCGCGCTGATTAAGTCGGACTACACGCGACATTAAGTAGAATACCGCCTGTATTACAAAAATTGGGACTTCCTATAATTTTACCTCTTCGGAACTATTTGTAAATTATACGGTTAGAATTTTGACCTGTGTGAGCAATACTCTTACGGTCACTTGAGGAAAAAACATATTTAATATTTCAGAGTAACAGGGAGCATTAAAACTATCGTATATCGAAAGAAGTGTTAAATAAAGTTTTTCCTGGAACGTATAGGTGTATTGTGATGGAGCGTTACTGGAAAATAATGAATCCATCGATTCAATTATCACATCAACATATAATAATGTCAACGATTAAACAAGTGCGTTCTAAATTTTATCACAAATTATGGAAAATAACAGTTATTCATCGGTGAAGTTTGGGAATTTACATAAAGCAATCATAAATGCACCCAGTAAGAAAAGAAAAATCAAAATACGAGGGGCGTTTCAAAAGTCTCCGCCACGACTCTGCGGAGAAGTCCCTAATTGAGCTGCAAAAAAAATTAACTCACCATTCGATTCGTCATGAAATTCTCTTTAATTCTCGATATAATCCTCATTATTATTTAAACATTTGTCGTAACGATAAACAAGTTTTTCTATGCCGAGCTGGTACTGTTGCGCGTTTAACTTTTGTAACTATGTTGTCACACTGTTCTTAAGTTCGTCATTATTATTGAATCGCTTATGTACCCAAAAACCGTTTCAACAAGGGGAAAAGATGAAAATCAGACGGTGCAAGGTCTGGAGTGTTTGCTGGTTGTTCGAAGACTAACCATTTCAATTTTTTGATGTGCCAGAGCGTTACACGAGAGCAATGAGGCCGTGCGTTATCGTGAATCAAGATTGTTTTTTTCCCAAAGGGCCCCAGTCGCTTGTTTTTTATGGCTTTTTTTCAAATTATCCAATGCTTGGCAGTAACTGTCGAAGTTTACGGTGGTACCTCGAGGCATAAATTCGATAAAAAGAGCCCTGTAGCAGTTCAAAAAGACAATGGCGCCATAACCTTTTTCGCAGACTTCTCTGCCTTGCAATTTTTTGGACGTGGCGAATTTACCCGTTTCCACACCGTCTTATCGATTTTCTTAGTTGGAGTGCTATAGTGTACCCATGCCTCATCGCCGGTGACCACTCTGAAAAAAATGTACGGGTCATCGTGGTACTGGGTAAGGAATGAAAGAGCAGCACCCATACGGTTCACGCGGTGTTCTTCACTGACGAGTCGAGGGACCCATCTGGCACAAATCTTTCGAAACCCGGCTTCCACTAGCACCCGAGAGATAGAGGCACATGAAACGTTGATGAGAAATCGCTCCGCAACAGCAGTTTCATTTCCGAAATTTTGTAGCGACGATCATATTTAAATAACTCGAGAATAGCAGATGTCGTCTCTTCATTCACTGTATCGCTCGGACGGCCGGCTTGCGCCTCAATGTGTAAGTTCGTTCTACCAGTTTTAAAGTGCTGAATCTATTCACGAACGGATCTGTTCGACATTGCATTATCATCATACGTATTTTTCAACTCATCGTGTATTTTTTTACCCGAAAAATTTTTCATAACAAGGTAACAAATAGAACTGCACGTTGTTCGCAAAAGCCGGACGCACACTGTAGTGGTAGCTCCATAGTTACCTTGAAATTTTTATCAGTTACTCGCACAACCGTCTCAAATGTAACGTTGTATTGTTCATCTCGCCAGTGTTACCACGGGCTGAGATCTGAAAGCGTGGCGGAAACTTTTGGAACGATCCTCGTATGTAGTAAAACCTGGCGAAATATGTACAAAAATTTTTCCATGAAGAATTTCGACAATAAATAATGTATATTGGTGGGTTGAGGGGGGAAGTTAAATTATTTCTTTTTTAACATCGTGCGATTTTTTCTTCAAATTAAATAAATTCACAATAAAGATACGTTTATAAATATGAATTGAGAAATAATTTCATTTTTCGAAAAGAACTTTTTTTTTAGATTTCTGCATTTCGGTCGAATGAAAAGGTAATGTGCTCTTTTTATGTCACTTGGTACAAAAGGTAAATTTCTTACTTCGCATAATATATATATATATATATATAGGGAATTTCATCCACATCTGATCCTTTGAGATTTTCGAATTCACATACATGAAGTTCCATACAACAGCTAATAAACATTTTGAACTAAGCCAAATTTGACTCCTATAATTTCTACGTAAGAGTAACGTTAACATCTTTGTAAACTTCGTATTTTTAGAGTTCAGAATATTCACGGTACCTTTATAAAGAAACAAAAAGAAACGGAGTGTATATTGATGTTTTTATTTAATAACGGGACATTGTTATTAGTGCATTAATTAGACACGGGAAAGTCTCCAAAGTCAGTGTTAATTTTAAAAATTGTGCAATTTTTATCATTTGTGAAAGAGTAAATTTTCTTTATTTATAAGTAAAAGTAAAAGAATAATAATATTGGTACATCTACAATTGCTCATTTGGCTTAATCGATTTTGTATATGTATGTGTGTGTGTACCGCAATTAAAACTCATCGGTCCTTGTTAGAATCTTTTTCAACTAAAATTGACATTTCTTTTTTTCTCTCCGTTAATATTGTTTTTTGTGCAACAGCTTTTCAGAAAATCCCAAAATGTATTTTCGCGGTACATAAATCATTACTCAATTTGTATCTTTTAATGAACTAAAGAAAAAGAACAACGATGATTTTTAATTGTACAGTATTCAGTATTTTGAGCATCCCGTTCTTTTGATGGATGGTACAATTTTTCGAAATATATGTCGACAAATTAATGGATACCGAATGCGCTTAATGAGTTTTGGTCCCAACGAACAAAGAATCTGTGTTGAAAAAAGCGGTTTATTTAAGTAGGAAAATAAAATATCTAAAATCGAGCGAAATATGTTCTTTGGTGATTGGGAGTAGCAATTAATTAATGAAAAGCTGCTGTTTAACGATAGGTCTTTACGAAAATATTTGGTGATGTGCCGCATATTGCAAGGTAGTGAAATAATACTTTTCCTTTTTCCAATTCTTTCATTGCAGTTTTCATTATGCACAATTTAAAAAAAGAAAGAGAAAAAATAGCTTTACAACATTACATTATCCCCTATAATTAAAATGCAAATACTATCAAAAAGACGCGTAATTATTTTTAAAAAAGTAGATAAAGAGAACTTCCATCTTACGAAAAAATTGTATATTTAACATAATTTAAACAATTCAAAAAAAATATATATATATATATATATATATTTAATGCGTATGTTATGTCCATTAATTTATATGGATTATAACAAGTAAACTGAAAAACCACCGTTGAAATTTTAAATGAAAACAAAAGTAGTTGAAATATAATAACAAAACAGCCTATGTTGAATTTTGAAATTATTGGCGATTTGGTTACGAGATGTTAATATTTCTGCTATAGGCAAAAAGCAGTACGAATTATTTGCAAAATGCAAATCTTAGTCGTGATTAACATGTGTCTTTTATATGTATCACATTATGCACAGTGCCGTATGATTGGTAGAAATTAAATATTATAAAAGTCCCAGCAGTGTCTGAATATGTAGGGAAAATTTTAATATGAAGTTATACTTTAATCGTAGTGAAGGAGACTTTAAAAAATAGTTAACAGTTTTGAAATCGGTTTTATGGAGAAAATTAACAATGCCTTCTGATATCATTAATACCTTGTGGGTGCATGCACGGAGGGGATATCCCAGGGGATGCCGGTTCGTACAAGAGCGATGAAGGAGTTTACGCGTTGAAACTAGATATCTACAAAGGTAGCTGGGACCACACCGAGTACGCGCATCAAAATTCAAGAAATAGAAAACGTTTTTTAAACGACGTTTTAAGTTAACCACATTTACGATTTTAATATATAATTAACTCATTTATTACGTCAAGCACCGCTTCTGGCATAAAAATATTCACTGTATATCGTAAACTTCAGTGCCAACATTATTGTGCTGTATGTAACACGATTTAACAACGTATTACTTAAGTGTGACATTGTATTTGAAAAAAAAAAACAAATGTAATTCGTTTTTTACTCCCACATTGTAGGTTTTGCAGAGAAATTCAGATTAATACATTTGTTAATAGTATATTTTCTTAACCGTCCTGAAATTTCAAATTTTCATTAATTCTTAAATTTTGTCAGTCACTTTGCAAGTTACATTGGCGAAAGTTTTTTTTAAATATACATTCCGATTTAAATGCTCTCCTTTCACTTTGTAGGTAAACAAATCTTCTTAAAAAAAAGCGAGACACTAAACGTAAAAAGAATAATGATTTAAAAAAACAAATAAATAAATATATAAATTTTTTAAACTACTTTGTCCATATATATTTCATGTTCTGTCTTTTTTGTTTGTTGCTCTAGAGTTTAATTATATATAAAACTTTGTTTTTGTTAATGTGTAGTTGTCTAATGCTTTTAATATTGTCACATATGAAGCAAATTTACACACACAGTGACTATGATCTAAGTGAAGATTAGGATAATTTTTAAGGAGTGTGTAATATGTTGGTGTTTCAGTTATTTTTCAATTAAAATTAAATGTGAAAATAAGAACAATCCAAAAAAAAAAAAAAACATTAGGTAAGCAATATTGCGTGTAAGTTATTTTAAAAGAAACAAAAAAATTTATTGTTTTTATTTCTTTGTTCAAGTTCATTGTAAATGAAATATAAAGTCTTCTGAAATTAAGTCCGTCTACAAAACATTTCAAGGTGTACTGTTTTTTGTTTTTTTTTTTTTTTTCGTAAACAAATTTTGGTATTTTTAAAAACAACATCGAATTCAGCCGAGTTGTTTTTATGGAGCGAGGTTTCTGATTTAGTGTTAGCCGACTTGTCTGACAGTATTCGGTTTTATAAAGAAGAGCCGTGATTATTGCGGGGAACTGCTACTAAAACGACTAAAGCGTTGCAAAAGTCGCGAGAAGGATAATTACTGCTGAAAATTTCCTTCCCTTTCTCCATATTATTATAGGCTTGAATCTAAAATATTTCGAACTCGCATCACGCACCTAATCTATAATTTTTTTTCTTAATTATCGTTAATTGCACAATCGGGGAGAACTGCAATAAACGAAAACGTCTATTAACTATTGTAGCGTCCCTTGTGACAGTGAAAATTGTGATTACAAATCGCACGCGTATACAAAAAAAATAGTTGGAAAAAATGTGAAGTAACCAACACATGCACTCTACAAAATGAAGCACGCTCTAGTCTTCTGTGAAAAATTCCTAAATGCAGTATTTGGGATATCCGTTATTATTCGCAGCTGATTACTGTAACTGCTGCCCACCATATACGCTGGTGTGTGTAAAATGAAATGATTAATCACGGACAAAAAAAGAAAATTTACTAGAATACCATCACACTACTATTGAACTAGATTGCTGTTTGAAAAATTCAGTCTACATTGTTCGGATAAAAAAAATACTAGAGTTGGACGATGACTAAAATCCACTTCGAGTCGTAACAATAAAACAAAATCAAACTCCACACTTGTAAAGTTAGGTAAACATTAAAAAATGAGTTAATTTAATATGAACGAGAGTAGTGGTGGCGCGGTTCAACTTCAAAAGAATCAACCAACTCTTTTTTTAGTGCACATTAATTGTTCTTGTCATTTATGTGACCAACGTGCTGCTTTTGTTCGCAGTGGCTTTTTTTATTTCCTTACCTCCCCTAATCCGTTAATGTCATCATTCGGGTGTCGAATTAATATTATGCTGAATTCCTTTCCTTAGCGAAACTATTACGATTTTCTGTGTTCTCGTTAGTTTTCCTTGTTAATAACGTGTGTACGAGTGCGTCTGTGCGAGGATGTTCTGTTCGCTGAAAGAACAAGAAAGTCGTATATGTTAGATAGGAGGTTCGCGTTACTAATGACAAAACCAGTATGTAAAATTTACCACTTTACGTCTCTGAATCGCTAGTTGTGTGTGTATATTAGGACTCTAAAAATAAAAACAGAAAATTAAATCTCAGTATTCGACTTTATAATCCGGATAGATTCGAAATTTACGTAACGTTCGACTCTTATATTACGTTGGTCGACTTGCAGCTATAGAAGTAGTCTATATATGCTTTACTAGTTAAAGCTAATCATTTCTCAAAAAAATATATGCGCAGTTCCATAAATTAAAGATTTTTATTATGCGATACCAAAACCGGGTATATTTCTGCACATAGTTTGCAAAAAAAGTGGAATAATCAATTATTTTTAAGCAACCTACCGAATAATATGTAGTATTTCTTATCGTACCTATTGACTAAAAATAACTGTTTGTTGGTATATTTACTAAATAGCAACCAAACAAAAAATGATAGATAGTGATGATATACTTATTCGTAGAAACGTTTTCGGACAGACTCCGTCTTTAACTGAAAAATCCAAGAAACTAAAACACAAACACAAAACCGACGAATAAATTGTAAAAAATTTAAACCCGAATACGAATATGTATCGTAAACAAAAAGTAGAGTACTAAAAACAGTTTTTGTGTGTAACACATTTATAAAGCAAAAATTTAAAGCAGAAAGGAAATATATCGTAATTGTAGAAAGAAAAGAAAAAACTTTTTTTTCTTATGCATATTTTAAGGCCTATATTTTACAGCATAATTATAGACAATTACAGAATTACGTATAGTTTATTTTACTATTTTTCCGTCTGTTATTCTGATGGATTCTTACCTTGCGTTCACGTTGCTTGCGCAAAGTTTTGGTATTGAAATTGTACCCTGATCACTATCAAACAGTTGTTTTACTTTTTCAGAGTTATTTCTTGAACAGTCGTGATTTTTGATGTAGAATTTAATTTTACGGGGCGGTATGGTTGCGATATTGCATGCAGCTGTTGGGATTTAATTTTAATAGAAATGTCGATGTAAGGTGCGCGCTGATTATTTCCTTAAGCGGTAGGATCTGATTATTTGCGTTCCTAGCTTTATTTCTCCACATCGTTCACAAAAAATTTGTCAGTAATTCGTTATGAATAAAATATCTTTACTCTCATGCATTATGCGGCCATGACGTTTAGAGCATTTTTGACTAGGTCTTTCAGTGTAACGGAGTATTCGCCTATATTATGCGTGGATAGAGAGGAGAAAATTAATCTTTTTTTTTTTTTTTTCGATAAGATATCCGTTTTACTTTCCGCTGATTATGCTGTTTTAGTTGATGCGACTGTGTGTCGACAATGGTAAGCGTAATCGCGTTTGGGGAATTAATGGTTTTATTTGGTTTTATTTGTTAGAAGTAGTATTCTCGAGAAGAGGTATCGCGGTGAAAATGTCTGAAGTAGATGAGCCGTTTAGACTACTGCTGGCAGAAAAACATGTACACGTCAACATGATGCATGCACCATTTTAGTGATTGACTAGATTTTACCAGTGTTTTTTGGGTTACGGATGCTGAAAGTTGAAGCGAGCTTTGCGCGTTGGTGCAGAGCTTACTACCACTGGTGGTGGCTATATTGGTTTTCTCTCACTTCACTGTAAATTTACCGACCAACGTACATGCTGGCGAATGGGAGGAGGGAGTCATCTCATACGTGATGACTCGTAACGAAAATACAGTTAAACAAAATGTGAACGCGTAGATCACATCGAATTAACTGTTAATCAGCAGGCTAAAAACCGGATAAAACACGTAAAAGACGCGATTAAAGTCGATTACAATAAAGACAAAGATGAGAAACATAAAAAACCAAAAACGGATTTTAAGAAATATCAGCAAAAAATGTTTTTTTCTTTTTTCGTTTCTTTATGGTTTATTTACACTTTTCCTACTGATATTTTCTGAAACTTGTTTTTGTTCTTCATGTTTTTCCAAGTACATAAACAGCTTGTACCACTGAATATGTGCTTCACTGAAACTTACGAACTGTTGACTAGTTCACGCGTCATACGGATTATTATCTCAGCAACTTAAGAAGGTTGGATTTTTACATTGAGGAAAAGTTGAATAGTAGAAATCAAGTCGCTCGTTGTTTTCCAACTTGATAAAACAATGTTTTTGTAATGAAAGCGTTATTGTCAATTCTTAGCCGACGACACTGATTCCGAAACTTGAAAGCCGCTAACGGTGTTTATTTAACAGCTCTACGGAAGCTGGCGTAGATTCGTTTGATCAATTTTGTCGCGGAAAATTAACCAGACGACAAACATGACCGCTTTCATTTTTTCATATTAAGTTCGAATTATTTTTAACAATAAGCTGAATTCGACAAAATTGCCGTTAACTGCGAGAACTTGTTTTCTAAAAATTATTGCGAAAATTTTTTCTAGAACCTCATGCGAGACTGTAAGAGCGCAAAACCGACCTCTGTATTTACATTTGGAAATTCACCTCTAGGTCTACATGAACGAATCGAAGTGTAATAAGCCAAAGATTATGCGCGAGATACATCATGTCACTGCTGAAGCAGATCGATATGTGGAAAGCACAGAATGTTGTGCATGTACATCGTATAAATAAAAATGAAAACTATACCATCTAAATTTTATGAAAAAAATAACTTTCTAGCCTAATTGAAGTGAAACTTTTTATGGGACATTACCGAGTTTTGAGATACGAGTAAATTCATCGAGCTAACAAAATCTTTTAAACTACTCGTTAAACTACTTGTCTCTTTCTAATGCCTGGTTCACTGGAACGTGTAGAGCGAGAGAAACAGAAACGAAAACATTAGATCAAATGTTTATTGGCACAGGCAAAAAAAAAAAGTATTAGTTTTATAATAGATAAGAAAATTTGAATAAAACGTTTACTATAGGTAAAGATAAAAATTCGGGATAAAAACAACGCGGTATGGAACTGTTTTTTTAAGATACTTTAATTCATTAAGATCTGAAACTTTTTATGGAATACAAAAACTCAACGAGGAAACAAAACAAATACTTTAAAGTTTCAAAGAAAAATATACACTTAAGACTATAACAGAAATGCTTCGTACAATACATAACAATGTGCATATAATGACGAATTAAACGCTACAGAAGTTTGCATGTTCTCTTATTACTAGTATATACGTATATGTAACAATATATGTATCAATAAATATGTACATGCAAGACTTTTGTAGTGTTTAGTTCGGGATTATCTGCACATTGTTATTTATATTAAAAATCATTTCTGTTATAGTTTTAAGTGTATGTTTTTCTTTACTTTGATATATTCGTTTCCTCGTTGACAATCTTTGCATTCCATAAAAAGCTTCACTTCTAACACCGTTAGTTTTTGACCGGCGTACATTTTTTTTATTTTTATTTTTTTTTTTGATGCGGAGGATTACTTTGTCCTTAAAGTCTCGGATGTGCAAAATTTAAACACAATTTCTTTCAAATATACTTTTATTTAATACATTTAATAAAACATAAAAAGTTAATTAAAAATGTTCATTAAGAAGAAGGAACGATTTGTCGATGTACGGATTGAATAATTGGTTACACTCGAGAAAAAATCGAAAAAAATGCATAAAGTTTAAGCATAGCGTGTTTAAAAAGACCACGTTTTAAGGGGAATGAAAAATAGTAGTAGGATGAGTAGAATCAAACGATGTTCAAGTGGCAGAGGAATAGAGAAAAATCGATAACGACACTTTATCGGCGGAGATTAATTCGAAAATTACACGTAAACGTGTCGTCGTAGGCCTAATGAACTAGGTATTAAAATGCCTACTAGGACTGCGACGAATAAGATTCGGTGGTGTCAAACGGGAAATAGAAGGTATTAAAAATGAAGCAATTGCGCACCTACTTCGTGTTCGGTGCTTTAGCACGTGGTAAATAACACAGTTTTGGAATAAGTCTTGTTTCATTTTATTTTTTTCTTTTTTCGAAGTAAGTTGAACGAGCAAAAATAAATCGAAACAAAAGACAGATCCGATCGTACATCACACATATTTTAACACTGAATATTTTGTCTGTTACGTTATTTCCTTTCTCTTGATCTACACGCTTTTGTTCAGATCTTTTCCAGACCGATAGCCGTCAAAACGGCGGATCCCTACAAAACCATAAATAATCCGACAATGACGTATTTCACTGCATGCGGTTGGTACGCAATTCCGGGCCCTGCCGCTTGAGGAAATATCGTTTTTACTGTCTTCACTTTGTTTTTAAATAACGCAAAGGGTTATTTTTATTTACCGGAAAAGTTTCCAAGGCGCGCATCCGTTCATTATTTACGGGCCGTAACCGTAGCAGCGATTTGTTTTAATTAATAAACGGTCGTTTCATCGTTTGATGATAAAGATAGGAAAAACTGTATAGAAAGGAACAAAATCGGTAGTCAAACGAACACAAATATATCTCGTACGAGGAGCGGGAGGGAGGATTAAGAAATCTTTATTAAGACTGTAGAGAACGTCGTGAGAATTATAATAAATGTGCAAGGTAAACGCCGAGCGAGGACGTTGAAAGGTTGTATCTTAACCGTGGTACGGTCATAATGTCTGGATTTTGAACGAAGCAGACTTGAAGTACATGTCGCCGAGAGGTTTTCTCGCAATCTGTTTACAGCAGTATATGAAAACCTCCATTATTATTAACACTGACCTCTGTTCATCTGTCTGTTTCCCTTAATGACTGTGATGATGATTAGAGAATATCAGAAAGGGCAGAGCCTCGAAAAAACACAACTTCGAAGCTAACATGTAAATACTTGTTTCCTGTCAAAATTAGGCATTAGGCTTGCTAAGTATTTGAGATTATAGAGATGTTGGTACAAAACGTACGAGATTAGTAGTTATTATAGTTGAATACATGCTCATATTATTTTCATTAATGGAATACACATAGCATTGGGTGGGAAACGGGTTTTTATCGCTTTTCGGAGTTAGAACGGTAGCTGTAGATTCTGCGGTCTCTTATCGCGTTTTATTTTAGCCTTTTATCGATCGCCGGAAGTTTACTGGATGCGCAGCTACATCAACCTGATTTATTAAGTTTTTGTAACGAGTTTATATTCTGAACTTATGTTAGCAAAAGAAATTTAACCCGTTTCTCGAGCCGGTGATACAGAAAGTAAAATGGCGGAAATTCATATACCAACTCTTTTCCGGTGTTTATCGTGACGAGTACACTATAGATGAGCATCGCTTAAAATTAGGTGGAAAATGATTATTTTAACGAATTTTTGTCAAAGACTTACGCAACAATCATTTAGCGACGCCCTGTCGAGATTCGAGAAATAATGACTGCGTAGTTATTAGATTGTACGATAATCAAAGGGATTAGTGATCAAAAGAGATGCCTAAAGATAATAACCGCCAAAAAAGTTCAGGTTAGTAGTAACACACTAGCTGGTGGAGAGAGAAAAAAGAAATGTCCCCAGAGATGTTATATTATTATCTTCGACGAAAAGCGGTAGAACAACTAGGAATCATGGGGAAGTGTACTATATGCAACCGAAAGGTGTAAATAGAAAGATAGACAACACTGATAAGGCAGTATTAATACGAATTCCAGAAGATTTAATGAACACAGAGATAGGACTTTGGAAACTAATAATTAAGCGGTGGCTGGTTGAGAACATATAAATAAGGGACAGTAAGTTAGGTTTTAATTATATATATGGGAGCAAATGGCGGAGAATCGATCATATGTATATAATTAAGATGGATGTTTTATTAAGTGTAATAGTACGATACGTGTACTATATATAATGTTAAGGTATTAAGAAGTTTTGTAATTATATATATGAATAAACGATGATGGCGTTGGGCACCCACAGACGGGAAGTATGCCTTTTGAAGCCCTGCAACTTATTAAAAAAAAAAACGAAATTGTAATAACATACATTACAACACGGTGTTAAAGTTTCTACAGATTTTGGCGAATAATTTTGGGCGGTTATTGGGAAAAAATTTAAACGGTTCTATAATAGTGCACGTTGAACTGCTAGATGAAATTTAATGACCATTATAATAAAATATAATTTAAAGTAGAGAATTCTATTAACATAAAATATTAAATATAATTACAAAAATAGCTACTTAATAAAAAAAAGAACCAAAAAAAAAAAAAAAAAAAAAAAAAACGATAAATAATACTAATAATACACTTATATAACATTTTAAGTCTAGTCAATCATCAGTTGAAAACAAAACGTATTAAATTATATATTTTGAAAAAAAGGATTTGTTTTTTTAATGTATAATAAAAGTAGATTCGGAATCGTGATAATTTCTAACACGTGTTAATAAACAAAATTTTACGATAACGATTAATTATAAAGAAGAGAAACGCGGGAAATTTTATTAAGTTTTAGAAATTGGGCCAACATTAATCTCATTTTTATATATGTTTTTTATTTTATTTTTCTTTAGTTTTTCGCTTGTATTTTAGTTTTATTACATAAAAAAGTTATTCTTCATTTTTTATTGCTTATTTAAGCAATTTCACTTGCACTGTGTTGATAAAATAAAAAAAAAGGGGGGAAGTAACAACACCACTTTTTATAGGAGCTATTTGTATATTTAGTTTTAAGAGTAGAACTTTAGAAGTAAATCGTCATTTTGGCATAATTATAGAGAATTTCAGTAACCTATTTACTAGAAAATTGAAAGTGTTAAAGTAGGTGTAATTCTCTACTCAGTCCATTATACCACAACAAGTTATTTGGTGGCATCAAAAACGCCATGAAACACCATGAAATACTTTTCTCCACTCTTCGCGGAATCTTGTCATTCTTGTAGCCTTTTCCAATATATGTTCGGTTCATTGTTTTTTATTCCATCAGTCAATCGTAAAGAAGAGCTCCTTCCTCTGTTTCTTTGTCCTCCTATTATCCCCTGTAGAACTGTATATGTATAAGTGAACGTGTTGTTCGTAGTCGCATATTAATTTCCAGGTCATTCAATATCGACTCATTTGTCCTCCGGTACGCTGTCCAGGACATCCAAAGCGCTATAAATCCACATTTCTAACGCGTCAATCCTTCTGGCATATTTTAATGTTTCCGTATGTCGCTATTGGAAAAATTAACCGATTGATCGGTTTAACTTTATTCCGCTTAGTGATTGCATAATTTCGCAGTAGCGTATCTTGCCGGTGTCAAGAGTCTCTTCATTTCTATCTACCGCGTTGTAATCACCAATTGTTTCTTCCTTTGAGTGAATATTTCCTGTCTGATCGATAATCATAACTTTAGTATTTTCCGTATTCATCCTTAAGCCATATTTTTCTCACTGATCTTTTTTTAAGTTTGACATAAATTGTTGTAATTCTTCTTTGGAATTTTCTAGAATTTACAGTGTCGTTCGTGTACCGAAGGTTACTGATTCTACGACCACCAATTGAAACACCCTCATGCCGCTCATTCAGCATTTTTTCCATTATACATTCTGCATATATACATATATACGAAATGTAAAAGACAGCGATATGGTAATAGTAAATAACAAGCGATAAAGAAAAGAAAAAACGCATAAAAATGAGATTAATGTTGGTTAATTTCCCCATTTCTAAAATTTGTCAAAAATTTAACTTTGTCTTCTTTAAAATTGTCTTCGTCCTTAAAATTCCGTTTATTAACACATTTTAGGTATGTGACATATTAACAATATACAATAATTTTTTATGCATAAGCTTAAGATCAATCCCCAGTGCATTCAATTTAATATTGAAAACGAAAAATAAAAATCCGTTATGATTGATATTATTTTTACTATGATAGAATGAAAGAAAATCTATCCAGACTTCTTTTCCAGATAAGTATTAACTGGACATTGAAAAGTTTCAAAAATGTCTTTTTAAAATGAACACGGCAGATTCCGGTAGCATTCTTACACTGATGTGCCGAAAATGTTTTTCCTTAATTTCGATAATTCAGCGCAATCATAACTTTCCGATATATATCCCTTCAACATCTTTATGGGAAAACCGTAAAAATTACATCCACAACGGGAAAATATAATCACAGAGGTAATTTTTTAAATATATGAAAGCACAAACATTAAATACAAGAATGCTTTCAGCATATATAATTACGTAACTATTATTAGAATTATTAAATAACGTAGCACAAGGCCTTCTTATTGGACATCGCACAATATTTAAAAAAAAAAAAAAGGAAATAGTAATTTTCACTATACGTAGTGAACTTGTTTCTTCCATTGTACACGCCCCAGTAGGTTTTCGTTTTTCGCTGATGATGGGCTAGCCCTGAAAAATTTCCTGCAGATAAGTGTATTATTATTATATATGGTTCTTTTTTTTTTTTTTTTTCCAGTTATTTTCGTAATTATATTTTAATATTTTATAGTTTCAGTAGTTAAGCTGCTTCCGAACCATAATGAGACAAACACGTAACATCGGAAATCGAATTTAATACTAGAAAAGTGTCATATATTAAAGTAAAGGTGGATTATTCCGAAAGGAGAATGAAACTACCTCTACCAATATCACATTTCATTAGGTGTAACAACAACAACGTTATGAAACAATTCACGACCTCCCTTTTATCTATCGCGGTATCTCTTTACTGTACAGCAGAGTATGGAAAATAGTAGTGCGAAACGTAAATATTACAGAAGTATACCAAAACGATATTGTGAAAAACTTGGAAAGATTGACAATTTTTGGATACAATTGAAATCTGAAAAATTGATGTTTTTCATTGGGATAATTTTTTTTTTTTTTTCTTTCTCATTTTTATGTTAACTTTTCGTTTTGAAGATTATAAAGAGAGATTAAACAACGGCCCTTTTGTTTATAGGTATGAAGGCTGGTTCGGATTTTACAAAGGGCTCTCCGCTAATCTGATACGGGTTGTTCCTGGAACAGCAATCACTATTATCATATACGAAAAAGTTTCTCGTTATATAAGTGAAAAAAGACTAGTAGAGCCGACTGTTGAGTAATAGTAACTATATTTAGTAATTTATTAGACGTATTTTAAGCGAAGGATATTATTATTTTTAGATTTTATTTTTTAAGTCGCTACATTTCGCTGTTTGTTTTTTTTTTGTTAAAATGTTTATAGTCTTTTATATTATTGTACGAATTAATGTTAAAGCCTTCTATGCTGTGCAGTCAATAGTGAATTTGTATTGATTTATATATTTTTCACTCGAAAACTGAGATACTGTGTTTCGCCGCGTATGAAAAGGTTATTTGGACTAGTTCATACAATCCAGTAGCAGAACTATGTGTTATGCATATTAAAAATAATGGGATTCTTTGAAAATGTTTTGTCTTTTTCATAAGTTCATTTCGTAGATTTAAACTTACTCTCTGACCGTTTAACTGCGTTTCGAAATCGATTATGTACTTTTGTTTATATCATCCCCTGTTATATGTCACATATATGTAATTCCTGTCTTTAGATACATATAATGTAGAGTACCTAACTAATAAACGACAACGACTGCCGCTAAATTCCCAGAAATATATAAATAAGTTAATAGATCGTTTTAAGGCGTGTAAATCTTTTTCTCTTTTAGGCATTTACTCCTCTCAAAAAAATGTTACAATTAGTAAATTATATTAAATTACACTAAGGCGCGAAATATGCAGATATAGTCATTTAATTTAATAAACAAGAACCCCAATTTATTTACTAAAGTCGGATATTTAACGCGACACTTCATTTAATTAATATATACCTAAAATTGCGACAGAGCTACATTATAAAAACTTTTTCATATTTTCCGTTAAAATATTTTATATGCAGAATAAATAAAGATGAATTAAATATTTCCACATTAATCTACACGGTATCGTCGTTAGTTGTCAAAATTACGTATAAACGTATAAAAGTCTGGGCCAATTCTTGGTCTGCAGTAATGGTGCGATCGTCACATTATCATGGACGTTGGCCGTTAATTGTTTTTTAACAAACTGTCATCACGTATTAATCAATGAACGCTGTTCCTGTCTGAGAATATTATTCTTTAAGATAAAAAATTATTTCAGTAATTATTTCTTTTCAGAGAGTATTTGTGAGCTGAATTATTTTTCTCTTCTTGCGATGCCGTATTCCCTAAAAATATCGGCAATTATCATAACGCATACGACAAGCCGGAGAGAACACGTTTCTCACGCTCGGCACAGCTCCTCAAAATTGGACACTCCTGTGACTGGTTACAGATATTTTGGTACCGCGACATAGGTTTGCGACCGATTCTACGCCTTCCTTCTTCTATTTTTCCCTTTAATATCGATCGCAGTAATGAATATTTTTCTCCGTCTACAATGTATGCAAGATAACTTGTCTTTCGCTTCTTTATATTAGAATATCTCTCAACACGAGCCATTTTCAGAACCGTTGAATTTCTCAGCTTCTGTGTACCCATGATATCTTCAACATTTTTCTAATGGTCCATATTTCAAATGCCTCTAAACGTTTTATTGATTGAGAACTTTGAAAAAGTTCATGTTTCCACTCCATGAAGAAGAATTATTGTTACTATGATATATATATATATATATATATATATATATATATATATATATATATATACGTGTATCTTTATTTAAAATTACATTGAAACTTTTATTGCTGATTCCAGTCAATTACCAACAGAAAAAAAAAATATATATATAAACGAAAGAATTTTTTTGCATAAATTTTTGTTATACCTAATCGGAAGAGAGATTTTATTAGATTCCAATGAATCCCTTTTTAGTTCACCTAGTCAATGCCTTAATAAAGTTAACGGTAGTAGAACATGCAGAACTGTATGACCACCAACTTAATACATACATGCCACGAATTAAACGACTCGCGTGTTAGATCAGTTTTACGAGCGCACGACTCTGTCAATATCCTGTAGCTGAGTGCTAATAGAAAATTAAGATAACAAAAAATGGGTTGTGTTTGACGTAATTTTAGTCAGTCGGGAGTAAATGTTGCCGCTGTAATAAAATTAGTCGAATGCAAACGCCAAACGATAAAATGGAAATCTTGAAGGAAAAAACCTAGACTCTGTTGTTTTTTTGATTTTTTTGTTGGAGGTTTTTTTTTTTTCGAGTGGACTATACACATACAAGAATTCAAAAAGAATTATTTTTAGAAAAAAGTACGCCATAAATTTTATTCTTTTGCAATATTTTATTTAGTGAGCAATTAAAAAACTACCTAAATGAGTGAAATTTGTTTTTAAATTTACACGAGATAGCAAAAAAGAACCGTGTAAGAAAGAAAATAAAATATTACGAAGCAGCGAATAAAAAGAAATCCAAAATTAGAGAGAATCAAAGATAAAGATCTAAAGAGCAGTATACTGGAGTCTGCCAATTACGAAATTTTATTAATAAGAAATATTTAAAGTTAATACACACATATTTTTGAAAATTTAATAAAATGAAATTTTTTGAAATGTTCGAAATGTGTGAAATACATATATGTGGTCTTCCTTATTAAGTAATCGCGACACAAAGCATTTTCTTACTTTAACAGGCGGTGTTTGCTAGTCGGAACCGGGCAAAATCATTGGGACATTTTTTACACGTATTCAGTCGTATTTATCCGAACTATGTGTTATTGAAAATTGAACCAGCTTTTGTACGATATTCTTTAAAAATTTTTTGGAAATTTCCGAAAGTGTTTTTAAAACATATTAAATTTTTCTATTTTTTATTGAATTATCCACTTTCTACGAGTACGTACTTCCTCCGTTGGCTGCATGCGCAATCTATAATTAAACACCTACCGAGTGAATCATAGCACAGCATTAATTTCGTTAATACACTTTTGAAGTATTTTTATTGCTTAATGTATACTTTGCTGCATCTAGAGGGGATTTTAATCTAATCAAAAACAACATATTCAGTTTCATACTCGTTGGGTTCTAAAATCTCATCGAGCTTTTGAAAATAAATCTTTCGCGCGCGACAAGAATTTCACTAAAAACTTATCTCTAGATATTAATGGAGTTGTGCATTTTTTGCATACATAAAACGTATCCAAAATTGATCGACAGAATATCAGTACTACTCAGAAAACTTAAACTAGATTTCACATTCAATAAATAGGAATTGCTCGAACTCTGTCCCAACTGTTCATACATCAGCGATACTAATGTAAATTATAGTAGTATTTATAATTTATTTATTTTTTTTTGCATTTTCATTTTACTATTGCTATTCTCAACTTTTTCTTTATTATTTTCATAAAATGAAGATGTATCTTTTTTCGAATAAAAATGTAGCCGCTATATTTCCAACCAGTAATCAGAAAACAACGTTATTATTTCTGGAGTGTCTATTGTAATTTACCGCTCAGAATTATGTCATCGGAGAAAATTTAAACGTTTTTATTACACAACAATCATTAATAGGCGTTGAATAGTCGCGGGACAGGATTAAGTGTACTTACTGTCTCGCCGCAACTAATACGCATTGAATTTCGCGACTCTACCTAATTAGCCACGACCGCGCCTTTACGAGTTATAACATTAGTCCAACATTTGGAGCAGAATATGCAGCTCGAATATTTAATTTAACGGCTACATGTCCGTGAAAGTTAATAGACACCGCGACATTGTCGCAGAAAGAAGAAAAAATGTTTAAAAATTAAATTGAGGTTTACAGTTCGCTTTAAGTAAGTAACCGGAATTCGTAAAAAGTTTAATAACTTTAAGAACATTAAGATGTTTTACGTTTTTTTTGCGCTGTTAAAATTACGAAAACGGAAGAAAAAAAGGGGGGGGGGTTAATTTTCCCGAATCTGTCGCCTATCCTTGTTAACGCAATTGCTGCCGGTACGTTATCATAATTATCTGTTTTGACCCCTACATTTCTCGTTCAGATTATTATTTGTTGCATCGATATCTCTAGTTCGAATAGCAGCACGTAAAATTTAAAAATTCAGTTAATATCGTCATCCGCTTCAGTTTACATTTAAAAGTTACGAAGGAATCGATAGAAAGCAAAAATTCTATTTAATTGTCGGTGGCTAAAATATTATAATATACTGGGTTTTATCGTAATTTATGATGCATAAAATATATAACGGATTCAGGTAAAATGGTTTACAGAATTTCACTTCTATTCCGATCAATATTATCAGGCACTACTAGCGGCAAAATGTACTATCTATTATAACTAGTGTAGGGACTATTTATTTTCTAGACCACTTTGTTTAACACCACGTGCGTTTGTAATATTTAAAGAAAGAAAAAGTGCGATTCTATCCGATTGCAAATTGTACCAACGAAGCTGCAATATTACATTTAAAAAAAAACTTGTAAAAAATTAGATTGGCAAAACTCGATATTAAATATGGTATTTCAAATTTTAAAAAAGTGAACAATTAAACAATTTTTATTTATTTATTTATTTATTTATTTTTTTAAATATATATTGCAGTCTTAAATTACTGCTTAATTAAACTCTAGTTTGCAATTAAAAGTAGAATAGAATATTAATTCACATTAACTAATTTCGGTATTTATATGCGTATAAATACTTACCGAACTAGATCATTATTCGACTTTAATCGCTTAAGGCTTTTAACATTTGATAAAGTGTCGAGTAATTAGATTGCTTCAACGTTCGGATGTTGATGAAGTCGTTTTTCGTGTTTGGTGGCGAAATCACGATGACCTCTCGTCTACACCTGCAGATTCAAATCTCCGGGGGCAGATCCTCGTTTCTCTGATATCGTTGCTCAGGTAGTAATTTTGTTTCGGCTACTACGCTGAATAACCATTCTCGGTTGGCAGGCTTTGTCCATGTACAGATTCCGTAAATTCAGACAGGTTTGTGATGATCAATTGGTAGAGTAGAGTCGTCCATTGAATAGGTCGAGTTGCGAATTTCTTCGTAACATTTGACGCATTAAGATTTTTTAATTGGGGACTGGAGAATTATAAAATTCTCGAAAAAAATTCCTGCAACATAATGTCTTTGAATTTTCAGAAAATAGTATTTTAGCGGCTTTTAGTTTACACTTTTCTTCCGAGACCAATGCACTCAAGTGCAATGAATTTAAACGATTTTCTGTCGTGATTGTTCTTCTTTAAACTACATTTTAAAACTCTTTTCATAAACTAGAAAGCGGCGGCTTTTAATCAACTTCTAGAGGACTTTAACATCGGTGGCCTATAATTGACGGCATAAATTCAACAATTCGGACTTTAATAAACAAACGGCACCATTTTAAGAATTTGTTCGCGATGAAGCATCTTTTTTACGTCCCCGTGATTTCCTATTGACATTTAATACTTTTCCTTTTATCACGTTGTTCTACGGCAGCCGGAAATTGTAATCAATCGTACAATGATACCCTAAAGAGTGTACCTTTTTTAACACGCGTTTCCGGTCGTTATTAGAAAACAGATTTATTATTAGTATCGTGTATCGTTAACTAATTTGAGACCCGTATTTTTACTTCTTCCGGAGACCTTCATTTCTTTGAATTTCGTCATTTTTCTCCCTGCACTTTTTTTGCTCGAAATCTAGTTTGGCCGTCCTGCGAACAGAGACTACTTTTGTACTTTCTAGTAATTAACATTTATAACCTACAATATCGGTATCTATTATTTTAGTTCATTACAAGTATTATACCGTAAAAATAGGAAATTTAATGGAATGGAAATCGAAAAATTTCCCGTGTTCCCCCTTTCGAATAAGATCTATGAAAAATTACCCGTAAAGAAAATATCAATCATTAGGTCAGAATGGAGTCCCTCGTCGTGAAGCATTTTGTCCACTATCGATTTTCGAAACAGTTTAATTTACTGACGTTAATTTTATATTAACACATCATCGTTGAATTATTAGAAGATTAATTAAAGAACATTTTAACAAACTCCGATTAATGAGTGCTTAGCCGATTAAAACTGAATTCGTTGGGAAAATTTTTTGAAATTTTCAAAAGAATAATCGAATAAGAAATAATTTTCGTGAATTTTGTGAATTTCGTGAATAGGGGAAAATATGTGTTTTTCATAAATATAACACTGTTTTTCGTCCGTAAGCAATGTTATGCACGCGCGTATTTTATGAAATAATAATTTCTGCCAATTTCGCTATAAAATAGTTGAAAAAGTTGTACGCTTTACGGAAATTTTATAGTTTGGCTTGAAGTATTATCCGTTTAAATATTAAATTTTCGTACGATTAACCGACGATCATTTGAGTTGCTTATCAGTTTGTGTAATTTTAATGTATTTTAATGCCTTCGATGCCTTTTAATTCGCCAATATATTAATATTTATCGTTAATCGATAAATGAAATGCTTTTAAAATTGAGAGCAATAAAATCTACCCATGTTTTATGGGGCTCCATTTACAGTCATTATTTGTAAAAATAAATCGATAGACTTTTAGGTTTTTATTGTAAAATTAAAATCCTTCACAACTACACTATACCAGTGACCGAGATCGTTTGATAGAATATATTTTTCTTGACATTCTTGAATAAATCTATGAACTAATTATGTTTTTGACCCTCCCCCCACCCCCCACACACAAAAAAAAAACCAACTACCTTGATCAATAAAATAAAATCGGTTGAAGAGGGTGGTCGAATGAAATATGAATAAGCGGATTCGCTTTTCGTTACAAATAACGGTACACGTTGAACGGTTAGATTTACTTTCTTGTACCACTACTGTGTGCTCATTAAAATTAATTTTATTTTTTATAATTCATATATCCTTCTCGCTGTTCTGTAATAGAAATATATATATATATATAGTGGCGGATCCACGGGGGGTGGTAAGGGACAGCCCCCAAGAACCAAAGTCTCTATGAAAAAATTTGTTATAACAGAGAAACTTAATTTATGCTATAAAAGATTTGTATGAATTTTACCTACGGATTTAATTATAACTAATATTTAATACTATTTTCTAGAAAAACTATTAATGTTCCTTTTTTATTCTATTTTAAACACAACTGTCGTCGATCTTTTGCCATTTTTATTTCGTAATTTTCATTAAAAATAGTTCAATGAGAAATGTATATATTTTTTTTACTTGCCCATGAACAAAGAATTCGGATCGGATTACTAACAAAAATAAAAAAAAAGTATAGTCTAATAAAAATACTATCACTCTCACTATTTCTAAACTACCATTGTAGTTAGAATTTTATAATTTCGTTTTATTTTTCACCCCTTAGTATAAGACAAAAGTTAAATTAACAATTATAATAATTATGTATTTTTAAATTTCTATAAAGGTCGCTTATTTAATTTTCTTTATGAAACAAGGGGTGTCTACCGTAAACAATTTTACGTAATTATATAATCCCCCCCCCCCCCCCCATGTCCTGCTAGATCCAACCCTGATATATATATATTGTGTCATCGTTATATGTAATGCTTTTTATTTCTTTTGTTTTATATTTGACTTCGTTAACGGCTAAATAAATGTCATATTTAAGAGAATGAAAAAAAAAAAGCAAACTTTCAAACCACCGCGTTTCCTAATTTATAAATTTGCTCTGGAAGCAAATTTCGGACGTGTGCAATCACTTCGTTGCGTCTAAATGAATACTGCTCGGTACAGGAAGCAGAATTGTACGCCATCGTAACTTGTTTTCCGACAGGAGGTATGGATATAGAAGTATACTTTTAATAACTGACTCTTTGGCTTCTCTAAAATCGATTTCCTCGACAGAAGAAAATGAATATCTTGAAAATCGATAATACGATGAAGCTGTTCCATCAAGCAAGAAATCAGGTAACGCTCTTGTGGGTGCCGAGTCATATGGGAATTCAAGGCAACGAGCGAGTTGACTTGGCGTCCAAGTCTGCACTTTGTGCACCAATGCCATTAGCAGCCCCACTGATCTTAAAAATGAAAGTTTATATCCGTGACCGTATGATGGTTGAGTGGATCAGCCAGTGGAAAAGGGAACCATCCTTTATAAAAAGTATAAAATTTACAGCCGATCCCCATGGGGGTTTCTTTCTCTTTACCTTACGCGTCGGGAATATGCTTTGTTAAATCGGTTGCGAGTTGAGCATACGGCGGTCTCACACAACTATATACTTGAAGGTACCCTTCTTCCAGCCACGTACCCTTTCTGTTCCGGCTCTTCTTATCCTTCGGTGGACCACCTGTTACTACAGTGTGCAGCGTTCGCCCGCTCCGTTTTTACCGGTGTTTCACTTTCAATTATACTGTCAAATGACCCAACGCGCATACAAATGCTACTTTCGTTTTTCTTAGAACCAACAGCTTAATAAGTAAATTATGAAGTAGCCTTTTCACCCTGGCCCGTGTAATGTAATGACCATTGCAGTTAAAAACGGTGCATGGGCGCCACCAGGGGAAAAAAAAAGTGTACTGTAAAAAACAAATATATGCAAAAACACATTACGGTCGAAATATTAACTCTAAATTGAAACCTGTACTCCTTTTATGTAACACCTATCTTTTTCAGTTATTTCACCTCAAATTCTATTGCATCGTGATATTTAATAAATCGTGAAGACAGACGTTAAATTTCGTAAGGTAAATTTAACTGAAGACCCTTTTTGGCTCAGTAAATTCATTGTAGCTTGTTTAAAAACGAAAGTAACAAACCGTTTGATCAAAAAAAGAAAATAAATAAATAAAAAACTATAAGCATGAAATAAAAGATCTGAAATGCCGATATTATCGTCCAGCACGAATAGAGCAACCGATCGTATTCTGTCATCGCAGCGTTAACCACCGCCGACAGACAGTGTTACGTACAAATTTATTTAATATATAATCGCATTATTTTACGTTAAATGTATAATTAATAATTGTGTATTTTCAGCGGCCGGTCGGTAAAGAAAGATCGTTATAGGCTTTTTGGAAAATAAAAAAGATAATTTTTATATTTTAAATTCATAAATAATAAATAAATAAAATAAAATCCACGAGTCCAAAAACATCTCGTGGTTGGCATCCCAAATTAGCAGACCGTATCGTTTCAAATTTGATTTTGTTTTTTCACTTCTACATCTAAACATATAAATATCGCAAATAAAAAACCCTCGAGGAAGCGCTTAATAATTTTATTTATCCGTCTATCCGTGTACATACATGGTGTGTCCAGAAAGTCATAAAACTTATTTTTTCTCACTTGCAGCGCGCTCGAACTGTTTTGGTTAGGTGCAGCTGACTCTCAGCTTCACAGCGCACCGCAGTTCAGTCTGTTCTGAGCATCGGTAGCGTCAGCATCGCTGAATTAGTACACCTCGTTCGGAGACCTCGTCACGACGCACGATGGCTGATTCATAGAACTCTAGCGTTTCGTTTCTGGGTCGTACTGGAACGTCCACGTTTCGTCACCGGTAATAACGTTGTCCAAATAATCCGGTTCAATTTCCATGGGTTTTTTCAGTTTACTCGCGATCAGCACCTGATTGGTTTTGTGTTCGTCCGTCAGAAGTTTTAGGACCGGCTTAGTGCCCACCTTCCGCATGTACAAGTTTTCCATACCAATGCTGAACACAAAACTTTTTGGAATGTTCAGGATGTCAGCTAACAACCGATCACTCATTCGGCGGTCACAGAATTCAACAATTCACGAACACGGTTCACATTTTCTTCATTTCTACTTGTTGTTGGTCTTCCAAAGCGAGGGTTATCGTCCACCCCTTCCTGGCCGTCCTTAAACACCCACCTCGTAACTTGCACATAACTCATAGCAGACTCCCCGCAGTGAACTTGCTTCAGTATTGAGTAAGTTTCTTCGATAGTTTTTTTGTCGAGCTTTGTGCAAAACTCGATCGCCTAACGTTGTTCGATTGAATCATCGTGGACCGTGACGAGGTCTCCAAACAGAGGTGAGGTGCACTAATTCACCAATACTGATGCTACCGATACTCGGAACAGACTGAACTGCGGTGCGCTGTGAAGCTGAGAGTCAGCTGCACCTAGCCAAACCGGTTCGAGCGCGGTACAGGCAAGAGAAGCGCAACAAAAAAACATATTTCATGACTTTCTGGAAATAGCATATGTATATATTATGATTCAGATTTAATCAATTGGTCAGTTTAATCCCAATTCAATAGAATTGAACATTTGTTGTAAAAGTCAGAATTAAAAAAACTTTTCCTAACTATAACAGGCTTACCGCTGTAATGTGATATTTGTAACTTTGATAAGCAAACATAACCATGAGTTTAGGCTAATAAACTATTTCGTTTATTGAAACTGGCAGAATTCTACGTAGTTTTTGGTTAATTTAGCTCTCGCAGTGCATCATATCATCATCTGGTATTCCTACGATGTTTGAAGAATCGTGTTGCACTTGTCACCTTCGATAATTCCGAATCCTTTTAAATATGTTAAACTGAAAACATGTGCCGAATGTTATGCATTGAAAATATAATTTCCAATGAAGGCTATACAAACTCTTTAGCGCAAAATGTATCGCTACCATTAAGGGTGTCTAACCTTTGTATTCTAAAAGTTGCCTTGAGACTCTAACAACTGCTCATTCCATCTCCTTATTTATAAAATTAAAACATATGTTAATGCTGCTCATTGATTCGGGTTTTTTGATCGAATTCATGTGGATTTCTTGCCATGTAGGAATTCTCGGTAATATAACATCGTTGATGCGGCTGCTAAGTCGGCAAGCCAAAGAGAAGTTTTTGTTCTTAAATTTCCTCGCAGTGATCTTTTATACTTTATTAAGTATGCTAACAAGGAATATTGAAAAGCTACCTGAGCTAACCCGGTCTCAACATCTTACTATAAATCTATACAGCCTAACATTCCAAACATACCATGCATTTATAAACCCTAGCGATACCATCTCTCGTAGACTTATCATCTCTATTTGTATTGGATCCAATAAACTTCCGTCTTCACCCTACCGGCGGAAACCGATGTCGTCTCCCTTTTGTCAACATGTTTGACATAAATACATATAAGGTTGTTGATGCAGTCTTTTTCGAATGCTCCTTTTACTCCATGCATCGACAGAAATTATACGCTACAATATAATTATTGCTTTTAATTTGATCACTTTAGATTATTAATTTTAATGTACATTTTTCTGAAGTTCCAAATTTTCTTTACGAAAATAAATTATAAAATTAATAAAAATCTTCTAAGTCATGTTTCAATTCTATATAATAATAAAATTCAAAACAATAGATTTTAAAACTGCATGTAAAGAGTTTAAATAAAGACAAAAAATAATTTAACATTTTTTATTTGAAGTTCTTGTACGACTACAGACCAAATATCATCTTTTGTAATTAAATTTTTGAAATTTTTGTGTTCTGTATTATATAAAAATTCACACTTCGTAAACATTTCAGTTAATTTTTTCACTACATACATATAAATTAAATAAGAAGAGGAACAAATATTTATACAAATTATAAACAAAAATATATATATATATATATATATAAAAATGAATGTTTATATGTTTGTCCTGTATGCGTTCCTGTACCGCTGGACGAATCGTGCTAAAATTTTCAGTGTATTCGTGTTGTCCAAACGATGGTTTTAAGCTATGGCTGAATTTTCTAAACCCTCTTCTTCACGAAATATGAGGTTTTAAATAGTTGAGATGAGACCAGTGGCATAGAAATGTATACGGGACGGGTAAAAAATAAAAAATAATTTTTATGGGAGGTAAACTGAAAAGGGAATCCTCCATCGCAAAAAGCGCTGTCACCGGGCTATCATTTTCTGGAGAGCCTGGATCAGCATGCAAAATAAATAAATTACAAACGTTGAGGTTAAGACCAAAACGTAAATGTTTTTTTTCGGAACATTAAACGTAAATTCACTAATAAAAGTTAGTAAATTAAAACAGTTGATAAAAGTGCTTGAGGAAACTCAAATACAAATCATGGCACTCCAAGAAACGAGATTCACGGATGAGGATATAATGGAATCGGAAGGGTATCGCACGTTTAAAGGCAAGAATGGTCGAACGTAGGGAACAAATATACCATATCTTGGAACAGGATTTGTCGCGAACAAACATATATTAAATTCAATTACAGATTTCTATTCGTTAATTAAGCACATATCAGTCATGACTATACGGTGTGCAAATAAAACGTACACTTTGATGATAAATTGCCATGCTTCGATTAATAATGATAATCGAAAAAATCCTGAAAAAGGTGAAAAATTCTAGGAACTTCTGGAACTGGAAACATCGAAAATTCCGGTGAATAACGTTAAAATATTATTAGGAGATTTTAACGCGCAAGTTGGTAAAGAGAGAAACTATAAAAAAACTGTAGGCGAATATCGAGCACATACAAGAACAAACAGCAATGGTGAAAACTTGATAGAACTCCATGTAATAATCGTTTCAACCTTTAACTAATGCGAACAAATTTCAAAGGATTACCGAGAAAGCAAAAGGAAATCACCAAATTCAAATTCGGGCAGATTGACCATGTGGCTCTTTATCTTATCATAATCATAGACACGGGGAAATAATGATCGTGAAAGTTAGAAAAGGAGCAAAGATTGAAACATTACTTGACCGAAATAAAATTCAAATTTCTTCCACAAAATAAAGTAGTAAGTCGAATGTTAAAAGTACCAAAGATAGATACAGAAATTCTGAAATCCGAGAAACAGAAAGTGACAAGAAAAGTTGAAAAGCATACAATCAGAAGAATGGACTGCAATGAAAACAAAACTGGCGGATGCAGCTTTTGATATAGCAACGCTCCAAAAAAAAAATAATAAACGTAGATGGTGGAACGAATTCTGCGAACAAGTTTTAGAAAAAGAAACCAAATGTGGAAAAAATGGTACTCCGCGAAAAATAACAATGATTATGTGAATTTTAAGAATCAAAGGGCGGAAACGGCTAGAATTATAAAAGTGGTTAAACGAAATTATATGAAGGGACAGTTGCTATAGCTTGAAGAAGACCTTAAGAACAAGAATACGAGATCATTTTATAAAATCTTTAAGAACAATATATTATAGCATCAACAGCCCAGTTTATGCTTCAGAAATGAAGAAGGAAAACTCGCTCTGAATAATCGGGATAACTGTGAGATACTAGCGAAATACTTTGATAAACTGCTTAATTGCAAACAACCGAGGAAGACTTTTCCGAAACCAAATCCGAGGCATAGGTTTCCAAATTCAGAATCGCCAAACGTACAAGAAATTCAACGAATTATTAAAGACTTGAAAAGCAATAAAGCAGCAGTGGAAGATGCCGTAATTGCAGAAATATGGAGGAATGCAGACCTTAATATAATTAAACTATTACAAAAAATAATTCTCAGGGAATAATCAGGAAAAAATATAAAGCAGAGGATTGGAAAATGGCGCTAATTCACCCACTTCATAAAAAAGGAGATAGAGGGGATAAACGTCAATAATTACCAAGGAATACCACTTTTACTGGTAACATATAAAATTCTTTCAAAAGCAATACAAAGTAGACTGGGGAATATCAAGTAGAAGAACAACTCGGAGAATATACCAGGTTGATTTTAGAAAAGGAACATCCCGTCCAGAGCAAATACTGAATTTGATGCTAATACTGAGATCTAAAAGCATAGTCGTAACAGTTGTCGACACTTTAGGAAAGCATATGATTCTACAGACAGAGAAACATTATTCAATATATTACAGGAATTTGGTGTGGATGATAAACTCACTGCCATCACCAAGCAAACACTGACAAACACAGTAGTAAAACTTTTAGAAATATCAAAACCGTGTTCGAAATTAAAACAGGAGTAAGACAAGGGGATGGACTTTCACCATTACTATTCAACTGTGCACTAGAAAAGATAAATAGCGAATGGAGAAGTAGAACAACGAATGAAGGTATTCAGAAGATCAGATTAGGAAGAAACGTTAAAGACATAGCAATTGATTGTCTAGCTTTTGCAGACGATTTAGCAGTTTTGTCAGATAATATAAAAGATGCAATAAAACAAATAGATATACGTTAAAAGAAGAAGCAGAAAAGGCAGGATTACAAATTTCTTTCGAAAAAACCCGATATATAACTACCATCAGGGAAGCTCCAAAACACATGAGGACAAAGTACGGCAGCATTCAAAGAGCTATGAAATTTAAATATCTAGAAATGACAGAGCCAGACCTACTGGAAAAGAAAACCATTATGGGAAGAGCGAAAAAAATAAAAACAGCATTTCAATTAACGAGATATGTATATAACAAGAAATCGATGTCTAGAAACGCAAAAATACGACACTACAATACATCGAAAACTTGGATATCCGTTTTTTACCCGTTATTCTGCTAAATAAGCTTGTATTTATGTTACTTGTAAACGGAAATATTATTTTATATCGCAAAAAAAAAAAAAATACACGATAGATCTTCAACGGCATTTTAATTTTATACATTTCGACCCCTTAAGGCATAATCCGTTTAAAGTGAAATCATCGCGATGCCGTATGTTGCAGAATAATTCTAAAATACTGAGTTGCTTTAATTGCAGAATTTAGCAGAAATACTAAGTTGATTCAATATGCTGATATACTATTCCATTACAAAAACGGCTGAACTGAAATTTACGGAAATAACAAATAATACTGAATATCTAATTAATAACGCGAAAATGGAGATAGTATTTTATTTACTACAAAGCGTACATAAAATCCACTGGATTCGTGATTTAAGTCAATAGAACTTCTCTCGATGAAAAGAAAGAAAAAGAAAAGTACGCAGCATTCCAAATTGTCATCTACACGTTTCTAAGTTTAAATATTCGTTGACATTATAATTGTTTATATACTCACCTCTAAGACGTTATATAACTCGCCATTACAAAATACGTTGTTTTTTGACAAAACCTATCACTGAGTAACACATAATGTACATATACGGACGTAGTAGATATTTAAATTACGCAAAAACCACTGAACCAATTCAAACGTACAACGGATTGTCACAAAAAGGTCAGAACTGAAAATTATCGAAAAATAGCAGAATTCCGCAAGATTCCAACGTGCACAGAACATGATCTTTTTTGGACGATAACGGATTCTACTCGCACTATATTTGAAAAAAAAAAAAAAAAAAAGGTCATACATGCGTAATCAACTTATTTCACTTGGATTGAAAAAATCCGCTTAGAATTTTGCTAAGATCGCTGTTAAAAAAAAAAAAAAAAAAAAGATTGTTAAATTTTATATTCTAGAAATACTTTCAAGTTAAAGTAGTTCTTATTAGACAGAAAAACATATTAATAAGTACAATATCGACATTTTTAGTTCATTTTGCAGTTTAGTTGCTGTATAGCTTAAATTAATTTTATATCATACTGAAAATCAAAATGAAAATACAAGTAGGTTTTTTTTGCGTTTAAAAAAACTTTTACCCAGTCCCTCAATGTATATTTTTTGAAAGAAAAAAGTTTAACTTTAAAATATAAGACAAAATTTCAGAATAATTTGCGTATATAATGTTGGTTTTGAAAAAAGTTCGTTTCAAATAAAAATTCTTATTTAAAATGCTTTATGACTTTCAAAAAAATTTAAATTTTAAATTGTTTATAAGTTAAAATCAATTGCAGTTTTCGAAGCAATGGCTTCCTTATATTTTATACGCAAAAACGTTACAACGTTTGTTACTCGCGTATCGTGTAAAATGTGTTGCACAATATTACATAGTGAATGATGGAATTATTAAGAACGAATTAAACGAAATGGTTTATCTGAACATAAAACAGATGAAAAGGATGTTAAACGCAAACTAAACAGACACTATTACACCTTTACTTACTGAATAAATGAAAAACATGAAAAATTTTGAAAAAAAAAAACAATATTTAAAAAATTTATTATTTAAATATAAATAATATTGGAAGGTGTTTTTTTTTTGTTTTTTTTTTTTCGTTTTAACCTATACGTATAAAAACTTCGGTTTAATCAATGAAATGGAGCAACTAGTAATCGTATACCTCCTTTTAGTTCAAACTCCACTATTCCGACTATTATGAATCGCTGAATCTAACTTGAAAGATATGTTTGAAAATGCATATGTTAAACTGAAAATTTTGAAAACAATGTACATTTATTTACATACAATAAACAATAATAAAACAAGATACCGGTAAAAATTATTTACAAAATAAGCACTCGCGGTAACAATTTATTATTTACACGGGATACAGACGGTGACTGTTAAGAATTTTAACCGTTTCTTCGCGACTGCATCCGTCTCTGACAATCTTATATCTCCCTGGTACCGTTAAATCAACTATAGTAGAACCGTTTTTGCTCATTCCGGTAGGACCATCGTCGAAAACAGCGCCCAATTTAGGCCATAACGATTCGAATTCGTATATCGACGTCGAACTTCCCTCGTTACTAAGGTTGGCACTAGTTAAAGCAAGCGGGCCATCCCAAGCGGCCATTAGTTGCAAAATAAATTTATTCTTCGGTATTCTGATTCCGATTTTAGAATTTTCCGGGTTTAGGTTTTTATTAAGATTTTTACTTTGTTCGAAAATAAGCGTAACCGGGCCCGGTAGTAAATCGTTTAACAGTTCATTCGGAATATGTTTCGTATTCGCCCACCGATTAATGTCGGCAATTTTAGCTACGCATATGGCTGTCGCTTTACCAGAGTCTCTCCGTTTTATTTCGTACAATTTCTGAATGGCTTTCGAATTTTGCGCATCTACAGCTAAGCCGTATACGGTATCCGTTGGTATAGCGATCACTTCACCGTTTTCCAGTAGACGCTTTGATAACATAACACATTCCGAGTAATTTCCCTTCAGCGATTTCATATCTAAAACGTGAAACGAATGCGGTAAATTGGCAGCGGTCGCGCAATAATTCTTCGAAAGAACAGACTTTAAAACGTGTTTCGCCATCACTATATTACAAATCGGTACGAGAAAGTGTATTATTCTCTCCACCGATGACCGCATTCTGCATTGCAGCACTTATAAAATGTTGTCATAGGCTCATCGGCGGATCGTGTCTGAATCTGTAGGAAAAACGCTTTCGGATGCGAACATAGAGGACACTTTTCTTCGGTGGAATCAACGTTTTCCCAAGCTTTTTCACCGCCAAATAACACATCAACGTTCTGTAGCGGAAAATAATGAAAAATTACGTCATTCATTTTACACGCGTAGAATGAGAAATACATTATAATAACGGGCTTACGAAAGAAATCAATACTAAAAACAATTTAAAACAATAGTTCACTAAAAATAAAAGTAATTTTACTCGGAATTTATTTCGAAACAGATTTTAACGCGAATAGACAGCTTTTCAAAAAAAAAAAAAAAATATTAATAAGTACTTTATTATTGTTATTTAGACGTTTTATGAAATTATTTTTAAAAACTGGCCGTCAATTTCGATTTTTCAGCTATTACACAAAGGGAATTATTTAGATTTTAACAAAGTTAGGCTTTTCTCAACAATAATAGAAAATTCACACGCTATACAATTTAAACAGAATTCTTTAAAATCGTAGTTTTACACACTGTCCTTTTTTCTTTAAAAATATCGGTTTTATAATAAAGTATGAACTCATTTAAAAATAACTAATTGAAATTTCAAAAACTGAGAACAAGAACAAAACGACTGCCTTTCATTTTTGGATACTGTTTATAAAACATTTCGGATTCTTCCAGTATCCTTACTATATTGTGAATATATTAAATTCATTGCGGTTTTTACATAATCAAAATATCGCAAATTAAATAATCTCAGTACGCGTGAACTTAATGTTATATTCTGAAATATTCAACGGTGCGAAAAAATTTAATTTTTCAAACCGAAAATATATACATACTTTTAATCTGCAGTATTCCCTCTGCAAATGTAATGTTTCTTCAATTTTAAAGGTATATGGGCATGAAGTACATGCGTAATTAATAACACCAACTTTAATAAACTGCAAAATACAACCACACCACGGACAAAAATGAACACTGGAATCCACAGACATATTAATATTAAGCTATCCGTTCGTAAAATTGAAATTTTAGCCGTCATGTTACACAATAATTATCTGCAATCGATATATTAATCGAAATTTTTAATTTGCCGGCTACAGAGTGTGATGAAACAGAAAACAGCATACCTAATTTTTGTATTTACTGTGTCGAACAAACTCACTTTTTTTTTAAATTATTACGTGGCTGGCATTTTTTTTTTTTTTTTCTGCGGTAAACGATCGAATATAGGTTGTGTTATTCATTGCGTGCATCTATTTTAATAAATTCTAATTTGATTATATCCGAGAGCAAATGTAAAGAATGGTAGAAGACAAACAATTTTTTACCTACAAAACGTATGCGACTTTTTAACATCGTAAAATAGTAATGAGCTATTACCAGGACTTTAAAAGCCGAATGAAAATTTGATCTATTTGACAACGCTGTACGCTTATTTCTCAAATTCATTGGCTGAAGTGCCTACTTCTAGACTCCCTTATTAATGAAATAGGCGTACAACATTGTCAAATAGATGAAGTTTTCATTCGGTTTTTCAAGCGCTGGCTATTTCACAACAACAACAGATTTATTCAAAACCCGAATTAAACATATACATTGAAATTTTTCCTCTTCTAACAGTAAGAAACTAGAAAGAAAAGTTAAGAAAACAACTGAAGAAAATTTAAATTTTGGTTACGTCGTTTGATTTAAGAAATTGTAAGCAAAAATGTTTTATAAAATTTAAAAAACACTTTAATGAATGAAAATAGATAGACACTCGAGTCTCCCACAGATTATGATAAAATTCAAAATGCTCTGCTTACTTTTATAATGTGTGATTAATTAAAATGAAATACAAATATGCCATAATCACCAAAATTTTTAAATTTAAAATTTTTTTTACCGTAGACTTAATAATTTTAGATCAGCTATTGTAGCGCAATTGTTGATGTTTTCACCTGTTGATTATAATCTTTAAAGTGCAATAAATCGGAATGTCTCGTCCGACTGCTGGTGCTCGTAATAAAGACCACAATAATAATGATAATGTACATGTAAACTAATTGTATCTGTTTTTAGTGTAGTTACATATCGTGTATATGTAGTGGCTTAAATTTATCAAGAAAAAACTTGTTAAGGGAGACTGCGATTCGTGTTAATTGATCAGCTGTAAACAAAAAAAAAAGAAAAAGAAAATAAAAAACATGTGTAATTCGCATGGCCTTTGCGTTAAATTTAAATGTGCTGCTTTCAAAATAGAAGGTCGGTTACCGTCTACACTAATACATAAACAAGTAAGCTATGTTTTATTTACGAGTTAATTTTGTAAATAGTTTAAGGATACGTGTGCTTGTTGGTTTCTGTTAATCATAGTTTCTTTTTATACGTAAGGTATAGTTTAAAAATTGGTTAGTTTTAATTTGTATTTATCATTTATTACTTTTAGTTGATCTTTGCATTCACAGCACGTATTATTTTCTTTCATTTTGTAATGTTAGAAAACTTCTAGTACAAATTAGTTTCCTTTAAAACAGCGAGGTTTACGTCAATTTTTTTTTTATTAGTATGTCGTTTTACATTTTTACGGTTAATAATAATAATAATAATACGTAAAAATGTACATCTTTTACAACTATTCAGTTAATATAGAGTTACTTGTAGCAATGGTATCTATTGAAAATTTGGATAAATTCCGTAACAATACGAGGTTGCTAAATGGTTTTAATATAATTTGCTTCATATAGATTTCAAAAAGGTACGCGAGGTGATCTGTTTCGTAACTAATAATTGAATCAAATATTCGATCGCAGATTAGACTTATAATATACTTTATCTCGAAATGAAAGTAATTTCATAGTCAAAATCATCTGCTTGTCTGATTCATTGGCATTATTGTACACGATCAAGGACATTGCCATCCATTATGTACCGCGCTTAATATGCGGAACATGTACAACATTCACTAACTGGTGAGAAGTTGTGATCGAAATACACACCTGGAGTTATTGGAAATAAGCGATATGTTATGATTGACGCGTTGGTTATGTTAAACTTTGGTTCTTGAATTTTTTCGTTTATTTAAAGAGCAAGTGTTTATAATCTGACGGAAACTCTACACAATTACTGGGCATTATATAAATATTCAACGATGGTAATGTACTGAAATCAGTCATTTTCTAATAATTGAATATAGGTGGCATACGTTTTTTCGCTTATGTATGTAGTGAAATAAATAATCAGTGTTGATGGAATAATTATGCACACATTCCATTTCTTTCATATTTTTACAGCTTGCGGATAAAAGCAGTGATAATTTACCGTTAATAGTAACTTAGATATGTACCAGTTTATAGAAATTTATATGTGATACCTTAAAACTAATTAAAGCACATACATAATCATAGGTACACAAAGGAAAAAAGGCTAATGGCGATTGTAAGATCTTTTCAGGTAGAAGATATTGAAAATTTTTCAGACACAGCTTTTAAATTATTTAATTTTGCGGATAAATTATAGACGCGAGTTACGTTGCACAACTTATTTTGTAATTCCTTGTCCTTGGAAATAGGCATTAGCGTAGTTTTAGGAAAATGGTATAAATTCATTAACGAAATAAACTTAAATGTCATATTGCCTAAACACATTAATTACTACAGACGATCGGTATGCTGTTTTGTTGAATTATAAAAGTATAATTCTCATTTATGCATTCAGATGGGGGAAGCTTTTTAAACGTATTGGTTTTATTTTTAAAAAAAAATAATAATAATAAATAAAAAAACGAGTATATTGCTTGTTTTCATTCGAATCTTCTGCTGTATTTGTAATTACGTTTTTTTTGTTATTTATTTTATCATAAATTTGATTTAGATCTTACCTTTAGCCGGAGATGATTTGCCGCTAATTATACCTCCGTAATCTTTACGTATTTATTTTTGCGCGGTCTTCCAATTTTTATTTATCATATAGGGATCAGAAATACAAACGTTACATCGCACGAAGTTTGCCATCTCTAAAATTTTATAGTGTTTTATAATTCGCGAGTTTTTTGTAATCGAAAATGTTTCTCATTCATTTTTAACGTTTATTGAAAATTCATACTTCAACTCTGGTTCTTTTATTTAAATACGATTTTGGCCGGATATTCGTCGTTGAAACTTTATCATATGACCAGTTTACAAAATTTACTTTTACATGTTAATTAATTAATTCCATTTTACCATCTACATTAACATTTCTATTGCAGTCAGTTAGAGATAAAAATTCATGTAATCTATATTTTAATTGTAATTCGCTAATCCCCGGTAGTTGGCGTGTTATTAATAGAATATTAATAAAATTTAAAAAAAACAACAACAAAGAACTGATAACATGAATAAATTGAATACAAATGGCAAATAATCCACTTATCACTGTAACGTAGTATTTTCTAATCAGTTACTCCTAACATTTTCAAATCAGTTCTGCATTATAATTACGATTGTTATTAACATAATGGGGTGTACTAATAATATGTTGGTTTCAAGATGTAATTGTTAATTTTTCTAGTGTAGCATGAGATACGTTTGCGTTCTATTTTTATATGTGTGTGCATATATACATATGTATGTCTGTACCGTTTAATATTGCTAATAGTAACGTTTAGTTTTGTTGGTTAATTTTTTTTGTTTTTCAGATCTAAATAATGAATATTTTTTCCAAGAATAGAGGAAAATTAATTCCCGATATAGTAAGGTAAAGAAAATATTAAATTTTAAAGTATTGGTATAAAAGTAGTCTATTAAAAATGAATTTTATGTAGACGATTGTTGTAGTAAATGTTCGCCGTTTATTAATACCCATTTTATTATATCATTTATTGTACGCCTCATTTCTCATATGATCCGTCATAACAAAGCTTAAAGTTCGTTTTCACTTTGCATAAATTTACATATTAATGCGAAACAGAACATTAACGGCGCGTGGAAATATAATTTATTATTTCCTATAACGTCATTTGGTAGTAAAATTAACGTTCGTTTTCAATTCATGCGACACAAATTTGACATCGATAATTTTGTAGTTTTTTCTTTTAAATTAGAAGAATGCGGTGTTTTCATTTGTTTCTTAATTGAATAAAATTCGATTGTAAAACGTATGATATAATAATGTTTTTTGACGAGTTAAAATTTTAAATTGTTTTACGATAGTTCGTTATTTCGATTTTACTAAAATTTTTTAATGGGAACCTTGCGTACGGTGCGTTACACAATTCATTAAATTTATTTCATATGTATGTTTATACGTTTGCTGTATGCAATGAAATTTTACAATAGCCTGCATACACACTTGTATATACTTTAGGGCTGTAGTGAAAAAGAAAGAAAAAAACAATAAAAAGAAGGATAAAATAGCCTGCTCAGTCTTACTTATTCATCGTGTTTTTGTTTAGTTTTGATTTTATCGACTATTTGCCTTTTCGAATTTTTCATGTTCTTTCTACCGAGACTTTATTTATGCCGTCCGCATTGGACTATGTTCAACCTGTGGAAACTTCAGCCGGGTACCTCAATAAGTTTAACCGAAGATGATATTTGTATAGGGAGTGTTATGAAGCAGTGGACACACCGGAACACACTTTTGAAAATTGTAAAAACTTCAAATTCATTAGAGAAAAAGTATAAAATTAAAGACATGGTGGAATGTTATAAAACTACACGACATATAACATAATTAGAAAATATATAACAGGAAATTTATAAACTAAAAAAGAAATCGGTATAATAATACCTGCTCTAAATTAATTTAAAATCAAGTAAAATGATGGCATATGATGAAACTTACGGTTAACACTGATTGTTCTCAGATTACTTTCTTGGTAATAAAAATCAAAAAAACTGTAATTGTACACGTCTCCAGTACTTCTCCCAGTTCTTCTGCCATGTAGTTTGAGCCAACAAGACGAATCGGAATAAACTTAAACGATAGTAGAACTCAATCCGGCTAACCGACATTTAGGTCAAATAGCAAGACGACCTGAAAGACGATGTTATTAGAGGTATAGAAATAAATTAAGAAATATACTAATTTAAAGGAGACTACGTCGCAAAAAAAAAAACACTAATCCGAAGTCTTTGCTTTTTTTTTATTTCTGCTCACATTCTATTCTCGATAGTTAATTGCTGTCCAAAGTAGTGTAGTCCTGATTTTAGAAGCTCTACATTTTTTACAACTTATGATCTAAAAATTTTGTAAGTATTTCCGTTTCTTTGATATCAGGGAGCAGCTCCCGGCCTTGGATTATCTGCTTCGGATAGTCGCCAAATGAAGTAGACGGAAGCATTGTATCATTGGAAAGTCTTACATTTTAAACATATCTATTATTTATGTTAACTATTAAACTTTTAATCACCGATAAACAATATTAAAGTAAAATAAACGCATCTGAAAAATATAAATTACTAAATTGATGCTGTATCGATATTGTTTTACGTGAAATGAAGCGTGAATTGAACCAGTCAGTAAAACTATTGACGAATTAATATAATAAAGTAAAAATGTATAAAAACAAATTTATAATATATTAAAGGCAGATTTTTCGTGTAGATTATTATGTTACATAAATGTAAGCTGTAACTTACTTGATGTGCCGAGTTAATCTCAGTTTCTTTATGCGATGAACTAGTAAATGATATATACAATGACGTTTATGAACAGTTCTTGGCATTTCGTACTAACAGCAACAATGGAGTTGCGTGTAATTCATCATGCTAATGTTTTTTTTTCTATCTTCACCAAATGGACTATCATCAACTGGGCGGTCTATTGTAGAATTGTTAATAAATCAAAAAAAAAAAAAAAACAGTTTTAAATGTCTAAGGTATCGTATAGAAAACGCGATGCAGCATTAACAGAGTTTGACAATTTCTTTCAGAATACAAACGCAATCTCAGCCTGTCTCGGCGACATAAATTTTTATTGTCTATTTATATACATGCATTAATCGCATTTAAATTTAACTATCGCGGTTTTAATTAGTTGTTTACACTTTTCTAATTTATTCCATCACGTCGTATTTGACACGTGCATTATGATAAAGAATGTACGATTTTCTAAACTAGTCAGTAATTTAATGTTAAACGTAAATATATACGAAAATTGTATTGTAAAAATTAGAAGCTGTTAACTGGAAAGAAGTTTATAGTTTTAAATAGGTGTTGTATTTATCTTAACCGTTGCCTGAGTGCAAATGTTAGACTGTGCTGGCTCGCTACCAGTGCATTTATATTCGGAGTTCTCTGGTCTTTTTATTGAAAGTAAATTTTCTGTATAGGGCAGACATTTTAGTACAGTTAGGCTCGTTCTCTATAGTGTAAATTAGAAATATAGTATGTTTTTGTAAAAGGTGAGAACTGCATCTACTAGAGTTAAGCTTCATTGCTCTTAAACGAAGTGATTGCTTAAAAAGCTGCCAAATTATTGTATATTGCCAACTGGTAAGAGAAAAGCGAAATTCGAAGAAGTAAAGTAAGGATTCTTTAAAATCAAAAATGTTCACATTAATTATAATAATAACACTAACAAGCATATGATATCGAAAGCGTACGCGATTATTATAGTATTACAATATTTGAAATGATTAAGATTTCTGGAAAATTTTTGATTGTATTTCTTTCTTTTATTTTTTTTTAAAAAACAAGTTTTCTACGAATATTCATTAATCACAATCTATTTTAAAAGTTTTGTTAGCGTTTTTAGTTACCGTTTTACAGTTTTTTTTAAAGCTGCTAAAACATTTTCAGTGTTAGATGCTGTATAATAAGAAGCCACTACGTTATTAAAAATAAGAACTTACTGCCTAATGTGAATTCGGTAAGTCGTATTTAGATTTAATTTCAAATTCAGTGATTGTATGCTGCCTGGGATAATCGAATTTTTTGGAAAACAAGGATAATGCTGTATGAACCAGAATAAGGTTATCTTTATTTTAAGTGATTAATCTAATTTGCAACATTCAATTGTTAATAATAGTAATTATATATGTGTATGTGTGTGCGTGTGCGTGTGTGTTTGTGTATAATATATACTAGGGACTTCGCCCTTGAGACCCTAGGTCTTCAACCCCAGCGTTTAAAAAACAAAAGGACTTTAGGAAGTTGACGATAGTTTCTTAATAAATGAATACTCATATAATAAATATACAAATTAACAAATTATTAATAAATAATTAAACTGAAAAAAATCCATTAAACAACTAACGCGAATAACGTAGAAAAATTATTGATAAAAAAAAAGGGTTTTATTATACATCTCGGCTACTTTGGCCTCGTAAAGGGCTCTGCCTCTTGAGCCCTCTTGCTTATCTCTTTCTTTTCTGTACTTTGTATAAAACGATAAAAAATTAACAACGTCATTCTTACTGCATCGACACAAAAATCAAAATAGCATTCGTTACATAAAATTGGGATATTTCTTCTAATGAGAGACGGCTTAAGAATTACGTTGTAATTAATATATAATTCGGTCATTTTGGCCTCACAAGGGGCTCTGCCCTTTGACCCTTCTTGCTTACATTGTCTCTTTCTCTTCTATACGCTCTATAAAATTATCAAAATTTAAAACGTCATTCTTATCAGCAGAATACATTTTTTTGTTACAAAATCTAATGGATGCATGATTAAGAATGACATTTTCATTTAACATTTAACTTTCGTTACATAAAATCGAGACATTTTTTCGTTACCTAAACTTTTTTTTAAATGGGAGCCGGCCTAGGAATTATGTTGTAATTAATATATATATATATATATATATATATATATATATATATATATATATATATATATATCAGTGACGAATCCTCAGCAGGTATTTTCTAGTCATGTGGTGAAGTACTAAAGTAAATTGAAAAAAAAAAGAAATTTGCCACTACTTCTCCGGCAGCATAAATTAACCTGGCTAAAAAGAGAGTTTTATCAGTGGAAATCTGAAAAGTCAAGATGAAGGAAAATGTTTAATGTACAAAACTCCAGTCGCTCTTTAATGTCAAGTGGTAGTAAATTCTGACTTGATGATTTGCGTGCTTTCATGTTTTGTTCGTCAGCTCTGTAAGTATTTTTTCGAAGTCAACAAGTCACTGAGAATGCATTACGGAGCATACAAACGCAACAACAGCATAAACAGCTAATCAGGTTGAGCGTTTAACGGCATTGGACATTTTTTGCTGCGAAACTGACTACACTGTCGCTATTTTATCAAAGCGATATTACATTCACGCTCCTAATTTATAAATTCACTTGGCGGCACTAGCGAAAATCTGTTGATTGTGAAAAATGAAAAATGGTACAAAAGCAATAGTGCATCAAATCAGAGGTTATTAGATCGGCAATTTAGAAAAATTCGTCGTTGTGAGCAGATGTATTCACTTTTAAATAGATTACTTAATGCAATTTTGATTATCTTCGAAATAAAATATTTCAATTTTTTTGATTATAAGACAATTGCGTTATGTATATTTCACTGTATGGAGTTTTTAAATTAATGTTGCTTAATAAACCTTTTTATTTATTTATTTATTTATTTTTTGAATTCATTTTCTATTATTCCTTTTTGTTATTCACATAAATTATTTCCTTTATCAAAATTTAAATCTAATTTTCTTTTACATAAATCATTTTTTATTTTTTGAAATTTAAAAAAAAATAATAAAAATGGCTTCCTTATTTGGTTTTGTTTGTATAGTAGTGCATGCGATTGTATGTCGAGTTAATTCCATTTGAACATTTTTCTGTTTTAGAGAAGTTCCTGGAGAAAAAAATCAAGATTCGCCACTGATATATATATATATTTATATATAAGTGTATGTGTATGTGTGTATATCTGTAAACATACAATTATTTATATTTTTTTGGAAATTTAGACGTGAGTTGGGATTTGCTTCGTTCTGGCTATGATAGTAAAACTTTCAGTTTTTAGCAGAAAAAAAGAAAAAAAAAGAAAAGGGATTGCAAATATCGTGGAAATGAGACAATTTTTTTGCGTTAAATTAAATGATTTCAAAAACTGAAGTATGGTTCCTGTGTTTAATTGTATAAAGTCTACTAAAACATTCACCTAGGAACACTTATGATGGATGAGATTTTGTTGAAAATATATTCGGTTTGCTGAGATTATTATTTTTTTATTGACAATTTATTCGAATAATCCAAACATTTGCCAGAATAATAGTAGAGCGTAATTTATGGTGATGTAAGATGTCGCTGTCATTAATTACCTTTCATTTTTCTTCTTTAAATTTCTTCTTATTTACTGTTTTTTCTTCTATCTTTCGTAATCGTGTTTTCTCATTGTTTCATGAAATTAGTATTTTTAATACATTTTACTAGCCTATTACTGTGACTTATCGTTATCTGATGGAAGATATTACGTATTTCGCAATTAAGACAACTCCTTTAAATTTGCACTGTGTTCAACGATCCAAACCGAAAACTGTGTCTTTTGTTTTCGGACTGACTGGTGTAGGTTACAACAAAATTCTAAGCGGTAGAATGTTTATAGAAAAAAGGATGATAATTTCTAAAATTTTAGACGGCTATGCTCTGATTCAATTTTGCATTAATCGTTCTCTTGACAAATTATGAAATAATATAATAATCCATTTCGATAAATTGGTTAAAAATATCACGAACCAGAAATATATTCATTTAATGTATAAAAACGTATTAGTTCTTATGTTTGCGTGTATTAAATAAATATATTTCCAATTTGTGATATTCTTTATTACATATATAACTCGCAAAATGTTATTAAAATTTCGTTTATATTTAATAAGTAAACAAACTACGATTTTTGTATTATATAAAAGCGAATTCGCAAAAATTAAATAAGAGGGTATGCTGCGGTTCTGTTTGTTTCCAATAAAAAAAATAATAAAAAATTGTTCAGTTAGGATTACTGTAGGACATTCTAACGCCAAATCACTATCATATTTGCACAAGTCATGAGTATCCTATTCTCATTTTGTCTCTCTGCGATAAATTTTTATACACTGGCCCGATTCTTGTTCTACGTATTTTTCATATCTGTTCCTGCTGCATGTATCAGCATCATCATCATCATCATCATCATCATCATCATCATTAGTGTTATTACATCGCCCACTCGTAAGTTTATGTGATACAGGTTATTTTTATTCTCTTACGTTGTGGTATCCATATATTTTTTTTTTTTTTTTGCGTCTAATTTGTAACCGTTTTTTCCTAAATCGATTAATTCTTATTACTGCATCTGCGCTCGTCTACTTCCCATTAGCTTCTTTAGAGCGTAGAGCTCTTTAAGAACATTGTCCACTTCCAATGTAAGACCGACCTATTATTCAAATAACTTTAATAAAGTAAAATTCGCGTTTGGTCTTATATACGCTGTAAATTATGATACTTTAAACGTTATGCGATGTATTCGTAAATGTAATAATTTAATCTGCACGCTTTCGAATTTAGTGATGAGAAAATTATGATTGATTGAACCCCCTAGAGCAGGAGTGGCCAACCCAAATGATCTTGCGGGCCACTTTGGAAATGTACCGTAACTCCACGGGCCGCATATAAAATCATATATCCCCATATTAGATTTAAACCCACTATAGACATCCTTTGTAGTGAAAAATTGAAACATAATAAGTTATTATTATTGTGTTTATTCTTACATGTAAACATACATGATGTGTTTATTCGGTTTCATATTTTGTACCGCACTTTTTCTTATTGAATATCTTTTTGTATTGTTGCATTCGCAAATTGCGTGATTCGCGCTTTACAGGAAATAGATATTAATGCAACAGTATAAATCACGATTCTTTTCGAGTCTAGTTCTGTTGTATGCATTTTTTAAATTTAATAATATCGATTTAAAAAAAAGGAGTATAGCTCCAAGGCCAAAAACCGCACAGCGCGTTCTGTAGTAGCTGGAAAGTTTATTTTGTTTTTTTTTTAATCGACGTATTTTCTTCATCAAATTATTGGAAAATTATGAAAGCCTAAAAATTATAAAATTAAAGAGCCCAAATTTTGAAAAAAGTAAAAATTAAGTTGTAAAACAAAAATTTTGAAAAAAAATTCCACAACCTTTTTAAATGGATAAGAGATTGTTTTTATTAATTTTTTTTTCTTTTTTAATTGGCGTATTTTTCATCCACGGAATACCGCAAAATAAAAGTAAAATCATGATAATTTTTAAAAAGAAAAAAAAAAAAAAAATCTATATCTACGAGTATAAGCGCATTATTGGGATAAAAGCCCAGACCGTATTCAGTTTGCCGGGGTTACTGTTTTATTTTCAGTTGAGATATTTCCGTTATTAAAATATACAAAAAATGTAAAACCCCAAAATTGTAAAATTTGCGAGTACAAATTTTTTAAATGATTGGAGTGATGATCACCAGTGTCTTAAAATACTATTTCTCGAATTCTATGGAAACGAATTTGAGGAATTGAGCACAACGAATTTTTCTCGCATATATTACTAACGATTTTAATTTTTTGGGATAGTTAAATATAAATTTCGCTTTCGTAATTGACATATCCTTTTTTTTTTCTTTTTTTTTTTTTAATAAACGTTGTGTGGACGCCACAATCCTTTTTAACAATTCACGGACTAAAACAGCTAAAAATCCAAAGATTTGGGCCGTGAAGCAGCCGGCTAGCGTAGTCCCCTAGTGCATATATAAAAAAAGCTTTTGAAATTTAAACACCTGCATTATCTGAAGCAAAAAAATAACATTTCGAGTTGGTCGTTTAAATTTTAAAATACCTGATAATCCGGTTTATTGAAATTTATTCAATTCATACTGGGGTTCTGAAATGTTTCCTCGGTCTATTTCATATTATTTACCGCCAAGAACGATTATGTTGGATTGTGGTGTGTCAGAAATTTACCTCGGCTGTTTTTGTAAAACATATTATTATCTCTCCCTAAAATAAAGTGCTGTAATAGCTATTAAAACACTGTTTGAAATCAAACGAATATGCTTATGTTGTAAATGTAAATAGTAGTACGATTTGTGTGTTGCATTAGGAATCGCGCTTCTTACCACCTGAAATTACCTTATATAGGGTGGGAAACTAACCGCGAAAACTGGAAAATCGGGGGGAAAAAAAGTAAAATAGCCAAAAGGTATTTTCGACAAGAGAGAAAATTGAAGCGAAAAATGGAAGCGTTTTTTAATATATTTCAATTAATGATCAGGCATTTACAATGGTGACAAAAAAATATATTCTTTTACAATTTAATTTTCCCGCTAAACGACTTTTTTTTTTTTTTTTTTTTTTTTTTACAATAACCGGTCTATTTTCACAGTGAATAATAAATATTTATGTTTCTTACCGGTACATCGATGGTACGTGTTAAAAAGGACCGAATTTAGTTTTGCTTGAAATATTTTGCAACAGTGCGTAAGTTCTCCATAGCGCGCGGATGCGTTTACAGAACCGTGAAAAACGATTTCTAATCTTACACCGCGTAAAGTTTTATCAAATTTTTCGTTTCATCCTACTGTACAAGCAATTCTGTTTCTAGCTAATGATTACGACAGTTCTATTTTTGTGAGTTAGTCTGTTTTTATTTCGTATGCGCCTATAAATTTGGGCTTTATATCATTATCAATTTTAAATTATTTTTTCATATTTTTCAAACGGTTTACAAACACCGAAAATTACACATGTGTGCCAGGTATGTGTAATTTTATTTTCATTAATTTTCATTAATTTTTAGTGATATTTTTCGTATGTAAAGTTAATTTCTTTAAATTAATTTACGAGCCTGCTTTTGTGATGCTAGGTGTATACAAATAATGGCAAATTGTAATTCATCAGGTCATCAAATTTTAAGAAAAATTATTAAAATACAAAGTTTAATAGTTAAACTGAGTATAATTTTTTTTTAAATATTTATATGAAAAATCAAAATTTTTTAGAATTAATGTTTTACTTGAATTATTTTACTGTAAAATGTCATATATAAATACATTATGAAACTAAAGATTTTGTAAAACAATTTTGTATTACAAAACATTTTTTTTTTATTTTTATTAATTCGTTACATACTTTCGGGAATTACTATATAAAATTGAAAAATATCAATTATTTTTAGGAGAAAGAAGCTTAAAATATTAAACAAATACGTATTTGTATGAAAATAAAAAAAAAAAAAAAGGAACTATATAGTTTGTTTAGTTTCGGGCTCTGCAACTCGGTGACACCTGTTCGTTTGAAAATCATAAATCAACCCCGTGCTCTGTTGTCAATTATTCATCGCTTCATATTAGTAATTTCTTCATTCTCTAATGGTTTTGAATTTTAAAGAACTATAAAAAATATTTGTTATTAAGTTTCAAATTAATTTGAGGGGCATACTTGTATCTATCGAAATGATAGAATAAAAAATTTGTGTAGATACATGCACTTTTATAAGTTAGTCCAACAACCAGTATAACTAATTACCGGATATTATTAACTAACGTAAATATGTATAGAGCTCAAATTATCCTTTTTGGTAATTTTTTAAGTTTTTAAACTTAATTTTTGTTAATAAACAGTTAATAGCTTCTTTAAGAGGAGGATTATATACAATTGTGATGGTCGGAAAAATCTTTTTTTTTTTTTTTTTTTTTTTTTTTTATTATTATTATTGCATATTCTTTAAGTACTTTATCTTAAGAATATTGTCGCCAAATTTCAAAATGATCGGATCATTAAATCCGAAGTTATAATAGTTCATTATGGCGCGTAATTAGCGCTCACAGATGTGCTGAATGATGCTGCTGTGACTCGGTATAATAAAATATAAACGGTACGTCGATTTCTGCTGCTCTTTTTGTATCCTTCGAAATTTATGACCTTGAAACTCTGAAGCAGCTGTGTATAGACTCTGGAATGTTCAACATCCAATATACACTTCCAGCAGTTGTAACGTATAACATCAAAGCGACAATTTCTTTAAATTCGCTAGTAGAAGCATTAAATTTTTTTCATTATAAATATGCCCGATTCACGTAACAGAACAAGGCACGAAAGAAGAGCATCTCCACAGGATTTCGCAAAGACAGACCAAAACGAAAAATTCAACCCGAAAAGAGACCGGCTAGAGTAGTTTTAGTGCGTCCTGAAAAAAACTGAAAGTTGGCCCTGAGGTCACCGTGCGGCCGGTAGATAATTTTGTCGAGTATCGTATTTTGATTTTACTTCGGTTTTTACGATAACTTCGGAATTGGTATAAAGAGTGTGATGGTGACATTAAATTTGCACCAACCGATACAGGTGAGCTTTAAAGTAACAGTTATGCGCAACAACTGCGAGTTGCGCAATATTCCTTCGTGTGAGTATGCCCAACATTCATATGAAATAAACCCGAAACTTATCTCAAAATCGTGTTTTTTTTTTTTTTTTTTTTGAAAGTACCTTTACGGTGGACACGATTACTAAAAAATTATCAATTCGATCAATACCAAATTTATACCACTTATTTATAATGATAATAGTTAATAACCAAAGGATTTTTAATCTTTTTAGAAATAAAAAAAAAAAAAATAGAGCAAAAAACAAAAATTAAACACCTTGAAAAAATGAACTTTTTCTTTGAAGACCATTTTTTTTTTTTTTTTTTTAATTAAAATTTTGACAAATCCTTCGTTCGTCTACTCTCACTTTCTCCCTCTACCTTCCAATAATCTTCCAACCTCCTGCAACAGCTGAAAGCAACAACTCCGGTTGCTCTAATCTAAATACTTCTGCGTCTGGTTCTTCCTATGACAATTCCCACACTATCTCCACTATTGCTACTCTTCCTGCCATCGATAATCTATCAGAAACAATTATGGATTTTCTTTTCTATCATAATATAGCTTCGTCCCCTAACTTTGTCGCTTCGCCTTTCCTGTCCAATAATTAACAGTTTAGCTAACTTCTTTCCTGTATTTCCTTTATACGTCCCTTTGTTTCCTCGTTATTACGAATGTGTTGCTGTGAGATGGCCCAAAGACATCTGGCACAGTGGTTCTGCTCTAATTTGTGGAACTTTTCTTCTGAAATTCGTTTATTTGCACATTAGAATAAACCTGGAGATGGTTCCGGCTGACCATTCTTCGTTTATGGTTCATTTGGTCTGCCCTACAGTCCATCTTGGTCGTTATGGAGCGAATCTTTTGTCGGTAATTATAATTACCAACTTATTAGATTTACCTTTACATTTTTCGTATGCCAATCGTGGACTATTAAAATCAACATCTGATATAACAGATACAGGGATCTGTCCTAACCTATTGCTGAGTACTATTGAAGACAGTACTTCAACGTTGATAACTATCATAAACGAATTTTCATTCTCATTATGTAGCCCCTTAAATTAATACTTCCTTTTATATTACTCCTCTTATTATACTCGTCCATGCTGCATGTTCCTCCCTTCCTCTGCCATCTCCGATTTGACTTTTATTTAGCTTCCTCTTCAAGGTTCAGCTCCGACCGTCTTCCCTTTTGTATTCTTTATTCTCAGAATGAGCACTTATTTCATTTTACCTTTCCTCTCAAATGACTCAAACATACTCCAGTGGAATTGTCCGAGTTTTAGAGCTAATAAACAAGCCTTGGAAAGTATACTCAACTCCATCCACATTGCTCTGTTATCAGAAACCTAGCTTGTTTACTTTAATCGGTTCCGATTGCGTGAACGGCTAAGGCAGTGCCGCCATACTCGCAAGAAAAGTTATTTTCTTCGCTACTCATGATCATTCCTCCTCTTTTTTTCCACTTAATCCTCAATTACCTAATTTGATCCATATTTCTATTCCCAATATTCATCCTCAACCTACTCACATCTTTTCCGTGTACATCCCTCCGCATTATAATCTTAATAATTTCCCTTTCACGTTACTAACCAATCCTCATTCTCTTTCCTTCATCATTGGGGGTGACTGGAATGCTCACTCCTCCTTGTGAGGCTCTGCGAGTCATAATAGGAACATTTATATCGTCGAGAATTTTATCCTTAATAACAACTTTGTCCTTCTGAACGATCATTTCGCTAACTCTCTACACGGATGTTTACAGTCGCAACTCGGTTGACCTTTCTTTTACCTCCCCTAATTTTAGTCTCAACTATCATTAGGAAACCCTTGATAGTATCTTCGACAGTGATCATGTCCCTATTAATTTTTCCTCGGACGATCTTCCTCCTCCTCCAGATCCTTCCAGACCTCTCGATGCGCCTAAATGGTCACTATCCACAGTCGACTGGGATAAATTCCGGTCAATCGTTCATTCATCTCTCGCCAACATTGATTCTCTTCTCACTCCTATGCATCAATACGATTATTTCCTCCGCGCTAACCGCTTCTTCTGCACCGGTTCGTCCCTTTAAATGGAATCGACACCTTCTTGCTTCCTCGTTTTGGTGGAACAATGATTGTTCGCGGAGGCCATTAGCGACAGTACCTCTTGTTTTAGGCTCTTCCGAGTGTATTCCTTTTTGTGAGAACTTCATATCTTATAAGAAGGCTGATGCCGAGGCCAGACTTATTCTTTAAAATGTCGAAAAAAAGTCACGAAAAAACTTTTGCTTCTCATTCTCTAGATCCACTCCTATTTCCCAGATTTGAAGAATGGCTAAAGCTTTTCAAGCTCCTCTTTCTGAGCGTCTTTCATATTATAATCTTCCGTCGGAAAAGCTTATTTCTTTTATTGAATCTATTGCTCCGCTTATGTTCCATCTTTCGAAGAAACACTTATTCCTGCATATGTACGTACAGACAGACCCTACACATGTGCTTTCTTTTGACTTCAGCATCAACGAACTTCGAGCCTCTTTGGCTAATTCCTCTAATTCTAGCCCCGGATTAGACGGTATTTCGCACCTTGCTCTTAGAAATGTTTCAAGCTCTGCACTTAATACTCTTCTGTTAATCTATGATCGTTTCCTATATACTTGCTCAACTCCGCCTCTCTAGATTCTTTTACGGTTACCCCGATTCCGAAAAAAAAACCGTAGTTCCTTCCGTCCAATATCCTTGGCTTCTTTCTTAAGGAAACTTCTCGAATACATGATCAATAAATGTCCGGTTGGGTGGCTAGAACATCATGATGTACTTTCTGACAATATGTTTGGTTTCCGTTCGGACCTGGGCTCCTTCGACTATTTATCTTGATTCCTTTCTGATATTTATAAATCTCTTATCCTCAAAAAATTCACTACTGCTGCGTTCATTGATGCTACCTCTGCCTTTGATAATGTCCATTTACCTTCTTTGCATAACAAAATGCGCTCCATTAATATTTCTCTCCACTTCACCTCCCTAGTTATTAATCGTTTCCGTAACACAGGATAGTTCACCTTTCTACTGTCTTTTTCGATGATTCTAGGGTGGTTTACCGAGGTCACTCGCAGGGATCATGTCTTAGCCGTACTCTTTTCAATATATATTTTCACATTTACTTATGTTATGTAGAGCGATAATCCTTTCCAAATTTGACTGCGGCGCATTCCTGTATGGAAGTGCTCCCAAACAATTTCTCTTCGTAAACTTGATCGTATCTAAAACTCGTGTATTCGTCTCTGTATCGAAGCATTTAATCCCTCTCCAATTCGAGCCATATTTGTAGAGACTGGATTCCTTCCCCTTTTCATTCGAAGACTCTTATTAAATGAAAGATTTCTGATTAAACGCTTTCCCTATTACTAATTCTAAACTCCTAAGTTCTTATCAATTTATTTTCAATAACTGGTGTTGCTCTCCTGATAAAATTTCTATATTTATTCGAAAGAAACAGAGAAAAATAGGATTGTAATCCTGGATTAGCGTTGTAAACCGTGATATAAAGTGAATTTTTTGTGTCCCAAATCAAAATGTTACATTCTAAACACAGTGTCGTCACTAATTTTTGATGAGCCTTATATTCTTGAAATTCCTTGCGTGAATTCTGATTAGTAAAATTTCAACTATTTGTGATGTAAAACAACAGCTAACATTAATAATGTGGGAAAAACCACCCTTAATAGTCATATTAAATCTATTAAACACTCTTTAAGTGAAAAACACAAAAAAAAGTTGTATCATTAGGAACTTTATTTAAAAACACCTTTCAAAATATGATTCTCTTCCGAATTCCTCAAGAAGTATCGAGATAACATTGAAACGATATCAGTGCTCCTGCTTCTGCCCGCGACAATTACTTGATTCAGCCATGCCAGGTCCAAAAGACAAGGGTGCAACCAAAAATTGTAATAAAACATTATCTTCTTGCGGAGTTCGTAACGAAATTAGAAACCTTTTGAAGCTTACAAATAGTGATGAATCAAAATTTAGTTTCCAGACCGTGAAATTGCATCAAAACTTCGGTTACGAAAAAATAAATTTGCAACACGGAGTAACATTAGGTTTAGCACCCTATTTTGGAAACTATAAAATCAAATACACCGTTGTTTACACGTTGTTCTTCGTTTTGACAAATCTTTAAATAGAGTTTTGCAATGGCAGTAAATGCATATTCATTTCTGGGACCCAATTAAACGAGGCACAGGTACTCACTACTTTACCACTGTTTTTTTTTTGTAGGGAAGGGCATTTTAAAGTTTCCAACCTTCTTGAAGGAATTAAAAATCGCCATACTTCGAAACAATGAAGATTATTCAGATTTCCATGAATGGACCAAATGTAAATTGGGAGATGTTTCATTTTCAACATGAATAGGCGAATTCACATGTGACATAGTTCCATTCTTCATATTTTACAAAGTACTTTTAGGAGTGGCATGAAATCAACGGATTAACGGATAGATTTCTGACACTTTATACGACTTTTTTAAATATTCGCCAGCTCGTAGATGTGACTAGACTCACTTTACAGCGGGTTCATTTCCTTTTTGTGATGTAAAGTGAATAGAAAACGGTCCAGTCACTGAGAGTGCTTTATCAATACTGCTTTGCGTAAAGAAATGTTCTGATGCTACGGTAAAAAACAAAAAAACAAAAAAAAAAAAGCCTACTTGTAACAGTTTCGCAACGGTAAAAGGAAAATTAACAAATAAACTTTTACCGGCTAAACTGACATTTTTTTACTCGATGTACGGGGTTTATTTGAATCATTTTTAAAAGAATTTCAAAATGATGACCTTCAAGCCCCTTTTTTATTCGACCAAGTACACTGTCTGCTTGTATCCTTGAAAATATTGTCAAAAAATAATATTTAGGTACCGAGTGTGAAAAGATTAACTTAACAATACTTACCTAATCTCTATGAAATATTTTGAATTGGCAACAAAAAATGTGCTCAAATCTTGTTCGACGATATGACGTTTGGATCATTATCAAAAGCAGCTTTAGATTAGCTAAAATACATCTCATCAAGCTTTGGAAGTATTAGTAAGCAAAATATGAATCTTAGGCGCATAAAAGCAGATATTTATAAGGAGACAATATAAGAATTTCTGAATGTTATAAAGCATTGTAAAACATATATTGAAGAAATGGAAAATGGTGTAACTTTTAGGTGTAGATTGAAGATTTCGAAGAATCAACGTCTTATTTTAATTGATTTTGACACTGTTACATAATAATGCTTCTGTGTAAGGAGAACTTTTAATTAAAAAAATGACGTGAATAAACAGAAAATTTATGATGGTGCAACTTCAGTTGGTGAGCTAGGCTATTTTGTAATAATAATAGAGTTGGTACATTCGGGCTCACGTCTACTGTTCTAAATACTTAAGAAAGAGAAAAAATTAAAAGAAAAAAAATGGGATTATCAAAAAAAAAACGTAATAGTTAAAAAAATAAAAAGTACAAGTTTTAGCCGAAGCTAGATAAGGAACGGCCGAATTAAATGAAACAATTATAGGATTAAAAAAAAAAACATCATTTTTAAAAGATAAAACATTTTTAAATGTTAGAAATTAATTTAAACCATGTTTCCGTCTTTGTAAGAGCCTTTTGTAGATTATTGCTAGCTATATTCGGATCTTCATGTGCTGAAAGAAGTGTGCCGTATCATCCGCAAATGTATCTGTACATTCTCTGGCGCAGGGAAATCTGCTGTGTAAAACAAGTACAGCGTGAGGCCCAACATAGAATCGTAAGGAACGCCTGTTAAAACCGGATGTATTTCTGAGTAGGTATGTTCGTAACGCACTTGAAAATGTCGATCTTCAAGGTACCACTTTAGCAACAAGTGAAAAGATTACTCGGGAACAAATGTTTTAATTTATATAGTAAGCCATCGTGCCAAACTTTATCGAAAGCTTGTTGAACGTCGAGAAATGCTGCGGTACATGCTTTTTTTGTCTCTTAACTATGTTTTCAATTATACTAACTACCCTATGCAGTTGATCAATCGTAGAATGATGTTTTAAAAAGCCGAACTGATGTTGCGGAATTACATTAGTTGACTGTATATTATAAGGCTGTAACCTTTTTAATATTAATTTTTCCATTACCTTCGATGAAACGAGCAACAAGGAAATCGAATATTAAGATGTTACAGAGTAAGGATCTTTACCAGGTTTCGGAATCATAATGATTTGCGCAAACTTCCATTGTACCGGGAAATATTGTATGCGAAATATTGCGTTACATATAGAAGTGAGCAGTACTATAGCTTTCCGCGGAAGTTTATTTAATAATTCAGCGCTTATTGAGTCGAAAGCTGGGCTTTTTTTAAGTAGACATCCCCAACCTCGTGAGGAAATGCTGACTTTATTGCTGAAGATGGTCCATATGGACTGTTTATAAACGCATATATTTTTCTCTGTTCGTGTTTGCCTTTATGTTCATGCACTGAGCAAATAAATTAACCACCAGCTTCTAAGCTTGGACTGATATTGGATACTTTTTATTACTTTTTTATATTTAAAAACAGGAATACTCAAGGTAGCTGCTGTTTGTATTTCTTTCGTTAGATACCGTACGGTATTCTCAATGTCAATTGAGCTTTTTAAAGGAATTTTTTCGTTTAATTTTGTATCCAAATATTCTCTAAATCATTCATCACCAAAAGTTAAAATGATAGAAGAGTGATCTGAAAAGAGATCGATCGGAGGAAGAATTTATGTCTGTATAGTAATTAGCGGTATCTTTTGTAATGAAGAAATCTAAAAGATCCCCGGTATTTTACGATCATCGATTGGCCAATAAATTGGTTCCCCCGTTGATATGTAGTTGACATTGTGATTTTCAAGTGCTTGTTTGAACGTACGTTCCCTTCTTGTTCAAGTTATCTTGGAACCTCACGCTGTATGCTTGACGTTCCAATCTGCTCCCTAAAGTTTTTATGTATTTACAGAATTCTATCGATGTTATTTTATGTCGTAGCGGACAATAAGCAGCATCTGTATACTAATGTTAGCCCCCTCTGTAGACATTTCTCCTTGGAATGATTTAGTTCGTGGTGTACAATGTTACTTTTTATTAATATTGCTGAACCACCGTAAAGTTACAGTTCGTTGTCGATAAATGCTAAATAGGTTGATTTGCTGCAACTCCGTAATTCGTTTTTTTTTTTTTCTTTTTTTCGAACTTGTGATAAATCTCACAAACACGAGAGTAAATCCATTTTAGTGAGTGAGCTAAATCATATTTGTCATTATTTGGCCTGCCGCGAAGTGGCCACTAATAAATTCCTGTAAAAGAACTAGGCACACACAGGATAATGCATAAGAAAAACAAAAGCTCACGTTGATCCGAACAACAATCAATGAGGCTTGATGAAATAGTATTACGAGTTTATATTCGATTGCGATAGATATATCGAACAAATATGGTCGCAATGTTAACTCACGGGTGCCGGAAAAGAATAGGTAGAAAATCAACCTGACACACGAGTTTAGAATTAGGTAAATAGTAATATAACCACATCGTTACTAAATGTTCGACAAAATCAGTTACTGGAAAATGTAGATAATTCAAAAAACACAAACAGAACTAAAATAGAAAAAATTCTACTTATAAAGAATCAAGAAAACTTATTATACTCTCTGAATAAAAATAAACTTTTGTCGGTTGCTTCTCCATATTGTTTTCTCAAGCGAACAGTATGTTTACAATGCTGCTCAGCGGTGTTTATTAAGTGTTCATCTCTTCCTATTAAGCGTTCTGCTTTCTGTTCCAATTTGCCGCGAATTGGTAATTGTGCCTCCTAATCCTGCCTTCTCCTTCTCCACGTACCGTTCCCATTGTTTGTGTTCCTTTCTACTAGCAATGGCTGACCGCATAAGAACATAACTGATTCATTTCCCTTTCTAATTGTTTCTAGATGAAGATCTCGCTGGTTGACAAGCCCCATAAAAATAAATATAATGAATGCAAACTTTTCACTTCGCAAACAAAAAAGAAAGAAAGAAGAGAGAAAAAATACTAAATGATAATTTTAAACAAGGCTAAATAATAGCGTCCATATTATAAGATAATAAACAAGATACGTTATACGGAGGAAAACTTCCCCGAGATATTAACTTCTGGCGTATTCGTTACAACTGAAAACAATAAATGGTTAATATCCTCGGCAATATTTAAATAATGATTAATAATGCGATGTAAAACCGTGGGGATGGTATAATTTAAACCTACTAAAGCGTACCCTGCATGCAAACAATTAATCGGAGTAATATACTTATGTACAAGTCCGATAGGAATACTAGCAGGAGTAGAATTACAGAACGAATCTAAACATAGATTTTAAAATAATAATATTTGTAGCAATTACACTCGGTCGTTTAAATAGTTGACACATTTGAAGATGTATTGAAAGGGAATGGTAAACCATCCAGGGAGGCCTTCTTTGCAGCGAGATCTGCTCCCATACGAACTAATACCACAGTAGCCCGGCATCTTCTTCTTCTTCTTCTTCTTCTTTCGGTGCCATGGCCGTTCTCGATCTTAGGCTCATCTGATGGCAAGCTCGGTTAATTCTTTGTAGGCACCCCTATCCTTTGTGCTGTGTGGAACAGTTCTTCAACACTGCAACCTGTCCATGTCTATAGGTTCTTGAACCAAGATAATCTTGTTCGTCCAACTCTTCTTTTACCTTCCACCTTTCCCATCAATATATTCTGCAGTAATGTGTACTTCGGCCCACGCATCACATGACCGAAGTATTCTATTTTTCTTCTTTTGACAGTGTCAATCAGCTCCTTTTCTTTTCTCATTGTCTGTAATAGCTCAGCGTTTATCTTCTTTTTGGTCCATGGGATGATCCTGAGTAAGCGTCTATAACACCAAAACTCAAAGGCTTCTAATCGGTGTAGCGTTCTGGACGTCAATGTTCACGTTTCGGCACCATATAGTAATACAGACCAGACATAGCATTTCAGAGTTCTGAATCTTAAATCAAGGTCCAAGTCATGAGCTGTGAGTGTCTTCTTCATTTTCATAAAGGCAGAACGCGCTTGCTCAATGCGACATGTTAATTTCTCCGTCTGGGTCACCATACTTATTAATCCAGGCACCGAGGTATTTGTATTTATCAACGTGTTCTGGTCTGCCATTGTTTATCACTATGTCGGTAGGGTGTGGGTCGTTTGAGATGGCTATTACCCTCCTTTGAAACAACATTCTTGAAAGTTATATTAAGGTACGTTCATGGAAGTCTGAAGAAGAACTTCAAGGAGCACTGACAGAAGCGCAGGTACTACACCTAGAAGAATACAACATGAAAACAAACGAAACAAAAACTAAAATAGTAATATGCGAAAGGACACCAACGTCACAAAAGAAAAATACTTAATTAAATAATGAAATAATTGAACGAGCCAAAGAAGCGGTATGCTTGGGCAGTATGGTATCAGAAGATGGAAAACTGAAAAAGAAATTAGAAGCAAAATAAGTCTAGTCAAATGCGCATTTTTGCAAAAATACGCTTTACTCGCCAATAAACATGTGGACACAGAACTGAGGAAGCGGCTAATAAAGGTTTATGTACGGAGCACACTACTGTATGGGTGCGAATCTTGGATAATAAATTAAGCCAATAAAAAGAGGCTGATGGCAGCAGAGATGTGACTGTGGCGAAAGATGTTAAAAATAAAATGAACAGATAAGAAGAACAATGAAGAAGTCATGAACATGATTAATGAGAAACGGGAATTAATAAACATAATAAAGACACGATGAAAGACTATAATTATAGAAGGAAAAACCGAAAAGAAAAGAAGAAGAGGAGGACCAAGGAATAATTACATAAAACAGATTATTAAAGATATGAGATGGCAAACATACTAGAGGATGGCCGAAAACAGAACGGAATGGAGGAAACGAACCCTCGGGTTCAATGATTGATTGATTTTGATATTAAGGTATTTAAATTTTATATCTCTAAGCAAAGAGGTAGCATGTATAATTAAAGTCGCTGACTTTCAATACATAGGCTGTCGCTGACTATGAAATATTTTCTACCAGCGTAATATTAGCTTGAAGTATTAAGTCAAAGGGTTTACTTTTAGCGAACGACTCTGAAAGCTAAATTAATGGCATTTTAGAAAGGATATAACCCTTTAGTTATTGTTCATTTGCAAGAAAGCCGTTGAAAGTGAAGGAGACTGATAATTACAGATTTTAAGGACCTATCTGCTAAAATATTTTTTCATTTGGCGGGAATTCCTATCCGTCTGAAGGTTGATCTTTGGGTGGCCATGGCATATTGATCGCCGATGAACTCTAAATTTCGTTCATTTCCGAATTTTTCGATTTTTCATTCAGTCGTGTCGTTTTCCCTTAGTCTCAGTACAAACGTAATAATGTAATTAGTAGTTAATAGAAAAAATGATCGGCGATTTGTACGGAGGATCTTAGAAAAGTTGCAATGTTCTGCGAACAGCCGTTGTCCTATAATTCCCTACTTCCTTCATTTATTTACTTATTTTTTCCCGCGCACAATGATGATTGAGCTGTTTTAGCGACCACCGATCGAAATGAAATGCATCTTGGAAACAAGGAAACGATCAACATGTGCTCTTTTTACAACCGAATTCGCATTTAAGCCGATCTCAACGGTTAGTGATGTTAGTTTTGTTAAACATCGGAGGTCGTCGAAGTATGTAATAGCATATTAAAATAAACCGTCGCTGGTAGCAGCCCGTATGTATCTGCTCGTAAAACGGTCTTGTTTACATTTATGCTAAGGCGGATTTTTAAACAATTTTATAAACAATTTTTTTCTTCACCCTCCACCCCTTTCTTGCCCGTTCGTCCCGAATAACTCTGCTTCCTGTTGCACAGTGATATTTACCGGAGTGCATTTTACACATTTTCCGATTAGATTCAGGTTCGTTTTACGTTAGTATTTTTGTAAAACATTTAACACCAGAATAGTTGCGTGCATAAATCTTTTGATGATTTATTGTATTTCAGTATTTGTTAATTGTACTATAGCATCGTTTGTACGGTTTTTCGTATCGTGCATGTTCGGTGACAATATTTAAGGGTACAAAAAAACAAAAAAAAAAAACGGGTTCTCTAGCAGCATCTACGTTCGTGTAATGTTCTAATAACGGAAAACCTACGAAAGTTGCGAAAAGGTAATGTTATTTTGACATATATATGTTTTTAGGGTGGCCTATATTTAGTAAAACGCGTAATGGAAACGTGCGTCTGTATATACGTATGTATATTAAAGATGAGAATGGGATTCTGTTGTGAAATGGGGAAAAAGTAGATTATAACCAAAAACATTTTCGGATAAAAGAAAATTATTTAAAATGAGAAATCGAAGTGTTTTTCATATTGTATGTGTCATTTATACTTTTTGAAAGTATTTTAACAGGTGAAAGAACTTAATTTTGTATCTGGCCGGTACTTTAAAATAAATAATTTTTTTGTAACTAATCTCATTCGTAGCGTTTAAAGTGAATTCTAATTAGCGGTGTATAGAAACAACGGTTGGTATCTTTTCAAGTCCTACATTACAAACATGAGGGGGGCCGACTTGTGAGAAATATTGGGAACGGAGTTGTCCCGAAACTTTGAATTATACTTTCAACGATGAATTTTAGATCGAATTTTTATTACATCAAATAGAAGTAAAATTTTGAAATAATCACGTTTTTCCCATAAAGCTAGCGGAGTTATTGGTTGTTTTTAATCAACAACCCCGCTAAGCTCGCGTCGTTGACCATTGCAGCGAGTAATGCGGAATACGAAACACGTTTTTTGGAGTTCGCTGAACGAGGAAATTCCAGTCTGTAATTAAATCAGCGAATTACTTTTTATTTTTAATAGCCATCGTTTAATGTTTTTTCAGTTTATATACGAGTATGCAATTTGCCTTTATATCATCGGGGACGTTTAATTACGTTTTTATGTACTGTCAAATTTTATTTTTAAATACTATAAGTAATTTTCTTTTTACTACGGAAAAACTCATAGTTCTAACAATACTTTTCGGTAATTTACAATTGAACGGAACTAATAAGTAATAATATAAATGAAAAGAAATAAATAAAATGGCATAATCTAAGTTGGAGTAATTAGAGTAGTTCGAATAACAGGAAGCACGGCTGAATATTTAAACTTTAATTATTTTTAATGAAAACACTGTAAAATAGGCGTAAAGTAAGTTCTTTAAAAAATAAAAATAAATAAAAATAAATGAAAGAAAGAAAAAAATCGTCCTAGCAATCTAGGCGGAGAATTATTTTTCCTCGCTCGAGTTTCCTTCGACTATTTCAACTCATTCTGCCATCGTTCACATTACTCGCTTACGTCTTAACCATTCACCCCGTTATCTTCTGCTCGTTTTCGTTAACATCTTCTCCGTTTTTTGTTTTTTTTTTCATTTTTGTGATTTCAACCATATTCCTTTTGAGTGTCCGTCTCTTTCAAATAACTCACAAACTCCTAGCACTTGAGGTAACTGCTCCTTACTGTGCTTCGCTTATCTCGTCATTCCCTTCTTTGTCCTTCATTGCTGTATTTAGTCATTTTATATTATCTATTTCTGACCCAATTACTATTTTATTGATTCTTCCCTCTCCATATTGCTTCTAAACATAAGATTTTTGCTATCCCCCTCCCAAAAAAAAAAAAAAAAAAATCACAGTAAACTATGTTATCGTTTATTAAATGTAAATCGATTTTTAGAAAACGCATTATACACTCCATATTTCACATCCCTCGCCACCCAACCGGCCTTACAAATCTCACAACAAACTTTAATGAAATTTCTCGAAGAATAATTCAGGTCATATTATATACTTATTTTAATATCAATAATGGCGTTTATTTCTGCTCAGCGTTTTCCCGTTAAAACAGTTAAAATTGTGACTCCTAACATAAATTACGGTATCGTCGCGTATTTCGTTTTTAAAACTTGTAGCGGGTGGAGCTGATAAACTTCGTGAAGTTTATGATTATAAATTTAAATAGGTTTTATAATTCAGAACTGTTTTAACGGGAAAACGCTAAGCTTCTATAAACGTCATTATTGATATTAAAATAAGTATATAATATGACCTGAATTATTCTTAGTCATTATGTAATAACGGTGTACTATATTTAAAATCTAAAATGAAATAAAGAAATATAAAGTTTGTAGTTTTTTCTTCTTACTGCCGTCTTATTTATCGTCGCTTTAATTTTGTTGTTATTGGGTTCGTTATGAGCGAGGTAGCTGTAAACTTTTGTACGATTCTATCCGAAAAACTAATATTTGACGGCCGCTCCAAAAAATTTGTTCTTGTGTCATTTTTTAATAAAAAAATTCATGAAATTTATACTTATTATAAACGCGATAATTCTGCGAGTTAGTCTAATGCACAAAATCGATTAAAATTTACCGTAGTTATTATTCGGTTGCTGAGGTATTAACGTGATTTATCAATATAATAATACAGAATGAATAATAGCTCTGGTTCACAAATTGCCAGTATTTAACGAATGTGGAAATGATATAGAATATGTATTGTAAATTGCGATGTTGCAATTTGAAAGGATAATTATTTATTAAAAATTGTATAATGTAAATAGCTAAAAGAAATTTGTTAAATTCGTTTGTTTTCGTTTGACTGTTGGGTATATATAATTTAAGGTATTTAGTTTCATAAATTATAGCTGTAAATAAAGTTACAAAAAAAGCTTCTAACCAACCTTGAAATTGAACCTGAAACTACGAAATTATTGGTGTTTTACCTACGTAATTGCGCTATAATTCTGTGTTGTGTTAACTTTTTACCGTAGCTAGAGTTACATTATATTAATTTTAATAAATAATTATACTTTCAAATTGCAACATCGAAATTTACAATGCGTATTCTATATCATTTTCGAATTTGCCGAATATTTATAAAATCGAAAATTCCTTAATGCTGTTAATTGGCTATTTCCCCGTCGTGCACTTCTTTCTCTTGACGAATCAAAATGTCTGTTTTTGCAGAAGTGAAGCTCTTTTTTTCTTTTTTTTTTTTTGCATATCCTACTTTCTTCGTTGTACTTGGCGCTTTAATTTCTTGTTTATTTTTCAGAACTATAACGCGGGCTATTCTTTTTCATTTTCCCCTAAATTTAACGTGAATTTCGAAAGAAAGAAACCTTTTTAATGAGTTACCATCGTAAGTTGAAAGTTGTAGCCACGTTTTTAAAACTAAATGGTAGAAATACGAATGTGCACCTCGAAGGATAGTTAAAGTAGATAAAATGTAGTAAAAGCCGTCAACGTTTACATTCCGCTGAGGCTACTATTGTCGCGTTTTTGGTTATTTTGTTACAAAGGTTTGCGCGGCAACATTTCACCCTCTGGAGCAGACCTTGTAAGTTTAATTTCGGAAAGCCGCCATTGTCCTAAATTATTTTTTGGTTATTTTGAAATGTTGCCCTTGTACGGATTAGGTTCCCTGTGTGAGTCAAATTTTTATAGGCATTTTTTCCATCGTGTCGGATTTGCAAGCATATAGCGGCTATATTATTATCCTAACGTCTTCAAATACCTCCACGGAGGTGCATCCTATCTGTTATACGTATAGTCGTCGGATAAATCTAAATTTTCTCTTCGGAAACCTCGTTTTCTGCTTATAATGTTATAAATTTCCCACCTTAATCTCTTACTGCCCCACAATTCATGGATATCCAGTCACAGTCTTAGTCAGAAACTTGTTGCAGTTTTCCGATAACAACGCGAATCATACTTTTTCCTTTATCCTCCGTGGGAATTTAAAATATTCATTAAAATTAATATTTAGAAAATTTTCTCAATATAATACTATCTTCCGATGTTTTCCGTATTAGAACTACAGATTTTAAAAAATTTAAAAACAACTTTCCCGCGAACTCTACTGGAAAAACGTGAAAGATAGTGAAAAACATTTTTTAAATTTACTATAATGTAAACTTTCAGCTGAATAAGAAAAAACTTAAAAAACCTCATCAAAACCCGATGTAGTAACATTAGCGTAATGAAATACAAAAAGAAAAGGAAAAAAAAAAACCTTTAAATTTTCGTTCTTTTGTTATTACTGAACTAAAAACAGTATGGGTAAGAAATTATCAGGAGGGATGTTCTTCGTCATTTGTACTGCTCGATGTCCGGATTGATTTTTAGCAGACGTCATTTTGTTCTTTGGTTGGTACTCTTATAGTTTTACGTAATTTCCATGACATATAATTCAGGCGAGGTATTTTTCTGGCAGTTATAAATAACAACGTTCCTTCGATTATAATTTCAAGCCAAGTGCTACATTGCGGTATGACCGCACCAGTCGGTATCGTCTTCGGTTAATCACATTCATTGGTTGTCTTCTGCAAAGACCACTCTTCTCAGTGCTTCCGCATTGTTACTCCGTTTAATCTCTTTCATTTTTCTAAGACACCGTACTTTCGAAGGTACTATCAAGGGTTTCCCAATGATAGTTGAGACCAAAGCTAGGGGAGATTAAAGAGAGGTCAACCGAGCTGCGACTGTAAACACCTATGTAGAGAGTAGGGGAATGATCGTTCAAAAGGACAAAGTTGTTATTGAGGATAAAATTCTCGAGGATATGCCTATTATGACTCGCAGAGCCGCACAATAGGGAGTAACCATTCCAGTCGATGACCCCGTATTTTCGGCTAATAATGTATCCATGCTTCGCAGTCGTGGTTCAAATGAAAGGTTTCAAAAATCTTAATCTATTCTTCTAAATGCAAACTGACTTTCCCGACAAATGCTCAATTCCAGCTTTAAAATGTCTGACACTTCTTCTATGCGCCTTTATAATGCTTCCTAAATAGTGAATTTTTTTTTTTACCAAATTCGGTTTTATTTTGTTTACTTCTTTATCGAACACCATTATCTTCATTTTCTTTATGTTTAGTTTTTATAGTTTTGTAATTTGCACTCCGTTTTCTGTGTAGGAATTTTTCCACTTCTTTTTCACTTTCTGTCACATGGACGAATCTCAGCATGACCACACTGTTTCCTCTCGCATTTTGATACTAGTTTTCGTACTATTCTTAACTTCGTTTATTGTTTCTTCGATATATACATTTAAGAAGAGTGGAATTAGCGAGCAACCTTGCCTTATCCCATTTTTGATCTTTGCATCTTCAACGGTTTTGCTATATCTAATTTCTGCTCTTTTCATAACAACTCTTCTATATATATATACATATCTCTTAATTCTTTTCCCTGTATACGAAATCTCTCTTCAGCCGTAATTAAATAGAACTTCTACAGCATTGTCAATTCCCTCTTTCCTTCTCATGAAACCATTTTCATTGATGGTTGTAATGGGCCTGCTGGTGTTGGTGCTTCTTTTATTCTTCCAGATTGTAATTTCTTTGAATCATTACAAAATGATTCAAAGAAATTACAATCTGGAAGAATAAAAGAAGCACCAACACCAGCAGGCCCATTACAACCATCAGTGAAAATGGTGTTCCATATTTACGGCCGAGTTGATGGCTATTTTACGTACCGTTATTTTTATCTCTAATCGTTTTTCTTCCCGATTTCTGATTATTTCCAACTCCATGAGTACTCTTCGGGCCACCTCCTCTCCTCTTCCTAGTCATTCCTGTGACTTTATTATTATCCGTATACGTTCTCTTATTCAGACTCTTTTTTCCCTCTATGCGGTTCATATTGATATTTTATATGGGTTCTAGTCTAGGAACCTTGTGTAATGTGACGGCCGTGTCTTTGGCTCGAGTTGTCTTCTTCCTTCTTCAAATAAATCCTATCTTCTAATCTCTTGCCGCTGTATAAAAATTTCCATCTAACTTATGCTATCATCGAACGCTTTAAACTTTTCTACATCTGTCTTTTTCGAACCAAAAGACGAATCACGTATAAATGTAACAAGTTCATCGCTATTAGTTCGTCGTCCCGTTTTCGTTTGCGAAATTCACGTTTGCGTTCGATGGCTGTTTTCGTTTTTGGAAACACATAATGTTCCCACTTCTTATTATTAATATGCAGATTGACGGAAGATGGTGGGACTAACCTTAGCAAAAACACGTACTCTCTCCGCTTCTTCTTCGTCGTCCGCCTCCCCATCTTCAAAATTTGTACATCAGAAATGTTTGTCCTTGAAGAGTTCGCTGATATTTATCCGGTAGCACATGTAATTCGTTCAATAACTTTGGATTCGGAGGCAAATTCCGGCGGTGTACTCTCCTCATCATCTTCGAAAGCGCTTCTCGTTGGGGAAGCTGGCTGAGAACTTTGGCCGGCACAGCAACCAGTTCCGTACGAAGCATCATGGCTGGTGGCTGTTTCGGATGAGCCGCGATCTTTTGCTTGAGTGTATTGGTCACGGCCTCCGCCCGGCATTGTTCCAAGTTCGGCGGATGTTCGTGCGGTGATTCCGCGCAGGTCCTCTAATTAGGACAAAGTCTTTTCCGAGCGGAGAATCATTGGTAACACAGCGTGCCGTACATTCCTTTCCTCGCAGCTTCTGGCAATCCTAGACTAATATTTGTTCTTTCTGCTTTCTTGAGCGGACGTACAGGTACCCTTCCACACACAACTTAGTTCCCACTAAAGTAGCCATTTCAACGTTTGAGATACTTATGATGATCACTCTATCGGTATGAACGACGACCGACATCTTTTTCATTAACGTTCCATAGAAATGATGAAAATAAGAAAGCAAAAATTTTGTACGTTTTTCTTGGGGAACCTTTCATTTCGGGAAAAGTCGTTCGGGAGAAATTGTATTCGGGAAAATGTCCGTTCTACAATTCGGTTCAGGAAATTTACATTCGGGAAAATAAAATTCGTTAAATTGTCTATTCGGGTAAACAACCATTCGGGAATTCGTATTCGGGGAAATGTCCGGGAATCGTTTTCAATAAATAAGCCAACCATCGTTTGACTTAAGTAAGTAGATTTATGGATCAGCAAGCGTTGGATGTGAACGTGTTGAAAGGATAATTGTCGTCCAGGTGCCGAGGTAATTGCGAAACCATGTTATTTACGTCGATAGACGCATTCACAACTTAGCCGATGATGCTATGACTGCCGCGCTCGTATCTGAGGCGCCTGTTTTTTGCATAAACGGGGAAGTCTTCTCCGGGGAATCAAACGTTCAGTAATGCAATCGAGTGTCATCGGTAAATCTGCTGGAAATTCTGGGTAAACAAAACCGTTACTTTGTGCCAAATGAGGGATTTTTCTTGAATGGTAAATCGATTGTTTACAAGTGCAGCACAGTTTGAAATTCGTAATATCTTCGTTGGGAAATTCAGCTCATAATATATCGTAACCCGTGAGACCAATTTTACTCAAATCTCTTTCAAAACCAAATTCGATCGCAAACATCGCAAATTTGGCCTAGTGGGTTTCGTCGAAAACGGATGTTAAATTCGTGGTCAGCCAGGGGGTAATTAGTTTTCAATGATTTATTATGCACGTCGCCATTTTCTAATTTTTCTACTTTTTGACGTTGATGGCTTTCTTTCGTTCGTTCAGCAGCGGTTTTCGGTTTCTTTGGTTGGGTCATTCGTCAGAGGCCGATTTTTCGATAGTTTTACATAATCGCATTTATTTCATTCGTTGGGCAGTAGTTTTAGGTCTTTCTTTTTTGGAGATACACCATTATATTGCAGAGTATATTTATCCGTAGATGTCAATGGAGGATAATCAAGACCGGGACAGACGTACATCATTGAAGCGCGATAATACGACTGCCTGGATATGTAAATGTGTAACACTGTAAACCGATAAGACAACTTTGGTTGGAAACTGTTTTTTCGAGAGATTCGCGCAATTTCCGTGCTTTCTTTCATTTCCATAAATTTGCATAATTTCAATGCTTTATTCCATTCATCAAAACCCTAATTTTCAATACTTCTACGTAATCATATTTCTTTCATTCATTCGACAACAGTTTTATATCTTTTTTTTTTTTTTTTGCAGATGCACATCATTATAATGCATAGTACATTTACATATAGACATCGATAAACGACAATCACCACTATGGCAGACGAACATCATCGGAGCGCGGTCCGAACATGACTGATTTAAGACAACTAAAAGAAAAGAATATATTCCTATTTACCTCCCGCGTAACACCCTCGCGTTCCACTTTAGTGTGACGTTTTCTGCTAGTTAGGTCACGGCTAAAGCATGTTCCATGCTGAAAATAAAAAAAAAAAAGAAAATTAATCTTTGAGAGGGCTTTAGATGCATACGAGTTTAAGCGGGTGATTTCGTACATTCTACTTATGCCTGTTCCGCCTTTCTTCAATAAGAAAAGTTTTATCTGGCACGATCCCAAATGGTGTAAGTCCGAGTTTAGTCAAATATCGTAAATAAACTGCGCATCCATGCACTTTTTCTGTTCACTTCCAGTCTCTTATTGTACGTAGATAAGAAAATTAATTGATTTAAAATCAGTTCGCGTTAAACTATCTATCCATAACCAACTACAGTTTATATACTTTTGTTCCGGAAATATTATAAGTTTATTTGCATCTGGGTCTTCTTAAAACTATAATGCTTTTGCGAGCCGATCCATGCAATCCATTAAAAATGACAGATGAATTTGGAAAGTACATTTACGTAAGATTTAATTTTAAAGTCTTCTTTCTCTTTTTCTCTCTCACCTTTGCTTAATAATATCTACTAATTTGTAATCGATAATTACTGTTGGCGATATTAATACCCACATACGACAAGTATCGATTTGTACTTAGCTAGACGAAAGAAGATAACTTTTAATTAACAAAAAAAAAAAAAAAAAAAAAAGGAAAAAAGAAACAACGGTTCTTTTTAAAAGTATGACATTAGTTACATTCTTTAGATTTTTTGATATTGAACGATGAAGTTACTCGTTTTTCTAAGTATTAATTTTGATTGAAGGTGGTCGAATTCGAATGTTCCGTCGAACTTTAGTTGTGTATGACATAAATCAAGGAGAAAATAAATATTTTTCAAATTATTCCAGTTTTTAATCCAATCTATTGTAACATTGTTTCAAAGAATTTTTTTTTTAGAAGAACCGTATATTATAAAAATTTTGTATTCAGAAAGGCGAACGAAAATAAGTGCATTATGCTTAATAAGTGAAGATTTACGTCTAATATAAAAATGATGCAATATATGACTGAATTTTCTAATACCATTGTACTTGTTAGATGTTTTATGTTTTCCTCTCATTATTACTTATTATGAACTGTTCATTATTATGTTATTAATTATACAATGCAGCGTTATGTAATATAAAAAATTGAATAAAAATCAAACAATAAAAAAAATTAATCTAAGGGCGTTTTTTTGGTGATTCCAACTGTAGGAAAGACGACAATATACAAAGAGTAAAACATGCGAATAGAGAAAGCACCGTATCCAGGACCCGGGCACGAACTCAAAAAGCAAAATAAAAAAATAACACCTTCTATAACATAAGAGGAAAAACCCATAAAAATAGTATTCCGCTTATCTGACATAAAATTCTTCTGCAATTATTTAGTTTCGTTTTTCTTTACAGCTTCTTCCAGTTCGCATTCACATTGCACCTCTGCGTAACCTCGTCTTTTGTCTGATTCATGCTTCCTTTATTTTTCTTCCTTTCTTAATAGTCTATTATAAATATTTAGCACAGCTCTCTTTTCCAAATCTTACTTCCCCTTTGAAAACAGTTCTGCATTCTATTTTTATATTCTGTTTTTTATGTATATACGTATATATATATATATATATATATATATATATATACGATAATATGAAATATTGAAATTGGTTGGTTTTTGTTTTTATAAAATTATCGGTTCGTAGTATGTTCTTTTTTTTTTTTTTTTTTTGCATGCATACATACATTTTTATTCGGTCAATTTTAGCACCGGGCAAACATTTCGTAACATAACAAATATAAATATATTTTAAATGTATAAGTAAACCCATCCGAGGTAACAGAACTATGGAAATGTGTTAATTAAATATTTTGTTTTAATTTCCAGACAATAATATCTTCTGATTTGATTTTTTTCAGTGCTCTGCAGATAAAAACGCCAATGAGTAAGAGTTTGGGAAAGGTGTTAACCGTAGCAGTGGGAACGGGCGTGCTCGTAAGTGCAACCGGACTAATACTCTACCACTACCTCTACGGACGTCAATACATTTATGTTCTGGAACGAGATCTCAACAAACTCAGCGTATCGCTTGCAGACTTGCGTCGAGAATTTGAAGAATTACGGTATGTACCGAATACTGTTTGGAAGTAAATATGTTTTCAGTTATGTTATTTCTGATCTCCCGCGCCTCTCTCTAATTTCCCCATCTTATCGATTTGAAATAAAAATAATGAAACAAAGTAAAATGTAAACTGGCTGTTTTTTCGAAATATGAAATAAAAGTACAATCCTGTTATTTGGAATAATAATCGCGATAATCAAAAAACAGTGTAATCTCTGTGGGTGGTTTCTATTGGATATTGAATGACCAGATTTAGAGTTGAAAAGTCGTATTTGTGATAAACTCATTAGCAACTTAAACGTAATAAATTTGTGCTGGATAGTAATAAAACGTTGTCTCTTTATTTATGTGTAAAAACAAAAAAATTCATTTTTCTTTTTTTTTCCTGATTTTTTATTTTGTAATATAAAAAATATATTAAAAATATTTCACTGAGGAGGTTCTTCCGCTTAATCACTTTGATTGCACCGTTAATTGTTAAACTATCGAAACATTAAATGTTTATACTCGAGTACTGCTGTAAATTATAATTTATGATACAAATATACCGATACCGCCCGGTACAATTATTTCTTCGCGGAACAAATTCTTTCTGATGTTCGATATTTTTAAACTCTCAATTTTTAATTAATCTGATTATTATGCTAATGTAAATTACTGTACGATTTTCATCGTGTATAATTATCAGCTAACGTCGCGAAAGAAGCGAACAGGAATTTTCAAATATCATTCGATTGTTCTCTACTTTCAGTTACTTTTGGCTATTTCATTAATACTGAAATAATTTTTAAATTTTGAAATAAAACATAGAAAAGAAAAAAATGGACACATCAAATAGTTGACTAAATTTTTTTTATTGAGAGAGAGATATTATATATATATATATATATATATATATATATATATATATCACCCGACTAGTTTAGGTTTCCACTGAACCCTTATCGTATTCGTTTAAATAATACCGCGATTATGGTACAGAATAATTGCGTTTATGTTTATATTTTATCCATTACAACTATTTTGAATATTCGCGTGATTTGTTTATGTAATTGACCAGTGAATAACTCTGCAATTAAGATCGCTTCGAAAAAAACATTTGTAAACTAACGATGTTATTACTAACTGAAAATTTTAACAAACCCTATATTTGTTGTTGTTCATACACCGTCTAATGTAACGATATACTACTTGACATATCTGCATAAAAGTTAAATTACCACAATATTATGGATCTTTTTCGTTTTTGTCAATATTACTTTTCGCCTGTTGATTCGTGAATATTTAACACAATTCTCGCCGCTTGATAATTCTTTTATTAATTCGTTATTTCCATTGTAATTATTCTCAGTCGTTTCGTACTTCTGTTTCGCAGTTACAGCTGTTGTATAAATTTGTTTAGTAAAACATGCGTTGTTTACATAGCGCACGGGGTCTATATTTACTTATTTTTAAGTTTTATTTATTCGTATAGTAAAAATGAATTCAGTTATTAAAACAAGAAGGAATAATCCGATATTTTATAGTGAAACTAAATAATAACAATTGTGTATGAACTTCAAATTCGATATAGATCGAAATTATAAATACAGAAATAGACAAAATAAAGCGGTTGTATTTAAAAAATACCGACTTGTTTCGGATAGCTCGATGTACACGAAGCTAGTCGCGCCAATTTTTTAATTTATAATTATTTTAATTTATAATTATTTTATTTCGTATGTTTTCGTATTTATGATTTATTTATATTAAACAGATAAAATTAATTTCGAGGTGAATATAGTATAAAAAAAAGTAAGCCATATGTGATAATTTTGTACACTTGCGTAGAAAAATTTATATCATTGGGCCACACACTTTAATTCTTGAAAATCATTCCGCATAAGAATTAAGTTTCTAAAAATTATTATTTGAACATATAAATTAAAATTCGCATTCAAATAGAAACGGTAAAATTACTTCACAAAATTCCAAAAAACAATAATAATAAAGGAAAGAAAAAAAAACAAAATATTTAAAAATTTAAAAAAATAATAAAATTAAAACTTAGATCTAGATAAATAACGACAGAAAATTTCGGGCATAATGAAATTAGTAACGAATAACCAGTAAATTATATTCAATACACATAAATGGGACATCTGTTACAGAGTTTTTAATGTAGTTACGAGCTAGCAATTCATTCCCAGTTAGTTAAAAAGGTGTGCTCCGTTAGAGTTATACATGTGTACTTTTCTCAGTGCTCACAAAAGTTCAATCCGTAATGTTTAAATTAAATTTACTGATTTTATTCAATCTACCAAAGCACGTCGTCATTCGTTCTAATTCGTTTTTCTCACGCGCATAAAGGCCTCGGTTTCACTTGAGAGTAAGTCTGTATTCAAAAATAAATATTGGTGTTTTCCTGAAGTTAAAAAAAAAAAAAGAAAAAGAACTGAATTTTTATTTTTAAATCCGTGTATGAGGAAATATTCGTTATAACAGATAACAGACACTTTCTATTTCCACCTACACTGGTCTAATTTTTTATTCTAATTCTGTGGTTTGTTTTCTTTCTGAAAGTTCATTTCTAAATTTTTAGTAATTTAAAAAAAAAAAACAATAAATTTAACAACCCGTTCAAATTAAAATAATTAATGAGTAATTATTAAATTTCATTGTAAACTTTCGTATTAGTAATTTTTTGTATGCGTGCGATCTAAAGCATTATTTTATTTTTTCGTGTATATTTTTAAAAATCTGATGTAAAATTTAAACAGCGTGTATTTTACTGCGAAATTTTATCGCAAACTCGTTGACTTTAATGCCACCTTTAAAAATTTGATGTATTTTTAAAAACTCGAATATTGTTCCGATTCATATTGTAAATTTAAACGAACAACTAGATTAATATTATTAAAAAATGTCCCTTTCTCCTGCATAAAAAGATATCATTAAATTATAATCTAGGAAAATATCGGCATTATGCAATTTTAAAAACATTAAGTTTTGTAATACAATTTAAGTGAACCTAAAAAATTCATGAAATAGTCATAATATTGGGAAGTGTTTTAAGTTCTCGTAATTGTAGAACAATTTTAAAAAAATGTTGCGTTTATTTTAATAAATTTCTCTTATCAGCACCACGTTAATTTCAATAATAAAAGAAAAAATTAGTAATAAATTTAATTTATTTACTTAGAAAAAATAAATAAATAAAAGATTAGGAAATTATTAAATTTATTAAATGTACAAAATGGAAAAGAATAAACGTCAAATTCTAAATTCTATAATAAAGATGGCAGATAATCGTGAAGATCCTATTTTAATTAGATTTTTAATATAGACCAAGAAAGGATAATAGAGCACTTTGTGTTATTTCAATTGAGCTAAAAAAATTTTAACAAAGCAAGTAATGGAAAAATTATTGTATAGAGAGAAAACAAAAAGAATGAATTTCGTTTATAATAATTGTCGGATTGATCTTTGTTGCTTCTGAAATTATCTAAATTATTTATTTCATTAGCCAAAAACACAGTCATTTAGTTGCTGAGTCTGCTGAACGTGTAAACACGTTTCGTGTGCTAATTTAAAATGGAATATTGACTTTTTTTAAATTATGCTTATTGAAATTTATAACGGATAATTAAAATAAAATCGCGTATTTTTTTAACATTTCTCATAATGAAGGGCAATAAACTGTAGATTTTAGATTCTTATATAGAATGCTTTTTTTATTATTCTTTTTATCTGTAGCTATATTTTGTCTATCCTCAGATATCTCCTTTCTACGTGTGATGGTAAAATATTTGCGAAAGATTCGAAAGATCTTTTAGGCGAAAGGTATATTCGTATTATTATCGTGAATCTGATGCTCGAATTATTTTGGTAACAATTGATTTATAAGAATTCGTTTTTATAACACAAAAAAGCAATTCTTGTAATGTGAACGGAGTAGTTATACTTGCTATATCGAAGTTTTGCGTATGATATTCCGGAATGTACAGTGAGATTTGTTTTGGGAAATGCAGCGTATTTACTTTTATCTGTTAAATGATATTCGTATAAATGTTTTCGTTTAAAATTTTTGTATTTCAGAAAAAAATCTAGAGGTTCCGTATTTATTTATTTCTTTCATCCTCTACGCGACAAATCGTGCATCACGCGCGGTAAATAAAATTATGTAAAAACTATACGGAAGTTGTTTTAATTTGTTAGTTTGTATTTTAATTTCATTGCCTCGATAATCTCTAATGTTCAATGAAATCGATTCTTAAATTATTGAAACCGCGGTTTAGTATTTGATTTTGTAATTTTGAATAATAATACACAGAAGAATTTGTACAACAGAAATTACTATTAACCTCGTAACTTTTTTAATCTGTATAAATTTTTGTCGTCTTAAGAACGAATTTTTGCCGAAGAATTTTTAACTGAGCCATTTTGACGATGAACTGATATTTGGATAGAGCCGGTTTTTTATTAACCCGTTTCACCGGTATGATAGAGATTACCTATATACTTCTCATATTGTAAATTATGCATATAGTATGAAACAACAGCATCGATGTTGTGAATACGAATTTAATATATATATACAAAGCGAATAAACATATTTTTTGTTGACATTTTGAAAGTTGTTTAATTTGTGTAATTTTCGCTGTATAATTAATGGCATTATAAATAATTATTGTATATCAGTTGCACTAATTCTGTTTGGAGTTTTCCGTGGATTTGTTTAATGTTTACCTGTATATTTATACCTTAACATGCCACAGATCGCTTCATCTTTTTCTCTTCGTTTTACTGTCGGCGGTGCACGTTAGTTCTGTGTTAAAGTAAATTATTTGCCGTTGAATTTAACCGAGAAATAAAGTTAAACATCTCAATTAACGATTACCGCTAAAACTACGAAATAAGACGGGGTAAATGCTCGAAAACAGATCTCGAACTTCTAAACCATGGAAAAAACAAGCTGTCTTAGCCATTCGTGTTCAGAACGTCTGTGGATATTGTAACAAACAGGTGATGTTAACGTACACACGGTACGGTATCGATCGATGAAATTTGTAGTGAGAACAAGGGCTTGTCGCAAGAAACTTCTCATAAGTATAGAAAACCGGAATTAATAATGTTTACTGATGAATCTAAGTATAATCGCCTTGGATTGAATGGTAAAACTTACATTCGAAGTCGTACTGGTGAGGAATTCGATGGGAAACATTTGAAGCTAACAGTAAAAGAAAAGCTTGGCTCTGGCTTGCGTCAGAATAGTCTCGACTCTGTTTGCCCAATTAACGCGCAATCATGGACCCCATCATGTATTACTAAACAATAGTTGTTTTGTTTTTTTTTTGATAAAGATATATATCTTCACATCAATTTTAAATAGTCGCACTCGTTTTATTTTAAAATCAATAATAAAGTAAAACTAATTTAATCTTTGCGATAGCGATTAACGATGTAAAAACGAAATCACCGGTAATAATCATTGGAAAAGTAAATTTCGTCATTTATACACTTCATTGAGTTTTTTTTTTAAATTAGCTGTATACATTCTGATTCATTTTCACGAAAAACGTTCACACATCAACATAGACACGCAGCACACTTGTAATTGTCATTCACACAAAATATTTCACATATCGTTCGAATTCTCATATATTATGTAATATGCAGTTTAAATAGCAACTAGATAACCATTTTGGCCGGTTAATCCATTCTAATAACACTTTTTATATCTGTTTTGCGATTACTTAAGTTTTTTGGTATTTTCAGAATTTCCTTTGGCATATTAGAACATCGTCTGAACATCATCTGAAATGAGTTAGTAACGTTCAAATTGTATCCTTTCGCGTTTTCATAAATTAAATTTTTTTGAATTTCTTGTTTTATGATTTTTCCCTTTGTCTCCTTAGTGATACGGTTATAATAGTCTGTAATAGCATCGCTGTTACCGGTTCTTTGTTTTTTCCCCTACTGATCTGAATTTTTAACTAATAAATTTCGGGGTAAATTAAAAGCTACCTATTTGTATTCTTCTTATTTTGTATATTGCTTACGGCGCCGCCTTATATTTATACTCCGTTATATATAGAATAGTATTAATATTCTTATTTGAATTGATGTGTGTCGTCGGTATAGATTGCGTTAAGCTTTTATTTATGTTGCGTACATGATATTTCGAAGAAATCAAATTGTCTACTATTATCCTAAAGAATATTTCAATTTTTTAAGGCCAGCTGTAATAAGAATCACATCTGCGCATTTGGCTAACAACACTATAATTATGAATACACTTTATGTCCACGATGCATGACATAAAGTATATTCATAATGATAGTGTCGTAGTGAAATATGCAGATGTGGCTCTCAGAACGTCTATTTGAAGTGCATACGCGTGTGTATTTCATTTTTGACATATCCATATTTATAATTAATCCGGAGATTTAGTTTATTCAGATCTTATTGCAGTGTACAACAACACTTTCATATTATGCAACGATAAAAACAAGTCACCAGCATAATTAAAAATATTCGAGTTTGAAGTGTGTTTAACTAGTGTATCGATATAATATATATATATATATATATATATATATATATATATTAGGTAGAGTAAAGGAGCCAGTATCGTGTCACTCCAGTCCTTCTAGTATATATGCTAAGTGCTAAATTTACGATTGCGTTTAATTTTAATTTTTCTATTTTGTAATTAGTGCATCATGTTAAATACCCCCCCCCCCCCCCCCCGAAAAAAAAAAAAAAAAATCCCTACATTCTTCAAATTTTGAAGAATCTTATGTTTGGTTTATCAAGTGCTTTCCAGCAATCCCTTTAATAAATTAATTTCCATTTCAGAGGCCTTTATTGATGTTATTGACAACATTTTTAAGTAAAATTTTATCGATTTATTTTGTCGAGATATCTATATTGGCTATTGTATATTATTTCATTCTCTTTAAAATAAGTATGCATTACTTTGATTTTTTCAATCGTTGATACGGGGTCCTAATTGGTCCGCAATTATTCATGATTCGATGATCGCCAATCTTATATGTAGACGTCTTATAATCTCAGATTTAAGACGCACTGAATTCTAATTTCCTCCAGTTAATCATTAATAGCCCTGTTGTTATTAAACTCTAAAGTGTTTTTGCCCCTTATGAGATCATATCTTGCTGTTTTGTTTGTATTAAGTAATTATTCTATTTATCTTCTACCTTCACTAGCTCTCCCCAGGTATGAAGTTTACTGTGTTCACGCATTTCTGATCTACCGGTAAAAAATGTTTCAGCAATATTTGAAATTGTTACAAGTAAAATGTTATACATCAATTTTTGTAATATTTTCCATAATATTTTACGATGTTGCTTTCGATAATTTTAGTTAGTTTTTTTTTATTGTTTCTCGTGCTTTTTAGGGGGTCATTTTTATTATTTTTGATTAACGTAATCACTTTTTTTTTTTTTTTTTTTCATAATTTAGAACTTGATCATTTTATTTTCGATTAGTAAAAAATCAATATTTCGGTTACGGACCAGCATTAATTAAAACAAGTAAGAGGGAGGAACTTTGAGTTTTAAAAAATTTCGAACAAAAGGCAATAATGAAGCAAACATTTTAAACGACTCGTACGTACACAATATTACAGGGACGCTGCGAGAAAAATATGCCACGATGATGATATCGTAAGTTCTGATAAACTTTTGAGTATAGTTCACGATATATACTCTCGAATCTTTGGCCTCGTAATTCTTTTTTCATTATTAGGCACGGCTAATAGTCACGCAGTGCTAGCTCTGCACTGCATGCTGAGTTTTCCGAAAAATTCTTAAACGGTTCTCGCCGTGTGAGATCGTCGCACTTTATCATCCCGGGTGAAGAAGTGCCCAGGATTTTTTTTAAAACGGCGCTTTTGAGTGTTTTCTCGCTCACTCTCGTTCTTTTCTTACATGGAGAGTTGTTTATTTTAGCTTAACTTGATTTTTTTTTTTTTTTTTTGAGAGTGGAGGGAGTTCCCTTATTTAATATTAAGACGACCAATTTTCCTGTTTAAAATGTTTTTCCTCCTCCGTCTACTTTTCCGGGTTACTGTAAAACTGTAAAAGAAATATTCTCCATTTTTTCGCCGTATATTATTATCGCATTTCTACCTTTATTTACTTTTTCTATTATTTTACGTTTATTTTCCTCAGAAGAGGCCTGCATTATAATAGGGGCTTACTCGCGGTTTGCGAAATCTGTTATTACCTACGTCTCCGAACTTTTTATCGAACACTCTTAATAATTGTATAAGATAATATTAAAGACAGGAAAAACATATTTTTTATTTCGCTTCGCCTATTATTCTTCCTATTATTGGTTTTCGAATTCGTTGATAATTATGTTAAAGTCGTTTTCTTAATTGTGCGGATTTCAATTCTGCGTATACCTTTTGATGCGATAAACAGTGCTTTACATACGAGGCGTGGCTATTAATTAACGAGACAGACGCTGTAAAAAATTTTACTTTGATTTCGTAATATTGTACTTACTTATTATCACCTTCAATATGTATACCGCTCCTCTATCCCTACAACGCAACATGCGAATCTTCCATTGTTCGAAACAGTGCTGGAAAGTCTTCTTCTGTCAGAGTTCCTTCAGGACCGGTGCCGCTTTCTGTTTCACAGCTTCAACGGACTCAAATCGTGTTCCTTTTAATGCAGATTTCGCCTTAAGAAACAGATAGAAGTCGCACGGCGCAAGCTTTAGCGGATAAGGCATGGATGTCTAACACTGGGATGCTGTACTCGGCTAGAAACCTCTCGACAGACAATGAGCCGGCGCATTGTCTTGTTGGAAAACCCATTACCTGTCCTTCCACAATTCGGCTCGTTTTTTTCCTTATTCTTTCACGGAGTTCAGAAAGAACATGAAGCTGGTAATTTTGATTAATAGTTTGACCTTCAGGAACCCCCCAGTGAAAGTACACAAACCCATGAATATCATCGAGAAAAAAAAAAAACAAAACAATCATCATTGCTTTGAATTTCGATTTGCTCATACGAGCTTTTTTGGCCCTCGATGAAGATGGGCTCTTTCAGTGCACGGATTTGTGCTTCGTTTCAGGATCATAAGTAAAAAACCACGATTCGTCACATGTTATTATCCTTTCCAATAAAAGTTTTGGGTCATTTTCAATGGCATTCAAAGTGTCTGTGTAAACATTTTTTTGAGCTTCTTGCTGTTCAAACGTGAGAACTTAAGGCACCATTTTGGCACACACTTTCTGCGTGTTAAAATTGTTATATAAAATTTGCTGGACGGTTATCAATATCCCTAAAGTTTCAGCAATCGCATGAATACTTAACCGACGCGGTCAGATCGAATCAGATTACCGATTTTTTCGATATTGTCATCCGTTTTTGACGTGAAAGGGCCACCCCCCCGAGGCCATAAATCATCTTGAACGTCTTCTCGGTCATCTTGAAAACGCTTAAACCACTCGAAAACACGTGCACGCGATAAACATTCATTGCCATACACTTCTTTCACTTAAAAATTATAAGAGTTTCAGTAGCGGTTTCTCCAAGTTTCATGTGAAATTTCACAGCAATTCGTTGTTCTATTGTTACACTCAACATTATTCCGGCAAAATAAAAGAGAACAACTCTGGTACGATCGAAGGCTACGGTAAGGAGAATACTGGGGGGCCAGTTCCTTTTACTTTCCCAGATAGTTCTGCATATATTCTGCTCGATATTATTTAACGGTTTTAATATTTCAAAATATTACGCGAAATATTCTCTCACGAACATAATAGGTGGGGCGAGCCGTTATAAAATACGAAAAAAGAAAAAGAAAAAAAAAGAAAAAAAAAAAAAGAAAGAAGACACGCCTTCGATTATCGTTACGCGTATCGGTTAAGTTTTGCCAATCTTTAATGCACTGCGTTAAACGTGACGATCATCATATGGAAATAGAAAGCAATCTCAGGTTGCTTTTCCCGCGCGGTTCGTTTGAAACGACGATTCAACGACTTGATGATTACAGCGAGATCTATAGAAAAGGAGCCGTTTCAAGGCCAAAACACTGAAATAGTTTTCATTGCAAATTAGTCACGCCTAATGTTAGTCACGTGTTCTCAATCCGGGTTTTTGGTGAGTACTTTGACTCTTCTTAAAGACTTTTATTATTGATTCTTTGCGTCTTTTTTTTTTTTTTTTTGCACAAAATTTTATTTCAAACGATAGAAATTATTATCTTTCGAACTTTTCAAAGTTTAAGATTGACCTCTGAACCAAATATTTTCAGAACACGTCGACGTTTATACTATGATACCGGTAATTAGATTCAGCCGTTGATGAAGAGAGTCTAATGAGTATTTGAATGAACGAAATAATTATAAAGGACGACAGAGAGAGAGCTTCAATTTAATTTTCAAATAACATTTTTCATACGGGTCAGACCAAGTCACGCCTACTAGTATTGAGTTTGTGTAACTGAAATAATTATTTATTCTTTATCCTATATTCGATTTTGAGATGATACTTACTTCGATCTCGCAAATCCGAATTCGAAAGAGTGTTTCATCTTCGGAACTGAGAAAAGGAATATCGTTTCAACTCGTGAGGGGAAATTACCAAATCGCTGTCTCCTCCAGCATTGGTCCTTCGCCACGTTTAGGAGGCTCAAATCTTGTCTGCGATATGCACTTCTAACCGACGCTTCATATTCTCTATATTGAACTACTTGCTTATAACCGTGATTCGCGTACTGCGATTTTCTTTTTTTTCTTCAAAAAATAGTTGTTGCCGGAGAAAGCTCTGTGATAATTTTAACCCTGATTTATTTTGAATATAATCATTACGGATTTGTAGTGATGGAACATCTATACAAGGGAATTTGATGAAAAAATGATTGGAAGATGTCACGCTGATTGTTTGCGCGTCAATCTTCGCATAATAATTCAAAAAAAAGAAAAATTAATAAAGCCTACCTATTTGATTACAAGATTGTTGTCGGAGCGCAGTGCTTGCATTTAGATATTAACTTTTGGCGCGATTTTTTTATCCTTTTTTCCGGTTTACTGTATTTGATCTTTTAGTACTTTTGTTAATTTTATGTCATCTCGTAATGTTCTTTATTATTTGTTCGACATTGTAATAGAAAGATATTTTTGGTCTAAGTTTTTTCGTCGTCAGATATTAAAGAAAAACATGAGTGCAACTCTTTTTGAAAAAATTCGCACCATCTTTTGTTAACCACAATTAATTATTATTCTCATTAATTTAAAAAATATTTATATATAGTAATTGTGAATTATTTTACTGTTCTAGAATGACTTTTGGCTTATTGTCTACATCTTATAATAATCAAAAAAAAAAAAAAAACAAACAAACAAAAAGCATCTTAATTAAAAACAGTTTAGTATGTAAATTTTAAGTTCATATTCGGCCGCCGCGATTACAATGAATGATTTAGTTCAGAGTTCAAAACAGAAATATTACAAGTACTAAATTAGATATATAACACGCACTCTGATGACTGTTAGTGATCTAAGCTGGCAATCTATTGTAATAATCATATCGCTGGTTGATGCGAGTTTGCATTCAGATTCCCAGATTGTTTTTTAGTCGGTCACTGCCTCCGATAGAACTTATTTAGCACTGACAGAGTATTTTTCAGCGTAAGAAATAACCGTGTGTATATTCTCACCAGCGTGAGGCGAAGGAAGTGCTACCAAAATATATAGTTGTTCTCCGAAATTTTCATTGTAACAGCGCGTGATTTGTTTGGACCAGTTTATTTATAACCCTCTAATAGAATTAATTTGTAGCAAAGTATCAGTAGCAGTTTATCGGTTTGAAGGGGAGGAGGGAGCACTTGTTCTAAAGCTACGGTCGTAGTTTTCGATTGAGTTAACCGAACTCGGTCGCTATTTCATCTAGCATCATCTCCTCCTAGTGATAATTCTGCAATAAAAATGTTCGCTTCGATGACGACGTATTATTCCGGAAATAGTTTAGTTGTTATCAGTATAATATAACGTATCAATTTTTGTAGGAATATTTGTTGGCGTTGTATTATGTTTTTGTCTGTTTCTATCTAAACTTTTCAGTGATAATTTTCTAATAAAACTAAAAACAACTAATCCGGTATTTATTCGATAGTTTAATTTATTTTTTTCTTCGAGAAAAATTAAGTTACCACAAAATCATTGTTAATGTGCGCTTTTGGTGGATGGGGGGTTACATTTTTTTTTTTTATATATACATATATACTTTGAAAAAATTAAAAATTTCAAAGGAATACTCGGAGTCGAACCGCATAGTTGATAAGATTAATTTTTATTATGTATTTCTAACGGTAAAACAAATGGCGCGGAGAAATTCTTTCAATCCTAGTACGAACGCGTGTTTCCCAGCTGAAATTTACTTTTTCAAAGACAAGCTAAAAAAAAAAAAAAAAAAACAGAAAAAGAAATGTAAAAACATTAAAATGAGTGCTGCAAAAACGTATTAACAAACACTTTTTAGTGGGGATTTGGCCCCTTGCTCGCTTCGCTCACCGGTCCACCGCTACGTCAGCTGTTCCCTAGACTTTGCCAAGTAACGCTTCTTCAGATACAATGTTCCATATGCGGTCTTCTGCTCTTTTAAATTTTCTCTTTTGTCGTTTCGTAGCTTTCGAGGAGTATGATAATATTTACGACATTCTCGTCGCGATGTCTGTCCAAATGTTCTTTGTGTCGGATAATTCCAAATGTGTTCTCCATCTTTAATTTTAAACATTTCATCCTCAAACGATAATTATGCGGAAAAGCATAATGAACGAGTCAGAAGTGATTAAAAATGGCAATTTTTTAAAAATTCATTAATTACGGTACACTCTCTTCAAATTTTTCGTGCCGCCCAATTATGAAATGTTCGTTAAAACTTTCAACATGTAGAAAGATAAGTTTTCTTCGAGAAAAAATGTTTATGTTCATTTATTTACTTTTTCAAAAAAACGTATATATTCGCAGTATATGATATATACGTTTTGAAAGCAACGAAATTATTATACCATCAGTGTAGATGTGAGCGATACATGTTGATCGAACACGTCCTTTTTCGTTTTGTCGCGTTCATCTGTCACCGATTATTTTAAAAGTCGTCCGTCACGATTTTTTTCAAGTATTCGTAAATTTGTCGCTTGCGCCTCGTAAATTCTTTTCCGCAAATTTTGCAGGCAAAACATTTTATTTCGTTGTCCATGTCGGACAAAAATCGAAAAAGCTGTCTTCCCGTCTATCTTTATTTACTGCAGTAAAATAAAACATACCTATAATCATACACTTATATTATAAGAACTAGTTGAAATTTTTATAATTTATACACGTATGATGTTTGTTTTAATTAAATAAATCTCATATTTAAAATAAGCGCTCTTTATAATAAACTAGTAGTGTTCGCCTATTGGTCGAGAATCGACCGTAATTATTATTAAACATTTGAGGAGAAGACATATATGCATATTTCTAAAAAAAAATTTCTACTCTTATACATTCGTTCATTGTCTATATCTGAGAACATTCACTTTTTTTAACAGTTCAGTACTATTATAATTGAATAAAAAATAAATTCAATAAAATAATAGTAAATCACAAGTTAAAAACCCTCGTTTATTTTATTAAATATGACACCTTAAGATTTAGTACACTGTAAAAAAGCCAATAATGATGATTACATTTTAATAAGAACAGATTTATTAGCTATATAGCGATTTCATTTTTCATTTTTTGTATTAATTTTTTATTTAAATAAGAAAAAAAACGATATAATTGTTTTCAAAATTTTGTGTACCGATAACACTAAAGATCGTCAATAGCTACTGAAAAAAAGGAAAATCGGTCAATAAACAAAGACGAAAAAGGTGGTACTGTTTTGTGTCTTTGCCTATTTATATATAGATTAGTTAGCAGAAAATTACATGCCTGATTTTCTGCGTAGGTCTGTGAAATTTTTTCCATTAAAACTGTTATCTTAATTTCGAACAGTTCGTACATTTTTTACCGATTTTAAAATTTTGCACGCTTTTATACTTTACGATCTGACGTTCTCATAATTAATTTTTTTATAAAATATTTCTCAGGAAATTAAGCACGGGCGGGGCAGTTATAATTAGGGTACATTGTTAATAAATTAGTGAATATTTTTCATCTAATCGAAAAATCGAAAAGAAAATAGAGTTAATGGCGCTTAATTGTACAATTAATTAAAATGGAATTAAACTTGAAAACATCGATATGCCTTTACACAATCTCCTATTTCCGTTAATGCTTAAGCATATATATTTAATACAAACTAGCTGGTAATATATTATATGTATATAGATAAATCGGATGATCGGTAACATAACGTTAATGTAAAGTTCTACTAAAATCGCCTGTTTCTATCTGCGACAAGCAGAGTAAGAAAACCAACATATATGTATATATACGCTCTGGCTCTTCTATGTGTAACCCCCCCCCCCGGCTTTGAATTTATTAAAAGTCAATTGTCTATCTTCTTAGGGTCTCTCTGGTTAGTTTACCATTTGAAAATAAAAATGAAATGCCTAGATTTATCAACCCGAAATACCACTAGATATGTTTTTTGAGGATTACTGTTTTATGTGTAGAATCTGTATTCTCTGTAATTACTTTAAAATGTTTAATCGATGGGAAAAAAGAAAGATAATAAGCCATATGATCGTATTCAATAAAAAATTGTCAAATTAAACTAATGTCGGTTTTGTTTAGCACAGATTTTTCGTAGCGGTTGTTTAATAAAATGTTTATAAATTTAAACTTTTTTTATTAATATTTTTTTTTGTTTTTTTTTTGTACAATAATAATATATAATATAAATGCAACAGAAATTATAAATGGAGTAAAGATTTTCGAATTTATTTTATTTTCCTTGTTTTGATTTTTTTTTTTTTTTAGCAAACTGTAAAAATATTACTTCCGATGAATATCATCCCGCCTGGGCGGTCCATACTTTGTAAATGTTTCGGAGTTTTTGTATGTGTTATGTATGTGCGCGGGCGTCTATAATTTGTTTTCACGATAAAATACGCCTCTGTTTGCGGCTTGATGCAATCTACAATTGTTATGTGATTGTACTTTGTTAGATAATAACTCATAATCTCACTGATAAAGAATGTAGAAGTTCATTTTTTTCCAACTTCCGATTGTGTCGACCTTTTTTATTCGTCCTATATTCGATTAGGAAATATTATTACGGCAGTTAAGTTTAATAACGTAATCGCGTATCAGAACTTCCGAAAAACGTTCGAACTATTAAATTAAAAAATTGTAAAATCAAAATGTTTTTAAGAAAAAATGAATACTGCCTTCAAGATTTACTGTAAAAATTTTATAAAAACGTACTAAAACGTAAAAAATAATTGTTCGGTAAGGAAATAATATATTTTACAGCGAAACATACCTTAAGGTGATATTTTAATACAACACTAATACTTATTAGAGTAAACGACAAATTAAAATTAATTGAAATATCCAGAAATAATTGAATAAATATTTAATGCAGTTTTTAATCATTACTGTAGTTTGTGATGCCGACTCCAAAAAGCGTTCATGTTCTACGAGAACTGTCATTATATCGCATTAAGATTCATCATTCTGAAATATACACGTATTATTTTTTATCGAATTTTTCACATCTTAGTGCGTTTTTATTAAATTTTTATAGTAAATCTTAAGGTAGGTATTTTTTTTTTTTTAACATTTTATTTTACGATTTTTAGCATACTTCAATTTTTTATCTTGTTAAAATCAACTTTTTTTTAAAGCGGAGCGAGCTTTTAAATGGAGCTATTATGGTAGTTTAAAATTAATTTTCTCTATTCAGAGCTACATTCTACGGTCACTGATGATACTTTCAATTGTTTTTAATTACCTTACCATGTTTAATATTGATTAAATGTTTTAAATCAATCGCAACTGTTATATTAATAAATAAAAGAAATTATCTAAAGGGACCACATTTTTTTGTGTTTTCGATGACCATCGATTTTCATTTGTGTTTTTAAATGTTATACTGTCTGGGGTATACTTTCGAATGAACGAAAAATCATTCAAATTGGTCTAGTTATGTGCAAATAAACAGAGAAAGAAAAAAAAAAACGCAAAACCTCTTCTTTTTTTTTTTTTTTTAATTCGGTAAAAAGCAAAGTGCTGTCAGATTAATAAAATACTGAAACTAGTTAACCGTCTCTGAGTATAGCCGGTAACAGTTTTCTTGTGCCGTCTCCTTTTTGTCCATTGCACCCCTCCAATAGCCAAATTTAAAAACGGTGGGCTCAAAGAAATTAAAAAAGATTGCGTTTAATTATAAAAAAAAAAATATATATATATATTTAATAGAATTAAAAGGTATCTCTGATCTTAACTTCTTTAGTAATGAATTGATTAAACTAAAATTCTTATTTTTAAAAAAAAATATACATATTTTTCCTAAATAAATAAAATACGTAGTGCAAACTTATATACAAGTCCAAATTTATGTCCTCCCGGCGCAGTGGGAAGGTTACCGCCATGATGTTCCTTCTTTTTGTTTCATTCCCGACATATGTGTTGGTTCATAATATGTTGTCTGTGAATAATTCCCATTCCTTCCCGTTTTTGCCTAATGTTCTTCCTCGGATTTATTCCAGCTTTTTTTTGTGATTGTACCTGTAGTAATTGACATCTTTGTATCGATTAAATCATCTGTCTTTTCTTTGAAAGCTTCCGGCCTATCAGTGCAATTTGCATGGATTCCGGCCCATGTGGAGGTATACATATATGGGAATGAGGTTGTCGACAATTGGGCTAAGAACGCGGCAGGTAATTGTGGGATTCTACCGGCATATTCTATCCGAGGAGTTATTAGGTATAATCAGGTTAATGCATAAAGAATATTGGGAGGCTCTGTAATGCAATCCATATACTAACAAATATTATAAAAAGATTCAAATCCCTGCCAAACCATGATCATACTCGAACATCTATACAAGAAATTTCTATGTAGCAATCTGTAGATTACGCACTGGGACAAATAAGCTGCCTGCTTTTCTATGTAAAATCCGGTGGATTGATTCGCCGTTCTGTACTCATCCAAGGGACGTAGATAAAGTGGCTGATGCGGATCACATGTTCTTAGAATGTTCTTATTACACTTCGCACATTTCTGATCTCCATCGGGCGTTATTATTACTAAATATCCAGTGTCCATATAATATGAGTTATTTCACTACCCATTACATATCACGCGATCTATGATTTTGTAAGAAGTAAGATCATAATATGGTTAATAGTATAAGATACGATTGAGATTAATAATTGAAAGAAACAGACGATGGATGGAATTTGAGTTCAAAGCCCTCAAAAAAAAAAAAAAAAACAAAAAAAAAAACATCTTTGTACCATAACTTCAGACAACCGCCCCTCCTGTCTTTCACCGTCACTTAATACTCCATAAAACTTCGTCTTCCGAATTCGTTAATTTTCAATTCTTATTATATGATCCGCCCATCTTAGGTAGAACTTCGCTAATTGTTGTTCAATTGAATAGCAACCGTTCATTCGCATTACCCCTTTGGTTGAATACGAGATCTTTCCAATTTATACAAAAAAAAAGTCTCAGTAATTTCGGACGATAAATTTCTAATCTTTTAAGTTGTTTCAATTTTTTATTCTCTACACGTGTATAAATACATATGTTATATATAATAAACTTATTATACATATGTATAATTACGAGAATAGTATGTTAAAAACGACGATAGCTTACAAAGTGACATCTTAATTCGATAAAATGAAATAATGAAATAAAATTGGTAATGGATAATATAAAAAATTAAAATAATTATATTTCTTAGTATCGATTTTATTTTTTCAATTATTGTATTTAATAAATAAATAAATTTATAAAAAATGTTTTAAAAACATATTAAAATAATAGTAGTGTAACCAGAATCGATCAATAAATCGTAATGATAAAATATGAAGATGCTTATTATTTACGGTAATGCTTACATAAAATTATAAAAACATACCAGTATACAAATGATATTAATTAATATTGAAATGATATGAACAAAATATTAAAAATAATATTGCCGTCTTCGTTTAAAACATATTTTAAAAACTGCAATGCTATTGGCTAATAGTAACACAATCACTAGTTATTCTGTAAATGAAGAGGAAACATCCTATCTACATGGAAATAAATTGAATTTTCTGGATCATACATTCCGTATAGCGAAACGATTCGAACTGGTTCCTTGTGATAGATTAGCGTTGAAAATAAAGCGTGTTTTGAAAGTAATCGCACTGATAAGTTTCATATTTGACTGTGCAGGTTTTGCGATTAACACACGAATTCGGTACCGGTAATTCTGTTATTTTTAAAACCGTTACGAGTCGTAAAATTTTAATTTGCCATCGTGCGAACAATAGGACAATTATTATATGATACTGGTATTTTTAAACTAGATTTTATAATAGTTTTCAAATTGTTTTTTCCCTTTCCGACACGTTGTAAATATACGAATCGATGAAGTAAAATTTAATTTTTACGATATTTTATCAGTAAATATTGGAAAGCCCGTGTTGCTGATAATTCGCATTATTTATGGTTTTGAGGGCCTCTTTATGAATGTCGTATTATACTTCTTTTTTTTTTAAGAGTAATCTACAAGAGTGGATTTTTGTTTGATTATTATTATCGTTACGCAATAAGACTTGAATACCGCACTGCGCAACGTGTATATACACATATGTGCAAATAAAATACTTTGTTTGGTTTTTTTTTTTTTGTTTTTTAATTATGTTTTAGAAGCAACATAAATTAAGTTTGCAATTACTTAATTTAACCTTAAGTTTGATTCACACTTTTTGGTAAAAGCTCCCGCCTTCTATTAAATTAACGATAGGTATGCAATGCTGCCATGTTTACACTGATTAGAAAATGTTTAAATGATTCCCCTATACATACATCGTTGAAAATCAAAATTCCCTAAAGCGCAATAACCTCCCCGAATATAGAACAAATTGTAGAAAATACCATAGCAACCTACACAAATCATGTACACCTCTACACAGACGGAGCGAAAAAGGGTTACCAGTCATCGACGGTATGCTCCTTCGAAGTCTCAGGCGCAGCAGAGTCAGGCTGCACGATTCCTGCACAGCACCGGACGCTGAAATATACGCAGTATAGTGTTTTGCATCCAACACTATAACGACAGCAATCCCCAGTCCTAAAAACCCCCTATTTATAATTGACTCTCTAAACTCCTTCCAGTTGATCTCGAAGATCAACAACCCCGTGATAAGGAATGTCTATTAACTATACAAGCTATCGAATCGAAAAACTTCTAAGTGCCTTTCCTACGGGTCTAGCTCACGTTGGGGTTCAAGGTATAACGAGCGTGTCAATACTCAGACGACAATGCTTTCCCCAATGCCATGTAACTTCCCGCTTCCTACTGCATTAGCCAACTTGTTCATGCACCAAGCCGGAGTAGAATGGGAATAGGAATATGGAGATCCTCAAGTACATTCCTCCGAAGCATAAAATCAACCATCGAGCCCTAGTGGTCCACAGACGGCGGTGATCCCGTAGAGACTTTTCTGTCTTGAACCGTCTCCGAATAGACTACCAAGTTCTCTCGCACAGTTACATCTTCACGGGCCAGACACCTCCAAATGTTCTGCAGGCAATCAAGCGCCCCATTCACCCCTTACCTAATTCTCGACTGATTCCCCTCTTTCCCGGCACTATGATCCATTTACATTACTCCAAGTTCCATTACCAAAATGCGATCAAATGCTTCCTCCTCAATTACAGCCGTATTGGCTTTCGCGCAGGGTCTCTGTATTATCGTTGTTTGTTTCTTCTAAATAGGCTAGAAGTTAAATACAGCACATAAAAATCCTCATACGTTAAAAGAAAAACAACTTTAAAAATTATTTTTAAAGAAATATTTTCTTATACTTAAGAGAAACTGAAGGCTAGTGAAGCATTTTTAAGCAGCCTATCCTACTAATATGCAACCGCAAATCAGTGAAACCCGAAGCAGTTTTTCGTTTGAACAATCTCACCCGGGTTTTTAACAATAAAGATTTAGCAAATATTGAACACATCTTAAGAAATAAAAAAATTGTGGTATGTGAAATTTTAACAAGGTCGTAGTCACTTCCTGGAACATCGAGAAAAATCAGAGAATTTCGTTAATCGGAAACAAAAAATCGGGGAATTTGAACACGATACAAAAGTACTCGCGCGATATATAAGGTATAATACCTGAAAGTAATATTAAAAATGCGTGAAAAACTTTGTTACATGTACAAATTTACTCAATATAGTTAATAAAATTAATAAATTTCACTGGTGTAATCAAAACGATGAAACACGGGACGTGGTAATGAATTTTATTCATTTTTTATCGAGAAGTAAAAATGGTATTCACAGTGATTGGAGATTTTACTAAACTATGTCGGGTTTGTCAAAAAAGGCGGGAAATTACATAGTTTCTTTTCTGTATAGCTCAGAAGAAACTGAAAAAATTCGGAAAAATCGGCAAAATTTATTTTGAAAAAAAGACTATCCTTATCGTTCAAAAGCAGCCCGATTTTGCTCACTTTTGTTTAACTTTGTTTTCGGTTACATATATATCTTGTAATGAATTTTTCGAAAAACCGTTTTCGATTGTCTTGAAATATTCCGTAGACTTATTCTAAAGTTCGATGACAGTTTAATATGATAGATTTGAACTACAAAAATCAGTAAAACCAGACAGAGAATCAGATTTCCGGTAAAACAATTAAAAAAATAACACTCGGAAGTTGAAAAGGAGAAGAAAGGAAATGTCTATTTTATAAAAATAAAATTGCCGAGTAAAAAATTATTGTCTTAAAAATTAATTAAATGCATAAAAGCTGTATATACATAAAAATTAATGTTTGTCCTGTATGCGTTCCTGTGCCGCTAGACGGATTATGCTAAAATTTTCAAAGTGTATTCGTGTTGTGCAAACGAAGGTTTTAAGGTATGACTGAGTTTTCTACCCCCTCGCCGGTACAGAAATATTATCAAAATTTTAAATAAAATGGTTACCATGGCAAATATAAATTAAACGTAAAGCTTTAAATGAAATGATTACTGCGGTAAATTGTAAATTCCAGTTGACATTTTATTCATTTCTGGCGTTACATACATCGTGTTCTGTTACTTCATTTTTTGCGTTACTGAAATCATTAAACTTCCACGATATAATCTAAACTCTTAGCTAGTATACTCATTACGGAGAGTTTAACGGTGGATGATTGAAATTAACACGAATGTAACGGATGGATCGTCATTCCTGTAAAATCTATATCTCTTCTCTCTCTCTCTCTCTGTGTGTATACAAATTAATGTTTCTTCGTTTCGTATGCTTACCTGTGTACCGCTGGACGGATCTTGCTAAAATCTTCAGAATATATATATACATATATACATATATGTTGTCCGAACGAAGATTTTAAGGTATGTGACTGAGTTTTCTACATCCTCACCTTCACGAAATATAAAGTTTTAAGTAGTTGAGATGAGACCAGTGGAACAGAGATGTGTATACGGGACGAGTAAAAAAAAAAATTAATTTGCATAAAATTATAAATAAAATGATTATAGCATGGTGTAAAAATAAACTAAACGTAAAAATTTAAATAAAACGATTACTGTGGTAAATAATAAACACTACTAGATGACATTTTATTAATTTCTGGCCTAAGTAAATATACCGCTTCTGTTACGTCACTTTTTGCATTACTAAAATCATTAAACCCCTCCATTAGATGATCTAAACATACAAGTTATACCCCTAGCCTAGCTGCTGTACTCATTGCGGAGAGTTTTAAAAAAGTCTTGTTTTCTATTATTTCTTATAGAGAAATAAAAAATCCTGCAACGGAATTTTTAATATTTACTATCGAGAATGTTATTTATATTCAAATTTGAAATCTTTACTCAACTACGTATAGAGTCTGCTGTTGTGGTAATGAATTAATTTTATTAAAATGCTCAAGACAGAAAGATCGGAAGAAAGATGTTCTTTTATATGTGTAATTATAAGATATCACCGTATAAATAACTCGCACTGTCCAAACTGATGGGGCTGTGTATGCTGTTTAGTTGAACAAAACTTTTAGTTAAATCACGAAAGAGAGATTATGGAAAGATCGATAATTTTCAGGTAAATGTGAAACGTGAAAATTATTTTTTGTTGGACACCGATAAGTATGTTTTCCGAAGACAAAAAAAGAATTTTTACATAAATATAATTCCAGATAAAACAAATTTTTTTTTATGAATTTCCAAGTACACATTTTTAAATTGGTATTAATACGCGGGCGAAGCCGTGGGTAACCAACTAGTATATTATAAAGAAAAAAAAACTACCAAAACGTTTTTTTAAATATATTTAAATGGAAGAAAATAAAAATTAATATCACAAAAATTGTAAAGTTTTAATAATCGTAAGCGGTATTGCATTCCCTATGATACTAAACACCTCTAATTTTTTTTTTTCCTCTAAGTTGTTTTACGCCCGGCGTTTTAAAAAGATAATTTATTGTCATCGTCATCACTTTTTCTTTTGTTTTTTGTTGTTTTTTTTTAATTACTCGTTTAAAAGCATTATTTATTTATTGTCTTTTTTTGAAATCTGTTTTTTAATGTTTACTTTTTTTTCCTCTTAATATTTTCTTTTATATTTTACTCTCTGATACGAGATTTCTCGAAATTATTACGGCTGAATCCGAATAATATTATCTTCCTCTTTTTTTTTTTTTTTTTTTTTTTTCATATTAATTCTTTTAAAAATATCGTTTCACTCTATTTCTTTCTCGTTTAACGTGTTTAGAATTCTGCGCCGTATTCACCTGTCCGTAACTTACAGGTTATTCATTTCTTATTTATTTAGAGCAGTTCGAGTTTCACATATTCGTAGGCTAGAACACGCCGTACATTTTGTCTTTACGAATTTCTTCCTACCGATCTAGCTGTCGGGAAATTTCGAAATCTAAGCGATATTAAAGTTTTAATAATAACCGCCGGTAATTGAAAAGATTATTTATTTTCCCCTTAATGGACTTTCTTAATTTTTCAAGCCGCAAATTTTTATTGATAAGCGAAAATAGAACGTGCGACGTTAAATTTGTTACTTTCAGATTTCCCCCCTTTAAACGCTTTTATTTAAAATAAAATTAGAAAGTATTTAACATTTCCTAGTCATAATGTAAATATAATAATAGTTGACTCAACGTTTTGGCTGCTGAAATGACCAACATTTATTTAAAATGAAAAATGCGCATTGTCTGATTTCTTCTTATAAATATTACCTGCATTTTCTTCTCGCTACAAAAAACAACTCGAATTTTGAAAAAGGCTTTGTTTTCGCAGAAGATCGCAGTTAGTTTCAATGTTAGTCGGGTTCTGAGAAAATTCCGCCTAATTAAGCTTACAAATGTAAAAGTAAAAGTGAAAATAGTCTTATTTACCGAGATTTGTTATCAAGACGGAGCCTTGTTTAGTGTTTATGAAAATTTTTCTCCGCTCACACAGATCAAATGATGCAATATATGCATGCGTGAAATATTTAAGCTCGAAGTTCTCTCTATTGATTGATGATTTGGCGCAAAATATCAGGCGTTTCGTGAAATATTTCATAATTTACGTGCGTAATTTTTAACCTTGAATGTCTCTTTATTGTGACCGATGATTTGGTAAAGGAAAAAGAGAAATAAACTTCACCCGTAGAATTGCCAGACATCTTATACTTCGTAGGATGTTACGGTAGGCATGCCTCATATTTCTGTCGAATAGAAAATATTACGGTATAGTAAAAAACGCGGTTTGGGTCGAAAAGCTCGAACAAGGTCGAAAATTATTTTCTTCAACGATATACACAACGTGCTAGAAAAGGTTTTCTACGGTTTTATTTTTATCAATCTTCAAATTCCTTTTTTTTTTCTTTTTTTTTTTTTTTTTGGCTCGCTAGCCTAGGACTCTTACACCCGGAAGCGTAAAGAGCCGTCAGTTAAATTTTGATTCGGCCAGATACGGACAATATAAAGGAACTAATGGATGAAATAATAGATGGCGAAGAGAAGGACAAATGTAAGACGCACAATAAGGAGCAGGGAGTTTCAGCAGACAAGAATATAAAATACAACGTTCGACAAAAATAAATGTACATTCGAAAAAAAAAGATGTAACTGGCGTGGCAAACCACTGCATCATTCAGGTAGAGAGGACAATTTGGAAAGGGAACAAGGGAACAGCAAAAACGAGAAGAAGGCAGAGCAGAATGGCCAAAACGCAAGCGAATTGTAGAAATGACAACAGAACGGGAAAGCGAAAGAAATTCAAAAGACCAGGGATCAAAAGGAAGATTAGGTTGTACAGGTAGATAAAGGGGGAATGATCGTTATGGGAAGAGGTAAGTATCTAACCAAAGTTTAAATTTTTTACCTAGGGTATTCTGGTTAGAGGATGGAATTTTTTTTGAAAAAGAGCCGGGAGGAAACACCGAGGCAAGGAATCCGCCGTCTCGTTACCTTTAATGCCCATGTAGATGAAAACCCACAGCAAATCCAACACATTGTCTGCTACGACAGGAGTAGTTTTGCAATAATTTCATTTAACACAGGATGGTCACTTATCGGGAATTTTTTCGCAAAGCCGGGAAAAAAAGTAAAAACAGACGAACGATAGTTTTCATTAAAAAAAAAGAAACATTTGAAGGGAAAAATGTTTTAATGTTCTTTACTTAATAATAAGTTATGAAGTTCTTTTTTATAAGGAGTAACAAAAAAAATCCATTCTTTTTTTATTATACAATTCTAATTTTTCGATTAAAAGATTTTTTTATGTAATTTTCACGATAAGTAATATTTACATTTATTGCCGGTAAGTTTTAGTTATAATTTTAAAACGGAACGCATAAACAATTTGTTTATTATTCACTTCAGTTTTTTTTTTTTATTTTGGAGGGTTGAATCCCCTCAGTAAAACTTTGGGTAGGGGCTTGAGCTAAACCCGTTGAAGTCGTCGTACGATTACAACGTTAAATAAATTTTACAAGACAGAACTTTTTACATGTTTAAAATTTATTATTAACATTAGTGGCCGATTACAACGGTTAATTATTTAAAATGTTAATTAAGCGACTTCAAAAAACTAAAAAATATAATTTGCCATTTTTTTGTATTCACACTGATATTTTTCTTGCCTTCACTTCGGTTTATGCAAGCGCAAGAGCGTTCGTGTAAACTCTTGCACGATTCCAGTAACCAGGGAATCGAAGCGATTTGGACCGGAATTAAACCGGGAATTTCGAAATTATATTTAAAACTGGCCATCACGTTTAAAAATAGAACAGAATTGCGGAATCTTTGGATCTAATATTTTCACGATCGTCTACGTCGTGTTCGGCCTATTAAGCTCGGTCTTCTCGTAAACGCATTCACCGACGATGCGTGTGCATCGTTTCTGTTAAGTTCCATGTCGAGCATCCCGCTTAACTTTACTGACACTTTGAAATTACCCTACGATAACCGTAGGTTTAATACTAAATTTCAATTTCGCCCTTTAATTACCAGTTGTTGTTGTTGCTGCATCTTTTTTATAATTAAATCACATCCGTGATCGAACGGAAGAACTCGACGGTATATTCTTACTGTTTACGGTAAATTCGTATACGAAGTCTCTAAATATTGCAAATTACACACCTAATTCATCGCAGAAGTTTTACACAATAACCATGCTTATCTGTATCTCCAATCAACTACATTTGTTATGTTTATAATCTGGGATGATATCTTATTTTGCCGACTTTTCGATTTGTTCTCTACTCGATAGGCGTCGTCACTTTTCCCGGATTCGGTTTTTTATTCTTTTAATACGTTTTACGTTTAGCTGTATCAATTTTAGTTTACGCTGTAAATGAAACACGGTATATATAATGAAGTTGTTTTTTTTCTTTTTTTTTTTTCAGAAAGTTCATTTATTCTATATAATCCAGGTTTTTTGAATTTTTATTGCCCTAGTATTGTGTCACATTATTCTACTTCGACAATATTTTCAAAACAAAAACCTTTGCATCATTACATTCCATTCATGCTATTCTAATTTGTCTTAACTTTTACCTATAAACAGATAATTATTGATTTCAATGAAAAAATGTGTATTTTACACCAGGCGCGCATTACAAGTTTCGTCCCACAAATGTTTTTTTTTTGAAAAATATGAATTTGTAATTTTGTACATACAAAAATTTTCGTCAAGCTAAAACGCTTGTCGACGAATTATCTCCTATTGAACATCTTAAATTAACTTATACATATACATGATCGTGTAATATTTACTTAATCTATCCAAGGGCGTCGCCAGCTGATGAGCCAAGGAGGGGCAAGACGAGTTGCCAGCCGTCAGGGGGGGGGGGCAAGATGATAGAAAGAGGATATGAGTTATAGGAAAATTAAAATTTATAAGTTGTAAAGGCTTAATATTTTATTAAGCAAGAATAAAATCTTAATTAAAACATAAGTTTTCCGAATTGTCTATGATTACGCGCGCCTATTAATACTCATCAATGCCATTTGATTAAAAAGTTTCAAAGCTCTGGGGGGGGGGCAGCTGCCCCTCTCTGCCCCCCGCTGGCGACGCCCATGAATCTATCTATTTTACTTATCAGTAATTAATAATCTATTTTTATTTCCTATATTCAAAGTTTTTTTTTTCCTATTCTAGTTTTTTTGGTTGCGCTTTGTCTTTTTAATGTTTATTATTTTTTTTATATTTTCTTCATCCCGAAGCCATTCCTTTATTTTCCTTTTTCTTTCCCCTATTTTTTCTTTCCCCTATTTTTTCTTTCCCCTATTTTTTCCTTCTCTATTATTTCTTTGGGTATTTTATTCAACATCTGAGTTATAATATATTTATCCGTTTGCTAATCTATGTTCTTGCTAACGGCAGTTGGTACGAAAGTTTTTCCCCCAACTCGTATTCTGTGTTTATTCTTTCCTCCAATTCAATTTTCTTCTCTGCTGTTATGTACTCCCATATCTTCAGTAATAAGTACATTCCTCTTATACTCATTACGTTTTCTTTTTTAATTATTTCACTATCGGTTTCTCCCCTTTATGATTTCCTATTAATTTCAAACATTTTATTTGCAGTTTACTTATTTTCCCCAAGTATACCTTTCCTCATCATTATGCCTGAATTCCATATTTGATCCTCGACTCTACTAGCGCATAATAAACTACTTTTAATGTTTCATTTGTTGCGCATATTTCTTTAATGTATATAAAGCTGGTAAAACTGCTCTTATTTTCTTTGCAATGTATTCCCCATATGTATATCCCATCTTAAGTGTTGATCCATCATTACTGCCCTAAAATGTTTATACTGCGTTACTATGTCTAACTTCGGACAGTTTTTCATTTCACATTCGCGTCTTTCCCCCATTGAATGTACACATTCATTTGAGTGCATTATTTTATATTTGGACAATACAAATCGGCGCTGTCCCTTTTCATACGTAGTATCATTAGTCTTTTTTACATTTATTCTTAGACTTTTATCGTGCGCCCATTTACTTATTGTTATTAGATCTTTTTGCATCCTTATTTCTGCCTCTTTACATTCAGTTTCGAAGAAAAATAATGCGTCTTTATTTAATGTGTTCACAATGGATGTGTGCTATATTTGTAATAATTGTACGTAATACTTTTCCTAACTGATTAGCAATCAAACTCTTATTTTCGAAATGTAAAAAGCGCACATTATAAAATTAGGTTTAATACACAGTCTGGTCGGCAAAAGTTTGTAATAATTATTGGCAACAATATTAATTAATGAAAACGATAACGGAATATTGTCGGAAAAAGAGGCGTTCTAACTCGGTAGTTGCGAACGATTTTATTTGTTCCATTTGCTGAGAGAAGAATTTTATCTGCATTATCGCGAAATAAATTGTTTTGCAGAGTGTGTAGCTTCATCGTAACTCTCTGTACTTACGATAACCTATTTACGAGACATCCCCGCTGATAATAAACAAAGGAAGCGGGGTAGCCGCACTAGCGTTGTCAAGCATCATTGTGTTTAATTGTAGACGGAGAAGGGTTTGTCACTTGCGTTTATGTTTACTGACCTTCGTTTGTAGGGGGGGGGGGGGGGAATCTTTTTGGTTTCATTTGACGCCGTCAGAATAATGAGAATGCCTTTTTTCTTTTTTTTTTTTTTTTTTTCTATTTTCTCTCCCGTTTTGATGCCAAAAAATAAAAAAATTTCGGCGGCCCTCAGTTGACCCGAATATAATTAGTCACCGAAGAAAAAAATTAACGAAAACAAAATCTAAAATTCGCTCGGCACAACTTATGAACGATTCAGTGTGAAAAATTATTACGAGAGATTTTTCAAAAAATGAATTATTTATTTATTTTTTTTCTTATAAACTTCTTAATCTGTGCTGGGTGCGCAACAACTTTCGTACGTAAACCAAAACACCCCCCAATACCACGTTTGCGTTTTTGTTTCTTACATCAGTCACGCGCCGGTCAGCTCCGAAAAAAGAAATGTGTTTTCGTGAACGTATACGCGAAATATTTCATCGAAAGTTAAACGCCTTTATAACTGGCGCTGAACTCGAATAAATAAATTGCACTTTTTCGAAAAACTCCAAAACACGCTGTTGCAGAAATAATAATAATTTTGCTATGATATTTATAGCGGAACGGCAAAATTTCAAGGTCACGCGACACACGCGCTATATCGCTTATTATTAGCTGCATCGGTGTCGACGCGTAAATATGAAATTACTACTGAACGTTTTACTCGAAGCCGAGCTAAAGAGCCCTGGGGCGGCGACAACGGTTTTGACGTATAACGGGGGTAATTTCATTAAACTAGATCGATTGCCACTTGACACGAGTTCTCATGTCGCATGTAGCATGTAACGTATTTGTTGCGGAACAGGTAAAATCGGTTCCTGAGGCTGCGTGTGAAACAATTATTAAATAGGTGTGTATAGTAGTATTATTTGTTCAATTCGCTGTTTCAGGAGTAACAAGAAAATTAGAAGCCATAAAAAAGCGCTCGAACCGCGACGTAGCAATGCTCGCGCGGCAACCGATGCGGAAGCTGGGAAACCGTCATTGGGCCAAAGCAAACAGAACGTTAGCACGGCCAGTTTATTGACTTGCATCACAGATGGCGCTGGTAGTATGTATTCGGCGGTCGAGTCGGACGAAGATGATGAAGATGTATACTGCGACATATCCGATTCTGCCAGCTCCGGTGGAGGTATTTCTGAGCCCGAACCTGAAGTCAGTCCCGGCCAGGAGTTTTCCATCTCGCAGCAGCAGCAGCAGGACCATTCATCTCGCAGATTTGTTTTTACGATAACACCACCGGTTGTCAGGTAACGCGCGTTCACAATATTACTAATCTTTTGGGGTTTCCCATGCGTGTTTTCGGAAATTCCGTTAATTTTGTTACCACTGATGAAGTTATTTAATCATTAATATAAACATTAATTTGATCATTCATCTAATCCTGTATTTAATTATGAATTTAATCATTCATTTAATTATGAATTTAATCATTCATTTAATTATTAATTTAATCATTCATTTAATTATTAATTTAATCATTAATTTAATTATTAATTTAATCATTAATTTAACCATTGTGCCCGACTGTCTGTTTTTAATGCGATCGTCTGTAGTTACTCCAAAACGGTTCTTGCAGTATTTGTATTTTTTCAGTTATTATTATAATTGTTTTTTTGTTGTTTTTTTTTTTTTCGATTCTTCTTTTTCACAAATAACAGTTATTATATATCAGTTCGTTTCGGTTGTGCAAAATATACAAAGCAAATTACCGTTGTGATAGTTTGAAACATTTTAAACAGACACTATACACGCTGTCAGCATCATACTTCCTAGTAAAAACGTATTACATAGGTACATTGCATTTGTGTAAACAAAACATGGTGACACAATGAAAATACGAGTCACGAGCGGGGGGGGCTCTCTTCTATTCGTGGTTGAAATTTCGTGGAATAAAGCGGTGATGATTTTTGTATTATTAAATCAGCGGTATAATCACGTTGATTGCGAATTTTGATAAATGTAAACTCTGAAAGTTACCGACTTGAAAATAACATGGTATCCGAAAAAATGCTTGTTCAAAAGGAGATTATTCGTCGTTGTCCGTGAATGTTTTATTATTTTTTTTCGTTTCGTGTGTTTATTATCTTGATATTTTTTAGTATGAGTTATGTCACGGTATTATTTTAAATTCCTTTTAAATGCGATGAAAAATACGAGTTCAGTTTATAAGATTTTTTTTTTTTTTTTTTTTTCAAGATTTCGATACCAGTACATGTTTATTTATTTATTATGAATTATTTCTTTCTTCTTTTTTTTTATTACCTCATTAAATATCGGTGCTTATTCGCAGGGGCGGATCCAGAGAGACATTTTGAGGGGGGAAATTATATAATTACGTAATATCTTATACGGTAGACAGTAGATTTGAGAAATACTCCTTTTGTTTCATAGAAGAAAATCAAATAGCGATCAGCTCTTAGTAATTAATAAAAATGCATTTTAAAAATACGTAATTATTACAATTTTTAATTTAACTTTTTTCTCAAAATTAAGGGGTGAAGAAGTAAAACGAAATCATAAAATTATACCTTAAATATGGTAGTTTAGAATTTAGTGAATTAGTAGAAAGAATAGAGCGATAGTATTTTTATTAGACTTTACTTTTCTTTTCTTTTTTTTTCGTATTTTTGTTTAGTAATCCGGTTCTGAGTTCGTTGTCCCCGTGAGCGGGTAAAAAAAAAATGTAGTACATATTTCTCATTGACTACTATTTTTAATTAAAATTGCGAAATAAAAATTAAAAATAAATAAAAAAAGGCCAAAAGATCGACGACAGTTGCGTTTAAAATTAATAGTTTTACTAGAAAACAATATTAAATATTAGTTATTAAAATTCGCGCCGCAGGTATGACATTTGTACACTCCGTTGTAACGAATTTTTTCATCGAGATTTTGATTCTTTGAGGACGGGGGAAATGTATTAAAATGTATTACCGTGGATCCGCCGCTGGCTTATTCGTATTTTATGATATAGAAATTGTTTCCTTATTAACTTTACGGAATTATTATACACGTATATAGATGTATGTGTAAGCTGTCCCATTAAAATAGGCCAACAAGTTCGCTTATCTGTTGAGAGCAAACTGTCCTTCATTTATTTTTGTAGCTTCTTTACCACAGCAGCGCACGCTTGCTTTCGATGCATTTTGCTATTTCCGAACTACCTCTTCCTGTTATCTGCTACCTTTTTATTATCAGCTTGTTAAATTTTCACTTCGTATATCGTCAAAATTTTGTGTTCTCTTTATCACATCTACTATAGCACTTTATTATCCGAGATATGACGCATCAAATTTAAAGAAGTTCCTCTTTCTCGATATTCCTGTTTTATAAACATATCTGACGGTTTCGTTACATTAATCACATTTGCGACGTTAAAAGTATCCCAACGATTTAAACAAAAACTTTTAATATTGACTAAACCCAGTCAATAAATTATTAAATGCGCGCGCATATCTAATTTTTCTTCTTTTTTTTTTCTTTTTTTTTTCTATTGCTGTCAAGTATTATCATCGAGTAGTAGTGCTTAAACGGTAAGGTGATTTAAAATTTTGTAATATATGAAATGTCTTAACGATGATATGGTAGAAAAGTTAAACTTTAAACTCGGAATATTAATTATATATTACACGGGGTATTCCTTTTTATGATTGCATTCTAGTTAAAGAATCGATTGTGATGAGAGTCAGTTGAAAGAGAAAGTGGGTTCGCGAGTGTTTTTCTATTTTCCTCGAATAATGTGCAAGTTATTTCTTAATGTGACGTAAAATAGAGCACTAAAAAACAAAAAAAAAACCGTTTAAATTTCTAAACAGCTTTACTTAAATGCTGTGTCGGTGCGATATTAATAATTCGAGTGGGGAAAAGCGAGTTAAGAAGCTGTTTTCATTATTTGAGATCTTCCTATACGTACTGTGCAGAAGTAGTCGTAATTACGAATCGGCAAAAAAAAAAAAAAAAAGTAATTCGTAAATGAGATGGACAGTTATTATTGTTGTGCATGCGCGAGGATATATTCTTAGAAAATTCCTAATGTTGTTAAGGCATTAATTTACGAAGAGAAATATATTTTTATGTACGGAAAAGTACTATCGTAAAAGTCATTGACGTGTTTCGAACATAACCGTATCGTAATGATAGTCTTTTCGTTAGTATATATATATATATATATATGTGTGTGTATGTGTGTGTATATATATATATATATATGTTTATGTATATATATATATACATGACGTGGCACAGAACACACAGTAGAGATGGGCGAGCAATAATGTAAATATTTAAGCCGGCTACTGTGGCGTAGTTAGTTAGGCAGTGATGTTTCTGTCAAGTAGAACCATGTTTGAATTCTGCTGCGGTACATTGTAACTTGAAAAATTTTCACTTGCGCTGGGTTAATATCGGTAATTGACGCGTCAAAAAAAAAAAAAAAAAAAAACCTTCCGTTACTCACGCTATAAGGGAATCTCCGCCTTTTTTCGTTCAATGATAATGTGTAAAAAATAATCATTATTTTTCTAAACGGATTTAGGAGAATTCGTGTATCAAAGTGTCTTACAAAAATCGAAATGAAAAGTTTTAATAGTTTTCGTCGCTTTAGCAATTTATGCGAATGCGATTGAATCTGGAAATCGCGGTTTCTCTCGCTGGGTGACTCATCATCACGCGAGTAAAATTTGCCGTGTAACGTTGCCGCATTTATAAAATAAGAAAAAACGATTGTTCTCGTGTTACCGAATAAAATTTATGTACATTAAAATCACAATTTTCGGTAAACACCACGTCGACATTAACACAACTATTTAACGTTTCGAATACACGGTCGATCATCAGATGCAATATGTGAATTTTTTAAAATTATCGACTGAAGTTGCCTTTTTTCTATCGTTGAGATTATTATAAATTTTTCTTAATAACTACTTAGTTAACATTAATACCAAAAAATAATAAAAATAAAGAAATTTTCACTTCAAAAAAATCATCATAGTCTTAAGATTTAATAATCGGTATAAAAATTGCTTCATTAATAATCCATATTTTTAAAAAAAAGTATTACACGCCTGTTTATTATCGAGGTTGTTTTAAAAAATAAAAATGATAATTTAATAATATTTGGTTTGTTTTTTTTCTGTAAGTTGCACAATGATTGATTAAATGTATTATATAAATTTAAAGTTGCGTGCGTTAACTTCGACATCGACGTGGCAACATTGCACGAAAATTACAAAGCGGCGATTCCCCCAACGCGCCAGTAGCGACGACAATCGGTAAAAGATGCACGAGTAACGAAAGGTTAATCATGTTAATTTTAAACGCATTCACACCCCTAATGTAACTTTTTACGGATATTTAAATATTGTATACTACGTGCGATGAAAGAATTTAACACTTGCTGTAAATGTTGTAGAGACGTTCATCTGTAAGCGCTTTAACATTAGGTGATGGTGTTTATTCTCAAAGAACGCTCATTGTTAAACAGTGTGGACTGTTCCGGCAGCGCATGGTAGACCCAAAGAGTAAATTCTTTTCTTCCAATATCAGCCGCTTCAGCATCAAAAGTTAATCCGTGGGCCGCCATTTCACAGTGGTACAGTAGACCAAAATTATAGAAAGTGTCGTCTCGAGCATGATGCATTTTTATTATTATTATTAATTTTTCTTTTTTTAATCTGTTACAACTGGTGTAACGAATTTAATAATATTGCTGTATAATGTTGGACCATCGTCAAACACAAACAAAACACGGCGGATTTTTTGGAAATACGTTGTATATTTTCCGTCCCTTGTTTATAGCAAATATCGATTACAGTTCCTATTGAGCCGTAGCACAATTTTCCGAAGGTTGATATGATAAAACCCTCATCATGATGCCCCAACGGTTGTTCAACGTAGTGTCGTAAGTCACAAGTTTTCTATCACTTCTTCCTTCTGACGCAAACGAAACGATTATTCGGTAGTTACGACTATGGGAGGAGGAACATACGTATTAGTGAAAGAAAATTTCTCGTTCAGTGGCTGTATCATGGGCGTCGCCAGCGGGGGGGCAACTGCCCCCCTGGAGCCTTGAAACTTTTTAATCAACTGGCCATAATGAGTATTCGTAGGAGTGTAATCATGAATAATTTGCCAGAAACCCACGAAAATTATGTTTTAATTAAGATTTTACTCTTGTTTAATAAAATATTAAGCCTTTACAGCTTATAAATTTTGTTTTTTCTATCATAAATATTAAATTGCGTTTTTTTAATATATTATAATCCGCAATTAATCAAAACATGAACAGCGTGATTTAAAAGAGTAATTCGTGAGGTGGTGCTACTGTAATAATAATTATTATTTGATCAACTCGCACGGGAAAAATAAATAAATCCGTAATTAAAATTAAACGGCGCACTCGATTAAGAATTTGTTTTCCCACACTTATACATGCTTAACCGCTGTTAGTTACTTTCATTGTGTAAACAATGGTGTCATTTTATTCGATAGTTTTTAATTTATGCGAAAAATTGTAAAAGTGAACACACACGAGCCCCCCGTGCTTAATTAATAATAAAATAGACGATTATAAATTTAAATAGTTGCAAATGGGCGACTTTTTTTTTAAAAATCAACCTACTCTATTGAAAAAATAAAACGATCTTTAAACTGATATTTTAAAAAGAAGGAAAAATTAAGAAAACCCTCGGGAACTGGTTACAAATTTAGAATAAACCGATGCGTTTTTTCGTGTTATCGAAAATTCGTAAGGTGGTATTTTGTGTTTATGAATGAAAAAAGTTGAATAAAATATCGTATTTTATTAAGTTTAATCGGTAACAAAGCTGCGGGAGGGGGAACATTGTTTAAGTGTCTGTATGTTTTTAAAATCAGATGAAACTTCCCGTTGTATTAACGAAAACATAAAGAAAAAGAAGAAGAAACTTTTAAATTATAAATAATTTTTAAAGTGAAAAAATAAAAAATTCTCTGAGGCAGCTGAAGGTCAGCCAACAACCGATTATTAACAGTACAAAAAAAGTTCTGTTTCACCAATTTAAACTCCCCGCCGTCAAACTTGCCTCTGTTTTAAACGGCATACTGATATTAAGTATTTTGTATTTAATAACAACTTCAGTTTTTTTTGTTTTGTTTTTTTAACAAGTCTTTATCAAGTTCAATTTTTAGAATAAAATTTCTTTTAATATTTCTAAATTAATTTCATTATTTTTCCAATAAAACCTATAAAAATTTACCCAAGTTCAAAATATAAATAATGAAAATGTTTATATTTGATTATAATCTTTAGGTGTTTTATACACTGGCAATATTATTGGTTTTTTTTTTTACATAAACCGCCTACTTCCTGGTATATAAGACGAACTTTATTCTCTTTTTTTTTTTCTATTTTAGGCTTTTTGTAATAAAAGTAGGTGTATTGAAGTTCCAAAAAGATACACTGTATTTCTGCAATAACCGAAAAAAATCTATATACCTTTTTTTTGTATATAAACAATCGAATTTAATCGTTGATGTGTCTAAGGATATCTTCTCTATTCGTTGAGAAATAGAACTGCAATGATACCTACTACCCGAATAAAACGAACGATAATATCTATAATTTGCGAGCGAATTTTGGATATATATCCTGGAAGAAATTTTGCAAGACACACCTTTTTTAAAAAAATATATTACAAGTGCTTTGATATCGAAAGTGATCTGATAGTTGGAAGAAGATGATAGTAATTCCTGAAAACATTCTTATATGTGATTCTTTATGAGTATATTAAGTCATTGAAAAAAGACAAAGGAAAACCGTTAATCTTATATAATCAACGAATTAACGGAAATTTTTTGTAATCTCGCAAGAAGAATTTTATCACAGGTCTCATGTCATGCACCAATTCTTCTCTGAAAGTAAATCAGTTTTAAATTCCAATATTGGAACAATATGAACGATCCGGAAGCACAAAGCGTTTCTTAAAAACACACAAAAAAAACAGCTATTTGCACATTGGCTGCGTTTTCATTTTTATTGATGAACTTTGATAACTAATAGTTATTGTTCTTTTAATCTTCTATTGATTTTCTTCTTTGCGAATAAATGGTTATTTCCGAATGTTCATTACACTCATCTGCTGAAATTTTCTTTTTCTATTTCACGTATTTTATCGTTTTCAAATAGTGGTATGTATTAATTTTTTATATTACAAAGTTATTTTTGTCTTGCTATAAGTTTTTTCCTTTTTTGAGATTCTAATTTTTTCGGAAAAATCACTTTTAATATAATTTGAATTACGTTGTTTGTGTTTGTTAAATAGGTTAGTACAACTTTATTATATTCTCAACGACTTTAATTTCACGTTTCATTTACTCAAAAACACAAAAATGATACTTATAATCAGAATATCATTTTATTATTATTATTATTATTATTATTATTATTATTGTTATTATTGTTATTATTATTATTATTATTATTATTATTATTATTATTATTATTATTATTATTATTATTGTTATTAATTACTATTTTTTGGACACTAAAATATCTGGAGAAAATAAAATCTGGAACCAGTGGTTACTTTGTTAAGCATTTAAAAATCTTTGAGAGCTATCACAGTAGTGAACATACACAAAAACAATGTCGATATCAATTTAGGTTTTTTTTTTAAAAGGCTATCCAGAAAGAGAACTAATTTTTATTGTTTTGTCGTGCAGAATTTAATTTTAATTCTAAAAATAAATGTAGGTTTTTTTTTCCCTTTTTTAATCATAAAGTAAGTTCACAGGCTGTAAATTAGTAAGGTCGTGCAGGAAACGAGAACTCACGAAAACTATTTAAACAGTCAAGTTATAAAATATTATTACATTAACAGAAACATTATTAATACATTCAATATTATGAACTCTAATATGTTTCAGAGTCACAGCTCACACTATTCGGGGTAATGAAGATTTTATAATTCCATTACCACAAATCTATAGAGCAATGACTCGGAAACATGTTGGTATTTCTGCTATTAAATATATTAATGTTCTCCCTGTTATTACTAGTCGTATTAATTTAATATGTTATAAATAAAATGACGGAACGTCAGAAGTCTGTAATGATATTGAAATGAAGTTATAAACTGACGAATGAAAATGTAGGCTTGACAGCTGATGTATAAAAAACCCTTATTAACGGAAAGAGCGAATGATTGTTCTTTATTTGTATTGATCTGCACGTCAATACTCGCTAACGGAGATATGTTGTTCATATATCATTCAGTTATAAAATTTTAAACGAATAGCCACGAAGAAAATTTTTTATGCTTGAAGTACTTTTGAATTAGTGATTCGCCTTTTTAGCAGATTTATATGTATGAGAAAAAAAAAAAAAGGATAACTTCAATTTAGTAATCCGCAGATAAATGATAGAAATAAATTGTTAATCACATAAAATTTGAATTGGTTCATATTTTTCATTAAAAGTTAATCACAATGATATACTAATCTTGTTGTTTAAAATATATTCGGAAATAATTATTATTTTTAATTATGGACGAGAATAATAACAAATCTTTTTTACCCGGATAAAATTTTTATTTGAACTTCAAGCAATTTTCATTAAACGTTAAAAAGAAAAAACACCTAATCAATAATTCTCAAGGCCTTTGTAAGAAACGGCTTATTCGTTAATTTTGTTAGTTATTGTTGTTACTTATATATTCCGTTAGTAGCGGTTTTTCGATTTTCGATTTGTATGTGTTTTAAATATTGCTTTTGACCGCTGGAACTGTTACAGCATCCATCAAAATGTTATTTAGTCGATAATTAGTGATAATGTTTAAAATAGATAAATTTAACAACTTTTATTATATAATAATTTATGCCATAATTCCGGAAATTATAGATGATGTAGCACGTAACATTAGTTGATTCGTAAATGTTTATCACACTAATGAGAATAAAGGTTTCTTTTATTTCTTGATATTGTAATTTTAAATATCGAACATATTGTAAATTATTACAGGGGCTTGGTTCAAATTAGTTTATCCCGTAATTGGTTTATTTCACACACACACACATATATACGCATTAATTTGTTTAGCAATTTGTATAGAACAATTTTACATAAGTAATAGATACTCATATTCGTTTTAATGATTCAATAAGAAATAATTTTATTACGATTAAAACGCAATATAATTTTTTGAAAACATATTAATGAAATTTAATAAACGGGGTTTTTTCAGTTTAAGACAATAATCAGGTACAGATTTTAGATATTTTATAAGAGGTAAATGTTATTGTGTTCGTTAAATTCTTCTTTCTACGCTCCTAGAACCGATTAAAATCGTCAAACATTATTTTGCATATATATATTTTTTTTTTTTTTTTTTGGTCGAAATTTATAAAAATTTAGTTTTAAAAGTTTTTGTAAAATAAATGTAAATAGGTAAACAGTATTTATAATTCACATTAATATTCCCATTTGTTTTCGTATTTTATGAATTTTCTTTCGTGTTTTTAGAATTTTTCCTATTTGCCGAGTATCGTTTCCGTGGTTAATTTTAATTCTTTTCATTCGATCAATTTCGGAATTGTTTTTGTTTTCCGTAAAACTCGATGATTTTAAAATGTTATTAAATGAAAAATTCACATTCGTTTGTCGTACATATACATACACAAGCCCGCGCAACAAAGTGTTGTAGAAAAGTGTAAATTCGGCATTTTTTGTTATGTAAACTTTATATTTTGGCAAAATTTGGCAATTTTTTTTATTTAACATCTCAAAAATGGAGTTCAGTTATGGTACAAGAAAAGAAGAAAACATATTTTTAAAACTATCTTAATATATTACTATTATTGAAATACTTAATAATGTCTCTTTGTGAATTACCGTATTGGTGAGTAAACCCGCGATTTCCTAATAAAACATCGTTCACAGCATCACCGCGAACATATATATATATATACATATCGAAACATACGCATTTTATCTTTAAACAATCTCTACTTCAGCCGTCGTCGGATATTAAAGTAAAAAAAGTGGAGTTCGGAAATCACAAAATGTACGGTAGCAGACATCACATTTCATATTTTCTACTTGAGACTAGCCCCTCCCTCGCGGGAAATTCCTGCAAATCTTATAATCTTAGAATCTTATTCCTGCATAAATCAAACAATTGCATCATTAATAAAATATTGCGTGTACTGATACGGTTTGATTTACCTATTAATTGACAGATAAACGTCCGGTTGTTGAGGTTAATTTTTTAAATGATAAATTACGTTAATAAATATTTAATTTATTTGGAATTGGATCACTTACAGAGAAAAGATAAGCAAAGAACATCGCTAAGGAAGAAGTATTTAAATGAATGGAATTAAGAACTGTTAAACCAGATAAGGACAAAAAGCTAAAATACTGTTGAGCCGCTTAATAGTTGAAACGATCAAAAGTAAAGATGTTTCTTGCTTTCTAATTTTATCGAACTTTTAGTAAAAGTTTTATAAGAACATTATTAATGCATTTTAATATTGAACGCGGAAAATTAATCTTAAACATGAACATAAAAACAATATTCATTTCAGTTCTTCATGTTGCTTTTTCGTAACGTTGTGTGACATAATTGAAATTTTCCATTTTAGGATATTACTAATTATGAGCGGTGCCTGTATCAATATTCTACACATTATTAGGGAAAAAATACAACAGCTGATCGCATTTGGTTTTTTATTTAATTATTTCGTGAACAAAATGTATTAAAAATTGGTTTTGACAAAAGGCAATCAACTCTATTTATTGACGAAAGTTTTTCAAAATTACAATACGAATGCTTCGTTTTAAATCAATTTTAACACGTACTAGAAATCGGTAGTTTAAGAGTAAAGTTTCTTTTTGGATATATTGATTGTTATAATGAGATAATGTAGTTCTCGTTTCGCCTGTTTTGATAACCGCTACAATTGCCTTAAAACTAAATTATACGTACCGGTTTTAAATGTTGCAATTAAGCGAAGTGCACCCCGTAGCTCCCAGTTAATTACAACATATTTGTAATATTAAGTAATATAGCTACCCTTGCAATGAAACTTGATATTAGCGGAGATGTTGAAATATACTGATGAAATATGTTACAGTAGTACAAAATTTTTAGATACATCTATAACATCGGACTACTCGCATTGCTGTCAAGGGAGTAAAACATATTCTACAATTAAAGTAACAATACATAAGAAGTTGTAATGATTTTTTTTTTTTTTTTTTTTTGGAAATTTAAAATCAAGGAGGATGAATAAAATTATATTCCACTAAAATATCTTAGGGTGTAAAAAATGTTACTTACATTAGTAAACCGAATGTACATTTGAAAATTATTTAAGCTGTTGTTGGTAAACATATGTTAAATGTTTAAATTGTGAAATTTTTTTATATATTTTATCCTAAAAACAGTTAGATAACCAAAATTAACTGGTATTTTTCGTTCAACTCTCAAACTATGAAATCATTAAATCGTCGACAGAGCCAACCGTTAAGCGCCGACTTTTGCCATTAGGGATATAGAACCGTTTTTTACATTATTCCTAATTATTATAGAAGTTTTAGCGTGACACGGCGTAACTTACAATTTTAGGTTGACTAGTTTACTGTAAACTACAAATGAATAATATATTTAGCCCTGTTTTTGCTTTTGCATCAAAGAAGTTAAATGAACAATTATTGCAGATTTTTGTATATTCTGAATTATTTAACTTTTGCTTTTAAAGTTTCATAACGAGTTTGCGCTTCCGAGTTGAAATATTCAAATCTTAAGTATTACATTTTCGGATCCTTGTTTATTTTTAGATGGCATAGCCTTATGTACCTTTTCGGGAGAATCCTATGATGCCCTTCGCGCTTTTTAATCTTTCGTTCTCATGACATTTCAAAGACCGCTAAACTTGTTAGGTTGGTACTTTTGTTAATGTAATTTCTTAGAAGGCGATTGTTTCTTCTTTTTTTTTTCTAATTTCTGCTCGAGTAAGATCACTTTAACTTATATGGCTCTATCGCCATATTGAATAGTTCCGCTGAACATTATTTCTTTCAGTTGGAAGCTACCTATACAAAAACAAACTTTCAACTTTTGGCGAATGTGAAAAACCAATTTAAACGCGTTTTCCGGGTTTTATGAAAAGTGTTAATGGAAAATACAAAATATTTACGCTTATTTTAGAATATGTTACCATCAAATAAAAGACTCCTAGAACTAGTATGACAGAAATATAGAACAGATTACACATACACTTCGGGTGATCTGTTGAGTTCTGCAAGGATAATTTTGCGGTTTTATTTTAAAGTAAACAGAATTAGAATGGAATGTTTGTAACTTTTAAAGTTTTTTTTTTTTTTTTAATTAAAAGATGATTAATCGTAAAACTGAATTTTCAACCTTTTGGTAGCAACTATTATAAGATTGTATTTTTGAAGCTCTTCTTGGTGATATATTTTTTAGTGATTTATTTTTTTAAATTTAAATTGTTGTTAAACGGATATTTAAACTAATTAAAGGATTTAACGAATGAGATACGAATTTTAATACAAATGTTGACTATGTAGTAAAAGTTGCGATCAAATCATATTGTTTACTACTAAATGTCCCCCTATAGTCAGGTAAACGTAGCTGACTGATCCAGTCGGTACCAAATTTTTTGGTATATATATTTTTTTTTTCAAAATTAAAAATGTATTCCAACAAGAAAATGAAAAGAAAAAAGGATGGTAGAATTTTATTGGAATAATTATAAATGACGAATAAAGTAAAATTAAATTAAAATAAAATAAAAAGTAAATGATTATTTTGCAAAAAAAAATTGTTGAATTTCAATGCTGTAAAGTAAAATTTTGGATCATATAATCTAATGATATACATAAAGTCGTTTCGATGTGAACTGCCAGAAGTTAGAAATAGTAACTCGGTATAAATTTTTTGGGGGATAACGATAGACCAACATTTAAGACGTACGTATGGAACGTGTTACAAAAAAAAAAAAATAGAACAATATCCCAGCTTTATGTACATTGAAGAAATATGCAAACAAATAAAACATTAAAAATTGTTTATTATGCGCCAGTAGATTCGAGATATGGAATTCAGTGGTAAGGGAAATGCACTTAGGGAAAATGAATAAACAACAAATAGAATGCTTGAAATTAATAGCAAACATAAAGTAAAAACTGCAAATGAAATAATTAAAAAAGAAGATGGATTAAGCCTTATTTATAAACATATGGGAATACAAAAGAACAGGAAAGAAAATTAAATTGGAAAAAAAAATAAAAATGGAATACGAATACACGAGTTTGAAGGCACTAAATTGGAGGCGTTATTGGACAAAGATTCATGCCAAACTGAACAAGTGATTTTGAACCGTCTCAAGGCCATGGCTATGGTACAAAAATAAGGGGAAATTGTTTCCGTAAGAACTCAATCCAAGAGATATAGAACGCTGTTCTTTCATGTGCGAACAACTGCTCCAAAGGTAAAATCGGAAGGGTTTTTTTGCATCGAATCGTGACAAGGGACGAAAAGTGGATCCACTACGACAACCCAAAGTGCAGAAAATTATTGGGTAAGCCCGGCCATGCAACAACTTCAACGGTCAAACCGAATATTCATGACAAAAAGCTAAAAAGCTTCGAAGTTACAAAAAAAAAAAACGCAAAACTTATTTGTACTCCCAATAAGATGAGTACTGTAAAACAATTGACCCCCAGGACTTAGACATATTGTATGTAAAAAAAAAAAAAACAAAAAAAACTCTTAGCTGTATCTGCATAATGTTTTGTAAAAATAATAAATATTTTCATCTCATGTTGTTTTTCTAAGCATATTGTTACGTTTCTTATTAAATTCTTTGATGTTTAACGGTAAATGTTGGTATCCATATATATCACTTATGGTTTAGATAAATGGAATAAAATATGGTAATTTTACTGCTGTCGAGTAATATTAAAGATGGAGAAACTCGTTCAAGTTAATAAATTATAACCATTTTTGTTAGTCTTCCCGTTTTTATACCCTTTAATAAAAGTACAACATATGTATATATATATATTTATTTGCTAAATTAGAAGAATATTCTGTATTTTTACTAATATTTTTATAAAATAATATATTATTAATGAAATTAAAACGAATCTATCTTATGTATAATACCCAGTTTGTTCAGACTATAAGACAGTTCTATGAAAAATCATGTAATATATATTTAAAAACCCGAAAAATTTTATATCACTTGGGTGAGAAATAATTTATAAGTTAACTCCCTCTGCATAAATCAGGAGCGGATCCAGCGAGACATGGGAGGGCATGGAATGATGTAATTGCATAATATCTTCTACGGTAGGTAGTAGATTTGAGAAATATTTCGCTTCATAACAAAAATCAAAAAAGCGACCAACTCTTTAGGAAATTAAAAATGTTCCTTAAAAATACATAATTATTTATTACCGTTTAACTTAAATTTTATTTTATTTTTAGGTGAAAAATAAAAAATAATTATAAAATTCTAGCTAAAATGTTAGTTTAAAATTTGAATAGTAAAAACGGTAATATTTTTATTAGACTTTGCGCTTATTTTTTATTTTTGTTAGTAATCCGATCCGAATTCTTTGTCCCCGTGAGCAAGTTTAAAAAATATATATTCCTCATTGAACTATTTTTAATTAAAATTGAAAAATAAGAATTAAAAATAAATAAGAAAAGCAAAAAATCGATAACAGTTGGGTTTAAAATAAAATAAAAACGTAGCATTAATAGTTTTACTAGAAAATAGTATTAAATATTCATTATTAAAATCCGTAGGTAAAATTCATACAAATTTTTTACAGCATAAATTAAGTTTCTCTGTTGTAACCAATTTTTTCATAGATGCTTTGGTTCTTTTGGGGGGAAATAGGAAATGTCCCCTATCTCCCCGTGGATCCGCCACTGGCATAAATATATTTTGTCGATTGACTAAAATTACGTAACAAAGTTTAATATACATATACCATTCGAAAATACTGTTTTTTTATAAAAAATGTAACTGTAAAATGTGGTTTCATAATTAGTAAAAGGTTATTTAATTGGCGTTACTGATAAATATTATTTTAATGATTCGTCAGCGGGTTAAAATGAAAAGCAGAAAAACTTTGAAACGTAATTAATTGCCATGTCAATAGATTAGTAAATTCAAAAAATTAAGTAAAAGTTGATTTTACCGTTTTTGCGTAAGTTAGTGCAGCATAGTGTGTCTCTTCAGAAAACATCATATTAGGAAAATTTAAATAGAATTTTTATATACTTATGTGTTTTTTTTTATATTTTGCCAGTTAGAATAGGTACGAATAATGATTTGCAATAATATTAGATTAAAAATAATTTTTCAAAGATCGCCTTGAAACTAATAAATGAAAAGACTGTGCTATTAGCGATTTCGAAGGATTTATTTGTTTATATCGATATATAGTTAATGTAACGTTTTTCACAACATATCATTAGGATGTGCACTTTAACTTTAATGTGATGCGAGCTCTTTTAACTGAAATTCGGGGAATCATTTGTTCGCATAAATGTTCTCCGCTTGTATAGCTTTATCAAATAAAGTTGTAGCAAATCGCAGCGATTCAAAGCGATTCATCGATGGATGTCGTCTATTGAAACCAAAAAGAAAAAAAAAAAAAAAAAAGGGTTAACGGTAAGAGACATGAATTGCATATGCTCATTATTTTTTTCATAGTGAATCGGTAGAGAAAATAGCGCTTAAGATGTTTATGTTGGTTTTTAAATTTTAAAAATTTTGGATTAAACAATATGTGGCATTAAACATCATACTCGAGTGAAACAATTGATTAATTGAAAACGAAATTGAATTATTTCAAGGCTACAAATTGACGTCTAAGGCATTATTATCGGTTACCCCCGGCCCATTTTTTTTTTCTTTGCGGGAACATGTTAAATCTGTTATTTACGGTAACAAATGATCAGTTGTCGAAGTATTAAAACACGGTTGTTGGAGTTACAGCCGATATGCAATGCAATATTTATTTATAAAAAGATGTAGCTTGAAATTAGATTCACAAAATGTTTCATATCGTCCAAGTTAAAGTAGTTAGTAGAATGGTATTAAATACGGCCATCAATTACACTGTAGTATAAGAAATTATTCGAAATCATTAATAGTCTCGTCTTTTTATTTATATTTAAAGCATTGCGATGGTGCGATATCGAAAAATGTCTTTTTGTAATTCATTTGGTTTCAAGTGTTCACAGTAGTTCACGAAAGCTGTAGAGGATGTTATTTTTTATTGTAATTCACAACTATACTGTATTAACTGTAGAAGTTATCCTGTTTAATATTTCACAGAGAAATTGAAATTGCTTAAATATCGTTTTAAAGAAACTAGTGCCTCTGCTCAACCTTTTTCTCGAACATAATCGGCAATCGCTTTGTTAGACAAGCGAATGCACTTTCGATTTACGTTCTTTAAAATGACTTTGTTGCGTTAAAAATTGGACGAAAAATTTATCTAGTTAATTTCTCCTTTCCGTGAATGTCAACAATATTTAGTCTCTAATGTCAATTTAACTGTAGAACATGCCAAAAAAAAAACTATTCATTAAAGACAAAAATGTATTCATTAAAGACAAAAATGTATTCATTAAATTTTATCAGTTACGCATTTCTCGAGAAAAATATCCTCCGACGATTTTTTAGCACTTGAAGATATAAAGAAATATACATATGTAAATTTTGCTACCGTCGGCGGCATCTGCTATTAGCTGATTTACTTCGTAATAATGTTGAAAATTAAATTCATTTTAAACAAACACGTACGAAAAATAACATATTTTATTAATTTATCACCAGGCGCGGGTTTTTCGGCGTTAAAATGCACCTAAAAAAAAAAACAAAAAAAAACAACAACATCATGGTCTACTAACATAAAATTAAATACTCTAATATAAATGAATTCGCTTACAACGAAAAGTCGATGTATTAATAAATGATCGGTTATCATATGAAATATAAATTTACTTGCAAATATTAAAAATTATAAAAAATTTCCTTCTTGCTGTCCCGACCGTTCTGAATCATAGGTGGCCCTAGTGAAGTCTTAATGATATTCTGGTGCCGCTCTCTATCGTACGCGGAGTGTACCAACCACTCTATATTTAATCCTGTCCACGTCTTGTGATATCACAGAACTAGAGGTACGTTTCTTCCGTCCAACTCTTCTTTTACCTTCAATTTTTCCCATCAAAATGGTTTGTAGCAGGGGGTGTACCTTGTCCCACGGATCAAGTGTCCAAAATATTTCAGTTTCCGAATTTTTATTAAATTAATCAATCCGTCGTGGTCTTTTTTCATAGCCCTGAGTATCTCCTGATTAGTCTTCTTAGCTGTCCAGGGTGGGTACCCTCAAAATTCTCCGGTAGCACCACGATTCAAAAGTTTGTAATCGATTCAGGGTATTTTTCTTCAAAGTCCACGTCTCACAACCGTATAGTAAGATGGACCATATATAAAAATTCGAGCCCTTAATTCCAAGCTAAGATAGTGGGCTGTCAAGGTTTTCCTCATCTTGTTGAATGCACTTCTTGACTGCTCAATCCGACTTTTGATTTCCACTTCAGATCTTCCTAAGCCCGGACAAATATAACTAACAATCATCGCCTCATCGCGCTTAGTAACGCCCCAGCCGTACGCCGATACTCTGTGTCAGTAACAGCGAAAGACATACTTTCGGCCTGCTGGCGTACGGTGTACAATCAATATGCGATATACGTTTTGACAAATAAGCGTGAACCTTTTTTTCCTATGCAAATAATCTAAATAAAGACATAAAAAAAATTCCAACCCAATTTTAAATCCAAACCAAGGTGAAAATATCGTTGTCATACACTACGTGTTAGTAAATTCGGCTAATATTCGAGCTTTTGCGTGACTTAAGGAGAGCCCCCCCCCCCAAAAAAAAACAAAAAACAAAACAACTTTATATATGTACGTCCAGTTTAAGTAATAAACAATTGAATTTTACAAAATATTATAGGAAATTCATAAACTAGAAAATTACTATTTTATATTTTTTGCCTATTATATGTGTGATGTATAAGTTCCCCTTATAAATACTGAAATATAATACACCTTACAGTAATAACCTATTATTCGTAATTTAATTAATAATACATTACCGTGTATGTGTTTATATTCAGTTTTCATTATTTGTTAGGATCGCGCATAGTAGTGAATAATATGTAAATAGTAATTTTCTAATCTATGAATGCTATAATATTTTTTTAAATTCAATTTATTGTTTAAACATTTTTATAATTTGTAATATTTAATACTGAATTTAAATTTCATATAGGTATGTGATTATCGATCTTATTTATTAAATAATATACCGACTTTTCATTGTTTGCGATTTTATGTTACGGTATTTAATTTTGTTATTCTTAGTACACCACAATTGCTTTAGCTCCAAAACTACAGGTAACAAATTAATGCTTCATTTTTCGCGTGTATATCTATAAATGATTTTTTTTTTTTTTTTTTTTCATTGAAGCATTATGGATCATGCACAATATTTCATTACCAATAAATAATTAGATCAAACCCGTTCAATGGAAAATAATTTAAAAATTTATAACATCGGTGTAGTAGTTAGTAGCATTACTGCCCTATTTTAGCTTCATAACAAAAAAAGGCCCACCAACATATATACATGAGCACATTACTATGAGTAAATGTGGTGTTATGCTCTCCAAAATAGTGCAAAGTATTTTCATAAACTATCGTAAACATGTGCTTTATTCGTAATGATAATTTTTAATTTTTGAAATTTCTGACTTGTGCTCTCGTTCAATTATCTTCGCAGTATTAATTTTTAATTTAAAAACACTTTTTCCACCGTAATTATTACACGTTATTTAATTCCTAATAAAGTAAATCCTAAACGCCCGGATAAGGCGGTGGACATTGCGAAATTAGGGTTAAAAAAACATGGAGGGAAATTTAATCTTTTTTAAATTGCCAAAATTTTTTTTCTTTTTCTTTTTTTTTTTTTAAATTCACGTACTCTGATTTTGTAATTACGTTGCAGTGATGATGTAAGTAACACTCAAGAAAGTGATGAACATATTTTCGACGCCCAAAAAAAAAAAAGTGATGAACATATTTGTACGCTTCTTTTATTGAATTTAAGCCCGCCTATTTTATGTCGTCATTTGTGTTGTACTGATGTGACGTTTAAAAGATTCTCTATGAAAAATAAAAAACCGGAACAATAACAATTTTCATTCGAAAAATACTTTCAGAATCAATCCTCTTCAGAAGGGGATCCCCCCCCCCCAAGCTGATAATAACAGGCGGACAATGGCTACCTCATTGAATACTATTGGTTTGAGTTTTTCCGTAATTATTTTCAACAATTCTTCTTTCAATAGTTACAAGAAAAAAAAAAAAGAAACATTGACCAGTTGATGCTAATTTTAGGACTTCTTGATAATTTTACATGTGGTCAGTGCGCCGGAAAAATGTTAATATATCTAATTGGAATTAATAGTAGTTTCAGGAAAGGAGACATGAGTTCATCCTTTTCTTTCACGTACACTTGTACGGTCCTTAAGGCAGTTTAGTGACAGAGATACCTGGCGCCCTTTCAAAGAGATAGGGTTAAAGGTTACTAAAATATAGATCATTCTATTAAGTTAATTGCTTGACAAACCTTATGTGTTCAATACTTGCGTGTACGTAATCATTGTTATTCTATAATGACAAATATTGGAAATTTGTAGATTTCTCGGTTATTTTTGGTTTTCTAACGAAAATAGTTTAAGAAACGCTCGCAGTTTTAGTACGTCGAGTTTCAAATAGAATCCATTAAGTGGGCTTCGTAAATGAACAAGAATAATCACATCTCTTACTTTAACGTGTTTATTGCCAATGAAATATTTGCTTTAAGATTAAGAGGTGTGTAAAAACGCTTCACAAAAAATTCTGTCAATTTCCCTGTGTGCACAAGTGTTCAACATAAGCGAGGGAAAAAACAAAGAAACTGGCCGCTGTAATGGTTGTGATAATTGTTCTAGGAAAGTAGTTTCTTTTAAAGAGAGGGCCAAATCAAACGGATATATTCTGAAAAATCGTAGGGCCTAAAATTAAGTACTAACACAAAAATTTTTAAAAATAAAAATAAAGCAACCGGTTAAGAAGAAAAAATTGCCGAGCTTAAATGATGACTTCGCATTGTTTGCAAACATTGAGTCAACATTGGAGGAGGAATGATGACGGTTTCGTTGCGTATGTTGACTGATAGTTCTTCAAGGTTTCTTAGTTTTTTGATATGTATATGTATATATATATATATATATATTAATTACAACGTAATTCTTAGGATTTTGTAACGCAAAAACGTCCTAATTCTATATAACGAAAGTTAAATGTTAAATGAAAACGTCATTCTTCATCATAGACCCGTTATTAATTTGTTAGGAGTGATTGAAGTCAATGTGATTTATATCCTTTTGTAGTATGTTAAGTTGTTTCGGTAGTTTAATAAAATTTATGGTTTTAATTTAGTGGTTCTATTTTTTTTTTTTTTTTTTTATTATATAAAATTAATTTGAAAATATTTTAATTTAAAGGAAATAAGGATAGGATTTTTGTGATTATGTTATATATATATATTTTTTTTTTTTGTATCGATGCCGGTAAGAATGACGTAAATTTTGATCATTTTATACTAAGTATAGAAGAGAAAGAGATAGAAATGTAAGCAAGAGCGGTCAAGGGACAAAGCCCCTTGCGGGGCCAAAATGGCTGAGTTTATATATATGTATATATATATATATATATATATATATATATATACATATATGTATACGCGATATTCGAGGTATTCTCATAGGTGGAAGTCGCTTACGCAGAAATTTAGCGAACTTGGCGGACAGAGGAAAGAGGCATGCCTTCTTTTGAGATTATTCTGTTCTCGAAATGTTTTTTTAATACGCTGATCATAATGTTTTAAATATGAGAGATCGCTCAGTCTTGCTTGAACCTTGTTCGACTTAACTTTCATTTATTCTTTAATTATCCAAAAAACTATCGTGCCAGCATAACGCTACGTGTTTACCGTGCCTTCAAAAAAATAATGATGCCAAATTTTACTACATCTGTCTACGCTGTCACTTCGAGAGAATGTAATGGATATTCGTGGAAACTTTCAGTACTATTTGCAGCCCAGTATTGCAACTTTATTTGTTGACTTCACCTGAACGATGATCGTATGCGGAGATTATTAAAGTGCCGAGTGGAATTTCGTCGTTTTTGCAACATCATTAGCAAATCATTTTTTGTCATTGAAATCAGCCGCGTACAACTGCTGTGAATTATCGAGGTATTTTGTGCGGACGAAAGCTCAAGTCTTCATGTAGTACTTGATTGTGTTACGCCAAGAAAGCGATGGGAGTTGGAAGGAACAAAGGAATGAAATAAGGAAATTATTGATGGGGATGGGAAGGAAAGGATAGAGAAAGCACTGTAAGGAGTCGGAAGGCTAAGAGTCAAGATTTTCCAATACAAAAGGAGGGAACGTTCGCTAATAAGAGCCGAACATTCGAAGAAAACATAGTTTGCGTCGCATTCAAAAGGAGAATCGGAATTGTAGAAGGGACAGAAAAGAGAAGGAGATAAAGAAAAACGGAAAGCAAGAAGCCGGCAGAGGGGTATAATTAATTTTTAATTTGATTAAGGAGACAATAGTAGAACGACGACTAAACGGAATGGAAAGAAACCTAGGCTGAAGACTGGATGCCGGTTGTTTGAGAAGATAGTGTGAAGCGGGATTAATAAGGAGAAGGGTATCTGTCCAACCAAAGTCTGGAATGATAGATTGAGGAAAGGAGGACTGGGAAGCTGGAAAATGGCCGTAGAAACTGAGGGCGACCGACCAAGCTAAAAAACCTGCCGTATCATTCCCCTCCGTGTAAATGACTGGGAGTCTATAGAAAGTCTATAAGAATAGAACGAGGTGATAGTAAGTGGGAGGTAAGGGAACGAATTGGCAGAATAATACCATGAAGGAAATGAGTAGGAGGAGAAGAAATTGCTTGAAGGACGCTTTATCGGAAACAATGTGGAATCTTAATTCCGCTAGTTGTAGAAATGAATTTTGCACGAAAAATGGAAACTGAATCAGCTGTGAAGATAGAGCAGAAGAGAGCCTGAAAGATTCAGAATGATGAAACGATGAGGAGGTAAATGTACACCGCCTACACCCCTCTTCATTTTGGAACCATCAGTTAAAAGATAATGAAGAAATTCAAATTTTTAATTACCCCTCGAAAAGTGGAGTTGGCACAAAGAGGAAGCAGAGGCTTAGTGTGTATCAATCGGAATTTTGAGAGCAGTCGAATGTTTTCTCGCTAAACAACTCTTGATAAGTGCAGTTGTAGCTTTTTCAATGTTTTCTTCGGTTCGCCATCATCGAGGGAATTTTTCAAAGCCGGTCTGTCGGAGGTTATTTTATACTCATCTCGGTTTTTTTGTTGACAATTTTGAACTGTCTTTTATAGTCGCACGGGGCACCCCGTTACGCTCAAAATACGTCGCGACCGTAAATACGCGATGCACAATTAACAACTCTCATCTCGAACGATGGTTACACTGGAAAAAATTTGGAACAGATCTTCCGCAATATTAATTAATTTCGTTTGCCTATCTCTCTTTTTGCGCGTCATCATTTTTCAAAATAATATGTCCGTCTTATTTGCCCCTTTTCCCTGAATATTGCGCGAAGCTTTTTGAATTAGTTTATCAGTTACGCGTATAAAAGAAATATGCTGAACATTTCGACAATCGGAGGGTTTTTTTTTTCCCCCTTACGAAAAACAATAATTTTTCCTACAAGAAACCGATGATAGGAGGAAGCGGTGTATAAGTGGTAAAAATTACAAAACACCCCACGGGTGGTAGGTAGTAAGTAGATTAATTAGCAACTACTTAAATTAAATCAAGTAAGAAAAACAAAATGTTCACATAAGGAAAAGCTTTACTTCGGCGGCGGTTCCTTTAAAATAAATCAGCTGGCATGCTAATTATTAATGTCCTCAATCGATACGCCTTTGTTTTGTGCGTGTGTGCGTGGATGTGTGCTTTTGGGGTATTGTATGAATAAACCCCCCTTCTCTCAATTATTTCTTAATCTCGAATGCCGCGTTGGAAAAAAGGGCTGCTGCCTGTTTAGACTTTATGTAAAGAATAGCCGCTATGTGTTTAATTCAATTCTCGATGCTGTAATTTATTTCAATCAGGACTCGTTTAAAACGAGTCGTTCGTAACGTTCTATTCAACTGGGCGCGCTTATTTTCTTTGCCTAAAATTGTTTCTTATAATAATAATAATAATAATAATAATTATTATTATTTTGATTACGCTTACGATAAAGCTTAAATGAGGAAATAACAACAAAAGTTGTTGCTGTTATTGTTGGCTTGTTTAAACCAGTTCCCTATGATAAATATTTCAAGAATTATAAACTAGTTTCACAAGTACCTAAAAGGTTCACTTTTGTCCATTGTAGTATTTCGTTGTTTTGTTTGTTTTTTTCTTTGCTTTTTTCTTGTTTTTTCTGTTTTTCATGTTACTGCGTCTCGATAACACTACAAGGCTCCGTCGATTGCAATTAATTTATGATTGCATGTTTATGAATACGAATAAACTGTGTAATCGGACGAGCCTGTCTTAGTTCAAGTTCATTTCCGAGTAAAAGTTACTCTCCTTGTTCGAACTTATTCCGGTTATTACGGAAGATCGATCAGACTGGAATTGTCACTAAAAGTGATTTATTTTACTTCCATTTTACGATGATGTTTTTATAAACTGTTTCCGTATGGTGCCGAGGTTTTCCGCACAGTTACACTCTCTCTGAGGATTAAGGTGTAATTTCAAATAAATCCTAATTAAACGTGAAACATTTGATTTTTTTTTTTTTTTTTGAAAATGATTATTTTTATAATAGCGTATATTTAATGACCTTATATTAAAGGAAATGTTTGTGTGTGTGTGCGAATTAATTTTACTGCAAGATGATTGTTAAGTATATTCACTTAATAGTGAATCCTTTTCCGTTTATGTTACAAAATTTCCATCGTTGATATGTTTTTCTTATAATGTCTTATTTCAAACGGCTATGATAGTTTGGTTATTAGGAAATGATTTAACAATCGAGATATTAAAATGGTTCGAAATATTTAAAAATTTTTAAGTATGCAAAATTATACTAAATTTACTTCAGCGATCGCGAAAATGATTTTTTCGTGTCAATGAAGAAATATAAAATTGTATGTGTGTGTGCGCGCTTTTTTTTTTTTTTAATGCCAACATCAAAATATAAAGATTTAAGGGGAAAAAAGGCAACAAAAACATTTAAAAAAAAATTATTTTATAAAAGATATTTTTGATAAATATACCTTTCAGGATATTGCGATTATTCTTAAATATATAACATCATCAAATTGGTGGAACGATAATTTCTATTAAGAAAAAAAAAACATATATGTACAATCAGTCGTTTTCTATAAGCTAAGTATTGAAAATATTAAGAAATTTTTCATTGTAATATAGTTATTCTCATTTAATTAAGTTGTTTTTTAATCGTTACAATTTACTCTGATAAATATTAATCTTGCTTTCTTCCACTGTTTTTCTCTTTTTCTAAAGGCATTATTTCATGCTGTGTTTGTATTTTTAGTGTTTTTAGTTCTGCTATTCCAGTGTCTTTCAAAGTGTGGGTCGCGAACGAAACATAAGGGGTTCGCCGAATACAAATAAATTGAAAAAAAAACACGAATAATAAAATTGAATGATTTATTAAAAATTAAAAACAACATATAAAATCAAGTATGAAATGTTTTTAGTTACTTATCGTTAATTAATCATTGGTGAGATGGGTGTGCCTGTTTTCCTTTTACTAATTTGTTAAAACGTGGTTGTATTTTTCATATGCAAACGATCAAGTCCTTTTCTAATTCCATTCTGTTTCTATATTTATTTTTTAAATGTACCATTGATGAGAACGTTAATTCGCACATGTAGAGGATGTCGCAAATGATACTATTAACCTCAGTGCTACCCTAGCAAGTTCTGGGTACTTTTTCTTTTCGTCTCATACGGAATTCGTCAATCTTCTGTGAATTAAATTCCATTTTAAGCATCCCGTCGTCAGACGCAAGATCTATGAGTTTTTCTTTCATCATTGTAGTAAGTTTAGCTAATTCTAATGGCTTTTCCATAAAAGGATTAAGAGGATCCCCATCTTTATCCATCATCATCTTCGGATTTGGTTTCTGAAAGGTAATTTAATAGCCGGTCTTTCAAATTTTGCAATTCTACAATAATACTAAAAAATTTCAACGTCAATTTTCACTCATTGATCACTTGAGATCTCTTCAATAATTTGCTCAACACAAGGAAATGACTTAAACACATTTTTCTTCACGGAAGTTATCCATAAACGAATTTTTTTAACGAACCCGCTGATTTTGTTATTTACTGTTAGAATTATGTGTGCTATAATCGTGTTTATGAACTCACTAAACACACAGAGACGCAAGAGCGGATGTGGCGCGATGTTTTTCTCCCTTGCTGTGATGTTATTGTAAACAACATTTCTGATCATTTCTGAATCTGTTTTTGGAATTTTTATTAATACTTGCACGTTTTTGAAACTGAAAACTAACTTCTCTGATGCAATTATTTTTGTGTTTGTAAATCTCCATTGGTTCTCTGATAAGTGTCGTTTGGAGGTCTTACTTTCTGCACTTGGAATATTTGCATTTTCCTAATCGATTAATTTCTTAAAGATGCAGTACCACCTACAAACGGTGCGAGTTTTTTGGCTAACCATTTGGACAGCTCGTAAGTAGGCGAACCAGTACTGGCAAAGAAGGGAATACCTTCTGTATTTGTTGACAGGCCATAAAAGTTTGGTATTTTTGGATCACATTGTAGCAACGATTTCTTTGTTAAATCCGTTTTTTCGGTTCATAATAATAATAACCGGGTAACCGAAAGACAAAATATAATAATTAATAATACAAGGTTCAAAATGAAAAACTTACTCAATTAACAACGTTGAATACATAACCAAGTTAATTCGATAAGTTTCTCATTTTGAACCCTGTATTATTAATTATTATATTTTTTCTTTCAGTTACCCGGTTATTATTAACGATTTATTTGTTTGAACATCTGAATCTGTTTTATTTAATAATTCTTTGACTTTCTTGTACTTTAAAGTTGGCTCAGTTTTTTGTGCTATCGAAAAGACGCATAACGGCCCACCTATTATTGGTGACCAATAAGAAACTTGACAAAGGTAAAACATATTTAGCTCTTACATAAAATAATTGTTGTAAAATGTTTGTGATGTGGGAGCCGCAAGATTTATTCCGATCATAGGGGGGTCGTGACATGAAAAAGTTTGAAAAACACTGAGCTATTCAATCTTTAGCGTTTTTGTCGACTTCAAAAAGGGGAACAGGTTGTACGTTCGTTATTTCTACTTTAGATTAGAAATGTGAAATAAAATATTTAAAAAAAAAGTAAATAAATAACTTCAAGGTTTACTCTAAAAATATAATAATAATAATAATAATATCAAAAAATAATTATTTGATAAAAATAATACATTTCAAAATAATCTATAGGTTAAGCAGCGGTACGATGATAGTTCTTAAACAACGTTATAGTTTATTAGAGTCTGGCTATACGAAATTATTCAAATTGCCTTAATAATTAAAAACCGCATTATAAAATATTCATTATGTTTCCAGCACTTGATATAGAAAGCGAGCGATTTTGGTCTTATACTGATTAAATCGTTTCCAGATAATTTAATGACGACTCTAATAAGAAGAATTAGGTTGTTTAAGAATTATTGTAATACCTCCACTATGTATGTATATTATTTCGAAATGTTTTATTTTTTATCGAATTATTTTTTACTTTTCGCGCCATGTATTTTTTAACCGACTTCAAAAAAGGAGGAGGTATTCAATTCGACTGTATTTTTTTTTTTTATTTTTTTATTTTTTATTTTTTTTATGTGTGTTATTACAGAACTTTCTTCTAGATGAACCGATTTTGATGATTCTTCTTTTATTTGAAAGGTGGTGTTTGTCATGTGGTCCCATTTAAATTTGATCAAGGTCTGACCGATAGTTTTTGAGTTATCCTTAATAATGCGGGAGATTGAAGCTTTTTGGATGCTTTTCATTCATGATTGTTTTCACCGTCGGATTAGATTTTTGACTTAAAATACTATAAATTTGCCAAATTACCATGAAAATGTAACTTTTGGTGTTTTTACCGTGGAAATATCTGTTCTTAATTAAAATGTTTTAATTTAATTGAATAAAAATGCACTAAAAAGTAAAAAATAAAATGCTTTTTTACAAAAAATAAATACCGATACTTGAAGGTTTATTATAAAAATTTAAAAATGCACTAAAAAGTAAAAAATAATTACTCCCGATAAAAAATATATATCAGAGTGATATAACTTAAGGTGATATCGTAATTCTTATACAACATTAATTTTTTGGAGTTGGCATCAAATTCATATTAAAAGAATAATTAAAAACTGCATTAAATGTTGATTAAATTGTTCCTAACATGAATTTAATTCCAACTCCAAAAAGTTAATGTTGTATAAGAATTATGATATCACCACTTAAGTGTTATATCACTCTGATATATATATTTTATCGGGAGTAATTATTTTTTACTTTTTAGTGCATTTTTAAATTTTTATAATAAACCTTGAAGTCGGTATTTATTTTTTGTAAAAAAGCATTTTATTATTAAATTTTTGAAAGTGTAACATCTTGAAATAGGTACCGTTATTGTTTTAAAAAAAAAATTACTTTATTAATCTTAATCGTTTTGCTTCAATGCTTTCACTGAAAAAAGACTTTCCGAACGCTTTTTTTCTTTTCCTTTCTAAATGATTTTTTCATTATTCAGCCGATGATTCTTTTGCAACCGTTTCTTTTTTATCGTAAAAATTTTAATTTACGAAAATTCTATTAGTGATAATTATTACGTCGGTATAAAACATTTAATACATTTATATTAGTCTCATTAAACATCTCTCAAACTTTTCTCTGGCCGAAATTAGAGGATAGTGGTATATATTAATGACCGAGTGGGGAACAAAAAAAGAGAGAAGTTAAAATCTCATTATTAAACAAAAAAAATATATATATATATATATTTATAATAATTAAAAATTATAAAAATTTTTTATAAAAATAACCGAACTACTTTCGGACAGTATAGATCTATAATCATGGCGGTTATCGGAACGCAGTAAGAGGCTATTTTTATAAAAAAAATTATAATTTAGTATAATTTTAATTATTATAAATATATTTCGTGTTTAATAGTGTGATTTTAACGTAATAATACTGAAAATGACAATTTGAATTATAACATTTATTTTACTTTCACCTAGGATAAATAAACAGCATCATAAAAGCGATATCTGCTGTAATAATCAATGAAAAATAAATCGCGATTTAAAATCAAAAGGACCCGACCATAATGATACCCCGACGCCGCCGTACACCCCTAATAATATTTTTTTTTTGTCATTAACATAGACATGTCTTACGACTGAGAGCCATTTCGTAAAATCGTTTTCGTCACGCATAAGTGTTATTCTTATATAGTAAACATTTTATTCAATTTGTCATCAACAGTTTCGCTTCGTATTTTTACTAAAACGAAATATAATAGTCGCATACAAGCCGAAAGGCATGTCACAGTTTTTGATACTCCTTATAAAAGGTACGAAGGTTTTTATTTTATCTTTTTTTTTTGCCTTTTGGAACGGAGTAAAACGGAAAATCGTAGAAAAATAGAGAACTAACGGCATAAGAAGTGGGAATCCAGTGCCAAAAAGACTTGTCATTATTAAAAAATGGGAATATAACGGTACTTATTTATTCTGTTCTTGTTCTGTTTTTTTTTTTTTTTGTTTTTTTTCCGTTATGGCATCGGCAGCCTCAATTAGGGTAGCCACCCAACCGGAAAACCAGGAATAAGTCGGGAATTTTGTAAACCGGGAATAAGCCAGGAATTGTGTCGTAAAACCGGGAAAAAAGTAAAAATAGCCAAAAACGATATTTTCAATAAAAAAAAAAATCACATTTGAAACGTTAAAAAGTGAATGCATTTTTTAATGTACTTCACATTCTAGAATAAATTACGAACAGTTCTGTATTATTCATATAACAAGTACGCTATAATGGTCAAATATTATCGATAATGACCAAAAAATTCCTCTCTTCTATTAGTACAATTCTAGTAATCAGGAAATTGGAAGGATTTGGACAAGGAAAACTGGGAATTTAAAAATTATATTCGAGTGACCACCGTGTCAATGTGCAAATGCACACGATTGTCCTCCCACAGACTTATTTGGCTACAATAATTTTCTTTACGAAAGAACCTTGTCGATAATCGAGAAATAAATATTTCTATCGCATATCTAGTAAAGACTAAATCGAATTACGTAGCTGTCGTAAACACCGGAAGAAAGTAATAAGGCGGCATTTTAAAAATGTAACCTTTTCATAATGCTCATCAACGGAAGCTTTAAAATTAATTTCGCTTCCGTTTAGGAAATCACCCGGTCATTATGATGTGCGCGGGAGTACGAAATAAGTTGATATAAAAATTTTAATAGATTTCAATGAACTGCTTCTTTTATGCTTACTGTCTCATTAGCATCCTCCTGGTTACTACTAGTCGATACACGCAACCTTTTGATCTCGCTACAGTTAGATAATATTCACGCTTGCGGACGGACCTCCGAATGCCCTGCTAAAACATCTTTTGACGGCTACAATGATGAAAATAATATAAATGCCGGCAAAACATTCACCCCCCCCCCCGAAATTTACGCTGAAAGTGTGATTGTTGCTAAAACGGTCCCGCATTGCTAGTAGTCAGTGTTCGATTGTTGTTCCACCCGACAAATATGAAAGGTAAGGCTGATACTCAGCTTGTCTTCTGAATTTCTTAAGCTTACGCTTCGGCAGAAATAGCTCCGGCGGTTCCATGGAAAAATACCAAAATACTACCAGTATATTTAAAGTGGATTTTAAGTATCCTTAAAAAAAAAAGAAAAGTCCCTACAATGTTTTATTACATGCCGATTTAAGAGACCAGACCCCCCGCTTCGAAGACATGCCCACTTCGGTATAAGATCCAAATAATAACTTCGGAAGAAGTGCATGGAAGTTGTAAGGAGGTTATTTTTGAGATGTATCCTGTGAATCCTTTTAATAACATTCAAATAAATATGTCTAATGCTATTCTGTACCATGTTTCTTCTTGTTAGGACAACCTTGCATACTCGCTCCCGTCATCGTCCCTCTAATTACAGATTTGTGCTTAAACAGTTTTCATTACAACACTATGAAGGACTGACTATTCTATTTCACGCTGCAATTTCAAACATACTACGCTATTTTGTGTGCGTTTTTCTACTACCTGCATAAACACAATCTAAGCATTATTACCTATCAAACATTTTATATTTACTGATTTGTTTTGTTTTTTTTGTATTTAAACCCGTTCGCGGTGTCAATATGAAACTTTTTATTAATAAATTTATCCGTTCCAAGGGGATCATGTCTAGAGGTGAGGAAGAGTTAATTGCACGAGGTGTTTAGTAAAAATTAATATTTAATATCGGGCTCGAAGAAAAATTATTCCGAAAGATTCGGTGATTTTTAAAAAATTTCGGGACCACTGTTCTAGGCCAGTGTTTCGTTTCTTTTCGATTTTCAGGTAAATGCGTCGGGAAAAATGCCCCTTCTGGTTTTATCGCGCTCATATATCTACGCTTTTATCCAATAATGTAAATGTAATTTTCGCTGTATTCGCAGGTAACACCTTTTATTCTAGTTATTAACTCTATCTTCTGTTTGTTTAAGTGATTTATTTTTATTTTGTCCTAGGCTATCGGGGTTTTGTTTGGCTTTTTCTCTGGATACTGTCTAGTTTAATAACAAGTGTGTAAATTTTATAAAACGATAAAATGTTAAATCTGCCGTCGGATATAGAGAGATTCTTCTCGGTGTTACACGTGTATTTTTATGATAGTTATAAAAGAATATTTGTAATTTATGTTCAATAAAACTTTTACTCATTCGTTCGTTCATTCAATCGGCATTCGTGTTCGCTTCTTTTTTAGCGATGTATACGTGAAGTAATGTTTAATGATGCGTCTAAAATAAAATTCCCCGCAAAAATCTTTACGTAATTCTCGAATCGTGTCGATCTTTGCAAGGGAACTTTTTCGTTCTCTATACGCGCGCTTCAGTTGAATTTCGAAGCTTAATCACCGCGAAAATGTTATAAGTGCGCAGTTTAATTTAATCAAAACTCAGGGTGTAATTACAACACCTCGTGAAACGGAGTTATTAAATTATTGATTTATTTATTTTTTGGTTTCTGAGAATACTTGTTTTGTCGCACTGTTCAGAACGAATGTCCGACCCTGATGTGAATAGTATTCAAAAATTCTTGTAAATAAGTGAAATTTTAAGTTGTTTGTTTCGTATAGGACATTTGAAGGAGTAATTAAGTATAAACGTAGAACAAAGGCTCGTCATAAAATTCAAAAGATGTCCCCGCTTGATAGAAATCTGCCTCTCCTCGGCGATGTCTAATAACAATTCCATTCTCTTAATGGTAGTTTAAATGTGACTAAAGTGTTACAGTTTAATGCAATCAAAAAAAAAAAAACGCCAAGAAGGTATTTTTTTTCTTTTTTTTTCTTTCTTTCTTTTTTTTTTTTTTTGTATAAAATTGTACTTTTAATCTCTGTAGCTATTGAGAATAACAATGAGCTTGCGTATTGTCAACGGCCAAATAAATACAATATAATAATTTATATTTTTATGCGAGACAGTATAATACGGTGAAAGGAATTTTCTTGCCGGGAAGTTTTAAATATTAAAAGAGGATTGATTAAGCGGAATTATTTGTCACTTGAAATAGTGTAACTGAGCAGGGAACGATTTCTCTTTTGCCGACTTTGAACTTCTGGTGTTTGATCATGCACTATAATCAGTTCATTACTATTTGTTCTGATGTCAAATCCATTTTTACCCCCCCCCCCCCCATGGTTGTAGAGATCTACGCGTAAAGGCGGGAAAGCGAACTAAATGAGAAATATCAAACTAAAAAAGCAGTTTAAAAAGCAATTCTGATCTTTTTTTCTTTTTTAATCTTCACTTCATAGGAGAGAAGCGAGTTATCGAGTTTAAAAGGAAATATATTAAAAATGCCGAACCACTGCAGATTTTGCACACATTACCTCGATGAAGAAATGTGCGCTGTTTATTCTAGTTAACCCCCAAAATTAATTAACCCCGTGCGATCGAGAAAGAATGCGCTTGCAAATTACAATTACGGAATTGGTAGTCTGTAATCTTTTTTTTTTTTTTAATTAATTTTTCCCGCCAAAATTTAGCAGATGTAACTTTTCACCTTATTCCGCAACCTGTTCTAACTAGGCACTGTGAATTTCTTTTTATATAATTAACTGGTATTTTAAAATTACAGAGCTGTTCTAATGTGATGCTTTAAAAAAAAATTAAAAGGAGTTAAGGTTTTTAATTTTTTTTTTTTGACATGGTTGTCTGCTAGTGGAAGTACGACTGCCCACACGTTACGCTGCGATGACTAGAAATTCATTTTACCAGACGCAGACGACATCCCTGCCTAATTCGAAGAGCTGTTCGGGCCATTTTTAATTCATCGATCGCGTCCCCATTGCGGGCAGTATCGTCTTTGCCCTATTTTCGTTCTGCTACCTTTACACTCCGGCATAACACCGGGTTCGGCTTTCTAATGTCAGTTTGCTGCAATTTGCTGTCGATGTCACGTTATGTTTTTCGCTTTCGAATCATCTGAGTAGCCTACTATATCAGGATTTTTCACCGAAAGGTTCTTTTCCAGTTTAATCGTTGCTTTTTGCGCTTGCTAATTTATATAATTTATTTAAAATTACTCCTTGAAGTACGTTTTTTTTTTTTTTTTTTTTTATTCTCTAACCCAATTGAACGGTATTTTATTCGGGCAGTACGACGACGACAATACAGCTAGCAACGTTTCTATTTCTTTCCTCTTTTTCTTTATTCCTCGCGATTAGGTTTTTAGCCGCTATTTTATTCCCGGGGCTAGTGATTATTACGTTGTTTAATAGCGATGCGCAACGCGGTCGCAGTTAATACGAAAACAAAATGTAATGTATTTCGTTTTTCTCTTTTGATGAGGTTTATTTTAGATTTTATTTTGAAGTTGATTCATTAAAGTGTTTGTAAATTGCAAAAAAAAAATTTTTACTGTGTTTTCTCTGTTTTTCTTTTCCAATTGAAAAAAAAAAAAATATATATATATATATAAAGCATAGCAAGTTTAAAGAAAACTATTAAATTTTAAATGACACTTAAAAATTTTTGCTCATCTCTTTGGCCGTTGATCTGATTCCACGTTTGGTGTAGTTGTCGATAAATTGTCGAATCCGTTATGGTCGATGACTCGTGTTGTCTTCCCCTTAAATTTCTGCTCGAGTTGTTTAATGCGGCGTTTTTAGTTTTATTTCTCACTCATGATAGAGACAAGAGGAAAATTGACAAAAGCTGTGCTAAACTGCTGTCAACAAGTAAAAATTGATAGGAATCAAGACACGGTCGATTGCCGCCAACTTTTTAACAAAAAGCCTTCTTTAGCGAAGAATTTTTGGCGTGTCGGTAATTGACTTGTTGTTTCGCCTCTGCCCTAGCAACAGGTTTGCGCCAGCGGGTCAGCTACTAACTAACCCCCGGCATTTTATTGACTAGACTTTTGTATGAAGTTAATTTTCATTTTATTAATATTATTATTAATTTATTTTGTCGACGACGTGTAATATGACTTGTGTGTTTCTTTGTTATAACGAATGGGGAGTTCAGTTTTTAAAGGGTTTTTTTTTGGCGGTGGTGGGCGGAGTGTGAAGGCAAGGAGTAGAAGAGAACATTTAAAACAAATAAAATTCCCCAGACGAAAAAATTGTAATTCAAAGAAAATTACGATAGAACGCTGGAAAAATTAAATCGATATTTGCGCCGGCATTAATTCATTTCATTTAATCCGTATATATTTTTCATTAATATTATTATTATTATTATTATTATTATTATTATTATTATTATTGTTATTGTTATTGTTATTAATTTACAATTTTTTTTCAATATGGCGCTCTTCGGTATTTCTCAAATCGAATAATACTTAAATGTCATCGAGTAAATACTTAAGAAATATAGTTTTAACCAACACAAAAATAATCAAATTAAGATTAACGAAATAATTTGTAAAATTAATGAACATGTATTTTTAAAAAACACGCTGGAATTAAAATTACAATACAAAAAACTGATTTTTTAAATTTTCTTTTACTATTTATTTTTTTTGTAAGATTAGATTGTTTTAAAATTGCCTTAAAATAATAGCAATACTGTACAATAAGAAGTCACACTTTAAAATATGCAACTGTGTTTTTGATGAAGACTTTCTTATATGCGCTGGTAAGTGTCTTTACTGTTTCCAGAGCGTTCTGCTATGGTATATACGTTTGATTGTTTCCTCTTCTCTCAGAAGCGGATTATAAATAATTTAGGGGCGGGGGGGGGGGAGATTAAAAATGTAAAAATACGATTTTTTTTCTCATCTCGTTTTGATGTTGATTTTTATAAAAAAAAAAAAAAAAAAAAATGCATACTGGCCGCAGATCAAAAACAACCCGAATTATTGCGCTAAAAGTGTGTCAAAAAATTCGACAATATTAAATTATAACATATTTATAACACATCTTCCGGTAATATTTTTAATGATATTTTAAAAATTATAGAACACCAAACACAGAAGTGTCTATTAACAAAATTCGAAAAAAAAAAAAGTCATAATACTGTTCTAGTAGATAGGATAGTATGTTACATTTTTCTGCTTAATCGATATCAAGAATGCTGTTAAAATTTTTTTGAGTTTCGATAATTTCTGACTATTCCATGATTCAGTTAATAAGTCCGCTACACAATTAAACTCGCACTATATAATCATTGAACAATCAGCAGACCGTTTTAACATTTAATAATAATAAACTTTGCTAATTGTTTTCTTTTATTTCGCCTAAATTCCATTTTGCTTAAAAGTTTTTTTTTTTTTGCAGATAGCGCGTTTGTTGCAACAATAAAAATTCGTTCTACAACCGCTAATTGTACATGTCTGAAAAAAGGGCATATACGAACGACGCCGCCGGCGTTGACTTGAACTGAAATGTGCATTTTTTTTTTTTTTTATTATTTCTTTTTTTATTTTTGGGAGCGTCAGCGCTATACGGACACACATTAACCTAGCGCAAGTGAAATTTTTGTATGATACAATATGCGGCAGCGGGAATCGAACTAGGTCCTAATCAAGCGGAACACAATTAACTAATCAACTACGCTTTTAAATATGTTTATAATATTGTACTTTTTTCGGATTTTTCATTTTATTTCGCGAATATAATTAGTTTCTGTATCGAAGAGACACTTCTCTAGTCGCTTATCTTCTCATTATTTTTATACTCCTGATATTAGATGACACCTCAGTATTCAGTATTGAAAACAAAGTTTCGCACCTAATTTTGAGCCGATAATTCTTTGACTTTTTTTTGTCTTTATATAATTTTGGGATTTTGTAATTTTTCTCCATCATACACGATTAAGAATTATGTTCAAAACGGTATATATTGTTTCTCCGCTTCCATTATTAAAAACATGTGTATACACACATATATTATGTATCTACGCGTATATGCATATTTTTTATTTGTGTATGACAATGATCTTTAGACGTGGAATGTAGAAAATCTCGAATTTAAATTATAACAACAGGGATTTTATCTACGATAGAGGGATTGTTTAGAATAGTTTATTGATCTAAAGGGGTGTTTGTTTGTTGTTTTTTTTTCGCATATTCAATCTAGACATCGCCCCAGTCAAACAGAAATGATAAGCCCCCTGCCCTAATTGGCTGCCACTGGAAGGAATTTCGGATAACATTGAAAATTCCCCACCGTGTTCCGACATCTCTTTCGGAGTTAATGTACGCGTACGTAAGACACACATGAATAATAATGATGCTGTATATTTATACATCTCCAATTAACCATTACGAATTTTGCCCTTGGATTATGATTTCAAAATAATCTTTATCTCGAATCGGCAGTAGTTTGTTGTGAGCTGCTGATAACAAATAATAACCCACTTATAATCTGTACGCGCTATTTCCACTAGTGTGCCACACCACACACTATTTGTATATACTCTCTAGGTATGCTTGCACGGTCCCCGTTCAGCGTGATATGACGATATTGATTAGCTTAAGTGATAAAAGTATTGTGTTATTTATACGTTTTGTAACAACTCGTATGTATGTTTGCGTCGTTCTTTTGACGTGGTTTACGTCTATGAGCGAGAAAAGTGGTGGCGTTGTCGTCGACTCTATTGTTACATGCTCGCAGCAGGCCGCTCTATAGTTTAATCGAAGCAGATGACCCATCCATTTCATCTCTTGTTCTCGAGTTTGCTTCGCTAGCCAGTAGTTCATAGTGCAATCGACATTGACTCGTTGCTAGCGTCGATTTATTTATTATAAAAATAAAAGCCAGTAATTTTATTTTACCACTGTTGCGTATCATTTCCCTCACTAGCTGCACGCACCTGGTCGCATACGCGTCGCGTCTGGATGTGGTTTCTAGTAGTATTTCATTGACAAAACCAGAGTAGGCGATAGTCGAAACAATCTTCTATTTAGTCATTCACATAAAACCACCGTATACATACATATATATATAATTTAAGAACGAGAAACATCCTGCTGATCGTCATGTTATTAGCGAGTTTGTTATGTTTATTTTTATTCAGTGCCGCCACCATGAATCACGCGGAAGCGAAAGAAGCCGTCGCCAATACTGCCGAAGCCGTCGATTTCGATCAGATTGATAAGTTGCTAGAGGGTAACGACGAACAGAAGTTATCCGCCTACAACAGCTTGTTACAGATTAATAAGAAAGTAAGTTCAGATTTTTTTGATAACGTAAAATTACCGGATTAAATACCGCCCCCTAGTGTGTATGCGTTAACCTTTTTTGCTAAGTTAACTTTTGAACACCTCTGCGTCAAAGGCCACATATGAAATGAGTACGATTTTTCTAAAGCGTTTTCGTACGATAATCTATGTATGCAGGAGTTGCGGCCCGACTTGAAGGGACGTCGAATATAGTATTCGAAATGTAATTCCCCGAAATTAGAAGGTGATAAAAAAGGGTTTGTTAAAAATTACCCTTTTTTTTTAAAAAAAAAAAAAAAGAATTCTAACAGGAAAGAAAATAGGAAAATATAAAACTGTTATTTTCGCGCGTTCATAGCAATATTCACGACAGCGTTAAATTTGAAAAGAATTCTGCTATCACAAGGAAGGGTGGTGGTTGAAACTTGAAAGCTCTTATAAAAATTCCAAATGTCTTTTAGTTCGAAAAACTGTCAGCGGTAAATAAAAAATTATTAAAGTTTTTTTTTTCGATAAATTACATTCCTCATTTATTTTTCTGTTTATTATATTATAATATAATTTTATTCGACCCCCTTTAATACGAAAGAATCGCTCGCGTTATGAATTTAAGATAAGTGATCGATCCCCCGTATGAATTTGCCGCGATTCGAGTTCGTTTAATTTGAATTTTAATTCAATAAATTTTAAATAATTTTTAATTAATTTTAAATCTGCGGGAAGTTCATTAAAAAAAAAAAAAAAAAAACAGGCCATAATCTGTTGCTTCAAAATTACATTTATTTACAAATAATTTTAAATAACCACTAGTTGTTTAACGTAACAATTCAACCAAAAAAAAAAAAAAAATAATAAAACTAAAAATCGTTTTTGCTTTAAAATTTAATTTACACGCGTATTTGCAAATAATTTCAATTGGGAATAATTTCCAATTGTTTTTTTGCATTTAATTCTACAAAAGGAAGAAAAAAAAAGAAAAAAACCCGACTAGACGAAAAACGAACACATCGAAATGAACGAAAAGAGAAAATAAATTCTACAAATTTACTAATTTTACGATTGCTGAAAAATTTTTAAAAAAACGTGTACAGCTTAATATGTTTATTATTTTACGTAGTCAGCCCAAAGTTTGATTTGGTCCAAATTTTTTAAATTTCTTTGAAAAATTATTAAAACTTTACTCTTATTTCCTAACGATTATTATTAATTAACTTCTCAAGGAGAAGGTGTCGACACAAAGTATGCGATGTAATTTTCCACTTACCTCTATTTTATTCTGCACGGTTATCGCATTGAATCTAATATTGATTTTCAAAACAAAAAAGATAAATAAATAAATTAATTAATTAATTTTCGAGGTTTCAATTTATAAGTTACGTCGTAATTAAATTTTAAAAACAATAAGTTAATAATAACAAATATAATAAAAACAATTATAACAAACTAATAAGATAAATTTTCTTACTTAGTAACGTTTTCGGGCATTATCAGCTAAACCAATATGTGAACAGATACAAATTCTAAATCACACTCTTTTAGAATTCCTATCTGTTCACATATTGGTTTAGCTGATAATGCCCGAAAACGTTACTAAGTAAGAAAATTTATCTTATTAGTTTGTTATAATTGTTTTTATTATATTTGTTATTATTAACTTACTACTTTTATATATTTTTAACAAACAGTATGAAAAAAGATTCTTCAGTAATTAAATTTTATTCTTCAGTTTATTGGTATTTCGATGAGATTTTTGTTATACTGGTCTGCAACTTTGCCAGCCTTCATCAAAGCCTTCATGATCCGATAACGAATAATTTTATTACGTTCGCGATTTTTAATATGTCTAACAACATTCCCCATAATACGAGTATAGGGAAAGAAAAATTTTTCGGGTTTTTTTCGATCCCTAGACATTGGTCTGCTTTGAAAATATCCCGCTTATTTCTATCGAAGTCACCGTATTACCCTTCAGTGATTCCTTTTCAATTGGATTAATATATCGAAATAAGAAAAAAAATTATCAACGATATTTTGTGATCTAACTAAAACGTTTAACATTTATTCGGAACGCTTTTTGTGACTAATTCATATTATTCACATTTACACAATTTTCCTTGACCACTCATGGTAAGAGTACTCTTTGTTCTTCATCGGCAATACGGTGCAGCATTAAAGCATCAGTGCAGTCGATTGTGTCGTTGATGGAATTTCCAATCTCTTCAAAATAAGTACGTTATTCCAAGTATTCGGATAGATTTTTTAATTTTTTATTAATACCTCCGACTACTCGGAAAAATTGAAACGATAAATCTGCGATGTTATATTCATTACTTATTCAACTATTGCCCTCGAAATATAACTAATATTTACCTAGGGAAGCTGCAATTTATACAACTATGTTGGTGTGTGTGTGAGTATATATATATATATATATGGGGGTGTATGTATATATGCATATGTGTATGTATGTATGTATATGTATATATATATGTATATATATATATATATATATATGGGAAAACTGAAAATAATTATTACGAATAAAGTGTATCGATGATATTAATGTGGTAATCGCTATAATATGTGATATTCTTAAGCGCTTTTAGTTATTATAAAAAATACTTTAAAAATTAATCAATTTAAAATAATCGTTTTTTCGAAAACATAGAAGATGTAATGTTTAGTTTTAAATTTCCTGAATGACCTTTAAAAATTCATTTTTGAACGAAATTTTATAGTTGTTTTTTAACGTCGGCCAGAAGAAATCTTTTTTCTATTTTATTTCTTAAATTTTTTAAAAAATTCAGAGTATTTCTTAAATTTCTGTATCGCAAACAAAAAAAACAAAAAAACAAAACGTAAATGGATCATATCTCTGTGAATGTTTATAATTTATTAGGCCAGCTTAATTTAAGTAAACGATAGTTCATTTTTTATTTCTAACTGTTACAATGTTTGTAATTTGTTTAAAATATTTTTTTATTAAATGATTTATTGAAATTTTTATATATATATTCATAAATGAAAGTAAATAGTTTCAATGTATTGTAATAGGTATATCGCAAATATTTACTTAAAACTATGTACGTAAAAAAAAAAAAAAATCAAAACACAAAATTATACAGCTATTTTAGGAACTGCTAATGCCGCATAAACTATTAACATGCCTGTGTGTCTTTAGATTTACAGAACAAAATTCGCGATAAATAATTTAATATGGAAAAATATTTAGTATTTTCCGTTATTTTTCATTCGTCCACTGTTATGTACTATAATGTACTATAATGTTAAAAATTAGTCACATTTCCAGATATATTAATCGGCTCTTCATCGTATAGTTACAAAAGTAAATCTGTGACTTCGGATCGGCTGGTTAATTTTGGTAAGATTAGTTGAACAAGATTCCTTTATTTAATTTTGAAATTCGCTAATGCTGTCAATTCAATATTTCCTAGGCTGTTACTTGTTTCTAAAAAATATGGTTGGCAGGACCAATCGGCTTTTGATCAGACAAAGAAATGTTATCTGTGACAGGTTACACTCCACTTTTTAAGAACTTTATTAGCGTATAATGAGACATAATCGATGTGAAAGAATTTTTCGTTCTTTTTTTACGGGCTTTCAAAACTCTTGAATTAATTCATTACCAAAAACAGATAGTGCGTATTCGAAGCTACTAAATTTTTAATGATTTTTAAATGATTCCCGTTTTATGGATATCTTCTGATGAATTTTAGCGATTTTCGAGTAAAAAGAAAATTAAGTTGGGCGAGTGCATATTTTGATTGTTTTTACGGTAAATGTTATTTGTTCAACAAGCACTTCACTATTTACCGATCTTTAAACGGTCATTTTTTCTCTTTTTTACGAAGCATTTTTTTTTTTTTTGTGTTATGACGGATTTGGATGCGTTACGAAATCTTTTTAAAAAATGAATTGAACATTTTTACTTTTTCTGAAAAATATATCTTTTAGCATTTCATCGGTATAAAAATAATTCGACTCTGATGGTTCAATATGATGAATAATGATGAATAAACTCCCTCGAAATACTGTGAAACATGTTTAATTTCGATTAAAAATTAAGCTAAATAAACAATAACGTTTTCAACCGAAAGAAAAAATCAATTACAAACGTATTATCCGTGTAACGATTTGTTCTTGCTGTGAACTCTATCTTACATTTACACTTTAGTTAATCTTTTAAATTCGTGTACTGTACCGAAATGAAGTCTGATCACCGTATGAAAACAGTCTTTGCTTTTGCACTATACGATTCACATCATCTTTTATATTTAAAAGTTAAATTACCTCTTTGTGTATTCTTTAATGTTTAATGAAAATTACTATTTTTAGTCTCTACAGTAGTTGGAAAATTGGAAAATTAAAATTTTGTTTTTTATTGCTGTTTTTTAAATTTTATTTTAAGCTCAAAAATACAAAAACATAATTAACTCGAAAATATTTAAAACATATATATATATATTCAACCTACGCTGTTGGCCGATGGGTTGTCTTGCATATAACCCCCCCCCCCCCCCCCCCCCCCACCCAAAAAAAAACCTACACTGGTGAATAACCATTACTTAATTAGTTTTCAGATTTTTAGAAACATAATGTTTCGTTAGGTTTCTATTACCGCCCATGTACTTCCGAATTATATGTTTCAATCTACTTTTTTGCTATTCATACGGCATGTAACCCTCTTACTCTTCTCCTTTACATATTTTATTTTGCTCTTGCACATTTATTAATGACACTTTTATGATATTGGATAACTTCCTAATGATGGCACTTATTACAATTTGTATTTTCATTAATTAACCTTCCCGGAAATGAATTAGTTAAAGTTCTTTACGAGGCTGAATTTTTTAATTTAATTTTATCGTTGAATCTAAAACCGTACTTGCATGTTTTAATACATTTTCACAATTTTTATTTCGTTTGTTTTTAGAAGGCGGATCATTTTCTTTCTTTTTTTTATTTTCCTATCGATATTTTTTATTATATTGAGGATGCTAAAATGAGAAAAATAAAAAATTTCAAACATCCGTGACATTCAAGATTACTATCTCTACCATTGTATATATACATCATTAGTTCGATTTCATAGCGCTAATAAGAGCCATAATTATGTTATTTCTGGCACGATAATTGAGGAAAAAATATGACTAGTCGGTTTTCATTTTTTGGGAGTAATTTTGTTGTGGAAAATTTTAATGATGTACGGTATCGTTTCTATTTAAAAACTTGACGAGAAAAAGTTGAAATTTTTTCGAAAGTTAACAAAAAATCGACGTCATCATTGCGCTAAACTAATATATATTTTCAACAGTCATTATTTGTGTTTTATTTATTTATTTTTGTTTTTTCTTAATATTCCATGGACACTTAACCTTCAGTTATACTTAACATTGAACTGCTTTTCGTAAGAGTACGTTAATATTTCTGTAAATGCTCCTTTACACGACTTCTAATTTCGGTTTCGTAGCAATGATTCTCTAATATCATTTGAACCGGTTTCCAATTTTCCTTTTATGTTTCATTTCGTATCGATTGTGTTAATTTTCAAATTCATTGAAAATCTTCACACCGTATTCTGTAATTTAATCGTTTAAACGGTTTTACCTCTTTTCCTCCTCTTCCCCGGATTTTTAGTTTTCCATAACCCTAGAGCGATCGTTCGCAGATTCAACGTGTGTACAAAATATTATATGTTTTTTTTTGTTTTTTTACATTTTTCGGGTCAAGTAAGAAATCGTAGAGATTTATCAAAATTAAAGTTTGGGTTATTTAAGATTTTTAAGAGGTCGAAAGACCATCGGATTAATTTACGACGCACCGGTAGCAGTAGTTTAGGTATCTGACACGCCCAGTTCAAAGTGAACAAAAGTTTATTCTTATACGTGTTTTTTAAAAAAATATTCTCAGCCCGTCTGAATTGTTTATAAAAATGTCGATAACTGAATTAAGCGCGCAGGGCCGTATCTGAGAGAGGTTTTGTGGCTTCGAACCCTCCCCGAATGTTTGCGAAATAATAACTGCTTGAACTAAATGGACCGAAATTCAAAATAAATTTTTTTTCTTTTTAAATTTTTGACAAAAACAAAAGAAGATTAAAATTTTCATGAATTCTATGGAAACAATTTTTTTTACTTGTTTTTATTGTAGTTTGTTCAAATATTGCATATGCAATAGTTCACTACAAGGCTTTAATATACTATTTATAAATGAATATATTTTATGATAATACGCCGGCTTGCGATTATCCGGATTAATTGGGAGGCCAGGCGAAAAAATCCGGATATGCCGGAGTTCAAGGTTAAATACTGCAAATTAAATGAACAAATGAAAACGAAGTTATCCTATAAAAAAGTAAACATGAAAATTAACTTACGGTGTACATTAACTAGTTTTTAAATAAGTCTGTGATTAAGATCTTTCGCTGCATTCTCTTCCTTGCTGATATATCTCGCCACTTGTGTAAACAAATGATATCAGCCGGTGACGCCTCTTTCTATTGAATAATGTACTCCAGCGCTACTTCGATCACCTTCAGTCCTTCGTCGTGTGCTGTAACACTTTGAAGCGGCTCGTTATCCATATTTTCTTCAACTGGATCCTCGTTGAGTACCATAGACACAATATCCTCATCATCTGCCGTTTCTTCGATCTCGTTTGCTGCGCATTCATTCTGTAACATCATCCGTATTACTACTACCCGTTTCACATCCTGGAATATTTTTTATTGGAGAAACAAGCTCCTCGTTGTCTAATTGGCCAAATCACATTGTTTGTCAATTTCATCCCATTTGTTACTGACTTTATGAACTAATAATATTTTCCACGACCGCACTACTAATGCTATAGAAATGATCTCTTCCCATCCCTCAGATAACCCCAAGTGATGATAAGATCAAGCATATCAACTGATTTTAAAGCAACCTGACAGTCCTTCTCAACGCTTGATATTAGTCTGGTGAGAAGGCGGCATCGATATTATTTTTTAAAGCCTCCAGGATTCCCCTTGATCCATCGGTTGACAAACATCGGTTGTAACGTTTGCTGGAAGAAACATTGTGTCTTTATATCACCAACTTATAACTCCTCAGTTGCCGGATTGGAGCATTGTCGAGAATAAGAATTGCTTTTCAACTGTTTTTGTCGGACAAATGTTTCGCAACTACGGGAACAAAACTCTTAGTGAAACCAAGTTTTAAAAATATCACAGCATCTTCATTTGCAGCGAATGTAAACAAATATTCAGATTCATACTGCATACAGCTTTTATACAAGCGCTTTGGCTTTTTCTTTTTTAATTTCTTTTTTTTGAAAAATCGATCCGGATAATTGCGAGTCGATTGTATATAGCTATATATATATATATATACATAAATATAAAAGTATTTCTGTAACCCCTACCGAAATTTGGGTCTACATACGACCGTGTAAGCGTGAATACTGTAATTTCAATGACCATGTTGGCGCGTTTGTTTGCTGCTCTGCTTTTGTCTAGGCGTCATTTTTCATCATTTAACACAACAAGCGAGCTAATAAGAGGATCACAAAATCATCTCGGTGATGTTTAACAACAAGTCATACATATGTCAGCAACATTAATTATTACAGGATAAACATGGTATGCAATAAAAACATCATAAAATTTCTATTAACCGTGTACACAGTTCAGACAGTCGTTGATTTAAACCTCCTAATGTCTTTTTTTTTGCTTACTAGGATCCTAGTGAGGAATCATTTTTACGCCTCTGAGATGAGATGGACTGTGATTAAAACACAGCCGACATAAGGAAGAAATGATGTAGCAGCGTAAGGAAGGAAAATTATGAAACCAAAAATAAAGCGGAAGAAAGGGTTTGAATAGAAAGACAAAAGGAAAGTTGATTAAAAAAACAAGAAGGATGTGAGTCCGAGCAAAACTTGAAATGAAACTTCTGGGACATTAGAAGTATGTTGTTGGCAGTGTATTTGTTCAGTGACGGGTCCATTAACAGTTGCATCACGAAATAAGTGGTCAATCATTTCATTTCTCTTTATCCTAAAATATGGCATTGGAACATCCAGAGGAAATCAATCTAAATGCGGTGAGTTTAGAAAAGGTTATTGATAAATGAATGAATACGAAGAATGATAGTATCATACGAAGGATGGAAAAATGAAAATGAGATTGTTTGAAAAACGCCTTTAGCATCAGAAATGATTAGAATTTTATTGTTTTCTCGAACTGAAGATATAAAAGGAGTAACTCGCATTAAGAAGTCTAAAATTTTCAGGATAGCTCGAACACAGGATATAGAAAAGATGTTCCAACACCGTGAAGACCCTTCGTTGGTTGAAAGGAAAGACTAAAAAGAAAATATAGAATTAATAGTATTAAGGATTCTTGATTAATAAAACCATGCGGAAGAGCTTTAAAGTGAGCTGGTAACGAAGGAGGAAGCAGAAAGTCTGTAAAAGCAAAGTAAGGAAGTTTATTAGGAGATATAATTTGTGGAAAAGAACCTCGTTCAAAAAATTTAATTGGTCGATTAGTAGAAATATAAGCGAAAAAGGGATTTTTTAAAAAGATAAATCGCGAGTAGTTCTGAAGTATAGGCAAAAACAAGAAGGAATCAATTTTAAGCAAGAAATTGTAAGACGCTTTATTATAAGAAAACGATAACATAGGAAGAACATTAGATTCAACCGGGATTATAGATTTTGATTGAAGGGCTCCTAGAGACAAAAAAACGAAGGCAGCAATTTTGAACACGGTCCAGTTTACAAAGGAGTTATCATGAATAAAGGAACAATAATCCAGTTTAGAATGTATTGTAAAGTGATAATTCGAGTATTGGGATCTCATTTCCACTTTGTTGAAATAGATTTGAGTAGACTTAATCTTTTAAGAACCTCTCGACATATGTAAAAAGTTGGTAGTACGCTATTTAGGTAGAAATTATTTGGGGAATATTCCAGTACTGTTCGATATATAATGCTAAAAACCAGTTTAGGTTGCGTAGAATGTAAATAAATCTTCGAATTGTTTTTTTATTTTTAAATTGTATATTCTGGTTTTTCGTACGCGTTTATTTTCTTATTTGGGGGGGGGGGGGGGATTTTTCCTCTTCCGTGTTTAAATGTTACCCGTGGAAGGGCGATGATTTAAAGCGTGTCCGCATTTTCTTTTTAACGTTTCTCTGGTTGATAACGGCTCTGCCGCTTGAAGGTTTTCTTTTTTAAAGACATAATTATTTTTAGGGTTTTTTTTTTACCATTTTGCTTTATCCTCATTAACATTTGCCCCTAATTACATATGCGTTTATTAAGTCGCACAATCAAAAGCTCTTTAGCGTTGCACTTATCGCTTGTCGCCTATTTCCTCCGTTGTGTTCTATCGAGCGGATGTCGTCCTATATTTGCAGCTGTTGGATGACTAAATAAAAAGAATGCCCGTTTATTTTTGTTGTCGCAAATGGCTTACTGTAAACTAATTATTTACAAAAGGGGGGGGGGGGAAACAAACGAAAAAGCAAACTCTACTAATAATCGAAATTTTCTATGCATTCACAACGATTTCGTTGTAAACAAAACCTTTTTAGAGCTATAGAGTAACGATTGCGACACGCATGCTGCAAACCATTCTTTCGGTACTGTTAAACAGTTTTAGTGCGAATCTCCTACACCGTGATTCAGGAATTGTTTTGATCAAACTAGTGAAAAATATTTGTTACGCAACCTCTAAAGGAAGCGTTATGCGATGATATGCATTTTTAAATTTAAACACATATTCATTTTCTTTGTCTTGCTTGAACAAGCATTCGCGTTATGTCATTATTATTGTTTTTTTTTTTTTCTGTTAATTTATTTTACAGTCTTTACGTAATTGAGCAAATTTTTTATTTGCTATTATTATTGGCGTTTTATAAACGGGTCTCTTTGCTTTTTATTCGTGTAGCTGTGTAATCCTCAACAAGTACGTACAAAAAAACTGTTTACGTTACACGTGGACTAAAGATTTGGTAATGTCGGAATTGATTGTTTATTTATATACCATTTTTGGAAAAAATATATAAAACAACAGCTAACGTATCGAACTGGAAAAAGAAATCTAGTTATTAAAAATATATATAGACGTCAGCGTGAAATTATCGCGTCACTCGGAACATGTAAATGTGACACACTCTATGTTTGTTATTTTTAAGGAATATGAATTTCTTAAAGTGTTCAATAAATTACGGAATTGTTTTTTGGAAAACTGTGATATCACGGGGGGCTAAAGAGGGTATTGTTTTTTGTATGGACGTTTGCGTATAGCTTGCAGGGGCCCCGATAATTTACTGTCAAAAAAATATGGATATGATATTGAAAAAGTTTTGTTCGTAGTTTTATTCATTCTCTAATTGGTGGAAACGGCAGTGTAGCATCTATCCACTTCTTGGACCGATAATATGTCGCAGTAATAATAATAATAATAGTATTAATGATAGGGAAATTACCTTTTTTAATTAATTCCAGCATTTCATTATTTTTCTACGTATAGAGTAAATTTCTTCATTTTTCGATGTCGAGACTTTTTCTTTCTTTTTCCGTTTTTTTCCACGATTTTATTTTGAAATATTAATTCGCTCTGTGCTTGCTACCACCAACGCAACGACCTTCCCATCATAACTAACATCGAAATTATTTAAAAATGCAAAACGAAAGAAAAAGATGTATAAATCCCTGCTCGTTTAGCCAACTGTAGTAAGGAACTCCTTAACCGGTTCGTTGTGACAGCACGCACGCGTTAAATTATCAAAAATACTATTCCAGTGTTCTAATTTTAATTATCTCCGGCTGTTGAAATATTTTACATTTCTATTTCTACGACATTTTTATATGAAAAATAAAAATAAGGAAAAAAAAGAAAGAAAACGTCATATATTTACCAACATTATAGCGGGGTCAAGATATTAGACGGAATCCTAAAATTTATAACTAAACGAATTGCGCTTGTTTCGTGCTGATTTGTGCTGATAATTACAAATTATGTTCCGCACTATAATATATAGAGGATTAACAAAAGTTTAGCTGGATAGCTAATTAGACGATAGCCGCTTTAAGTTTGAAAATTTTTAAGAAACGACGGGATCAACGGGAAGCACTAGTTTATGTTGAACTGTAAAAATGTTTGATGCCGCACCAATATATTAGCAAAAATTAAGCTGAAGGACCAACTTAATAATATCCCCCCCCCCCCCCCCAATGAAGATTTTAAAAAACAATTGTATCCACGGATAACAATAATGTTTCGCCGCTAACTACCCAGGTGGATATTTGCTATGATTTTCATTTTATCCTACATATCTTGACTGAGTGAACTTTATAACAGTCTGTTCATTACATCCCTCCGATGATTTAACGTCTGTTCCGAATCGATTTTGCCTTAACACTGACTGCATCATACTTATTTTAGGGATCACCTTAAGTTCACACTACTTTAAATATCCGTTTCTCTACCATGCCCTATACAAGGGGCTGTGATTGTTAGTGATAACATCAAATTTACAAAGCTGTGTACGCCCTTTCCTCCGTTATATCCACGTTTGAATTTATTCTATAGGCATTGTTGATTTTACGTTCGGTGGCTGAATTCGGTTAATTTGTAACTGAATTCACATTTCCCTAACAATAATAAAAGATCACGGCACGTACTGGAATTGCAAAAAAGATATAATACGCTTGACAACGATAATGTAAATAATGATATTGAAAAACATTTAGAAAACAATAAGTAAAATCGTGAACACATGGAAAAATACAACTACAGTTGACGACATGATCAATAATTTCAGTAACTATAATAAATCAGGATATTATGAGTTTGATATCGGTAAGTTGAAACGTCACTGCAGCAATAATCGATTAAGTAATGTTTCGGACGAAGAAATGTGTACATCATTTTATAATCAGCGAGAAATTCATAGAAGCTGTAATCAAAAAAAGCTTAAATAAATACCCAGGTTATTATAACGCTTAACAATAAATGATTTTTAATCGTCTAATCAGAAAAGAAGAAAACAAAATAACCCCGTTTTAATAACGAATCATGTTCATACCAATCATTACAAAAATTATTGCGTATTTTGTAAATAGACATTAAAATAAAAAGCGATTTTGGAAGGAAATAATTTAATTCGTGATTATCTGTTTAAGTCCAGGGAAGAAAAATTAACTATAGTATTATTTGAAACGCTCGTAATATCTGTGAATAACATCTCGCATAGCATATAATAAGTAAAAACACACTAATATAATACAATTAATTACTCGTAATATTTATTTACCCGCCGACACGATTGAAAGTCAAAGTTTCCTGATCGCACGGGAGTTATTATAAATCTTGTGATCATGAAGTTTTGACTTCGAAACGCGTCGGGTAAATAAGTAGTAATTAATTGTATTAGCGTGTTTTTTTACTTATTATATGTTAAAATATAAACAATAAACGACAGAAACCTATATAACAATTTTGAATAGTACTATCGTAGGGCACCCCACCCCATATTCGTGTTATTATCTCAAAAATCAGACAGACTATTTTTTTGATTTATTTTTTTCTTTGGGCCGTCAGCCAGGGACCTACATCCAACAGACGAGCCATATATAAATGAAAACAAGCTAAAATAGAAACAAAATTCTAAGATCCGCCAAGTATTAAATACAACACACACGCACAACCCATGCCGATTCTATTCTGAAAAAAATAGCATTTCAATGGAGTACTACATACTGAATTATCACACACACGCGTATGTCCCGTGGGTCGATTTAAACCTTTTTAGTTTATCATAAATTTTCATTTTTTTGTTTTAAACGAATAACTTCATAAAGGAAAAAAAGTAATTTTATAAACCAAATTAAAAGTCGGTTATCTTTGTAATTGGTAATGATGTTACAAAATACTCAGTACATTTACTTGCATACTGCAAAAAATTTAGAAATATAGAAAACGAAATTAAAAAGCCATCCAGATCCTTTATACACTACGAGAAGTTGTCCCTTCAAAAATTTCTCGAGGAAAACGAGTTTTTTTAAATACTGAAAATAGTATGAACCTACGTAAATAGTTTAAAAGTAACTTTTGGAAATCGTATGTTACTATGCTCGCAATACTAGATGATCTAACGCAACAAAAGTTTACTTCGGAACAGAGCTGCTTATTGGTACATTCGGATGTTATTTCATCTGATTTGATTTTTTTTTTTTTTTTCTACTGCAATATGATATGTTAGAAATTATGTCGCCAACGGTACACATGCGACATGAATGCTTTATGAACGATGATTGGAAGCACGGTGCTCTATGGCTTCCTCTTCGCCGTTATCAATGATTTTTTCCTTTTCCTTTTTTTTTTTTAATACCTACTATAAAAGTAATTTTTAAATTTTTAACATGTTAAAAAACATGCGCATCCCACTCGTACATTTTTCTAGTTTGGAACATCTGGATTTCTAACTTTAAAAGTAGACCCTCAGGGCGCCGAAAGCTCGAAATTTTGTAAAAAAATTGTTTTTCCCCCCGGTCATACAATAATGATCGCTATTTGTCTGGAACAAAACCGTATTTCATTTTCTTAATCGAAAAACTTCGATGTTGGCGAATAGTTCAAAAAGAAGCGCGAAAAATGACGTATCTCTCCTTCTTTATGGCGCAAAAAGTCAGATTTCTTTGTTTTGAATTTAGTATTATGTAAACGTAAATTATACTCTTACATACGGAATCCTCAGCTCATGAAACATCATGCTTGACTGAACATGTTTAAAAATTTTCAGTTTTTTTGCAGATGATATCGTTAAGCCAGTCCCCCAGTTAAATTTTTACTAATATTCCGCGTTATGGTTTGGCGCCAAAAAGTTTTAATTATCAACGCAATTCGGCATAATTTGCTACCTGCGAATGCAATCGATTTTTTTCAAATTTTCAGATTTTGGGAGGCCACCGTCAAGTTAGCTCTACAACTCAATTTTTGCTAATATTCCACGTTATGGTGCCTGCGGCGCTAAAATTTTTAATTATCAGCACAATTCGTTTAGCGAAATTTGATTTTGAAATTCTGTCGCGGGGGAGGAAGGGTTAACGTGGCGCTACTAAAATGTTGAAAAATAATTGACACCTTCTTTTTTTTTCCTATTTTAAAAATGTCGTAACAATATAAAAGTAAAATGCTTCAGTAGCCAGAGATAATTAAAATAAGAACACTCGAAAAAAGAAAAAAAAACAAGTTAAACGATCTACTAAAAATTTGTTACCTTCACTCTGGTTTGTCAGTTGAATGCGAACATTTTCATGCATTATTATTTGAACCTGAAAAGGGCAATCTTCGTAAAATCGTTGTCACGAAGGTAAAATCATGTTACTTGTTTACCTGATGAATTTAAATATTTGTTGTTCAAAGATGAATATATAAATATTTTAGAAGGAATATTCGCATTTGGCAATAGATCATTTACATTTGTTTCTTTTAACTCTAGAATCAAAGATGGAGGAATATATTTGATGCGAGTGTTAGGTACTTCGGATGTAAAAATTGCATCTTCTTGCAAATCTGGGATGCTGAAATTTGGACAAATTTATATTTACTACAATGGTAAATATATCTTTTTTTAAATACCGACGTTTTGCAAGTGAGCCGGTAGCAAGCTTTAGTGAACAAGCGGCGGATTGCAGAATGACAAACGAAATGAGCAGGGTGTAAAACTCTTTAGTTATTATTATATGCAGGGCTGTATCTAGAACAAAATTTCGGGAGGGATTACGAAAATATTTATATTTATATATATATATATATATATATATATATATATATATAACTCGGCCATTATGGTCTCGCAAGGGACTGTGTTACCTCTCTTGCTTTCATTTTTGTCTCTTTCTCTTCTATACTTTGTATAAAATGATCAAAATTTACAACGTAATTCTTACTGGCATCAACAGAAAAAATATAACATAATCACAAAAATCCTATCCTAACATTTAACTTTCATTATATAAAATTAAAACATTGTTCCGTTACATATTTCGTTACCAAAAATCCTATAAAATATAACAAACGTTACATAAAATTGGGACATCCTGCATTTCATAAAATTGGGACATTTTTTTGAAACATTTTTTGGGAACATTTTTTGGGAACATTTTTTCTAATGGGGGGTAGCCTAAGAATTACATTGTAATTAATATATATATGTGTGTGTGTGTGTGTGTGTGTGTGCCATGGAATATATTTATTTATAAATACTACACTAAAGTCTTGTAATCAGTTATTGTATATGCAATATTCGAACACTACAATAAAAACAAATAAAAAACAATAATTTCCATAGAATTCATAAAAATTTCAATTTTCTTCTCTCTTGTCAGAAATTGAAAAGAAATGAATTTCGGTCCATTTAATTCAAGCAGTTATTATTTCGCAGGCATTGGGGTGGGGGGTTGAACCCTCAAAACCCTCTCTCAGATACGGCTCTGATTATATGTATGTAATTTTTAAATAAATAAAAATCTAACTACTTCAGAAACTGCTAAAAAAGTCAAAAACCAAGCTTTTAAATTGTTTTAAAACAATGTTTATATTAAAATGCGTAATTTTTACATTTTTGATAAAATAAGCTAGTTCTAAAGATGCTTTAATTTTCTTTTCTTTTCTGGCAATATAGTTTTTAAAAAAAATTCACAGTTTTTAGGAAAGCCGTGATTCTACAGCACTTCTACTAAATGTAATCTATATCGAAGAACTAATATTAATAAAGTTTGTGATGATACAATTTATGCAATGTTAAGCGATGACCTCTTAATTATAAGACCAAGGAAAAAGGGAAATTTGTTTTTGATATGATGATAGGTTTTAGATCGTACTTGTGTAAATATGTAACTCTAGCCTCTCTATTGTATATATTTCCTGAGCCAAAAAATATATTCATGTATGTATATATATATATATATATATATTATATATATATATATGATGTATGTGTGTGTGTGTGTGTATATATATACATGAGTTTCTAATGAATTATTTACAATTCATCCATTTTGAGCATCCGCCGTGTAAGTAAACATTCGTTTTGTTGAAACGTGATTCCTTAACAGTTTAAATTAATTGTATAATTCCCGATTAAAGGCACGCGCATGTTTCTTCCTTATTCTTGTCCATCTATTTTACATAAGATACTGCTGGATGTTGTGCGGTTGTGTATGATCGCCCTACACGAAACACATAATTAGTCAATCTTGTGACGATGAAATATAAATACTTGCCTATACAAATAACGCTATATATGTAAATGTGAATAATTAAAGTTAATAAGTATGTGAGACATACAGAACCTTTCTTATTTTTTGAAACAGTTAACAAAATTTTGATTTTAATTTTCCAGTCGCTTGTATATTTTTATATTTGTTTAAATTTTCTTAGTCATCATGTTTTCAAGAAATTTATTTCATATATACGTGTTACACAAATTTTAAGTAACGTTTTTTTTTCAAATATTTCCAAATCTATTTCATGCAGTTTAATAAATAGCGGAATACTATTTCAGCATATAATAATCACGTCGTCGGTATGCTTCCGTCGAAAAACCTATCCATTTTCTAAAACCGCAACAGTTTTTAAGTTTTTCCAAAATTGAATTTTTCGCTATTATTAATTTTAAAATTTTTTATCATGTGTATTGCAGCAGACAAATGATTGGAGGGTACTGTGGAGGTTAGCTCGAGCCTCTCACATTGTGGGTACGCTAGAAGGCACGAAAGGTAATCAAAAAGCCAAGCAGCAACATATCACGCAAGGTTAGTGAATCGAAACATTTTATTTATTATTTCATGCATTTTATTACGCTTCGTTAAGAATTGTCTTTTCGAAATAAGTAAACCAACGTGGTCCAGTCGCATTTGTTAGGCACGTTTTTAGTGATAAAGTAATAACCCTTTTATAAAATCATTCGCGCGTTTATTAGTACGATGATTTTTTTTTTTTTTTTTTTGATTATTATTACGATCGACTTTTTTCCATCGATTCCCGGTACTACATATGTTTATTTTGCTTCACCGATTGGTTGAAAATTTGTCGCAACGGCAAAAGGAAATCGATTTATAACAATGCGTGCAGTTCACACTGCGTTGGTACACGTGCGCAAAAACATTATGATCATTTGTTTTCTTTGCTGTTTTTTTATTTTATTTTATTTTTGTTTTGCGTTGTATATTTTTCTTGTCCAATCAACCTACACGCCAGACTGCTATTTTGTACAATTACTCGAATGAATTAGTCATTAAATCCTTAAACCGTAAGAGGGTTTCTGTATACTTGTGTTTTTTCCTAAATTAAACGCAAAAAATGTTAATTTTTTTAGACTAACCTACGCTTTAATGCTTTTAATAATGAATTTTGTTTACAAAAAACCCACGCATCATTTCGGTATGAGTTAATCTACAAATTATAGTAGTTTATTTTCAGATGTCATTTCTCATTTAGACTTATAACGTAGCGCTACTGTTTTCGTATACGTCTAATTTAAATGGACCATGCCCCATGTGCATTAAATTTTGTGTAAATATTTCGGCCTTTTACATTTTTCAAAGTTTAAATTTAAATGAGATTTTTCAAAAATGGACGAGAGAATTAAACGTTCGGTATTTCCTTTGCCCATTTTGTAAACATAAAAATGCGATTAAAATATGTCGTGACTACATATGTATATCTGAGCTGTTGAAAAATTAAACGCACCGTGAGTTGAAGTTTGGATGAAACAGCAAGGCATAACATCTCGATTAATAAGAAGAATATTGAATAAAGTGGTTTTGAAAATTTAACGGCTCGATGGAAGTTAGTTTCACATTATGTCCAAAAACACGTTTAATACGACAAATTTGAAAAAATAGCGCGAATTAAATATTACGGAATTAAGACGTAACGATTTTTGTGAACGAAATTCTTTCTAATAAAATGAATTCTACAGAAGAATTGGTGTTAACGGATAGGAATTTAAAGTAGCCCATTGTCACCGATACTTAGAGAAAAAATATTACTTCTCATCAGTCTGATAAAATTCGCGGTTTATTTACCACTGCTGCGAAATTGTCTCGTATGAACTTTTAAATTTTATTTCGTAAAAAATGAACGCCAAAAAATGCTATATTAACGATAGTAATCAAGTATTATACATCATGTATACATCTATGCACAATTCTTAAAGTTACATGATGATAATAGTACAAAATTAGCACGCATGTTATTAAGGCAGATTTATATTCCGTTAAACGCTTTTAAAATTGAACCTTAAATTACGTTCCAGTGCGTTTGTTTTATTTATTTTGATCTATTTTTTAAACTCAGTTTTTTATCACTACATTTATATATAATTTGGAAGTCAATTTAAAAACAAATGAATAATACGAAGCGTTCTTGATAGAAAGAGTGAGCTTAACATAAGAAATACACACACGCACGCGCGCACACAAACCAGATTCGTAAAATTGAAATTAATCTGTAATAAACACGAAGTAAAAACGTTGCAGACTTCGTTGTAAGATTTTCGGCTCAAAAACGTTACAAATTAAACGTTACAAAATTTTCATATTACTCGCGGCGTAAAAATTTCATAGTCATTAATTTATTTTACATTATTATTATCTTACTTATAAAATAGTAAATTAATAAGAAAGGTTTATTATACATATATATATATTAAAACGTGCACATGATATATAGTCATTTTTTAATTTAATGTAAAATAAACCCTTTATTTATTCACTAATTTATGATAAACGTGATAATAGCAGCGACAGTTTTCTTTAAATGTTGAATTATTATTGTCTCTTTTAAACACCTCATATATGTAATTGAATTCAAAAAGTAGCTAATTATTGGAAATATAGCAGTTAAATAGTTACATCGCAATAACTTCTGAAAAATTAAGCGGCTAACTTAATACTTTTCCACATAGTACACTATTTAAAAAAGAGTTGACTTACTGAAAAAAAAAAACGATTCATATTTTCGCACTTTTCTCATGTCATATAATATTATGGTGATTTATTATTAAGGGAACCGAAAAACGCGTAAAATGGTATCAGATTCTGTCCAATAAAAGAGAAAAGAATTATATTTCTTTTTGAAAGCATCTAACTTTTTTTCAAAATCAATACTGATACCCTTCATTGTTTAGTGTCTGTTCAAAAGGGTTATTAATTCAAGATTATGTAACATTAGATCACGGATTATTGATTACATTAAATATTGTTTTTATTATTCGCCATGGTTTCATAAGTGATCATGTATAAATTTTAACTATATTATAAATTACATAATTTTTATATAGGTACATTTTGTAACTACGAATGTAGATCTTTATTATTATTTAAAATTTTTATTATTATTAATTGTGCGTAGGTGTCGAATACGCGACCAAAGCTTTAGAGCTGAATCCGAATGACGCTAAAGTTCACAAATGGTACGCTATTTGCATCGGTGCTAGAGGTCAATTTTCATCTACCAAAGAAAAAATTCAAGATGGCTATGTATACAAGGACCACGTGGAAAAAGCCATTAAAATAGATCCTCAAGACCCTACTTTGTACAACCTGCTTGGTAGATTCGAATATGAGGTGATTCACATTACTTTTTAACGGTTATTTAAAATTACGCAGCTAAATTAGTCCAGTAGTAGAATAAATTACAGAGTGAAATTTTTTTCTTAGAAATACGTTTGCAGATCAAAACGGATCACGCAATCCCACATTCTTGGAAATGTTCACTTTGACATACGTTCTACTCTATGTTATTATAGTGTCGCACATTTTAAAATAATTATTTCTCCTTTTCACTAGTTCTGATTGAATTTTTAGGGGAGAAATGTGTATACTTTACCATTGGCACACCCAGGATTTGTTACTGGGGGGAGCTAAAAAAATAGCATATAGGAAAATGTAAAGGCAGAGGTGGAACATGTTTGGTATATCTATATATATCTCTCTTCTCTCATTTATACATATATTTCTTTTTGTATAAAATGTATTGTTTAAGAACACTTTATATTTTTATCAAATATTAATTATTACTGTCAGAAATTTTGCCGATAGAAAATTTGGCCATTATTAACCGTGTCCGTTTATTCTCCTTGGGGTCTGCAGCCCCGTAGCCCCCCTTCGGTGGGCTAATGTACTTTACTGCTTCATTACTAAACGTAATTAGTTGTGCCTAAAATTTAGAATATGGCTTCAGAATTGAATTTTTAACCAAAAAAACAGCTAAAATATTTAACATTCGTTCATATTTTCCAATAAAGCTCAATTTTTCTTTTTTCATTAATAACGCAAAATAGGTATCTTCGCTGTCTTCGATGGAACGTAGAATGGCTAGCTGGTTGTTCTCAGAAGTACCTAAAGGGTCAATCTCAGAAGCGATTCGTAACTTTCAAAAAGCTGAAAAATTGAGTAAGAAACCGTGGAAAGAAAATCGTCTTCTTCTGGCCAAGTGTTTCATTCACGAGGGTGAATATAATGAAGCGTTGCAATGGTTAGATAAAGCAGCGGAAGTTCCAGTCGTTACATCGGAGGTATTTAATATTATTGAATATTTTGATAATATAGAGAATTTTATTTTGTGAAATTGATATTGATACAACGCGATCTTTTGGAATTAATTGTTACTTGATTCCATCATAACCCTTTGGTGTTAGCAATTGTTGGGCGAATTATATTGATGAGTATAAATACTTACAAGTAGATCGAAATCATACTCAAAATATGAGTAAAATACAACATTCCAAGAACTCAAATTTTTGTACTAAAGCGCAATGTACTCCGAACTTATATTTTTTTAGTAGTAGAGAACAGTGGACTGTGCACTTCGATATTTGAGTAATAGATTTTATACTCTGTACTCTCTGCATTCCTATCTAATATTTAAGGATACTGCGGCAAATAGGAGCACAATATTTTTTTTCTTCGTTCTTATTCATTTTCCTATTTTTACTATTTTACAGGTACTTTATATACATATATGGTTTTTAACAATCCCTCTTCAAGTGTGTCTAAAACTTCTATAATCACTTAATTCTTGACTGATGTGAAATAAATAGGCAATTTCTTCAGTTTCACTCTTCCGACTGCTTTTTTGTAAATAGAAACAGCTTCCTTTATATTATCAAATATTTCCGTAATTATAAATTTCATTTGTGTTATGCAAAATAAATGTTTATTTTTGTTTATCTTAAAATTTATTGATGTATATATTTGTACTTAAAATTTCCCGATTAATTTGTATTAGAATACATTAATACTCGATTACAATTCTACTCAAAATTATTGAGTACATTTGTAATCAAGTGCATTTATACTTAAATTTTTGAGTTCCTTGGTAATGAAGAACGTTGTATTAACATTTTTGAGTACATATGAACTCAATTTTTTTTTTTTATTCGGTATTCCTGTACTTTTTACTCAAAAGTACGTGTTATAAACAATTACTGCCCATCTCTGGGTTATATACTAAATACAATATAGCTCAATGTATAAATTAATAAGATCAATAAAAACACGGTATGCAAGGTATGTAAGTAATTACTCTATACCGTCAATCAGCATTTTTTTGGTTTTAAATATTTCATCGAACTTTGCGTCATGCTTTTTTAAAAATTTCATCCTATTTTGGAGAAATATAAATAAATACATAAAATGCTTCTACATTGCATAATGATTTTATACGAATAACGATTTATAAACTCACATATGATTAACGCCTTTCTTTTAAAATATATACTAATGGGGGATTTTTAGCCCTATACAATATTTATAAACCCTTCTTTCGGACCTCGCCAAAGGGTAACCCCCACTAGTTCTTTTATAATTCTTATGGAAAAGTTATTTTGATTGATTACATCATTCTTATCTTTTTATTTTCGGTTCCCCAAAAGCATTATCTTTTAATAAAAATGTAAAATATAATTTAGGAACGTTAGTTTTCTTCATATTAATTTTGACATAAGTTCCCATTTATTTACACGCATATATATATATATATATTAGGGGCGGATCCAGTGAGACATTTTTTGGGGGGGAAATTATATAATTACGTAATATCTTCTAGCGTGGGCAGTAAATTTGAGAAATACCTCGTTTCACAAAGAAAATCAAATAGCGACCTCTTTAGAAATTTAAAAATGTGTTTTAAGAATACATAATTATTACAATTTAATTTAAATTTTGTCTTACATTTAGGGGTGAAAAATAAAAAAAATATAAAATTCTAGCTAAAATGGTAATTTAGAATATGAATAGTAAGAAAGATAGTATTTTTATTAGACTTTACTTTTTTTTTATTTTTGTTAGTAATCTGATCCGAATTCTTTGTCCGTGAGCAAGTAAAAAAGATATAGTATATATTTCTCATTGAACGATTTTCATTCACATCGCAAAATAAAAATTAAAAATAAATAAAAAAGATAAAAGATCGACGACAGTTGCGTTTACAATAAAATAAAAACGTAACATTAATAGTTTTACTAGAAAAAAGTATTAAATATTAATTATAACTAAATTTCTAGGTGTAATATTTATACAAATCTTTTACAGTATAAATTAAGTTTTTCTGTTATAACAAATTTTTTCATAGAGGTTTTGGTTCTTTGGGGGTGCCCCCTCACCATGTGGATTCGCCTCTAATATATATATATATATATATATATACATGTAAGTAAAGTAAGACCCATGCCCTTGATAGGTCATCGGGAATTGCGAAGTTAAGGTTCATAATGCATTAAGCCCAACGGCACTGATGAGAGTAAAGGGGCTAACTCTTTTCGCTTGGCCGCCTTTACTTCCTCAGATGTTTCTGGTATTCTGAATAAAGTTATACAATAGTGGTTGCAGTCTCGTCGCGGTCACTAGCTCTGGTGGATACTCAGTTTAAATGTTTTGCATTATGTTTACAAAACATTTATTTCACTTTACAAAAAATGGCATAGCAATTGAAACTTAGTGTTTTATAAGAATCATAAAAGACTATTATCTCTGGGGTCTAGGGGACTCTCGCTGATGAAGTCAAAAGATCAAATTTATACCTAAATTACTAAAAATAGATTAACAGATTAGAAGCAAACCTCGACTGTACCTTTTACGTCAAATTGAAGTTTAAAATATACATTCACAAATTTATTTTAATACGAAATGTATGTCGAATTGCGAAATTCTGTGCTCATTTAAACGCCGCTTTGTTTCAAAACAATTAGCAAAGAAAAACCGCGGAACATTTTATGAGGATAACTATCGGGGAAATCTTTTTTGAATTACACAATGAAAAACCTCTTTACACTCTGTCAGTAATCTTTTCGTTAACATTAAAAATTAAATAAGAAATGTATATTTTCATAATAATAATAATAATAATAATAATAAACAAAAAAAAAAAAAAACATTTGAGCAATTGAAAAACCGAATATCACAGTCTAAGGATGAACAACGCCCACGTTCAGCTAAAGATTCTTTCTGAGAAATATGCCTATCACGGTCCAATAATAAACGATTTCAACTGAAGATTTCTCTGAAAATCACGGTCTAATAATAAACGATCTTCACGTTCAGCTGAACATTTTCGACTCTCTGAGGAACATGCTTATCACGGTCAAACAGTAAATAGTTTTCACGTTCAGCTGATGATTCTCGATCTCCCTGTCACCTATGTTTGTCGCCATCTAACGAAATTCGACAGTGCCAGTAATTCTCTTCTTCTTTGTAAAAAATGGGGTTTTCTGTCATCAATTAAACAAACCTCTCTTTAAACGTCATTTTCTTTTTTTTATCAAACGCATTCGTTTAACCTTTGGCGTCTTTATACCTGAACCTCATCATGGCATAATTAATTGACGGAATTTATTTATATAAAAAGAAGCTCTCTATTTAATAAAGTAATCTTGCCGTTGTTGGGATAAAAATAAACGAGAGCGTAAAAGAAAAATGAAAAATAGTTATCTAAACGGTACGGTTGTTATATGAATAAGAAAATAAAAAAGTATGAAATTTTTTGTAACGATTTTAGTTTTACATCAAACGTGCTTTGCTAATGATTGGATTTTTATTTTTATTATTTATTAATGAATTATTTCTTACATGCGATGTTCTCAAATTTTCAATTATAATTTATTTCCGGTTATACTAGGCGCTTCGGGTTGCCCCGGATTATAATAAGAAATTTAAATAAAAAAGTGTTTATAACTTCTTCAAATTCAATATTATGAGTTACTTTTTTTTTAAATTTACATTCAGTGTTACTACCTAGTCATACATCTCGATAAAACTTTATATAACACTGACCATGCGTAAATATAATGTCTTCCGAATCAACGATTAAACCAATTTTATCAAATGTTTGATCCCGTGCTTTATTTATAGTCATTGAAAATGCAAGACATACTCGTACTGGGGAAATTGTGTTCTTTTTAAAATTCAAATACAACATTACGAATTTAATTAAATCATTAAAATGAAAACAAAATGGCAGTTAGCCAGATAATTAAAAAATACAGTGCCATATAGGTAAAATGAAAGAATATATTTAATTGTAAGTATTTCATTGTAAAAAATTATTTTTTATGATAGAGGAATTCGCAATGTATTTCCTTTATCACGAATACAGAACAAAATTTTTTATTTTAAATATGTATTTCTGTAGACACAACATGCAAATTATGATTCTCTCCATTATATATATAAGCAATGTTCAAAAATGTGAGTGGGTGGAGGGGCGAGCGATCAAAGCGATCGAAGCGCAGGAGTTAGTGAGCGAAGCGAACAAAATCGGCACAAATATAAATGTAAAATACACCTCGAAAATGAAAAAAAAATCATAAAATAAAATGTTTAATACGATGATAATATCTTCTATGTATAAAATAAAGTTGTTTTTCATATTTGTTTACTTATTTATGCGGATAATATCAGAAACTACCAAATCAATTTTGTTCTCGGTTTTCACAGTTTTAGTGCATAATTTAAAAGTCTTTTAACCTAATGAATTAATTATATTTTTTAATTAAACTGATAAAGAACATTATGCCAGAAGTTAAAATACATATGTATATGCATGTTTTTCGTCTACAATTTACATTTATTATAGTAAACATTTAATTTAAAAAAAAAAAAAAAAAAAAAACTTTTTTTATCAAGTGTACTGTACTCTTCTTTTTTCCCCACTCACTTGACAAAAATCTCGATGGATCGGTAGAATTACCCTAAAAACTTATTATGCACTAAAACAATCCACTAGTGAAAACCGGGAACCAAATTGATTTGATAGTTCCTGAGATTATCCGCGCAAATAAGTAATCAAATATGAAAAACAACTTTATTTTATACGTAAAACACATTTATTATCATCGTATTAAACATTTTATTTTATGATTTTTTTTCATTTTCGAGGCGTATTTTACATTTATATTTAAATTAGCTACTGTTGCCCGCGGCTTTGTCCACATATTAATATCTGTTTGAAATCTTTACTTGTTCTTTTTTCTTAAGGGATTTCCATTAAAAATTTATTTTACGTATTCGGTTTTCCTCCCTTTTAGGAATATTAATAATGCAGTAATTAAAACTAAACATCCAGCAAAGTCCACGGAAACAAACAACAATAATAGGCCAGAATTTAGGATCTAAAAATAAATTTTAGTAATAAGTAAATATTTTTCGGGAAATCTTATTTTCGCGCCTCAATAAGATTATAATTTCAGAATGATAAAATTATTGTTATGCTCTTTTTCGGCGTTACGTATATGTATATATATATATACGCCTAAAATATTTATGTAACCCCCCCCCCCATATATATATGTTTGTGTGGCGAGAGGGAGGGGGGAGTACGCATCACATATCATGTTTATCGATTTACTTATAATGAAATTTAAAAAAAAATGTCTATTAATGGTTTACAATTCTTTTAAAATAGAGGATACTCGCCGTTGTTGTTGACTGTATCCAAAACAAACGTCAAATTTATCTTTTTACAAAAAATTTCTGGTGTTAGGTCAGAATGACACTATTGCAAGAGCTGTTAAGATGCAAAGTAATCGAATTTCATCATAAATTATAAGCTTGAAGTGCAACACACTTACGTAATTTTTTTTTAGTTAATTATATAAACATTGAAAAATACCTGAAAGATCGAATATGCTAAAAAAAGATAGAGTAAATAATAAACGAAAACCACCGGTCTTGCCATATAAGTAAAAAATACCGATAGTCTATCGTACCTACTTTGGCTTACCTGTAATTTTCTTGCTAAAATCAAAATTTACGACCCGAATTTAACCGTAATATGTGTCGTATCCCCTACTGTACGCAATACGCACGTGCATACATCCGCATAAACTAAACAAGAAGGTCGTTTTATGTGAACTAGTGAAATTTCTCGTTTTTTAAAATTCACTTTTCCGTTTCAACACTGTTATTCCATGTTTTCAAAATCATTGGATACTGCAAATTCAATTGTTGTGCCAATTATGCAGTGAAAACCAGCAACTTCCTTTTTATTATTTGCTTTTTAGCAGATTACGTACATATTTCTGACATATTATATACTGATTTAATATTGCTCGTTTTAAAGTTTGGTACTTTGTTAGCTTTTTTTCTTTATTTCAACGATACGCATTTATCACTTCGAAATTCACGATATGGTGACCATGACAATGTAATAGTGGAGACATGTAATTAGATTTTATTCACGATAAGTCGACTTTTTTCATGTTTCCGGTATTTGATCATTATTTCGTAAGAACATTCTCACCCTGTGCTTCTTAATTTTACGGGTGGATCGATGTCGAAAGTAAGTCGTAACGTAAATATAGGCTTTACTCATTTTGTTCGTCGAATTTATTAATGGCTATAATTAATTCTGTAACGTAGGGAGAAAGTTTCACTTCTCCGCATTCTGCTTGGACTGAATAGAGAGATAGTTTATTATTACATTACCGAATTATGCTCGCTCTACTGAGCTTATTAATGAGTTAATGGCTGGTTAACACAAAGCCGGTAGTAAATTCAGAATTAGTCACCGTAGTATATCGTGAAGTATGTGTGTAATTGGTAGTTGTAACGACGATTAGAATATACATTTCGTAAACGTCATTGTAATCGCCGCACCCGGCGGTTCTGTTTCGCATTAAGAATTAAAAATTGAAATATAAAATTGTACACGAATGATTTTTTTTTGTCCTCTAGGAAAAGGGATTCCAGGAAGAAATCGAAAAACTGATAAAAAAGTACAATTATTACCGTGATTCCAAGTAAAATTATTAATTATAATGATACTTCCTTTTAAAAAAATACAGGTGATCGATCTTCCGTATTGATATTGCGCGCATGATTGTTATATGTTTCGTTCGTTTCCGTGCAATTTGTTGTACTTTGTTTTTTGTTATTATATGTAAATGTTATTGTTTATTATTAGTTTACTTTTTCTCTTTTCTTTTATGTTGTTTGTTGGTTTTCCTTTCCGTTTGTTTCTCTTTCTCTCTCCTCTCCCTTTCTGATAATTATTACAATAATTTATGGAAAAACGAAATGTCACGTATTCCACCTTAGGGAGAATACCTTACGTGTTACGTATCGGTATTATTATGTTGTTCAAATTTTTAAGTATTCCACTTAAATTACCAGAAACACACTTTATTATTACTAAATGGATAGACTCGGATTACCGAAAATCGTAAATGCAATAAAATCAAAACCGGTTGTTGTAACGTTGTTATGTACGATAAGACTGATATTTACACTCGTCTCTGGTTTTTTATGTAGCATTAACGCGAATAATATTAATACGACATAAATGTATTAAAATGACTGCGATAATTTATTTACATTCGCGATAGAAAACAATTTTATTTGCGGTATTATTTTATATGAGAAAACAAAAAAGTATTAAATTTTATTTATTCTATATGTTTTAATTATTATTATTTTTCTTTTTTTTTTTTTTTTAGGAGGGGGCGAAATTTTCTAATGTCTAATTTTTATTAATTACATCCAAAAATTTTGGCTTTGGAGTTTACTACTGCAAACAGAAATGTCCCCTGAGCTCTGTCGTATTCTTTTTTGTTTTTAAATTGTTCAAATCGAAAGAAATTGCTCAATCTTTAAAAAAGGGACTTTTTATTTTTTTTTTTATTTTTTTTTTTTTTTAAACGTTAACATTGTATTGAACTGCTTGGATTAGCCCCATGTATACGGAGAGATTCTCTGTCGGCCAACAACAACAACTGGGCAGATTTTAAAATAAAACACTGAAATCATTTCACTCTACACGTGTTGAAAAAGTAAATAGAAATGCCCTGGAAGAGGAGAGGCTGCATTTTAAGATTGCAAATATACTTATTTTTGTTTGTTATTAAGGAGTTTGCTTAATATTACGTAGAAGTTTTTCTCGGTTATCCTTGAAACGCGTTAATTTTTTTATAGAGAAATCCTCTATTTCGGAATTAAAATATAAGATATATTCATTTAAAACGATGCTCGGCACACATACCAAATGTAAAATCATCTAGTATTTCTAATTTCGAAATAGCAACGTTTTTGGATGATGCACTTTACTGGAAACTTATCTAAAAAAAAAGTTGCCGCATAATTTTCCTACGTACGGACGACTTGAAAGGAAAAAATTAAACTTGCACTTTAAAAGTAACTCGCTGGAGATTTCAAATAGACAGAAAAACAATTTAATCATTCTTACCGGAGGCGAAAAATAACATAATATATTCAAAGTCGGATACATGATCTACGAGAGAAGAGAAAATAAGGAAAAATGAATAAGTACATTAATTACTCAATATTAGAAAGATTCGGGACCTAGCTTGGTTTTTAATCTTTGCATCGCTCTTTCACCCATTTCGCTAATTCCCGTGCAACAATTCTTTTTTCGTTTAATATACGATTGAGGATACAACTTATTAATTTAATTAAAACTGAGAATCTCATCAATTGGTAGATTTGTCTCTAGAATAAATGTAAAATGTATTGCTTTGATTTCTGGTTGTTCGAATTTTTTTCCTGGATGGTAGTTTTATATTATTGTGATATTAATTTCCAGTAATCTATACATCTTGGCATTTCACTGTTTTCGTTTTGCTTCCAGCGTGCAATATAAGTTTCAGACACCCTTTACCTATTTTATTGATTTTCGTTTTCTTAACCTCCTCTCCCCGTATCTGTATATTCCGTATTCGATAAAGATGCAAATATTTTTGAGTTTACCTTCCGTGTGAAATTAATAATAGTGTATGACGAAATAAAAATTTAAAAATGGGTACTACATGTTTCGCGTACACTGTCGAGTTCTAGGGAAAGAAGTACATCCATTTAGTTATTCCGTCAATAATTAAAAGCCGTTACTTCCAATTTTGATTATTCTTGTTCCGTATGTCCGATTTAGAAAACCAATCTTCAATAATTACATGCTACACGCATGTTTTAGACGTTAACGTTACGCATAAAGTAAGCAAGTGCACTAAGCGCAATGGTTTTGAAAAGAATATTGGAGCAATTTCTTTTGAAGCTATATAAAAAATCTTCATTTCTTTTCGTATCGATTCCGGGCACCGTGACTGCCTATTTGTACGTTCTGGTTTCACAGTTATAGTTCTCGTGGCGATTGTTTATATGCCGTACGAATGTGTACGCGCAAGACTACACTTGAAACTGGTATTGTGATTGTTCTACTTATGGATATGCAAATGCCAAGTCCCCCCTAAGTATTTCTTATCTGTGTGCCAACCAGCGCGCATAATATGGTGATATGCATGTGCGCCATGGTCTTCCATATGATGATTCTGTTAGCTATTATTTTAATCTAATTTTTGTAATAATTTCTGTCGTCACCTGACATCGAACTCAAGACTTCCGTAACGAAAGTTAAACGCTTCAGCATCTAGACTATCGCGAATAAAATCCACAAACGGGGTTAATGGTCGAACCTGGATTAGATGTTCACTTGAAATTCATATCGGCTAAATGTTTGATACAATTAATGCTATTTCTAAAAGTAGTGTTGAAATTCATACCCGTTTGCTAGATTGATTTATTTCTTTTAAATTATTAATGGTCGCGATAGCCTGTTTGCTAGAGCGCTTGACTTCCGTTATGGAGTCACGGGTTCGATCCCGAGCGACGACGAACTTATTACAAGAATTAAATAAATAAATAAAAATAATCGCTGATAGTCACGTGGAAGGTAATGGCAAACCACCACGTTCAACATCATATGCGCGTTAGGTCAGTACACAGAAGACATACACGGGATTGCACACTTGTAGCGCGATAAATCAAGCGGCTACTATCAGTTCCGAATGTAGTCTTGCGTGTGTACACCTGCGTTGCATATTATAATTGTCTAGTACACTACCTATGTCTGTACTGCTAAGATGTACAAATAGGTAGTCGCCGACGTTCAGAAGCTGAGTATGGCACTATAAAGAAGAAGAATGATATTTCTAATCATGTACACCGACCTGATAGAAATTATGAAAGATATTAATAAGTTAATATATTTTAACATCTATAATCTCTCTACAATTTGAAGAACTATTACGAAGTAAAAGCTGTATAATTTTGAAAAAGTACGTATGTGTCTCGTTTGATAATAAAGAGGATTTTTCGTTGTTTTTTTTTTTTTTTTATTATTATTATGAAAGTGTCTCGCATCCCGGTATGCGAGATACTCTAGTTCCTTCTGTTATTTCGTGTAGATAACGCAATAGAAACGGAGCTGAAAGTTTAAAGCGATTAAGAAACTCAAAAGTACTTATTTTACTTGACTCTCTCAACCTGATTTAGATAAACTAAAAAAGCTATCGAATTAGCAACTTCAATTTACGTATTCAGATAGTAATGTGCAAATTGAAAATTCGGTGTATCTCGGTCAGAAGAAGTTCAATTAAATTTGAAAGATTGTAAGTCCAGCTGGAGCTACGGCAAATTGAGAGTACAAATGAACAAGATATACATATATGTGTGTGCGTGTGTCCACTACTTTGAATCCAACGCTCGCTATATTTTTTGGCTTATGCGAATTTTTATACATGAAAAATATGATTTCTAAATTTCATCAAAGAAACAATCAAATTTCTCTGTAACTAAAATTAGTTATGTGCACATTTGTCTCGATGGCTAATCAAGAAAAAGTCCTTACATAGTAACAAAAAATTGCTCGAATAAGCCAATGATCTATTTCTACTGTCGAAAAAGAACGTTACAAGGCAATCATTATTCATTACTCCGAACTTTAACAAACATTTATTGTGCAACCATTGTCTAAAATCCGCAGAATGGTATACTTCTATGTTTCGAAAGGCATACAATTTACAAATACATGGTTTATACATTCTTCAATGCACGAATAAACAGTTTTAATTATAATCGGACGCAGTGGTGCTTTAAAAAAACTCGTTCGCCAACAGGTGGTAAAAGCTTTGATAACGTTTATGTATAATTTAATAACGAAAAATCAGCGGTGAATATTAATTATCTCAGGCAGAAATAGGTCGCAACATTATGCTAACTTCCTACTTTGGTTGCGCTCAATTCAGCGCATAACTTCGTGCCAAATAAAAGGATCAGTTTATACCGCGCGAGTTATATTTAAAGCATCGGAGGGTAATTATTTTTAATGTTTAATCTCTTTCTTAATATGATAATTACTCGTGAAGCGCGCTAAAAATAATGATGGTAATTAAAAGAATCTGCTATTAATGAAAACATAAGCGATCGTGCATTTCTAGGTTATAAATTTGTGTAGTTATATGTGACATTCGCGATAGCCTAGTTGCTAGAACGCTTGACTTCCGTTACGAAGGTCACGGGTTCGATCCCGGGCGACGAGAGAACTTTTTACAGAGAATTAAAAATTAAATTAAGTATTCGCTAATAATCACATGGAAGGCAATGGCAACCACCACGTACAAGATCATATGCGCGCTAGGTCAGTGCAGAGCAGACACACACGGGACTACACTTGTGTATCGATAAATCAAACGATTACTAATCAGTTCCGAATGTAGTCTTGCGTGTGTACACCTGCGTTACATATAATAATTGTCTGGTACATACATCTGTACAATTGAGATGTACGAATAGGTAGTCGCCGACGCTCAGGAGTTAAGTATATCGCTATAAAGAAGAAGAAAATAAGATATGTGACAATTAATATAATTCTAAATTTATTTAGTGAATTGAGCTATATATACATATATATATATATATATATATATATATATATATATATATATATATATATATATGCATACGGTTTGTGTGTATAAGTATTACACACAATTGTACATTTGCATATGTATATAAAGTAGTAATTCTTAGGATGGTAATTGGTTTGATGGCAAGTATATGCAATGTGATTAAACTTTACAATGAAGTTGTTTGGGATCTTGTATACATTTGTTTTGTGAGGTTGTTTATTAGTAAATGAAACTTAATTAATTGCAGTTTATATAGTGTACATTTATTGTAATTATGCGCATGAATGAATAAGTCTGATTTTCAATTATTTAGTTCGATAATTTAATTTCCAGTTCATATTTAATCACCACGGTGGCTGAGTGTTAGAATGATCAAACTGTCAAATTTGAGCGGGATTCTTCCGAGTTCGAGGTATTGCGGCGATAGGTAAAAATGATTTTAAAAAAATAATTAATATAGGCGCAGAAAGCAATGGAAAATATGTCTACTATCGTGTGCAGCTGATATCGATAAGATATAGCGGATAAAAATCAAATAACTACAATTTCGGGTGCAGTCTTGCGTACTCCCGCGTTTGAATATAAAATTTCTACTTATATATGTTAAAAAAACGTACTTTTTTATTGTTGAATTCATTTGGTCATTCGGTAGATTAGAGGTACATTGGTTTCGTAACTTTTTTATTTATTTATTGAATTTAACCGATTGCCAACTTTGAAAAGATTAATTGTACTCGGAGAATTGTAGCACGTATGAATAACTAGTCGTGGAAGATAACACAGGGCGAGGTACCGTTGAAAATATGAATATAATAAGGAGCTGTTTTCTACATTGCTTGACACAGTGTATTTCAGACTCGAGAAATTCACAATAGTAGCGAATCTAAAAATTTCGAGGGTCCAAGGTCAAAAATGATTTATGATTTTTTTTTTCCGGAGAATTATACTCTGTTACAAATTATGATTGAATATATTTTACACGGGTAAGGTGTATTATTTTCGGTTCTAAACGATTTCACTAACCCTCGTGTAAAACAGTTATTTCAGGTTTCAGTTTAGGGTAGTTTCCGAACAAATTTTTGCGAATGGATCATAGTCTGGATAGAAAGTATGTACGCTTCGTAGTATTTCTTCTTTTCGTTGCCTCTTCCCCTAATAGTGCTAAAAATGTTAAGAACTTTGCAATTCTGATCCTCGAGTTAAACATACGTGCTGTTGTTAGTTTTCACGCAATAATGCAGATGTGGCGAAACCTCTGAAAGGTTATTATTACTTTTTGTACTCGCATTGTAATTTTAATAAAAACGAAAATTCCAAAAAGGTTGCGCTTATTATAAACATCTTAAATTATAAAACTGGCCACATTTTAGGTAATATCGAGTACAACTGAAAAATGATGATAAAAAAGAAGGGCATGCCAGTAAAATTAAAGTACTCTCGTTTGATTGTTGATACCGCTTATTTTTCGGATCGGTGTGGTAATGTACTCCATTCGTGAAATATTCTTCTTATAAAACAATTTTAGAAGATGCTATATTGTTTCGCAGTGAAAATCTAATTGGTGAAGTTGAAAATAATTTTCTTAGTAATGTTGATATTGAAATTGGTGTTGTCGGATCCGGGACATTATTCTCTTGATTTACATCGACTGATCAATTATTATTCAGGTATTTACTTTTTACGAAGAAAGCTGCAATAACGCGGTTAGTCGAAACTTCTATAGTCCGGTGTATATGTACCTTATCCCCGCGCTAGAGTATCCATAAATAACCCAATATGTAGGTATTCGTGCAAGAAAGCGTTGTGTTAAATGAAAATTCTGATGCTAGTAAAAACCATGTTTATGGGTAAAGTATACGGATCAAAATGTTTACAGGCGTATGATTCAGTGACGCTGCAAACATTAATTTACCCTCACCATGCTAAAACATACTACCCGGATTAGAGGATGGTATCAACGGCAACATCAGAAGCATTAATTGTTAATTTCGCTTAGGAATCTGGAAAGAAAAATTATGTAACTTTCATTATTTCAACTCAAACATGTTTCTAAACCGCCGGCAATTCTTTGCAGCAGTGTTTTACACCATTAGATCTAGTAATAGAAGTTGGGCAAGTGGAATTCGAACAGCATATCGAAATTTAAAATACCTAACCGTGTTCGAATTTGCGCAATAGTCTTCGACGGTTCTAGCCAATAAATTACATTCAGATGCTACTGATTGTGCATCTTGAAAAGTTGTTGGCTTCCGAAAAATACGGCGTTACGCGAAGTTCACGTGTAAAGCAGTCATATTCGAGCGTTTAAATACACAGCTTAAAAATGTAATATACAGTTCTTTTCAAATTTATTGAATACTAGAAAGTACCCCTCATCTGTAAACCGTTATCACGCGATCCAGGCGTTCTCATAAGGCTAAACGGCTTGGTTCGTATTAATAAAGTACAACAGAGACGACCGATGCCGTTTTGTTTTAATCATTCTCGTTGACGCATATGTTTAATCAAAGATGTATTATTTACTATGTAAGCAAGCCAACAGGCCCTTCTAGACGTGAAAATCAATATTCCACTCTCTTCGTTATTGCATTTATTGTCGTAATTCTGCGCAAAGTCAGATATTACCGTTTTTCTTAATGACTGCGAGACAAGTTCCACGATGATCGTTCACTTGATTGTAAAATGCCTGTTTTAACATTGTATCCAATTTCCTATTTTTTTTTTATTCTGTAGAATGTAAGATTAGAGACACCAGCTTTTGGTGGAATCTGAGTTCGACAATGATATTACGCTATACGGGTGAGTTGAATACTTGGAATTTCTTTAATCATTGATGGACCAAATGGTGTATCGATTAAAAACCGTTAATTGTCTTTTTACTTTCGTGATACGATTTATGCTGTAATGTGGCAATGTGCATTACAGTTTAAACATGTAATAGAATAACAAATCAAATAAATCAACAAAAATATATGTGGTGAGGAAAAAGTATGCGTGTGTATGAGATCTTGTTATTGGCACCTTGCTGCGGATCAACGCTAAGAAAAATGCGCATCGTCCTTTTGGAAATGGGTGATCAGCGGCGACAGAGTTGTGGAGAAGAATTGAAGAAGAAACTTTTTAAACCCTGCTTTTGTGTTTCTTTCGCGACATTTCATGTTGGCGGTTTTTAAATTTTTGTAATTTATTCACCGCATTTATTTGGTTTTGCGTTTCATGTCGTCCTATTTTTAATGGGTCTAGCCTGAAAGCGTTTCTGAGTAGTATACGCAGATTATACTTTTAAATTTGTTATTTATTTGCATTTTATTTTTGTTTCAAATTACTATGAAAAAGTCTTTTTGATCGGCAATCGGTCAAAGTTTAACCTTCTTTGGGATCGCGACTCAGTTGTTTAGCTCCTCTCGTAATTTGATACCGACGTGCTATAAAAGTTACCGATTAAAAAAAAAAAAAAAAGAACAGTTTAACTGTTTAAAATTTTTTAAATATTCCATTACCGCAAAGTTCGGGTAATGCTCCGGGATTCGCGGTTCATACAACATTCGTTATAATAATTTACCTACACCAACCCTCATCGTTCGGAATCGGCGGCAGATTATCACCGTCGACGACAGGGTACGTAGAAGATTTAACTGAAATATATTTCGTTGATCGTATTTAGGTCGTTTACTCGTATAATAATAATAATAATTGCGTTTTCAGCGGCCGGCCCCGCCGAAAACCGGTGTAAGGTATTACTAAATATATTTTATTAAAAACTCACCGAGAATTTAATAACACTAATAATAACTGAAAATAATAACAATAAGTAAATCCACGATAATCGAAAGAGATATCGTTGTTGGCATAAAAGCTAAACGGTAACGCTTCAATACCTTTCTGCATTTGACATACCGAGGAAGTAAAGAGAATGCCCATTGAAGGACATGAATCGAGCGCAGTTCTACAATTCGTACAGAACATTCGGGAATCAATTTAAATGCATGTTTCGGTGTCATAATGGAAAAATAATTCTTGACCCGGTCCGAAAACGTGTCCGTGTTAAGGAAAATAAAAAAAACATACGCTATTTTGAAATCGTTATAAAATCGGTCTAAAAATGTTGTAGACAGTTCTGCCAGAGCAGAACCGGGTTAAGTCACTATGATATTATTGAAAATCGCGTGTTATTTAATTCTACATAAATTATATAAAGTCGTTTTTTGTTGCTTTTTTATATTAAAAATTATATATACTTTATTCAGAAAAATTACCTGAATTCGGATTTGTTTATGTCTTTTAAAAGCTTTGATTTTAAAATAACAACAGTCGAATTCATCCGGTCTCGCAAATTTGCAAAAAATGAAAAGTAAATTATGACACTTTACCTGAAACAGTTGCGGGGAGAAAGTATATAAAAAAAAAACAATATATATATATTAAGCCTGAAAAACAGTAAATTTTTTAGGTTGGCATACTATGTCCTCTGTAATGTTTCTAAATTTGACTGAGACTTTGTGTTAAAGTTCTGTAAAAGGACGATTAGATATTTCGAAAGCTGCCAGATTTACTAGTCAAATGGAAACCTATTTTAATGGTTACTCGGAGTGGGTGAAAGCATTTTAAATGGCTCTTCTTGTAATCTTAGGGAAGTTTCCAAATTTTTAGAAATCATTCTGATTTTCGAAAAAGGGCGCTATCGTAACTTGGAAAAATATACTTAATTACACAAGTTTCGTAATGAGTTTTATCTCAGCCGGATTTTATTTTTGTTCTCCGGTATGGAAGAAATAGGATAGACATATTTTTACAATTTACATTTAGACTGTGACCTTAATAATATAGCACATTTTTTTTTTTTTTTTTTTTTTTTTTTTTTTAGACCTTGCTCTCGCCTTTTGGCCAGTCTACTGTACAATTACAATTTTGCCACATTTATTAATACATATTATGAAGTTTATAAGTTACATTATTATTCTATACGAAAGGTTTTTTTCATTTTTTTTTCCATATTCGATAGAAATTTCTTTGGTCTAGCAACGCGACATGTTTAGTTTCGTGCGTACACGGTATTAAATGCGAAAGTATCTTATTTTTAAAAAAGATCTTAGAGATCAATATATAGGAAAGTATTTTAAATACTTAGTCCTCCTAAAAGGGGGAACTTTCTAAAAACTTGTATGTAGCCTTCAGAACTGACGGTATTCTTCTATTCCGGCACTATTGCCTGGAGAAAGCAAAGTTTTTTATCAAAAAATTTGACTGATTATTTCAACAAAGTTAATGGTTAACCCTAGTTTTTTCGTGATTACACATCTAGTTTTTGAAAAAGCAAAAATCTAATAGAAATAAAATAATTGATTTTTTTTTTTTTGAACGAAAAGCGCGCGAAATGTTACAGTTCTAAATGTCCTATATACATAAAATAACTCTCATTGTAAAACAATTTAATAGTGCTTTAACTCGGGTTTTTAGGTTGTTGTTTTTTTTTTCGTTTTTGTTCGACTTAATTTGATAATCATTAAATATTTTTAAAAAAAATACTAACAGCTGACTGTTCTTTGTGATTAATTTCGATTTTTTTAACCATTTTTCAGCATATTTTTGAGAAAATTTTTAAAAATTAATTACAAACTATATACTATTATACGAATTTAATAAATAGCTAAACTTTCCAAACTAAATTCTTAACATATATATTCTCATAAGATTTTTATAGCGGGAATTTGAAGGCAAATTCTGCCGCGACACTGCATCGCGGCTGAATTCATTTTAAAAAACGGTATATATTGACGTAATGTTAACCATTGCTAGCGCTCTGTGCGGACAGCTCAGTAGTACTACATCCAGGATGACTGAATCGGCAAGTAAGTAAAGTTGTGAATTGTAAAAAGGAGCAAAATCGAAACTGTTCTTTTTTCTCCCTTCTTTTTTATTTTTTAGTACTGGCAAGAAACGGTTAAACAGTTTCAGACTAATTCTCTTTTTATTAGAAAATGTATGCTTAAAGATTACCAATAAAAAAATGTTCATTTCTAATTTTTTTTTTTTTTTTTGGACTTTAAACAATCAAAGAAAAAAGATGTTAGTTATATAATTCAATCAAAACATAAAACTGACAATAGCAGAAATGAGGAAAAGAGAAGAAAAGACGAGACATAAGAATAGGGGTAGAAAAAGACTCTATACTTTAATAAATGAGAATGCAGCAAAAATGCTGACAGGGTGGCGGCCACCTAGCTGAGAATTTTGTTGAAAAACCGAGAAAAAAAGTAAAAAGCAGCCAAACGATTTCATTGGGGAAAAAAAAGTATTTGTAGCGAAAAATTAATGCATTTTTTTAATGCGTTTTACTCGATATGATAAAGTATAAAGTTCTTTTTTGTTTGTTTAAAAATTATCAATAGTAACAAAATAGCCAACCTCTTTTTAAAATTTAGTTTTAATTTTTCGATTAAAAGACTTTATCTGCAACGGCAGGTCTATTTTCGCGATGAGTAATATTTTGTATTTATTGCCGGTAAGTTTTAGTTATAATTTTAAAACGAAACGCATAAACAATTTGTTTATTATTCAATTTCAGTTTTTATTGTGAGGATTGAACCCGCTCAGTAAAACTTTTGGAGAGGTTTGAGCTAAACCGCTTAAAGTTAGCGCGTACGAGCACAAATGTAAATATTAAACGTCAAATAAATTTTATGAGTCAGAGCTATTTAAACGGGTAAAAGGGGTGTGTACATCAGCCTGTTATAGTAATAATAAAGTAAGCATATAATGCTTGAATTATTTAATGAATGGGTCGTTGTTAATTATTTAAAATGTGAATAAAACGACTTCAAAAAACTAAAAAATGTAATTTTCAATTTTCATACTGACATTTTTTTTTTTGCCCCGCTTCAGTTTTTTAGCTTTATTATACAAACAGAGTTTAACGTTCGTGTAAGCTCCTGTACCATTCCGGTAACCAGGACATCGGGAAGATCTGTACCAGGATTAAACTGAGAATTTAAAAATTATATTTGAATGACCACCGTGGTTGAAATCAAGTGTATTTTCCATGTAACTACTTCATTTGGGAGAGAAAAATAGTAGAGCGAATAATGGCGACCACAGCAGAACGACGATGCGAGGAAAATCCGAGGAACCAATGTGATTAGCGGAAAGGTACCTGCGAAAAAAGAAGTGATTATTAAGAAAAAAGAGGGGAAAGGTCCGATCAAAATATGGAACTTTTACGGCGAAGTCGAAAATACGAATTTTAAAGAAGATATTTCATCTTCCGAACGAAGCTTTTTAAGCGTCATTCGGGTACTTCTAATCAGTTGGCTGCAATAAAAGTCGTCGTAAAACGGAATTTTAACGCTGCGCGCTAGTTTTAATCCTCAGCAGCAAGGTCACAGCGAATATTCAAAATTCTTACGACCGAATAAATTTTCTTTATATCAATGAAAAAGTTTTCATAACATTAATACGGGAGGATAAAATGTTCGACTTTCCGGACGTACAAAGAAACGTATTCAACGGGGAGACTGATTCACCAGTTCATTCTATTTCCCCCAAACGATATGATCATCTATGTAGCAGCATTTCTGTAATCTAAGCGTGATGATATGATCAAACAGGTCGAAAATAGCAGAAACTCGCCTATCTAAATGGATTAAAAAGGGGGGAGGGGGGAAACCAGCAAAAATCAGAAAACTAAAAACCGAAGTTAAAAAGTCAACGGCGATATGAACAAGCATACTATCTAAAATTAATCGGCATTATACGTCTTTACGCGAAGAAATGAAGGTTCTTTTGAGTTTGTTCAGTGTCTGTTGCACTGTTTTGAAGATAAAATATGGATTTCACGTTCCCGATACCCTATGCTGAAGTAACAGTCCATGCAGTGGCAACACTCATATCCTAGAGGACAGAACACGCCAACGTCTTCTGCGACAAATGGCACGACTAGAATTTGGCTGGTTTTTTTGGGCCGCATACAGTAGAAACGATTGTGTCGGAAAGCTTTTCCCAGAAATCGACTCTTTTTCTTCCGTCCCTATTTCATATTGTCCGATTGCCAACAGGTGCATGTAAAAGCTTAAACACATAAATTAGTAACACATTTCAGGACTGAAAATGAACACGATCGAAAAATGGATATAAAAAATAAAATTTTAGACGATTCGGTTGAAATGCAAAGTTTGTAGTTTTCGTTTGTCGTAATAGATCATTTCTACGATACCGAAAAGCTAAAACCGCAAAAAAAAAAAAAAGAAGCAAAGTGCCTTTTTCGATACAAAGTAATTTTACCTGAGAAAAAAATACGGTGATTCTCCAAAAAAAAAAAAAAAAAAAAAAAAAAAAAACGTTGCCGGTAGCTAACTGAAATTCAAGCCAACGGAGTCGGGAACTGGGATTTTTATCGGCTGGAAAATATCAGACTCGGTCTATCGGAATTCCGGTTTATTTGTCCGCTGCACGTGAAGTAAAAGGACATTCGATTTCAAGGGTAGCAGCAGCGCTAGATGAAGCCGAGAAGGCCGCTATGGGGCAAAAGATGGAATCTGGAGAACTGGTACAAGAGCAAAGCAATAAAGATAAAAATAATACAAAAACTAGTTCGCAAACTCGAGACTGGTGATAAAATGATACTTAGGTACGTAAAGGCAGGTTGGCGGGTGGTGAAAGCAGTACAGGCCAGCTATTGATCGACTATTTCCTTCGTGGCGGCGGCATCCGAAATGGCCTTGGACTCGTTTATATCGCATTAAAGACGGCAATTGGCTCTCAGTCGTGTCTGTGAAATTTGTCAAAATGAATTACTTCTTTTCTCTTTCTTCCATCTTCTTCTTCATCTTCTTCTACTTCTTCCTCTACCCCCCCCCCCCTTCGATTTTATTAACGCATCTATTATTGTTGAAAAAAACCCTTCTTTTAAATAATAAAATCTCACGGCAGCCTTTTTCGTAAAATTCCGATTTTTAACTTGTTGAACTTTGCAAAGAACAAATTACATGCAATTCGTGAAAGTTAAACATTTCATAGTATTCCCCCTCATATAGATTACTTCATACACTTTCATTTACCTTAACTAAAATGTTATTAAAAAGTGTTAATTTTTTTTTTTTTTTTTTTTTTTTTTTTGGCTTGGTTTATCTTTTAACCTTTTAGCCAGTTTATATATTAAACATGTAATATAATATTCAAGTCTTAAATTTCAATATTGCATTTTTTGAGGTATTAATAAAGTTGTTTACATGCCTGGCCTAGTGGATTTGTGAGTATAGTTACTGTATTTATCGGTAACGTGTGATATACTTGAGTTAATCTATTTGTAAGTTCTTCTCGTTGTTTTTGGAACTGAACACATTGCCATAGGAGGTGGTTAATATTTTCTTCATAGTCTTTATTACAGTACTGACATTTATCCGATTCGATAATGTTCAATTTTTTTAAACGATCTGCTGTTCTGGTATGCCCTGTTCTAAGCCGGATGATTTGCTTTATGTAGTTGCTAGGTAGGTTCTCGTTCACTTGAAGGTACCATGGGTTCTTAATCTGTTGCTCTTTTTGTATATTGAAATAATATTTTCCACTGTTCATGCTAGTCTGTTCAAAATTGATTTTTTGTTTATTTGTTGCTATATTTTTAACGGTATGTACGTAATCTGTCCAGTGATATTTAATTTGTTCACATCCCCGATTTCCGGTAACTTTTTTTGTTAAGTTATCCACGAATTCATTCCCTTTTATTCCGCTATGTCCTGGTATCTACTTTAGCACTACGTGATTATTGTATTTTACTTTTGCAGATTCTATTTTCCTTTTTATTTTCCAAACGATATTGTTGTCAGTTGTGTCATTTATAATTTTATATAATGCGCTCAGTGAATCGGTTAATATCAGAAAATTATGATTTCTATTTTCGGTGTTTACGAATTTGTCGATTGCTTGAAAGAGTGCGTATAATTCAGTTGTACATGACGAGTTTGTCATGGGGATTCGGAACGTTCGATATTTATTTGTAGTATTATTGTATATTGCGCAGGAACAAACTCTTTTTTCTATATTTAATGACCCATCAGTATAAATATGTTCATAAAGACGATATTTCTTTTCCACTAAGTGTTAATTCATTTTTCGTTTATATATATATATATATATAGTAGTTCTGAACCAGAAATGCAGTTCATATTTTGTTATGTCCGAGTTTATATATATATATATATATATATGGCAGCGTAGTAGCCTAGTGGTAAAGATGCTTGGCTACTAAATCAGAGGTGTCATAGGTTATCGAGACTTGTCTCGTCCCGGATCCAAGCCGCTCACAAGTTTACCCAGCCTGAAATAATTGGGTACCAAAAAAATCTGGGAAAGTAAAGGCAGCCGAGAGAAATTAACTGGCCCCAGTATTCTCATCAGATCCATTAGGCTTTATACATTGTGATTCTTAACTTCACAATACCCGACGTCCTGTTAAAGGGTATGGGACTTACTTTACTTTATATATATATATATACAGATTTTAATTTGATCCAGAACAGCAAACAGCATCAAACTCCAGTTCGTTACATTACTGAACAAAGTTGTATGATCCACACAAAAAGCCAGGAGTGTCATCAATGTGCGATCAATTCAATAAGAATATGAACATTTTTTAATGGTTTCGGGGATCACTTCAACGATTTTTTAATACCACAAAAGTAGCGTGTCTTTGTTTCTAACGACTTCAAAAAGAAAAGGCGATATGTTCGTCGTGTATGTGTTTTTTGTTTTACTTTGTTTGTTCACGCGTAACTTCTTTCGTTTTTTCGAATTTACATTTTTTTTCTGAAGTGTCTTTCCATCTAAAAGTTTTGAAAAAATTCACAGTGGTGGGCTTCAACATAAGAAATAACTACAATTTTTTTCCAATCTCATAACGTCAAAATTGACCCGTAAAAAAATTATTTAAGTTTTAAATCATTTTATCACGCCCTTAATTTTGAGGTTCTACTTTTTAAATTCATGATTTTGATGTATTTTTTCCCGCTCTTTACGATGGTGTTATTACTTTTTCACTAAAAATCGAATCACTTTATAATTTAAAGTTGTTTACTTCTTAAACTGATTACTTTATACGAATTTTAATTACATTATGCAGATTTTAATTACTCAACTGTGAAGAGATAATTAAGTCAACAATCTATAGCTATTTTTAAAAACATGACTCCCTCATATATTCAAAAAATAACTGCACCCACACAGAATTTATATATACATATATATATATATATATATATATATATATATATGTGTATGCATATACATATACAAGGATGATACTTAAAGAATGAAAACAATTTTATTGCTACTGTTTGAATTCTAAGCCTTCAGAATGTCTTCTTCTTCTTCTGCCGTATTGCTCGATTCCGAGCGTCGTGAATCATCCGTGCTACAATGACCGAATGCACTCATGCCATCTGTCTCGGTCCGCCGCTGCTTGCAAGCATTCCTCCAGCCTTCTTTCTGTTATTTCCAGGATCTGATCGATATATCTATTTGAAGGTCGGCCATGGCCTCTCTTTCAAAGGACCGTCCCCTGCATAATAATTTTTTCGAGCGACTCTGGTCGGCGGCACAAAACGTGTACGAAGAATTTTAAAATGCGGCAACAGATTGTTGGTAGCAGCCTTTCTTGTGCCTCGATTTCCAGACTGGTCAATATGGACGTGTTTGTGCGTATCTCTGTTTTTGGAACCCTTAGCTTGCGACGCCAGTAAAACATCTTAAAAGCTTGTGCTCTTTTTTTGGCTTCCAGGTTTATTGTCTATGTTTCGCACGCATATGTGGCGAATAACAGCGCTTTGACTAGCCTTTTCTTAGTAGGCTTAGAGATGTGTTTGTCTTTCTATATTTCTTTTCGGGCTCTTGCTAATCTGCTCCTAATTTCCACGTTACAGTTTCCTCCTGTGTTCGATATAAGTGCTCCTAGATAGATCACCTGTTCTTTTACTTCGAGATTCCACCAAGTGTCTTTGACGGGATTAGTGGCGGCAGTTCATTACTTCTATCCACAATTAGGATTTGACTTTTTTGTCTGTTCAAGGAGAGAACACTTTCCGCGCTTACTTTTTCAACTCTCTCTAACGGTTCATTTATTTCCTTGTATGAGCATTCTATTAAGAATGTGTCGTTTGCACACCTCAGATTGCATAGTTTTTTTGGCCCCTAATTGTAAATTCTCCTTTCCAGCCATCGGTCGCCCGTTTCTCCATATATATTATATAAAAGTGGTGATATCACACATCCCTATCATACATCTCTTCTGACTTTAAACGATGCTGAGTATTGATTATCTATGCGCACGTTGGCAGAATTTTCCCGGTATAGAGATTTTAATAACGACACCAATTGTCTTGGGGTGCCCATCTTGTGGAGTATCCTCCACATCGTTTCCCATTGCACGGAATCGAACGCCTTTTAGTAATCTAGAAAACACATGATTACTGACGTATTAAATTCGCGACCTTTTTCTATTATTTGACGTACATTCATTATCTGCTCCCTCGTTCCTCTTCCAGGTACGAATCCCCCTTGTTCCTGAGGTATCTGTGATAGCAGTATATTCTTCAATCGTTCTACGAGTATACATAGCGTGATTTTGCTTTTAAGTGAGATCAGCGTAATCGTTCTATAGTTAGAACAGTTCTAATGTTTGCCTTTATTTCTATAAAACGGGATATATATCGAGGTAGTTTAGTATTTTGGCCATACTCCTGTAGTCCATATTTTTTGACAGATCACATGAATTACACGTAATCCATCTTCTTTAGTGACCAAGAGCATTTCCATCACAATATTGTCTGTATTAATTTTTTAACCGCTTTCTCTACTTCTTCAAAGATAATTGATGTTTCGGGCTCCTCTTGTGCCAATACATCTGATGTAATCAGTGAAGGTCTTTGTGAGCGATTCATTAAGTTTTCGCCGTATCTTTTCGATCTATCCGTAATTGTTTTCTTATCTATTACTGCAACCTAAAAGTACAACAGAAAAATCGTAAAAAATCTGATTTTTTGAAAGCAAGAGAAAAATTATTTTTATTTATTTCAATTACAACAACCAGTACTATAAACTGTTGCAAAGGAGTACGGTGATAGTTTAATTTACATACATAATAGCATAGTTATAGTTTCGATGCTACACCGACGTCCTTTAAGAATTCAAAAAGGATGTGATGAGGAGTGCAGAGGAGGATGAATCGCAATATCGGTAGAAAAGGCAAAAGACTTCGGAGCGAAAGAAGTAAGGGACATTTAAGAAGAGTGTGCCGAATAGTGCAAGGGTAGTAGCAAAGGGAACATACAAGCAGAGGTTTCTTAGACAATAAGTGTTGATGAGTAAGCGAAGTACGAGTATGTCCTGTAAAAAGACAAAGGAGTAGGACGTCGGTTTGCCGACAGCCGGTGGATATGCTGAATTGAGATGGGACTTCGAATACGGATCGGAGTTGCTTTATGCAGGGTAGATCCTTCCATCGGCGGCACCATTCTGTGACTACAGCTTCTTTTATTGACCGATTGGAAAGTCCTATCCGATTCAGTTTCTTCGACGAAAGTAACGGACAACAGCGGTCCTCTATGCACTAAGCGGGGTACGGATATAACGGTTTTATGCTTATAGGTGGATTTAGAAGCGTTTACTCTAACTATTGGGTGCGCGCTAAAAGTCGTGTTGCACGGTACAAGTTTGGCGGAAGTTCATTACACATAAATTTGTACAAGGTGTTGTACGGAATGCCCCGCTCGCTAATCGTAAGACAGCATGATGAGTGGTGCTGAGTGACGAAAGTACAATCCTTGATAGCGAAGAATAAATACGTACGCTGTAAACGCGTTTAGATCGTACGAGAGAGCTCGATAGAGTAACAATAGCGAACTAAAGTCTGCCCCATATGTTATGTGAGCTAATTTCTTCATTAGATTTAATCTTGGTAAGCATGACTGTTTGAGTGCTCTAATTCCAGCTTAGTCGCTGATCGAAAGTGTTAACCTCGAAGTACTTCACTGGTTGCTCGTTAGAAATAACGGAGCCATTAATGGTGATTTTAAATTGACGGGGTTGCATTTTATCCGCTTGCAAAAATGCGTGGCTCTGGATTTTGTTTCCGAAAATTCAAGGCCACGTCTATATGCCCAGGTCACTAAGCGGTTAACGGTTTCTTGTAAAACATGTCCTCCAAGGGTAACGGTTTGCATGGAACAAATATGACAAGGTCGACTGCAGATAAAACTGGTCGTACTGGGGATACCGTTTACTATGCTACTAAATACTATATTAAATAATGTAGGGTTTATGACCGAACCTTGTGGAACTTGGTTAAGTAACTGGCGTCGACTGGAGCTAACAGATCCGAAGTGCACTATAAAACTTCTGTTGCCGAGAAATTGATTGATACATGGTAGGATTCATTGATGCTCCCCGCGTGCAAGTTGTAAAGTGACCTGGTTTTTCCATATTGTGTCGAGGGCATTCTTTAAGTCGAAAAATATTGTGAGTATAAGGTTGTTGGCTATTCGTAGATGGCATTTGAAAGAAACGCTAATTGTTCTTCTGCTGAACTTCGCGTGTCTGAAAGTCTGCTTGCTCACAAGGGAGTAATTTTCGATCGTGCGATATCCGTTGTAATGTAGCATTTATTACTCTTTCCATCACTTTACATGTAAAACAGATGTAAGTGATACAGGTCGGTAGCTCTCCAGCCGGTCTATTAGTTTTTTGCTTGAGCAGAGGAATATGATAACTGCTTGCCGCCAGTTTTCCGGAACAACCCCAGATTTCCATAGCTGGTTAAAGAGCTCGACTACGTGCTGAATTAGTTTGGGAGGAGCATTTCTGAGCATTGGAATATGTACCCAGTCCGAACCATGGCTAGTAGCACGCGATTTCGCAATTGTGTTCCTGACTTCATTAACAGTGTCATGTCTATGTTATAATGTATCTTCATGGCTTGAAGAAAGAGAGTTACTTATAACGGGAGTGTGAATTTTACAGTTGATTCAACGAAAGCTTCGGAGATTTCTTACCGGTCTGTAAGACAGAGACCATTAGATTGAATTGTCTGCCCGAGAAGATAAATGGTCTTTTATTTTCCATTACGTGAATTTTCTCCTAAATGACGCGGGTTGATGTGTTCTGTGTAATTTGAGATGTGAATTTTCTCCAAGACTCCCCGATTTTTCGCTAATATTTCAACGTTTTATATTAAAACTCTTTATCAAAATAATATCGTAAAGAGCGGCAAAAAATTATACAAAATAATGTCATTTGAGCTCTCCGATGGTGTAGCATAACCTATTAAAAACGCGAAAAAATCGGTTCTTGATCAAAATCGGAATAAGCCACCATTTTAGTAACACCATCGTAAAGAGCGGGTAGAAATACATCAAAATCATGAATGTAAAAAGTAACACCTCAAAATTAAGGGTGTGAAAAAAATGATTTAAATAATTTTTTTAGGGACCATTTTTGAGGTTATGAGATTTGATAGTCATTTCTTACGTAGAGAATTTTTTCAAAACATTTAGATGAAAAGACGCTTCAGAAAAAAAATGTGAATTCGAAAAAACCCTTTTTTTGACTTTACTGCGCATAAGTAGGAGAAAGAGAAATGAAAATTTAGACGTAGGAGTTTTTTTTCCAACCCCCATTGAATGGTGTGTATGATACGTGTGTCTTTTAAGAGAGGGCAATTTTATCATAAGAGTAATTTTTAGCGCACTGACAATTACTCAGGGGGGGGGGGGTACATGAGACGATTCGTTTAGCTTAGAAAAATTCGTTTAATCAATAACGGCAGTCATCAACTTCGGAGTCGTTTGCGAAAATAACCGGACACCGTTCAGTTCCGAATCATTCTCGCCGAAGTGATTTAAATGTCGACCTGAAAGAACGGCTCTGGTGACTAAGGGTTTATCAAATTTATGCGCGAGACATGTTCCGATTTAGATCTGAAAAACAATCCATTTCCTCTACTCTGATAACTGTTTGTCAACAAACATCTAAAAACTCAAAATACGGTCAGCTAATATGCTGTAAAAGTGCAGTTTTGGTTCCACCGAATAATTTGATTTTCCGGTGTAAAAACTAATCGATTTCATTTCGTCATCATTGATAAGTTAAATGTACACTAATTTCTAATATTTACATTAACGCAGCGGCTTTTAACAGAAAAAACGGAGGCCGTAAAACATGTTCATGGATTACATATTTCTTATGGAAAGAGAGAACATTTTTTTCTTACAGAATCTACTGAAAAAGGGAAAAAAAAAATGTGATGCCTATAAGAAATGTTTATTACGCACCCCGCTGCAAACAATGGGCAATAAATTCACATCGATGATTCGCTCTTATGAAAAAGAACTATCACATCAATTAGTCTACACCAGGGATCGGCAACCTATGACCCGCGGGTCACCGAGTGACCTATTTGATAATTTCAAGTGACCCACTTTAGTTCCGAAAATAAGGTATAATATATAAAAATAAATTATAAAACATAAACATGAAACAAACATTTTGAGAATAAAAAAAATTTTAATTAGATACTAAGAACTACATTTTAATTCGTGATAAGCATTGCCAGCTTAACGAACGTCGCCCTACGCGTCGTGTGAACATGCGTATGGCTGCGACATATTTTTTAGCGACAGTTGAGAGTTGTGACCAGCTGACAGCACAGGCACTCATTTTTTACCTTGTTGGTAGACGCGTGTATCGTTCTCTCAGTTATGTGTCAGTTATAGTTATAGCACATGTTCAGTAGCACAAGAATAGTGACGCAATTACAGTTACTCAGCTAAATAATTATTACAGGTAATAAATATTATTTAACAAAAAATTACCATGAACAAACAAAAAGCAAAAAAGAGATTATTTCAAGATGTGTGGACAGAAACGTATGGGTATATCGAAAATGGCGACAAATTGATATGTGTACTTTATGTACAGATGTAATTACCGCCACGATACTTTTCTTCAAAACATAAAGATGTGAGTGAAATGGCAAATGAAGCTAAATCTGATGAATAGATAAACGTGTATTCAATTTTGGAAACTACAAAGTAAATTCTTGAAGAGTTTTATTACTAGCAACTCGCTACATCTGCCGGCTTTATTGCAGCTCTTAGTATTGGTACCAACGGAAAATCATTTACAGACAGCGGGTTTTTGAAAAACGCCTTCACAAATTGTTCCCCCCCGAACACTTATTTAATGACTTCGCAAATAAAAAGCAAATAATTGAGAGAATCAAAGAAATGCCATTGTCAGCTAGAACAGTCCAGCGTCGCGTTGAAGATATGGCCAAAAATATTGATGAACAGGTCAAAAGTGATTTGTTATCTTGTGACATAATTTGCATTGCAATTGATGAAAGTACCGATATAAATAGTAATTGTTAGGCTTGCAATAATTATAAGATTTGCATCAATAAATAACTCGAAGGTCAATGAAGAACTATGCGTTCTTGCTTCAATGAATGACGCGACCAAAAGCACTGACATTTTTCGTCAAGTACAAGAGTTTACAAATTTCAAAAATGTGCAAGTATTGGATTTAAAAAGTAAACTATTTTCCATAACAAAACTAATGGTGCTCCAAGTATGAGAGGAAAAACTGTTGGATTTGTAAAAATAATGGAAAATGAACTCGGCCGCTCACTTTTATCGTTTCATTGCATCATACATGAAGAAAATTTATTTGTAAAGGCGTCTACGCAACAACTTAAGGATGTAATCGAAAAGGTTGCTAAGATCGTTAACATGTTAATAGCGCAATCAGCATTAATACACAGGTGCTTTAAAGCGTTTTTTTGGAGGAAATTGAATAGAAATATGGAGATTTATTGTTACATTCTGAAATACGATGGTTAAGTCCAGGTAAAGTTCTTAATAGATTTGTAGAGTGTTTTGATGATATACAAATATTTCTTCACGAAATCGGTGAAAATGATCTCGAACTCAATGATAAACAATGGTTTTTAAGAGACTTTCGTTTTTTAATAGACATAATGAACCATTTATAATCAACGTACGACTCCAAGAAAATAACCAGACAATTTTGAAAATGTATGAAGAATGGAAGAGTTTTACTTCAAAATTGATATTATTTGAAACTGACATAAAAACTAAAAAATTTCATTTCTTTTCCTTGTTTAATTAAAAAGGAAACATGAAAAAAAAAAAAAGTATCGATGAAAGCAATCTAAATATGTTCGAAAGTTAGATTTTCGTCATTAAAAGTGAATATGAAAGTCGGTTTCAAAGTTTTAAGAAGTATGGAGAAATGTTTACATTTATAATAAAGCCCGAGGAAACAGAAGAAAATGTTTTAAATTTACACAGTATTTTCAATAACTAAAAATTGATTAATTTAGAAATTATTGATTTTAAGAGTTCAACGTTATGGATGGATACATTTAAGAAATTGCGGAAAAATTTGGAAAGAACAGAAGATAATCCTCGTGATATCGACATGTTGGACATTATTTCCTATGAAGTTTTCATCTTTGAAAAAAATTGGCTTTGCCATTTTGTCCACTTTCGATTCAACTTATATTAATGTTAAGGAAATATTTTCGTAAATGAAATTTATATTAAGCCAGAACAGGTACAGGTTAACTACCGAAAATTCAGGTGCGTGTATTCGTCTTAAAACGACTAACTATAAACCAGACTTGACTAAATTTACGTCACAAGTTCAACATCAAGGCAGCCACTGATATCGAAGAGAACATTTATAAATAAAGTTCATTCAACTATGTTTGTAATTATTTTCTTAATAACATTCATCTTACTATTTGTCTAAAAGAAAACTGTTTTAATACGAAAATATATCTGACCCAAACGTACTTTTAATACTCACATTTTGGTTGATTTTGACCCGTGGCCGAAAAAGGTTACCGACCCCTGCTCTACACCGTTCATTTATAGAGAGTGCATGTTCTAAATGACGACGTCCGCGAAACGGTTTAATATGCTACATACTATTATTTTAGATGGAACCGTGAAACTGAACAGCGAGTTATTGCGATGGAACAAAACAAACCGTTTTTGCTAGTTGTTCCCCCAGAAATTACGAAACCGGAAAAAGGCAGGTAACATCAGAAGAATATGCATGTCGTAATAGCGCCGTACAGGTAAGTCGTTTGAAACTCTGAAACTTCAACGGAGCAACGTTTGCCCTCTCTCTCGGCTTATTCGTTTATTTACGGTTCGAAATCCCGGTCGATTTTTTGACCGTTGTTCTTACAATATTCTTTACATTTCTCGAGCTGGCATCAAAACGAACGGCGAGTTTCCGAGAGTATCTAATATTGTGCATTTTTGAAGTGAAAACTTCCGATTTTTGGTATGGGAAAAACTTACGGATTCGTGTCACGCGCGTTACGGACCTGCTAATGTTAACAGTATGGACTAGTGCAAGAAATAAAACCGCTAAAGCCCCTCCTCCAGCCCTTACTACAATCATGAATAAACTACAAAAAGAAGAGACATCAAAATTTAATTAATTATATTAGCACTACTAGTATGGGGAATAATAAAAGTTTATGATGCCAGTAAATATTATCGTGAACATTAATCGATAATGAAGTATATTGTGAAAATTCTATAACTACCATATATTACACTAATTCTATAAAATAATAAATACGGCTGACATTGTTGTCTCTGTTTTTGTCGATACTCTCGTTTGTTATTATTAAAATGTAGTTGCGCAGCAGTGAAAGTATTCCTTATTTTAATTATTCTAATTGTTTTAATTGTTTTAATTGTTTTAATTGTTTTAATTGTTTTAATTGTTTTAATTGTTTAATTATAGGATCACAGTACAGCACAACAGTGAATACTAAATATGTTAATATTTTTCAGAGTGAGATGTGAAAACCGGACACTATGTTAATGATTTTAAATTAAACAAATTATGAAATTTTAATTTTTGATACTACAATTAATCTGGAAATTTAAAAAAAAACAAAAAAACACTGTTATTTCATAATTTTAAGTTTTCGCTTCTGTCAGCATGACTGCACTCTTTTCTTATTTTATATTACTTGCGCCTATAGAAGGTGGGAAAAGTACGTTACTATTATGAAAACTATAATTTTTTTTTTTTTTTTATTTATTATTTGTTTTGATACAATCTTAGCCAAATATTATCTATATTTACTTAATTACTGATATGGCTACTTAATAGCTAACATAACTATTAAGTTACAAACATGTGTAACAACAATAACTTCCCTCGTGTATTATTAACACGATAATAATTATTTAACAGCGATGTAAGTTAAAATTAAAATCGGAAGCGATATTTCCTTATATTATACGGTGTTGATGTTATCATAAGTGGTTGAACTGATCAGGAACATATGAAAAATATAGTTTGCATCTAACGTTATATTACAGCGCTTATCTAATGAAGGCCACAATCTATCTAACGTATAGTGGAACAGTAGAACTGGTGACGACCGAGATAAAATAGTATAACTTAACCCGATTGTTCTTTGATAATAATTTAAAATGAAATACTTGGTTATTCTGGACAGTTTACAAATGTCGTTATTAAAATAGCAAAACTGTATAGCCCGGGAAAAAATCTATCAAACATATAAATGTAATTTTTGCACGATATAAAAAAAGTTTAAACATGGAGCCAAACTCATAACAATAATATAGTCGTACGAATAATAGACGAATAGAAAAAACTATGATAATAAGGAAAATTCCTTCTCTCTTTATTCGTAGATATCCTATTTAGATAATTGCTTTTTAATTAAGTGCCTGCCTATTTATCCGCCTTCGCTTGCTTCTTCCGACTCTTCTATCCTTCATAAATGTTCCTCTAATGAAACTCCTAATGCTATCCTCCTTATATTTCTGTTCGTCTTGGTCAAGTTTCGCCTTTTATTTATGGTCACGATAAAAAACTTCCTTACTTCTCTTTCATTTTTTCTAATTATCTTCATCCTATTAAATGGCTTTTATTATTAATCGATCTGCTCTCTAAATCTTTTCTTCAACATCTATACGGACGGTTCCGAAGGACCAAGCGGAGGGTTCTGCCGTTTTTTGCCCCGCCTTGAGTTATTCTGAATCCCCTTTAAGCTTCCCACCTTTTGCTAAATTTTCTATGCGAAATTTACTGCTATTCTACGCGTTGTTCTCTCTGCTTTCCTCGTTGCTAGTTTTTATCATAAAGCACGCTCATAATCTCGGATTCCGAAAGTGCTTACAGAGGCTATCTATCTAACCTTCCTTCTACCTCTTTCGATCATGTAATACTTCTCAATGATCTCTTTTCCTCCTCCACTCGATCGAGATCCCGCTCTTCTGTGTACTCCTGGTGCCGTTTGGGATCTGCGGATAATGAATTAGTAGATAGTCCATTAGTCCGCTCTTCCACTTTCAGCGGTATATTTTTAGGAACATTTTCAGCCCAGAACATTGCTCTTCTTTCCTTAAGTAACTCATTCCAGATTACGGTTGAATCTCGTAACTTCATAACTTTCCCCGGCGGTGTTTCATTATTTTATCAGACTAGGCAATCTGTTATTAAATTTAAGGCTTGACGCTGAAATTTTACTATGTATTTTTTAAATTTAAAAATAGGCGCGACATACATCGTTCTTTTCGTATTGCTCGATGATGAGCATCGTGGCTACCTATTGCTAGTTGTATAAATGCAGTGCTCGTGGCAATTGTTATACTAAAAACGTGAATGTACACACAAGACTACATACTGATATTGTAACTGTTTTATCGATATACAAATGTGTGCTAACAAAAGTATATCTGTATGCTGACTAGCGCGCAACTCGTCCCGATAGCCGCTAGAGAGTTCGGCTTCCGATAAGGAAATGTTCAGAATTATTACAAAAATTAAATTGAAATAACCCCCTAATAATAGAATCATATAGAAAGAAAGAAAGAAAGAATATATTTATGCAAATTACGATACAACATAACGTTAGCAGTACAAGTTGAACTAGCGTATCGACGAATTGTCTTACCGCACGATGCAACATATAAAAAAAAAAGGATTATAGGTTATTACAATTAAAAATTTAGCAATAGTGTCATTGTAGGAAGAAATTAAAAAAAAAACCTACGCGCAGATATGATGAGTAGTTGGGAATAAAGTCTGCTTAAGGAATAAGGATTCAGATACAACAAGTGAGGAACAGCACTGTGAGTGAAAAAATAAGAAATGATATATAATATATACTGGTAAAAGATTATAGAAGATTATGCTTTAGACGCCTGTGCTTATATTTTGAATACATAAATTGGAGTTGCCTGAAATCGTAATTCCCCCGATGTGGTTGATAAGTGGATTACTATGGGTCGAGCAATTTTCAAAAAAATTTTTTGCCGAAGAAAGTACATAATTACGAAGATATGGTAGTTTGAGGACATTATGCATCATTCGAATTCTGGTGTAGCGGGATGCGTTTAGTACGCACCTGAGACATCTATTTTGTATGAGCTGTAATTGTTTAAAGCGGGCGTTAGAAACTGAGGACCTATGGAAAAACAACAGTGAATAATTATTTTATCCATTAACGAGCACTTTAGGGAATTTAATCTTCCACTATAAAATTTAAACAAAATTACAAGAGACGGGCAATACCCAGTTATCGACGTAGTAATAAAAACCGGGGTTATTCTATAAGAATTGTGGAAAATTGCCTCCAGCAAGGGCCGCTTTATGACAAAATCAGACGGAACGAATTGTTTCAAATTCGTCAAGGTCATATGCGGAAATGACAAACTCGGTAAAGCAAAATAGATGTAAAACAGAATGGGACAAGCGCCAAGTCACAGACTCTCTTTGATCATTTATTGACAAGAAAGGCGATGTCAGTGAGGGTGGTTATGTTTGGTGACAAACGATTAAACTCATTCACATTACATATACCGTAGCTCGCCACAGCGTGTGTATAGAACAATGAAGAAGAAAAATTAGATAGATTACATTTCGTATGCACTTAGAGAGCCCTTAGTGAGGATGTGGTCGAATTGGTTCCCGTAATAAGCTGAGGAATTACTACATTAGGTGGTCGAATTGGTTCCCCCGGGGGATTAAATCAGTTTTCAATTTAAAAAGGTCGAATTGGCTCCCATCGTTACTAGAATGATTGATGAATCAGTGGGTTTATGTACTTTATTAAAACGCGATATTTAACCAAAAAGAAATATGTTTTTGATAGTAATTTCGCATAAGAAATAACGTTAAGTTTTTTTGTTTTTTTTTTTATTAATTTTGAGCAAGTTTAATATACATCTGATTGCATTTGATTTTGTTTTTTGAACATATAGACATGAAATATAAATCGTGAATAAGTACACAGGAGTTGAGCTGTGCGAACATTCATTCATTGGTAAAGTATTATTAAAGTACATTAAGTGCTAAATGTGGTTTACAATTATTTATTTTCGATTTACAGTTCAGATTTTTTTTTAAACAGATAACAATAACACATTAATATTGAAGACAGCTTGCAACATCGACGTGCGATATATCGATTGCAAAGAAACGAGAGAAAAGTGTGTTTTAAATATATCCGCAAGACTTTTTTCATTTGCTTAATTTGGTTGACTATGTAATGAATAATAAAAGAAAACACAATAAATAATAGCAGCAACGATTACAAACTCCAGAGCTAAGAAGCCGCAAGGTACAGCGGAGTTAAAATAATAATAATAATAATAATAATAATAATAATAATAGAAATTCAACAACATAGAACGGGAACTAATTTGACTAGTTGACTCAAAAATCAAGTTTAGCTACGGGATTCGACCAGCAAAATCTTACCCGGGAACCAATTCGACCTCTCCCCTTAATTAGTATTATTTCTCTTAATACAGCAAAAATTTTATTTTTATTTTTTTTTTTGTAAGTTTTTAATGAGTTTTGATCATCGTATTAGTGTAATATTTCCGGTGATCGATTTTTTACATAACACTTTAACATTTATTAATATTTTTATTTAAAGCCTATACACTGATAATAAATGTCTCAGAGTTAATAAAATGTTATGTTAGTCGTAATAATTAAGCTTAATAAACCTTCGCAGGATTATTCAAACTGGTCAGTGAAAAAGCCGAATGGAATAATGTAAGTACGGTATTGGGTCAATGTGAGCGATTAATAGTGGACGACACGAAACGCGTGCTGTCTACGTGAATAAGTAATTCAACGCTGAACTAAAATGAATAAATTACCCGTTGTTGGAGAATAGTTAAATACACGCAAATGCTTTATTTTATTGTAAAAACTAGAACGGATTATGGTCTGATTAAAATTCTACACTTTCCTCAGAGCGATCGATGGAACTTTTCTTCTCCACATACATCAGCTTTTAGGCTGGACTTCTTTGCATCAATTTGAAATTATGCCGCTCAGCTTAGGCGAGTTTTAACCAATCGCCTATTAAAACTGAATTAAATTTGGTGCTTATTATAAAATATCGCTTAAATTTGAAATAATTTACAACAACGATGGGGGGATAAGGAACTAAAATAAATTTCAAACTTAGTGCAAATAAGGCATTCTCCCCCCCCCCCCCACAAAAAAATTACTATAACAAAAAAACTCGTGATTTTGCAATAATTTATAATATGAAGATAAAAAAAAAAGAAGAAACTGAAATAACTTTAGCGTACATAAAATATCGGGTAATTGATTTAAAAATTTTCCAATGGATCAAAAATACATTTGTTTTTTCCTCCCATCTGATGATCACCATTAACATAATCTGTAAAGATTAACAGTTATTAAAAATAAATTTAAAACGAAGGCGAGGAACCATAAGTCAAATAAAAATGTAAAATTACTTTTGAGAAGGGGATCATGTCACCGGATGTAAATTGACGCATTGGTATTGAAGTATGAAGACAAAAAAGTTGTTTGATTTTTGGTAAAGTAACATACTCTTTTAATCATCTGCAGCGGATACATACGATTTATTCGGTTTTTTTTTTCTTAAGATTTATTATAAGACCATATACTGTCTAGTTATTTTTATTCTAATTATATCTCGTGAATTTTTAATTTTATGGTTTAACTAGCTGTTCAACCGGTACTCGAAAGTTAATAAAAAAATTTCTGTTTTATCTAATTTTTTTTTTTTTTTGTTTTTTGTTTGGCCAACTAAGGACAGATACCCAGGACATTTGGACTATATTAGAGATTAAATTTTAATCCGGTCATAAATCGATGAAAGAAAAGAGGCATGAATAGGTATTATATTAATTACAACGTAATTCTTAGGCTACCCCTCATTAGAAAATATGTCCCAATTTTATGTAACGCAAAATGTCCCAATTTTATGTAACGTTTGTTATATTTTATAGGATTTCTGTGATTATGTTATTACATTCATATAGACCGATTTAGAATTACGTTGTAAATTTTGATTATTTTATACAAAGTATAGAAGAGAAAGAGATAGAAATGTAAGCAAGAGTTGTCAAGGCGCACAGCCCCTTGCAAGACCAAAATGGCCGAGTTATATATATATATATATATATATTATAGTGAACATTTTTTTAAATCTTTATTTTATCCCACTTTTTTTAATTTGTACTTCCTTAGCAAAATATTAATTTCAGTCAACTCGGTATAGCTTTCATCGCTGTAATCATCTGTTTCTTTTTTTCCCTTATTCACATTTATTTTACAAACGGGGCCCATTTACGTACAGATGTTTTCCGCAGCTTCACCAATGGATTAATATAAGTCATTAATTTCTTCCTTTTTCTTTTTTTTTATATGGTGAATTTTGTATTTTTATTAAAAAATTATTTCTTCCGTTCAGTTATTCTTTCTTTTGTGAATATTATTAATACAAAAAACAAGTCTTAAATACATTCTACAATAGCAAACCACAGTCGCAGGCAATAAAATCTGAAAGTAAATAATATTTCCGGTTTGGAAAATAGTAAAACTCCCGTTGCAAGTATTCATTTCTCTGTAATTTTAATATATTTATTTGTAGAATATTACTAATACGCTACACAGTTGTTACTAAATTGTAGTATATCGAAGTATTTGAAAAGAATTAAAATATAATATAAAAAATGATTTATAATGTAGGGCGCCATTGCGTAATTAACACTTGTAATGAGACAGTAATTCAACAATATCTCCTACGTTACAAAGTTTCTTCCGACGACTTCGTCTTCTTTGCTGAAACACCTCTTAGAGTCAATTGAGCTCCATATCCGAAATCAAATTGCTTTCATCACTAACCACTCCATTTTCCTGTTACCGTATCCACTTATTTTATAACCTGTCCATATCTATATTCCCCCTTAATCCTTGGATTTTTTTTTGTTTTTTTTTTTTTTTTTGGCCTGGCATCTAAACCATTTGGCAATTTTCGACACACGTATTCTCTAAACAGAAACCAACTTTTTTATTTCAAATATATAAATAAAATGCAAGGAAAAAATGAATAAAATAAAATAAAATAAGAATGAATAAATAGATAAAAAATAAAATGCTTTTTTACAAAAAAAATAAATACCGATACTTGAAGATTTATTATAAAAATTTAAAAATGCACTAAAAATTAAAAAATAATTACTCCCGATAAAGAATATATATCAGAGTGATATAACACTTAAGTGGTGATATCGTAATTCTTATACAACATTAATACCTTAATCAGAGTCGGTATCAAATTCATATTACAATATCTAGGAACAATTAAATGAACATTTAATGCAGTTTTTAATTATTATTTTAATATGAATTTGATGCCGACTCTAATTAAGGTATAAATGTTGTATAAGAATTACGATATCACCACTTAAGTGTTATATCACTCTGATACATATTTTTTATCGGGAGTAATTATTTTTTAATTTTTAGTGCATTTTTAAATTTTTATAATAAACCTTCAAGTAGCGGTATTTATTTTTTTTGTAAAAAAGCATTTTATATTTTTTACTTTTTAGTGCATATTTATTCAATTAAATTAAAACATTTTAATAAGAACAGATATTTCCACGGTGTGAAAACATCAAAAGCTACATTTCCGTGGTAATTTGGCAAATTTATAGTATTTTTCTAACCCGACGGTGAAAACAATCATGAATGAAAAACATCCAAAAAGCTTCAATCTCCCGCATTATTAAGGATAACTCAAAAACGACCGGTCAGATCTTGATCAAATTTAAATGGGACCACATGAGAAACACCGCCTTTCAAATAAAAGAAGAATCATCAAAATCGGTTCATCTAGAAGAAAGTTCTGAGGTAACACACATAAAAAAAAAAATAAATAAAAAATACAGTCGAATTGAATACCTCCTCTTTTTTTGAAGTCGGTTAAAAATAGTATAAAAGTGTATACATAGACGAAATAGAAAATAAATAACTCTAAACAACTGCCATCTAAACCACAATGTTACAATCGATTATGAACCAAAATAAGTCGACCAAAACCTGGTCCTCGCAACAAAGCAAATACTGCATGTTATAAGGAGGAAAAACGGTGATGGAAATTAAGTGCCTGAAAAATGTTTCTCTGCGTCTGTCAAATAATTTAAAAGAAAGTAACAGATGATTGATGCCCTCCGAGTAACTCATCATCTCGTGATCGTTGCAAATCAAATTTGACATTTGTCCTTGAAAATTCTGTGAAACTCGTGTATGTTCCATTCGAAAACAACAGATTAAAGTAAAACAGATTTTCTAATAAGCTTTTCAGGGATAGTCAGCGGCACATAATAATACCATGGCCCCGACGAGATAGTTGGTTGAACTGTATTATAGAACCTACCTAAATTTGAGTTGTTCTTTATATTTATCCAGTTCTGTCGATTGTCTCTTTTAATTTTTCGAAATAAATCAGTAGAAGGGATGACAGGACATGGAACTCCTCCAGAAGCAGCTCCTTGGCAAATTCATTTCCCTCATTACCACAATGATCTGGAACCCAACAAAATTTCAAATTTATTCCTCTATTAATTATTCTAAGGCACTTATTTCATATACCAGCAGTTGTAGTTTGTAGTTAAGTGCATCACATTTTATCGTTAATAGTGAACTTAGGCTGTCACTGATAATCAGGTGTACCTTTTGTCGACACCAAGTGTGATTGTTAAAAACTCCAAAGCCTTATCTATAGCCAATAATTCAGCAGTACAAAGCCGTTGCCTCAGGCGGCAGCTAAACTTCTATAATGTTATTCCTTTGATAAAGAAGGCTGCGCCCACTGCACTACCACGATCTTCGATTTTAGAACCGTCAGTAAAAATTATAACACAATCGTGATAACGGTTATCGATTAGATAATTAAATCGCAAATCAATGATATGGGGCGGAAGGTTTTGGTTTTTCAGATCTTTAAACAAGCTCGTAACAAAATTATAAAAAATTGATATCATAATGAAATGTAAAGTAAGGCGACGGATGTACAAGCACTGGACTGTACCTATAATATAAAGTTATTCTACTTGACAGTAAAGGCTTTTAAAATCAACAAATCTCCACTCAGTATTTACTCTAAAAATAATTGACGGTAAATAGAAAAATTGGCGATTGCATAATTTCACTAGAAACCTATCCGCTAAAACATCCCTCCTAATAAATAAAGGAGAGAGATGAGTTTCAGCATGTAGACATGGTATCGGAGCTGTTCGGACATTACCAGTTATAAGCTTGCTTCATAATCAAATTTTGAAGTTTCTCCAGTTTATTTAAATTAGTTCTAGAAGCCAACCTATAAAAAATGGATCCATAATCCAGCTTTGAGCGAATTAAAGATTTATAGAGTAAACTCAAAATTATCGGGTCACCGCCCCAAGTTGTATTACATACAGACTTAAAGAAATTTATGATCGTAGCACAATTATTATATAATGTTTGAATGTGCTTAGCCCAAGTAAGTTTTGAATCTAAGTACAATCCCAAATACTTAACATAAGGTTTTGAGCCTCGTTGTAGATTTCAATAAAATAGTTTTGAGCGTTAAACCTTCTCATGGTAAAAATGACGGATGTTGATTTGAAGTTAGATATATTTCTAGCCCAACTTTCTCAAGCAGGTCATTAAACATTTCCACTGCATGTTGATTCTGGTTTATACAATTTGTAATACTACTAGATTTGCTATAAACTACAAAGTCATCGGCATATGAAAGGATAGATGAGCTACACGGAAACTGCAGGTTAAAGAACGGAAGAATGTAAATATTGAATAGAATTGGGCTCAAGACCTACCCCTCTGCGCCAAGCCTTTACAGTTATGTCTGATATAAATATTCTGTGTCACCGGATTTAAAAAGAATACAATTCGATTAGAGAATAGTTTAGAAATATATTTGGCTAGCCGTACTGGAACTCCTATTGACATTAATTTTTCAAATTATACGGAAATCAACGCATTGTCGAAAGCCCCGTTAATGTCCAGAAATGTAGCCAGTAAATATTCCTTATTAATAAATGATAGATAGACATCATTTATCAAATGAGAAATTCAAGCTTCTGCGCCCAGGCCAGGTCTAAAACCAAAAATGCCACTGGGAAATACACCCTTGTTTTCAAGCTACCAACAGAGCCGGTTTTTAATCACCATCTCAAAGGCCTTCCTAAGACACGATGCTAAAGCAATAGGTCTAAATGGCGATGGTTCTAATTGGGCCTTATTTGATTTCGGTATGGGAATAACCAAAAACGGTAGCCAGTCCTTTGGAACTTCCCCGTCCCGAACTAGTTCATTATATATATATATATATATTGACCAATACATTTTTAGAACGATCTCCTAATTTATTTAAGACAGAGTTCGTAATTCCATCCAGCCCAGGGGAAGAATCCGTCTTATTAATTAACGGGCAAAACAATTCCGTACCAGTAATAGGGCGATTAAGAAAATGAAATGCTTCCGTAGTGTTAGAGATATTTGGGCTAATCGCTTCCTCCAGCAAGGAAACGTAATCAGACGCAATAATGTTAGTAAAACCTTCAAACCATCAGTCATCTTTCATATTCCTTGACTGGGTATGCTTATTTTTAAATCGTTTCGACAAATTCCAGATTTGTTTTAGAGGAGTATTTCTGTTAAATTTTCCACAAAAATCTTTCCACGAGGCCGTTTTTGTTTGCTTCAAAAATCGCGGGTTTCTCTGGAGATTCTTCTATATGTAATATACGATTCCATTGTTCCTGTTCTCCGGAAAGATCTTAAAGCCTCGTTTCTTTCATCAATCTTTCTTTTACAATCGCTATTCCACCAAAGGTTAGGGAACTTTTCCCCCCTATAATAAGAGGCAGGCGACATAGATTTATTTAGCGCCGAAATCATAATATTTTTAAATGCATTATATTTATCTAAGGAGGAGACCTGATTATTTACTATTTCCACCTCTTGCTCCACTAAAAATCCTTGGACTTCATATGTGGAAAACGTTTATTTTTTATTTTTCAGCTATTTATTAATATATATGTATATATATATGTATATATATATATATATATATATATATATATATGTATATATATATATATTTTTTTTTTTTAATTAATATATTTATGTAAAGATTAGAAAACGTTGTGTTTCCAACACCCCACCACAAGGGCCAGTGGACAGAACTGTCTACACTGGTTTATGTCAGGGATCAGTGTTAATCCCGCTGCTATTTAACTTGTATATCTTAAAAATCCTTAATTTAGAATTGGCGAATAACGGTTTTCTATTGTCTTAGGCAGATGGCATTGTTCTTTGCAGTCGCAGTAGAAACCTATCTGAAGCTTCCACCTTGCTTAATCGCGATATCATACGGGTTTGCAATATCCTAAATGATCTTAGTTTGTCGATTGCTCCTTCAAAGTGTTCAGCAGTAGTGTTCTCATATCGCTTAATTAACCCAACTCACAGTGTTATTTCCATTGCCGGTGCTACTGTCCCCATTTTGTCGGCACATAAGTACTTAGGTTTTATTCTCGATTCTAAATTAAACTGGAACCAACATATAGATTACATGTATAACAAACTTTTAAAACGGTTACCCCTGCTCAAGGCCCTCTGTAATGTCAATTGGGCTAGCGATCCTTGCACAATGAGTAAGTTATACAAAGCATACTATCGCAATATTTTAGACTATGGATGTTACTTCTTTCATAATTCCTCAGCAACCAATCGTAACAAATTAGGGAGGATACAGAACTCATGTTTGCGGCTTATAATTGGTGCTTGCTTGCCTACTTCTATTGCTGCTTTGGAAGCTGAATATCCCTCCTCTCTATGTTAGATCATCGTACCTAGCAGACAGGTTTCTTACGAAATACTGTCCTCCAGCCAGCTTAAATTTACTTAAATCCTATTTGGATGTTAAAGACAACTGGAGATTTAAGACCTCCAAAATGCCTCTATTATCTTTAAGTGCTGTTAGGCTTCAGCGATATTCTTTTATTACCATACCGTCGTATCCTTCATTGATCTTTAAATACCCATACTCACATAACTGCTTTAAGTTACAGGTAGATTTGGATTCTTTTCAGTTTGTTAATAGGCACAACACTAAGATAATTTCAGACCATTGGCCGAATTTCCAACAGGTTTTTACTGATGGTTCTAAATCTTCGAATTCTGCGGGTGCTGCTTTTTTTATACCATGTGTCTTAACTTAACTAAAAAATTCTCTCTTGCTCGTTTTACCTCTGTGTTTAGTGCCGAATGTGTTGCGATTTACAAGGCTTTGTCTTTTTTATTAAATTCACATATCTTCTCTGAAAATATCATTATCATGTCTGATTCTATGAGTTGTTTATCAGCTTTGAAACTCTTATCGTTTAACACAAAATCCCATCCATACCTCTATAAAATCAGAAGCCTAGTAGTGTCCCTTTCTGAATCCGGCGTAGTAGTTAACTTTTTTTGGATACCAGGACATGCGGATATCTACGGTAACTAAGTGGCACATGGATGAATAGTCGTTTGGTTCCATACTTTCCAAACAGAGACCTATTCGAGCTCATTAGATATGCTCATAAAGAATATTGGGAGGCTACATGGGCAAATCCATTTTGCGCGCAACAGTACAAAAGAATTCAACCCAATATTCCTAACGTTTCTTGGTTCAACCACGTTACGACTGTTTCAGTGAGTACCAGATCGTTCATCGTTACCTTATGTCACCTCCGGCTGGGGGTAAACCGTCTCCCTGCTTCTTTGTACAACATGGGTTTAATCTCTTTTTCCTATTGCCAACATCCACTGGACTCGGACAAAGTGGCGGACGCTGATCACCTCATTTTCGAATGCAGTTTGCACACGGCGCAAAGAATTATTTTGTATAACTCGATAATAAATTTCCAGATCCCTCTGCCATGTAGTGTCAATTCTCTCCTGGCCACCGGGAGTGCTGCAATATACAAATTATTATTTAATTATATAGTACAATGCAATATTACTGTGTAGCGTTAATTAGTTAATTAATTATATTTCATTGTTGATAAATTGTTTTGATATAACGGAACAAAGTTCGTAGTGGAATGTAATTGTGTAACACGCTCGCCCGATGAAACTTCCGAGTGAGAAACGCTGACGGTATTATTAAACAAGAGAGAATATATTTAATTTACGATCGCATCGGTGAGATTATTCCGTTTATTACTTTGGTATACGGCATTAGCCGAGCCAAATTAACAATTAGATTAAGAATATTATGTTACTAACATTTAATTGACGCGGTAATATAATTATGAAAAGTACATCAAGTGCTGCACCTGCATCTGCAGTGCAGTCACCTACAAATGTGACACAGAATGAACAATTACTCCAACAGAATAAAAAGCTTCAAAAGCAGAATGAGGAGTTACAGATACAAATTAGCAAGCTGCTGAATGAAATAGAGAAAATGCAGAAAACGATAGAATTACTGTCGGTTAGTAAAATAAATTCAGAGAAGTCTGAAGTTGACAAACAGTATTATACTGATGAAGATAAAATAGTCAAAGAGACTGAATGGTTAGTCAAAAAAAATAAAACTAATAATAAAAGGAAGGGAAGTGAAATTACACCTCCGCAGAGAAAGGATAAAAAAAGGAGGTATAAGAACACCGGAAAATATACAAACCGATGTTCCTCATTTTCGCTATCAAGGTAAACCAAAACCATTTTTTGTGGCTAATGTTTCGGATTTTAAAAAACTAGCAAATGTAATCACGCAAGTTGTAGGTGATGACTTTGTGTGTAAACAACTGCCGGCAAATCAAGTTAGAGTAAACGTTGAAACGGTAGAAAATTATAAAAAATTAGAAAAACATTTATCTGAAAATAACTTTGAATACCATACTTACTTATTAGATAGTGTGAAACCAATCAAAGTGGTAATTAAAGGATTGCCATCAAATATGGAAGAAAACACTATAAGAGAAGACTTATTAAATCAAGGATTTAAATGTATTAAAAATCAGCAATATATGGAAAACAGTAAATGATGCTGAAACAAGGATAAAAACTAGAGTACCAACACCGATGTTTGTGATTGATTTTGATGCCAAGTGTGACGTTGAAAAAATTAAAAATATTAAAAATATATGTCATATGCTTGTTCAAAACGAACCATGGAGAAATCCCAAAGGCATGCCACAATGTAAGAGATGCCAAGCCTATGGCCATGTAAAAAATAGATGTTGTCGTAAACCTAGATGCGTCAAATGTGCAGGCTCCCATTTAACAGGAGAATGTACAAAAAAGCCAGGTGAGGAGTGCAGATGTGCATTGTGTGGGAAACAACATCCTGCTAGTTATAGAGGATGCGAAGTAGCAGTTGCTCTCCAAAAGAGAAATAAACTGCCCATTGGTAATAAAGAGCAAAATACCTTACCACAAAGAAATAAGGAAAATGATCAAAAAAATAGTGATGTGATTAGAGATCGTTCTAATAAAGACAATCAAAAAGAGCACATGAATCATCAGATAATTAACGCTGATGATAATGATGAAAAAGAAAAATCGTCAGAAAACCTTATTAAAAAATTAGAAATGTTTTCAGAAAAACAGGAAAAGAGAATAAATAGAATTTTTGATAGATTAAATTCAATAGAAAGGAAGTTGAATAAATCTAACAATAAATGAACTTGATAAAGATAGCAACATTTAATGTAAATGGGCTCAAACATAGACGCCACGATGTTAAAATATTCTTAGTAAAAGAAAAAATCGATGTATTATTAATATCTGAACCGAATATTGCGCAAAATACTTTTATCAAATTTAATGGTTATTGTTTGTACAATACTATGCATCCTGATGGAGGTGGGCGCAGAGGTGCAGCAATACTAATTAAGAATAGCATAAAGCACCATGTACTAGGAGAAATTAGTACAAATCAAATTCAAGCTAAAAATGTTAAAATAGATACTAAGAATGGAGGTTTAGTAGTATCAGCGGTTTACTGTCCTCCTGGTAACCAGATAAAATTTGACGTATGGGCTGATTATTTTAACATGCTTGGCCCTCGATTTATCATAGGAGGTGATTTTAATTCAAAGCACACATATTGGGGTTCAAGAGTTACCACAGGAAGAGGAAAACAGTTGTTACAGGCAATAAAAAAGTTGGGATGCAAATGTTATTCAACAGGGAAACCAACTTATTCAGAAAAAGTTACCTGATTTGATAGACTTCTTTATTGTTAAGGGAATTACTGAAGGAAACATAGATATTGACGACAATGATGATTTTGCGTCTGATCATTCTCCAGTGATCATGACCGTAAGTAAATCGATAATCCTAAAGCAACCATATGCTACACTTACCAATAAAAAAACCGATTGGGATCTGTTCAGGAAGCTGTTGAACGAAAACATTGATTTAAAATTATCGCTGAAATCTAAGGACGAGATTGATATAGCTGTCATGCAGCTTAATGATGCAATACAGCAGGCTGCATGGAATTCTACACCCGTAAAAAATTGTAGTAGTAAAAAACAAAATTTACCGTTTTATATTTTAGAAAAAATCAAGGAAAGGAGAAAGTTTAGAAAAATTTTTCATAGAACACAGGAAAAAACAGATAAAGCCAAGCTGAACAAACTAAGTCAGGAAATTAAATTAAATTCAAACAAAACACGTTTAAAACCTATATTATAGAGGAATCTCTCCCCTACACAAGAGACGAACTATTCTTTATGGAAAGCTACAAAATGCATTAATAGACCACAACAGCAAAATTTCCCCATTTAAAAGAGGCAATAACGAATGGATAAGAAGTGACAGAGACAAAGCTAATGAATTTGCGAATTATTTAAAACAAGTATTTACACTTGATACGACAGATGATGATAAAAACATTGTGTATCAGCAAGGGAAAGATGGATCTCTGAGACATTTTAGACCTAGAGAGATATATAATGAAATAAAAATAAATATGAATGTAAAGAAATCTCCCGGTTTTGATTTAATTTCGGTACAAATACTAAAGGAATTTTCAAAAAGAGGCATAATGGCACTAACTCAAATATTTAATGCTATAATAAGAATTGGATATTTTCCCCAACTATGGAAAGTAGCTCAAATAATTATGCTACCTAAACCCGGGAAAGTACAGACAAATATTAAATCATATAGACCAATTAGCTTGCTACCCGTTATTTCTAAGTTGTTTGAAAAATTATTATTGAAACGATTGAATCCAATAATAGAGAATTATATACCCAATCACCAGTTCGGATTTCGAAAAGCACACTCTACAATAGATCAGATCCATAGAATAACAAAAATAATTGAAAAAAGTCTAGAAGAAAAGAAGATCTGTACAGTGGTGTTCCTTGACGTGGAGCGAGCGTTTGATAAGGTATAGCACAAGGGATCGGTAATTAAACTTAAGAAGATATTACCAATTAAAGTTTGCAGAATTATTGAATCGTACCTAACTGACAGATATTTTAGAATAAAGCATAATGATGAATACTCGGAATTGCAAGACATACAAGCAGGAGTACCGCAAGGAAGTGTCCTCGGACCAATTTTATATTTATTATATACCGCTGATATTCCTGTTAACGAGCATGTCACAACGGCCATGTTTGCAGACGACACAGCTGTGATGGCTATGGACAAATAATATAGAAGAATCAACTATGAACGTGCAGTCCCACATCAAAAACATTTGGAAGTGGACAAGAAAATGGAAAATAAACCTTAATGAAGAAAAATCAGTACATATTAACTTTACAAATCGAAGAATCCAGTACTGTCCGATTGAAATTAACTCAAAAATTGTACCCAATATAAAATGCGTGAAATATCTAGGTATGCATTTGGATTCGGGATTGAACTGGTTTATGCATATTAATAAAAAAGTAGAACAACTAAAGTTGAAAATGTTGCAGATGAAATGGCTTATTGGAAGACAGAGTATTCTGTCGCTGAGCAATAAAAATTGTTGGTTTATAATCAAATACTAAAACCAGCGTGGAGTTATGGTTGTCAGCTTTGGGGTTGTGCTAAAGTAGCCAACGTAAAAAAAAATCCAGATGTTCCAGAATAAAGTGCTTAGGACTATCACTAATGCCAGGCAATATGAAAGAAACGATGATATTCATCGGGATCTTCATGTGCCAGAAGTTTCACAGGTGATAAAGGAACTGGCAAGAACGCACTGTTTAAGGCTGCAAAAGCATGTAAACACAGAGGCGAGGCAGCTTCTGTCTGATCAGGATGAAGTCAGGCGGTTGAAAAGAACTAAACCTCATGAATTAACCGAAGAAAAAATATAATACAAGAAAATGCAGGATCGTCCACTGGGAATCCTAGTGCATATATAATAATACAATTAATTTAGAGTATTACTGAATGTTCGTGAACCGAACAGATTGTAATAAAAACCACTTAAGTGGGGGGGTTTTTAATAAAAAAAAAAAAAAAAAAAATCATTGTTGATGGGTTGAATTTTCGACGCCCAAAAAAAAAAAAAAATGTTCATCAACCGAAAGTGATCGCTCTTTCTATAACCTGTCTGTCATGATCGAACAAAAAGTTCCGCTCAAATAAACAGCACACGTAGCCGTCATTTTGAAGGGATCCAAGTTATTCCCATAATTACACATTTAAGAGAACATCTTTTTCACTCATATCTTTCGACCTCTCCGTCTCGAGCATTTTATTAAAATTAATTTATTACCACGACGGCAAACTACATTAGCTGAGTGTAGGAATTTCAAGTTTTAGTAAAAATATTTTCGGTAGTGGCAAATATTATAGAATTCCGTTGCAAGATTTTTTATTCCTCTGTGAAAACGAATAGAAAACACAATCGATGTTTTTAACTCTCCGCAATGAGTACAGTAATTAGACTAGGAGCGCCGCGACTTATATGTTTAAATCATGCCATGGAGGTTTAATGATTTCAGTAGCGCAAAAACAGTGAACTAACAGAACGCGGTGTATTTACTTTTGCCAAAAATTAATAAAATTTCACCTTGAATGTCTATTATTTACCGTAGGAATCATTTTATTTAAATGTTTACGTTTAATTTGTGTTCACTATAGTAATTATTTCACTTAAAATGTTATAAAATGTTTTTTATTCGTCCCATTTGCGTTTCCTGCACCCCTGATCGCATCTAAACTATTTAAAACTTCATATTTCGTGAAAGAAAGGGTGTAGAAAACCCAGTCATACTTTAAAACCTTCGTTGAGACAACACATATATATTCTGAAAATTTTAGCATGATCCGTCCAGCGGCACACAGGTAAGCATACGAAACGAAGAAACATTCAATTTTATATATATAGGTATATATAGAGAAAAGATATAGATATTTACAGGAATATCCATCCATCCATTACATTCCTGTTAATTTCAATCATCTACCGCTAAAAGTGCCGCGGTAAATTTAATATTGTTAATTGTTCAGTATCTTCTGTTTCTTCTCAACTTTTTTTTTTTTTTTGACCAACCGGATTAAGCGCTTTTAATGATTTTTTAAAAAGCGGATTCAATTATAAAATACTAGGTTTCAAGTCGACCACGATCAATAAATAAAAGACGAAAGAGATAAAATTGTCGGCATATCTATTTCTCACTCACTACGTAACTTTTAGCTTTACAAATATTACGATTACTATTATTTACGATAATGATATTAAGACCATAACGAAAATAGTACACGGTTGCGATAGGGAATTTCCGCGATCATTCGAAAATAACATAATGTCGCTATGCTGTACAGAAGATTCGTATAGTTTTAGTCAAAGTGGTTCGTCGATCGTTCGTCTATTTTCGTTTTCTGAGTTTTCAAATAAATGTTTTGCTTTTAATGTTGTTTCTTTTTTTCTTCTTTTCCTCCATAGATATGAAAAGGAGACAACTCCATAAACTCCTCCATAAAACTGGATTCATGTTGTAAAGCACATTTTTAGTCAAAACGCGGTTCTGGTTTTGTTGACGGAATAAACATTGTTTCTGATCGAGAAAATATCAACTTATTGCACTACTGGGCATTGTTCTCGAACACCGGAACAGACAACACGCACGGTTCGTATTACGATACTTTAAATTTCCTGACAATCCTACAAACATGACAATATGATCGTCAGCCTCCACCGCTATATATATATACATACATACATACATTGGACAAATTTGTCGAATGCTGATTACTGTGAATATCTCTGACTCCCGCCACTATTAAACTCGCCGATTTCTTCGGAACGTAATATTTCTGTGTCCTAGAAGCAGCTTTCAAACTGATTAATCGTAAACTTTTCCGCTCTTCATTTATCGTTCAAAAGATCATTTTCGAACCGCATTGAACTCGAAATTTTGTAAATTATAAAAAGGTCTAAGAGTACCTTTTATACGAAAAAAACATGCAGTTCCGGTATCGTCAATTTCGACGATGTACGAATTTATTGGCGTTAAATCGTACATCAAATTGCAATATTAGGGTATTAACAGCAACCTTGTGCTGGGGGTAGAGTTGTATAACAGCGTTATGAAAAACCATTATGAAATAATAACTGAAGTTGCGTGTAATTTAATTAAAAAATTACACCATCACTGCCTTTTATTGTACCGGAATAACTAAGTTTTATACTGACGCTATATTTAGGCGCCCTCAATTAGCTTTGCGTACATTTCAACGATAGGTAACCGCCTACGAAGTGCGGTAATTAATTAAGATTAATATTAACTTATTTAACCACCGAAGAGCAGCGCTAATGGATTTTTTTTTTTTGTTTTTTTTCGGTTTCAATTAAGCCAGACATGAAGGTATATTAATTCTCATAATTGAAAATGGAAGCACACAATGATTAAAAAAGAAAAAAAAAAACATCAAAATATTCCCGCGACGGGAAAAACATTGCATTGCGTATCTAGTTGACTAATTATATTCAGTACAAGTCTCTCTAATTTTGGAAACGATTTATTGTACATTAAAGTTATCTTCATCTATTTTTGTGTTTTGATTACTCTAATAAATCACTGTATTAATAAATTGAAAATTACACTTTTAAACACAAAATATATTCACAATTAAAATTATAATAAAATTATGAAAATTATAAAAATAGTCGACTAGTTTCGGATATCGCAGATCCATTGCTTTATTAACATAAGTCATAATTATGGAGATCTGCGATATCCGAAACTAGTCGACTATTTTTATAATTTTCATAATTTTATTATAATTTTAATTGTGAATATATTTTGTGTTTAAAAGTGTAATTTTCAATTTATTAATACAGTGATTTATTAGAGTAATCAAAACACAAAAATAGATGAAGATAACTTTAATGTACAATAAATCGTTTCCAAAATTAGAGAGACTTGTACTGAATATAATTAGTCAACTAGATACGCAAGCGGCGGTACGATAGAAGTATATCGATGAACACACCGATTATTGGTACCCATCAAAATGAAAAAGGGCAGTCTCTTTAGAGAAATTTTTATTAATATAAATATAACAAACTGACTTAAAATATGATCGGTGTTAATTGCTGCGAATAAATGTGAATAATCAAAACGAATTTGTAGCGAGCTCATCACTCAGGGGAACTAATATACGTATGTCTCTTTACATTAATTGTATTAAGAAGTTATGTGTATTTGTGCTTTTTGCGTTTATTGTGTTAATTAATTCTTAGGTAATGTTGTAAGTTTACATATTAATAAACGATGATAAGAGTGTCGGGAACCCTCAGACAGACAGTGCTTTGTTCGACCCACAACTTATTTTAAAATTTAAAAATAAAAAAAAAACTCGAAGAAGATGATATTGTGATTATTTTAAAACAACACAAATATTTATTACGGTTTTGGTGAACCAAATTCAAATATCAAGATTAGTTAAAAACTGCATTAAACATTTTGGCTTATAGAAAACAACTGATTGCGCTGTTACAGTCGTATAATATGCTTCTTTTCTTTTTTTTTCTAATTGGTGCAATTTGAATTTGGTGTACTGAGACGCCCTAATTAGTATTAATGTTATTTAAAAGTAATCATGACATCATTATCCCCTTTAAGTATTATCGGTATTGATAAATTTTAATGGTCTAGACCGCACGGGGTAATTTTTTGACTCGGTTTGCTGCTTCTGTTTTTAAAAAATCTCTAAAAGTTTCCATTTCAGATTTTGTTCAGATTCCCCTCCTTTCCCGGTAACTGTTTATTTTTTCTCCGCGTTCAACCGGATCTTCGTTTTGATTTATGTTACTTTTAATTTCATCGTTTTCTCACCATCTCCATTATACGTTTTAACCAGCGGCTACTTATTTTCTCGCTTTTCCTTAGTTTCTATTTTCCTCCGTGTAACTCTTTCCTCAAAATTATACAGTTGTTCACGATGCTGAGACCACCGGCTGTTTTTTGAGTGTCCATTTCTTTTTGCGGAACGTTTCGTCCTGTATTCCCGTTTGCTAAGACTTGGGCTTGCTGATGATCATGTCTATCCCGATTTTTCCTCTACCGTGCATTATTACTGCTGTTTGTTCCTTTTCATTAAGATTATCCGATCGGATTACTGACTAAAATGTCCTAATTAATAAACCCATAAGCAATCTATCGTGGGTTCTTTAATTCCTTTTTCCCTTCTGTTCTTTTATTTTTTCACCGCGCTGATGCATGTGCAACTAACTTGGAATAAGTAGTCAAAACGGTCTGTGTACACCGAACAATGTTTTTTTTGTAATAACTAAAAACAGGGAAAGAAGTTAAAAAAGTGGGAAATGCTGGTACGGTAAAAGATTTTCAAAAATCAAAAGGAGAATGGCGGATTTTTATTGTTATCGCCAAAAACGGTGTGCTTGATCAGAAAATATGTAATGAAGCTTATGCGCCTTAATTACCTTTCTAACGTTTTTTCACTTTCATTTAACTCTCCCTCCTAGATGTCATCTTCTTCCGAATCATGAAGCTAAGCGCTATTCTTTATTCCAATTCGTTATCCGAACCTGTTTTTTCCCTCCCGGTCCATTATACTAATGCTTAATTCCTTCATTCCGTGCTATTTCTGACCGAACCAGGACCTCGCCGTGTGACTCTCCGCTACATATGTACGTATATTATTTATGTGTAACGTGTAAAAGAAGGTCTGAATAAAAGCTCTTTGCTCGGCATTGATTGATCGAAACATTCAAAGATACTCTCTGTGTTACGGTAAGGCGAAAGGGTCAGCACGCGAAATAACAGTAGTGTTGAAATTTATACCCGTTTGATAGAATAATTAATAATTAAAAATAAATAAATTAACTAATAGGAAACTATATAAATATGATGTACTTTTTTGGGTTTTTTTTTGTTTTTTTAGGGGAGGGGGGAGGTTGCCAGTCGAGGGCATTACCCAGCATTAGGTTGTATTAGCGAGAAAGAGGGAGAAACTAATTAGAATTGAATATTACTGGAGATAGAAGCAATGAAGGACGCTATAATAGGAACGATTTTCAGGGATAGAAGTGAAAAAATAAACGAAGCACTGTATGGAGTAGGCAAACCGAGTTTCAAGAGTTGACTATAGAAGTGAGAGCGTTCTATAGATACAAACGCGCATTCAAAGAAGATGTGATTTGTGTCGCAGAGTAGATCAGAATCATTCGGATGTAAGGAACAAAAAGGAGAAGAGGACATAGAGAAGCGAAAAGAGGGTGCCGAAAGTCGACTATTAGGCGAAGCCTGCAAATGGAAGAGATAAGAAAGCGCGAGAAATGGGGGACGTCATAGTACCAAGGGTACAGAGGAGAATGGGTTTGGATACTAAGATAGAAGGATTCAGGATTCGAGAATAAGAGAGGATAATTATTGTGCCATTGTCTTACCATCGCCTACGATGGCAATTCCTGGAAAGAACGTTAAGATTGTAAGAAGAAAATTTGGATAGAAATTGACCAGTCTGAACGGCAGATCGAGCTAATGAATCAACCAATTCATTGCCCTCAATGCCAACATGATTGGGGGACTATAAAAAATCGATTTGAATGAAACGAGCGCTATAAAATCTAGTGACAAGAGAATATCGAAATACTGTTGAACTACCCGGTAGTCGAATATCATCAGGATACGCTTCTTTTTTTAATAAATCTAACGTCACTTTAGCCGTTTTTTGCAACCGATAATAATAACAAATCACATACCGCTGTTCTTGCTCGATGTCTTTCTTATCCATCTGGACAACACAAAACTGCACGTGGTCTTCACAATTTGCGTCTCACTCTTTCGACTATAAAACACGTAATAATGCTCGTAGAAACGTTCGGTTTGTTGTACTCGGCAGCTGGTGGAATTACCTTTAAGGTCATCTGATTGCGAGACCCGTTACGATCGCCCCGTTTGAAAAAAATGGTAGGAATTAATGAAACACTTTTTTTTCAAACCGATGCGGCGGTGAAGGGGGAAGGTATGAACTTCCGGTTTGTTGCATTCGACAGATAATTAAATGGGCTTTAAATGTGCCCAGCGCGAACGCGCTGTGAGTGGTTGCCTACTTACGCCAAAAAGTTACTCTCACTTCCCAAGGGACAGCCATTGTAAATTATTCATTTCGAATGATCGAGTGTTTGTGTCTATTATTGTTTCTTTTAAATGTATATTATTTTTTCGTAACGTATTATATCATCTATAAAACTGCAAATATATTCCAAAACGCGTTTAGAGCGACTAACATATTGTATCGCATTGATATTTACAACGAAAATATGATGGTCCTCTTTCAAAATCTACTGTAACGATATAATTTAAGAATCTTTTGCTCTATATTTAATTTTATCTTCACGACTTCCATCAGATTGTAACTTTAATAAAGAACATTTAAATTTTTAATACGACTAAAAACACCCAACCTAATCTTTCTACCCAGCCTTAATTTTACAATTTTCCTTTGTTTCGCCGCTCCATTGTTGCCTCTGTTATCCGTTTACATCTCAATCATACTCTTCTTCTGTCCTTTTTATTTTCGCTCTCTTCCTTAATTATCCTCTTTATTCTGACGACAAAACCGTCTGTGATCCTGACCATATCTTCTTTAAATTTCCATCCCTCTTGAATGAACGTAATTCTTTGTACTCCGATCTGTTATTACTCAAACTCCCTATAATCCTTACTGCGCATCATATATCGTATCGTTTCCGTCGATCTCCACATTGTTCCTATCCTCAGTTCTTTTATCTTATCAATATTTGACACCGACTCTACATCTTTTCTGGGCGAAGATCCGTTGCTGACATGCCCGTATATTTATTTTACCATGCTTATTTAAATAAAAGAAAACTGTTGAAAAAATAACGAGCACTTTAGAAAAAAACATTGTACACAATGCGAATCACAATTTCAAAACCATGATGCGGTTCAACTTTCCCCGGCACTCTACCCTTCAAAATTACGAACAGTGTCGTAAAAAACATTTTTTTTTTTTCTTTCTAATATCATCATCAATCTGTTGGCTTACTGAATGATGACGATCGCTTCCTTGCAACGAACCTGTTGCAGCGCAGCCTTTCTCTCACCCATATATATTCTTCCCCACTCATCTCATCCCTGATCGGAGACTGTTGCCGCGTATTTGTATTTACACGCACAGTTATGCAATTATATACATCCTCCCGCATATACAGTCACGACACATATTTTTCTGCAATTCCTCTCTATAATGCCGAAAGCAAATCATAGATCGCGCCACTTAAACTATTTTTTGAAGCACTTAGAATTTCCCCCTCCCGTGAGAATTTAGGGATAACAAGTATATACAAACATTCTTATATAGAAATGCAACGTTGCATAAAAATTTCTAGTCAATCCATCCACTACTTTTCAAGTTTTGCGGTCACAAACATATATACATATACATATATATATACAGTCGCTCTTCATTTTTATTGTATATACGATTGATAAAATAATTTGTTTTTCGATTTAATTCCTTGAAAGTATTTTGAGCCCAAAAATATAATTCCTCGCCCATGAAAATAATAAAAAATTTGAGTGAAATTTGATAAAATTTCTTTGCGTATGCTGTAGTCAAATTGCGTTCGATTACTAATCTCGTAAACTTACACTAAAAATCGGGCTACATTTAGTTGTTGTTTGATGTTCAAAATATCATTAAGTTCGTGGGGTATTCATTAGATGCGATCAGGCAGCAGCGCATTCTGTTCGTAATATTAACAGAACAAAGTGATTATTTTCAGTTATGCCCCATAATAAATTTTCCTGCTTAGAATAAAACTATAATATTATTTATTATTTTTTAAATTGTAATATTTTTTCTTAAACTTTCGGATTATTTAATCAAAATTTACAAAAAGTTAAAACCGGCTTTTATTCATAAAGATTTTTTTCTTCACTACACACTTTTTTCGATACATTCGCGGATTTTTTTGACTTTTCATTACGTCTTTGACATTTCAGAATAAGACATCGTTATCAGTTTTGTTAAATAAGGGTGGTAATAAGCCGGTAAATTTAATTTTGCATCAATTTTCTATGCGAAATCTACTGCTATTCTACGTGTTGTTTTCTCTGTTCCTTCATCACTAGTTTTTATCATAAAGTACTGATAATCTTTAATTTTAAAAGTGCTTTTACAAGCTATCATATATCTAACCTTCCTTCTCCCTCTTCCGATTATGTAATACTTCTCTTACGCTTTCATGATCTTTTCCTCCTCCACTCGATCGCGATCGATCTTCTGTGGATTCTTGGTATTATTTGGGAACTGAGGGTAATGACACGGTGGATATTCATTAACCCGTTCTTCCATTTTCAGTGGCAGATTTTTAGACACCTTTTCCACTCATAATATTGTTCTTCTTTCCTTAAGTAACTCATTCCAGATTATGGCTCAATTCCTATTCTTCATTTTCTAATCCTGCCTCTTTTTATCTCTCTACTCAGCTATCTCTTCAACTTCATCAGTGGTTTTCTTGATACTTGACTTCTCTTAAACGCTCTACAATCTCTGCTATCTATCTTCGCTTTAAGTTTCCTGCATTATTGTCACGTTTTTCATCCACTTCTACTCCATGTTGTCCTTTTCATCCCCCTCCTAATTACTTTCCTTGTGATCCTGATATCATGTTTTATTTGAATGTCCGGCCTTTCCTAAAGGAGAATCGTCCTTCTACTCTTTTCTATTAAAACTCGTTCCTACTCCTCCTTATCCGTGCTTCTTACATTCTCCATCATTTTCTTCTGCTTCTGTTATTTCTGCCCTTGAATTATTTTTATTTCCCATATCTTTACATGTTTAAAAATAAGAACTTTATTTTTTCCTCTTTCCATTTCTTGAACTAATGTCCTGATTGACAAACCTATTTAAAAAAAAGAAACTAAGAGCGTCAATGAGAAGCAAACGCGCTAGCAATGGCGGGCAGGATGACATCACTTTCAACCTTTTCTCTCCATTTTTTCTTTGACACGCGGCTATGGGTTGCGCGCTCGTCCATAGACACAGTTAAACAAGGAACAATGGATCGAAATGAATCGCGAAAAAACTACTTACAGCTGATACATTCTGCTTGCATCACAGTAAGTTTCAATAACAATAAGTTTTATTGTAAAAAAAAATTTAAAAATTGCCTATCTCGGCTCCAGTTGGAGCTGGAATAATTTTTTTTTGTCCCTAATAATAGCAGTTTTTTTGTTTTTTCCAAATAAAATGTTTATTTGTCAATAAAAAAATATAAATTTTTGTAGACCGTTTTCCAGTTGGTTCCATGCCGTTTCATTACGTTTCGTAAAAACGCCCCTACATGCAATTTTCAACTTTGGAATTTGACAATATCGGATTTGAGAAACGGAGTTTAAACACCCCAAGGACTATTCTTTCAGAAAGTTCCGCGAATATTCAATAAAAATTATTTATGCTATTGCAAAATTAAAGCTTTTCCTCTGTTTAACTTCTGGGCAAATTTTGCAATAGTTAAATAACTTTTTTTTGAAATTTCTTACAAGGTAACTCTTAGAGTAAATTTAATAACGAACAAATTCGGTAAGTATACCTTAAATCGATTAGAGAATTATTTTTCGAGATAATCGAAAAAATTCAAAAAAAAACGCTGTTTCAGTTCCTATTTTACAATAAGAAACCATATTCCGGAGATTGAAATTTATAGAAACTCCGGTGTTGTCATTTCGGTATTTATTACCTAATTTTAAGCCGGAAATTAACTCGTTCAAAAGTTTTTTATATTCGGGCATATTTTAGATCTCTTAACTCGCACCGACTACTATTAGATAAACGCAGAAACAGACAACGTAGGCTGGGAAGAGTTATGTAGACCATTTCGTTTAAACCGTAGTAAACGATCTCGAGCCGTCATTACCTTTTTACAGAATTCAAAATCGACTCGTTTGTATTTAACCGATTCGATTTTTTACCGTTTGTCCGACTCTACACGTTGACGTTGGACTTTTTTTTACCGATACATCCGGGGAGTCGATTCAAAGCGTCAACTCACTCCCGTGAAAGGGCCTACACTCTGAGTCGTCCACCGCTGGTTTTGCCACCAGGAGTATGGTTACAAAATAATGGTGTGATTTTGTTATACAATTTTACTTCGCAATTTCTGTGTTCTATGTAATTTTTAGTTTTCAACTTTTTTTTCCCATTTTAAACAAAACAGCGAAGGATTTAACAATAAAAAAGAAAAAAAAACGAATACTATTGGGAGTATATCGATAGTATTACATTAACCGTTCTAAATAGATTAAATTACGTTTATTCTATATCTGAAATAAATTTCGAAACAGCAGCTATGGGTAAACCAAAAAAGCAACACTCTATTCTTCAGCTAAACGACGATGTGAAAGCGCCTAATTTGTTCGAAATCCTCGATCATTCGCAACCTTAATTTTAATCTCATCATTTTTTTATAAAATTTATTATGAAAACGATAAGCACTGACATTAATTCAAAATATACGGCAGATAGAAAATAATTCTTACACGCGAAAGAACTTTAATTACCTAGACCGAATTTTATGAGATGAACAAACCATTTTGAAATGTAAACAAATTCGTTATTAAATTTATTATATGCACGGATTACATCTGCCGGGATACATTGTTAAGAAATAAAATCGGCAGATCATTAAAATATTCCCAAGCATTAGAAAAATATACGTGGTATATTATATAGTTATGGATTCTAATTAGCGTTTCTTTTTCTTTTTTTTATGATCATTGACCTAATTAACATGGGCATGTCTAATTGCTGGAGGTCGTTTCGCAAAATGCATACGTCAGGCCGAAGGGTTACCCTCATTTAAATTTATACTATGGTAAACGTTCTTTTCCGTTTATAATTAACAGTTTCAGTTTTATGTGCCAACCGAAAGACACGTAGGTACCGATTTAGGTGTTTATTCGCAAGCGAGTAAAGTCAAACTGAGAGCCATAATTTGGGGACTTTTGGCTTACGATACAAATAACAGAAGACAATAAAGCCGGATAAGTATACAGAATCGGCAATGTGGCTGAAATTTGGCTAATATGTTCTTCTTGACCAAAAAAGTACGATCTTAAAAGTTTTTTAACTTCAAAAAAGTGTGCTTTTCAGTATTTCAACCACAGCTTTGCGAATTATGAACTGATTTTGAAAAACCCAAACCGAGATTGAAGAGAGAACTACGAAGCGCACATAACTTAGTCATCTATTATAGAGCCTCTCTTGAGGTCAAAAAACGTAAAAAAAATTAATTGAAAATTTCAAACTTGTCGAAAAAAGTTGACACGATATTGAAGCTTATAAAAACATTTTATAGGATGAAAATTAATACTCTGAATATTTTCAGATATTTTGGAAGGAGTGGGAAATGGCGGAAATTTTCAGCGATTTTCGATGATTTAAGGACTTTTTCAAATATACCAAACGCAAGTTTAGTCTCACTAAATGAGTTTGGTGACCCAAAAACCGCTCTAGTATACATACTTGGTTCAGTTTATCGCGGTATGTGGTGCAAAAGCACCTAATTAACTTCAACAATTTTTTTGTTGACAGGTCGTCCGCGAAATAAATTTTTTACGAAAAGCCGTCATCTGTCTTAGTTTGTACGACATACATATAGGTGTAGAGTTGAAAGTAAAAATCCCCATATTTAACGATAAAATTAACTTCCAGATACTACGATGTTGTCGGTTTACAATACCTTAACAATTCAGAGATTTATATGAAATAAACTTATCTAAACATTTTATAAAACAATAGACTGTGTGTGTGTGTTGAAAAATTATATTATTATAAGGTTAAACAATATTTTTAAATTACACAAAGTTTTATAATTCAAAATATCTATTTGAAATTTATTAGTACAGAAATTTACAAAGCGTCGAATCATATTGAAGTGCATGTTAAAAATAGAATTTATTTTTACAGACTATAGAAGAATACCGGTCACTCATTCGGTTCAGGAGCTCAGTCCCACAATTAGGTTGACAAAATTTTTCACATTTAGAATACACTGATTAAATTTTGTCAAATTCAGAAATCGAAATGTCTTGTTTTCGCAAATCGCAGAATAACTCTCCAGATACTAGTTTGGCCGTTTAGTCACAATTTTTTACGACAACTCCCAGAATCGCGTTTAGTGGTCCAAAATATCCTAATTCTCAAATACACGTTCTGCACCTTATCTGGAACGACTTATTATATTGTTCGGAACATGGGCGTCGCCAGCAGGGGCAGCTATCCCCCTCCCGGATCCTTGAAACTTTTTAATCAACTGACCATAATGAGTATTCATAGGCGCCTAATCATGAACAATTTGCCAGAAACCCACGAAAATTATGTTTTAATTAAGATTTTATTCTTGTTTAAACTTATAAATTTTATTTTTCCTATAACTCATATCCTTTTTCTATCATCTCCCCCCCGGCCCATCGGCTGGCGACGCCCTTGGTTCGGAAACATATGTTTCATTATAATCCTGAGCTGTCATTAGAGATTTTTTTATTTATATTTCTTTATTTTTCGATATTGAAAAAATAAAGAAAATTGATTTATATTTAACATTTAAAGCGCAATCGATTGATTTCCGTGAATTAATTTGTAGATATGTAAGATTTCAAAAATAATTATGACTCTATGAATCAGATGAATTTTTTATCTATGTGTTATGATCTGGGTTGTTTTGCAATATGGTTGTGGCCCGTTGATCACTTTAAATACTGAAATATAGACAAACTTGATATAGGAATGTTAAATAAATAAACAAAATGTTATAGGCAAGTAGAGGTTAATGTCGACTATACTTTATTTGCTTAAAATCAGAAATACAAGTTGAGAGTGTGTGACTTTCAAGACTGAGCTCCTGAACCGAATGAGTGACCGGTATTCTTCTATAGTCTGTAAAAATAAATTCTATTTTTAACATGCACTTCAATATGATTCGACGCTTTGTAAATTTCTGTACTAATAAATTTCAAATAGATATTTTGAATTATAAAACTTTGTGTAATTTAAAAATATTGTTTAACCTTATAATAATATAATTTTTCAACACACACACACAGTCTATTGTTTTATAAAATGTTTAGATAAGTTTATTTCATATAAATCTCTGAATTGTTAAGGTATTGTAAACCGACAACATCGTAGTATCTGGAAGTTAATTTTATCGTTAAATATGGGGATTTTTACTTTCAACTCTACACCTATATGTATGTCGTACAAACTAAGACAGATGACGGCTTTTCGTAAAAAATTTATTTCGCGGACGACCTGTCAACAAAAAAATTGTTGAAGTTAATTAGGTGCTTTTGCACCACATACCGCGATAAACTGAACCAAGTATGTATACTAGAGCGGTTTTTGGGTCACCAAACTCATTTAGTGAGACTAAACTTGCGTTTGGTATATTTGAAAAAGTCCTTAAATCATCGAAAATCGCTGAAAATTTCCGCCATTTCCCACTCCTTCCAAAATATCTGAAAATATTCAGAGTATTAATTTTCATCCTATAAAATGTTTTTATAAGCTTCAATATCGTGTCAACTTTTTTCGACAAGTTTGAAATTTTCAATTAATTTTTTTTACGTTTTTTGACCTCAAGAGAGGCTCTATAATAGATGACTAAGTTATGTGCGCTTCGTAGTTCTCTCTTCAATCTCGGTTTGGGTTTTTCAAAATCAGTTCATAATTCGCAAAGCTGTGGTTGAAATACTGAAAAGCACACTTTTTTGAAGTTAAAAAACTTTTAAGATCGTACTTTTTTGGTCAAGAAGAACATATTAGCCAAATTTCAGCCATATCGCCGATTTCGTATACTTATCCGGTTATACTCTTTATCCGCGCATTCATAGTAACAACAAATACGTGGTTTTAATTGTAAAAATAAGCAATTACTGTAGTGCTATTTTATTTTCGGGGATAGTTTCAGTGAAAAATATATGCTATCACGATGTTCGAAATAAAACCAAGAAATTTTTTTACTGTGATGCTAACCATGTTTTTCTCGAGTGCTCCTCCTTATATCATGAACGATATATCTTATACACAAATCTACTTAGAATGCTTCCTTTTTACTAACATTTCCTCATCCTTCGGTTACTCCAATAATTGCCTCTTTCTTGTCCGCAGTATCTAACCGGGATTCGATTCTAACTTAAATAGATTAATTTATTATTTTGGAATGGGTTAATAATGCCTATATTAAAGGCGAGCCCAAAAAAAAAAAAGAAAAAAAAAAGAAAAAAATAAATTCTTTTCATTATTAAATTATTAACGACGTTGTTTTATCAGCACAAAATTGGGACAAACGTTAAACCAAAAATGATATAAAACACGCGAAATGCGAAGTGCTGTAAGAAATACGTCATCATTTCGTGACGTCAAGAAACAGAAAAAAAAAAAGAAAAGTTCCGACGAATTCTTCGAACAACAGACACCCCTCTACCAGCGAGAGTCGAATTGAAACGGCTGTGGATGTATGACTAAGGTTAATTATTTATGAGTTTCAAATCGAATGCTGACCGCTAGTAACTGACGGAGAGGTAAGGTAAATGTTTAAACGTTTTACTACTTTCTCCTCGATATGAACAATTTTTATTTACCTGGAAAAAGTTAATTTTTTTTTCTGCTCCAGCCAGATTGATTGGTTGGATATAGTTTTTAGATTTTTCGTAATTATTCGCCGAAAAATCCTCTGCCGAGTTATTATTATCGAACTGTAGCGCCTGCCGCTAGTAGCAAGTTCGATTTGCATGTGCACAATGCGCGCGAGATGACGATAGGGTAATGTAGCTCTGTAGCATGCAGAAATGGTACCGGTCATCCTTGAACTGGAGCTCGGGCTACATCCAAGTACATAAGTAATGTTTAACGACATATCGGATGCCTCTCTCCGTTGCCAAAAAAGCGACATTCGGTTGCGTCTGCGCAACTCCTTCTTCTCTTTCTTTCGGTTTCCTCATTTCCTTCCGAAAGACCGCCAACCGACCTGCTTGCCGCGGCGCTTCTACTGCGAACTCAGCGGCAGTTGGTTGCGCATATATCGTCGTTCTCGCAGACCGGTGACGGCCGAACCGAATCCGAGTCGCTAGACAGTTTTTGAACATTCCAGTAGAACTGTAGTGCTTTACCGTGTACCGCTGGATCGTAGTAATATACGTTTGCTTACACGCTCGTTTCACACCTTTTCCAGCTAATTATTAGTATCCATTTCGTACCTTGGCTAAAAATAAAAAAGAACAAAACATAGTTCTTCGCCGAACCAGATGTTGTTGATTTACATTCAGAATTCTGTAAGAAATTGCCGTATTTCGTTATTATAATTTTACTTATTATTTATTTATTTATTTTATTTTATTATCGTTATGTTTTTCTGTAACCATTATTAATTCTTTGTTATTTTCGAATTTGCATTTATAAAATGTGATGAATTTGCATATCCGTTGTGTCCTTACTGTGACGAGAAGAGAAAGGTATTTTACTAACCTTCATCAAAAATACATAGAATACCCTCCACCCTTGCGTAATTTAGTCGAACTACGAAAGAGAGTTTTTGTCAGTGAAAGGCGAGGAAAATATGAAGGTAGAATAAACTCGATGAAATAAAAAAAAAACGTAAATAACATGATTACTATATAAAAAAATCTACCTGTCTTAAACTGTCCATCTACGTTTTCGTTTGCTTCGTTGGGCTTTAAGTGTGAATAATGTTTTTTTTTTTGGACAGCTTTTAATTGATTATATATTTACGAAAAGATTCTTTCTCTAAGAAACATATTTATCAGCTTTCAACAAAAACGCGGTCTTCACATTCATACTCTGCGTCTGTCGCGATCTAACGAAATATTTCGTTCAACTAAAGACCTAGCCATCATTTTAAAAATGCATAAAACACAGTGTTTCTCGGACTCTACGCCTTAATTTTACGTACCCGGGGAATACTGCGTTATAAATCGGTTGCGAGAGTTGGTTTTTAATACGGTAATCTATCGTAATCACATATTTAAGAGATCCGAGACCCACACGACCGTTTTGTTCTGCGCCAACTCTTCCGTCGAACATTTTATAAAAATTAATTTATTACCACGATAGTTGGGAGAATTTTCGAATATATACAATATTAAAAATCCTGTTACGGGATTTTTTTCGTAATGCATTTTCTTTTTAAATCTCCTGCACGCTGTGTACAGCAGCTGTAAGCTAAGGCTGCGGCTCATATGCTTAGATCCTGTCACAGAGAGGTTCAATGATTTGAGTGATGCAAAAAGAGCAGAGACCGAAGTTGACATTCTTACCCATGCTAGAAATTAACAAAACGTTGTCTAGAGTTCATATTTATATTTACCGTAGTAATTTTAATTTTTACGTTTTATTTACATACAAACTGTGGTGACTGGAAGGAGGGTTTTCAGTGTTCGAACCTCCGCCGAAATGTCTGCGAAATAATGACTGCTTGGAATGAACACAGACTGAAATTCAGAATACGTTTATTTCGTTTCAAAAAGAAAAAAAGGATTGAAATTTTCATGAATTCTATAGAAACGACTATTTTTTTTACTTGTTTTCATTGTAGTTTGTTGAAATATTTCATATGTAAGAAATGAACTACACAAGGCTAAATAGTATTCTATTTATAAATAAATATATTTTATGATAATTAGTGTATTTATAAAAATACTTTTGCAACCCACCATCCGAAATTTTGATATAGATACGGCCCAGCGTAGTGATAATTTTATTTAAAATATTTACCGTAGAAAATGTTTTGTTCTAATTTCTTTTTCGTTTTATCGAGTTTTTTTTATCTTTCTATTTTTGGTCGCTCGATTGACAGAAACCTTCACACTAAACTACACCGAAAACTGGTAAATTACCGTAGAAATTAGTCGATCCACTGTTAAGAATCGAAACAAAATCGGTTCGGTAGTTCGTGAAATTAACGTAAAAAGGAAAAAACCGCGGTGTATCCCAGCCGATAAATAGAAGAATTTTTCGTTTATAATGGATCTTTATGACATTTAAAATGTGGTTACATCTGATAGTGATGATAGTGAGTAAATTCTTAAATTTTAAAAGCTGCTCCAAACGGATATCCGTGATACAATAAATAACTACATAATTGTAGACATCAAACAACCACAAAAAACAAGTTCAGTCAGGCACGATGTTTCATACGCTGAGGATTCCCCGTATGTCAAGTTAACCGTAAATATAATAATTTTCACTAGCATAATATTAAATTTGAAACAAAAAATTCTGATTCTTCGTGCCGCAAAGAGGGAGAGACAGGCAATTTTTTGCGGTTTTTTGAAATTGTCGCTAAATTCAAAAATTTAGTTAAGAGAATTAAATACTGTTTCGTTCCTGGGAAAAACACCGATCTTTCAATCAATATATCACACATGTTCGGGAAAAAAATATTTTTTCCACAATTTCGAGCTTTCGGCGCTCCGAGGGTCCGATTTTAATGTTGGAAACCCGAATGTTCCAAACTAGAGAAATTACATGAAAGCGCATATTTTTAATCTTATTCAAAATTCTTAGCTATAATACTCGCAACGCTAACGAAGGGGCACGTCATTTTTCGCGCTTTTTTGAACTTTTCGTCAAGTTCGAAAGTTTCATTAAGGAAATGAAGTAAATATATTGTATGCCCGAGGGAAAAAATATTTTTTTTTTCAAAATGTTTGAGCTTCCGGGGCCTCAGGAGCCGAAATATAAATTTGTAAGCTCGGCTATATTTTTCCTACCTTTTTTTTTTTTTTTTTTAAATATAAAATAATATTATTTTATATATCATCTTTTGGACGCTTCAGCGGCTTTGACACCCAACAGCTACAGAAATTATGAAAAGGGTTAAATGGAGAGACGATTAGAAATAGAGCTTAATCTGAAGATGGAAAGGAAAGGACAAAGGAAGAATTATGAGGATCATGAAGACGGGTAGTGTTAAGAGTTTGGAGTACAAAACAGAGCGTTCAGAATTAAGGGTGGGGCATTCAAAGAAGATATGGTTTGCATCACATATGGGAGTAGAGATGGAACAAAAGGGGACATATTTTTCCTATAAAGCGGTCCTATATGTTTTAGATAGGTTTTGGTTTTCTCTACTTTTTTACTCGATCCAATACTTACGTGAACATCGTTTTTTGCTGTTTTTGGGCCCAGAGGGGAAGCCTATATAATTTTTTAACCGAGATCTTTCGCTTTTATAAAAGAGCTTCTACATTTTGTTTTGTATTTTGAATTTCACCTTTAAATCCGGTGATGAGTTATGAATTTTTTAAGGGTGATTTTTGAAGTCATTTTACATTCCATATTTTATTTATTTGGCGTTTTTTTTGGGGGGTTTTTTGGTGCCCAGGGTTATCGGTTAGCTTGTAGCTATAGATTATCTTAAAGAGAATTTGAAGTGTAATTTGTGATCGGAATTTGAAGTTAAGTCAAACCATTCGTGAGTTATCGATTTTTATTTGATACTTTTGTCGATTCTGTACCATCTTATTTCTTTTTTTTTTTACATAGTAATTGAAACATAGCCATGAGTATCTCAGTTGAATGAACACCTCATGGATTGGAAACAATAAAAAGAAAATGAAAGAGACAAAAATTAACCAATATAAAAATTAAAATAAAATTATACATTAAATGAAAAATCTTCAACATCCGAATATTTGGAAGCCATGATAAAATTCGCCGCGTGCAGGAATTTTGATAAATTATCGTTGTTTAATGGAAAACAATTTACGTCTTTAAACAAGAATTTCCATTTGGCGCACTCATTAACGATATGGGTGACAGTTTCAGGAGCATCTCCACAGGAACACAAATCGCGGTGTCTGCTAGATGGAAACGGTGCAGATAACTTTGGAATCTACCATGTCCAGTAAGAAATTGCGTTACATACGTATTAATATTATTAATTTTGATTGGATTGGTTTTAACCTCGGGGACGAAACTAAATGTTAATCTTCCAGTTGAGCTATTGTTCCAGCTATTTTGCATTTCGATAACTCCAAATTGAGATTATTTAACCCTTTGAAATACAAAATTTTATGCTGCAATACGGAATGCAGTGGCAATTGTCCTGCTATTGTTCGCAACGCATCACCGGAAGTAGTTCTATGCGCGCGGAGAATAAACAAAAGAAATTTCCTTTGGGATTTAACTAGTACTTCCTGAATGCTTTTACGCTTTAAAGCCTCTTCAAACATAAATACGCAGTACGTGAATAATGGAACAACTAGCATATTATAAATTATTAAACGGTGTTTAGTGCTCATCCCATACGTGCGTCCAGACACGGAGTGCAATTTATTTAGAACCGTTGTAGCTTTACTGGACAAATTTTTGAAATGTTGATTAAAACTGTAGCAACGACAGTCTAATGTAATACCAAGATATTTCAGTGATTCGACGATATTAATTTTAAAGTTCGGTATAGAGAGATGTAGCGAATTGTAGTAGTCCCTTTTTCGTTTCCTGTGCATGAAACCTTATTAGGATTCCGTACGTTACATGTGTACCGAAACCTGCAAAAGGCTACGATCGTGTCTCATTACAAATTGCTCGACACGGAACGGCGAATGGAGTATTCAGCATCGTTGATATTTACACGATCTAAATTATTTAAATATTATTTATTGACAATGATGATAACTGCCGAAATTAGGAGAACTTATAAAAGAACTCGGTGTTACAAGAAATAGGCGTAATGAAAATTATCGTGTCGGACTTTAGTCATGCGATAGGAGTAAACGGATTTGAGACAAGAAAATTCTTGAAGGAAAAGTGAAAGGAAAAAGAAGAAGACCTAGCAGCGTTCCAATCAGATGGTCAGACATGATCCGGATAACTGTAGGAAAATGTGTCGTAGAATGTGTTCGACTGGGCCACAACAGAGATCAGTGTCGACATCTTATACATCAGATGGACAGATCATAATCATGATATCTCCTCGAGGGATTCACGACTACTCATTGATTGATAAAAGCCAATTAACAATTTTAACGACAAATTCGTGTAATTGTACAATCCCGGGGGTAATACCGGCCCTATTTTTTTTTTTTGTTGGTTAGGGGGGAGGAGGCGTAAACTATGGACACTGACCCGGCGCAAGTGAAATTTTTGGGAGTGTTAATTTGCGACAGCGGGATCCCCACGGTAGCTGGCTCAGCGATTGCTATGATTAGCGTAACAACGGAATAATCGTTTTTGAAACCCGAGAAGATGTGCATAATCGTGTCAAAAAAATATCAGTGCCATCGCGATGAAGTTACCGGTGCGCTCGGTCGAACTGGGGCTCAACGATAGGCACGTTCGAGATGGTTTCTGTAAAAATCTTATTTTACTATAAAAAAGTGTCAATACAATTTGTTTTAATATAACAATATTTTCTACCCATCACTGTAACCTGTTTATTAAATAAATAAAATGGAACACAAATCGCCGGAAATTTTATATATTGAAATAATTAAATGTCGATGGGTTAAATTTTCGACGCCCAAAAGAAAAGAAAAAAAAAAATTAAACATACAAACCGACTGGTTTCGAATACAATAATTCATAACATGGCGCGTAACTAAAACACAAGCATGAATTAATAATATTTTAATTAAAGTGTCGATACGTATTGAATTAAGTGGACTGTTTAAGTGATATATACGAAAAATAAAAACACTTGTAAAAATTTTTAATCATTAAATTTTGAGCTTTTTTTCTTTTGAATGTTTCAATATTAAATATAGAATAACGCGGGCTGTTAACTGGGAAAAGAGTATTATTTATAAATTTATATTAATGAAATAATTTTCAGCGAAATTAAAATTTTTCCAAATCTGAATTATTTTAAATATAATCAATCCTCGGAACAGCATCAAATTTATAATAACATTAACGTGGAGGATTGTTATCTCTCTATTTAATAAAATAATTTTAATGAAAAGGAATTGATAGCTAAAAGAGAACGAAAAAAAAGTTATCTAAATGGTACGAATGTTGCAGAATAAGAAAAAAGAATGAAATTTTTCGTATAACGATTTTAGGTCAATATCCGGAAATAACATAATTGGTTGGATTTTTGTTTGTTTTTAAAAAATTATTTCCGATGTTCGGTGCTCTCAAATTTTCAATTTTGATTTATTTCTGGTTATATTCGAAATGTATTTCCGTTTACAATGAATATGCGGAACAAGTTTGTTTTCACTTTATTTTAAACGACGGTATTCCTGTAAAATTATGACACAACATTGAAATTATGATTTATCTTTATTACGTTAAATAATAGTCGAAAGTGCGCGAGATAGTCGGACGATAAGACAGGGCGAAAAGTTCCGTGGTATTAAAAATAATTAGAAATTACGAAAATGTTTATTTCAATGGAAATTATTTCACTTATAAATATATAAAGTTATGAATAACCCGTTACTTAATATTTAATATTGAAAATTTCAAAAATTTAAATATTTAATCTTCATAAATTTTTATGTTTATAGTCTTTTAATTCTCGTACATAAATGATTTATAAATAATCAGCCTAATTCAATATGTCGATTTTAATTTGTTTCGTTTCGTGTTCTTTTATTTATATTTACCGTGATTATAAATTTCTCGAAACTAGTCGATATTTATATTTGATTATTTTAATATGAATAAAATTTCCTGCGATTTCCGTTCCGTTTTATTTATTTAATAATTTAATAATTGAATCATTTTTTATTTAGCTGTTCCGTGCTCTAATGGGTTACAAAATTTTACATTTCAAAAAAATTTATTAAAATGAAAAAAAACTTAAGAAAATTGATTTCTCGAGTCGTCTTGGACGACTCCGGCGTCTAAAATATAAAATTTGATTCCAAATTACCATTTTTAGCTACCATGATATGATTCAAGTCGGGCGTAATTTAACAACTTCAGATCTTGACGAACTTTTGTTTAGCATCGGATAAGATCTGCGCAGACGTGGCATGGAAATTATATTGGACGCGAATGTTTTACTTCCTAGATCTTAGTTTCCGTAATTTCTGGTCTACTTCCTACCTCGTTTTTTTGTTGACCTGTTTCGTGAACGGGAAACGATTTTTCCATTTCAGGCTAAAAAAAATTAGGCAACATATTTTTGTCGTACACGAACAGCCGACGTTCGCTCAGTTTTTTTAAGTGAAATTCGACGTGGTTCTTCAAAGGCAACATGAACAATTTTTTGCATTAGCCAAACGATATCGTGCGAACTGCAGTTAAGGCTCGCGTCTCATCGTGATTTTTTGTGACCTCCTCTAAAACTCCCTTTTGCACTCGGTAATATTTTCCTCGGATGTTTCGGCGAATCGACCGAATTTTGTCCCCTGATGTAGTTAAGTTCATCGTTAAAAGGATTGAGATTCTCGTTAAGCACCAACCTCTCTCTCTCTCTCTCTCTTTTCCTTTCTCTGGCTCTTGAGAAAGTCGACCACGCAACAATTCCTATTTATAAAATACATAGCGTACTTCCGAAAAATGGGAATGAGAAAATAATGCGGGCGTGTTTTTCCATCACACGGGGGGAGAATCATAATAATAGTAATATAAGAAGAAGCTTACGTAATATTTACACAACATGTGTATAAGGGGCATAGGCGTACCCAGGCAAGATTGTTTTTTTTGGGGGGGGGGGGGGGATCGATCCATTTTTAAAAAAAAACACTTGACAGAAAAAAGGATTTTACTTAGTAATTATATTTTATTAATAATCTCTTGTACAATAGTTCTAAATGCGTTAGACTTCTGTTCGTTTTCATTTTGAGAATAATTTACACTAATACATAGTTAGTTGTACTGTCAGAATGCCTGGTACCAAGACATCTTACGACCGTAAAGCGGCAATACAGCAACGTAAAAATCCATTTCGGGAGCGGTTTAAACCCCCCAATCCCATCCCTGGGTACGCCTAAGATAAGGGTAATTATAAGAACATATCAATATCTATAATTACATGAGTTGTCGGTTATATTTAAATTTTATTATAAAAAAGATAAATCCGAAAAATGATATTACTGAATTTTCAAATGATGCTCCTATATTTTTTTAAAAGTCAGCACTCGGAGTTTTTCAAGTATGTCGTTAATGTTTTTATCTTTTATAATAAATCTGCGGGAACGCGGTTTCCAATTGTTTTTCATCAAAGTAAATAAAATACATTACTTAAATATAATAATAAGTAAAAATGTATTTATTGCAGGTGCAACAGTCTAGGGGTAGAGAATGTAACTATCCGTATTGGTAAGGGTAACAGCGTCGGTAGACCAGCATGGGTGCTAATTTTTGTCCTTGCCCCTCCGCTCGCAAAATTTGGCCCATGGTAGGAGGGGAGGGGACTCTTAAGTAAGTCGTCGAGTATAAAAACTTGCTGAAAGCTGCCTTCCAGACATTCGGTGTAACCGTTCTGGTACAGTTCATAGCCATATGCGTTAAAAAGGTGAGTGTAGGCAACGTAATGTTTTTGTTTTATTTTATTTCTTTCTTTCTCTTATATATATTTTAAATGGATTTGTCGGTAAGGACATTAGCCGAAGAAATGGGCATAAATTTATATTCTTACCCGTTTATGGGCAGAGGATAGGCAGGAATAACCGAAATAAATGGAAATGAGAAAATAAAAGTAGCACTCTAACGAGTAGGGATATCAAGTTTTAACAGAAAGACGATTGTCCATTAGGAAGGGCCGAGCGTTCGAATAAAATATGATATTATCAGGATCAAAAGGAAAGTAATTAGAAAATTAGAAGGGAGATGAATAGGACAGAATGGAGTAGACGCAGATCGAAACCGAGAAAATTATGCAGGAAGGAGACTATGGTTAAAGCGAAGGCGACGAATAACAGAGATTGTAGAGCGTTTAAAAGAAGGCAAGTATCAACTATAGGCGAGGAGGAAGAGATGACTGAATAGAGAGGTGGAAACATGTAGAAGAATAGGAAATGAGTTACTTAAGGAAAGAGATATTATGGGCTGAAAATGTTCCTAAAAATGTACCGCTGAAAATGGAAGAACTGGTTAATGAATATCCACTAATTTATTACCCTCAATTCGCAAATGATATACAAAAAATCGATCGCGATTGAGTGGAGAAGGAAAAGAGATCATTGAGAAGTATTACATGATCGAAAGAGGTAGAAGGAAGGTTAAATATGATAGCTTGTAAAAAGCACTTTTAAAATCAAAGATTACGAGTACTTTATGATAGAAACTAGTGATGAGGAAACAAAGAGAACAACGCGTAGAATAGCAACGGATTCCGCATATAAAATTGAACAAAAAAGGGGAAGTTTAAAAGACCCAAATTGAAGGCAATACAAAAAAAGAGGCAGAAAACCGTTCGTATAGATAGTGATGTGTGAAGGAAAAAAGGAACCTAAAGCGTAGGGGAAAATTCAGCTCTGGCGACTTGTTGAGGAACAGATTTAGAGAGAGCAGAGCGGTTAATATAAAAGTCATTTAATAGGATGAAGATAATTTGTAAAAAATGAAAGAGAAGTAAGGAAATGTTTCATCGTGACTATAAATAAAAAGCGAAAATTGACCAAGACGAACAGAAATATAAGGAGGATAACATTGCGAGTTTCATTAGAGGAACATTTATGAAGGATAGAAGAGTAGGAAGAAACAAGTGAAGAGGAATACAATAGGCAGGAGCTTAATCAAAAAGCAATTATCTAAATAGGATATCTATGAGTGAAGCGTATGGGATTTAGCAAGGATAGCCGGTACTGGGGCAGATCTCAAGGCACCAAGGCAGAGGCGAAAACGGGTATTTTAATCAAATACGATCTAATTTTAAAAGAAAAGACTTCCTGGAAGAATTGCCATAAATAAAGCAATAGTAATTCAGGACAGAACGGATAAAGGATTTATAAAACATGCGAAGGATATAAGGATCGCAAGTAGTATGAGAAAGAGCTTTTAACAGATTGAGCTTTTTAAGGATAGATACTGATGATTAATGTGATTGAAAAGGAGGGACGACGGCTGTCAAGAAAGATTCAAAATAGCGAAAACAATTTACCAGAGGGATCGGACTGCCATTTAAGGTAAGACTAACCAAAGAAGGATCAAAAGGACGAAGAGTAAAGACAACAGACGAGGGGATTTAAGAAAAGATCTCTAGGAAAATTAGAGAGCTCTGGAGACGGGAGTTAGCTGTTGCGAGATATTTTGCAATCGGAGGAGTAAATGAGCACGTAGCCAGCAAGTTAAGAGGAAGAGAAGGGTAATTTTGATAAAGTCTGAGGTAACCTCCGAAAGGTTAACTTGGAGAAAGAGTCGGAGAAGGAAGAGGAGGAAAGAGTTACAGTTCCGCATTGAAAAAGAGCAACGATAGGAGAAGCAAAGTGGACAGGAATTTTTAATTAAGAACATTATATCAAAGAGTGTGGGAAGGTGAACGTTATCAAAGGTAATTAATATGTCAACAAAAGCAGCTATTAAACATTTTTTATTAATAAATGACGTGTAAATGTCGCAGAGAAACATGCTACAATCTGGTGGACCACGTCCAGGGCGAAAACCGAACACATTGTTAGGTAACAGATTGTTGCGCTCGAGCCACCAAACGAGACGTTTTTGTTAATTAAACTTTCGAAAAGTTTCTCTTAACGCATGAAGTAAGGGAAATAGGACGAGATGTGAAGAAGAATGTTTTTTTTTTTTTTGGTATAGGAATAATGTGATAAAAGCATTCCGGGAAGGAAGAGTAGAACCGGAAGTTGGAAATATTTAAAAGTATCTGGAGAGAGAAATCAGAAAGAGTTTTAAGAACAGATCCTATCATAGCCCGGAGAGGAATTAGAGGAATTTTTTAAAAACAACAAAGTTCCGATAAGACCAACGGAGAGGTAAGAAAATATGAACAACTAGGAGCAGACGAGAAAGGGATTCGAGGAAGCTAAGAAATGTTTCTGCATGAACGATGCACATCCATACACGCTAAGATCGGAGCGGGAATCAATAGCAGGCCTGCTGAAAATACAATGAAAACTCATTAACCGCTGCAATACGTATTTATTCGCCGATAAATACGAATGGGGCACGCGGTTTATGTTCGTATTTAGTTACCGGCGCCGGTAGAGTTATATAGTTTTTACCTTTTTTTTGTCTATGCACGCAGATAAGAGCTTAAAATTTCAGGATAATTTCGAAATAGTTTAACCTTCGCGCGGTTATTGTTTATTATCATTTCATTTCCTACATATTATTTACGCAAAAATAAACAACGCTGCTGGTCGAACTGGTAAGGAGTACAGTTTTGCGTTTAGCATATAAGTATGTTTACAGGAACGTTGAAGATAAAGTGTAATCTACCTATCCATAGGTCCAGGTGAAATATAAGTAGGAGGAAACTAACAGCTTTATACAATTTTACGTAAAGTAGCATCATCGATAAACAAAAATGTATACACATATTCTTTATTAGGAATAGTATAGGATCGACCGATGACATATTTTTTATTCATCTTTTCGATCGAGTTTTGTTAATATTTCACGCTGCTAAAGAATTTTTCTGTTAATTAAAAAATACACATGTTGCATTTTCTGTTGTATTAATAAAGCTGTTTAAATTACGAGTAGATATGTTACTTTAAAGCCCCGTGTTACGTGATGATTTTTCTCGATTTTTAATCTATATGTCATGTAACAATTTAACAATACCGTTAAAAAGTAATCGCTAATTGTAATTAACTTTTTTTCTTTAGGTTCCGGAATTATGTATCAATTTTATTATAATCAAAGAAATTTCGAAACCAGCATATTAATTGTGTTGCAATAAGACGGATGTTGTCGAGCGCGCATTAGTGATATGGATGTTGTATACCGCATGTTTAGAGGTATGCCATTTTATATAATACTAAATATTATTGTTGACTAAAACATGTTGTATTGCGAAAACGTATCAGAATAACAAGTCTCCAGTTATTCGAATGGAGAAGCTCAAAGCAATAAAGAACGCAGTCAAGAACAGTGCTAACTTTGCTATTGATAATGAAAAATCATCCGATGCAAAGCTTAACACTGAGGCTGTAGTATAGTGTGGATTCTTTTCAAGCCTACAAATAGAACGTCTGTTAGAAAAGGCCGATTCGCGCAAAGACAACTCTGAGCACTATTAATCATATATATTAACTACAACGTAATTTTTAGGCTACCTCGCATTAGAAAAAATGTTCCAAAAAATGACACACTTTTATGTAACGTTTGTTATATTTTAAATTAGATTTTGTAACGAAAAAATGTTCTAATTTTATGTAATGAAAGTTAAATGTTAGGATAGGATTTTTGTGATTATGTTTGTTTTTTTTTTTTTTTTTTTTTGTCGATGCCGGTAAGAATTGCGTTGTAAATTTTGATCATTTTATACAAAATATAGAAGAGAAAGAAACAGAAATGTAAACAAGGGGGGTCAAGGGGCACAGCCCCTTGCGAGCCCAAAATGACCGACTTTTTATATATATATATATATATGTATATATACATTTCTATTTTAATTGAATTGAAAATAAAACATTTAGCATATACTGTTTACATAATCATCCAAGGATTCTTCCACAGTCTCGTAATTAGTGTGGACATAAAAACTATATTATTATTATTTTATCATTATGATCTGATTAAAAGGATAGACAATTATATTGTTTTTTAAATAATTGTTTATGTTACAAAGCTACTTATACAAATGTTTCTTAATCGACCGGCCGTTGAAAATACAGTTAATAAATTTACGAAAATGACGACCTTATATAACAGAGATTAATTAAGTATAATACGAAATTGTACGCACTGGTGTTGGTAGCGATCCGTGATTCGTTGGGGGAGCAATCTGATAGATTACAAGTGATCGAGATTGTGATTAACGAGGGGTGGAATTCTGTTTAAAGAAAATTCGCAAGCGATATTTGCAAAAAACCTCGTAGTAACGTTTTTTTGTTTTTTTTTTTAAATCAAACTGTTTAAAAAGCTAGGCAACCGTACAATTTATAATCGGTGACTTATCTAACCGCGAGTGTTTGGTAGTGATGAGAAGAGACAACTAAACAATTAACTCCGTCGCATATTGAATCCAGCCCACGCATAGCCCAAGCAGATTTTATTCCGTAAACCATGCACTTAAATGAAGTACCGCATATTAAAGCCAGCCAGCGTGAGTCGCCTGCACCGAGAACACAGTTTTCATTGGGTTGGTTTAAACTTTTTAGTTGTTGAAAATTTTGATTTAATCGTTATGCTTTTCGCATGCTCTATTATATACAAAGACGTGAGTGTGAGCTGTGCGCTGCCAAGCATGGGCTGCGTTCAATATACAGCGGGTTTAACTTTTCTGATCCACCTACTTTTTTTTTCTTTTATTTTTTTCGATTTTTTCTCACCACCAAAGATGCTGTTTCTCTCTGAGATGGTGCTTGATGGGCTATTCACTCCTGACCGACATCAGGATTATTTCTCAAACACATGCACACCCGCTCACACTACGTTTTTCATTTACTCTATTTTATTTATTTTATATGTCTAACTGCAGCAAATATAAATACTACAGTTTATAGTGATATTTTTTGATTTTCTTTGATGAATGAAAATAGGTTATTTAGGTTTCCTACAAATTCCCAAACATCCAGTTCTAACTTTATTAATGTATTTTATTTTCGTTTCTGGTACTAAAGATTGTGGACCCCCCATCAAAAAAAAAAAAAAAAAAAAAAAAAGACGTTTCTGGTATATTAATTCATGTTTAGTTTTGAATGTTTGTTGTGATGTTTATAATTGTAATTTTACTTCTTTAATTTTCCTACGTTAGAAATAATCACACCGGTTATATGAGAATGTTTGTGCAGCGATGGATCTAAGGTGTAAATGAAAAAGGTCACACACTTCACTGACTGCAAATGAAAGCGGATTTGTAATGGTTGCGATAAATAAAAAATTTAATGTCAAGAAGGTGTGAAAATATACGTATGAGAATAATTGGTATATCGGTCTATATTTTATTTTTGTCCTGCGATTTCTTGGAGTTTCCAAAAAAGTTGCGTAGTTTTTATCAATTCCTATTACTTTTGATATTTTCAACACTTGTTAACGTTCAATAACTAAAATATGCGTAGACAATCGTGTTAAACATTTCTAAGGCAGAAGTTTAAATTTAGTGATAAGTGACGTCGAACATGTGAACGTAACAGTGAATAATCTAATAACGCCTAGACATAATTCAGCTCTTTTAAATTTTGCCAATCTATTACGCTATATCGGGGAAAAGGAAGTTACATTTAAAAATCAAACTGAGAACTGATTTTCCGTTTAAACGTTTTTTCGTCATTAGAATATTGGAAAAAAAGAAAGTCTAAAATTTTTAAATTTTACGTACAAAATTTCGAAATTAAAACGGCGATGAACAATACTGATTGAGGAGTATCGGAAAAAGGTTAAAAAAACGAGTCTTCTAAGAGACTTTCTTTGTATCTTCCAAGTGATACTACTCGAATCGGAACATCGTAACCGCCTATTTGTACATTCTAGTTGTATAGATATAGGTAGTGTTCGTGACAATTTTGTATACAACGCGAGTGTATGCGTGACTACACTTAAAACTAATTGTAATATCGCAGGTTATCTCGATACAATCGCAGTCCTAGGTGATCCACCAAACCGCGCGCATTTAACGATGATATATATATATATATATGATGGTTTATCGTTGCCTTCTCTAGGTGATCATTAACATTTACTTCCGCAAACAAATACCGGTATTTTTTTTTTCGTTATAAACGGCGCATATTGTTTACTTGACATCCGGCTAATAGATAACATAACAGATTTGAATGAAGATAATAAATTTGAAACGTCAAAAGTGCGATTTACAAGTTCATCGCTGACGGAATGTACAGCAAGTGGCGGCATTTGAAAATTGTGGAATAAAATTGTTTTTTTTTTTTTTAAATATATCAACTTCACATTTTCCTCTAAAAATTTAAAAAAGAATTCATTAAACAGTAGAAAATAGTTATTTTATAAAAAGTGCAATGTGTATTCGAGAGCAATATACCTTAAGGAAGGAATATTACGATTATTCTTAAACAGATTAATACTTATTAAAGTCGTTGGCATAGAATTCAAATAATCAGAGCCATTTAATGAGTATAACAATATAATCACTCGTTTTCTACAGTATTGAAAGGACCAGAAATGTTTAATTATAATGTAGCTTATAATCGCTTTACTCATTAAATAGTTTTCGTTCGTTGTTTTGCATAAATTTCATGTCCCGAACGTCTAATATGAATCTTGTTTAAGAATAATCATAATATTATCCTCTTTAAGTGTTATATTTTACCGTAAGATATTTATTATCCTTTGGTGGTTTTTTTTGCTTTTTTTTTTTTTTAGACAGAAAAGTTTAAAGTTAGTACACAGTCGATTCGCGTTTATCCGGACTCCGTATTATCTGAATCGATTTTTCAAGAAAAAAAAAAAAAATAATAATAATAAAAGAAAAAGCCAAAGCCCTTTTATAAAATGCACAGCTGTATGCAGTACGTATCTAAATATTTATTTACATTCGCTACAAATGAAGATGCTATTAAGAGTTTACTTGGTTTCACTAAGAGTTTGTGCCCGCAGTGGCGAAACATTTGTCCGACAAACAATTACCGAAAAAAGCAATCCTTATTCTCGACAATGCTCCAATCCGGCAACTGAGGAGTTATAAGTTGGTGATATAAAGACACAATGTTTCTTCCAGAAAACGTTACAACCGATGTTTGTCAACCTATGGATCAAGGGGAATCCTGGAGGCCTTAAAAAATACTATCGATGCCGCCTTCTCACCAGACTAATATCAAACGTTGAAAAGGACTGTCAGGTTGCTTTAAAATCAGTTGATATGCTTGATCTTATCATCACTTGGGGTTATCTGAGGGATGGGAAGAGATCATTTCTATAGCATTAGTAGTGCGGTCGTGGAAAATATTATTAGTTCATAAAGTCAGTAACAAATGGGATGAAATTAACAAACAATGTGATTATTTGAACAATTCAAAAGACAACGAGGAGCTTGATTCTCCCATAAAAAAAATATTCTAGGATGTGAAACGGGTAGTAGTAATACGGATGACGTTACACAGAAAGGATGGGAGCGACAAAATCGAAGAAACAGCAAATGAGGACATCATGATACTCAACGAGGATCCAGTTGAAGATAACGAGCCCCTTCAAATGGGTTATACCACCGGATGAAGGACTGAAGGCAATCGAAATAACGCTGTAGCGTATATTACATTCAACAGGAAGAAACATCATCGGCTGATATCTTTACGCAAGTGGCGAGATATACATCGGCAAGGAAGGGAATGCAGCGAAAGACACATACAGACCTTAATCACAGACTTCTTTAAAAACCAGTTAATGTACACCGTAAGTTAATTTTCATGTTTACTTTTTTATTAAGTATGGGATAAGTTAATTTTCATTTTTTTTTATTTAATTTGCAGTATTTAACCTTGAACTCCGGCGTACCCGGATTTTTTGCTATCCGGATGGCCGCCCAATTAATCTGGATGATCGCGAGTCGACTGTATATTTCTTTTTTAAAAAACTATTAACTATTTTTTTAAATATTCGGATAGAAACATGTTTTTCTCCTTGCGTAGTAAATTTCATCAAACAGTGTGCGAATTTAATAGGATATTATAAATATCCTATCTGACAAATCGAGGTATATAAATAAAACTAAAGTTTATCCCCGTTGTGGTTTTCATGATGCGAACGACTAAACCTTTTAAAATTAGGAAACTAAATGTAGGTAATGTTTCAAAACAGCCGAGGATTGGATTAATTACAACCGTTAAAATTTAAGGAATGCGGAAAAGGATCTAACAGATTAATTAGAGCATTCTCTGCAGAAAAAAAATATGGGAAATCTTATGTTAATCCAGAATTTTCGGAAGTTTCGATTTTAAAAAGCTCTCCCCCCTCTGACGGTGGTAATCCGCCTTGCACATATGAAGGGCGTAAAGATTTCTTGATTCATCCACTCCGATGGATACTTTTGTAATCCATCAACTCAATATTGTATCTTCGCAGTTACGTGGAAATTGACCAGAATAAAATACCGATACGTAAATCAAGTGAAAAGTTGATGGTATCTAATTACGAGCTGATTGATCCCAAATATAAACGGGGAACAGAAATATTTGAATCTGTTTTGTTTACACGAATCAAGTAAAATTATATGTCAACGCCGACGTGATTTTGTAGAAACCGGTATCATGAATTATATATATATATTCGTTACACTGGTAGAAGAGCTATGTATTGATGAAAAAAAGGCCAAAAATTGATAAACGCTGATTTTTAGAAATACCATAAAATTCTATTATCCACAATTGAAATATCTCCATCAATCTTTAACTACGTTTTTGATGTCATACTTGGACAATAGAGAACAGTATATGAGCTACTTACTTACGGTCTATTCGGATGATTTCTACCGTTCATTGTTGATTAGGTCCATTGTTGATGAGGTCTGATTAGGTCCATTGTTGATGAGGTCCATTGTTGATGAGGTCCATTGTTGATGAGGTCCATTGTTGATTAGGTCCATTGTTGATTAGGTCCATTGTTGATTAGGTCCATTGTTGATTAGGTTCATTGTTGATTAGGTTCATTGTTGATTAGGTCCATTGTTGATTAGGTCCATTGTTGATTAGGTCCATTGTTGATTAGGTTCATTGTTGATTAGGTTCATTGTTGATTAGGTCCATTGTTGATTAGGTCCATTACTGATCCCCTAATGTTTACAAATGATGCGGGAAAAGTTGTAAGGACACTGCGCTTTTACGCGACAGACGTTAGCAGATTCATATCTGTGGAGCGTGGAATATAAAATCTATTTCAATATTTAAAAAAAGTGTAACTACATAACACGTCGTAGGCTTAACGCAGTAGTATTCTACAACTATTCGATAAATGTCGAGAATTTAAATCGAGAAACAAAATTTAAAACGCTATATTTCATGGTTCACATCAAGAAAGATGACAACGTCTAAAGCGAAACGTATTTACATTATTCGCCGTTCATCTTTCTTAACTTTAATAACAAATTACTATCGTTAGATCACACAGGTTTATAGAAAGTCCATCCTCGAATTAATTAGTCAGTGTTCGAAAAGAGCTCCAAACGCAATTTGTAAAATACAGACTTTACGAATTTCTTTAATAGTATACAAGTAAACAATTTTAATTAACGTTACTTAGCCGGTATGTAATTTAGCCGATAGAAGGGAAATTACTTTAGCATTTATATACAACTCATTAACGGGAAACAGTGAATAAATTTACCGATTGAGATAAATAGGCGTCCAATTTCAGCAGTTGAAACAAACAAACACTTTCATATACACATCACTGTAGCTAATTATTTCTAACTGCACTGGAATTAAATTTGTACAAGACCACAAAGTTGATATGACTGACGACGAATGTAAGAAAACAGGAAAAAGATAGCGCAGCCTGAAGGTCAAATGACTGAAAAAAAGACAATTAGAGAAAATATAAATAATGCAAAACACAGCTATCTCGGGGAAATTTAGGAGGACGGTGAAATGTTACTGAAGATGTGAAAAAAATTGCTCTGAATGTCCATTCCTAAAACTTACGATAGTGTTTGAGATTTTTTAGTTTTTATTCGGCGGAAGAGTTTTGTGTGTGCGCGCCAGGTATCGGAATTAGATAAATTCCGCTTAGAGAACCTGTTTTAACCGCATTACATCATCAGTCAATGCAAACGACGAATCGTACAAACTTTTCGATTCGAAATGTCCAAAAAATATACGCTAGTACCTCTGAAATTAATTAAACATTTTTAGAGATAGAAACGATTTTTTTTTTTTTTCAACTACTCTACCGACTTCTACTGGCCCTACGTACAATTCCGAGTGGTCGATTGTTTGACTGGAGTGTCTAATCGGGTTTTCTTTTTTTCACACTCTAATCTCCAATCTCCAATCTTTGTATTTTAATATAAAAGACGTCTTGTGATATTTCGGTCGGATATTTCTACCTGTTTATCGTTTTCTGATTTCTCGAACTTCCATTATTGTGTGTGTGTCCGTTATTCATCTACAATTCAACTACACTCTAATAGCTCCCTTTCGATGTCGATTTTTTTTTAGCTTCCTTCTAATATTACTTTTTCCACTCGAATCATTAGTAGTCTACGTCACGTTTCAATCGCGATATTTTTTTTTTTTTCAATTTTTACTCGTTAAAATTTAAGGGCTCCCACTTTCTCATTTCGCGTCCTTTGTTATTATTAATATTTTCCTTTATTCATCACTTCTCTGTATTACTCAACATCTGACAACATCGAAATTTAACTGACTCTCTCCTTCCCCGAGCTTTTTTAATAGGTGTCTGAGGGCAGATTTCCTACCGACGACCAGGGTGGTAGAAGAAAAAAAGTAATTTCTCACAGCACTTCGAGCTTATACACATTTTCCCTTCCCCCTTGCGGCGCGACAAAAATAGCAATATTGATTTCGAGAAATGTAAATTTATACCCCATCATCAATGCACCGAGGAGAGCGGTGTGTAATTGACGCGCGATGCTGATTTTCTCTTCGCTTCCATAGTTTTTTGATTTCAACAATTCGCGTGATCAGTAGATTGATTGAATTCTCATATTGCGTTTGCATACCGTGAATCAGCACATGGTTGCTCGACAATATGGCTGTCCGTCATTATCTACGCACGCTTTCGCGAAAGCCATAACATCTTGGATAAAACGAAATCTACCGTGTCTTCGAGTGGTGAGGATTCACACTTTGTCCCCCCCCCCAAAATGTAACAAATGTACGGTAGGATTCCCCGTTGGTGCTATGGATACGCAAAAAAATACTTCCGGTCGTTGTCACTCTCAAGACAACGGGGAACGCCCCTTTTTTTTTGGTAAATGGTGCCTTATGCTTAATTTAATGGTACAAAAGTATATTCACACGCTCGATTTGCTACAAAGCTCTGGCTAACGCGCCTGGACACCGCACTCGTACGATTAAAACGGTATTTCTGGACCACTTTGGTAATCTCAATACCATGACCCCGCTTATAAGTTATAGCTTAACAATTTTTTTAACAGAACAGTAACGACGAAGAACGATTGTACTCTTTATGCGAATTAATTTATCGAGTTGCCAAACGATAGCACACAATCGTCGTTTTATGATCTCGTTCCGTATCATGAACCGTACACCGCTGATAAGTCTGTCGGTGTTGAGCCCCCGAATTATACGGCTTTTCGAAGAGAAGCTAGAAAACAAAGGCTCCAAATTGCGTGTTCACTGTACACGATGCTCGCAGAGAAAAAGTGTGCACCTTGAACGGCGCTTACTCGATTACGGAAATCGAATTGTTGTTGTACATATTCACAACTGTACGGAAGAAGAGGCAGCTCGGAGGAGGAAGTTCTTGTAGAAGTAAACGATCCTCAATCGTACTATGTAAAACTCTTACTTCGCGTCATCAATCTTACTGCGGGGAGAAGGAATCTCGGGGGCTTGCCTATTGAAACATACGGGGGCGACAGTTGATCGCCGCGGCGGACCATCACGACTGTGTAGAATGTATCGAAGTCGAGCGTTTGTTTATTTACTACGGTAAACCGGATCTAACCATAGTCACTCAAAGCCGACTGAAAATCTCATCGAGTACTTGGATGGAAAGACCTGTTTCTGTTCAGCGAACTATACTTAAGGCCACAAGTTTATCGTTGTCCCATTGCCATTCCGGTAAGTAGAAGCACAGGAGGCGACTTGTGTTGTCAGCTGAAACGACTTGACATCATGGGTCTTCATTACAAAATTTCGCGGTTAACGGGCCTTGTAAAAGAGGTCTGGAACGGTAAATCGCTTCGTGAACTAAATCTAGTTGTTCCGTGTTCGGGTCTTGCTTATGATGATCACCCTGTGGCGATCACCAGCGACACAATGCGCCGATTGCTTGCGGCCAAAGGCCTGCAACGTTACGATTTTTAAATCATCGTCGTCTGCATGTCGTTCGCTTGTGGTCTTGTTTCTTTTCTTTTTCGTTCTATCTAGCCGTACGAAACTTTCTCCAGTACTACTCGAGCAGCACTTCTTGATAAGGATTTCGGCTGTCAAAAATTAATTTTCTAACTCTCTATGACGACAAAAGACGAGAGCCACTTTATTTTTTGGCGATCATTCGCTCATTTCGTCATTTTACTTATAATCTCCGACACGTCCCCGAATACCAAGATGAAAAGCAAACGATCATACTACGTCACTTGTAGGTACCAAGCTCGGCTTATAAATATCGAACGAATCGCCAGCAAGTTCTTTTTTTTTCATGTGCTTATTTCGCGCATAATTAGAGCGAAGAGTCGATTTGACGACGACTCGATTCAAACATACACAGATTTAGAGAACGTATTCCATCACCTCCTGACCGACCAGCCATTTCGACCGAATTGAACATGTTTATTCCGAATTCCGTCGATGTCAAACCGTATCGATGAAATAGTCGCGGAGCTTGTTGAGATTACGACACGCAACATAACGACGCCTTCATTACTCGAGTACGTACGTACTGCGCGAATCGGGGGAATGAACCGAATTTCCACTCGATTATATATATCGGCCATTAATGGAGTAAAGTTATTCTGTTTCATTTTTCTTGCAAAGTTCGGTTGAGGAAAGGCCGATTGGATCTCGCGCGCTTCACGAAGAAGCCGCGATGGTCACCGGAAAATATAGATTTAAATCATCAAAAATCCTTCAAAACCGTGATGGTAAAGAGCTATTTCTCAACGGCCGTACTTTGTAAGCATTTTCGCCATGCATCAAATCGACTCTTTTGTTCTTTTCGCCTTCTTTGGCGTAACGTGATTTGTCGCCGACAAGACGAACGATAATAGGTTGGGGGGCATTTTCTCGCCAACGGACATCATTGTGGAACGACCTTGCATTTCAATACGGAAAAAACATAATCGTGTTAGCAAGTTCATCAAAGTTCGCACGACACATTATTTCAGTCTCAAGCGTATGATTTTCCAATTACGGAATGTGTTCAGCGTCCACTCCACGTCGATCTTGCTCGAAAGTAAAATAAGCTGCCGCGCACCTATTAGAGTTCGCTGGGATAAATACCAAGGAGGAAATTTCCGTTTCTGTCTATTCACTCCGGCACATCGATGTGGTGTACTGCTTTGCGTGTGTCGTGTACACGTGCCACGTTTGCAGATATCGGTGTTGAATTACAACAAGTTCCTTACGGATGCATCTGCAGAACAGAAAGAAAACTAACTTCCATACCGTGCGCGATCTGTACGACACGATTTCTTCGATAAATACCTCAGCCAATAGCAGTAGTAGACTCGTCGACCACCATAATGTGTAAATTCGGTACCGGTCAAAGAGCTCCCTTGAAATTTATTCTTCACGAACGATTCACGATTGACTATTGGAAATCTTCCGATTAAGAAGAATCCGTTTTGATCTGAAGGCGATTACGCCGAATAATAATCGTTCCGATATATAACAACGAGATTCTTTATGCTCGCTAGATCGTCCCGGTTTCAACTGGTGTTGTTGTTGAGGAGGCCTCAGTTTCCCTTCGTTTCTTTTGCTTACTTTTGATTCAATGTGACGTACACTCGATAGTACTGGCTGTTTTCATTTTTCCCCTTTGCGTAATTTTCATTTCCGCAGGGATTATTCAAGAACTATATACATCCGTTAAATTTTTGTCAAAACGTTCCCTATAGTTTCCTCGTATTGCCGTTTTATGCGGAAATTTGATCACTCGTATCACACTCTGACAGATTTTTCACTTTTTTCCCGGGGGGGAACGAAAGTGGCGAACGTCAAAATAATAATAACAAGTTTGAAAGAAATGCCTAAAAATACGAACGATCCTCTAGGTTATAATTATGAGTTAAAATATACGAGTTAATTAGAAGGATCGAGGTGATGATACGAATTGTGACTATCGAACAGTTGAGGTAAAATTTTGAAGATAATCGCAAAATCGAAGCTATCCAAATGTGTGTAATAAAATCTGACTGAAGGCGAAATTTTATAGCCCAGATCGGATTTTATAGTTTTCCGGTTTACGTTTAAGTGTTATTTTGTATTACGTTATCGTTGAATTTTTCTTTCCTCAGGGAAAAGTAGCTGAAATATGAATTTACTCGAGCCAGCTTTGTATCGATTATCGATTATTATTAGAGGAAATTTCATCTGACAGATGTCAGCGTCAATGAACAACTGTTAAGACGTCTTCTTCAACGGATGATACAACGTAATAGTAGACGAAAAACGGTAATTCTTCTAATTGTGTTATCATTTGCGACTGATTTCGATTGAAATGCGACGTTATCTTTAATTAAAATATTATCACCATCGAGCTGGTACAGAATTTGCAGTTTGAAAAAATTTAAAAATTTTCGGAATCTTTTAAAAACATCGACCGTGTTGATTTTTGTAAAATTAACAAAATATCGGTGAATAAGGGGTGGGGTGGGGGAAAAAACTACCAATTTAACTTATATATTTGCCACCATTGCGGTTCTATTAAAAGAAGTTTTAATTTTGGTCGAAGAAAATTTCAACTAAAAAGATGATATAGAATTAAATTTTATATAAGCGTAATGCCGCATTTATCATTCATAGGGTCGTATTCTTTTTTATTTTTTCTATAAACAGCGACACACCAAGGAGGAGAGTACACGTTGAATTATGAAGAATACAAAATGATCGAAAGTTATTAATTTTAGAAAGACTCTATTTTCCTTTCTGAACAAACAATTTCTTACAAACACGGATGAAGTGGAATCCATCCTTCCTTGCAGGTCACTAAAATTGTTTACGCGATAAATGATGGTTTATTTTGAATGCTGTGTGCCTGCGCGGATGTTGAAAAAAAAAGTAATTAATCGATTTTAAAAGCACTTTTAGAGTGGTCAAAAGCTAAAAAAAAAAAAAGTTACGAAATGGAAAAGATAGCGCTGATTGCTCCACCGCTGTGAGAACTCTGTCGGTGAAGATAATGTGGAAACAACGAATATAGAATTCAATTCATCACTAACAGTAGGATATAGCTGCGGGAGCGAAGAAAATCAAGGAGGATCTTATTCAAACTCGTTTGTTATCTATCTCCCGCTCGATCATCAAGATGTCATCGTCCGTAAGATTGAATCATCGGCGGTCGCATATTTTTATTATATCTGATTTGCGCGCAGCTTTGGATTGCCTTTCCCGGCAAACTCAATTTAATAGTTAAGCTACTTTAATCCGATCCCTAATACTCCGGCTGATATCATTCTACCAGCATATTATCTTCCTACGGATACCGGGCCACACTAGGCTTGTGGGTGTAATGTTTCAGCCGACACCGCTGCTAAGTCAGCTCTGTTGTGCCCAATGCCTTGTTCTCCTCCTCTTCTTCCCTCGGACGGAACAAAGTCTCTGGAAGTTTATGCGCAATCTCGATGGAAGCACGATTCACTCTCACAACAAGCCTGCTTTCTTAAGCAGATGAAACATTGTGTTGACCACCCCTGGTTCCCTCCTTTCGACCTCCCTGGAATCCATTTTGTGTGTTATTAAAAGGCTACTCATCGGACATGTTTCTCTGACACACTTCTTACTTAACTTCGAACCTCTTGTTACATGCTTCTTTTGCTCTCTTCTCCCCGCTCCCTCTCTAAAACATCCGTCCCTGCAGTGCCTTTCTTTAGCTCTTCAGCGCTCACAGTCTCTGCTGTTATCTCTTCTGCTAATTCGTCTTCGAATATCGCAAACACCATCCAATTTCTCTACACAACTAGTTTGTTCCGCGTCATTTGTCGAACCCTGGTAGTGTCGTAATAGTCGCGGTAGCTACACACAGCACTCGAAAGAAAAAAAAAAAAATCGGCAAGATTTGCCTTACTTAACCCGGCTATCTGAAATTCTCTTCCTTTAACATTAAATTTTTGTGTGTTTCATGATTTCCACCTTTAAGGATTGTCGCGATATGTATCCTTTCTCCACGACTGATCCTCACTAGTCTTTGTATACATTTGGTCAAATTGGGGGAAGCGGGGCTACTATAACTGATAAAAATCTCAGCCGTTATCCGATATATACGCCGTCTCTTTGTTTTGATTATAGTCTGCTATCAGCGTCAATTCTCTGCTGTTTTCCTTTAAGCTTTTTCGATTAATGCCGACCATTCTCTTTATCTTCTATTAAGCGTTTTTACTCTCCTAATTTTAGTTCTTTAGCCTCGGTTTTTTTTTACTTTTTTTCAGCACGTCATCCAGGGACCTACATAGAGACAAAAAAAGGAAGAGAGTCGTTAGCTACATTTCCATTCAGTCAGAAATGGGTAGTATAAAGGAACCAATAGCTGGAATGACGGATGTAGAGTGGAAAGACGGAATACAAAATGCGTAATATCGAATGAATTTTAGCAGATGAAAATAAAGAACGCAAACTCGATAGAAAGGGAATTCAGAGACGATGAAATCAGCATTACAGTAAAACCATTGCTTCATTCAGCAGTGTGGAGAATAGGAAATACGGGAAAAGCGAAAATGAGAAAAAGAGGGAAAGGTAAAAACGCAGACGAAAAATAGAAATGGCAATGCAACGGAGAAGCGAAAAAAATTCAAGGAACCAGTAAACAGAAGGAAGATCAGGTTAGACAGATGGATGAAAGGAACGTTTGTTACGAAAACAAAAATAGTTAATACATCTGATACCAGAATCTAGGACGAAACTTTTTACACTAATACACCAGATTAGAGGATGGAATTTAAAAAAAAAAAAAGAACGGGAAGAAGCAGCAACCCGAGCCTAGGGGAATTCGCCGTCTCATTACCTTTAATGTCCATATGGCTGGGAACGCACATCGAATTAACACAGATGGACTAGCGAGAAGAAAGAAAACGGATAAGACAGCATATGCAACGAATAGCGAAATCGGATGAGTGATCAGAAAGAGGGGAGCTGATCGCTTGAAGAGCACTCATGGAGTCGGAAATAACCGAATAATTGGAAAACAGACGACTGGAGGAAATGGAAATAACAGAGCGTGGACTGGTCATTAATTCGTTTATAAAGCTAGAACAGAAAAAAGGGAGGCGAAATGATTCAGATAAGTTGAAATCCGGAAGGACAAAAGAAGCTCCAGCACCATGAGGTGGTCCCCTGAAGTCATCCGTGAAGATGGTTACATGCGATGGAAATGGGTAATTAATAATGATGTTGAATTCCTGTTGAATTATTGCTCGAAGAAGGGATTTGGAAGTGAAGGTACAAAAAAAAAACTTTGGGAGAATGTCAGAGATCGGCAATGCTAAAAGAAAAAGCAGGGAGATTATTACCTGAGAGATTTTGTAAGGCCAAAAGGAACTAACGCGAAAGGAAATGAAAGCTAAAACAGGGATTTTCCTAGGCGTAAAGTGCCAGTTCTTATAAATTGAAAGGTAGGAATGAATAAGAGTACATGGTAAGGGGAAACGATAGTCTAAATAAGATCTGCGAAGAGACAACCTGGTGTGTTAGACTCTACAAGAATTGCTGGAATTGAAATAGATTTAAGAGCACCAAAACTAAGCCGAAAACATGAATTTTGGATAATGTCCAATTTAGAAAGACGGATTTACAACCATAGATAAAAGAACAGTAATCAAATTTGGAACGGATAATGGCTTTATACAAGGAGATCAGAATGTAAGGATCGCCATCACATTTCGTTGAGGACAGAGCTTTCAGCAGGTTCAGTAGAAAAGATAATCAATATGTTTAGAGAATTTCGGCCGACTATTGAGAAAAACTCCAAGATAGCAAAAGCAATTAACGTGAGGAGGAGTAGTAGATTAGCCAAAACAGGATTGTAAAGACAAAGTGAAAAAACAATAGACGAAAACTTAGAAAGAGAAATAGAAAGGTGAATTGAGGATAGGGCGTGATTCTGTGTGCAGTAAGAGACGAACTAAGAGCATCACTCATCATCTGAGTCGTATCGCTCGATTTCGAGCATCCTGACTGCCTATTTATACGCTAGCAGTATAGAATAGGCAGCGTTCATAGCGGCTACAAAATGAGAAGCAGAATAAAAAAGCAGGATATCGTCGGCAAAAAATAAAGAGGAAAAATTCAAAGGGAAAGGAAGGGCAACACCGACAGTGTAGCTCTTCTTGAAGAGAGTAGGACTGAAGGAAGAACCCTGCTGTGGGGATTTGTTAAATTTAAATATACGTAGCAATTTGGAACAAAATAAAATACAAATATGTCAAAAAATAATTTTAAATTGTATAATCTGCGTGTACTACTCGGGAACCGGTTTTTTCAGGGGAAGCCCATATTCAGCTGGAAAAATAGAGAATTTACAACATAAACACAAAACCGAACATAAATGTTGCGAATAAATTATGAAATTTAAAATACGAGAACAAGAATAGTTCTTTACACAGCTAAAAATGAATCAACTGTCACTATAGGACAGAAAAAGTTTCAATTAAAAATGTAGACAAAATTATAGAATGCCGGGATTTGATGAACATTACTCCATGAAATATAAGAACAACTTTAAACATGGTTTTTATTGTGTCCAAAGAAGCGAGTGAACTTTAAATTTTACAGATACTTCGCTTCAAATTAGAGGCATTTCGGAAATAAATTATAATCAATCACACCGTATTGCTGCATATATGGGCGCAAAAATTAAATAAAAAAAAAAAAAACAAAATTCTTAACGAAAGCTGTATCAAAATCCATAATAGAAAGTAGTTTGTATTTATCCGGAATTATGTTTTTGTGTGATTGCAAACGTTGTAAGCAGGTTAACGAAATTTATGAAAAGTACAGATATTTATCGAATAATTTTATTTTCTCAATACAATATTTTACAATTAGAATTTCCAAAGGTATATATTGATAGGTTCATTATTATTATACGAATCGTCAACATATGTTATTCGATAGATTTATAATTTTACACACCGACTTACTTTGGTTTATTTATTATTTATACTGAAATTAATTTTTGTAATTATATTTAAATTGAATATAGTTTAATATATATGTATATGCAATAAGATAAAATAATGAATAATTTTAAACATAAATAACAAACGTTAAATAAATATAGACGTAATAGGAACGTTTTCGCGAATATTCCATCTGCGGCTGCTCCCGAAACATTTCTAGTAAATGTATATTATTGAATATACTTATATTTATATTTATTCGTTATTTTTTATCTTGACAAGAATGTTTTTTTCTTTTTCATTTGTAGAAATTAATATTATGGATCTGAATTATATGAAGGGCTTTGTGTACTGCTTTTTGTGGTACTTCAGCATTTGGGCAGGATTCTTGTTCGTTGTCTGCCCGTTGCTACCATTTATTTTACTGCTTCCAAATTATTTCGTACCGGCCATGTCGACTATGTTTTCGCTGTGGGAAATGTACGCTGTGGTATGTAAAACAATTTTTAAAAAAAAAGTAAATCTCGTTATTCTTAAGTTAAAAGAAGAACTTTGTGCGTTGTTCTTAAAATGGAAATTTTTAAGAATACTTCGAAAAAAATACATTTATTTCTTCTTTTGAAATTGAGAAGGAGATCCAGCTTTATTATTAACCTAACTAGGAAACGGTAAAACACGAATTACGTACTTAGAGCGTTCCGAAGTTACTATATTGGTAAGGTTAATCTCGTAAGCGATTAAAGAAATAAAACGTCGTAATTTGCAAACAAAATTTCGTATTTCGGCGAAGGGAAAGTGTTTTTATTGGGTTTTTTTTAGCAATTATAGCTGCTTTTGCTGTTTCGGTAAGGCGAAGAACTGTAGGCATTTTGAAAAGTTATTCGAAAACCTTTGTTACATGATGATCGCAACAACTCGATGAATCAGAACCAAAAGCCAATAAAAGAAACTGGAAAACAGCTATCGTTTATTTAATAGTATAATACTGCATACTATTGTTATTTTAATTAATCAAAACCAGCCAGTGTTCTTTTAATTTATTCGTTTCGTTGATTAGTCATTATTTTATTGTCTATTTGTCGTTATTTTATTGTCTATTTGTCGTTATTTTATTGTTTAGCTCTTTTTTTGTAATCTACAGTTGCAAATAATCTCGAAAAAAGTTTCGAATGGAGTTAATTGTGTTTTTTGTTGTATTTTAATTTCTGAATAGTATTTTTTTTTTTTTTGAACAATCTGAATAAAACTTGACAGACGTGTCAAATTCAAAAAGTACTCTCGATGACAAAGTGCATTAACTAAATAATGAAGATTTCAGAATTTTCAAAAGAGATGATGAAGTGTTACAGACACGTATCAGGAGAGAAGGAACAGTTGGAAGGTTTAAAAAATGCCTATTGCTTTCCGGGGCTTAATTGCAAGCAAAAATTATTATTCGAGCGTATTCAAAAAAGTGGACGGAAATGGCACTGAACGGATATATTCGTTCAACACACAATCCGCTTCTAAAACTGCTGATCATCGGTACACACTTGTGACGAAAAATTCTGCAATTTTTAGATTCGATATTTTTCCAATAACACGGATTATCTTAAAAAAATTGTCGAGTATGTAGTTGAACAAATATGAAATTGTTTAAACATAGAAAACAAATATTAATTTCAATAAAGAAAACTCTACCGTGTATACACCTATATTCGTTTTATTCTATTCAGTTTTCAATTGTAGTCATTTTTTTTCTATTTATATTTTCTTCTGGCCTCTCTAGTTTCAAAGGAATTATATTTACGATTAAACGCACCTGGAACGGTGGCTAAATTTTTAACTTTATTCGGTTGTTACTACTTTTTTTTTAATATTTCATTTTATCCCTAACATCGATTAATCGGCGAAATTATCAACCGGTGGTACATTCGTAGGGAATTTGCTAATAAGAAAAGCCAGATGATCTGTATAGTTAAGGCAGTTAGTAATAACAACTTTTATACCCCGCCACCAATTTTGCTTTTTCTTTTTCTGTCTGTCGTCGTAAGGGGCACCACTATTTAGGATCCTGTGTGCAGGCTCGTCATGTGCACAAATCATGCTTGCTTATTTTTATTTATTTTTTTATTTTATGGGCACATCAGCACAGGACATAACACAAAAGAATATAAGAAAAGAAAGACACATGGAATGACAGGTTATATCAAGAAACGATTAGGGAGACAGAAGAAATGAGAAGGAGATGGAAAAGCGAGAATGTAGAGGGCACTGTAAGAAGTAGGGAGGCCAAAGCTAATTGCTTATTTTCTTTTTTTTTTTTTTGGGTTCGTCATAAAGACATTGGCCCAAGAAGAGGGGGACGGATGAAAAGCGGAATCAGATATTTATGCGATCAGATATGGAAGATAGGAAAGACTCAAGTGCTGGAATGACCGAGGGTGATGGCAAGGAGAGGACAAAAGATGCACAATACGGAGTTGGAAGACCAATTGACAAAAGAGAAGAGTAAAAGGAAGAACGTTCGGAAGCGATAGAAGTGCACTCAAACAAAATGTGATTAGCGTCACCTATAAAGTTGTGAGAGGAAGGTTGTAGGGGACAGTGAGGAGGGGGAACTAGAGAAAAGCGAAATAAGGAAGCAGGAAGCCTACTGTGCCCAAAGCGTAGGAGACAGATTGCGGAGAGAGTTGAATGCCGCATGGAGGGAAAATTGAAAAATCATGGTGCTTATTTTAATGTAGTGAGGTTGTACAGAATACCGGAGTCCTCCATCAAATGTTATATGTACACACATCTTTTTTTTTTTTTTAATTAAGGGTTTTTACTTGCTGACAGCCGTAATAAATTGCGAAGAGTTTAAGAGAAACAAATTAGAAAAATTCTGCTTCGCTTATGTTTTGAAAATATATATTTATTTATACAAGTATATTTGTTTACAACTATTTTCTTTAGCTAACGTTTTGTCAACAAGAGGTTGCTACAAAGCCGTTTTTGCATGTAGCGCTAAAACCGTACACATAAGTGTACCATATTGTTGAATCTAGTCCTCGGAACAGAACCGGCTGTAAATAAAAAACTTTAGAAATTATATTCTAATATTATATATATATAAATGAAAGAATGTTTTCCGCGCCAGCTCTACTACACATTCACACACACACTCGTCAATAAATAACTCATCAATTATTTATGAATATTATTTCTGAAAATGACGATTTCATCAGGCGCTGATGACGTTAATATTTGGTACGGAAATTCACATAAGTGGAGATGATATCCGTTCGACGGAAAATTCGGTAATACTGTTAAATCATCGTACTCGGGTCGATTGGAATTTTCTCTGGGCTGCCATGTATTTCGGTTCAACTCCAAGATGTCATCGGCTTAAGATGGTTTTGAAGGCACCTCTCAGACACGTTCCCAGCTTAGGTGAGCGAGCAAAAAGTTATTTATTATCGAATCATTTTGTTCCTCGAATAACACGTAATATCATTATCAAAATAAAATGTATAATTAGTACTCGCGTTTTAGCCCCCATCATCAGCCAAGAGAGACACGTGAAACCCGATAAAACCGTCGCATCCGCTTGTGCTTTTGTGATCGGATAAAAACATAAATATTTATTATACATTTCGATTAATCGGTTATAGTAATAATATTAAACATTAAAAAAATTTTGAACTTACGCTAGCGTTACGGATTTCCAAGTGTTTGCAAATTAAAGGCTTGAATCAATAATAAATTCTGTGGTATTCGATTCCTTTTAATGAAAACAACTCGAAGAAAATATTTTCTAAGTTTGAAAAAAAAAAAAATTCCTTTCGACAAATAATTTGCCTTCCGCTCTTCCGGTGTAACAATTAACAATACCGAGAATTATTCGACGTGTCTCTTGTGAGCTCGTTGTGATATAACATTAAGTAAAAAATGTAGACGTTGCAGGAAACGAAAACAATACATTAAAAAATCGAAATAACGTAGCATTTCCAAATATGTAAAAAGAGTCCTATCAGGTTAAAGAGCGAGTACTATTGTAACAGGGGACTTTGCAAACCCCTCGGCGGTTCGCGTCTAATAATAAGTTGCGTACCGGGACAATGAACAACGATAGTAGGCTTTGTGAATATTGCATCAGGTGTAACTTTGATCAATGTTGAACTGAAGATTGGAAAGGTGTGTGGATCATTGAGAATCGAATATACACGTTGGTGTACATCTACTTTTGCAATAGTTGAAAAATCTAACCTGTCAGAGGGTTTGGAACTATTGTAGTGTAATATTGAATAGAAATAAATTTCGGTAAATCTACAGCGGTATTAGTATAAGAAACGAGATTTAAACGAAGACAGAGCCTTGCAGAATGAATAGCAAAATTACAGTTTTGTAGCTTTTGATTAGGCAATTCTACGGACAAATTCGATCATTTAGCTGTAACTATCCTAGATATCCTAGATACAGGCCCGGATTAAGTGTATGATAGGTTCGGGGCTATGGAAATATTAGGGGTCCCTTTCGGAAGTGAAAAAATTATCAGTTTTATAGAATAACTAAATTTTCTTTAATTTAATTTAATTATATTATTTCGAATTCACAAATTAACATATAATTATTAATGTAAACAAAACTAAATATCATATAGACAATAGGTAGAATTTTAGATGCCCAAATATATATATATTAATATGTATGTATGTATGTATATATATAATTTTAAACAATGAATTTTTTTCTTGTTTTTTTTTCTCTGTAAATTCTTGCATAATGTCGTTAAAATCTACTGAACGAAGAAAATCTGTTTCAATCGTTAATCTTGATAACGCTGATAATCTACCATCTAGCATGGTTGATCTATACATGTTTTTTATTCTTTTTAATATCGAAAAAGATCTTTCCACCTCATAATTTGTAATCGGTATAGTTGCAAATATACTATATGCAATATAAATGTTTAAAAAAACATCTCTTATTGCACATTTAACCATACATGTTGGAGCCTCTTGGGGGCCCCTTTATAAGGCGGGGCCCGGGGATGCAGCCCCCCCCCCAATCCAGGCCTGCCTAAATAATTACTTGATCACTTCCTCATGTTTCACGGGCAATTACAAACTTTTTCCCCGCTGAAATAGCATGCCGGGAGCTTCAAAATAGCCTCGCGGTTTTTACACTGAGAAAAAGACGTCATTAATTTCACAAAAGAAAAGACGACGTGTGTTTTTATCGAATTTTTTTTGAGCACTTTGGATTTTAAAAGCAAAAACTGTTAGTATAGTATCTTGAGATAAGACTTTTCACAATATACTGAGCACCTGACGGATATCCCCCTAGTCGCTTACACTTTCACCTAGATCACTTCGCTAGAGAATAACCAGTACTCGGATATTAAGTGTACATACCCCCGATAGCAGTGATTTGACAACTCCTGAAAACCCGTGACATTTCTGATTTGATAGTGAAGCTTTATGACTACCGTGCTTCCCTATTTTTGATTGGAAATCTTGAAAAATGTGTTGAGCGGTAATGAAGAATCCGTTAAAAACAGATGTCTTTATGGATTATTAAAAATCTAACTTTGAAATCTTTTCGAATTAAGAAGAGTCTGATATCAAAGTCGTTAAGTTTAAAGCATAATTATCATCTTTAAACGCTCTAGGTTAGTGCCTGCGCGCATAAGCTAAACGAAAAAATTCACGAAAAGAGAAGAAAATTGCGTATCTTTCTGATGCTTTCGACGAGTTATTAAAACATTATGAATCGCACTCGTGAATTATTTTATCTCTCTATCTATCTATCTATCTCTATAGATAGTTAGATATAGATGGATAAAATAGTACACACGACTAGTACGATGTGTAATATTTTCATAACTCGTCGAAAGCATCAGAAAGATATACAATTCCCTTCCCTTTTCGTGGATTTTTTTCGTTTAACTTTTGAAAATGTGTTTCACGTATCTATAAAAGTATCACACTCGCAGCCTAGTTGTAGATATATAATTTCTCAGTGTCGAGTTACCGTACGATAATATTGTCTTTTATTCGAAATAGAGAATGCGTTTAATAGGATTATAAATAATCACGGAAGCACCGTGTAATCTAGACCGTTCCTATTGACCTTCTTTTTTTTTTTATTATTATTACCTTAACTGTAAGGTTTCAATGGCTTTCAATGACGTATTAATTTCGATCGGAAAAATTAACCTGTACGCCGAATGGGAGAGCGCATTTATAATACTCACAATTGCATTTTATTCATTGAAAAGAAAAATACTTCCTATCTTATTTGTGGGCTAAAACTTAAATATCGAACGAAAGCGTTTAAAATCAATTCTTACCGTTTTCCTCGAAGCAATCGTATTTTAATTTACTCGAAAGAAATACCAGCTACCGTATTTAAAAGAACATCTGCTACTCTGTACGGTTTTATTATGCTCAAAGCAGCTCGACTTGGGTCGCCCGTTATTGTCTTTGACCAACTCAGTTCTACAGAGAATGCATAGTATTTCTCTTGATTAATTAAAACAATTGAAATATATTAAAGAAGGTTGAAAAAAAAAAAATACAAAATGATTTCGCTCAATGAGACCTAAAAGTCGACAGCACTCAGTGGAAAAGCTAGATACGCCAAATTTTGCTTCAAGATTAGATGTGTGTCGAATTTCGATTGGCGTGTCTGCTTTTCGAATCAAAATTCGACATGTCTACTTCTTGAAGCAGAATTTGGCGTTCCCCCCTGTTTTGAAGCAAAATTTGGTGTGTCTAGTTTTTCCACTGAGCTGTCAAAATTATTATTAGAAAAAAAAAGAGTAAAAATTATTTTTTCTTTACTTTTACCCATTTAGTTTACGTACTTTATTTTAATCTCCGCATTTAAATCATGCAACTTTCGGAAATTTAACTACATTTATCCCATAAATAAGTTTAAATAAAATAACTTTGAATAAAATAACTTTAAATAAAATAACTTTAAATAAAATAACTTTAAATGAAATAACTTTAAATAAAATAACTTTGAATAAAATAACTTTAAATAAAATAACTTTAAATAAAATAACTTTAAATAAAATAACTTTAAATAAAATAACTTTAAATAAAATAATTTAAGGAAGCCAATTTATTAATGCGATAAAAATAATGAAAATAATTTTCGTAGATCCATCAAATCAGGATATTTGAAAAGAACGCGATAAAGACTATGCAAAAATTAGTTTATTTTTATTGTATTAATAAATAAAAGCCTTTCTTTAAATTATGTTAATATTGTTTTACAATTTTCAGTTACAGTTGTAGTACATTCTTGCTCTTCCATCTCCTTCTGTTGTTCCTGTGTTGGCTGCCTTCATTTCTTCTACCTCTAATCGCTTTCTGATATAACCTGACACTTACTACGTTTCATCACTCTTTTAGTCCTTTGCCTGTTGGGTGAATGTCTTGTGCTGATGCGCCGAAACATAAAAATAAAACAAAATTGACACGAATGAGAACGTAAAAAGGAAACGGAAAAAAAAATTATCTAAGTAGTATGTGAGTGTTTTTTTGTTGTTGTTTTTTTTTTCTTTTTTGGATTGCCTACTGAGGGCATTGGCCCAATGCTACAATTCGAAAATCATCAGTGGATGGAGCAAACAACGTGTAAATGTAATGCTCGTAAATTCGATCCTTCAGACCTAAATATGTCCCGAGATTATGTTTTCTACGATGCTTATAATAAACGAGTAAATTTAAAGTGACTTAAAAAAACAAATAATTATAATAATAATTTTGCTTGGCAATTTTTATTATAAAACGTAATAATTACATATTTCACGAAGGATTTTCCACGTTGCCTCCGATGCAAAAAATAGGCCCAGACCACTTTCCATCGAAAGGGATGAAAGTGTTGCACCAGTACCAAAAAATATCAAATGAACCCTGAATACTAGATTTGACGCAGAAAAACTAAATTATAATACAGAGTTTGCGGTAAAGTCGAAACTAGCAACCCAAATAACTGAGCCAAACTCAGGAAGTAATAGTACCAATTATGGAAGCATCTCCTCTCATCGAAAGCTATGCAAACTAGAGCAGAAAAATAACTATACAATTAGGAGAATATCAAGGGGGTTCTCGAAAGAGGGGCGAAGCTGTAGCGGACGGGTTATGAATTTAAAGTTCACCTTATCCTACACAAAATAAAAACAAAACAAGTTTGCAGCAATCATCGAGGCAACAATAACAAACAAATACTATGTAGAAATATTACAACCGTTAATGAATGATTAAAGTAAATGAAAGAAAAATTGTATATATCACTGTTGTCGGTGATGTGCACGTTCAGTTGGTGGTTTCCTCGTATTTGTGGCTGCATTTTCAACGCGAAATTTACACTTTTTTTCGCCTGTTTCACGTAATTCGACTAGCGAAAATAATCGTCCTGACGGACGATTTGATTATTTCTCGCTGCTGACACCTGCTTAATGAACGAAGATTATTCCGACAGACGGCCGATTTTTAAGTTAACAAAAAACAAATTTTGAAAAAATGTTATCCCTATCGAATACCGAAATCGACCACTAGAGATACGCGCTTCATCCTGCGATGGTCCTGGATAGATTATTGGTCACAGACGACAGGATTTCTCGGTTACATTCGCATTCTCTTTCGCGCAACGTTTTTTATATATATATATTAATTACAACGTAATTCTTAGGCTACCCCCATTCGAAAAAATGTCCCAATTTTATGTAACGTTTGTTATATTTTATAGGATTTTTGTTTATTTAACGAAATATGTAACGAAAAATGTAATGAAACAATATCTTAATTTTATATAATGAAAGTTAAATGTTAGGATAGGATTTTTGTGATTATGTTTTGTTTTTCTTTTTGTGTTGATGCCAGTAAGAATTACGTTGTAAATTTTGATCATTTTATACAAAGTATAGAAGAGAAAGAGGCAGAAATGAAAGCAAAGAGGGGTCAAGGGGCACAGCCCCTTGCGAGACCAAAATGGCCGAGTTATATATATATATATTAATTATTTTATATGCTTGCCTACAATGTACACATTACACAGTTTACTCTAAATTATTTCGATGCTTTCAGGTCATGCTTTAATTTTTTTTCTTTTTTAAAGAGTTTCAATTATCATTTTTGATCGTTTAACATACGGAATTCTCGGATGAGAAGGAGTAGGGGATTTTTTTTTTTGATTTTTTTCTTTTTCGAAAGCGTCATTCAAAGGCACTGATCGAGCATCTAAGAATTAAAAAAAAGTAAAAAGATTATATTTTAATATACATATACGGAAAAATGGAAAAAGGTAAACTTAAAGCTCGAACAACATCTAGTGTGAAGGAAGAAAAAGTATGTAAGAAGCACAATGAAGGTTAGGAAGTTTGTAAGAACTTCTTGGTATATAGAAGAAAGCGCCTCTGTGAAAGAAGGGAACATGCAGGAAAAATATGATCAGCATCATAAACGGAGTTAATCGAAAAACTAGAATTCATTTACGCAATTAATACTTTTGTAAATTAGAATTTTTTGTTTTTAATCGAATGTTTTTCCACTTCACAGGCTTCTATACTTACCGTTTTCATTTACATTCTCCCATAGATATGTCCTCTCTTTTTACAGTATTTTTTTGAAAAAATCATTGGCATTACTTCTCCAAAATCTCTTGTTTGTCGGTGTTTTTTTGACCCGTATTTTACTTTTATTCTATCCGGTTAACAAAAACCGGTGCGTATTTAAAAAAACGAAGCTTATTAAATTTTTATTTTAAAAAGAAAAAGAATTAAAGGTATATAAATATGTAAACTTGGTGTATTTTAGGTTGGGTAATGCAAGCGTCCGGCTTCCTGTATATTCAAAGGAATTGGAAAAAGGACAAGGTTACAATGGAAAATCACTTGGAGTACTATCGAAGTATAGGACATACGATGCAAGTGAGCTCATAATGGAATGTGTTTTCTCAGTAATCGTGCTTTTTTACACTTTAACATTTGTGAAAAGCGCCACAGATTTCTCGAAATTGTTCCATGTAAAATTTACGCCGAAAATGTATTTATTTATCGCATGCATAGATTTATTATTGTATGATATATTTCATGCCCTTCTTCGGTTTTTAACGTGAAACGTCGTTTCTGATTAATAGATATGCACACGTACACGAAAAATTTCGTAGAAACGAGTATTATACATTTATATTACGTATTACGTGCATTAACTTTTCTGTTTGCGTGTTTATTTGTTAATCGGAATTAACATTAACGCTCCCGAAGACGATCTCTGGGGAAACCAGACCTAATTACGTTAATATTTCACGACACGTAGACGATTAGGCACAAGGCGAGGCTTTGACCTTTATGCTTCGACTACGCTTCAGCCGATACCAGAGACCATAAGCTTTCCGAAAGTTTACTAGTCTGGTAATTCTGGCCTGTTGATTCCGGCGGCAGGGAGAAATCCGCTAAGAAAGAAAAATCGGCCCTGCTTGAGGAGAAGAACTTCTTCAGCCGTTACTACTACCGATCGTGAATTATGCCCTGGGTGACACCAATGAGCACTGCCGCTGCAAACCGCATACACATAATGCTCGATCAATGTGGAGACCGAATCAGATAGCCTGAGAAGAAGCAGCCACGTCTCCGATAGAGCCAATTTCCAGCCATCACGGTTTCTGCATGTGCACCCAGATATCGAGCATGTAAGTCGGCCACTCCTTGATTTGACCGTCTGTTTGCTAACTGTTGGCCGCTGAGGTCACAACAAATGCAGAAAAAGTTCCGCCTGACCAGTATAATGGCGATCTGGCACCACTGAAGCCAGTAAAATACTACCCCAGCGGCAGCATTCACGTCCTCACACTGTTCCCAGGTTCTGTCAGCCAATTAGTTAGACGCACCGATGTTTCGTTCGAAGCAACTCTGTTTGAATCCCGCCGCTGCTCTCAAAATATCGAAAATTACTATCACTCGCGCTGCCAGACTAATGCTCACAGTAGCCGAACTTTCGGAAAATTAAAAAAAATGAAATAAAAATTCAAATGTCAACATCGCACAGGAGCGTAATGGGTCAAAAAAAAAACAACAAAAAAAAACACGGGGAAATTAAAAACAAATACCTGAATAAAAAAGCAACAAAAACATATCTACTATAAAAATAGCATAATTCGAATGAATAAAAAAACACAAAGAACAGAAATACATTACTTTTAAACTTAAAAAAACACCGGCAGTTTGTAGTAACAAACTATTCGCGGTGACAAACAGCGGCATAGCCGAGAGAAAAGGGTCTGCGGATCTGCATCCCTAAAAAACGAAATAAAAAGTACTTTTTCGAATTACGGAAGTGATATCGGTAATAAGTTCGCTATTATTGTCGTGGATGGTTGCGCCCTGATTTGTTCTTACTTAGTAATTGAATTATTAAAAGTGTACAACAAATTACAGTTATCGAAGTGCGTTAAGTCTTCAAAAATTCGAAAGGTACAACGGCTGAATTCTAAAACTTACACGTGTATATAAGTATTTAACAGCGCCGCGTTCAAGTCGGATTTTTAGACGAATTACTCGATATTATAGTAGTTCGCGAAAGGTGCGATAACATTATTCTCACTGGCGACGACTAGGTTGTATGGCCATCTTGTTTCATGTAATATTGCACGCGTTGGTATCGGGAACATAGATACCGACGTGCAACTCGAACAGATCGGTCATGTGCCTACTGCAAAAGAAGCACGCGTAAAGAACCGGTGATTTAGAAAGAGGTTAAATCGGTTAATAGCTGAAGAACAGTTATCAACGGCGCTACAATTAAATCACCATGTTAAGAGTCCAAATTTGCGATGCGATTGCGTTTTTTGTGTTTTGTGAGATATCATCAGAGGGCCGTAGCTAGCGTTGAATTTGAAGTAGGGCAGCGGTGGTTACAGATAGGGCGGAAGTGTTTAGCTGATCTGATCAATTTTCATCGTACTTATGAGTGTGAATGAGTGAGAGATCTTCTACGATAACATGACCCGCCGCTCGAAAAACCGAAACGATTTTACATGTATTTGTGAAAGTATAACAACAAAGCGTCAAATGCCTGTGTGCAAGTTGATACCGAACGGAAACAAATACAATCGGTACTTTTGTGTCACTGAGCGATATACTTACCTCTAAAGTCTAAACACGAACTCCTTCGTAAGGATACCATTACGTACATAGAATTCACAAAAACAATAATTTGAAGGGGCGAGCCATGTTATCGTGGAAGATCTCTACCTAATACTTAATTATTGTGGGTAGGTCATAGCAAAACATACGAGTATATTATTTCTCCAAGCATATTATAATCAACTATAATAATAAAAAAAGTCCTTTCTTAAAACAGCTGGATTCATATAAATTAAAAATGTGAAGGACTTCATTCAGATCAACTGACTTCGTTCTTTTCTTTTCCAAAGCAAGAAATACCATTCCTGTCATTCTTTCGTGGCCCATTAACAGCCTCTGAGGCCTATTAATTGCAGTCAAAGTTGAAAATGTTGATTCACATACTGCAGTGCTACATCCTATGTATGGTCACCACAGATGCAAAGAGTTCATATGTATCTTTGAAGGCCTCTCGCTGCCTGTATAAAATTTGCATTGTGTTTTTAGTTGTATCCCCGCGACGACTCAAATAAGCTTTAACCAAAGTAGCTTCCTCCCTTGATGGAATTGTTAGACCTGAAAAATTAGTTGAAATTGTGAACTGGACATCAATATATATGTATTATAAAACTAAGTGTACAATGTGCGTGCCGCTAAAACTCAAAAACGATCCGATCAAGGGAGTTATATGGTGTGGTAGCCCTCTACCCTTTATCCGTGAAAAAGGTTCTCAATGAGATTTATTGAAGTCATCAAAAAATACCGCATCTTTGGAACCGTTAGATGCTAGATGTACATAATCGAATGGCAAAAACGAGGACTTCCTCACTCACACAATCTCCTCATATGGCTACACGACAGAATTCATCCCACAGATATCGACAAAATCATTCGAGCTGAATTACCTAATCCACAAGAAGATTCGGAACTGTATGACACAGTAGTGAAAAACATGATTCATGGACCAAGCGGGCCATTAAACCCCAACTCGCCATGTGTGAGTGATGGAAAATGTGACAAAAAAAAATACCCAAAACCTTACTTGGACAACACACAAACCGGAGATGATGCCTATCGCAAATACAGAAGACGATCTCACCCAAAAACGGTGGCTTCACAGCAAAAATACGAATACGAGACAGAGACAAACTGGAAATAGATAATCAATATAAGTAATACCATATAACCCGCTACTTTCTAAAATTTTCCAAGCACAGATAAACATGGAATACTGCAATTCGGTGCAATCCATCAAATATGTCTGTAAGTATGTGAACAAAGGCAGTGTGACATGGCAGTATTTCAAATAGCCAAAGACAGTGAACAACAAAACAGAAACGACGAGATCCTCATGTACCAAATGGGAAGATACATCGACAGAAACGAAGCAGCGTGGCGGATTTTCGGTTTTTTTACATACACGAACGCGAACCAACTGTGCAACATCTAGCAGTACATTTGGAGAATGTACAGAGAGTTTACTTCACAAAAGACACCGCCAGAAAAATTGCAAGCGAACCACCTCAGAACACAATATTAACAGCTTTTTTCAAACTGTGCCAAACGGATCCATTTGCGAAAACATTACTATATATCGACGTCCCTACCTATCATACACGGAACAAAACAAGAAATATATTTCAACGACGAAAACAAGCAATTTCAGTAGAGGACCATCCAGGAATCATGAAAATTGACGCACTAGGCCGAATATACATCCGAACAACGCCGAATGTTTCTTCCTCCGAATGTTGCTACAAGAAATACAGTTTCAAAGATTTCAAAACTGTTGACGTTTATCTATGTCAGACGTACAAAGAAGCATCCCAACGCTTAGTACTACTGGAAAACGACAATCACTGGGAATTAACACTTCAAGAGACCTCAATCACAGTCTCAGCTGAACAAATTAGAGACTTATTCGCCATAATTCTGACAACATGTAACTCATCGAATCCAAAACAGCTATGGGACTCCTTCAAAGAGAGTATGAGTGATGACATACTGTACCAAATCCGACAAGCTCATCAATAACTGACCATCGAATTCAATAGAACACTCATTCTCCTAGAATATAAATGTTTTTAGCAATAAAAATCCAGACCTTAATACAACTTGGGATGCCAGCACTACGAAAAGAGTGTGCTAAAATTCGAAATTACAAAAGAAAAAACCTACAACATCAACGAACTACTTCAATACATTTCTGATAATAAACCACTCCTCAATGACAATCAAAAAAAAATTTACAACGTTATCATGGACCGGATCAACAACAACATTGGCGGAATTATTTACTTGGACGCATCAGGCGGCACCGGGAAAACATTTCTAATAAATCTACGGCCGGTGGAAATACGTGCTAAAACAACACATCGCACTTGCGCTATTCCCGGTGAGGAGAGAATATACAAATCGATCGGCACGATGGTAAGCGTTGAAGAAAGTGTCAACTTCGCTATAGAATTTTTAAACTGTTTGCAAGTACCAGGAATTCCATTACACTTAAAAATTGGAAGAAATCTAAACTAAACAAAAGTATGTAATGGAACAAGGATGATCGTCAATCATTTATCGAAAAACACCATCGAAGCCGAACTTATGACCGAAAAGGGAAAACGACACACAGTATTTATCCTACTGAACTGAGACTACAATTTCCAATCAAATTAGCCTATAGTTTTACAATTAACAAAGCGCAAGGACATACTTTAAAACATTGCGGCATCAACCTCAAAGACTCCTGCTTCTCTCACAATCAACTATATACGTAGCTTGCTCTCGAGTAGGAAATTCGAAAGATTTGTACATATTCACTCCGGATAACAAAATGAAAAATGTTGTTTATAAACAAGTATTGTAAATGGTTAGAATATGTTTTCAATAAAAATGTTTACCTCTTATATTTTAAAGTTTATCCTTTTATTCCAACTACCACGCAATCTCATATCAACTCCCTGAGCGAAGCCGGGTACCCCAGCTAATAAATAAATAATAGTAATATTTTACAAGCAGAAACATAGTTCTGTTTAATTTCCTCACACTTACCTAAATTTTTCAAAGGTACCATTTTGTTTACATCCAACTCATCGAGACTGGCTAATGAGTTTAGTAGATCGTCGTTGTCAATTCAACAATTAGTATGTCCAACGTTTCCTAATATTCAGATTTAAATGGGCCTGATCGTCCTGGTCTTCTATATTTTGTCTCGTGGAGGAACAGAAAGAGACATACATCAAATAGCCATCCATCCGGTTAGATTTTTTGACTTGCCTCTTCTGAGTCTGGGTCCTATTTTCGGAATGGTCTTAGCTTCTTCTAAAATTTGATTATACATTTCATCTGATCTCAGTTTCGTTATTTCATTTTGAACGCACTTTATGATTGCTATGGCTTCTTTCAAACCTTGCAATAAATTTGACGTCGATAAGTAGAATAATTTTTGTTTTTCTTCAATTTTTTTTTTTTTTAATTTTAATGCAGTTTCGGAAATTAATTTGATATTATTGAAAGCAATTCAGTTGATTAAATTACGCTGAGATACTTTAAAGACCATAACCTAGAATTAATAAACAATAATATTACAGTTTTTACAAAAAACCACACGTATGCAGCAGTAGTGAATTATAGGGAACAGCATCGAGAACACGAATAAACCAACACAAGACTTCAACCTCCTCGAAATTAATAATGTTCAAGTGTAATCAAATATAATACATAAACTAAATACAAAGAAAGAAGGCCGGGTTTAAAAATAGAATAAGGATGAAAGATACGAAACTTGTACAATTGCGTCATACATTGCTAAAATAATGACACCATTCATACACGGTAACCATTACAAAAATAAACTTAAAAGATCGGAAATAAGACCAATTTACGGAAAAGGTAAATTCACGCAAATATGGGAATTACAGAAGCTGAACGATCGGTGAAAGAAAAAAAATTATGGAAAAACATAAGCCAGCTACCGTGACCTAGTTAGTTAGGCAGTGTTTCGTTTCGTTCGGGTAGAATATCCCGCTGCTGCACATTAAAAATTCGAAAAATTTCACTTCCGCCGGTTTATGTTTATAGTTGATGCGCCAAAAAAAAAAAAACAAATAAATTACAAAAATACATTAAAATAAATATTATACCCATTAACCAGTTAGACTATTAAGCGATATCTGCGATTTCACCCATGCACCAACTTATCTACACGAAAACATTGTCTAGTAATGAGCCATTCCCATTTTTCAAAGTATTGCCTTACTTAAAAGAATTCTCCCTATAATAGGCAAGGGAAAAACTGATCTCGGTTTCATTGTTACCGTGATTTTGAAAAGTTGCATGATCTCACACATGTCCACGAACGAAACATAATAATACACAACAACAACAGAAGACCTATCTTTAAAATGACCACTCTACTTTATATAGGTATATTCATAAATTACCGAACTTATCTGCAATATATAGATAGGACCACCTCCTTATGAAAACAAAAAGTTCCATGTAATTTAAAATATGTCATACCACGAATAGTACGTTACTACGAACACGTTTGTGGTTTTGTTTTTTTTTTAAATAATGTATTTCTGTTTTCTTAATAATTTGAATAGTGTTTAATATCGAAAACGGTCAGTGGCATTAATCGATTTACTTTTAAAACTAATTAAATCTTCGTGCCTGTATAACCGTAGTTCTGTCATTTGATTCCGGAAAAAGTTCACCACTTCACGTCCGATTATTGGCAATCGGATGAGTTAAACACTGATACTGAGCAAAACAAAAAACATTCGTATGTCCACGGCGTGATTCTGGCAAAAGGTAAAGAGCAATTACGTAGATAGTGTTTAGATAGGGATTCGGAACGATCGGGTTTTGACCATCTTTAATTAGGCAACAGTTTTACGCGTTAATTAGTTGACCGTTTTAGCATGACTTTTCACAAAAACCTAGAATCGAAAATTCGGAAGTAAAATTCTCTTAGCCATCGTGCGCGTTGGCGAATAAAAACCAGGCGAAAAATCAGCGAAAGAATGACGTTTCTGCAGCAAATATGAAAGCAATATATCTGTTGCTTAAAGAAGATTCACTTTGTAATTGCCCCCCTTCCGGTAAATTACAGTCATTTTGTAATTACAAACTGATCGAAGTTTTACACTAAAATAGGATCATTTCTATTCATTCGAAGAATGGCATGCCAAGCACGTGGAACGCGGTGAATGTGAAGCAAATCACATTGCACCTGCAGGAAACATGGAAGTATCAGCGATAAAAGAAGAAATGTTTCAACGATCGGAGGAAAAGTACGACGTCAAGTATAAAAATTACATCAGCGTACACCGGTGTAATTCAATCCCATCCGTATGGCGAAGACTTTGTAATAAATAAAAAAGAACGCGTTGGCCACGTTCAAAAAAGGGATAGGCAAACGGCTACGTGATCTTGTAGAAGAAACACAACAGTAGAGACAGAAATAAAAACCGGAAAAAATGCGGGACAAACTAGAAAAAGCAGAAGTCTCTCTGGAAAAGGAAAACTCACTGGTTCGATGAATTAACGGTGTATTATGGATTAGCAATCAGAATAAATTGTGATTCAGTGCAAAAAAATGAAATTTAGACGACCTTTTTCCATTAAAAATCAATGAACAAAAATCCACAGCACCGTAAGTGTCCAGAAGGCGCTGACTCGTGGTGTGCTTATCAGAAAGCTTTGGCCACCTCCGGAGTAGAAAATTTCCAGCACGATTATGAAACTTTTCCGGATGATGTAACAAAAGCAATCGAGCCAATTTATGAAGATTTAAGCAAGGACGAGCTTTTAGAACGTTGTGTTGGTGGATTTACCGAAAACAATAACCAGAGCCTAAATCAACTTATTTGGAAGATCAAAAATTTTATCCAATAGCCCTATTCTAGTAGAAATTGCATCAAACGTAGCTGTATGCATTCTCAGTGAAGGGAATTTTGCATTCCTACAAGAGATGAAAATCAGCGTCGGCCCAAGTGCTCATCAGTACGTTCAAACAGCCAAATTTGCTTGCCCTGTCTTGTTCCAATTGCGACTTCCGATTTTGTATTAACTTGTACTCTATTTTCTCAACAGCATTCTATTTTAAATTACTCTTCTTTATTTTCTGAAATACTGAGCAGCAAGGCCGTGTCCACGGGGTGGGTTTTGGGGGTTAACCCCCCCCCATGAGAACTGAAATGGCTTAGGTACTTCATTAATATTTTATGCAAAATTTTCTGTTACGAGTATAATCAATAACATATGTAATTTTTATTAATGTTTATAATTCGTTTATTTAAATTATTAATATATAAATCAAAATGATGGAAATTATTAATAGCATGAATATTAGTGAAAAATGTATTTTTATTTATAAAATAAATATGCGAAGAAAATTTTTAACCCCCCCCCCCCCCAAAAAAAAAAATTCTGGGCACGGGCCTGCTGAGCAGTGATATTTATCCTTCCTGAAATCAACCAATTTTTTCTCCAACATTTAACTCTTTTGTTCCTAATGCGTGTGTCTGAGATGGTATTAGATGGTATATTAAACGAAGAATTAAAAAGTAAATGATCAATGACGGCAAACAAAAATCAATTTTGAGAGGGATTTCAAAATTTTCTTTACTCATTTTCAAATCAAAATAATACGCCAAATAATTAACCGTATTTATTAATCAGTTTTTGTCCTTCTTTTAATGTCTGAAAATATAATTTAGCAATAATTATTCCATGTTAAAAAGAGTTTACAAAATTTTGGAATTTTTGTATCCGGTATCTCCTTCGGTTCACTGTTGCATCGTGTGCATGAATGCTGTTGTTGATGTTAATTTTTGTTACAGTAAACTCCATAATTTTAAAGTTATTTATTTCGCATCCTATTATTTATTATTTTCGGAGTAATTCTTAAAATTTTTCAAACGATAACATTCGTTAAAATAAATCTATTTATATACAAATAATAATTTGTATTTTTCTGCTTTACAGATTTTAATATTTCCAGAAGGAACTAATTTCTCAAAGATGACAATGAATAAAAGTAATGAATTCGCGATAAAGAATAATCTACCAAAGTACTCTTACGTTCTGCATCCAAAAACAAGAGGTTTTGTATTGCTGACTACATGTATGAGGAAAAGTAAATATTTTAATGATGTTTATTTGAAAACACTACTAGGTGGGGGCCGGTGTGGGCTAAAATTCGGATTACGGAATTAAATCGAGATAATGAACAAGTTAGGTTTGTTGAAATCAAAATTAAAACTTTGGTAACATAAATAAAACAATGTAGAGTAGAAATAGGGAATCAATTTTAATGAATTGAAATTTTTAAGCTATGACTCATAATAAAAAAAAAAAGAAGGCTACATTTTAGAGTTTTTTTACCTACTTATTCGTACGCTTCTGATCGCGATTAAAATAGCCGGGAATATTTTTATTTTTCATCTTCGGCTAGTAATAAGCAATATTTCTCGTAGACATAATTTACTTTCTATAAAATTATTCCCCATTTTAAGGAAAATTGTCACTTTTCATTTATACCAACTAATTTTTGTTAATGATTTTTCAATATTAATAATCTTTGAAATTATTTAAAAGAGAAAAATATAAGTACTCTAATTGAGACATAATTTCTTACAGGCCTTTCTCGGAGAACACCCATGTGCAAGCGCAAAAATACTCAAAAAGTATCGAAAACTAGTTGAAAAGAATCGATACTTTTATTTGATAGCGCTAAAAAATTAATATTATATTTTACTATTTCAATAGAAAATACACACAAAAAAATTTTGTTTCTTTATTTTTTAACAAAGCATTTGTTGTTGCTCTTATTTATATTTTATGCGATGCAATTTTTGGTTTATTCAGAATCGAGGTAATTGTAAATTTTTCTTCTGCATTTTGAATTGAAGCAAATAAAGTAGAAAAAGAATTTTTTAACAATTTTATGCAGCTTGCTTGTTCTGATAATTATATATTTTTTATGATGTTTTACCACACTGTGTTAGGGTCACCAGACTCTGTAAACTAACCTTTTGTCAAAACACAGGAAATATCTAAAACTCAACTGCACACAAATAACGTGACGAACAAATTAATTTTTGGTAACAGAGTAAAATGTTAGTAAACAACCTTCCTAACCGAATATAATATTGCGTATTATAAATTCACGATTGTAGCAACATTATTGTTGTAAATAAAGTAATTTAAAAAAATATATATATCTTTGTAAGTAAAATTCAAATAAAAGAAATAAAACCGAAATAATTAAACACGAATAGTTTTTACGCGATATATTCGAAAGTAGTCAATCCCAAAAATAATTTGTAAAGACCCTCGATGCACGCCGGGTCACAAAACAAAATATCGATACGGAGAAACAAAAACAAGAACTCACGAAAACAACGAACAAATAATACCAAAACGACTTTTACTAAACGTTCACACAATTTAATTTACAAAATAGAAAACGGAAATGTCGCACCACGTGCATACACATCTACGCGACCAAAACACGCACAAAGGCCGTCGCTAGAATCTCACACGCGCAACATCCGCCACTACCTGCAGTAGACTGCCTGACCCAAACAAAAAAATCGCCATGCCGTCTAAACAAAGACCGACGCCACCCCTTAGAAAAATGGCCGATCGTTTAAAGCGGCGCTGGTGCACGAATTTAATAACTAAAAATAATACGGAACATATTTACACACGAGTGAAGAAAATAAAAAATTTTATCGACAACAATTATTAAGAAAAAATATCTCAAGTTAATTAAATAAACTAAAAATATAAATAAAAATGACTGTCACCCTAGCTATTCACAATGATTAATATAACAATTATATTTGTAGTTTATTAGCTTTTTTAAAATATACACCTGATATGTGTTACTCTATTAGTGTGTAGGTATAATTCAAACATGCGGAAGTGTTCATAATATAAGAACAGTTTTTGGCAAAGTATGAAAAAAATCATAACTGTTACATAACATTTACTCAACTGTTTAAAGAGTGTCAATTCAATTATTTAGCTATAAATTAAAATATTATTTCGTAAATTATCTAATCTGTTTTGAACGTTAAAAATGACTTGGCAGTGTGTAAAGAAATTTATTATTTGTTTTACCTTATACCTGTATATAAAAGATCAGGGCATTATATCGTGTATTTCATATTTCACTAGTAACATGTGCGCAATTAAATAAAATATTGATCATTTCAAATGTTAATAATAAAAATTTTGCAAAACTTTCTTCTTCAATTTTTTAGTAAACACATTCTCAATATATAATACGTATCTACTAATATCGCAATTACAATTTAGCATAATAAGAACATACCGTTTGATTTTAGCTTAAATTTAATTAATATTCTTATTAAAGTTGTAAAAATCGATAACTGTTACATTCTGTTAAACTGAACTTTATAACTTCTTGCTTTATCGAAGTTATTCGAGTTACATTTTAATCGGTTAACTTGCTGTAAAAACTTCTCCAGCGTTGCTTAGTTGATACTGTGAACTTGTACTTTGGGATACAGTTTGTTCCCAACAACAATTTAGTACCTTCTTTTTTAACGTCACTTTTTAAAAAATTTACATTAAAAATTTATTAAGTTTTATTATTTCTTTCATTAAACATTGCTTGCTGATATAATTGCACTATATAGGAGAAGTGAAAAAGGAATAATCATTATTAAATGTTTTTGAAACTTTCACAGTTATTCATCATAAATAATTTTTGGACACAACTATGTTAAAGAAATAAATTTACTTGACGACTAACCACCATCATCAGAACAACTTTCTGATACTAGTTGGTGTAATCCTTCAAAAACGTCAAGTAAATATGTTTCTTTAACACAGTTATGTCCGAAAATTATTCATGATAAATAATAATTATTTTGTGGCCAGTTCGCTAAGGAATCGTCAACTGTGAAATATGAAAATTGCTGTTCGAAAATCATTAAACGTATATTTTAAATGCAGTATGCCACATTAATTATTCGGTGGACAATTTTAGCGGAGAAAAACAATAGATTAAAACATTAACTGGAAATGACTGATTGTCGCCAGCTTTTGCATCGTTTGCGCTGTTGCCATTATTAACCATGGCAATAAAAATAAATGTATGAAGTACTACTTGAGAATCTCATCAAATTCAAATCATCCAATAACACACTATATAACTGAATTTATTAAATAAAAATAAACAATAATACTAAACCTACGTCATTATGCGAAATATAAAACAGAAACGAAGGTGGTAATAATAAAATGAGTTGTGGAATAGCTAAGGCAGAGATAGAGTAGTAAAGAAGGTCGTGGCAGTACACAGATAAATAAGGAGTTATGGTGGTGAAAGAAGATAAACCAGAATAGAAAATTTAGATTTAAAAAAAAAAACATACACATTTTGAGCGTTACAGCTGACTCTTGATACACAAAGGGCTAGACCGCAATCCGGGGAGTTCGTCGACGTTGTTGTTGATGGTTTGTAATACTGCATTATTTGGGGTTATACTACTGGGTTCAGAATTAAAGTCGGCGTCGTCTGATCGTAAGAATGCTGATTTGACACGATCGATAGAGACAGTAATATAGGCTCATGATTAATTCCGATTTTAAAATACTATTTGTCACGATTGAGTACTGGGTAAGATCCGTTCTATCGAGAATCGAGTGGACCTCGAGCATAATCCTTCCGTACATATACTACACGTTTCCTAAACCGGGTGAACGAATACAGCTCTCTTTGTTTTATGTTGAAAAGGCTGAGGTCTAATCTTTTTTAAATGCTGACGAAGTGCGGTGAAGTATTTGGTAGTATCTATTCAGCTGTGATAATGAAAAATTCTCCTAACAATCGTAAATTTTATCCAAAGATTAATTGCCTTGGAAAAATTCCGCCTTCTCATAGGGCGCAATGGAGACCTAGCAGTACAACCCCAGCAGTGCAGATGGCCAATCTCGATGCTGGAACTTTAATGCAGCTTTTAGTGTCCTATGCCGCTGTTCCGGGATATCGGTTGCCTGTAGATGAAAGCGCTCACCATGATGTGTTTTGTGCCCAGCAGTTGGCAAAAATGATCGTGCAGTTCAGAGTTTTGTGACTTTTAATGGAACCCCATAACGCGCGTTCCATTCTTTAAAAGTTGTCTGAACGATAATTTCAGCGGTGACTGCTTTAATGCGAACAGCTCCGAGCCAACTGATCTATCGGTCGCATATCGTTAAAACATATCGGAAATTATTAACAACCGGCAGCGGTCCAACGATGTCGATGTGTACCTTAGACAACTTTGCGTAATGGGCAACAACGGCGCAACTGTGTGTCGTGTAATTTTATTTTTCTGACATTCGTTGCAGGTTTTTATGCCCATAATGCAATACGATAAATCGGGAAAATGCAGTTGATTGAAGACCGCTGTACGGAGAGGTTTTAAAATGATTGCCAGCAACTTCCCTTTGAGATGAACGCACAACAACTTCGCGTCGGAGCTCGGAAAAGATAAATCTGATATTGCCCATTCCCCACAACCATCAGCTGTATAATCTCTCTGCATCTTATGACTGTGCTTCGGCGATTCGTTCTATTGATATCGGCGCGTCTATCTGGCAAATCATTCTGAGAACGTCAGCGACGATGTTTCAACTCCTCTTGAAATGTGTTGAATTTTAGTGGTAAATTCAGAAATGAATGTGATTTGCCGTTCGCGGTGCGAAATCGTACGTTTATTTATTCTTTTAAATAATAGAAAATTAACAGCATATGGTCTGTCATTGTCACAAAATGTCTTCCTTCGAGCAGATGTCGGAAATACATTCCGTAAATAGTTAATAATTCCCCCTTCTTGACTAAAAAATTCGAAGAGTTCTCTTTTCTTATTCGTTACTTGCTCAAGAACGGCGCCAACGATCTCACTAGTATCGGTAGTTAGAAACAGTTGCGCATCAAGTGAAGGAAATCTTAATGGTATTGCTTCGGCAATACTAATCTTTTTCGATTGCTGATGTTAATTCTGGAGTCCATGTACTATTAGTCTATATTTTTTTTTGATATGTTCGCATAATAAATCGTTGAGCGGCGCTAAATTTTCTCCGGCATTTTTGTGAAATGGGCGATAAAAAAATGTAATATTCCCAATACTCGCAACAGTTCATGGATAGTTGATGGTTTTTCGTAATTTTTGATTACTTTGCGCTTTTCTCGAGATGGTTCGACTCCAGTTGAAGTAATACCGTATGCTAAAAATTCAACTTTGGTAAAGGCGAATTGTGATTCGGCCATATTCACTGTGATACTGTAACATCTGTTTCAAAGTCTTTCCCCCCGAACCACACATGTATATTTTCAAATTAATTCTTAAGCGCATGAATTTAACGAGGAATCTACACGCTATCCCGCACAAAACCTTGTTGCTAAGTAATGTAGTACACTACTTTAAATATTAAATCTGATACAATATGGGCTGATGTATAAAATCATTGGAACAGTAACATCGCAAATAATGAGATACTATATAGGTATAATTTTTCAAGCCCTAGCTCGAATTCGAGGGTTAGTGAGTGTTAAAAATATGAATCTCGGCACCATTAGCTGCAAAAGAAGTGGAAGACCAGTGTGGTTTAACTGTTACATGTTGCGTAGAGGGTGCGTTTTGGTAGGAGAAAGACATCGTGTATCCTGTGTGTCGATGAGGAATTCACATTTGTTCCATCTATCTTTAATGAGCAACCGCAGCGAAACAGTAAGATCGGAAAAGGTAGACAATGTCGCCACCACGGCCACCCCGCACTGTTTCGTTTTGACCACTGCGGCGGCGGTGGCGACGGTATTGTCGCTGCAGCAGTTTTCAAGCCAATTTCGATACACTCATGCGTTTGATGATCATGTTCTCTTTTCTTTATATAAATTAAACACTCAGGTTTAAAATTTCACAATTGTGTTCATTTGATCAGAAAAAAGTGAATGAAACGCACTATGATTTTATTCAATTTTTCGAAATACAATTTGTAAAATCAGCAATCCGATTAAAATTCGTTTTATTTTTAATAATTTTTATACGGTTCAAAATAAAACATATTAACTTTCTGTAAAAATAAAAATAAAAAATTTGGTTAAAATTAAGAATATTTCACATCGTAAAACGTTTTTACATAGAAAAATTTACAACGTATCAGTATTTGAATAGAGAACATGGGAGCCGCCAGGATTACATTCAGGGAGGTGCATCTGCATTTACACTAGGGGGGGGGGGGTCAAAACAATCGATTATTTTTTTTTTACTTTGGTTGCTACGCACCTCTAGAAAATTATCTCGAAATATGAGCTCTTAATATTAATAGGAAGGTCCTTCTCATCAGAGTTTTCCATTTTTACCTTAATCCCATATGAAAAAATTCATATCTTGCGATATCAATGGTCTGAACGATGTCAGTGAAGGAAGAAATACTGCTACAACTACAAAAGACATCATAAATTTTTTTAAAGAGAATACATTGCGGCGAAATAAAATCCCAAATATACCAACTCTTTTTTGTGAAACACACTGGATAACAAAGTACAAAAGTATCAGAAAATTTTCTGAAAACTTTCCAACTATTGTACGAGTAGTTTTAGAAGAACTTTCGCACGACGCACTGAACTCTTAAAAAAAAGGAAAACCAAAGCACACCAGCTATACACGACTGCTACAACTGCAACATGCATTGTGACACTCCTAGTAATTGCTTCCTATTCTGCCAAACTTGAACCCGTCTGCTGCGACCAATTACAAGAAGTAAATATGAATATAAAGGCGATACACGATCATGTAAATAAACTAACGGACATGCTTCAGTCTCACCGCGATAATGCCTCCATGCAGTTTTTGGTAATTTTAGAGAAAGCTCAAAAAATTTGCGAAGAATTGAATGTTGAATTTAAGCGTCCTCGACTAGTGGCAAGGCAGGCTCAGAGATCAAATCAACCATCTGAAAATGTAAACGAATTTTTCAGAATATCTATCTTCATCCCATATTTAGATTCTATCATTTCGTCTCTGAGAAATCGATTTTCTTCAACACACAAAAACGCATTTTCACTTATGCAGCTCCGCCTAGAAAATATCAAAAAATTAGATAAATCTTGATTTTTAGATGTAGCAGAAGATATACAGAACCTTTATGGAGGTTTTCTATAAAATTTTATTGCCAAGGCTACCACGTGGTACGAGATATTAAAGACAAATGAAGCAAGTGATGCGGCTTTAAATGAATCCATTGTTGAATACGCAGATTTGATTACTCGAGCCACCCCGTTTTACCCAGCGGAATTTGAGGCAATCAAAATTGGTTTAACTATTACAGCAACAACATGTAGTATTGAACGTACATTTAGCACATTGTGACATATTAAGACTTGGAATCGGTCAACGATGGGAGACGCAAGGCTAAGCGGCCTGTGTATGTTCGGTGTTCACAGGAAAAGAGTAGAGCAGGACATTGAATTTATCGACAAGGTGATAAGCGAATTTGGATAGCAATCCAGACGCCTTAAGTTTTTATTCAAACGGTGACTTCATAAAAGAAAATTCTTAATCTTTTTCTGTGTATTTTCCTTTCCAACAGGGGGGTGCAAGTGCACCTGCTTGCACCTCACTCCCGGCGCCCATGATAGAGAACATTGTTATTAACCGATTTGTCGAATGTTTATTTATTATTCAATACGTAAAAGGACTCATTCATTTTTTTTCAACACAATAAATTAGAGTTTATCGTAGAAAACTTCTATATATATATATATATATATATGTTCATTGTATGTAGCATTTAGTTTATTGGGAGGAAAAGAGAAAGTTTTATTGAGAAAAAGTATACAATTTTATTAATGAACTCGTACATTCTTTTTTTTTTTATATATAAAAATTAACTGAATTTTTTTAGGATAAAAAAAAACATAAATTTAAAATCTTGCATTTTTACAGTATTGAGTATTTTTTTGGGGGGAAACTTAATTTTTGTCAATAGAAAATTTAATTTTTTCCTGTTCAAAAGCGCGAGCCCCCTCGGAGGTTGTGGCCCGCGGCTATAGCCCCCTTCTGCCTGTGATACATTTTTCAATATTACCAAAATACTTGACAATTTGTAATCATAGGTTCCACGGGTATATTAATCGAATTATAAATACCATTTAATTTTATTTTCTAAACTTCTCCAATTTTACAACAATAAACTTTTATCAGGCTTAAATAAGGTTGATTTTTTCAAAAAAAAAAAAAAAAAGATACGTTTAATTAAAGAAAATTTAGTTCGAATCACATGAATACATCATTTTTAAGCAGTAGTGTAAATAGAAGTATGTGACAAAAATGATAAAAAACAACAAAAAAAAGAAACGAAATATAAAACAGACAAAAACAGTTAAAACATTAAATCTGCAAAAGGTAAAAAATGAACGATAACAATGAAGATAATACAAAACAAATGTTAAGTAATTATAAAGTAAAAACTGAAATAAACTGCTACCAAATAAAAAAAAAAAACGAAACGGGAAATATTACGAAATAAGGAGAGTACTAAAATTTATTAAAATAAATTATAACCGACTATTAACTATATAATAATAATAATAATAATAATAATAATAATAACTAAAATTAAAATAAACGCAGTAATATCAAACATAAACGTGGCCGCCAATGAATATTTTTGTACTTGCAAGTTTCTGTGTTCTCGAAAGGCTTATTAATTACCTATATCACTGTGAAAATTTAGCCGGGAATATTACTGCCGACTTCGTGGCCTTTCAGGGAGTTCAGAGCTCTTGTTGAAAATTATTCTAAAATTACTCGCACTTAAATGATTTTCAAAAAAAAGAAAAAGTAGAAAGCAATTTAAACAAAAACTGCTTTCTTGTTTAGTAATTAATTGTTTAGACTATTCGCGTGGTAGTTTTTAAATACTTAACGTCGCTGATCGTTATCAGATTTTATTGATTCCGGACCATTTTCATTAATTTATTTTATGCGCAGACAAAACTATTAAGAAATAAATGTCACGAACAAATGCTTTTTTTTTTCTATGCATATACATAATTCAAACAAAAACGAAACACACATTTTTATATATATGTAACTTTTTAATCACACCTAGTAATAATGTATCGAATTTTCCTGAGAAACAAAATATCCGTGTACGTGTTTAATTAGCGCCAACTTCTACATAACCAGTATAAGTCTGCGGATTTAAATTACGCTTAAATTACAATTAAATGTTAAATATCAACATTTCTATTATATTTTGCCAGGTCACTGATTTTAAAATTAACATTTACTTCCAAATTATTAAAGCGGTGATAGTGCAAAAATGTAAATTTAATATTGAAACATTTTCATTGTGCAAAATCAAGTTCAACAGTACTCTTACATGCCCAGTTTTATTATCTATATTACAATAGCGTCATATGCATCGACATTAAGGAATCAGATGTTAAAATATTTTAGAAATTTTTTCGAAAACGTCACACACATCTTCAATTAGAAAGCGGAAAAAAGCAATGTACCACTTAATAAATTTTAATTTAAATCCGTTTCATATTCAGATATTTCGCTTATCTTTACTAATATTTCTTTTAGTTTCTTTCCTAAATGAAAATAAGTGAATTTAGGTAATCTCCTTTGTATTCGCAACACAAACTAAATTTATTTTTATTAAATATATTTTTGTTGTCTAGGTGAAGATGAAATACTATAGCAAAAGATATGTTCGTTACTGTATATATATATATATATATCATTTTAGTAACTAATTAATAAACAAGGTACAGAAATGTGTACTATATTATTAAGAGAAATCGATACAATTAAATATAAATAAAGCAAAAAGGAAATTCTTATTTTTAAAGTTGTTTTATCGAAGTTTTCATTTATTACTATTATCTTTGTTTATTTACTTCTTTTTGTATTTTTAAATATTTAGATAAACAGTTAGACTCGATATACGATTTGACATTAAGTTATTCGGATTATATACCTCAAACTGAATACGATGTACTTTGTGGAAGATTCCCTCAAAAAGTTCACTTTCATATCAAACGGTAATTTTTATAGGCTTTTATTTAACTCGCTTTGTCATTCTGTCTGTCTGGGGTGAATCTTGCTAACGATTTTTCACCTACTTCCCGATGAATAAAAAAAGTGTGTCCTCTTTTGCAGGAATGCTCGTTATAGATGAAAAATATGTACAATATTATGCAACACCGGGTTTCCAACTTAAAAATTAGACCCTCGGGGTGCCGAACTGAGGGGAATTTCGGAAACGATTTTTCACCTACTTCTCGATGAATTAAAGAAGTGTGTCCTTTTGCAGAAATTCTTGTTATAGATGACAATAGAATATTAGGCAACATCTAAGGGCAAGCCGAAAGCTCGAAATTTTGGGGAAAAATTTTTTCCCAGGCATGTGATAATATATCGTTGGAAAGATCGCGCTACTTGTCGAGAACAAAACCGTATTTTATTTCTTTAATGAAACTTTTGAAGTTTACGAAAAGTTCAAAAAAAAGCGCGAGATCTAATAAGTAGCTTCCCCCTCTTCAAAGAGCGACTAAAAATTTTGAATAAGGTTAGACTGCGCCATTCATGGAAAGAACTAAACGAGATAATAAATCTTAAAAGCAGTTGGGCAAGTTTCGTTTTTAATTTTTTTAATTATAAGATATCGAGACTTTTTAATTAAATTGTTCGTAATAATTATGTGTAGAAAAACGAATAGAGTTATTTTATGTGCTGAATACTTTAATTCAATTTCCAGATATTCAGCGTCGGAAGTACCAATGGAAACGGAACTGCATACTGAACTGTGGCTCCGAGAGAGATGGAAAATGAAAGAACAGCTGCTGAAAGATTTCTACGTTCAAAAGAAGGATTTTTCTGCTGTATCGATGACGCGTATACATTCAGCAGATCATCCGCTTTACCTGGCTTTTCTGTTTTGGCTTATTTTACAGTTAATCATGTTCCTGGGGTTGTTTAGTTCGAACTTCTTCTTCTGGTGGACCATACTGAATTCTATTCTTTTTGTAAGTTTGTCTTTCGTAAGTGACGGCGTTCAGCATTTACAAGTATCGTTATATCAGATAATGAAGAAATACAGTTTTGTGTGAAGCGAAACGAAATTGAAGTCAAACGAGCTTTAATGATCTCTTTCTTATACGGTCCGAGTCGTATGAAAATTTAGTCTCATTCTATTAAAATAAGTTAATTCATAAAAAAAAAATCGGTATATAAGTATTATTCTATAATGCGGACGTTGTAACTTTGTCGGATTTCACAATAAAACAATTAATATTTTGAATCATTTTCCTCTGATAAACATTTAATATTAATTTCGCTATGTTCTGTAGTTTTGAAATATAAAACAAGTTTAATATATAGGTTATGTGTTTAAACGCTGATTAAAACATCAGGAAAAAACAGGGAATACATATTTATAATTTGGTTAGTTGTAAAACCCCTTTAATGAGACTCCACTTAGGAACTAGAAATGAAGAAAAAGTGTTACAAATATCGACTGATTACGTAATAGCGAGAAACAAATATAAGCTATGATTAAATAATGAGACTACACATTGTTTATCGGACTCCTATCAAGATGTCGATGGGTTGAATTTTCGATGCCAAAAAAAAAAAAAAAAAAAAAGATGGCGGCCGAAACGAATACAGCAGTGTTTACTGTTTGTGTACGACCTACATTCGTGTGCGCGCATTAGTTGTTTATCGCGTATTGAGGATAGCGTGTTTAGTACAGTTTGCCGAAAAAATGTACGACGGAAAAACCCGCGAATTTCTCAGTAAATTTAAAAAAAGACCTCCTTACTGGATGTTCAGCATTACTCAAAGATGTTTATGGAGAGAGAATCCTATGTCACGTGCGCGTGTCTTTGACCGGCTGAAAAAGTTTTCTGAGGGTCGAGAAAGCGTCAAAGATGGCCAACGTCCAGATTGCCTTGTCACAGATTCAACGTCGGATATGGTCGTCAAAATTAATGAAATTGTGCTCACAGATAGTCGTTTTGAGCCTTCAGATGACAGAAGAGACGGTGTACATATGTGAATAAGGGGGAACTTTTCGAAAAATTTTACGCAACCATCTGAACATGACAAAAGTCTGTGCCAGACTGGTACCAAAAAACTTGACTGCAGACCACAAGCTGATCCATAAGGAAATTTGTATTGACATCCTCGAACGGTTGCAAACTGAACCCGAAATAATGGAATATTACGTATGATGAGACGTAGATATTTTCCAATAGAACACCGAAACTAAGCGTCAATCTATGCACTGAGAAACATCGGCATTTCCGAGAATCAAAAAAAAAAAAAGTCTAAGTAGAAATTTGAGGCCACGCTCAACGTTTCCTTTAACATTAACGTGTGATTGTACATATGGAATGTGTCCCTGATGGACAAAGGTTATTTAACGTTATTATTCGACCGTGCTAGCGACAATGAGAGAACCTGTTCGCAAAAAAACGACCGTCCCTTTGGCGAAACAAGTCTTGGAACCTTTACCGAGACAATACACCGTTGTATCTTATCGGTGAAGGAATTTTTGACGAAACACGAAGTTCCGATACTTCCGCGCGCATCGTATTCGCCGAATTTAGCATCGTAGTACGACTTGCTTTTCTTCCCTAAGGTGAAATCGGTACTGAAACGTATTCGTTTTGAACCGATTCAAGAGGTGAAACAGAAAACGGCAGAAGTACTAATAAAAACGCGAACAAAAAAAGAGAATTTTGAGCAATAGAAAAACCGTATGACTTGGTGTGTAGATCGGGAAGGGGGTATAGTGAAGGTGAAAAAACATCTGTTCGATAATATTTATAATAAACCACCGTTTTTTTGTACACAGCCTCGTGATTTAATCGCCGCATCTGGTATTGTAATTCAGACAACGCGCCGCCGTCATCCTTAAACGGCTGATAAATGCGGAAACATATATTTATTGAAAAATAACAAGCAACCGATGAAAGAGCATGTCATTTTTTTATTATTTCACATTCATTCTAATCATAACGCAGCGACTCTGACAGGTTTCTGACATAATTTTTGATTCAATCTCAGGCCACTTGCATACATGCACACTCGTAAAAAAGATACCTGTTCCGTTTATGTACTTTTAATAAAAACGACTCGTAATCACAACCTAACACGTTTAATAATAAAATACAGTTCTAAAAATACAGATATATCCATTTTTTTTTTTTCTTCTTTTTAACAGTAGTGCGACAACCTTCCTATTTCTGATCTTAAAGATTAATTTGCTTAAAAGTATGTCTCCAACAAATAGCGAGACGATATTTCCTTTTACAAATCCATCAGATGTCCTCATGTATCTATGACAGTGCTTCAAAATATCTCTCCTTTAGTATTTTTACCTTCAGATTTGTCTGAATGTTCCAAAATTTTATTCCCTGCAATTCGCGATGAATTCAGGACATTTCCTTCTTTTATTTGTAGATTTCTTAGAGGTTATCGCTTTCAGTTATTTCCCCTAATCTTCTATATGTGTTCCAAACTTGGCAATTCTCTTCCGATAAAATCTCCATTCTAGCATTTATCTCTTCCCGCTTTATTACTTTATCTTACGTATATTTATGAAATAAAGTGAAGAAACATCGGGGCAATATCACAGGAATATATTCTTTAACGTTATATATATAAATTTTAAAACAATCGCAACAACTGATTCCTGTTTTAATTTCTCACATCTTAAAGTGCACTTTCATCTCTTCCCATTTTTCATCATCCTTCAGATAGAGTTGTTTTATGCATAATCTTTTCTTGCTCCACTTTGTTCACATTGATTCCTAGTTATAATTAATGATCTATTTCTCCGAGATCGCAATTATGTTTTCTTTTTTTATTATTTCTTTTTAATTCCTATTTTTTTGACCGTTACAGACATCAACCTGGCGCAAGTGAAATTTTTTGTAAGTTCCAACATGCGACAGCAGGATTCGAACCAAATCGTACCCGAACAAAACAGCATTGCTTAACTAATTACGCCGCAGTTGCCAGTTCTTTGAATATTCTCTCTGCGTCTAATTTTTTTAAATTTGGTCTTCCGCCTCCTTATTGTTTTTCTCTCTTTAGTCATTGTTCTTGGCCTTGTCACTTTCGTATGGCCGCTATCCGACCATGTAAACTTTGCTCAACGGAAATCTTGTGCTCACATGCTCGATTAAAAAAAAAAGAAAAACTATATATCGACATCGACTCAAAAATAATACGTCTGTATGTCATACATTCACAGATATATTTTATTTAATACATAAATTTACATACACGCGTTTATACTTTTAAAAAAAAAAATTTGAACTTATTTTTAATACCAATTTAACTGTATTCACATCAAATTTAATCTTACTCCCCGCATTTATTTATTATTAATTTTAATACTTAAAAAAGATTTTGATTGTTTCCTTATGTACATCTCTGTTAACGTTTACACGTATTTATTGATTTGTTGCATCACACATTCATTTTAGAACAAACGGTTTTACAAAAAATTTGTAATTCTTTCATAAATAACATTTTACTTACTACTAAAATCTATATACAAGGCGGTTCACGAATAAATACAAGTATTAACGACGGTACATTAATAATAGATAATATTTCTAAAATTAAAAAAAGTATGACCATCGCATAATTACGGTCTTGCGGTAGGTGCGAGAAAGTGCGCCTTTCTAAACCAGCTAACAAGTACGAATTGTAAATAAGGTTATTTTTAATAAAGAAGCTTTCAAGGGATCGTTTAAAAGTGTAGAGTGTGATTTTTGTGAACTCAGTATGAAAGGTGGTCATAGAGAGTTTATCAGGGGCGCAAAACGGGGGTTCAAAAGGTGCTAGGGTATACCACCCATTCATTATGATGGTCACCCCCTAGTGAAGGCTAACGTTTTAATTTAACACTTACTGACTCTACGAAACTAAATTATCGCAAGTCCTCATATTTGGATAGTTTAGCGCAAGGTCAAATGAAAATTGAACAATCATAAAAATTGATCAAAAATAAATACATTTAAAACTGGCGTATCGTTTGCAATTTTCGAAAAATTGTTATTTTTTTTTTTCTTCTAATCATCGATAAACATGCTCGGAGCACCCAATCACATTATTTTACATTGTTACGCTCCTGATGTTCATAATTTCAACGAAGCACAAAATTAAATATACATATGTAAACAGTCTCTGCTGTTGGTAATATTTCAATAGTGAGCTGAAAAGTCTGTAACCTATTTTATAATAGCTAGAGAGTTTATTTTCTTTTTAACCGGCATGTTTTCCATATTACCATATAGAAAAACTATGAAACTCGCAGAATTTTAAAATGCAAAAGCACAAATTTTGGAAAATGAGAATGTATCAAGCTACAAGACAAACAATTTCAAAAGATTCCACACCATGTGCTATGATTATTAGATAGTTGTTTTCTTTTAATCGGTATATATATGTCAGCGGAATATAGAAAAAATTTTAAATCTTCGAAATTTTAAAACTTAACACCCAGTTTTTAAAATAAATGGTGCGGTGAGTGACTTAAATTATTATCGTTGTCGATTAATAACACTTCAAAGAATACTTCCTCTAACTCAGACATCGCCAAAAGATAGCGCTATAAGTACCGAATTTGTCTCACTGCCCTACCGCCATTTCCATCCACAACGGAAGTTTTAGATGAGAACTTAGATGTGAATCCATACCGGAGCAACAGAGTCTTGAACGTAACTCCGCCATTTACACCCACATTAACGCTCCGCATATTCCACGCGCAACGACAACTCTGCACCCCTGACGACACACACAAATAGCAAATTACAGAATAAATTTAAAGGGCATCTGTTGAACAAAAGAAACAGAGCATTTAACGTTATAAATATTCGGCAAGGATGTAAGAGTACCAAGGTATAAACGGCGACAGGAATTCTATCTGGCCGGAAATGAAGCATACTAAAACGAAGTAAATTATCATGTTCTAACCACCAAACAAGAGGCCTGTTCAACATCCATTAAAAAAGTTTCTTGAAACATGATGTTAAGGAGATAAGACGTAAGGAGAAAAGTCCAGGCGCCAAAGGAAGTTAAGTATGCAAAATGTGAGAACCGGCTACTACTATGATCAAATTCTTTTACCTGAAACACCGAACAAAAAAAAAAGACACATGTTGCCGACAGCTGTGCTGGTCCATTTCCCTTCGCCCTTCTCCCCACCCAGCTACTGAAGTCGATGCGTCTAAGCGTGCGTAGGCGTTAATAGGAAATAATTCAAAGTGCGCAACGGTTTATTTTTTTGGTATTTACGCAACATCATGTAAGTTTTCTCGTATTTCGGTGTTTAATTAGTGTTTTAATTTAGAAAAAAAACGTGAACAATGTCACTACAAGTGACAAATATAAAAAAGCGAAGACTAAATAAAATTTCGTGTTTGTTTTGCGATAAAACGGGTAATTTAGTCGAAAAACCGAAACCACAATCATTTATAAGTATTCAGATCGAAGAAAAGATGATATTAGTGAGAAGATAAAAAATAATACAAACTTTACTGGGCACGATTGTTCGTGGTATCGAACTTGTATTGCAAGTTACATTAGTGAAGAAAAAATAAGGCGTCAAGAATTAGCATTATCAAGGGCGTCGCCAGCCGATGAGCCAGAGGGGGACAAGATGATAGAAAGAGGATATGAGTTATAGGAAAAATAAAATTTATAATTTGCAAAGGCTTAATATTTTATTAAACAAGAATAAAATCTTAATAAAAACATAATTTTCGTGGGTTTTCTACTACTTTTCCAAATTGTCCGTGATTACGCACCTATGAATACTCATCGTAGCCAGTTGATTAAAAAGTTTCAAAACTGTATGGGAGGCAACCACCTTCACACCCTGTTCTTAGCGACTCCCATGTGCAATAAGCAGGAGAATGTCTCTATTCTACCTTCTGTGCATAAGCAAGTATTTCAGGTACTCAACGTACTCGTCGGTCATCAAGAACGAATTTAAAATTTTATAAAGAGCTAAAATGTTTAATCTGTGGTTAGCTAACAAAGAACAATCTCGGCGGCGGAACGAATTTTAAATACTGTCCAAAAAAAACAAAATGATGTTTTTACAAAAATCGGCACTTGCGAACATCCAGCTGATTTATTTGCAATGAAAGTGAGATATCATAAACATTGTTATTGTGATCATCTACGACTACCAGGAAATTCAGGAACTCCTGCAGGTAGACTCCCAAATAAAATACCATACGACATACTTATAAAGGCATTTGAGAAGCTGATTGATGAAATAAAACATTAATATTTATCTCACTGTTTTGAATTGTCATTCTTAGCTAACCGATTAGCTGAACTCACTGAAATAGAAGATACAGTTGTAGAATATAGCGTTTTGAAATCACTACTCATCGATAAGTATGATGAAAACGTTTTTTTTTTTCATATCCAACTGATCGATCAAAATCATTGTTGTCGGCCGAAATTTTAAACTAACGAATTTATTGTTTACACAAAAAAAAGCACATCGAAGAAAATAAAAAAAACATACAAATCTACCAAATTCTACTCTTTATTAATTTTGCACACAAATTAACAGAACACAACTTTTACAAACAACAAATATATGCACATATATAAAACGATACAAACGCTTTGTACTTAAAGGAGACATGTTTCTCCCGCAAATAAAACACACGATGGACCACGTCAATCCGCTACATACACGTTGCTAAAACTGAAAACTACCTAATGCCGACCGCGACAGCCACAACACGAAAAGAAAATAAGTCTGTTTTAGACAAGCAGCTACAGGAGCAATTGAAGAAACGGAGTATTATTACAATATCCTAAAACGGGTTATTGCAGTGGTAAAATTTTTAAGTATAAGGGGCTTAGCATTTAGAGGTTCCGAGGAAGTATTTGATTCTCTACATAATGGTAATTTTATGGGTGCCCTGGAGCTATTGGCAGAGTTCGACCCATTCATTCGTGAACATATTGAACAACGAGAGCTGCCACCAAAACCGATAATATCGTACTTAACAAAAAAAAGGGATATGGGAAAGTAATTGAGATTACGGACAAACAGATAATCGAACAAATTATAACTCAAATAAATAACGACGACACAAAGTATTATTCAATTGTGATGGATTCAACCCCAGATCTGTCTCACAATGACCAACTTGCTCTATTGTATTACGATACTGTTTTTGGGGAAAAGTGTATGAAAGATTTGTATCGTTCATTACAATTAGTAGTCATACTGGGTTACATTTATTTAATATTCTACAAAACTTTTTAGAAACAAATGGATTACTACTGGATAGATGTAGGGTGCAGTCTGATGACAACGCTGCTAATATGGCGGGTCACTACAATGGTGTACAAACAAAAAAATAAATCCGTGGATTATGTGCCGTGTGCTGCGCATTCCCTTAACCTATTTGGTGAAGAATCTGTTTTAAAGTTGCAACCGAAATTGTGATCTTTATTGGAGTAGTGCAAAAAATATAGGTTTTCTTTTCTGCTTCGACCCATAGATTGTTAAATCGTGAAACAAAACTAAAATTTACGTTAAAAAGTTTAAGCCAGACCAGAGATGGTCTTGTCACTATGATGCTGTCAAAGCTTTAAGAAAAATAATTATGATGACATTATGAAAATTTTCAAAAGTTTCAACGAAAATGAGGATGAGAAAGTTAATTCCCGAAAAGAGGCGTGAAATTTATTTAATAAACTGGCGAAACTCGATACCGCAGTTTTGATTATTTTTTGGGAAGAAATTTTGGAGAGATTTAATTTAGTTAATAAAAAAATACAGAGCCCTGAGTTAGATGTTTGTGAAGGCAACAAGTTAATTGCGTCATTAAAAAAGTTTGTGAACAACATACGACACCAATCAGATCGGAAGCTGAAGGAATACGAAGAAAAAGCTAAAAAATTAAGTACTAGTGTGAGAACAGATTACAGTGACATAAACAAGAGACACATTACTTCAAAATTTTCAGATAAGTCTACAGATAAAGTATCAGTATACGGCGCAGATAAATTTAAAAGAGACACACCAAACGTTGCGTTGGATAAGCTGATTATGGATTTAAATAAAAAAAGCCAAGTCTGTGAGGCATATAGTAAAAAATCCAAATTTTTAATGGATCTGCAAGACAAAAATATGGAAAACATAGATCTGGAAAGTGTACGTAATGTTACTGATTATTATCCAGATGACGTAGACGAACATTTAGCGAATGAGTGCATTCAGTTAAAATCTTATCTACTACAGTCTAAGCCAGAGTCTTTACATCTCTTGCAGTGAAATTTTTATGCTAATTTATGAAAAGAAACTTGTAGATATTTTCTCAAATTGCTATACCATCTTAAAAAAAATTTTAACGTTGCCAATCACTAGCTGTGAAGCGGAGCGCTCTTTCTCCAGGATGTGTCGTATATAGAAAACAAATGTAAGACAACAGTGTCGAATTATCGACTAAATCATTTATCAGTTCTTTCCATAAATTGTGATTTAACAAAGGACTTACAATGTGATGAGCAAATAAAGGAATTTGCGGCACAAAAATGCAGAAAGGTTGCTTTATAATTTATCTAAACATAACTATACATAACCTGTGAATTTCTTTTGCAATAATGTCGTACAGTTGCTGTTTGTATACACAAATACTAAGTCGTATTTGAACAAAATTATTCTTGTGAATTATCAAGCAATTTTATATATCAGCTTTTGGCACTTCGAAATTTAATTCACAAAAATGTATTAGAAAATATGAGTGTGACCTTATTAAATACATAATGAGAAAAATCACTCATCATTTTTGAGTAATATTCCCCTGACGTTCTAATAGCTATAAAACTATTTTTAACATTGCCTGTTGCAGTGGCGAAAGTAGAAAGATCGTTCTCTAAACTAAAAATTAGAAAAAAATTATTTGCGTAGTACGATGGCACAAGAGAGCTTGGCTGGTCTAGCTATATTATCGATTGAATTTAAAAGGGCTAAAAAGCTCAGTATCGATGAACTACTCATTGACGAGTTCACTAAACGCTCACAACGCTTCCGTAACAATATTTCAACTTAAATAATTTCCGATGTAAGAGTTGTAGATACGAGTAAAATTATTTTTATTTACATCAATGTAATCTGCTTAAAACTTTTATAACTTTCGTAATTATTTACCTTCTTAAAGTTTTACAAATTACATTAATAAATTTAATAAAAAATTATATTTCAAATAAATTATCTCTATCAAATACAAAATTACGTGTTGATTTATGTATATTTTTATTTAATTTGATTTGTTTTTAACTAAAAAAAATAATAATAGACAAAAATAAAGGAAAAGGTGATTATTTGATGCCCTCAAGGGAGCCCCATGGAGATTTTCGCGAAAGGACCTCCAAGGTTTCAGCTACGCCACTGAATACAGTATGATTTATTCAATTTTTCGAAATACAAATATATTTATAAAATCAGCAATCGATTAAAACTCAATTTTATTTTAAATAATTTTTATACAGTTCAAAATAAAACGTATTTTAATTTTCAATAAAAATAAAAAATATTGTTAAGATTAAAAATATTTCAGATCGTGGAACGTTTTTAATTTACATGGTAATAATTGAATGGAGAATTATTATTAATCGATTTGTCGAATGTTTATTTATTATTCAACTAGCTGTGATCTCCCATAATTACACATTTAAGAGATCAACTTCTTCACTCATATCTTTCTATAAATACACAAAAATCTGGAAAAAATCAAAAATTTAAAATAAATATTGATGATTTTTTAGGGTGATCTTACATTAAAAAAAGAAAAAGAAAAAATATGCTCCATATTTTACGTAGTACATTAATATTTTATATAAATTTTTTTATTACGAATATAATCAATAACATATGTAATTTTTATTAATGTTCATATACGAGGGGTAATTCATTTATGTAAATCATTAATATATATATATATATATATATATATAAATCAAAATGATAGAATTGATTAATAGTATGAATATTAGTTAAAAATATATTGTTATTCATAAAATAAATTATCGAGGAAAATTTTCAAAACCCCCCTTTTTTTAAATTCTGGGCACGGGCCTACGTCTGGTGTCTGTTAATTAAACAGTAATTTAAAATTTTAATATGAAACACAGCTGAATTTCGATGTTTTAAACAGAACACAGCAAATTTAGCATACATATATCGAGTACATATTAAAAGTGTATTACACAAGCCTGTAATTTTCATTATATACATATCTCGTTCAGCTTTTTTACACTGATAACGTTTAAAGTAGAAATGTTCTTAGGAAATTACAACACAATTGATTTGAATAAATAACTTTCTTATAACCTTTTTTTATAAAGTATAACTAGTATGTAAACGTGAATGATTTGAGAAACGTCGTTTGCTTTTGTGATAGATTTCCACACGACCCTCGAGGTACCATCACATCGTGCCTTTTTTTTCATTATACAGTGGTTTCGCCAAGAGCCCTAATCCACTGTGTCATTACGTTAATGAAGTCTTTTTTTTTTCTTCAATTACTTAAAATAAAATGAAAAAAGGAATGTGGGGCAAAATAAGTTGCCAGCCGCCAGGGGGGGCAAGAGGATAGAAAAAGGATATGAGTTATAGAAAAAATAAAATTTATAAGTTGTAAAGGCTTAATATTTTATTAAACAAGAATAAAATCTTAATTAAAACATAATTTTCGTGGGTTTCTGGCAAATTATTCATGATTACGCGCTTATGAATGCTCATTATGGCCAGTTGATTAAAAAGTTTCAAGGCTTCAGGAGGGGGCAGCTCCCCCCCCCCCCCCCCCCCCCGCCACCCGCCACCCGCTGGCGACGCCCATGGTCTAGTTGATTAGATATCAGCAAATCAGGGTTTCCCCTTGCCGAGACAAACTTTCGGGGGATTATATCGTATCTTCTGCAATGCATGCGCTTTTATAACGCAACTGTTTGTGGCGCACGGATTTAACACGTTGATAATAAAAATGAAATTGATCGTAATATTCGCTTTGTTAGCCAGAAGTAAGTTAAATTTTGTCGATATTAGCCGTAAGTAAATTAAACTTCTTAGGTGACGCGATAGTCTAGTTGCTAGAGCGCTTGACTTCCGTTATGGAAATCACGGGTTCGATCCCGAGCGACGACAAACTTTATTACAAAAATAAAATAAGTAAATTAAATAATCGCTAATAGTCACGTGGTGTGGAAGGCAATGACAAACCACCACGTTCAACATCATATGCACGCTAGGTCAGTACACAGCAGACGCACACCGGGACTGCACTTGTAGCGCGATAACAAGCGACTACAATCAGTTCCGAATGAAGTCTTGCGTGTGTACACCTGCGTCGCGTATAACAATTGCCTGATACACACTTACCTATATCTGTACAACTGAGACATACGAGAATAGGTAGTCGCCGACGCTCAGAAGCTGAGTACGGCACTATAAAAAGAAAGAAGAAGGTGAAGTCCGGAATTATATACATATATTAAAACTGTTAATTAATATCGCTTTAAAAATAAATTTACTCAACTATTTGGATGAGAAATTATTTTTATAGCTATTAAAATAGGCAATTGTACTAATATTTAATTTTTGTCATATTTTAAAAATCATAAGTATTTTTGAACACAATTTTTTAAATTTTTAGATGCTGACGCAGCCGTGTGGGCCCCCCGTTGTATGTTTTTTATATGTTGAATAAAATAGATTCATTTGATAAAAAAAAAAAATCGAACATTGGCCTTATTTGATTTTTATGTATTTTAACATTTTTTGTGATAATTTTTGCGTTAACGGTGGCGTAAGAGTTATCTGTGTGCAAGGGCGTCGCCAGCCGATGGGCCGGGGGGGCAAGATTAGTTGCCAGCCGCCAGGGGGGGGGGGATCAAAATGACAGAAAAAGGATATGAGTTATAGAAAAAATAAAATTTATAAGTTGTAAAGGCTTAATATTTTATTAAACGAGAATAAAATCTTAATTAAAACATAATTTTCGTGGGTTTCTGGCAAATTATTCATGATTACGCGCCTATGAATACTCATTATGGCCAGTTGATTAAAAAAATTTCAAGGCTTCGGGGGGAGGCAACTGCCCCCCTGCCCCCGCTGGCGACGCCCATGCCTGTGTGTGTGATTTTCTACGTCAATTCATGTACACGTTTTTGTATGCTCCTGTATTTTCATACAATAATTGACTACAAGGCTTTCATTGTACTATTTATAAATAAATATATTTCATGATAATACACACACACACACACACACACACACATATATATATATATATATATTTATAAAAATATTCTCGTAACTTCTCCCGAAATTTTGTTCTAGAGAAACGGATGCTCGAGGCCAACGCAAGCAAGAAGTGAATATTTTCATTTTATATTTTCATCTTATTATACGGAACTTTAATTCTTCATTATCAAATAAAAATAATGTAATATAATACTGTAAGTTGCCTATATGCTCATGCAAATTTAGAACATTCATGGTTGAAAACGTTTAAATTTTAAAAATATCACTATAAATTATTTCGATATCTTTCAAATTTATTACTTTGATTTTATTCCGATTTTTACGATTTAAAAACAATAGTAGTATGTAATATTAAACGGCTATACTTCGTTCCTAAGGTTATAATTTTTTTTAAAAATGCTCAGAAATGCACACGAAATATGTCTATCGTGGTAAATTACAATAACGATTTAAATTTTAATAATGTACACTTTATATTTTAATATAGAAAATTTAATTTCCTACAAATGGACACAACGTTTAATTTTCATCAGGAAGTTTTTAAATTCTTATTTTTTCGAATAAAATACGAACATATTTCAATTTTTAAATGTAATTAATTACATTTGATGTTATCTCGATAGTAGTTCTCCAATTGATTTGAAGTTCATTATTTGTATCGAAAAACTTTTAAATTGTCTACAGAATTTCAAATTTTCTATTTATTATTGAATTTCAACTTGTTTGTGTGTACACTGTGTACACATATTTATATTTACACATAAAATATTATAAACATTTTGTCATATTAGAAGTAAATGTTAAATTAGTAATTGTGTTCCAGCTTAATATAAGTTCATAAAAAATTATATTATGTTGAACAGAATTTTGAAATAATTAGAATATAATAATAATCGCGTTCTGTTTAAATCATTTTTATTGCAGAGTATACTGTGGCAAAAAAAAGGATCTGGAGGCGAGGTAAATAATGTTTTTTATTACTTGAAAAAAGAGTATAGTTTACTTTAGTATTATATTTTTATAAAACAACCGATAATTTGTTAAAAGTATTTATATCCATTAATACCACATCTGTTTTCATCAATTGCTGTATGACTAGTTGTGTTAGGATTTGAATTTGAGTGTAAACAACATTCGCGGGAGCAAATATTAAATATTCCGTTGTAGGATCTTTTTATTTCTCTATAATAGAAACCGCTACCTTTTTTTTTTTAAACTCTCAAATGAGTACAGCAAGCAACAAAATTAAATAGTTCGACTTATTTGTTTAGAATATTTATTGCACTTACGCCAGAAATTAAAATGTTATTTAGAGTTTATTATTTATCGTAGTAATCATTTTATTTAAAGTTCAATTGAATTTTACAATTTTTATTGCACTAAAAATGTGATCACCACTGATAACATACTGAACTGTCGCTTTCAATTTAATTATTTTTCGCCAAAAAATATCAGTATTCAATGCGCTTAAGCTTAACAGAATGTAACCCGAATTTAAGTATTAATTTGCAGCGTTGGTAATCGAACGGAAAATTTTTCACTGAGTGATTACTGTGGACTGGCAATTAATGATTTCTTTATTACGAAGATAAAAAATGATATTATGAAAAGAAATGTTGTGAAAATATTATACATGAATCCTATATTTGTAATGTAATACAGTTTAAAACAAAAATACTTACATATTGAAATACAAAGTAATTTCCAACGGAAAATTTGTTGTTAAAAACATTGTTTGGCGGAGTATAATCTTTGATTTTTTTTATTTGTTCATTATATGATGATATTTTAATAAAATACTTATTGTTAGAGTCAAATTTACGGAGTAAAGGCCAGATGATTAAAAACATTTTAATTTCAAATCATCACACAGAAATTCCAACAAGTTGTAAAGGTTTCTTTTCAAACACTGAAAATAAGTTACAGCTCGTTTGATTTCTCTACATTGCTGCTCGTACATATGCACAAGTAAAAGAAGATAGCGAGTTATATATTTGTGGAGGATTTGATGATCCAACCAAATGTTTCAAGTTACAAGTCTCTTCATTTTTTAAGGTACCCGACTTAAATTCGAACCATTTAGAAGCCGATTCTGTTTTTTTTTTTGTCACATATTTCATGCACCAAAAATTCAAACTGCCCTTATCATAATCCTCAGCGCTGATACAGATGTTTTCATCCTGGTTATTTATTTCTGGAATAAACTAGTACGTCTAGGTTGTTTAGGTCTATGGTTTGACGGTTCATATAAGAAGAAATACATTTCAGGATGCTATTCGGCTGCTCAATCCCTCGGCGAAAACATTTGTCCTATATTGCCAGCATTACACTCCTTAAATGGTTACGATACGACTAGCAGATTGTGCTTCAAAAAAAAAATAGTTTAAAAGCTGCATCAATGGATTTTGTACAAAAAGCTCTAGCACATTTAGGAAACCCATACCGAAGTGTCGAATAGTTAACGGAATTAGAAACCATTTGCACCTATCTTTTCCGGGAAATTAATTAACTACTGATGAACTACGGCATAAATTAATTTCTCAAAATATCGGCTTCGGATTAAATTTATTAAAAGTAATTTGCAAATCTGATGCTTTACATTTACATTTGTTATGAGCTTCAGTACAAACATTTTTATGGATAAATGCTGACCAAAAACACTACTACAACCTATTGATTACACCTTATTTGGCTATGAAAAAAAATATGGTAAATTGTACCCACGACAACTGACGAAGCGATCTTTGCTAGAATTTTTAATTCAGCCCTGTCAATGTACATCAGATTGTACAACAAAAGCTTGTACTTGCAAAAAATTACAACTAAATTGTATTTTGTTGTGCAAATGTATTAACAATGACTGTCAAAATAAAAAAGATTGATTATTTGTATCTTTTTTTTTTTTTTTTTTATGTGCACTTATGTTAAAATTTGCTTTTTCGTATTATATCATTTTTTTATCAACAATTTTTGTTTTTTTTTTCAGTTGACTACCTATAAGTGCCTTTAATCATAAGAAAAAATTTATTATTGTTACTAAAACAATCATTAAAATGGCTTCAAAGCATTTGTTTAATCAATTTACTTGATATCTAAGGCGAGGGGGTATAAAAAATAAATGGACCAATAAAGTTTCCGGCAACATCCAGAATCATAATCTGACAGCTTTTCTGAGCCTAAAACAATTTACAGAATGCGGGCCTTATATTTTGCACACTCAACTCCATCCAGCTCCCGGTCTGTTTAGCGTACAGCGAGTTCACTTCCCGGCGGTTCGATGCTGGCTAATTAATCACCGGCAAGTGGAACGATTCCCCTATGCAATAATGTCTTTTTCCGTTTCGATCATAATTGTTAATATTTATTAGTGATAACATCCCTTCTTCACCAGGGGCGGATTAAGGATTTACGGGGCCCGGGGCTAATCTTGAATAAGGGGGACCCCCTTTGAAGAAAATTTGATGAAAAAACCCACTATTAAATACATGGGTATTGTCAAGAGGGTGCAGGGGAGGGCCGTTGCCACCCTTCTGAAGCCTTGAAACTTTAATATTCATGGGCGCGTAATCATGAACAATTTGGAAGACTTTTATAATAAAGTAGTAGAACAAGTTGTCAGAAACCCACGAAAAGTATGTTTTAATTAAGACTTTATTGCTGTTTAATAAAATATTAAGCCTTTACAAATTATACAGTTTATTCCCTGCTATAACTCATATCCTCTTTCTATCATCTCCCCCCCCCCCTGGCTCTAAGGCTGGCGACGCCCTTGATTAAATATATGCAAACAAACAAGCAAAAAGAAAACCTGCTACGTACGAATGAATGACTAAATAAAATTAAAATTGAGCTCTCTTTACAAAATCAACTTTCTTACCTTAACAAACTAAAAAGGAATTTTATATATTCATATGTGTATTTGTATATATATATATATATGTTAATATTTATAATTTTTCATTAATAAAATGATGTCTTCTTTTTTTACAAAGCATATATGTATATATAAATTAAACATTGTAGGTAACAAAAAAATAATTGTTTTTTTTTTAATAAAAATAAAAACTTTATTTATAATGCATTATTTATGGAGGCGTTGCCCCCGCATTGTCACTAAACCGGTTTTTAATCTGATTTTGATACACTCATGTGATATTTTTGATCATGTTTTTTTCTTTATATAAATTAAACATGCATGTTTAAAATTACATAATTGTTTATGCGATTAGAAAAAAGTGAATGAAATACGTATGATCTATTTAATTTTTCAAAATACAAATTATATTTATAAAATCAGCAATCGATTAAAACTCGCTTTTATTTTAAATAATTTTTGTACAGTTCAAAATAAAACGTATTTACAATAAAAATAAAAAATAAAACATTGTTAAAATTAAGAACATTTCAGATCGTGAAACGTTTTCATACAGAAAAATTTTGAAGGATTGTATGTGTATTAATATTTAAATGGAGAATTGTTATTAATCGATTTGCCGAATGTTTTATTTATTATTCAATACGACTAGTGTCTAGCCTCTAAAACTCCTCATAGATGTTATCACTATTTCGCTTCTTATTTGTTCACATTTTGCACTTGGTGAAGAAAGTTCAACACAATTATATAAGTGAAGGTGTGAATTATTTGAATTAGGTAGAATTTTTAAATTGCCCTTCAAATAAATAAATAAATAAAGGAAAATTGTTTCAACTGATTTTAATTTTATTCACAAAGCAATACATATGAGTTGAAACAATTTTCCCTTATTTATTTATTTATTTGAAGGGCAATTTAAAAATTCTACCTAATTCAAATAATTCACACCTTCACTTATATAATTGTGTTGAACTTTCTTCACCAAGCGCAAAATGTGAACAAATACGAAGCAAAACATGGGCGTCGCCAGCGGGAGGGGGCAGCTGTCCACCCCCCCCCGGAGACTTGAAAATTTTTAATCAATTGACCATGATGAGTATTCATAAGCGCGTAATCATGGACAATTTGGAAGGCTTTCATAATAAAGTTGTAGAACAATTTGCCAGAAACCCACGAAAATTATGTTTTAATTAAGATTTTATTTTTGTTTAATAAAATATTAAAACAACTTATAAAATTTATTTTTCCTATAACCCATATCCTCTTTCTATCATCTTGCCCCCCCCCCCTCATGGCTCATAGGCTGGTGACGCCCTTGAATCAAAATAGTGATAACATCTATGAGGAATTTCAGGAGCTAGACACTAGTCGTTAAAAGAATCATTAATTTTTTTTGTTAAAACAATAAATTAGATTTATTGTAGAAAATTTCTGTTAATATTCATTTTATGTAGCATTTAGTTTATTAGGGAAAAAAGAGAAAGGTTTATAAAGAAAAAATGTATATTTTTATTAATGAACTCATTTTTTTTTTTTTTTATATGTTAAGAATTAACTAAATTTTTTTTAAGATGAGAAACGTAAATTTGAAATTTTACATTTTTACACTATTGAGTATTTTGAGAAAGGAAACTTAAATTTTTCGCGTGGAAAATTAAATGTTTTTCTGTTCAAGAGCGCGAGGCTCCCTGGTGGCTGGAGCTCTGGTCTATAGTTCCTCCTAGCCCCTTCTAGATACCGCCCTGTTCTTTACTAGAAGAAGAATAGGAAAACGAAGAAAAATATGACATATTTTTTACGCTATTTACTATATCGCAAATTAAGTTGTTTCTCACGCAGATAAATCGTATTGCTTAAGGGAGAGCGTCTATTTACGCGATGCGATGCGACAAGCAACCGATAAGCAACTATCGTATCGCCGTCGCTCGAATGATACAAATTCTATTTTTTGTTGCTTGAGCTAGCGATTGTTTGTTTACATTGTGAATTTTTATGCGTAATATGAATAATCGGCAAAAATAACAATTTAAAATCGGCGTTTTAAATTTATTTCAGAATATTTTTAAAAACAATTCCATATTTATAAAATAAATATTAATGTTTACATTTGCTTATTTTGTTATGTAATATAAATTAACAGCAATATATATGTATATGGTAAAGAAAATGTTTCCAAACATTAGGTATACATAATTAACAAATGTATTTCCCATAATGTGATTAAAATACGTTTCTGCGGCGTATAAATGTTCTAAAATGAGTGGTTTTTTTTTTTACAATTTTTGGGCCAATTTTCTCTACTAACCAATTAAACGTTTCCTTATTCATCCCATAAAAACTTTAGAACTTTTCCGGGTACATATTCAGTTCTTTACAAACATTAAAGCGTTTATTCTGTTACTCTTTTGAAAAAATGGATGTACTCAATAACGTTGTTTTCTTTTTTAATTTAAATTGTTAAGATTTATTAACGATACATTGATTCTTCACTAAAAGAAGAACAGGAAAACGAAGAAAAATATGACATTTTTTGCACTATCACAACACATCATAAATTAAGTTGCTTCTCCAGCGGATAAACCGTATTGCTTAAGTGGGCGAAGTCGTATCGGAATCATGTTGTCGCTTTCGATTTCAAATCGCTATCGTATCGAAATCATTGCTTAGGTGGGCGCTCTGCACTAGAGTTGTTTTTTGTTTTTATTGGAATAATGATGGTAAAACAGATTTTTAAAAAACATATCATTTTGAATAAAAATTCCGGTTTGAATTTGAATAATAATGCCTCTTGCTGGTGAGCCCAAAGAAGAAAAAAAAAAGGAAGAAAAAGAAAAGAAACATTTGGCAACAATGCTGAAATTTCGACTTTTACCGAAATTTTTCCATCGATACAATTTTGTTAAACGGACTGTAGTAGCATCGTTAAAATTGCTGTTCAAATGTTTTCACTTCAAATTCCAATAAAGATCGTAATAAATGGCGCATTTTTAACATCAATGTTAATATATAAAGTTGATAATGTCGTTAAAGGACCAAAAATAAGTTAACTATTCGCTAAAATGTTGAGGATTAGGGTAAGGCTGTGCGTAATTTTAATTGTTTTATTCGTACTATACAGCTATATAAAATTTTTCTCACGTGAAAGGTATGTTTTATTTACAATGATCGTTAATTAAAATTTTAATTAATTACTACTTTATAATTAGTATGTTAGTGTTGTTATCGTTTGAAATTTCTGATCAGCTCTTTAATATTTCAGTATGTAATGATGGAAAAGTCTCATTAAAAATTAAAACATTTTAATCTATAATTATTATACTATTGTAAAGTTAAATGGAAATGATAAAACATTTAACTGAACTATTTTAATTTAAATATAGAAGCGAAGAAAAGGATGTTATAAAAATAGCACTGGTCGTGTGTGGGAAAAGATTGAAAGAATCATTAGTAATGATGAAGTCGGCTATGGTTTTTCAGTTTTCTACTCCGTTACACTTTATTATCCTAGCAGATCATGACTTACAGATTAAATTTGATAACATTGTTAGTTCATTCAATATTTGTAAGTTATTGTATTCAGTTAATATGTATAATGTATAATCCAGGAAAAGATTTGTTTTATATTTACTATAGTATCTTTTTCGTATAAAAGAAAATAAAATCACTAAAACATACAAATTTATATTTAAAATTATGATACGTAAAACATTGATTAGTTTCAGTTCATTTCGTTTGATATTGATATATATATATATATATGTAGGATGGTATGAAATTAAATTATTGAAGCATTTATGTTAAATTACATGTTTTTTAATTGATTATAAAATTTTGTTTGCAATTTAAACAAAACATAATTACAATTCTATGATAAAAAATTAGTGTGTTCCACATTTTTTACATAGAAAACGAATTTCAGGCTAAACATTGATGTGCATTGTCATCAGTAATAGAACTTGAATAACTTTAAATTTTAAACTAGGAATTGTAAGCGAAGAGTGCGAGGAAAGCATAAAAGATCGAATATTGTCATGTTGAACGTAAACTCGGAATACCAAAGCATATAAATCCCGCTGTAAAACACAAAAAAAAATTATTATTTGAAAAAGTACTTTAGCGATAGACAAAACACTTCGCATTATGCATTAGGAAGTTGGTAGACCGGATGTCATAGGAACTGCTAATTGAAAAGGCTGTAAAAAATTGTTGATCATCACAGTGGTGATCCTTCAGAAAATATACCACTTAATGAGAAAAGTAATTGCGAATAAGAAATATTTTCTTTTACTGCGTTATATTACAATTTTGTGATTTATGATTAATTAAAGTACTGAGTATAATTGAAAATAAAAATTTTCTATTGACAGCTAAATACGTGGAGGAAGGCGGTTGATAATTCGTTTTCGTTCGAATTACACAATTTATCATTTCCGAAAGATACCGCTGATGAATGGAAAAATCTGTTTGAGCCCTGTGCTGCTCAGCGCTTATTTTTACCTGTACGTTCGTGCTTTTTTAAATATTTTTAATTGCACCATCGTTTATATTATAATGCGTATTTGTTTTAAGAAAATACCAATTATTGATTTTAACAGGGGTAAAACGATAGGATAAAACTTCACAAGGTGAGTAAAGTGAATTTTTGAAAATTCTCGCATAAAAAGTTTTTAATTAAAATCACATTTTACGCATTGTCTAACGCAGTTATCTGAAAAACTTGATTGATAAATAATGTAAATTTACAGTAACTATGTAAAGAAGAATTTGTTAAATGTAATTCTCTTTGACTAATAAAGCAGTTTTCTCTTGTTGGGCTGAAACGGAATTTATCTAACATAAATTATTTTAAATTTGTGTTTTATCTATCGGAGGGAGGAGCGCCTTTATCAAAATTTTTATTGTATTAAATTTAAAGTAATATAATTCTTACAGGGTGTATCGGTTTTTATTCCAGATTCAGGGTGGCCACCCAACCGGGAAAACCGGGAATTTTATTGCAAAATCGGGGAAAAAGTAAAAATAACCAAAAAACAGTATTTTTAATCAGAAAAAATCACTCGAAACGTTAAAAAGTGAATGCATTCTTTTTTAATGTACTTCACATTCAAGAATAAATTACGGAAGAGTTCTGTTTTATATACTCATATAAATTATATGCTGCAACGATCAAATATTACCACAATAGTAACAAAAAAAAATTCCATTCTTTTTATAACAATTCTAGTAGTCAGGAAATCGCGGGAGGATTTGGATACCAGGAATAAACCGGGAATTTAAAAATTATATTTGAGTGCCCACCATGAAATCGATATTTTACGGTTTTTCCTGATACCTCAGAAAAAATGCAGATGAAAAAATGTTACCATTAGAAAACTTTAAAGAAAATAATTGTTTTTTTTTTTTTTTTGTTAATTTTCAGGTGATATATAAAATATTATTATTTTTGTAGTTACCTGTGTGTACTATACTACTTTTCAATTCAGCGGCTTGGGAGAATTAATTTTTCTTTATTTTCAATGTTTAATATGTAAGTTTGAACACGAAACTTATATATCTATTAATTTGAAATTAAAATTTTCCGGTATAATTTTTCATATTGTTCATTACATGTTTTAAGTTTTGCATAAATTCATTAATATTCTTGCATTATTTTTTAAACGCGCAATATGTGAAATTACGGAAGATCGTAAAATTAATATTTTTACAGGACGTACTGACTCACTTAGACTCTGTTTTGTATGTTGATACGGATACAATATTTTTAAACAATTTAACGGATATTTGGAGTCATTTGAAATACATGAATGAATCGCACCTAGTTGCTTTAACTCCGGAACACGAAGATCCGAATACTGGATGGTATAATCGATTTGCTAGACATCCGTATTACGGCGAATTAGGTAAGATAACAATTTTTTTAGTATATTCTATTTTTTATCAGTAATTTTCATATGTTGATGAAATGACGGATGTTGGCGACTAAAGCGCAATTCAGCGATTAACTCGGGTAGTTTAAAACATTTTCCTAAAATAAAACCTTTCGAAAAATCAGTGTTCCATGTAGGGGACGTACTTTTAATGCTATTGCATCTGTTGCACCGTTATTATTACATAAATAAATTGTAAAATAAAAAACATCAAACATACATATTAATTGATAAATGCGCTGATTAGTTTCAGATGATTTAATCTGTAATCACGGCGTTACTACGATTGCGTAGCAAGTCATCTGAAACTAATTGAAATTGATTACAATTAAAGTGTGTGTGTGTGTTTGTTTTTTTTTAATGTAATTACACTTTTTGAAAAATTTAATAGTGTTATTTCGATATAAAAACGTAAGTCAACCTTTTATAACGAGGTGGAATTTATTAAAAGGCAACGCGTTATAATAATTATTAAAATTGTTTTTAAACGGTACTACGATTAAGGGAATAAACTTAATAAATTGCTCTTAAATATTTTATGTGTTTTTTAGCGGATAGAGAAAATGTTAATACATGTTTTATTTCATTGCTATTTAATTTTGTAGAAAGATTAGAACTGTATTAATAAGGAAATTGAACTACCGTTAACTGAAATCGTTATTTTGTTCTATTATTTTTACCAGGTGTAAATTCCGGTGTAATGTTAATGAATCTAACTCGAATGAGAATGTTTAACTGGGTTTCCCATTTAGATGGTATTTATAGGAAGTACAAGTACCAGCTGACTTGGGGTGATCAAGATATAATAAATATAATTTTTCATTATCATCCAGGTAAATTTATTCAGTACTGTAGTCGTTATTTACGATGTTATGATTAATATCATTATTATTTTGTAACTTGATATTTTATATCCGTGATGGTGATATTTGATCGTTATGGCGATATTTTTAACTTCTAGCCCCGTGAAGTGTTCTTATTGTACTTATGTTTAGTGTAATAATGATTTTACAGTGAAAATGGTAAAACTGTTCAGACTCGTTCATTAAAATCTGCGTAAAAGTTTTTTTTTTCTTTCACAGCAGTTAAGTTCAGACAATTTCTTTTTAATGGAATTTCCAACGGCTAAATTATGTATATATATACGTAATATAAAATCTAGAGTTTACGAACGATAATTATATTTCGATAGCTCTTAAAAGTTCCAAGTGTGTTTAAGTAGAATTTTTCAGTGTATCATTTTTTGTTTCGGGTAATTTATAGTGTAATTAACAGAATTAGAAAAACATAAGTACTGTACTTTGACTAATTCGATAATTATTAAATTGTAATGGTTAGATTAAAATTTAAGAAATTTTAATTCTTTGGGACTGACTGTTCGCCTAGTTAATATTTGTGAATTTTGATAAGAATTATGTACGAAAACCTGAATTTTTTTTTCTGGTACTTTTTCTTTTGCACGGAGTATTAAGTAGAAGGCAATGCACAGGGAGCGGAAACGATCATTTACAAAGGTAATTTTATTGGTAACATCTGAATATGTGTAGTGTGATAAACTTGGATAAACAATTTGGCGGTCCTTTGTTTTTGATAGTACTATTAAAAAAAAAAAAATGTTTGAATTTAGTTTTAATAAAATGTAGTCTATTAAATAAAACGCGCGGACTTTAGTATTTAATTTGTATTCACATATTGCTGACGAGATAGAGCATTGCTCACAACATTTTGCACTGGATAACTAATTGCTTTTTAATTGTTGCAAACTGAATGATAAAAATATGCACATGGTAATGAACGCGCACCACATTTAGTTATTATTTATGATATATATTTTTTTCTCATTATCTTTCAGAAAAATTATATGTATATCCCTGTTACTACAATTATAGACCTGATCATTGTATGTACATGAGCGTATGTAAATCTTCCGAAAAAGAAGGCATTACTGTATTGCACGGATCAAGAGGTGCATTCCATTCTGACAAACAGCCGTTATTTAAAATTATTTACGATGTTATGAACGAGGTAACTGTTAAAATTATTACATCATTAAAAGCGTATAAAATATTACGAACTATGTTTAACATTGATTCTATTTAGATTTAATGTACACAGTCCTTGCCAGATAATACGCCTGAACTCAGGGTACCACTCAACCGGAAATAAGCCGGGAATTTTGTTGCAAAACCGAAAAAAAAAAAAAAAAACATTTAAAACGAAAAATGAATTTAATTTTTAATGCACTTCACTCAATAATAAATCGCGAAGTTCTTTTTTATTTGTATAAAATATGCTGCGGCTGTCAAACCGGAAAATTTCATTTTTCTTTTACAATTTGCCGCTAATTTTTCGATTAAAAGACTTTTTTTATAACGGCAGGTCCATTTTCACGATGAATAATGATTTATATTTATTGCCCCCAGTACATATTTTAGTTAAAATTTCAACGAAACTCATAAAAAAAAAAATTATTATGCATTTCAGTTCATTAGGGGAAGTTAAACTCTCTCAGTAAAATTTTTGGAGGCGCTTGTGCTAAATCCCCTTAAGTCAGCGCGTATGATTAAAAATGTAAATATTAAACGATAAATAAATTTTATAAGTTAGAAAACTACTTATTAAATGGGAAAAAAGGAGGGGGTAAATCAGCCTATTATTAATAATTTTTGTAATAATAAAGTAAACATTTATCGCTGGAGTTAGTTAGCGGTCGTTATAACGGTAAAATATTTACTTCAAAAAATTAAAAAATTAAATTTGCAATTTTTTATTTCTACAGTGATGATATTTCATTTGTCTTCGCTTCAATTTGTTAGGTTCGCTATTATACACGAACGTTCGTGTAAATTTTTGTACAATTTTTGGCAACCAAGAAATCGGAAGGATTTAGACCGGGGAACCCGAGAATAAACTGGAACTTGAAAATTATATTTGTGTGGCTACTATGGAACTGTTATGAAAACATTTAATGTTTAAGTTGTTTTCGATTAAAATTTTCTAGTATACGAGTAACGCTAAAAATTCATAAAACGGTTCTTTTTATGATGACCGTTGAATAAAGAAACAAATTTGGAGCATCAAATGTTTCATTTTCAAGAAAAAACGGAATTAGCATTAGTTTTTGTTGGGATAACGATTTTTTGTTTTTATTTAGTTTTAAAACTTTTTCATTGTCGACTATCTGGATTATTTTTTTTTTTTTTAGTATAGGCTTACTTCAGATCCGTACACAGAGTTATTGATTCCGTTAATAACAAGATTAAATAAAATACCGAACACCGGCTGTGGATCAGTTAAACATATATTCATCAAAAATATGAAAAAATATTTTCAAAAGAAGTAAGTGGATACGGATGATTAATTTCTTCGCGTGTTAACTAGTCTGTGATGATCTAAATGTGAAAGGACAAAAATACTCTGGAAGACAATCGGTTGTGTTACTCAAAAGAATTATTACCATTATTACTACTAATTTTACCGTACTGCTCATCAGTTCAGTATTAATGTGATTTTAGTATTATTTAAAAAGTATTAAAATACCTATGTACGATTAAATAAAGACTTCTGTATTTTACAATAATTGTGTTCTTAAATATCGCAGAAAAATATTTTCATTATATTTTTAAACGCGTTGTTCGGTTTTCACTGAATGCTTTTAATGCTATCTAAATCCTAGAATTTGCAAAAATCTGTTAGATTTTTATAACATTAAGCCGAATAATATGATGTAGCAAATAAATAAAGCTGGGAAGACCAAGTAGCTGCATTTCAGTGCATATCTCTGCTTGAAATATTAACGACAAACAATTTGCCGGTAATGTTGCAGAGGTGTATATGCATTTATCATAAATAATCAAATGAAAAATTATTATAATTTTTGTTCAAAAACTTTGCATTGTTAATTTACACCGTTTTTCCTGTAAGTACTAAGTTTGAAAATTGTTTAATTTTTTGTGAATTAATTTTAAAACTGTAAATCGATCGAACACCGGAAAGGCAATCGGCCAATTTAAAGAGTAGTAGCAAAATGTCTAACTTTGCAAACTTTCGAGTGTTCTGCTATGAAAAGAAAACAATCTTCCAAACGCTTTAACAGTGATGAGAGGAAAGCGCTAAATGTGGTATGTCGAATTCATGTTTAGTGTCTAAATCCGCAACAAAATGTGTCTCGATTAATTTTAAACCTTCGTTCGACTGCAAATTTTGTATTGTAATCTTATTGCTGAAAAATAAAAATTAAAGTTGTTTAAGAATTTTATTACTGGAACACTAATAATCGAGGTAGCGTAATTGTTAAGGTGTTTCGATTTTGAGGTTCCGGCTTGTAAATTTATATATCATTTAAAAATCAAACCTGAAATAATTAGCTGAGAAGTCGGTGAAACTAAAAGCGTCGAGAAAATGAACTAAACGTAGTAGTAATATATAGCTGTATGGAATTTGATTTTTATAAAATCTAGTAAAATTTGAATACAAATAGAAACACCAGAAATTTTTTTGAACAAAGATGATAAGAGATCATAATGCCTTATTAAGATGATTCTTTTATAAGCATTACAGAAAAAATAGTGTCCGGAGGTAGGGAGCTTGCTGCTTGACGAGATCGAAAGTACAGAGTTTTTATAATAATATTGCATATTGCATTTTATTACAAAGTAGGTTATTGAATTAATATTCTGCTGCAATAAATATACTTGTTTCTACGAATAATAATTGTACTAACATTCATTTTTTTACTTTTTATAAAAATGAAATACTTTTATTTTTCACTTCAACCAATTTCAATGAAATTCTGCTACACAACATGGTATAATATTTTGAATAGTAAATATAATGTTAAATGTAATATTGTTGGCACTATATATATACACATATATCCATATATACATATATACATATATACATATACACATATACACATATATATATATATATATCACGAAGTACAATAATACGCCGAACACGAATGACAAAATGTACTGTAAAATTATATAAAATACACAAGTTTTATTTTAATAATTTACTAACATCTTGATAATGACGATAATTCGTCGAAACTAGTCGATGTTTTTTAATATTTTTTATATGATTTGTATTTTTTATGTAATTTTGTAGTATTTTTATTATTCGTGTTCGGCATATTACTGTGAATTATTGTAATAACTTTGTGGAATATATATTTTAAATAGTAAATCAGTTTTGCTGGTTCAGTTGATTCAAAAGTAATTGTATACATAATAGAGAATAATAATGGAGACAAAAAAAACGCTATAATAAAAAGAAAACAAAAAACAATACAATACACCAAAAAATGGTTTAACAGATATAAACAAAAAACAGATAATAATTTTCAGATCTGTAAAATATTTTCGAAAAATTTAAAAATAATTAATCACGATAATTTTATAAAAATTAGACTAGAATTTGGAAAATACATTAAAAAAATAGTAATATCGACTAACGCGTAAATAAATCGTACAGTTTCCATCATGTCTAATAAAAATTATAAAAAAAAAAATCGCTAATATTTACTACGTATTTTTATGTACGCGCATTATTTTTGTATGTTGTGTCTGCGCGGGATAAAATAAAAGCAATTTGTCTATTAAATTTGGCTAATAAAGAACATTAACTATACATGATAACGATTGAACTTCGATAACATCTTGTTCATTAAGTGGATTAGTAACGAATTTTTCCCGACGAAAATGTTTTGATCTCTTTATTTGTTATTTACTTTTTTCTATTTTGAAAGAGTACCGCGGTGCAAAAGGAAAGTTGGCAGTGCTATTGCTGAAAGTGAATTATAGATTCATTACAATGTGTAACCTGATATTTACAGTAACCTTGTTGCGAATTTAATTACCGAGTTCAAATTTTATGGCGCGATGATTTTAAAATACCGTTTCGTGCAGCAATTCTTTTTTATTTTCATTGTTCAATATAATCAGATATTTTCATTTTTTTATTACTATTCGGGCTGCTTTAAATTAAAAATTTGTGCATATATATATATATATATATATATATATATATATATATATATATATGTGTGTGTGTGTGTGTGTGTGTGTGTGTGTGTGTGTATGGAGAGCCCATACTCGGTTTCGAGTGGGAGTTGATGATGATGATAATGATATATATATATATATGGTAAGATAACAACTCTATTGCTGTTAAAAACTTGCATAGAATGTTTAAAATTACTTCACATTACAATCGAAATTCACAAAAAACAAGAAAGAAAAAATTTAATTATTAGAAAAATATTTTCCGTTTAAATGTATTTAAAAGATATATTACGATAAAGCCTAATAACAGAATTAAAATTTGACTATAAGATTTATTTTAAAATGGTATTTTTTCTCGGCAAAAAATTTGGATTTTTCTTCTTGGAATGTATTTATTGTTAAAGTTATCGTAATATTTGGTTTATAGGGATCCAAAACGATCTCAACTAGTAATGCTTTAAAAGATAAAAGTTAATTTCACTAATGCGTTGCTTCTTTACTGTATGTTTCACATGAAAAACGTTTCATTACGAAATTATTAATCGGTAAATATTACTAACGGTTATTGTCTGAAACAAATATTAATTTTCCATTTCTTAAAACTTGCATTTAAAAGCACCGGTAAAAAGTGTATACTTTGAAGCGAGAGGCATTTAGAAAAACCGGTTTTACAAAGCCATACGCACACATTTTTCGTGTAATTTTATCTTTAAACTTGAATGTGCTGAAATTCTCGGTAAATCTTACAGTTTCTCGAATGCGTCTCAGTTCGCTATTAAAAATTCGAGAATTTTCGAATAATTCTCAAAAAGATAAAAAATGGAAGTGTATACAAAGGAAAATTAATTCTCTTCGAGTTCAACGATAAAAATGCAGTTTTTCGCTCATATAACGTAGCTTAATATAAAAATTATTATAAAAAGAAAAACAAAAAAATTAAATACAAAAACAAACTTAAATTACGAAGAATATTCAAATTCACAACATATAAAATACTGTAAACTTTTATGTTAATAATACCGAGTTTATTATAGTAACACAACCTGTATTAGAGATTAAAATTTTATTTACAATAATGAAAAATCCTTAAAAAGCCGATGGAGAATATTTCATAAATAACAAGTACGTCCGTGCACAGTATCATTGAGTTCCCCGATACACAAAGTCCGTTATGTATTACATCTCTGATTATGCGAGATGTACAAGATAACGTAATCGGAAACGGAAAAAAATATAATTTAATAATTTAATTTTTATTTTTACGTAACCGGGGTTCGGGGTACTTTTAATAATTAACATTTTAAATATAAGAAAAAAAAAAACAAAAATTAAAGAAATTCCGGGTACACGACGCAGTGAGAAATAAATGGTGTGTAGTTTTCTTCGGGAAAATTTTAATAAAATTTACCCTTATTGATTTATAACACGGGAGAAATGGTTTTCCTAATTGATTTTCATAAATGTATCGAGCGTTAAGGGGGGTGTATTCTTCATGTTCCGAGCGTACCCCGTTAATGATTGTCGTTCTAACTCGGTCTTTTTGTTATATCGAAATTTATCCGAAGGTCTCTTAAAAATGGTATAATTAATGTTTTGCACCTTTAGTGTTTTTTTTTTTTTAACGTGTGTGTCTGGAATTAGCATCCATTTCAATACACTACCGGCTATTCTACTGATAATATAGCATTATATTTGCACGATGACGTGCACTGAACAAATACGGTTTGTTTTAACCGAAAATGTTCAGCGTCGCTTGTTCTTTATAAAACATTTTTGATCGAGTTGTTTTAAAGATTTTTTTTTTATCAAGTAAGAGCATTTGGGAGTGGGGGGACCACTACCGAGTTGCTGGGTCGCTCGCGCATTCTGTCCACTTAACCGCGCACCCTATAATCGTATATTTCGTTTTTCGGCGTTCGTTACGGAGCGATTATTTTTTTTTTAACGGAACGCGAAGAAGATACCGACTTAATCGTTGACGCTGTTGTTCGAATGGCGCCGTTGTTCGACTTGGACGGCGGTTGTCGGTACTCGTTCATCTTCTGAATGCAGTAGTTGCAGTAGTAGGCGTTGCCCGGTTCGGTATTTTCGTTCCGTTCGGCGATGATTTTTCGATCGCAAATGCTGCACGGGAACTGTTTCCGTTCGTCCGTGTGCAACCGAATGTGATGTATAATATCGGATATCGTTTCGAGTTTACCGTTGCAATAGATGCAGTTGCTCGGGTCGGCCAAGTTCCGACTGATTGTGTTCTCGTCGTTTTCGTGGGTTTTCGTGTGCCGGTTACGTTCGGCTTGACTGGTGAATACGGCCGAGCAGAAGTTGCAACGTACGCCCCAGTCTTTCATCGCTTTTTTATCCTTCGACGTAGACAGTACCGAAGTGGATTCGATGCGAGCGTTGTCGCGCAACACGTGACCCCGCATATGCGACTTGAACATTTCTTTATGGCGGAACCGCAAACAACATTCGGCGCACTCGTAGACGCCTTTCGGCAGGTGCGTGTCCAGGTGAGAGGTTAACTGATCCAAGCTGCTGAAGGTTAACTGTTCGCAGTTGACGCATCGGAACGGATAGCGATTGTTCTTGGCCATGGTGTCGACCGTTTGAGCGTGCTGTTTAATGTGACCTTCGAGGTCCTCTTTACTTTTCAAGGTGATCGAGCAGAAACTGCAGCGGTAGTATCGTTCCGGCGAAAAGTGGTGTCGTTCGTGATTCTTCAGGTCCTGTTTCCGGTTGAAAACGCGGTCGCATCGGGTGCAGACGAACGGAATCGGAGGCGGTTCGGTTTTGCGCCATCGTTTTCTGGATGGGCTGACATTGGCGCCACTGATGATCGATAAGCACGGAGTTGTTTTGGTCGTCTCGGTGGTAATGCCGTTGTCCGTATTACCGGCAGCGCTGTATATTGTCGTCGTAGCGGCATCGGTGGCGCTGTTAGTTGTCACATCGCTGGTAGTGACGATGGTGATGGAAACGCTTTTGGTGACGTCGGCGAACGACGATATCGGCGGTAGTGTAACGGTGGAAGGCGGCGGTTTCTCGAAAATCAGTATAGCGTGCGTCTTAAGGTGTTCGTTTAGGTCTTTCATGCCGATGAATTGACTGTGGCAGTAATTACATTCGTACAGCACTTCGCTATTTTTCGTACTGGTCACCACTTTCATCACTTTGCAACGCAAATTGCACTTGTTCTTACTGACGTGATGGTCGAGATTTTGCTTATTCGCGAACCGTTCGAAGCATTGCGGACACTGGAAAATGAAATGCGTGCTTAAGTGATTTAGCAGGTCGGTCTTGTTGAAGAAACTGACATTACAGTGCGCGCACTCTAACGCGTTCTGCGAGTACCGCGAATCGGCTCGTTCCTCACTCTCGTCTCCGGTTTGCGACGGTGTCACGCTGCTAGACGGAGGACCGTTGGTTCCCGAGCCGGCCGTGGGCGTTCCGCTGGTTAGAATTTCGACCAATGTCGGGTAGTTCTGGGCAGCGTTACTCCCGCCGCCGGTTCCGTTGCTGCTATACAGTTGTTCTTGTTGCACGACCGGCATCGGCTTGTATTGCGGACTACACCGATAAAAATTCCGATTCAGCAAAAATTCCCTCGTACTTTCGGCCAGTTTCGATATATCCAACGTGCCGTCCGGTAAGATTAAATCCTTCGGCACCGTAACGATTTTACTGGTATTCGTTGCCGGTAAAGAACTGCTGGTTATGGTGGGCGCCGTTACAACGGTACTTTTCGGTACCGTTTGAATTGATAAACTTATCCGATGTTCGCGCGAAATACTCGACTCCGGCTCTATTTCGCTTTTAACGTAAACCGATACGTCTCTCGTATCTGCCTGCTCGTTGTGAACGCTCATCTCCATTGTGATCGGTCGCGGTACTTCCGCCTTCGTCAGTACCTTATATTCTTTTTGTTGCTTCGTCGCGCGCGCTGCCGCCACCGCCACTACGTTGTCAGCCGTCATTGCCGACGAATGATATTGTTGCTGAACGTACGATTCGATCTTTTCGTTCAGTTCTCGTTCATCGTCTGCTCCGATCGGTGTTTTACTGATGATACTTTTACTATTATTATTATTAATAATATTATTATTATTATTAATAATAATATTATTATTAATATTATTATTATTATTAATAATAATATTATTATTAATATTATTATTATTATTAATATTATTATTATTATTATTAATATTATTATTAATTGCGCTTCCGTTGCTGTTGTTGGTCGGCTCGATCGGGTTGTGCTGCGACTTTTGACTGATCAGATTGATCTGACAGCCGCCATTAAGTTGTTGTTCTTCCGAAAGGATTAAAATGACGTTATTTTTCTTGTCGTTTGCGATATTATTATTATTTTTATTATTATTATCGTCATCTTCGCAACTTTTGTCATCGTCGTTATTGTTCTTATTACCGTTCTTGTTGTTATTCGCGGTAATGGTGTTATTATTGTTATTGGCATTATTAACGATGAGGTGATTTTGCTTATCGTTGTTACACGTTAACCAATCGTTGATGGAATGTTGCTGCAGGTGACTGGACAGTTTTTTGAAACTAACGACTTTTTCGTTGCAGTGACTACAATTGTAAGCGATGTTGTCTTCTATCGTATTGTGTTCGGTAACTGGTTGTAAAACTGCGACCGAAGAAGTTTCACTATAGTGCAACACGATACTCTCGTCGTCATTGTTCGATTCCGTCTGTCCAGTCTCGCCCAACAAAATCGGATTCACTAAATTATTTTCCAGCGTCGATAAACAAGTTAACGTATAATCGTTCCATGACTCGTCGCTGCACATTTCTTCGCTTTCGGTCATTATCATGCCGTCCGATGATATGTTTGTTACATCGTCCGGTCCAAATGTTGTTCCGTTTGTCTAGAGGAAGAAAAAAGTAATTTACTTACTAGTATCATCGTTACTATCGGATATCGAATTGACTGTATTTTTGAAAATTAATCGTAATTTTTGTGCTAGGTAAAGGGAAAAAAAATACAAAAAACTGCTTGCGTATGTTTTTGCTTTTAAAACAAAAAAAATACACACGCGAACATTTTTGACAACCTAGCGGCTTCGGAAATATCTATAAAAATATCAAATTTGTAAATTTTTTCTGACGCATATTAGATTAGGCGAGGCGAAGGTGTAATAATCCATTAAGGCGCCAATTAAACTGCAGAAGAAAAAAAGGATATATACTTAATTTCTCGTACTTGCTGTACTAGTTGGAAGTTCTAATAACGCAGTCATTCTGATTTCTATCCTTAATTATTATAAAATTAATAAGTGTTCATTCGAACAAAGAAAATATCTACCTGAGGAGCTTTCTGAATAACTGAAACCCTGTAAACACCGCGGCTGGGATAGTTTCCTTCAAATTCTTCAAGAGACGTACGTTGTTCGGCTTCCGTTAAAAATTTGTCATCCCTTTGAATTTCCCAGTGCTAAAAAAAGAACAAACCAATTATCATTTTTAAAATAATTAATACGCGGTACGAGTTATTTAAAATAAAAATACGATCCGTCTGTTAAATCATCGCTAAAATGAAAATACAAGTATATCCTCCACTTTATGCATATTTTTTATAAATAAGTGTGTTGGTGTGTGTATGTATGTATGTATGTATGTATATGCATGTATATATATATATATATATATATATAATTCGGCCATTTTGGCCTTGCAAGGGGCTGTGCCCCTTGACCCCTCTTGCTTACATTTCTGTTTCTTTCTCTTCTATACTTTGTATAAAACGATCAAAATTTACAACGTAATTCTAAATCAGTCCATATGAATATAATAACATAATTACAAAATCCTATAAAATACAACAAAGGTTGCATAAAATTGGGACTTTTATTGGGACACTTTTTGGCACATAAAATTGGGACATTTTTTTTTAAGGAGAGTAGCCTAAGAATTACGCTGTAATTTTTATATATATATATATATATATACTTATACAACATATGAAGAACAGTTAAAAAGTAATTTCTATATATACGCAGCCTTGCCCAATCCATACTGACTGTATTATAGAAGGTCGTAATCTGGTGTGTTCGTGTGTTGTGCGTATATGATATTAAGTGTAATGGGGGATGTCTTTAGCTTCTAAGGAATGATTAAGATAGTTTATGTTTTCGTAAAGTTTGTGTATCAAAAAAAAAAAATATATATATATATATATATTATCATTTTGTAATTATTTACATTTTTTGCCTCGTCTGGTGTTAAAAAATATGACAGTTGGCGCGAAATAATACTGCGCAATCTAATGGTTTCGGCGACTTGACTGAAGCCGCTCCACCGTTACAACGTTTGTTCAGACTACGCTACTACGCTTCAACATCTTCGTGAATCAGTTCTTCGGTTCTGACTAGTTCACGTTTAAGATGAAACTGTTAATTCAGTCACTGGAAGAGGAGGTAATCTATAAAGTTTTACGGGTTGTCAGATTAGCTAGCTACTTGTCCTGAGGAGTATCGTAATTAATTATTTTTCCGATATGTTTTTGTTTACCTTTTTCAATTTTTAAGCAGGAATAATTTTAGTATAACGTCCGTAGCAGATTTTAAGAAAAAGGAAAGGAAATAAAAACTGAAATTTTTCATCTGGAATCTGTAATAAAATCTACGATTAACGATATTAATTTCGTAAATGTGTTGTATACACAACATTTGTTTATTTTTGTTTTTACTAATAGAGTTTCAATAGTTATACTTGATTAGCGTTTCCAGGACTGAAGTAAATATCGTCGGCATGTTGCATTCCGCCATTCATGATATTCGTGTGTTGAATTATATCAACTTCGTTTATACTGTTCACGCGATCGCCGTTGATGACGCTGGTTGTATCTTGCATGTTATTGTCGACAATGATCGCGTTCGTCACATTTTGCAAACTGACCTCATCGATTATATCAGTTTCGTCATCGTTCATATTGAGCATTTTGTCGGCTGTAATTGTACATTGTTTTCCGTCGATTTCTCGCGTAATAATGTTCTCTACCACTTGTTGAGCGTTTATTTCGACGATAATCTGATTTAAATCGCTGTTCGCCTGCTCCACCATTGCGACCGGGTCTATATTCATCAGATCCGACACGTCATCCCATTCGACCATCGTGTTTTCTACGATTTCTTCGTGCTCGAATTCGATCTACGATTTGAAAGAATTAAATAAGATCGCGATTTAACCGAAATAACATATTTGATCGTGTTTTTTTGTTGTTTTTTTTTTCTGGTGAAAAATTAGACTCAATCGGTTGAATTAAAAAAAAAGACGAACAAAATGATTGTGTTAAATACAGTTTTCATGAAAGCTCGATCATTGTGATGTCGGACTTTTTTCTAAAATATTTAGTATAATGTAAAAAGTAATAATTTCTCATTTTTCATAATTAGTGAACATTTTCCGATTTGAAACAATCGATGAAATTAGTTATACTAGATTTTGTCGAATTAAATAAAAAATATTAGCTCTACCGTTATATTTTATGAAAAATTACAAATTTGTCGCTTTGTTTGTTAAACAATGATTTATATTTACCCTATTTATCAAATATTCTATGGCCAACATTAATAAAAAAGTTTGAAACTTTGTAATTCGTACAGTACGAAAATTTTTATTGTATGGTTTTAATGGGTAAGGCATTATGATAAAAGTGTTAAGTACGCAATGTTTTAATGTAACTTTTAACACTGACTTTACATTGCGTGGCTATATTGATTAGTTTTCATAATAAAAGACTACAAATGCCGTGATGTAAGTTTTGTTTTGAAATCAGGAACAGACTGTTTCTTTAAAAAAAAAAAAAAAAAGGAAAAGATGAGCACACGTATTCGGTGGCAATTTTGTTTTCAACGTTCTGTTTCGGGGGGGAAATCGATTATTTTATATATAAAATATAGTAAAAGTGAACATTTCGAATTGGTATATTACTTCAGCGAAGTACGATGTATGCGAAACATTTACTACTATTGTTTTTATTATTTTTTTTCTTTTTTGATATTCGAATAATAGAGAAGTTTTTTCAGCGTAACATTTAGGATAAGTAAATTGATGAAACTGCATGGTATAAAATGTGAAAAGGGCGTCTTTGACTAAAGTTATAGTGTATAGCACACCTAAAATAAAGACAAAAAAATACAAAAAACGATAAAAACTTTTTAATGTGAAATAAAAGGCCGTCATACATATTTTGTAGGAGTAACTTTTTGAATAAAAGATAAAATAGCGTCCTGAATTGGTCACTTAATAGTGGGAAGTAAATTACCGGCTATCGCTATTCAGTTATTAATTTTACTTCGATACTTTTTAATAAATTTTAAACCAATATCAGGATGCCCACCCAGCCGGGAATTTTGTTGTAAACCCGGAAAAAAGAGTAAAAATAGCCAAAAATGATATTTTTAGTGAGAAAATCACTTGAAACATTAAAAAGTGAATGCATTTTTTAATGTACTTTACTCAAAAAGAATTAGGAAGTTCTATTTTATTCATATGAAATATGCTGCGGCGGTCAAATATTATCAGTAGTAACAAAAAAGAACTCCTTTCTTCTTTTTATGCAATTCTAGTAATCAGGAAATCGGAAAGATTTGGATCGGAAATTTAAAAATTATATTTGAATGGCCACCATGAATATAAATAGAAAATAACTCTTAGTAAACAACTTTTTTTCAAAATAGAAAACGGATATTCTTATTTCAGTTGTATTATGCGAAGCTTGTGTGGACATGATTTTTTTTTTTCGATTATATGATGATCTCTTTGTATGTAATCCGTAGTTGTTTTTCGGTTATCTGCAGTTTGTATAAAAAGCGAAAACTAGGTTTTTACCTATAGCTGAAAACTGAAAACACGTGGTTAATCAATCGGTTATTAACTGTGAATCGCAGCACGTACTAAATGGATCAGTTATTATTTATTTCAGAAATTTAAATCAGTTTGTTTGGTTTGTTATCTGAGCTTGTAGCAATTTTAAATTTAAGTAAACATTATGTTGCAAGTTTAATAAATTTTAGTACAAGTTTGATTACAAGTACTGGAGGAGATAAATGGCCATTTTAAGTTATAGGCGTAGCAAAGGGAGCCATATGTAGACATCGCATGGTGTGTTATTTAAAAATATTAGTATTTATATATTTTTATAAATAACAGTTTTAGTTTAATTTCGTCGCGGAAACGATTTCTTATTAATTCCGAGGTTTGTTAAATGATTGCTATGGAAAATTTCGAATTTTTATTAAGCGAATTTTAGATTTTCAATTAAGTTGTTGTTTTTTTATGGTTTTTATTCGAAAAATTTTACTCGGTTTTTACTCAGACGATTAACCAGTTTCAATTTTTTATTAAATTTTTATCAATTTTAATAGTCCTACTTTATAAAATGTATGAGAAGATATTTTTCGCGGATATTCTTATTAGGCAATTATCATTATATCGTTCGATCGAATGCTTTCGATAGACCAGTAGAATATTTTTTAATGTTTTTTCGCAACATCGCAATATAATAGTCTACCTGCATCAAACACATTAAAAGTAAATCACACCTGAATATATGCCTGTATCAGCGCGCATTCGCACTTGTTGTTATCCACTAATCTCCGTTTATTAAATTTATATTTGATTCACGTTGCACAAATTTATTATTCAAGAGTCGCCCCAAAATGTAGTCTAAACTGTAAGCTCAATGGAAGAGCTTCATGTACATTTATCCACTTTTAGTTCTCCACCAGGCTTCCAGTCTTGCAGACAGACTTCCAATTTTTCGGTTGTTCCAAGACATCCGAGTTTAATCTCCTCCCACTTTATAGTTGTGGATAATGATTGCTATTGACTACATTCTATCTTTCTTGGCTGCTACGCTACATCTAATATAAAAGCATCTTCAGCCCCATATATTAGTAACATTTACGTCGTACATATTATTTTTACATAACTTAAATATAACTGAAAACTACTATATAAATAATCGCAGACATCAAAACTGTTGAACGATCAAATATACCGGTTAAGCTAAAGCTGCTTTTTGACATAAAACTCTAACGCCACTTTTCAATATTTTGCTATATAATATGGTCTTTTTTGCTGTTTATTACTCTACCACCCGCTTCATTATCAATTATATTATTTCATCATTATTTAAAAGTGATCGTTCAACAGTTTTGATGTCTACATTTATTTATATAGTAATTTTCAACTTCATTTAAATTCTTTCTCTATCGAAATATTACTTAAATATTACTACAGATTTCTACGCTGAGTACGGTTTATGGTTATATTTAATGATTTTGAGGTTAATTTACCTTTATTAATATACTTTCTTTTTGTTCCTAGTTCCAAAGATAGGAAATTCCCCCGGAAAAGACGTTTTTAGAATATTCACATTCAACTTAGACGTTTGCTTATAATTTCCCTGTTTTATTGATAATTTAATAAAAGGAATGCGTAATGCAGTACATTTAGTAGATGGCTGTTATTTTTATTATTTTCAATATTCAAAATTTTTAATATATTGCGTTTCTTAATAAACAATATTAGATATTTTACTTTTCAAATTTGGACTTGTACCAAATGTTGTCCCCTAAATAAATTGTACCCAATTACTCCTGGTTACCTCGCAGTTACCCCTTTACGTAAACTGTATGCACTTAATTGCTCTTCCGCCGGCATATTAGTTAGGAGTGCTTGCAGCACTATAGAAATTTGAACGATTCAAATCAGGTCCTAATTGAACGAGACGGCACTGCCTAACCAGCTACGGCACACGGTAGCTAAAATGTTTTATAATATGCATATTTCTATATTTCTATTTTCTAATTCAGTATGATTTCGCATCAGATTCTGACTATACACTCCGCAATTTGAATTTCTTTTTCAGCCCAAAAAAAAGGTAAATTATATGTTCTCGAGTATCTAACAACACATACACATCCTTCATCTCTAATCAGATAATTCTATCGTACTGTTTCTTTAGTATTAATATATATATATATATATATATATATATATTTTAGTCCAATTAAAAATCAAGCATTTAATAAGATTTTTTTTGATTTTTTGATTTTTTAATTTATCTTTATATATTTTTTGTCTAGTCGTCGTGGTCGGGGTCGCATCTCTTGCCTCAAGAGGTTGCGTACATCTATATTCTTCGATTCATGGCGTATCTAATGGTGTCTTGTCGACTTTTGCATGGGAAGTTGGCTGGTGCATTCGTAAATGCTAGCTCCAATCTTCTTCTTCCTTTAATGGGTTTTCCCTGAACTCGTCCTTGCAATGCCAATATGAAAACACCGTTTTCCCGGATTTTATGTGCTATATATTTCAGCTTTCGGTGCTTAATATTTTCAACTATCGTTTTGTTTTCTTCATTTACTTTTGTTAAGACCGATATACGTTTGTTGCAAAATCAGTCCAAGGTATTTTTAATAATCTCCGATAGCACCACATTATTTCAAACGCGTTCAGTCTTCTTACAATATCCGCAAGTCGCTTATTTTTCGATGATGGATATTGTGCTTTTTCAAAATTAAGCGTGATACACGGTATTTTATAATAACGATCGTTTATGGCAAAATTAAAATGTCTACAGTTTATGTGATGATGCTTTTATACTAAAATGGTCGATTTCCAGTTAGGATTCATTCATTTTTTCGGCGACATCAGGGCGGACTAAATACAGTTTTATTATAATAGTAAATTAGCGAACAACGTTGCAGATGAAATTAAAATAACCATAACGAGCTCGCCCGAAATGAAATGTAAACATAAGAATAATAAAACGCGCCCGAGAAACGTCGTGCAGAGAATTTTTGTAGAACGTGTAAATATAGTTGACGAATTTATGCGTAAAACTAATGTTCGAATAATTTTAATTTTACTACCGATATTTAGGGGGGGAAAAAGGATAATAAATCAGTCGATTGTTTAAGAATATTAAATTGACGAATTGCTTGTATAAAAAGCTCGGAAGTTAAGATAAAAATGGTGTTATTCGTGTGATGCAGATACTGGACGAAGAAATGGGTATAGAAAAATTTACTTAAAAATTCTACATTCCGAGGATGTTATTGCAGTATAGCGCCCACTAATTTTTGCTCGGTAAACTTAACGAATGTACGAGTTTCACGACACTTGCGCTTGTAACTTTTTAAAAGGTACTTTGAATCGCTGATGAGCGTTTTCTAAATATTTTACCGCATATTAGTGATTTGTATTAAAGCTCGGAGTTGTCAGCTCTAAAGTCATCCATTTATTTTCGCACGATGATGAAATTAAGGATTAATTTAATGTACTTTTATAATTATCGCGAGAATTTTATGCCGAGAACATAAAAAAGAGGAAAATTTATTTACAGCACAGTGATCTCTATGTGCTGGACCGAAATTACTGAGGCTAAAATAATTTTCCCGAACGGTGCATCAAATACAAAATTATTAAGGAACCATTTATTAAACAAGTTCATCTTGACGTCAGACCAGTCGTAAAATAAAAAAAAAAAAGGTAGTCATAACGGTTGTTTCGTATCCCGAGTTTCGGTCACCGTGTGCGAATTGTTGTGATTTCCCACCGTTAAAAAAAAAAAAGACGGAAAAAAATCCAAACTTCACATATGATCAACAACAACACGCTTCATCTTCGGTCTTATTGCGATCGTTTGAACGTGAAAGTTTTTGTACACTATTATTCTGCATTGAACCCGTCGTCACGATAAAAATTGACTACTAAAACGGACGCCGATTCAGTGTTTGCTTATGGTGCGTGCCCACACACTACGTGGAGTGGGAAACGCAGCCGTCAAATATTTTTCTACATCCGATGATGACATTTTTTTGCAAAATTTTGTATTCAAACTGAAATAAATATCGTATACTTTATTACGTGGCATCAAGAAGAAGCGACGTAGAAATCAAAATGTTTGAAAAACAAGGTCACCTAAGTGCTCAGAGGGCGACGATGTAGTAACGGAAAATATGGAACTGGAAGATCGGATGAATTAAAGTGAAAGAAGGAGGGGAACGACTGGAATTATTTCGTTCGAAGTGACTACAGGAAGACAGATTTTGAAGGAGATTCTCGGTTAGATTGATTTTTCAATTAGAACGAAACATGAAAACAGAGAGAGCTTTTAAAAGTGACGCTTTTCACTTAAGATCAAAATCAAAATCAAAATACCTTTATTGAGGAACAGAAACATTCAATCAACAATTTAAACCAAATAATACCAATATTTTATAAATTAAATTTCCTCGACCCGTAAAGAGCAAAGTGTTATTAAAAGGACCCTTTAATATACTCTTAAGCGGCCAATACTTATTCCATGTATTTGTTATTCTTAAGTTTATTTCTTTTTCCATATGGATATATCGAATGAGAGCACCTGGTCTAAATACGTCGCTTCGTCTGTTACCTCCAATTGGGTATTGTTAATTTGCATTGTGGGGTAATCTTTGTTTTTTGTTAATGTCCTAGTTTTCTTATTATTTATGGACAGTCCTGCTTCTGACTCTACACCATCTAGTTCCCGTAACATCTCTTTTAGTTCCTCTAAGGATGCAGCGAGAAAGTCGGCAACTCTTAAGTTTGATAATCTAGTACCATTAATGTTTACACCCTTGTCCTCCCATCGCAACTTCTTATAAACCTCTTCTAGCGCACAATTAAATAGGGGACCCGCTTTCACCAATTTTATTTAATTTTTTTTAATTTACTTAAGATACGTAATCAATAAACGGTTAATATTAGAAGCGGCGTAATAAGAGTTTTAAATTACCAATGGCGCGCTAAACAGGACTTCTTCCATCTCGTTTTCGACCGACCGAATAGATGGCGGAGATGAATTCGTAGATTGCGCCGATGACGATGGCGATGACATAAATATACTGTTAAACTGTTCCGCATCGTTAATTAAATTCAGCCGCTCGAATAACGCATTGTTTATTTTCATTCTGTGTCCTACACCTGAAACCAGTTATTGTGATTTTAACAAAGGTCGCCCTTTTTATTGATTATTCGCATTATTTCGGAATTCATAACGAGTAAAACGATTAACGGTTGATTTTTCTCTTACCATGTCGTTGCTGTCAGATTTTTACATGTCGGCTCTTCTATTTGGAATAATTGTTATCGTCTATTTTTGTGATCTTTAAATGCAGCATTACCGAGACTGGGTGTCGACGGTAAAAAAAGTTTTATGCTTTTTTTGATTCAATTTTGAATCCCGAACGAAATAGTTTTATTACACGATTACATTTCAATGTCTAACGAAAAATATCTGTAAAGGAATTTTCGATAAAAATGAACGGAAATTTCCTAAACGCAATGCGTACACATTCGGTCGCAGCGAAAAGCGATATAAATTAAAACCGACGCTCACATAGTGTTGTTGCCCGTAAAACATCTCCTCTCGGCTCTCGGGGCACATCAATTTTTCAGTTTTCACAAAAGAAAATAAGAAAACCTCGAACGCGTCGACTTTTCAATTTCTCCATTTTTGGAGGCTACGTCATTGTCTTTTTCCTTAAAAGTCGGGTCGATTTATTCATCTGTTCTGAAATTAAAAATTATACATTTTTACTGCGAACAACAATGCCACGTTAACTAAAAGATTAACACAACCCTATATAAAAATGTACACAAAAGTATTTCAAAAACTTCACATTTATTGTCCAAAAGTTCGCCCTTCTTGATTTTTATGTCTTTTTACATTTCAACATTTGCAGTAATAATGAACAGTGCAGAAAATTTACGTTAATTTTAACATTTCCAACTACAGAGTGTTATGGCTATGAAAAAGAGGGTATACATCATGCATAAAACGAACTAATAATTCCGTTACTAATGATAAAAAATTATTCAGCAAGCTGTTAGTTTCAAGAAAAAATGTTTGAAATTTTATTCCTACTATCATTGTGTGCTGTCGTTTAAATCGCTGGCTGAGTTTCCAGCTTGCCTACGGCACAAGCGTATAATATCCACCGGCTCTCCTCGAAGTATTGGACATTTAATTAAAATTTGGCGTTCTTTTCAAAAGCAAAAATTCTTGAAAAGTATTGAAAATTTAATTAAAATTTGGCGCTCTTTTCAAAAGCAAAAATCCTTGAAAAGTATTGAACATTTAATTAAAATTTGGCGCTCTTTTCAACAGCAAAAATTCCCAAAGACGCGCAAGACTAATGAGATGATATTTAATTACCGGAGGGAAACTCGAAATCTTATGTGTTGTTCTACTCATCGGGTGGATCGGAAACGGATGTAATTAACAGATTTTGACAGTCATCTCTAGCGAACCGTAATGGGGAAGTTGCTTTTCAATATAGCAGGTGAAATATATTTTTGAACTGTGTAAAAGTAGCAGGGAACACAGAGCACACTATTGTAGAATAAGGAATGTAATGTTTGTTAGAGTAATAAAATTTTTATATATTTTTGAGAAAGGAATTTGAAATTTCTTATAGCTATAATTTACGAACGGATTACTTATTAATTTGTTGTTGTCCCTTCCTACCTTTTCTGTTTTTTTATTAAAATGCAAAATATATTCCATTTAAAATAAATAATAGCCGTCTTTTTACGAACGTCGATTCTGACGTGCATACTTGGAATAACGTTAAAAGTCAAATATTCACAATGAAATCGTATGTGGAATTCGCGTTACACATCGTAAACATTAACCTGCACGAACATAATCGCGACCCGCAGAACCGAGGCTAAGTCAACATTTTATTTATTTATTTCCCGGGAAGAAATTATAAAAATGTACGATTTGTTTTAGGTTACATATTTTATTACGAGAGGGTGGTTCTGTTACTTCGTAGCAACCAGTAGTGTGTTCGCCGCTATATGTCGCGAAATTGTTTTATATATTGCGTATTTAATTTATCACAGTTCTTCTAGATCACGATTCCCCGTCAGTTATGTATTGCTGGTAAATATTTCAAATTGCATTGCTAATAACATCGTTGGTATCAAATTGACTATTTGGGCTCTCATATACGACATTGGACTAGTGCGAAGCGTCATCATGAAAAAGGAATCATCTTTATGAACATTAGCCGAAGATATGGGAAGAAGGAGAAAATAAATTTCTACTCTTGACCGTTTAAGGGTAGAGGACAAATTTGATGGCAAGAATAACAGAATTAAAATAAAATGAGAGAATCATACGATAAGGCGAGTAGTGAAATTCGGAAGTTTTAGAAGTATGGAAGGATGATTGTTTGGTAGAAAAGGCCGAACATTTGAAGAAAGCGCGAGTTGCTATTAGGGTGGTCACAAAGAAAGTAATTAGAAGGGGGTGAAAAAGACAAAATGAAGTAGATGCGATTGGAAACCGAAAAAATGATGCGGGAAGATTACAATTAAAGCGAAGGCGACAAATAGCCGAGATTATTGAAGAGAGAACGCAGGCATCCAGAAAACCGTGCACACGATTGAATAAAACGAGCCTGAATTGGAAAATGAAGAAGAAAAGCCGTAGTCCCGGAATAAATGTAGACGAGCGCAATATTATTATAAGCTGAAAATGTGTCCAAAAATTGGAAGAATATCCGCTAATTTGTTACGCTCAGTACTTGACAGGCCAGAAATGCACAGAAGATTGGTTTCGATCGAGTGAAAGATCAGGGATGAGCGTATAGGTGTCTTGTATTACATAATCGAAAGAGGTAGAAGAAATGAGATAGCCTGTAAAGCACTTTGAGAATTCGGGATTATGAACAAACCAGTGATGAGGAAACAGCATAGCCATAAATTCCGCATAGTAAAAATTAAGCAAAAGGAGATTACAAAGCAACATGCTCAATGGATAAATCGCTGGACTAATCAAAAAATACAACAACGCGTTTAGATTAAATTGTTTCTTCTTGTACGCTATGCGTCAATGTGTGTGTATTTAGTCGCGCAAAAAATTATTTGTCGCAGCGGACGAACTTTTAGAACTTTCATCGCTTTCCTAATCTTTATTTTTATATCGTACCGGCGTCATTCCGAATTATCCCTTAAATTTTCGTTTTAATATTATAAAATTTTCTGTCGCAAAAAAATTGCTTACGCGTAAGTTCGCTCGATTAACGTTTTTGTTTATTCCGTGTACAGTCGGTGTTTGAGAACGTCTTCTGTATCATCTCGAAATGTTACCGCAACAATTATTTCTTTTCTCCCTAATATAAATAAATATTTTTGTTATTTCAGTCATAATTCGACACGAAGAACTCATTCCGAGGAGAAGCCTGAGGGGCAACTCTAAAATAATTCGTTTTTTTTTGTTCTTTTTTTTTTTTTTTTAATTACTCAGCATCGGTGCTGTAATTAATGGAGAAGTTGAATTATTATTAACTGGCATTTCTTCGAATTATCAGTCAGCAAAAATAATTGTTTCTCATTTTCCTTTTTAGGAGTGTAGACGCTGATTTTTCCTTAAAATTTCTCAAAATTATTATTTTTTTCCTTATTTCGCGGTTACTTCGATTTTAACGAATTTAATGTGTACACTGTTGCAACTTTCAAATAGTTATTGATATAATACGCCGCGTTGAAGTTAATGTTTTCGTTGCGTCGTTCGCGGAAATTGTTTTAAAAGTGTCATTTTGTCCGAATACATTGAAATATTTTTTTTCCTCGGCGGATTGTGTTTTGCTCGATTCGCTTCTTTCGGCACTAATTAAGGCGTACGCGAGAGCTATCCGAGATTTTCGCTCGCAGAAGTGTTCAAACTTTTAATTTTGTATTATTATTCGAACTCTGTGCACATGAATTAACCCTGATCAGCTTGTATCAGTTGACTGCAAAAACAGTTTTGCTGCACTGAAATAAAAGTTAAAAATTAAAAAGAAGCAGAGAAAATTTGAAAATTATGAAGATTTTCACTGTGCAGACAAGTCGAATAAAATTAATTAGAGTCTACTCGTGAAAAAAGGTTAATAATTTCGGCCACGATTTGTAATAACGCGAAAACAAGCAATAAATAAAAAACAAAAAATTCTTCAACGTGAACGTGTTTTATCGGGTTCACTTCAAATTTTTTAAGCGATACCGCGATAAACAAAAAATCTCGGAACTAGAAGGATGTGTTTAATCTCTTCTCCTGATACTTTTTTTTTTTTTTTTTTTTTTTTTTTTAAACAAACAACCGCTTAAATTTTCTTTAGTCATTCTTCTTTTCGCAATAATAATTAACACAATTTTCTTTCCCTCAAAAAGAAACTTCTAAATATCGTAAATCCGTTTCATTTCGTTTTTTAATTTAAAAAATCCCCGTGCGCATTACTAGAACGTTGTTCAGATATCAGTGATGCGATTGAAAGTCACTTTTGTTCAGCAAGTATTTAAATTTTCAAAGTAGTATAAAACTCCGAATGATTTTGAATGCAGTTTTGTTTTTCTTCTTTTCATCTGTTCAAAGATTTGGCTAACCGCCAGAAACGTGCTCATGTTAATAGAAAAAATATCGCATTAAAAACTCGAATAATTTAGGGGATAGTACACGCAAGCGAGAATGTAAAAATATAATACGGGCACGAAGGAAAACAAAAAAAAAATTAACCGCCGGGTTTGATTTTATATCAATAGAATTAGCAACAGATAATATTCACATTGTATTAGGATTGTTGACTTATTATTAGTTAAGATGATTAAGTATATTAGTTGAGATGATTAAGTATATTAGTTGAGATGATTAAGTATATTAATTAAGATGATTAAGTATATTAGTTAAGATGATTAAGTATATTAGTTAAGATGATTAAGTATATTAGTTAAGATGATTAAGTATATTAGTTAAGATGATTAAGTATATTAATTAAGATGATTAAGTATATTAGTTAAGATGATTAAGTATATTAGTTAAGATGATTAAGTATATTAGTTCAGATGATTAAGTATATTAGTTCAGATGATTAAATATATTAGTTAAGATGATTAAGTATATTAGTTAAGATAATTAAGTATATTAGTTAAGATGATTAAGTATATCAGTTGAGATGATAAAGTATATTAGTTAAGATGATTAAGTATATTAGTTGAGATGATAAGTATATTAGTTGAGATGATTAAGTATATTAGTTAAGATGATTAATTATATTAGTTAAGATGATTAAGAATGAAGAGGTAAAAAAAACTAGAGAATATTTCGAAAAATTCGCTAAACCGATTTTATTAAATTGCTGCCTGTTTAATAAATGCTAAAAATATTTCCATTTTCTCAGTTTAAGACGTGTGTCATACATTCAGCGTCTATCGAGAAATCGATGAAAAGGAATTTTTATTTTTCAATAATTTCTCGCCGTTCGTATAATTAATTTTTATTCTACTAGCAGCAGTTTATTCGCGGCAGCGTTAATAACTCGTGGCTATTGAGGAATATGAAAAGTGATCTTTCGACTGCTGAAGGAGAGGGAATTGTAATTTAAAAATTATTTTTTCACAATGGCCGTTCCAATTTTCGCTTATACGTATTGTAATTATTACGTTCCTGTAGTTAATACAATTTGACGTTTAAATAACCATTTTACTGCGAATTTGGAAAATTTCGCTTTTCGTTTTTTCCCCCCGTCGTACTAGAAACGTTGAAAATATGTGTAACACGTTTCAGTGTTAAATCTTCATCCATTTTTTGTGTTTTGATTACCGTATTAATAAATTGAAATTTACACTTTTAAACACGAAATATATTCATTTTACTATAATTTTCATTTTAAACATATATTTTGTGTTTAAAAGTGTAAGTTTCAATTTATTATTAATACACGTTTCATTATGGCAAATCTTAATATAACTATAGTTAATTTCTCTGCACTTTTCAGGGGAGTATTAAGCTCAGCAACTAATAACAGTAGTGTAAACTAAAGGGAGTAGTAAAGTATAAACTAGTGGTCTAGAGTAAAGATCACTTTGAATAACTTCACTTTGCGAACAATTTTTTGATAATAAACGGCGAACGAAATGAATTAAAAAAAAAAAAAGCTCGCTCGTGGTTAGCTATCTTCCGAAAGATTTCGGCTAAGACAGTCGATTTTTAGATTACATCTTTTCACTATAGGGGGCAGCGGAAAAGAAAAAAAAAACAACAAAAAAACAAAAAACAACTGGTTTTGAAGTTGTAATAATTTTTCATATACTTCATAGGAATTCAAATCCACATTAATATTGTGATAATGGTTTTAAAACACAAAAAAGGAACCTTTTCTTGTATATTTCAGATCTGTAGTGCGATGTGCATAAATGATTTTTAAAATTTCGTTACTACCATTAATTTCGATTCACTTATCGTATATTTTTTAATGATAATACTAATATCGATTTAAAAAACATTATATTTCTAGCCATTTTTGGAATAACTATATAATACAGTTAACAATACAGCGCTAAAAGAAAATATATAAGAACGAAAAAGCAGCTCATGAGTTTGTCATTTTGGAAAATACTAGTGCGAGTTTCATTTCTGGCGCGCCTAAATATAAATCTTTTTTGTTTATTTCGTCGGTAGAATTTCTCACAGCATCGCCGCGTGTTTTATTACTTTTCGTAACCAATTAAAAGTCGTCATTTTCTTTCTTTCTGATAGCTGTTTATTATTTTTTTCCCCCGTAAATAACTGAAGAGTTCTTTACAAACCCGGTAAACGATATTCATTCACGCGAGACTAGCTAAATCACGAAAAACCTGTACGTATGCGCTTGAACCAAAACAGATTTATGATATGCTATGTATGCAAGAGAGCTGCGGCGACCTTTTTTCGAGCGCATTGTTGCCAACTCAGCAGCATTTTCGAGCAGAGCACAACTATAGGCTACAATAATAAAAACGAAACTGTAATCAATTTTTAACATTTACCTTCACAGTGTGTTGCGCGCCGTTGAACTAAGCTTAATCCATGATGAAATGCAACGAAGAAACAAGGTAATCTTTTTCGGTCAACACACGGCTCCCACTAACAAAACTGAGACATTGCGCACGTACTAGTTGGAGAATTTTCATTTATAAATTATCGCGCCGTCAAGAGAAATTGTAATGGAAAACGAAAAACGAAAAAAAAAAACGAAAAACGAAACGAAACAAATCGGGAAAATAAACAGAAATCAAAAATGCGACAGAAGCGGCAGCCAGCGCGCAAGACGAGCCGAACGATATTTAAAGACACAGCCGCAATAAATCATTCGGTCGGTCGCGTCTATGTGTTAACGGCTGATCCAATTTTTAAACGCTCTGGAAGTTCGCTGGATGCTCCGTTCGTTCGGTCGGCGGCATCGTTGCTGTTTTTACCTTCTCGTCTTTTATTCCATTCCGTCGACGACCCATCCGAAGTTTGCCTTATACTTTCTTTTTTTTTTATCCCCATACGACGACCCTCCGCGCTTGTCTGGTTTACACTTAAAAAGCTCCATCTAGTGCAAGGTGTAGCTTCGGCGCGAAAGCTCTCTCGCTGTATTATGCTACGGAGAGTGCTAGAAAGCGCGGCTGCTCGATTCGACCACGTGACGCGCACAAGCCAATGGCGCGCAAAATCGATGAACTTTTACCAGCATCCCTGAACGGGTCGCCATAGCGACCGACACATTGAACTCATCTTCTATACGCGGCGGCACGAGCTGTTTTATAACTGCTCTCCGAACGCCTTCTCCTGCTGCTGCTGCTGCTGCTGCTCCCGTTGTCTCCTACTAACCCGTTTGCACAATGAGAAGCTGTGTTCTCCGCTGCCCGGGGAAAGCTCGCATCATCGACTCATCTCGGTGCACCGCACACGCCTTCTCTCTCCTAACAGTAGTTGTTCGCTTTTCAGAAAAATCCAGCGTTATTATTGTGCACATTTAAATTTTCGTCTCTGCTGACGACCGAAGCGAACAGTTCTCTCTTTGTGTCGGGCAGCGTGCGTCCCCGGTTTCTCTATTGAAAACCGATATTAAAAATTAAACGCTTCGATATACTTTTAATTGAAACACTTTTTTTTTTTTTTTTTTTTTTTTGGCTTTCACTTACTGTTAGGCGAGCCGCCCCCTGGGGGTCTGCAAATTATTATAATTACGCGTACAGCGACGACAATGGTTTTTTCATTTTGCAAAAACAAATTCTGGACGATGTCATAACTGTTTGTTTTTTTTTTTTCGCAAAATTTGATTTGATTCTTTTTCCCCTTTTTTTTTTTTTTTTTTTATTTTGACCGTCAACAAAAGAAGCTGCGAAGGCTACACATAAGATACACGCGACACTTTGGCCCCCTGCTGAATTTATTACAAAAGTGAAAATTTAGCGTTGAGAATATTCGTATGAAGAGAATAGTCGACGTAACAACACTAACGCAAAAAGGTTAAAAGTATTAACTATCGATCCAGCAGTTGCAACAAGTCCACAGAGCAGCACATCCGGGGAATTATACCGAAGAAGAAACTGGAAATAGTGAAAGCTTTAATCAACACGGTTAGAGTTGACGAGGAGAGTCTAAAACGCTCCGTGATTGTGATTAGTTCCAGAAGAGGAAACACGAATAAAAAAATAAAAACGAAAATGCCGAAAGTAGAATTACACATACTGCTGTCAAACGAAGCATCGGTAGCGCGAAGAAGTTTCGAAATTACCATTCAAATACACACCGGTAAGGCAGTAGCGTACGCAAATGACCACTGAAGAAAATCAGCTTTCCGTTTCAAAGGTCGTGCTGGTTTCAAAATTAACGCAGAAATTACATTTATATATGCGCGCTGATGACGCGTGAAAAATCGGTTTTACCTTGACCACGGGAGGGCGCGGCGCGGCGGGGGGGGGCAATACTACAGAGAACGATCTGCAGATGATCGACACTCTATATGGAACCTTTGCAGCAGCAGAAGGTAGCGAAAAAAAGGGGAACTGTTAGCGAAATTCAACGGCACATCCTCTATATCAGGTGTAGGGGGATAAACGCATAAAAAGTTGTCCGGAAAATAAAAACGATTGCAAGAAAGCTCAACACACGACTTCTTTCGAAGGGAAAACATCAAATACCTAATAATAATCTGTCGTACGCAGTAGCAGTGCGCATCGATTGGAAGAGGGAACATTTATTTTAGTCAAAATAATCATTTCGGTATTTATCGAAATTTCGGCGCACTTCTTGAAATACCAGCAAATCTTGCCGCACTACTCGGCGGCGCTGTGGAGCGAAGAAAGTTTTCAACGGTTCGATCGGTTTCAGAGTGAAATAGCCCTCGCCTATTATGGAAAGAAAGCGTATTAAAATGGCGTAGTTGTTAATTTTAAAAAAAAGTAATAGCAAACTATTTTTCTTCACACGTTTTTTTTTTTTTTTATTATTTATTGTATTAGCGCGCTAGCGGCATTGACCCGAACAATAGGAAAAGCTAAGCTAAAAAACTAAACAGCTAGGCGGTCCGAAATGGACGCAACGAAGGACAGCAGTGCAGGCACCAAGAAGATGAAGGAAAGGATAAAGGATTATGGGGAGTAGTAGGGAGACCTAATGACAAGAGCTGGCCGTTTTAAAGCGGAACGTTCATTAAGAAGAGCAGGACACTGGAAGAAGAAAATGTGATCAGCATCACATGTACAAGGAGGATCACAATCGCGAAGAGAACAATAAGGAGATGGCGACAGAGCAAATCGAAAGCGAGAGGAGAGGAAGAGAGAATGATTGATCTGGATTCCTCGTTCCTTGTCTTGGTTCTGTTCTATTCCTTTCGGCCGTCGCTCTTCTATTGTCTGCCTAATTCTTCACACGTTAATAGTAATTTTTCTAAATTCTTGCAGAAAAAAAAAAGACACTCCATCACCACCTCTTACAGTAAGACGTCATGGCAAAGTTTTACAAAAAAGTACAAATCCAATCTGATTTTCCGTTTGGATGTTGCAGAAACTCCGGAGATGGTAAACAGAGTTGCGACGCCAACAGCCCCCGTTATCGATAAACAGTTTATTATTACCCGCGCGTGTACCGATTGTCACAAGTTTCTCTAGAGATCGTTGTAATAAGCGTCTGTCAAAATCATCCTCGTGTCGATGTTACGCCGTGTAGAAATTTTCGCAGTCCTTTCTTCTTCACGATGTTCATTCTGATTTTGGGGATCTAGGACATAGTTTCGGAACCTGTTACAGTTGAGGGCACGTTGGATAGGTTCGGTGAAGAGCGACCGACCCCACTTCCCCCTTTTAGAACCGGGGCAGCGTAGCTGGTCTGGTTTTTATCCGTCAATTTTAGCAGCCGATGAATCGTCCAAACGACACTTTACTTTGCTGCTCGATTGTATCCTGTTTCCGTCTTACAAATTGCCGCTGGTTTTGATTTCTCGAGTACAAACGGGAATACTTGTAATCGGCAGAAGACTACGCATATCGAATTTCACTTACAGCTCCGCTGTTCTCTAGCGGAACTTAATTGAATTCCTTTTCCGGTCGATACCGCGTCATCCTCCTCTCGACGCGTTGATGTTGAAAAACGTACATTGATCAACTGCCAATTTTAAATGCTACATAATCTCAGCCGAATAATCGTCACATTTCTAGGAAGATGAACGCCGGCAGCTCGGTAAATTAATTAATGTACGTTAAATGTTCTGGACGAGATTTGAGTACTACGATTTATCACCGCTATCCCATGCGAATGAACGATCTAAACTTGGTCGATGCGTAATTTTCGCAATATACAACGTTGAGCGGCTGTGTCGTTTCGTCGACGTGTTGTCGTGAAATTCAAAATTGGACTGACAGTGAGTGTAACCTCGTTTCGCCCAGCTAATGTCATTGAACCGAGATAGTTATTTGTAAATGCCGGAAAGGGGATTTCCCTTTATGGCCAGGCGCGACGATTCGGCGCGTTTACGATATCGCTGTTAAAAATTTGACGATATCCGAATCATGTATTGAAATAGGTCCGGACAACATATGCCCTTGATATAATAAGGTTTTATGAACTTTTCACAATATACAGCAGCCCTGCGGCACCAATGGAGAGTACAGGAGCCAGTCGTTTTCTGTCGACCGCCTTAACTTCCCCAGATTTTTACTAGATTTACTCAATTAAGTTCAGCGTAGCCGAGAGCGATTTAAATTCGGAACGAGACAACTCCCGCATGATAACCTCCGGTTTGGCAGCCGAACACCTTAACTACTAGGGTGTTTCGCAAGGGCTTTCGATTTATGAATTGCCAACTGAAGTACCGTAATATCTGTGCGCCTATTTTCTAACGGTAAATATTTCAACCATTTTTTCTTTCTCCTATATTTCGACGCATCTTCCGAATGTACGTGAGTAGTTTTGGGTAGTTTTTTCGTTGTGCGCACACTAGAGCTGTTCATCTAAACGTGAATATAGGAGTTTTTACCATTACTGGCATGTCCTGCTATACTTTACCGATGGATATTTCGTACCATGAGCGTAAATTTTTAAAATACACGGATGAAACCCCCCGCTTCCAGTTCTCCCACTCCTATATACCAGCAGGCAACGAAACTAATTGTACGCAAACCGGTTAAAAATTAACTAAACTGATTATAATTTTTCATACGGACACCAAGAATTCGCATTGTCCCGAAACATCTGCTCTTTTTCTAATTAAAAGAAAAAAATGCTTTTTTACAAAAAATAAATATCGACACTTCAAGGTTTATTATAAAAATTTAAAAATGCACTAAAAAGTAAAAAATAATTACTCCCGATAAAATTAAGGTGATATCGTAATTCTTATACAACATTAGTACCTTAATTAGAGTTGGAATTAAATTCATATTAAAATATCTAGGAACAATTTAATGAATATTTAATGCAGTTTTTAATTATTATTTTAATATGAATTTGATGCCGACTCTGATTAAGGTATTAATGTTGTATAAGAATTACGATATCACTACTTAAGTGTTATATCAGTCTGATATATATTTTTTATCGGGAGTAATTATTTTTTACTTTTTAGTGCATTTTTAAATTTTTATAATAAACCTTGAAGTGTCGGTATTTATTTTTTGTAAAAAAGCATTTTATTTCACAATTTTTAGTATTATGCTTGAATTTTTTTCTTGTTAAAAATCATTTTTTTTTCACATTATTCTCCTCCATACTTCTTGATACTTAAAAAACAAAATCGATTTCTTTATTTTGAACTGCATTTCCACGGTAAAAACATCAAAAGCTACATTTCCATAGTAATTTGGCAAATTTATAATATTTTAAGTCAATAAATCTAACTTGACGTTGAAACTAATCATAAATGAAAACCATCCAAAAAGCTTCAACTCCCGCATTATTAAGGATAACTTAAAAAAAATACCGATCAGATCTTGATGAAATTTAAATGGGACCACATGAGAAGCACCACCATTTAAATAAACGGAGAATCATCAAAATTGGTTCACCTAGAAGAAAGTTCTGTGGTAACACACATAAAAAAAAATTAAAAAAAAAAAAATACAGTCGAATTGAATACCTCCTCCTTTTTTGAAGTCTGGTTAATAAAGAGCAACTAAGCTATAATTTATAAATTTTAAAATCAGAAAACTTGATCTTTCATTACAGATCGAGTAAGTCGACTACCTCTACATTATAATACCAGTACCTAATAAATGATAAATATTAAATGGGTACTATTGCGCAAGCAATTTACTTTTACCAAAAAAAAAAAAAAAAAAAAATCGAAAAAAACTCGTTTTTTCTACCAAACTTGCAATTAGGAAAAATATATTCGAAAAAGATAAGGAAAAGGTTGCGTAAAATTCGATGCTCCGTATGATTATTTAGCTTGCCTTACCATCGCTAGGTTGGAGTTAATCCGGACTGTAGTCGTAGTTACATCATCAATTCCACGTTGGGATACGGTTCCTCAGATACGTATCCTTCCAGACGACCTACTCATCATTACTTTTAATCATGCGGTAGATATAATTGCGCAAAATAAAATGTGCTCCATTTATCGATGGTACGAATTTCATAGCAAACATTCATTTTTATTTATAATTTCTAAAGATGGGTAATTCTGATATGTAGCATATGTCGACCTTACGAGTCAAGTCAAACGTTGCGTACGACAACTTAATGCCGACCCAGAGTTTTTCAATAATTAAAGTCCAATGCTTGCCGGGAGAAACAGGGTAATCGTTAAAAAATACAAGTTCCCTATCTCTCAATGGTGCTCACGAACCGGCAATAGCATCTGATTTAATTCCTTTCGCCACCAGACAGCATCTTGTAAATTCTATTAACACATTTCCGAACGACTCAAATTATTTTCACTGACGTCTACGAATAAAAGACTTTTTAGTCAAGCTGTTTCAATATATACATAAACTCAGCCATTTTGGCCTTGCAAAGGGCTGTGCCCCTTGACCCCTCTTGCATTCATTTCTGACTCTTTCTCTTCTATACTTTGTATAAAATGATCAAAATTTACAACGTAATTCTTACTGGCATCAACACAACAAAAAAAAAAATAACATAACCACAAAAGTCCTATTCTAACATTTAACTTTCATTATATAAAATTAAGACATTTTTTCGTTACATAAAATTGTGACATTTTTTAAATAACAATAACAAAAATCCTATAAAATATAACAAACGTTACATAAAATTGGGACATTTTTTCTAATGGGGGGGTAGCCTAAGAATTACGTTGTAATTAATATATGTTTTGTGTACGTCGACTTAATGCCGACTACTGCAAAGTTGAGTTGATGTTTAGTTTTCTGTTAGCTGTTACAAATTTCTATTTATAAAGTCTCGCAATATAAATAGTCAGCGATTGTGATATGGTAAATCTTATATACTGATTGCCCTAACAACGCGGACTTCCCGCGCAATGAATCAGTTTTCTTTTCCTTTTCCTCGAAACTTTTTAATCAACTTGCCATGATGAGTATTCATAGACGCGTAATCACGCACAATTTGGAAAACTTTTATAATAAAGTAGTGGAACAATTTGCCAGAAACCCACGAAAATTATGTTTTAAGATTTTATTCTCGTTTAATAAAATATTAAGCCTTTACAACTTATAAATTTTAGTTTTCCTATAACTCATATCTTCTTTCTACCATCTCCCCCCCCCCCCCCCAAACTCATCGGCTGGCGATGCCCTTGGCGATACGCATGCATAAAATAATAAGAAACAAATTTAAAAGTGCATAATTTGTCTATACTATTCAGAAAGGTTTTCAGGAGCGAAGTTTATCATCTTCAGTGGAAAAACAGAATTTAAAACATAAGCACAAATGTGAAGAAAATTGTACTTTTAAATATGCTCGTTATTTTTGTACTTTTTTTTCCAGATTACTGTATTTATATTTAACCAGTATGACAAATAATTCTATATCATTCAATATGTGTTACTATCAGAGGAAAGCAACCAGAAAAGTGTACTAATTTCGCTACGAAACGAATTCGGTATGGTATCATGTGAACTGAAATATGACAGTGTCCTGTAATAGGGAAATAAAAGATAGCTTATTACACCTCTCTCGATAAATAATCAGCTGTTTCTTTTGAAGTCGAGCCACCACTACCTTTTTCCAAAATTCATAATCGATTCGTTTACATTGAACTAGTTTATTTTCTCAGGTTCGTTCGACGCCACAAGTCGGAGTTTCTTTTTTATTGACACACATGTTTTTAACCCAAAGTGAATGCTAAACAATTGACTCGCCTCGTGCAAGTTAACTCAGAATCGACACTTTAGTATTGAAGTCCATAAGTACCAAAATAATTTGAACACTTTTTTCTCGTTAAAACTTATCGCAAACTTTATGGAAATGTTCTTTACGACTTACTATTTTTCATTAATTGCTGCGCGAAAAAGTATACACATCGATAAATCGTCTGCTTAATTTCTGATATCACAATAAAATATTATATATATATATATATATATATATATATATATATATATATATACATTGAAACAGCCTAACTAAGAAGTCTTTTATTCGTAGGCGCCATCGAAAATAATTTGAGTCGTTCGGAAATGTGTTAATAGGATTTACAAGATACTGTCAGGTAGCGAAAGGAATTAAGTCAGATGTTGTTCCCGATTCGTGCGCAAGATACCGGACTTGGCTATTTTAAGGATTATCCTGTTTCTTCCGGCAGGCATTAGACTTTTGTTATTGAAAAAATCTTTTATTTGCGAAGAGAAAACTTCGGATAGCGAAAATCAAAGCGGCTCGGAACACGGTGTTTTTCACGGAAAATGCCGTTTACTCCAGCTCAGGCGAAAAACGGAGCTTGGAAAATAAACAATCAAGCACCATTTTAATCAAATTTTTACAAACGCGATGACTAGAAAAATTAATGAGGGCTATAAAGGCTGCGATTCAACTATTGGAAAATGGCGAATTACTTGTGGCGTGCCGTTACGGCCGAGAAAAAACAGTCAAATCGACAAAATACGATGAATTAACTGAGGCCCAGTTCTTACAGGCGATGCTGAAGGACCATCTAGAGAACCATGCCGAAGACGTACTGCTAAAACTAACTCAGCAGGCGTTCGTTAGAAGCAGCAACGGAATTACAGCCGCGTTACGCATGCAAGATATAGAGATGTTGCAACGAAATCGAAAACTGGCAGGTGGCTAAAATCCTCAGCTCGACATCAACCTGCAACCGGTCTCGTCGCACACTCTCGGCTTAAAAACAGCTTCGCCGAACGAAAGACAAAATATTTCATAATATTACGAATGTCAACTTCTAATTTAGATACAAGAAGAAGAAGAATCCGACAGGCCGTTGAAAAGGCATCACGGACATGAACTGCTGCGATTGTACCAAGATGAATTCGCAGGGCACAGGGGGCCAACCAGTCTTTTCATGATGTTTAAGGTAACGAGGAGCGTAACTAGAAACCAGTTCCAGCTCTGTTCCATTCCAATATCGATAACATATTTACGTTACTTCGTTACTCCTGTCACTTTTGTGCCCCAGAAACAAGAAGTAACCCCCCATTGTAACTAAAAGAACTGATTGTAACTATGTAACTAGTCTTGCAACCGGATGAACGAAAGAAACAATTCTTACGCAATAATATCAGACGGTGATCGGGGGGAATTGAAGTACAGATGGCACCTTTTATCTTTATCACTCATACAGTTCGTATGTATTTCTCACGTTGCATGCTCTGTTATTGGTCACAACTGAACTAGTTCATTACACGATAATATGTATGCAGTACGATCAGATGATGAATAAAGCAACACTATTCTGCTGTAACTAGAACGTCAGTTACAAATTTAGTTACAATAACTAATAGCCAAACTGTCGTTGTGTGTGTGTGTGTGTGTTATTATCAGCCGGCGTTATTTACGTAATCCAGTTAAATTTGTACATTTTAATAAGCAGAGCACATTACATTTTCTGTACCATATTGCGCGGTGATGATGATCGTGCATAATATACTAGTTGATGATGATCGGCACCGCGGCTAGTAGCAACTTTTAAATTTTACACTATCATCAAAAATTTCAGTATCAGTTTTTATCAAAAAGTGATACTGATTTGTTTAGTGTTTTTAATGCGGTTATAAATTCCAGATCTGGCTTCATTTTATTTGGCTGTCTATTTGTCACTTTCAGAAAGCTGTTTTATAATTTATCCTCGTTAATTATATTATTTAAGACTTGTTTGCAGTAAATTAATTTAGTTTTATTTTAGTTTTTAGTTTAGTATAGTTAAATTTAGATTAAAATAATTTCCTTCATCAGCCGTAAGTAATAAAAATTTGATAAGACTAATTTTGATAAACCCCGTTATTAAATGCGATAGCGTTTATCAGAATTGTGTAAAAATTTGTTTATTACACAATTTATAAAAATTGAATATTTAAGTTATGTTAATAATTTAAATTTAGGCGGTGCACTTATTTTAAACGATTAATTAAAATTTCGAGATATCAAGATGAAACTATTTAAATTTAGGTTACTTTTTTTTTTTTTTTTAAGTTTGTAACTTTGTAACCAAGCTCCTGTTACGTGACATTCCAAAATATTTTGAACTTTACCCATCACTACTACTCTCTTTACTCAACTTTATCCCTCGAAATTTGATAAGAAGCGTCATTGTCTCGAACTTCTAGAATCCGGGGTACTAGACTTTTGACGTATAAATAAATAACAACGGAAACTGATTACCTTTTATATTAATTATATTAATGTATTCACGCTTGTGTTTGTACATTAGCGCATATTAAAATGTATCTTACACAATTTGTAATACGTAAAATATTTTCCGACAATAAATTGGAACGCGGACGCAAATTAATTATATTTAATAAATAATTGAATGAATAATAAAATGAAAAATTCAGTAAGAAAAACGAAACATCCGAATATTATAAATAATTCATTGTGTACATTTCGTGGGTATTGTTAAACGTTCACTTGAACTTGCTGCATCGGTTTCAGGTCGTCGGAAACGTTAAATTCGCAACCAGTCGAAACTATGAGATCGGCTACTTGAACGCCATCAGCGATTTCAATTAATAGCAAACCAGATTCTTTATCCACTTCGAAAACAGCCTGTTAAGTGTTTAAATGATTACGTTAGCTTTTAATAAATAAGCGCAAAACAAAAGATAAGTATTTCAATCATATACGAAGTACGTGCTCGTGCGGTTATCACGTGATTATTCTTCGAAAATGTATCAATGGGGGTTTCTATATGTGCTAGTATCCTATAACTATCTCTCCCCATTGAAAATATGCTGAAATATAACTTCTACCACTCTCTCTCACAAAAGCCGCAAGTATCTGCTAATATAAGTAGACAACACTTGTTTGTACCTGAAGCGGAGTCACCATTCAGGAAGAGTACGATCCACTTACGATTTATGATAATTTACAAACGCTTTTTTCAGTGCAAAGAAATGTAGCAATTAGAAGGAGGAGCACGTATTAAAGTTTATACAAAAAAAAATTAACATTGACTAATAGATGGGAATGTAAGACTTGAACACAAACTTTTGTTGATACGAGAACTTATATTTTATCTACCGTTTTTGTTTGTCAAAGAAATTTGCTACTAAAAAAAAAAAAGACAATAAACTAATTTGAATATGACATCGCAGTCGGTATTTTTCCTAGGCGTTGCCCTTTGAATATTTTTTTCCTTTTATACTGACCATGGCTCACTTTGGAAATTATGCGAAAAATTAAAATTGAAAAATGGTTTTTTATCTGAAAATTTATTTTCTACAAAAACGTGTCGCAGATGCACAAATTTTGCAACTTTAGTCTATGCACTGTCCGATAAAACTTTAGTGTTTGTTTGTAATTTGAAAATTGTATTAATGACGAAATCGAACGAATTTATTACACTGAATCGATTTAGATTAATAGAATCATTTCGACATTTTTAAAGTAGGTAAGTGACTTTATAAATCGATCATATTTAATTAATCGCTATATTTTTGCAGAAAAAAGTAAAAATTCGACGTTATAGATGATGGTTTATATTAAAAACAGTCGCTGAAAGTTTAGCGCGTCATCACTTATTCGATATAAAAAACTATAAACAGACATTAAAATACTTCTTAGTATATCGTAATCATTTTATTATAGAGCAGAACAGTCTCGTTAGTATTACTGAAATTAGTAAATCCGAGAAACAGTGAAGTAAGGAATTCCGTGTTCTCTTTTTTTCACCTTTTGTTTTGCTGTATGTTTGATATGGACCAGTCACTACTCTAATACCGAAATATCCGGAAAAATTTAATTTATTATTTCCGATGAAATTCTAAAACTTTTTTTGATAGCACTAATGCATGCCTAGCGACAATTTACACAAATATTCTAATAAAATCTCTTTTTTTTTTTTTTTTTTTTTTTTATGTGGAACACTTCTAACACATCGCGTAGGTACTAAATTATATACACAAATACTTTTAAAAAATTAAAATGTGTTACAAAAAAACAAAAATTTAACATTTTTACGTAATTAATACTTGCGATTATGCTGTAATTCAATAATATGTCTAAGTTATATAAAGCTACTTTCCGCGACTTTCCATCTTCTTGATTTTAAATACCTATTACAGTCAACTGAGCTTTATTTATGGAAATCACGGTGCTCTCATCTCTACAATCATCTGTTTTTTGCTCTATATGGTCGTTCCATTTTCCTCATACCAATCACTTGTTCTTTAAAGTGTGTCTATCTACTTAGCCGCTTGCTTCCCTAGGTTTTAAATGCGAATAATTTTGATTTTTGATTTCTTTAATTTTAATTAACATATTTATGTAAAGATTCTTTCTTTCTCTGGGATCGCCATTCAACAAAAAACTGCCCTCACATTCTGCTGACGATTCCCAGCCTTCCCATAACTTGTGTCTGTCACGATTTAACAAAAAATTTCGCTCAAGTAAAGGGCACACATAGAGCCATCATTTTAAAAATATACACAATCGACAACATAAACTTTCTGCCTCTTTACTTTACGCGCAAAGAATACTCCGTTAAAAATCGGATTTCGGTCACACAGTAATCTCCCAAATTTTTCATATTTAAAAGAACATTCTGTCTGCTCACATGCCCGGTTTTTTTTTTCTAATTTTTCGGCCTCTCCGTCGAGCATTTTATAAAAATTAAATAAGTAATCGCAACAGAACTTGAAATATAAAAATTATAAAAATAATTAGAAATGAAATAACAAAAATAAACAAAAACTATTTACGTACAGTCGGCTTCAATTCTATAAATGAAAAAGTTGGTTAACTCTATTTGTCCTTACTTTTCTCACGTGGCTAGTAATTTAATTAATCATCGAGTACTAATTAAAAAATAAGCGTACATAAAAAAGTTAATGAAAAACCTTTTCTTTACAACACTATGCTCACTAAAACCAACATTGCGCTCGCCCACCTTTTAACATAACCAATGAATCACTGGCTAAAACCTTAAAACCTGTCCCGAAAATAACTCTAGTCAACTGCGAAAACTAAATTAAAATCCATCCAGTTATATTATCACAGGGGACAGACAGAATTATATTTTTCAACCTTCATTTATAGTACCTGGCGCATCGAGCATTTTTTCGGTTCGCAAAATCATGCCGTTCTCAGAAATGAATATATAAATAGGGACGTACAAATATACATATACGAGGTGTGATCAAAAAGTAACGGGAATTTTGTAATTACGCGCGCTGCATCTGGTTTATTGAGTCGAGTGGTATTTTGTGTATTGGCCGCACTATCAGTAACGTACGTGCCAAATATCAGGCAGCTGCGATGCTTAGTTGGTGCTTACCAAGCGAAAGGCAACAGGTGTTTTAGTGTATTTAGCGATTTTTTTTTTTTTTTTTTTTTTTTTTTTTTTTTGTGGCAAAATGTCGGATCAGAGAATTTGTATGGAATTGGTGTTAAAAACGGAATTAAGTGCAGCGAAGCATTCAAAATGTTAAAGAATGCCTTTGGCGACGATACTCTGTGTCATAAACACGAATTTATGAATGATACAAACGCTTTCAGGAAGGTTGAGAAGACACAGAAGATGACGCGAGGTCTGGGCGACCTAACACGTCCATCGGTAACGAAAACGTGGAAAAAATTAAACAAATTGTGCTTGCTGATAGAAGAATTACTATTAGAGAGGTTACTGAAGAGATAGGAATATTATACGGCTCATGCGAAGCAATTTCTACCAATGTTTTGAGCATGAAACGAGTAGCAGCAAAATTTGTTCCGAAGCTAGTGAATTTTGAACAAAAACAGTATCGGGTAACCATCGCTGAACGATTGCTTAATGACGTCACCGACGATCCAGACTTGCTCAAACGCGTTATAACTGGTGATGAAACGTGGGTAGGTATATGGCTATGACGTCGAAACGAAGGCTCAGTCGTCTCAAAGGAAGTTTTCTGAAGAGCCAAGACCAAAAAAAGCACGTCAAGTTCGATCAAATGTGAAGATCTTTCTAACCGTTTTCTTTGACTGGAATGAAATAATTCATTACGATTTTTTACCGACCGGTCGTACAGTCAATAAGGAGTACTGTATGCAAGTTTTACGCAATTTGCGTGAGGCAGTCTGGAAAAAACGACCCAAACTTTGGAGAAACAACTCGCGGATTTTGCACCATGGCAACACACCGGCACATACCGTTTTACTTATCTAACAGTTCGTGGCCAAACATAACATCGCTGTAATGCCGTAACCAGCCTATTCTCCAGATATGGCACACTGCGACTTTTTCCTATTTCCCCAACTCAAGAAGACACTCAAAGGACAAGGTTATTCAACAATAGATGAGATAAAAGAAAAATCGCCGAGCCAGCTCAAGACCATACCAAAAAAAGAATTCCAACAGTGTTTCGCAAACTGGAAACTACGGCGGCATATGCGCATAATATGAAAGGGGGGCTACTTAGAAGGGAACGAAATAAATATTGAAGTTCAGAAAAGTACTTTTTGAAAAAATTAAAAATTCCCGTTACTTTTTGATCACACCTCGTATATATATATATATATATATATATATATATACACCGTGTGTCCGAAAAGTAAGGGGACTAATGCTATAAAAAATCGACAAATTCAAATAGGAAAATTTATTCTCGGCTAGTTTCTACATAATCCCCCCCCCCCCACCGCAATGCACCTTTCAGATCGTTCGTACAACCATTGGAAGCTTCTGGAGAACGCTTCTTTTGGAATCCTTCCCAATTCACGTGTCACAGCTGCTTGAATCGATAGAATGTCGTCAAAACGGATTCCTTTCATGGCACATTTCAATTTAGGGAACAGGAAGAAGTCACACGGGGCCAAAGGTCCGGTGAGTAGGGCGGGTGGTGCAACACTGGGATACATTTTTTGGTCAAAAACTGGATCACTGATCCGGCGGTATGAGCTGGCGCGTTGTCATGGAGCAAGAAAAAATCTCGGGACTCCCATCTTTCTGGTTGTACGCGTTGAATCCGTTTGCAAAGGCGATCCAGAGTTCCCAAATAGTAGTTGGCAGTCACGGTGGTGCCTGGAGGCACGAATTCCTTATGTACGATACCTTGAGAATCGAAAAATGTGATGAGCATGGTCTTGGTTTTCGATTTTGTCGCGTGAACCTTCGTCGGCCGTGGCTCTCCACTGCTCACCCATTCACTCGATTGCTTCTTGGTGGTAGGGTCATACTGATAAACCCATGACTTATCACTGGTAATAATTTTATCGAGCAGCAAAGCGTCTTCATCGATCAAATCAATGAAATTCTGCGACGAGTTCAGGCGCTGTTCTTTTTGCTCCGGCGTTAAAGAATGAGGAACGAATTTAGAACAGATCTTCCGCTTGTGTAAAACGTTTCGAATCAGCTCGTGAACGGTTGATTTGGGTATTCCCGACTCATCTTCGAGCATTCGGCATGATAAGTGGCGGTCTGCGGCGAGAAGGGTTCGGATTTTGTCGGTGTTATCATCGGTACTCGTCGACGACGGCCGCCCACTTCTTGGCTCGTCTTGCACCGACTCTTTCCCCTCCTTAAATTGTTTATACCACTCGAATACCTTCGAACGGGCTAGACATTCATTACCATACACTTTTTTTAAATCGTTAAACGTTTGGGTAGCAGTTTTACCGAGTTTAAAATAAAATTTAATTACCGATCGTTGTTCCATTACGAAAAACGTGACACGTTGAAAGAACACACAAATTACAAGACCGTATCTCACCAAGAAATAATCACACTACTGACCAACAAAAAATCATACGCTATGTCAAAACATAGTACTACGTCACTGTAATAGTTTCCCTCAGATAGCGCCACTCGTTTCTTCAGAAAAAAATCAGTCCCCTTACTTTTCGGACAAACGGTGTATATATATATACCATTCCTAACTCATACAATAATAGTAGTCGTTAAGTTGGCACTTATCCTCCTTAAAACCTGCGAAAACGAATTTAGTCATGGATTGGACCTTGGCATATCGATTTCTTGGCCCAAAATCCCTTTAGTATGCAAATTTTGTGAAAATCGTTTTTTGAGTGAGTGACGTACAAATATGTATATATATATATATATATATATATATGTGTGTGTGTTTTAAACTTCTTTCCTTTAGTTGCGTTCTGATGATGAAGAACGCAGACTGGTTTAATTCGCAAAGAAAAGGAACGTATATTTAATGTTTAAGTTCATTTTCAGCTCACTTTAATAAATTATATTTGTGCATTTAGTCCCCTGATTTACCATCCGAAATTTTTCATTCATTTTTCATTCAGTTAATTGTAATGAAAGTGCAGAAGAAAATTACTCACTGTTAGTTAAAAAATAATAGAATCAATAAATCGTTTTAATAAATGTGTACATCAAAGGACTCATGAGTACGTAACCTTTTTAAAACGTGTGCACGCTCATTTTCGATAATTTTAAACATGAAAAAACCGATTTACTCGAATCTGAAACGATTAAGAATGTATACGGCTGGGATCTTCAGTATCCGGAAAACACCTCTTTTACAGCCAGCATATTTAAAAAAAAAAAAAAAACCATTAAAAGACTAAATGTTACGCTTTCCATTTTCTAAACGTAGTTTTTCTATATATTACCTAAAGAATTGATTTTCACGAATATAAATCTTTTTGAAGAATAAAAAAAAAAAAAAAACATTAATAATTTCGATCAACAAAAAGTTAGCGCGACAACGCTTTCTATTCTCTAAAGTATTTTTACCGGCGTTACGATTAAAATTCGAACGATCATTTAAATAATGATCCGATTTCGTACAGCAAACTTAAAAATACGCGATAAGTAAAATATTATTTTTCGCGTAAATCAAATTTTTTGATAAAAATAAAAGTGGAACTGAAGGAATTAAAAAGTTTATTAATTGCCGTCGGTAGCGTTTTATCCGAATTTTCATTTTAAAATATTCTAAAAATCAAAATTTTTCGCGGTTTTTACATATAACGTAAAATTATAAATACCATCTGTTTATTTTAAAAAGTCCTGTACCCGACACAATATGTAACTGTTAAATTTTTACTCTCTCTACGATGTCCGCTAAATTAGATTTCATAATCGTTGTTAACTTCTATCGAATGTTTTTTTTTTTTTTTTTTTTTTTTTTTTTTTTTTGCTCTTTATAAAACTAAGCCGAAATAAATAAATAAATCATTACAAGCGGATTTTATTTTTGAAAAGAAAAAAAAAAAAAATCTAAACAATGTTTCGAAGGAACGGGAAGAAAAAACGTAATTAAATGATGGTATTTCGTATAATTTCGGGGAAAAGCAAAATAAACGAAAGGAGAAGGGTCACCAGACACGAACTTTTGTAATTTGAAATGATTTTTATTCGTTTAATGAAATAATATGTGTATATTAATTAGCGGTCATAAATTTCGTAGACGTAAAAAAAAAAAAAACCCAATTAAATACAAATAAATGTTACACAGAAATTTAAATATCGAAATTTTTCAAACATAATCGTTGCCACTACAACCATTGAAAGTATTTATAAAGCAATTCTGTATGAAATATTAGCGAACAAAACTATTTTTACGACATGCAAAAACGAGCGTGTTCTATTACATATCGGAAGTGGATACAGCAGATTGTACAGATAAATGCAAAAGTCCTAAAATGGATGATCGATAGTAAACCATGAATGTATACAATCAACTAACACGTCGAATCGGGTAAAAAGTACTGCTAATAAACTAAATTTAAGTAAGCGAGGAGCCATTAAAATCATAACTGTAAACTGTTTTTATCGATAATTTATTAGTGAACTAATAAAAAACGAATAATTAATTTTCAAAAAAAAAATAAAATAAAATAAAATAAAACGGATTACCTTTTCTGTAATGATTAAATCAACGCAGTTTTTCCCGGTTACTGGTAGGGTACATTTAGGTAATATTTTGTGAAGGCCGTCTTTCGACAAATGTTCCATGGTAACTATAACTTTTGTCCTTGGGGCTGACACCAAATCCATCGCACCACCCATTCCTTTTACTAATTTCCCCTAAAAATAAAAATTTTCACAAATAACTTTAAAAAAAGAAAATTTAAAGCCAGCTATGAAATATCGTATTCATCTTTTATTCCTTAATCTTTCGATTGGTGGTCAATCATCTAGAACATTACTTAGAATCGATCTGCTTTTAAGTCTAATTGTCGGGCCTTCTCTTTCATTAGCTGCTATCTGTTCATCTTTGTATCTTCCATTACTTGTGAAATGAATTTTTGCCGCCGCGGTCTGTTCTTTTACCATTTACAGCCTCGTAAATGGATAATAAATATCGATTTATATCGACTTTTTCCATCGCCACATTTTCGTTAAACGGACTATAGTGTCTTTCGATTATTGATGTTAAATATCTGTCATTTCCTATTGCATCTCCTTTCACTTATGATCTCTTCATTAATATTCTTGGGCACTTCCGTATTTTTAATTTTATCTAACCAGTTAACTTTTTGCATTTTCCTCCAACACCAAATTTCAAACGCTTCTAATTAATTTAATAACGATTATTTTGCCTGTGTTATAATTTTTCGAAAACAAATTCAAAGGTAATCTCCATTACGAACAGGTGTAACTTTGCTAATTAATATACTGAAATTATTCTTACGTTTAACTCTGGATCTTCGATCTTCTTAAATTTATTGCGCACAGATGAAACGAATGAAAATGTGTTAAAACGATTTTATTATAAAATTAATATCCGTAAAAAGTCCGAAACGATTTCATTATTCTTCCTCTGAACCGTGAAATTTTTTCAGCCAGCGCTTTAGATCTCTTCTATTACTCAAAACTTGTTAAAATAATTAAAACTATTCCGTAATATGCTATTTTTAATTTCAAAAATCCAGTCCTGAACCGTTCCGGAAAGCCTTTTTTAGTACTATCATCAGAAATAGTAAACTTTTTGATGAAGGTAAATGTCAACTTTTCGAAATGTTAAATATAAAAATAAAAATTTTTAAACATGGCGTCCACCGAAAATTGTTGTTTCCTAATTATATCCGTCATGTTAGCTTCAGATGTTTACAAAAAAGAAAGTTGTTTATATACGTTTACAATTTTCCCTTTTAACATTTCCACCGAGATTACTCATTATTTACTCTACATTAATAATACCGAAACAAACACTTATTAAAATAATATATTTATACGTAATTCTGGCGACCTTCGATGCTTAAATCTTCACGATTTCGGAATATTACAATATTCCATAATCATGAAACCCTTTACGTTTCGAAAAACTCAGAATTATATATACAGATATATCATTTTCATAAGTGTTTATTTCGGTATTATTAATTTTCATTTTATCTTCAAAAATATCATACACCCGAGGAAAATGGCATGCGAAGAGATTCGTTTACTTTTGTTCAATGCAATATTCTCGCACATGGTTCAGACTCGTGTAAGTTAGAAAAAGTGTTAGATACATCGCATAATTTTTCCGCACTCGTTATTAAGATTTTTGCAACAAAGAAATCAGTTTCAAAATATTTCATACGTACCGGAATCATCCAGTTTGCTAAATCACCATACTGCGATACTTGCATTCCTCCTAGCACAGTTAAATCCACGTGTCCGCTGAAAAAAAAATTTAAAAACAAATTAACTACATATATCGATAAAAATAATTGAATCAGTTTAATAAATGAATTATGACACAATAATAAAGAAAGGTATTCGATATACATAATTAAATTCACGCCTTAAAGAAGATCTCGAAATTTCTGAAACCGCTTGATAATCTATATTTCAGAGTATTTCTAGAACACTAGTGACTTTTTTATCAATCAGTTCTCCTTTTTCCTAACTGCACTTCTTATTCGAACATTCCTTTTTTTGTGCATATACGCAACGCGAATTGATGTAACAACAATACGCTCCTGAAACTGATTGTAATCGCTTGTCGTCACGATGTCGATACAGTTAAAGTACCGTGGATGTCAACTCGCCGATCATATGTATAGCATTTGTGATTCTTTTTCATTGTCTTCCGCGCGACTATTAACGATTATTTATTTTCAATAGTCACTTTTACTTGTCCTCACTAAATCTCGAAAAGGTTCACCTTAATATTTGTTAGTTCAACTGTCCTAACAGCCGGCTTTTGCTCAGTTATACTTTAATAATTGCCCGCCTTAAAACAAACGTATGTGTTCATTATATATGTATACACCAGATATTACATCTTCGCCAGGAGACTAATAGCGTTTTAGAAATTTTAAGTTTCAAGATGTTGTCCTTATTCGGAATAAATACTATATTATCTGAAGTGTTGATAAATAACGAACAAACCGAAAAAAGATGAAAAAGTGAATCAGAAAGAGAACATATTGTTAGATCATTCGAGAGAGAGAAAAATTCGACTTCGTAATCAAATGAGAATGCCGTTTTCTACTACTCTTGCTACGCCAGAACTTTGACAAATATATAAGTTTTCTTACTTTTTTTTTGGATACGGTATAAATTGGCAGAGATATAGTTGTCTCCCTCTGTCACTAGTGATTAACTATTTGAATTTTAAACCGTTGCGCAGTTTCTGAACTACATACACGGTGTCAATGCAAAACAAAGCTCAATGTGGCGTTCACATAGTATTTCTGTTATAACCACCGTTTCTTCTCACCCCTAATCTAATATCAAGTTATACTAAAAATAAGACTACAATCATTTTCCAGCCTTACCATTTCATAGTGTTAAAAAAAAATTCGCAAATTTTTAGTACAAAATGTAAGCAGTCTTTATGTAAAATTAGAACATGATAAACACTTATTTCATCTCTTAAAGTTCGAATTTTCAAAAAGACTCTTATTTGATACTTTCGTTGTATGAGTAATGTTCAAATGGAACTTCAATTATTTGGTGAACGTGGTTTCTCTGCAGCGCGGTTATTATGTTTTATGCCAAAAACGGGGTAAAGTTCTTTCTTATTTCTAAAATTTAGAGGATTTTAACAAAAATTTTGCACACTTTTTTTGTTAGACTATATAAGAAATCTTAATACAAAATTACGATTTGTTAACCTATTTGTAGTGAAAATATAACACTTTATGCATTTTTAAAATTTAATTATAAACCCACTTTAATTTTTTTTAAATCTGAATTTTCAAGACACCTTCGGTATTAATGTTCATACGGTATTTAAAATATCTGGTAAATTGTTTCGGCTACAGCCCCGTGATTATTACTTTTTTTTTAAGATGTAATTTTCTGACTTTCACTCCTTCTTTCACCCCCAAATAATTTGAAGTTTTTTTATTTATTATCGCATAGCATAAGTATACATACGAGGGTTGATCAATAAAAGTACCCGTGTTAGAAATAAAAAAGTAATTTTTTTCACAATTTTTATTTTTATTATTCAACGTAGTCTCCCTTTTAGGTCTATACATTTTTCCCAACGTGGGGGCCATTTGTTTAACCCCTCCAAAAAATACGATTTTTCAAATTCACCAAAATACGCTTCAGTCTCGGCGATAACCTCTTCATTTGAGCTGAATTCTTTTTCCTCCGAGCCACGTTTTCAAGTTAGGGAACAGATAAAAGTCGCAGGGTGCCAGGTCGGATGAGGGAGCAATTCGTAGCGCAACTCGTGCAATTTAGCCGCGACAATTGAAGATGAATGTGTTGGTGCATTATCGTGATGAAAAAGCACTTTATTCTTCGCCAAATGGGGCCGTGTCTTCATCAATTTCTTATCAAATCTGCCCAATAACTCACTGTAGTACTGCCCCCCCTGTGATTGTTTTTCCTTTCTGCAGAAAGTCTATGAGGATTATTCCTTTTTTGAATCCCAAAAAATCGTGGCCATAACCTACCCCCCTAAGTATAACAGTTAACAACTTTCGACAATTTAAAGGAACTCATTAAACACCGCTGTAATAAAATAGTTATACATATAAACGTGGTTATACAATTAAATGGTTGATTTTTTTTTTTTTTTTTTTTTAGTAGTACAATTACGTAATACAAACCCTCTGATCATTGCGAAACTTTCTTCGCTGCTAAAGTAACTACATCCCGGTAACGCAGTAACCGATTCTTTGCCAGCATTAATTAAATCCGGATCCAAATCTCCGTCGCTCGCTGGATATTCTCCCAGTCCGAGCAGTCCATTTTCACTATGCAGCGTCACTGTTATGTCTGCTGGAATATAATTGCTCGCCAACATTGGCATTCCTATTCCAAGATTAACTGAGCGATTGCATAACGTTAAAGAAAATAAACAATAATGTTTTTTTTCTTTCCTTTTTTTACTTAATAACAAGGTATTCTTTAAGGATGGCCTGCGGTTAGTAAAATGCGCGATACAAAAAAAAATACGACTTGCGGAATATGTGCCGTTGGAAATACGCTTGTGTGTACATGTGCACTGGAAGACTTTCCCGCTTGCTCGTTTCGAGCACATTCAGGCAACATAGTTAATTGTTAAACTATCAAAACATTAAATGTTTATACCCCTGAATACTATGAGCGAGTGCTCCTGTAAATTGCAATTTACAATAAAAATATTATAAACATACACAATTATTTCTCTACGAAACAAATTCCCGCCGATATTCACGTTCTTAAATTTTTAACTTTTTCTGGTTATCTGATTATGGTAGTGTAAATCACAGCACGATTTCCATAGTATAATTGTCGGCAAAGCGAGCGTGCATATTCTATAATTCAGCGTTCTCAATTTTTAATTGTTTCCGCCTATTTGATTAATATTGAAATAATTTTCAAATTTTTAAACCGATAGCAAATTGATTTCTAATATGAAAAAATTACAAAACTTTGATGATCGGGTTGTTATTTTTACGCTGGAATTAATAAGAAAATCTATTATATTTACAAAAACATCATGGTATAATAAAAAAACAAAAACAATACATCAATTTTAAACACTAATTAACGAAAAACTGATTTGTAACACTAACAACTAATAAAGTAAATATTTGACTCGAATAACTTAACCACCGGCTAACTAAAAACCGAATAAATTCGTACACACGTTTTTATGATAATAAAATTGATCGTTTTTAGTAACTGGGAGAATTATTATACAATTCGAACTTTTTCATTTTTTTTTTTTTTTTTATTTAAGTTGCTTTTATAAAATATAAAAATAATATATAATCGTTTTATAACTTCAAAAAATTTTTTATTCAAATAGATTCTTTTGTATTTTAAAATTTTACACTTTTTAAAGTATCTATTAAGTAAACAATTAGTTGACACCAACGCTTTTATTTTCTGTCGTAAATTATTTATTAATCGAATTCAAATTCAACGTTACTTATATATTAACAGATATCCGTGTGAGAATTACTCTCTATATATTTCACCTTCTAGGGCAGTTGAATAAAAACTTCTGTTTATACCTTTTTTGTTTATTTATTTTTTATATAGACCTTACTGATCATTTACGGGTCCTTCCAGATTGTGAACCATCTACCCTTGTGTAGGAGCATGAAATTATGTATAGATCGAAATAATTTCAAATTAGTTTAATAAACAAAATTCGTTAAAATATGTCACCATTCAGCGCTTCAGTGTGCCAGTATTGAGGTGTTTTACTTTATAATCCGGTACGCGGTATTTCTTTTATTATTCCTTTATCTGTTTATGTGCTCTTTTCATTGAGATTCGAATTACCGTACGAATGTACAACGGGACAAAATATCTTGCGTTTTTTTTTTCATTAAAAGTATTATAACGATATTTTCTAGAAAACAAATATACCGTCTTTAATGCAAAATTGTAGGATTAATATATATTTTTAATGACTACGTCATTGTTCGCCCGGGGTACACTACATTTTTAGTTCCATAATTATGTCCCGTTAAAAAAGATAAGATAACAAAAGTTAAGTACTATTGCTAAGATTAAAAGACGAGAGTAAGAATGACGCAGTCAACTGAAAACTATTTTTTGTAAAAGAATTTTAGAAGAAAAAAGGATTACTTGTCAAAAAGTCGTGCTCCACCGTGAGGGCCGAAGGGCAAAGTTATTACTATTACCTGATATATTTAAAGGTGTTGTTGACGATCCGGACATAATCCTACAAATGAAATTTTAAATTTTACGCCATTTTAATTCAATCCGTTATGTATCACGCTGCAAAATCGTGGAGAAAATTCCATATTATATTTTAGCTCTACAATATAAATTTTATCTTCGATGTAAATAAATAAATGTTTGTTTTTCATCGATCTCTTTGAGACATTTTTTATTGTAATTACACCGAATGATAGTGATTGAATTTCAACTTTTAGAAAGTATTTCGCAAAACTTAAGAGACGTTACAATCGAAACATCTAATTACAGGTATCACAGAATAACAAGAAAAAAAAACAAAATACGGTGAGATCTGGTCTCATCAAAAATTTGCCGAAATAATCTGGCTTAAATTTAAGAAAGTGATTATTACACTGCTTGTCCCGCCGAAGTATTATTGAATTCTCTCTGTCAATTGAAGCGAATAATATTTTCATACATACCAGTTGGCAAAATTCGTTATTGGTGTAATTTACACGTAGTCCTTACAGACGAGAATACTTAGAAGAGAACAAACGGCTTCTGATTGCTCCGTATGATTTCGCTTTTAATAAAGGTTATAGTGTAAAATTTCTTGCATTACACTTAATGCGTTTTTTCTTGTTTGTTTTTGTTGTTTTTTTTTTTTTGAAATATACGTCTTTTAATAATACGGAGATCTGGTCTATAACAAATTTCGTCTGCTATATCAGTTCAGAGAGGGGTCAGAAGGTTGGAGAGTTTACGTTTATATGGGGGATTAAAAGAAAAATAAACTGCAAAAGATCGGAATATTTTTTTTTTTTAATTTCTTCGATACAAATTATATTTTTAAAATATATGTTTATTATAGAGTAATAAAGAGTTCTACGAGAATTTAAGTCGATACTGATATTAATCCGTAAAGTAAAATAAAATTTGTAACCGGATCGCGAATTGAAGAATTAAGCTTTACAAAATGTACCGGTGTCTAATAAATCTAACAAGAGAAAGTTGTGGGCCAATTCCTTTCTTCTTTTAGGAAGATTCGGCTTTACTTCATCTGCATGATTTCTCTACTGTAACACCAATATTTGTTGTCTTTTTAATTTCATTAATTGATTTATGCTAATTTTAATGTACCATCTTCTTCAACCCAATAAATAAATAAATACTTAACATGCAAAGTAAACGATTATTATTATCTACATCAGGTGCACACATTAGTTCTCTTTTTGGGTTTAATAATTAAGACATTTTTTTTTTTTTTTTTTTTTTTTTTTTTTTAATAGAGTCTCTCTGGTTCTCGAAGTGCATAAAATATAATTTGATAACATTCCGCAATCGAGGGAAATGAGTTGGTTGACTCATTCGCTCGATTATCTTCCTCCTCTGGTAGGTTTCTTCCTGCCTTCTCAGCTTCTAATATTACCCTTCTGTCTGCAGCTGCTCATTCCAAACTGTCGTCTGACTCCTACGTCTCCTCATTCTCCAACCCGAACTCGTTTTTTCTTGTCTATCCAACCTTCCCTTCCACGCTTTCCATGGTTTATTAACTTTCCTTCTATGCGCCGTTCCAATCTCTCTGCGATTTGCCGCTTGCGTTTTAGGCATAGTTTGCTCTCTTCCTCATTGTTCCGTTATTCTCTCGTGCCTTCTCCTTATTGTCCATTGCACCCTCCCGGCGATCAATGTATTTCTGATCCCGATCATATAATGTTTTCGGTTGTTCGTAATTATCAACTGAACAAGCTTCGTTTTATTCCTTCCTCTTACAAACACCGGTTTTCCTGCTCCATACTGTGCTTCATTCATTCTCTCCCTTCCTTCTCCTTCGGTTATTCTAGCTCTTGATTCCTTTCTGTCGGCTATCTCTGATCGTGTAAGGATCTGAGTCTCTCTTTTCTCTCTGTTCCGCTGTTCTTCGGCCAATGTCCATGTTGACGAACCCATTAAAAAAAAAAAAAAAAAAAAAAAATATTTACGGTAAACAATTAATACCCTACGCAACCGTGATATCTCTAAGACGAAGAAGCACATATTACAGATAATTCGAATATGTTAATTTACGCTTCATAACGACTGATCGCAGGGAAGTAAATAAATATTTCAGAAAGAACGAAAATTTACGATGGTTCTTGCGAGAACAATAATAAATTTTCAAATCGCCCAACTAATGCTCAAAATTTTATTCTGGTCATGCGAGGGATCATTCCGAGTGTGACTAATAAACACGCGCATTTTTTAAAAAAATTTAGCGCGTGCAAAAAAATATTTCTAAACTATTCCGAAATATTCAGATTAAATTTTGTTTCAAAATTACACCACAGGCCAGAGAGAGAGAAAGAGAGATAGACGGAAAGAAAACATTAAATATACGAGAGAAGAATTAAAGACAAAAAAAAAAAAATAACCGGTCGACAGTAATAAAGGATACCGTACATTCCGTTTTTAAATTCCAACGCCGCTCTGCGAATTATCCGTTTTCTCGCCAAAGCTGCTTCCGAATTATCGTCGGCGTCGGCCGATTTGTTTGCAAATCTAAGTCTCTAAGGATTAAAAATAAATTACACGATAAAAAAATGTTTAAACATTTTCGCGCCGATTATCACAATTAAACATTGAAATACTAATACGTATGTTTTCGCTTCTTCACAACTGCGGCGGTCACTATAAACCTTAACTTTGAAATCTACTACATCGGAGTACGAGGTTCGTTTTGTTTTCCTACTTCTATTAAAATCAAATTTTTGTCGCGATAATAAATAGATCAAATAATTTACGATAGTTTTGCTAGTATGTAATTCGGTGAACTACCAAAAAAAATATCATATATAACCGTACAATGGTCTAGTTCTGAGACAAAATCGCCAGAATTACCGTGTTGATCTTCATGTTAAATATTTCGAAATTAAAAATAATTCAAAACGTACAAATAAAATAAAGTAATTCATTTAACTGTATAATGACGAAAATCATTAGTCTACTATTTAAAAATATATTCCTCGTTTCGGAAAATGGTAATATTGTTAAATTCGTAGGTTTTTCAATAAGTGAAAAATATGGTAATCAAAAAATGAGAGCTAACCCGATAAGGGTGTGGAAAAAGTTCCTACTTGAATGATTTCAAAAGCGCGCGTTTCATCGTAGCCATATATGTATACGTTATTCTGCACGAACAAAATTCTGCATGCGTTTTTTGTTTTGAATGGTCCTTCGTAACTTTTCTAACGATTTCTCGATACCTTTTAGCATTGGCTGTCTCGATTTTCTGGTTCAAGTTCTCTTACACGAGAAATTCTTCTGCATTCAAATTTTTCCGTCCGAAAGTTGTATTCTTTTTGGTGCCATTTTCTCTGACAGCTCCCTTGTCGTCGATTTTATATTTTGTCTCGGGATTGTAAAAATTTATGCGTGATTCGTCTTCTGCGACAATACGATCGAAAAGAACCAGACTTTATTTGTGACAATGCAAACTACACTCTATCGAGATGTTCTGTGTTCCTCCATCAATGTTTATGCATTCAGCGCGTGCAGTAACTTTATAAGTACCTCGAGATATTTATGAATTATCGTGAAACGACAAAAATCTCGTTAAAATCATCATTTTTTAATCCGCAGTAATCTATATAACAGTGGCGCATCGGTCGTCGTGGATAACGCACGAACAGTTGAAATAGCAGCATCGTTTTTCGCATCAGATGACTGATCTGAACGCTGTAAATCGTTCTTTTCACTTTTCGCTCGTGTTTCGTTTACTGCTACACACCATCTGTACACTCGTCACATTGTCTCTAGGCTAAGATTCACCTTCTTCATTTAAACAGCGGATTACACTTCGAACCTCACAAACTATAGCGGTAACTTCATAAGTAGAATATACGTGTTCGGCTGTTAACGGGTACAAATTAGCCTGACTGGTGGACTAAGCTAGGGGATTCTTACAATTCGGCTAAGTATGCTACACTTTGTTCACTACAAACAAAAATGAACTCGTTCAAAAAATCGCAAATGCGATATTTTATACTCGTCGCTGAGTAGCCAAATCGGTTCTTAACATCAATCCACCACTAATTTAAACTGCCTTCGGAATTCTGCAATATATCGCACACGATTATTTTTCTAACTAGAATGTGACGTCCTCGATTGTATTGTTATTTTTAAAAAAATTAAATTCGCCCAATTTTACAGCAAAGTTAATCAATTTTAATAAACATTGCAAGATCGTTAATTTATCGTGTACCTGCAATATCGACCTTAGGTTCAACACTATTACAAAACAGAATAATAAAATTAAGAACAAAAATATTGCACACAACGTTATAAAACCGTTATTTTTTTTAAAAACACACTTTTTTAACTAACCACTAAACTGCTCTTTAACTTACGTGTAGTCAAACGATATTTCGTTAAAAAAATTTTAATAATGAAAAAGATGCAACAAACAACTTGTCGAATATACTGCAAATGACATACAAAAGGATGCAGCGTAATTAGGAACGGGATTTATAAATAATTTTGAGTTACAATACAAAATATAGAGCAGCGTGCTGTAGTGTGAAAGCGAGATCGTACTTACTTCTATTCTTTTTTCATACTTTTCGCCAACTATTATTCTATCTATGTAAATACCAGAAACGTGTATTTGATCCGGATCGAGTTGTCCGACATCGACTAATTCTTCTACTTCGACTATGGTGACAGCAGCTGCTTTACACATAACCGGATTAAAATTTCTGGCAGTCTTTCTGACACACAATATAATTTTTAACTATGAACTTACATATCTTTTAAAATTAATCGAGTATGTACATAAAGCGAAAATTAAACGGAATGCATATAAAGGATGCTCAAAATGAGTTTAAACTGTTTTACGAATCAAAACGGCACTTGAACATAATGCGATGCAGTATTCTGTTGTAGTTCATGATAAAAAAAACCTGCAATCAAAGATGGACACTGATAAATAGAATTCTTCCATCATTTTACACTTTTAATGAATGAATTTTTAATCAACTACGAACGGATTACTGAAAAGACATTACGAAAATACGTAAAATACGAAACTATATTATAAGGTAATCACTTCCTTGGATATATATATATAGATACAGTAGAACTCCGGTTATCCGAACTCAGGTTAACCGAAACGTTTCCGACTATGACGAGTACCGTGTTTTCAAAGTTAAAACGACGAGAAACGGTATGGAGTTGGTGTGTCGACTGTTTCAGAATCGATAAAATCTGAGCCTAAATTTCTAAAACAAGTTGAACAAAATTCTAAAAGAAAAATATTGAAGATATCAGATTTTGAAAAAATAAACGAAGCTTTGTATCTCTGGTTTACACAACAAAGAGAAAAAGGCATGCATTTAACCGGTCCAATATTGCAAGAAAAAGCTAAAATGTTGGCTGAGTTGTTAGGTGAGGACGGAAAAGATTTTTGTGCTAGCTCGGGTTGGTTAGAGACAGGTTTAAAAAGCGATATGACATTCGTCAACTGAACTTGTGCTGAGAAAAGTTATCTGCTGACTTAGAACACATTTTGAAGATTACACCCAAGGCTATAGCAAGGACCAGATTTACAATGTGGATGAAACGGGCGTTAATTTTAAGATATTACCTAAACAATCCCTAGCTTCGGCAGCAGAAATATCTACCCCAAGTCACAAAATGAATAAAGAAGGCATAACAGTTCTTTTAGCTTCAAATGCCTCTGGGATTCATAGACTATCACCAATGTGCATTGGCAAATCAAAAAAAACCTTGAGCCTTAAAGGACATTGTACCGAATGCTTTACCGGTTTTTTATAGAGCATAAACACCCTTGTGAATAAAAAAGTGGCGATATTGTGGTTCGCTTCCTTCCCCCAAACGTTACTAGCCTGATTCAGCCTCTAGATCGGGGTGTCATAGAAACGTTTAAACGACACTAGCGAGGGATGTTACTGAGAACCATGCTACAAGATTGCGAAACGCAGAATAAAGAAATGAATGAAGCTCTGAAATCAGTGAACATGAAACATGTGATTTATCGGTGTGCGCAAGCATGGGACAAGATTCAAAATGAAACACTTCAAAGGTGCCGGGGAAAACTTTATGATGGGCATGAAGAGGGAACAGAAAGTTTTGAAAACTTGTCAGAGATGGTTCGTACAATCCCCGGATGCGAAGATATGAATGAAAATGACGTGGACGAATGTATCGTCGCAGTTGATTCCGAAGAACTCACGGACTAACATAGCCAGCTAATAACATTGCAGAAAATATGGAAACAGATAACGGCGACAATGACGAATCAGAAAAAGTGACAGCTGACGACGGTTTCAATGCCTTAGAGGTACGTAAGTCAAGCACTGCGCGCCTACATACAGTATGTTGTAAGTCAGTGCAGTACGTAAGTTGTTGTTATGTATTTTAGGTTGCACTTAGATTTGTTGAGCAGTGCACTGAGTCAACGCCTGCTGACGTCCTGTTAATAAAAAGGCGGAGGGTCATCGCTGCTCGAAAACGGCGTGAGGGACGCAAAAAGCAAAAAAAAACCACAGTTTTTTTCATAAATACAGTACATTATGTACATTGTACGTAAGTACTACATACATGTATAATAATGTTAATTACGTAAATTTTTATACATACATACATAACAATGTTATAAATATCATTTTAAAATAAAAAAAACATAACTGTAACCTACAGAAATAGTTTGTAATCCATTTCTCCTACAATATGTACCTATTTTAGTAGGCTATTTTTTGACGTTCAAGGTTAACCCCCCTTTATTTCGGATAACCGGGGTTCTATTGTATATATATATATATATATTTTTTTTTTTTAATAAAAATTCATACTACTATGTTACATGAATTTAATTTCTTCGAAGTGTGTCCTTTAATTCGTTTAAGTTATTCTTAGAAATTGTGACCCTGCAATAACATCAAAGAAATCTCAAATTCTGGATAACACCAGAGCATTTAAAGCACAAACAACGTATTCTGTCAGGCCAACGGCTATGACAGAAATAGAAGAAACATATATTTTTATATATATATATATATATATATATATTTACATACATATATTTCTTTTTCAAATACATAAGCGAGATAAATAAAATCTTAAAATTATTTTAAATAACGGAACAAATAAATACAGGAAATTTTTTGTTTCAAAAGAACGTTTCAACTGTTAAAGATTGAATAATTTTTTAATCTTACAGTTCTAATATTTAAAAAAAATATTGCAATTAATATATGAGTAAAAAAAAATATCGACATTATAATTTCTACACTTAATCAGGTTAACATTGAAACCAGATAAAAAATAGAAAGACGATTTGTTATTTATTTTATCTTTATTCGACGACGAATGCAACGCCGTAGATAATAATTTAAAAAAGAAATAAATATGCAGTACAGCTAAAAGTGATTACTGCTTATTTTCTAAAGGGAAACGTTACACTTAATTCAGTTAAAAAAAAAAAATAAAGAAAAAACGTAAAAGACGAAAACAACTGATAAGATAAAAGAAATAAATCAGAAGAAACGTAACATGCAGTATTAACAAGCCATATACTAAAATAGCAGTTTCATTCTAAACTCAAAGTATTAAAAAGTGGCTCAACTTTTACGCCGATGATTTGAAATTTGCAGTCACGGTTAAGTTAGTAAATAAAACAATCAAAAAGCTTTTTTTTTCGCTCTCAATTTACATTATCTACTTTTATTTAAAATAATAATAATAAAAAAAAAAAAACGCAGTTCCGTAAAATAAAACTATAGATGTAGAAGAATCAACAACATATTGTTGATTATAATCATCACTGTCTAATGCGAAGACAGATTTCAGTGGTTTTCAAACCTTTTCCACTTCACACATCCTATTATATAAGGAAACAGAAAGAAAATCCAAAGTTTTACTCTATTAAATATCGTGTGGTTAGATCAATGAATCGCTGGATCCTAACGATATGAATACGGTTTTTTTTTGATAAAATCTTACGTAAAATTGTCTAACAATTGACAGTTCAACTTTTATCCCAAACGGAATAAATAAAATTTAACTGTTTTTGCTGATATAAACATCAACGGAGTTACAACTGCTTAAAAGAAAAAGGGGGGAACATAACATTACAGCTTCAAAACAGGGGGGAAGGGCAATAATTTTGCTTAAACCAATAAACTGAACTGTACGGGAACGTAAAAGATATGTAAAGAATAATTCCGTTAATTAAAATATTATTTTAGTTTTCTCACTAAATAAATACATTCTGAAATAAGTAAACTAATGACCGCGATAGAAAAATATTCTATAATTTTTTTCCTAATAAAATTTATTGCAGTAATTAAAAAAATGTCTTAAATTCAATGTGATCTTATGTCAACATTATCCGATTCTTTTTTAGCCAACAATTAATCTGGTCAGCAGCGAGTGTTCTCAAAACATTACAAAAAAAGGTCACTGAGCTTGTTTAATAACACATAAAAATGTTTTAATTTTAAAACAATTTTTTTTATACTAAAAATAAGTAAAAAATAACGAGATTTTTTAGTTTAACATGACGAATAAGAAGAAAAATGTAATCGGCTGTTGATTAGCGAAAGTTTTAAAATAACAGTGCTGCATTACATATAATCACTCGGAATAAAAAATTTTAGCACTATAATAAACAGGTAGACAACACATGTCACCAGTATGTTATAAAAAAAAAACAAGAGAGTACCGCGCTCATCCTTTATAACTACATATGACAACGGATATTAATGAAAAATATTCAGCATTTATGTTGTAAAATTAATTTTAATAACTGAAACCAGACCGAAAATCAAAGAAAAAATAAAAAAATAAAATTAAAACACGACATCGATCAATGCAATTTTAGGAAAATTAGTACAAAATAGTAAGAGCTTGTTCTTGTCGTTGTAACTTCACTATTATATCCTTTTTCTTTCTTTCTTATCTTGAGCCATGTTCTTAATTTTTTTATGTCATTTGCGTTTTCATTTCTATTTGATCTATCCATGTAATCCGAGGCCTTCCTCACCTTCTGTTCCCTTCTAATTTCCCCTCAATTATTAGCGAAGAGTAAACTTTACCGGTAGAATTTAATTTAAAAATACTCATTTCGGAGAACAATATTAGCAGTCAAACTTGAAAGAAAATTATTTTGTGCTCGCGATCAAAATATTATCTTAGTCTTTTTTCTCCTAATCATCTGTTACTTAAATTTTTATACAAATCCTTTATTTTATTGTAGAATTCAAAAAAAAAAATTTATATCGATTCTAATAATGATAAATAATATATTTTTGAAAAACTTTGACATTTAGAACTGTTTAAATGAAATAAGTGATTCTAAGGGAACAGATAATCGTAACAAGATTTTAATGAAAGGCAAAAAATAAAAACAACAACTGTAAATATAAAATAATTTACAGTTTGTAAATAAACATACTGAAAATAGAGGTATATTTGTGAAAATAATCAGTCTTGCGCATAAATCTAGATGCCGTCGTAGTATTAACCTTTTAAAAATGAGCAATATAAAGTTTTATTAGATTCTAAACTATATATTACTGTTAAAAAACAAAAATTATTTCTTAAATTTTACGGGCTCGAAAATATTAATTTGACCTAAAATCGTGTCCAACCAGTAACACACACACACGCACACACCTAGATATATATAAAAAATTTCCTCATTTTTCGGTGTCTTAATTTTTTTTGTCTTCATTTTGTTTTATTCTTTTCTGCATTTATTTTGTAATATAAAAATAGTAAAAAAATTCAATATTAATTAAACAGCCAGAAATAATTAAAGTGTAGACATTCGAATAGTATTTTTTATAATTTTTCTGTGTGGGTGCACATCTATATTTTTTAATTTTTCAATATGTAATGAAAAGGGGGGGGGCTCTGTTGCGCCAATTTAAATAAACGCTGTTTTGTATTGTTTCGTTTGAAAAATATCACATTTTTTCATTTACAACAATAGAATTTTTCTCGAAAAATATGTCTCACAAAGGAGCAACAAGAAACATTGAATCAATAAAGGCACGTTATCATAATCTCGAATCTAACAAAATGGGTGACCGTTTATGTTAACACTAGAATTAGTTATTTTATTTCAGTTACTGCTTAGGAATACAGACTAACGGATGAAACATAAGCATCACGCACCGAGGAAAATTAATTTCCAGCAGCGTTTCTCCATCCCTCTTTTTAAAATAAAAGTGATACGGTATCTACCAATCGTAAGAATTTATGCAATCAAAAAAACTAACTGTTCCAACTGCATTATATAACCCGAATTATCAAACAATCCTTACCGAAAAATAAGGTTTCCTTTTGGATCTGCTTTGTACGCTTTAACGAGCGCAAAATCACCTTTTATAGCTTCTTCTAAAACATATTCTTTTCCGTTAAACATATGACTTTCTCTGGCTGCACTAGCCCTTTCTACATGATGGTCATCTTCCTTTGGCGTGTATTTCACTGGCACACCTCCTTCGTGTACTAAAGTACCGAGTGCTGTTGGCGTATAAAAAGCCGGTATTCCGGCACCAGCAGCTCTTAGTCGTTCGGCCAATGTTCCCTACGATTAAAATTGTATCAAATGTCTTTTAATTATACATAAAATCAAAAAAAAAAAGTGTTAATAAACGATCATCGGAATAAAAATTTGCATTTTTTGGTAATATAATGTATAGACTCGTCATCTAAAACAGCCGAAGAATAATTTATTAATCAATTTCGATAAAATCTAAAGAAACGTGAACAATTTCAAAAAACAAAAAAAAAAGAACAGTCGATAAAAACTTTTTTTATAGTATGTAAATTAAAAATTAAGAAAAGTTCTACCCTTACAAATCGCATAATAAATGGAAAAAGAAAAATAGAAAGCCGTACAAACACAGTGAATTTATAAATTCTTTTCCAAATTATCAGTTACTAAGATATATACACATGCAAATTTTCAACCGCAGTTTATTAAAAAGAAACATACACTCTCACATAGAAAGAAAAAAATAAACACCATTTACAATAATTACCCTAACATACATTAAAATGATTTGCTCAGCAAACATTAATCAAGTTTCGAAACAGATAATGCGAGTAATTCAACATTATCAGTTACAACTTAAATAAATTCACGAAATACAAAAAAAATAAATTACAAAAATTTTAATAATCGCCCTTTAGACGGTAATTTTTCACTATTATTAATTTAACTCGTTTTTTCCTCGTCAACGTCTGTTAAATTTATTTTATTACCGGTTCTCATGTTCTTTCTTCGTATTATTGTTTAAACCCCATCACTAGAACATGTTGAATTTCGTTTGTCTTTTTTTCTATCCTCTGTGACACTTGTACGTCGCTAACCTTGTCAGCATTACCACTTTTTATTTTTTTCATTCCAAATTTCTTAACACTAATTCCTTATAATTTTTTTAAAGCTTTTTCTTTATCTAAGTACAGGCGCAATATCACCCACAAATTTAATACAACTGACTTTTTCTCTCTAATCAATTATTATTATCATACCTATTGAAAATGATATTATACTCACATTTTACACACCTCAAATCTCACGTTGTTACCTATTTATACAGACTGTTTTAAAAGTCATGCACCCAGAAAACAAAAAACTGAGAAAAATAGAAAAAGAAAACAGAGAAATTTGAAAATACGGATAGGGTAACAGTGAAGTGTCTACTCAACGCTCGACAGTGTCGAACGTGTCATTGTTGAGTTTCGTCATGTAGGAAGTGTTACAAAATAAAAATCGTACAATGACTTTTAATCCGGAGCAGAGTTTTTATTATTGAAAGTTACTATTACGCGTAACAATATCGCAGTGACGAATATTGACGAGTTCGAAGAAGCTATCGCTGAAAAAATGAAGGAAATCACGCCGGAAATGTTGCGACACATGTTTCGTAATTTAGAAAAACAAACGTTGATGTGTTTAAAATGTGAGAACACTCATTTTCAACACAAGTTGTAAATTTTTTCAAATAAAATCAGTTCTATGTCGAGATGTTCATTTTTCTTTATAAAACGTCATGCTTAGGTTACGGGGCTTTTGAAACACCCAGTATTATCTTTCTCAATGACTATAACATGATATACAATGATATGTACCGCGAAATATATTCCACAAATGCCAAGTAAAAATACCATGGCTAAAGGAACAGTTTTCGTTCAGGCCATAAAAAATAATAATAAAAAAAAAGAAAAAAAAACTTAAAAATGAAATATAGAACTAGACAAAATGATCAGTTGCATCGATTTGCAGATAGCGCAAATCTGTTAATTTTATCTCAAACTGTGTTATATAAAAACCGCCAAATCTCTCCAGTGTTTAAAAATACATGTATAATTTGTCTTTATTTAAATTAAGAAATATACACACACACACATATGTATTATATATATATAGCCAAACCTGAGGAGTTAATTCAAGCTCTAGTTCTCCATTTAAATACTGCTGTTCAAATTCTTTGTTTTCACCAACGTAGGAAGAAACCATTCGTTTAATTTTTCGTTGTTTTAACAATAAACCTAATCCAAAATCGTCCACGCCCGCATTATTACTTACAGCAGTTATATCTTTTATATCTTTTTCCACTAGACCAGCTATTAAATTTTCCGGAATACCACATAAGCCGAATCCTACGACAAACACCAAATAAAATAACCGAACTCGTAAATAAAACATATTCAAACTGAACTGAACTACACGTACTTGCAAATAAACGATTTTTCAAACTAGGACTCAAATTTTAACGTGAAAATAGTAATTATTAAAAATAATCGGATTTTAAAAACAAACCTAAAAATATTATATGGCTAAAATGCACATCCTTTATCAACAATCAACTTGGCATCTGTTTATTGCACATTATTACACTAAAATTATTTACTTGAACAATAATAATTTAGCATTCTATTCAGGGGCGGCTCGTCCTAGGGGGCTCAAAGGAGCGAGCCTCCCTGTGTGTTTTCAAAAAATACGTAATATTTAATTACTTCAAGAAAAAACAAATCAGTGTTACGAATTTTTTATTTCAAAATAATTTTTTTTGCGAGAGTGCATTTTAAAAATAATTGCAAAATAAGCATTTTGCGCGATTTGTTAAACGAACAGCTGAAACATCCGATAACAGTTGTCGGGTTCATGCTTACTGCGCTGGAACTGTACGATCTACTCGTAGTGTAGTATACTGTCAAGGTCGTTAACAGCTGATTTTTTGATCACATGATATTAACAACCAATAATATAGTACGTGGGCTCAGAATATTTGAGCCTCCAAGCCGCATATAAAATACACACGAAAAACGAATAAAGCCGAAGTTTCCCGAGCGTAACTTAAAGGCGTCTGAGGGCTCTAGAAAAGTGAGCCCTCGTCAATTTTACACGTGATTATAGCCGGTTTTAACAATACATCCGCGTCGCGCGCTGCGTCGTCCGTTTATCCGGTGAAGCACACTCTTTTAATTTGCTGTTTCTTTTGTTCTATTTCTATCCTTGCTTTTCTTCTTTAAATAATACATTTTGCGGTATAGGTTTTGTTACTTTTGAATGCAAGAAGCGCTGCTTTTTGTCGACACTTGCTTTACACGGTGATTTTTCAAACGTTCAACATTTTAGAAACTGAATTAGATAAATTAATTGGAGAGACTAACCTTTTAAGCTAATTACTTAAACTTACGATGGAGCATAATGAGCGATTCTACAAATGATGTATAGGCGAAGATAAAACAAAAATATAAATATCGCCATTTTATTCATTGTTATGCGCACCAGTTGAATTTAATTATGCAAAAAGCAACAAGCCAGGATTCTAAAATTAAAATCTTTTTTTCAAATTTGTCCGCTGTAGCAAGCTTTTTTTCAAATTCTGCTCATAGATGTGATCTACTGCAAGAAATTGTAAATCGTAAATTACCTAGAATACACGTTGGAACTATAATACGCGTACAGTGAATATTGTTTTCGAAAATCGAGAAAAATTAATAGAATATTTTGAAGAACTAGAAGAAAAATGTAATAAAAATATTACATGCAAGGAAGCATATATAGTTTACGAAGAACCTTAGAAGACCCGGATTTTATATTTTGGCTTACCTTATTTCACAAAATTATGCCACATATAATTTTTTTTTTTTTTTTTTTTTTTGTGGACACGTCAACAGTGAAACTTACTCAACGCAAAGGATTGTACATTATATAAGGAAAAGATTAGAAAATATTATTTAATAAATTTCAATCTAAATACAAAATGCATTCACATCTTTTTTTAAATTAAATCAGAACTTGAATGCATTAAACCAGTTTTATTTAGTTTAAAATGTAGACAAAAAAGCAAGATAAGTTTATGTCATTACATTTTTTAAATTATTGTAATTTTACATTAGAGCCCCCCCGATTTACTTGTCACGAGCCGCCACTGATTCTATTACAGTCACTAATTCTGTTAACAAAATATCTTGTCGGTATCAAAGCTATAACAACCACCCTTATTTTTGTACATCTACACTACTATCAATAGTCACTGGGGTTATTTGTTCAGTTCGTATATTTTTTTTCTTTGTCGAATACTTTCTTGTTCGTCTTTTTTTTAACAAATTTATTTGCTTTGCCCGTTTGGTGCAACACTAAAATTATTATTTCCCCTTATTTTACACAGAATACAGCCGGGTAATCAAGCAGATTTCTTAAAAAGCAATTCTGGGACCTGTTTATTCTTTTTTCATATGCGAAACATTTAATGTTCGTGCAATATCCATCTTCATATTAGTCGAATAAAACAATTCATAATCAGTACTTTTTCACCGTTTTTTTTTTTTTTTATACAATAACCGTTTTTATGCGAAGTGTTCTATTTCATTCTTTCATCCGAATAATATTTACACTCTACTCGCAACTTCACATAACCGTATTCAAACACATTAATAAATTAACAATATTTAAATATTAAAAATTACATAATGTGTAGTACCACTCTAAAAGTATTTAGATTAAAATCAAATTCACCTGCAGTATACACAACATTCATTATGTATATAAATAAACAATTTAAAAAATATTTGTTACCGGTTTGTCTAATACTTCATTTAATTTTCATAATATTCGGACTAAAATTAAAAATGTTATACAAAAATGTAGTTTTAATTTAATTCTTCAATAATCAGATTTTTATCAAATCTGATGATAAGCATTATTATGCATACTAATATTTAACTACACAATAAAACTACAATTGTCAAAAATTAACTCAAAATGAATTAAAAGGAAAATCGTAAATGAATTATTCCACATAGAAATATTAAACCTTAAATATTACCTCCAAACAATATTGTTGAACCGTTTTTTATTCCTTTCAATGCTTCGTTTATCGATGAACAAATTTTCTTACTTCTATCCACTTCGTCTTCACTTTCATATCCATCGTTTTCCTTATTTTCTTCTTTTTCTGTTTTGTCGTCGTTTAACCTTATACTAGTACTAATAAATCTATTAGGTACCTAAAGATATAGTTTTAAATCAATAGTTTCACATTATCATAATTTCAATATGTAGAAGTAGCCGAAAATTTTAATTTAAATAAACCGTTTTGTTTTTTTTTTTAACATCCTAACTTTAACATAAAATCATAAGAAACAACATTTATAATAATATGCATAGAAGTATTATAACTCAAACTTACAGCTTTTGTCTTAAACTGGTAACTATTCAGATTATTTAAAAAAAGCTTATTTAAACATAGAACGACATTAACACCTTTCATTTTCGCACAAAATTATCACTGCTAAAAAGCAATAACCCCGGCAATGAAGAAATAAACAAATAACTATTTCATTATCAACGATTCATTCACCTTATTTATCGATGTTATATAATCGATTATAGATAAGTATAGAAATATTAGAAGTTACTGTTTTTAAAATGATATCTTATTTCAAGTAGGTGTTTAAAATAGGGGCCTTATTGCATCGTACAAATTCTTTTTTTTTTTTTAATACGTCTTACATAGACTACGTTCATGCATGTAACTTTATTCTCATTTTACATCTTTTAAATCAATTTCTATATCATCAATTCATCACTGTTGAAGATGAACAGTCTTCATAAGACAGTATGATGTTGAGAAAATCTATTACATAGTCAAACAAGAAAAAAGTGTTTATTGTGGTTCTTATACTTTACATCGAACATTAATTTTTGTAATAAATCATTCGTTTTTCGATTTATTTTTTTTTCCTTTACCCCTTTCACATTATTTTTATTTATTTCTTTCTTTTTCAATTTTCGTCCTTTATATTATTATTAAAAGCTCTGCGATGATAAATTCAAATAAAGGCTAAAAATCGTTCAACTAATCAACACTGGGATAATTGCATTAGATTATGCTAAATATTATCAATTCCACGATAATATGTTAAATTTATTTGTATTTTATCTCTTCCTATAGTGCTGTCTTGCTCTCATTGCTTTCGTGTATTTCAGTACTGTTTTATTCTGCTTTAATCTTCTGTATTTATTTATAACTTGATAGGAAATGTGGAAAAATGTATCATATAATTAACCATTCTGTGTTGAACTGTTTTTTCCTTCCACATTTTCTGATTATTGTAAAAATTAATAAAGAGATTAAAATTTTGATTTAATTTTTTCTCATTTCTAGCAAAATTTTATTGAAATTCAAATTTCCGTGATTTATTCTATTCTTCTATTTACACAATTATCGTGTTAGAGTAATATATTGTTAGGATCAACTATCAATATCGAAATAAAAATAAATCGAATAATCGATATTTTTTAAATGAATTAGGAAAACGTTAAAAGTATTCTAGTTTTTTTGAAATGTGTTTTACAAGATATGAAAATCGTGAGTTATTTAACAAGGGTTAATATGTGCATATTTTAAAACATAAAGTCGGTGATATCGTTAATTGAAATTATTTTCTCACGTTATTTTTGTATATTGGACGTGTTATAAATTACATTTGGTAATTATTTTCAATTTAATCATTATTTATTTCAATGATGTATTCGTTCAAAATAATTGCTTTTAAGAAAACTACGAAATTTTTATGTATACAATTTTTCAATTGTGACTACGAATTTCAAATTGTAATTTTCGATAGATTTAAAACTACTTTTTATTTCGAAGTCGTACTGCTGCGAAATTTAATTTAGAAAAACTATATTTCTTTTTGGTGTTATAATTGGAAAAATTTCGGTAAGTAGTATTTTGCCCGTTTATATTTGAGAACAAGTTGCATTAACTTTTCTGATTATGTAAATCATGAAACATTATTCTTGTTAATGTACATCTCAAAAATTTGAGCGAAAATTAATTACTTTACGCCGATATTGATTAAAAAAAAAATTAGAAATCAACACTAACCTCGAACGGTTATTTATATCTCGTTTTGTTTTGTGTAATACTGTTATAGCAACTTATTCATTATTCATGAGTTCAACTGAAATGTTAAATTGTATTCTTTATTCACTGCGTGCTGATATATAGTAGTTTTAATTAGAATTACCAATATTACCTATTCCGCATTTTCATGTTTCGTTCCCTATTACATTTTAAAAATATGAAATTTTGTTAGTTACTCTATTTTTTACTTCGCAACTAAATAAATAAATTCTTACATTAGTGACCGGTATTTTCAGGTACGCTTTGAACACGAGTCTTTTAATATATTCATCCTATCTTAGCTGGGTTACCGCGAGGTTCAATATTAGAACTTACGCTGTATTTACTCTATGTACTTCCTATTTCCCACTGATGGAAAGTGTACTTGTAGTCGTTGATGATACGGTCTTACTTTCATGTAGCGCAAATCCTAACACTGCCACTAATAATCTGCAGAATGCGCTAAATAAAGCAGAAGACTGATTGAAGAAAGAGGAACAAGAGTAAATAAATCCGTTCAATTTACTAGTAGAAAAATTACATTCCCAGCCGGTAAGATTGGTAATACTCGTACAATAATGGCAATTCAAACAAGTGTTAAATATCTAGTTATGCATTTGGATAGTCGACTAATATGGAGGCAATAAATTGATAAAGAAAAAAAAAAAGAACTTAACGTTCGAATTAAGAAAATGAACTAGCTTATAAGCAAAAATAGCGTGTTGTCATTGGTTAATAAACGCTTGCTGTTTACCGCTATCATTAGACCAATTTAGATCTACAGAAGGATGCAACTTTGGAACTGCTCTAAACCAACAAATACAAAAATAACCGAAATAGACGATACAATTTTGGGGATTTTAAGGCGCGCTAACCAATCATGCCTCGCCTAAAAATTCGAGAGTTCTTTATGTACCCGAAATTGTGTAAATATGTTCGGAGGCATGCAACATACCGTAACGTCATCCGATAGTTTGGCTGTACAGTTGTTGGACATCACCTTGCGCAGATTAAAGCACAGTAGCCAGTAACCTGAATACCAGTGGATGATTTTCCCTTGATAACAGTTCATAATTAAAAATTTTGCTGATGACCTTAGATTGTGATTAAAAACAAGAATATTATTTATTTTTTTAAAATCAGTAATTGCAATATTTTTCATTGCACACACCTTTTAGTCTTTTATATCGTAATTAAATATTAACAACCGGTTTACACGTGATTTTTTTTTTCCAATATCAATGTTTTATAAACAATCGGTGGATTCGAGTGAACTTTATTAATGACTACATCGTTTGTCATAGAAACAATACTGGCTTTTTGTAATGGATCTATTCTATTATGAGTTTTTAACCTGTTCATAGTTTTACATTATAAAATTGAAAACATATTTTCCATTTCAATTTTCGAAATAAATGTTTTTGTAACCTCTTTTTTTTTTTTTTTATTAAGATATGTTCATTTTTTAGGATAATTATTTTAATATTTAGTCGTTACTTTGCATTTTTTTTTTTTAGATTATGGATTCAGTAATGTCAATGAATTCGTCGCCTATGCTTGAAGATATATCTGGAATTGTAATGAATTCTCCTACTAACTCATATTTACCACCGTTTCTATTGGGCTACGATACTCCAACGACCGGTGCTCTACATGCGTCAAAAATCAGACCGGATAAACAGGATATTTCAATTTTGCCATCACCCATGAGAGAATATAATACTCCAAAGTACGGTTAATTTAATACGTAACTATTTTAACGTATTTTGTATCATGATTTATACAAAAAATTTGTTGCTTTTATTTTACTTTTGTACTTTAACACGGTAACAGACAGCGAAATAACTGGTAACTAATTTAAAAAAATTCTATTTTTAAAGCATCAAAAAGGAACAACAAATAGATTTGATTTCGGATACTCGCGATGGGCCACCGATAAAAGGTTTATTAGACTTTGACATCGAACAAAACAATTCACTCGCCGTAAACCAAGATGAAAATATGATTAGGTAATTACATGCGCGTTTAGTTTATTTTGATAATTTCGATAACTATAAAGATTAATATTACTGTATAAAGCTTATCTTGACGAGGAAAAACGTGATTAGTAGATTAACGATGGCAAAGGTTCAGAACAGTAGAGAAACTACTTAATAGTATTTAGTAAAGTGTGTCCTTGTTTAATGGATCAGACTAAATATCTTTAGTTAATCAATAATTATTGGCCAGTTTGTACTTAAATATTCTATGATAAAACATTTGTTAAATTTAGAATCGAGCAGAACAATTCCACTCGCTGTTGTGTTGTATTCAGTTTTTAACCGTTTCTATTTTTCTCGATCCTAATCGTATCATAGTTATCCTGCTTCTGTTTCGCTTTATCTATATTTTTTTTATTATCAGTTACATACACAATATGGCAATAGAATTTCCGAACTAAGTTTCCGTAAACCGTACAAGTGACGCTATCTCCCGAATAATGCCGAAACTATTTACTGGCATGTGTGAGGAGTGTGTGTATATGGAATTTCATTACAATCGGTTGGTTTATAACGGAGTTGACGTGTTTTATGGAATCAATAACTGAGCAAAGATGTGCGATTAAATTTTGTGTTCGACTTAAAAATACTTTCGTGGAAACTCTTGCTATGATGCAGGAAGATTTTGGTGATAAATTTCTATCTCATACTTCAACTTACACGTGGTGGAAACGCTTTAAAGACGGCAGAGAATCATTTGAAGACGACGAGAGAAGCGGCCGGCCGGCGACACAAAACACCGATGAAAAAGAGACTCGTGCGCGTGCGCTGTTGCTTATAAAATCCTCACTACAACCTTCGTGCACTCTCGGAAGAGCTGAATATCAACAAAGAAACGGTTCATATTATTATTCACGATAGAATGCACCGTAGGAAAGTGTGCTCTCGCTTTATTCCGCACTTTCTGACGGAAGAGCAAAGAACAGCCCGCGTCAACGCTTGCCGCGGTCTCCTTGAAACAGCTGATGGCAACGAAAATTTCTTAAAAAACATTGTCACGGGAGACGAGAGTTGCACGATCCACAAACCAAGCGCCAATCTTCGGCCTGGTTGAGCCCCAAAGCAGCAAGATGGACGAAAGTGAGACAGCAAAAATCCAAAATCAAGACGGTGCTGATTGCATTTTTCGATTCGAAGGGGCTAAGCCATCACGAATTAGTGCCGCCAGGCCAAACATTGAATGGGGCATTCTACCTCAAAGTTACGAAACGCTTGTTGCACCGTATCCGACGAATCCGGTCCGAGTACAAGAAACCGGGCAGGTAGGCACTTTTGCGTGACAACGCGCCAGCGCATTCGGCGAATCTTTATAAAAACAGTATTCCGCGGAAAAATATATCACGGTCATTGACCACCTGCCGATTCGCCAGATCTCGCTCCAGCCGACATTTTTTTATTTCCGAAACTCAAATTAAAAATGAAAGGAACTTTTTTCGACGACGTTGTAGCGATTCAAGTCGCTTGCACCAAGCACCTAAGAGCCATTCCGGTCGCGAAGTATTTCAAGGCTTTTGAATCACTGTACAACCGTTCTATTCTGTGTATTTCTAGTGAAGGGGTGTATGTAGAAGCCTGAGGTAAATAAATTCGTTTATTTTTAATTTTACTCTTTTCATTAAATTAATTCGGGAACTTTATTGCCATACCGTGTATGCAGATTCTGTTTTATTTAATTCTTAATTATAGTAGTAGTAAATGGATATTTTTTTGTTTTTCTTGTTAGAAACAAATTCGAAATGGTTATATTTAATTTAAAGTTTAAAGTGAGTAATTAATTGCGTATTTTCTACTGTTCTGTTTATTAACTTGATATTATTTATTGTACATCACGTAGAAAAAATTAACGCAATACTCAAAATGTTGAGCATTTCCAAATAATTTTGTTCGTGAAATATTTAAATTACATTCTGGAAATGATTTAAAAATCTTCGTCGTAAAAAAATTATTAACACACAATCTAATTAAAGAAAAGTATTATTTAGGTAAATTAATACGGTTACTATTGTATCAGACATCATTTTGTAAACATACGTATATATAGCTTTAGTTCAGCGGAATTTAAAAATTAGGGATACTTTTTTTATTTTTTTACTATACATACTTAAACATGTGCCATGGATTTATTTTTTTTGTTTGTTCTAGGATAAATTATGAGAAAAGAATTACTTTTAACTGAATTCTAATGTTTGATTTTGTTGCATACTTTAAACAAAATATTTTGTACAAGCCTCGGAATAAGGATCTTATTGTCGACGAAATTTTTGTTTTTTTCTCGATCTTCATTTCGTTACAGTTTGTACAAAAAAATTTTAAAAAAACGATAGTTATCTAGTTAATACAGATAAGTAACGTTCTGTGCGGTATTTAGTCTCTTCTATCAACCACTTCTATGCTTGGCATTTTAAATGATAAAAGATAATTTATAACAACTAAAATTTGCATTTAGGCCTTGTAATATGTGTGTGTGTATATATGTATATATATATATATTAATTACAACGTAATTCTTAGGCTACCCCCCATTCGAAGAAATGTCCCAATTTTATGTAACGTTTGTTATATTTTATAGGATTTTTGTTATTGTTATTTAAAAAATATCACAATTTTATGTAATGAAATATGTAACGAAAAATGTAACGAAAAAATGTCTTAATTTTATATAATAAAAGTTAAATGTTAGAATAGGACTTTTGTGGTTATGTTATTTTTTGTGTGTGTTGATGCCAGTAAGAATTACGTTGTAAATTTTGATCATTTTATACAAAGTATAGAAGAGGAAGAGACAGAAATGAAAGAAAGAGGGGTCAAAGGGCACAGCCCCTTGCGAGGCCAAAATAGCCGAGTTATATATATATATATGTATGTATGTATATGTGTGTGTGTGGTAGGAAATGTTTGAATTTGCTAAAAAAAGAGAAAATATTAGTAAAGTTTCTGCATGTCATCTTGTACTATGTTTAGCCTAGTCAGTACACAGTTTCCGCGTAGTAGAACTGAGGGCAATGCAGAATTGTGGGTTACTATTTTTGGATTTACCGCTTCCAAATTGTCCAGAGTTTTATCACACTTCTCTCAGTACGGCAATATTAGAGATACGAAGTATCCACCAAACGGTGGAAATTGGGTACACGTCCGATATACTTCGAAGGTGGAAGTTAATAACGCTTTGTCCAGAAATGGGAAAAGAATTGAGCCGAATATAATGGTGGGAGTAGTTATCTGTAACGAAGTGGTAAGTAATTTCAAAATTTGTTTATATTAAATTTTATTTTTCGCATTTTAGAAATTATAAACTTTATAGTAATATAATTAACTCTTTTTTGTTTGTTTTCCTTTTTTTTTTTTTTTTTTACCGATGCTCTTTTAATAGTTATTATACCAAATGAAGAAAAAAAATATAATTTAACCTTTAAATGCCCTCGCGTAGAAAAAGCAAAGTGAAAATTATTTTGTATATTTTATTTAGAAAGCTTTTGAACACGCCCAGAAATCCCAAACTTGAATATATTTAAAACAAAATATAATATTGTATATTACAATTTAACACGAAGTATTTAAAAATGACTTCAATGTTGATGTGCGTTATAATGCACGTGGGACATTTAAGGGTTAAAGTCGTTTGAAGATCTTTTTGAACGAGCAGGGTTATTAACAGTATATTCTCTTTTGATAAAATGGATAATATACGTACACTTTAGTTCTACTAAAATGTTGGAATTTTAATCGGTCTGTCGTTTAAAGTAAACAGCATTACTGTTTTGGTAGATGTTTTTCATATAAAAGCAAAAACAAAAAAAATCACGTAAATTCAATTTGCGTAATATTCAATTTTTTGACACTTTGATGACGTGATTTTCAAAGATACATTTATGTTATTGGAATAATTGAAAGTGAAATTTTTGTGTTTTCCAATTTTGCAGCAGAATTATTATTTATTTACAAATCGCCGGTACAACAACCCGAAGGCCAATTATTGTACAACACAATATGGATGTAATCTCTGCCTCTCCGTCGCTAATTTTTTTCCTTCGATAATACTTTTTTTTAGTAATAAATTTTTATTGTACATGTTTTAGTCGGTAACGAAAGAATCAAATTTAAATAGAACCATCGATACTTCCAAGTTATACCAGTCAGCTAATCAGTCAATGTCATCACCACGTTCGATGATGTTACCGAATACTACGGTTAGTTTTTTCATGAGCATGTTCACGTTGTAAAGTTGATTGTTTACTTCGGCTTATTAATTTTCCAATTGCGTAATGTTTTTCTTTCAGGTTAAATCGGATGAATCTAATATAAATGAAAATTCCACAAATCGATTTCAACATTCTTCTGTTGGAAACGCGCCACATGTTTTATCTCCAATAAGACTGTTAAATAGTAAATCCCCTCAGACTATGGTAATTTTTAATATAATAAAAAAAATATAATAATATAATATAAAAAAATATTTATTTATCCTCGTTATTATTTTTTAAATTAATTTTTGCTGAATTTATATAATATACATATATGTATATGCACGCGCGCATTTATGTAAATGTACACAAGTACTATTAATAATTTTACAACAGTCATGAAATGGTTTAGCTATATTACTCATTTTTTCTATTAAAGTTGAAAAATTTAGTAATTTAAATTGTTGCTCAGACTGCCAAAATTTAACAGAATGTGTGTGAGTGATTTTTGTTGTTATTATTGAATTAATTGGTTCAACTGTATTTGAACACAGTCTTTTTCGAAACGCTAATTCTTGGTGTTTTTTTTTTTTTTTAGTTTTATACGCATTGTAATAATTTTGTTCGATGGCCTAGTTTCGCCACGATATTTTGCAGTATTACTTATGATTGTTTATTTTCGATATTTTATTTGCATACGGTATTACATGTTCTGCAATTTTCAGGCTTTGGAAGAAAGAAATGCTCCTGTTAAGAGTACCGGTTTCTTTTCAAAAACTTTAGACATTCTAGGTTGGTAAATATCGTGTAATATTATGTTTTTATATGTTTTTGAATAAATTTATGTTATGATCACTTTTATATTGTTAAATGTTATCAGTTTTGTTATTCGTAGTTTATTGTACAAATTTTACGTGACGATATTTTTATTCGAAAAAGAAAAAAAAAAGTAATAAAACGAAAACAATTTTACTTTTTACCTATAAATATTGTTGTAAACTTAAATTTCCCTGATTAGATTACTATATACAGTTTAGTTCAAATTTATGTTATCATCTACCAGGACTTTATCATTAATTTTCGTTTTCATATATAAAATCTTTCCTTTATTTATATATATAAGTATAGATATACGTAAAAAATTTCTGATATAAATTAAACTTCCATTCGACTTGTACTATAAATGTAAGTGTATTTATTTATTAATAATGTAATACGGTTAAAATTAACATTATTTTAACAATTTATAAACTTACCTTTAGAGTAAAATCGATTTTGCAAGTGTTTAGTAATTTTAATCAAAAATATAAAATTATGAAATAACGAATAAAACTGAATTATTTACCAACAGTTTTTCGAAAAATTTATTGTTTAGTATTATTTAATAAAATGGAAGCTATGCAATTATTTTACACACACACACACACACACGATATTACGTATTTCATTCTATTTTAGACTGCGACATAATGTTTCTTCTTCAATAATATTTTTGTATAAATCTTTTCATTTTTATTTTATTTTTAATACCTTTCTCTTTTCCGGTTCTATTAATATCTATAGAAGAAATGCTAATTTAACCTTTTTTAAAATATCTATTTCTTTTCTAAACTTGTTTTTTGTTCGCGTGTCTACAGAGTCGAAGTACTGACGTTAATCCGCCTAATGTTATTGTATTTTTATTCTTGCACTTTCTGTTGCTCATACTGCGTTGTCTCTTTTACATGTAATTGTGTGTTAAACTTATTTTTTTGATTTCATATTGAACTTTCGGTGAGAAAATGAGGCAATGTGTAGGCGCGCGCTTGTGTGGGTGTATATGTGTTATGTGTGCATATGTGAATATACATATATATATATATATATATATATATATATATATATATATATATATGTATATGTATATGTATAAATTCAAACAGTACTTGTCTATTTTCTCAAAAAAACTAAGTATACTCAATTTTAAAGATTTACTATATTTAATACACGTAAAATGGGAAATAACAGAACACGAAAAAATTTAAAAAAAAAAACATTCATATAAACGGTATTTCTACGGTGCTAATTGGGTTGTAAAAGTGAAGCAGTATACTCAAATAGAAAATAATTGGAATAAAATCAATCGCTCAAGAGAGAAATAAAAACTAAACGATAATACGCTATGCCGAAATGGAAGTTTCATGTTTTATCTTCTTTGTTTTTAATGTATTCGTAAATTAATAAAAATATTGAAATTGGTGTAAGAGGAATATGTTTTCAGACATTGTGTTTGCAAAAGATGTGCAGTATGTTTATTCTTATTTTTATAAGTTAAGATTCTTTTTTGCACCTTCCAAAATATTTTCGTAATACTAAGTTAAAATGTAAATTCTAACGGGAAAAATAGGTTTTGAGCTTCTGCTTTATTTTTGCGGCTCATGGTGAACGAGAACTATATAGAACGAATCTGGCATACACATTATACACAAACAAATCTGTCATACGTATTACATAATAAATTTCTGGTGGTGGGGGGTAGTCGCAAGATTGTTCAATTTTCGAATTTAATTTTATGAATTATTATCTGTGATATCATCGGTGCATTAAAAACGAATTACGATATAAAGCACGGAAGTTGGTTGTTTTGTTATTACCGTTTTTATTTAATTAATTATTTTTATTACTTCTATCGCGTTGAATAGTTTTGTAAGTAACTATTTGTCATTAAATTTATCAGCATATATATATTTTAAAAGTTAAAAAAAAATCTAGTACTCGCAGATTAAATAAAGAATTTATTTTTTGTTACTTTGTCGTTTATCGTAAGATGAAGTTTTATCGTATAAGTATTCGGACTGTTCTTGAGACTCCGCTTGAACTGAAGTTGAAAGTACGTACGGTTGTATCTTTTTATACTTGTACGTCAGTGATGGACTCGGATAGTAACCAACGGAAACTGGCGATATAGCTTTTTGGACATACGGTACGGCCGAATGGGAAACTAACGGAATAGAGTCGTCTATCGATTGCGCGGATGAATATTTCACAGCTGCTGCTGGTATGTCGTATGCGGCAGAGGACAAGTGTGAAGGACTAATTTTAGAATTATAAAATGAACTGTATTTGTACGTCGGAGAGTACGTGTCGTACAGTTGTCCGTGCTTTTCTAATTCAGCGTCCTGAGAGTCTGCGTACGAAGCCGTCGGATAAACTGATTTTAATACGTAGGAAGGAGACGGTGTTGCGTATTTCACGACAGCGCCAATTGGTTTCACGTATGTTAGTATCGGATTTATCGAAGCGTAAGAAGATACTGACGGTATGATCTGCTTCTCTCGAAGGGGTATCGTTTTTTGCGGTTCATATACTAGTTTATTTTCTACAACCGAATTGAGGGTCTTCTGGTATATTTTACTTTCGTAAGCTGGAACCACTACTAGAGGGGACAATCCGGGTGCGTAGGCTTTAGCAGGAGAATAATAGGATGATAAGTCTTCATCGGTCTGAAATAATAAAAATAATTTCGTTAAAATAATAATTTTAAAACAAAGTGTTTATAATTGCGCTCTTTTGTAATGCTATCGAAGTAAAAGTAATAGAACTTTATTTTTTTATATTTACTGAATCAAGAAGGTTTTTTTTTTTTTTGGATCTAATGTGACGTGGGTTTCTCTTTTTTTAACTTTATTAAAAATGTGCAGTGAGACGATTGAATAGTCTTTTTGATCAGAAAAATCAATAGCGAAATGTTAAAAAATTGTCTAGCTCTAAATTATACACAAGGACCTTATCTTTCTTTTAATTTTCTTTTCTGTTGATGTTAAAAAATCCTATCGTTGTAAATGTTAACATTATCTGGGTTCTTTTTTTTTTTCTGCTTTTTAGTGGGGTGTGTCCACTAAATCGGAATAGAAATGATTGCGGTTTATTTAATAAATTTTTATTTTAATTAATCTTATTATTATTCGGACTAAGAATAACAAGTGCGTCTGTTGTTATTATGCTACTTGTCATTTTAGTTATGCGCATGGTTTTTCTTTGAAACTGTACTATAAATTTTAAGTTTTATTCTTTAATATTTACCTGTTTATCACGATATTTTATTACCTTATAGTAGTATGCAGGTTGATTTGCATACACTTTTCCTTTGTTACTATGATCGATATGAATATAAGAGTAAGATGTAGCTACCGGAGAATATGGTGGGGCAGCAGCTGAGTAAGAGCTTTTAATTGCTGACTCATCGATTGGGGATTCGTATATTTTTGCTGGTTCCGATTTAACGTATTCCACAGTAGTAAGCGGTGTGGCGACTTCTACCGACTCTTCTGAAGCTTTTACTGCTCCAATAGCAGAGAAGTAACAGGCGACTAAAAACAGCTTTAAAAAATAAAAACAGTTAACGAATTTAAAGGTATAGTGTGACTACGATAGAAACTATCAGTTTTATAATAAGAAAAATAATCGGAATTATAAGCTACCATCATAATGTTAGTTGAAGTACATGAGAATATTTCCCAATCGTGTTAATGTTCAGCAACAAATGTTGTCTTGCTGTGCTTAAAACGGTGTTAAGGAAGAAAAAAAAAATAGTCAGAGGAGCTGGTGGACGGGATTTGATTGTCTGTCCAGCTTCCGATTCTAGAATAATAATATTAAAGATAAGATGATTTAAAATATATTCATAATAATCTAACTTCATAGAAATTCGGATTCAATTTTACAATTTTGTGTAAAATTCCTTTTCGTCAACGGGAATTATTAAGTGGTTAATATATCAACATTAGATTGTTAAAATGAACAGCTGCTTTTCAGAATATTCATATTTTAATGAGCTGTATAGAGAGGTCAGAGTTATTAGTTTGTGTTTCACAAAAGTAATATAAGATTACTCCAAAACGTTTCAAATTTTCGTCTCGAAATTACTCCGTTCAGTTAAATTTTACATTATAAATTTATTAACTCTTATTTTTTTGGTTTACCCCTGACCGTTGCTATTATAAATTAATTTCTTAGCAAATGAAGTTGTGATTAAAGAGGAAAAAGATGACTTTTCATTTGTATAGAATTTGTAGAAACAAAAGAATTCGAAATTAACAACACGTATAAAAGAAGAAAGACAATTTTTATTTCTATTTGATGTTGGATGAGATCACTGATCTATGATAGTTACTAAAAAAAAATTTAAAAGCGAGAATAAAACAAGCCTAGATCTTAAAATTTGAAAAGAAATTTTCCTACATAAACGACAGAAAATAAAGAAATAAATACAACTATTTTTTTTTTCCGACGGACGTATAATTACACAAAAATATATGAGAATATTTAATCGAGTAAATATATTTAAAAAAAAAAAAAAAAAAGCTTTTTTTGTACTACAACATCTTCCTTATAAGTTATTTTTTTGATCTTTCAGTTCACCCACTACTACCGATGCACGTTGTTTTCAAAAAAAAAATTGTATTCTTGTCACTGTATTTTGATTGTTCCATTACGGAGTCAGATATAGTTTTTAAAGGGAATTGAACGGAAAAAAATTGTTAATGTTAGCAGAGCGCGTGGAATTGAAAATACACACTCTTTACTAATTCAGCAAAGCGGTAGCTAGCTCAACATTTTATTCCACATTTTTTTTACATAACAGTGTACTATTGAATAAATGCGGTTACGCATTAATAGAATACCGCATAGATACTTTTGATAATTCTAAGGAATTGAAGGAACCCTGTAAAATAGAAATCTAACCCTAAATGATAAAAGAAATTTCAGCTATTCTTCGATAATTTTTCAATGCCAAAGATCACACTTTTCCATAAAAACCATTGTTCCCATGTATTAGCATGCAATGCAAGGTAAATTTGGCTTAGTAATCAATTCTTGCGTATCTTTTATAACCTTGAAAAATTTAAGTTTTTTTTTTTTGCAATATTTTCTAAAATAATTTGGATTTTACTTATTGACGAAAAAAACATGTCTACCTAATGCTGGTCGTGCGTTACTACATTTTCGAACATCTTCAACACCTTCGAACGTGCATTAATCACATCTGCAGGTATACTTCGGTTGCCGCGCGGGTGGGTATTCGAAATTGCTAAGCAATAATATCATTGATTTTTACTTTCTGACAATTTTTATCACTTGAGTTTGACGAGTTTTTAGAAACTTAAATTAACGGAAATGGAAAGAAAAAAAGTACAATGCTTGTTACAAAATTATTGAGAGGTTAGCATCAATATGGTCAACAAATCTACCTAACTGTCCACCAACGATGTAGGTGTTTTTTAAAACAATCGATTAACTAGCGATAGAGTGCTACCGTGCTCGATACCACAACTTTTCGTTCAGTTAGAAGTGTTTGAATAAAGGTACACAACCCGTCTTGTGTTTCGAAAATTTACAAAAAAAAATCATTTAGTTACAAGCTTAACGGTCTTTTTTCAGGTACACATTGTTGTGCTTAACACATCGATGCATCCTTCCCTCCTATGTCACCAATTATCGTCTTTTCATAGTTTGTTTGTTGTAAGTTCGCAAAAAAACTTGTGCATGGTGTTCACGATGTCTGCATGCAACGGAAACAGCCAATAATCGTACGGCTCTAATTTTTCGGACTGTAAAGAATTCGTGACACTACCGAAATGTTGGATTTCTTTAAAAATTCGTCAATGATTTTCGCCAGTGTGACCATGTGTTGTCCTGGGACCTTCAGTTGTTCTTTAATTAGGGTTTTTTTGTTCATAATATTTTCCCACATTGTTCGGAGAACGAAGCGGTAACAGGGGAGATGAGTGTTGATAGATTCAATGCCGTGAATACAGTGATGCTGAAGGTTTTTTTTTTTTTCAAAAAAACATTTTCCATTAAAAAAACGACGGTAACGGTTGTAAAATTTTTTTAGACACCTGTAGAAAAGTGAGATTACACTGAGCATAATTGCCAGTATTTTTGGGGTAGGCATTTTACATTCGAAAAATATCAGTGAAACCGGAAATCAAAACCTACGAAATATCGAGCAATATTTGATTTCCTGTTTCTCAGGGTATCGAGAACTATTTCGTTTTACAGTTACTCTTTATTTGTATAAAAAATATTTTACAATCGTTGCCGGGTTTAAAGTTGTTATAAAAGGTAGACGAAAAACACACACATTCGCATTTGTGGTATAAGCATTTATAAATATTCGGTATATGAAGTGTGTGTATTAATTAATGTCGTCGATATAAGAACGAAGAGAAGACAACGGGGCAAACGGGATAGATTGCTGAGAAAAGTTCTACCAAAAATTACCTTTCAAACGAAGAATTGAAATCGGAGGAGACGAATAGGGAGATGAAAATGTTAGATAATTTTGGAGCAGGAAAGGATCGCGCCTAGGAAAGAGAACGATAAGGGATGGATGACATTCATTTGTATATTGACCTGTGTAAAGTTGGTATAATTTGCATATAATGAAAATAAAGTGAGAGGTATAAAAGAAAGAAGGCCCCTTCTCCAATCGCAGAACATGCATAGGTGATGATGTACATAACTATTGAGGGGAGTGTTTGATGTTAGAAGATGCAAGGGTTCGAGTCGACCGGGTTTAAAAATTGAGAAAAAATATCATTTGCTCTTTGTGAACAATTTTTCAGTGGTACAAAATTAATTTTTTCCCCCCGCCGGGAGAAAAATGACGCGCTTTTGGATTATTTAAATACCGAAACGTTATTCCTAACTTTAGTTTTCACTAGATTAACCGCAGTACACTCATGAAGCAACTGATTTTAGTATTACGTAGGCCACCAATAATAGAGCCCAAAGATTTTACAGAAATCTGTGATCTTTACTTTATCTGTGATAAAAAGATACTGACGAAATGAATAAGTACATACAAAGTTTCCGGAACGCAGTTGAACACGCCTTAGTGTTCGTTCTGCAGTGAATTCGCAGCGATTGCATGCGATAGTGTTAAAGTGTGTATCTATATAACCGTAATGCTGAGAAATTTTAACAACATATTTTGACTTTCGTAAGACACCATTCGACTTGATTTTTTTTGGTCAGTTTTCATCTTGTTTTCGAATAGTATTAAATTATAATTGCACGGTGCGTTCAAAAAGTTCCCGGACTGTGGTTATAAAAAAGGATCGCTTAACGCTACCTATTTGCAACGAACAATGTGCTATTAGTCCGATCTTTTCTGTATCTATAGAACTTTAGATCATGCTGAATTGTCAGTCTGTGTTTTAGGAGCATTTAAAATTGACGCGTTTTGTTATGTAATGGAGTAGCTTGCTGTCATTAAGTTTTGTTTTTCTCTGGTAAAACAGCCGTAGAAACATTTCATACGACGAAGGAAGCATATGGAAATGATTGTTTAGGTCGTAGCCCCAAGTGTTCGTATTCCCGTTTTAAAACTGGTCGACAATCGCTTGATGATGATCGCAAGGAGGGGCGTCCCAGCAGTAGCATTTGCACAAGAAATATCGACCACGTACGTGATCTGCTGGCTGCTAACCGCCGCTTATCTATTGAATCGATATCAGAAGAAGTCGGCATAAATATTGGACGACTTTTGAAGAGAATCCGAAGAGTTAGACCTGAATTACACCAGTCTGGAGATTGGTTTCTCTTGCACGATAATGCACGACCGCATTCATCGCTGATTGTTTCACAATATTTGACAAAAAAATCACCGTCATCAGCCATTCCCCATATTCACTAGATTTGGCACTAGCGGCCTATCTTCTTTTCCCCAAATTAAAATACGCATTAAAATGTCACCGATTTCATGACATAAAATGTATCCGGAGAAAGGTGATCGACCTCCTAAATGAAATTCCGTGGGAAATGTATTACGAAGCCTTCCAACAACTCTATGAAAGAGCAAAGACATATGTAAAACGAGAAGAGATATATGTAGTAGAATCCTAGGTAATAAAAAAATTACTTTATTATATATTCGTTTTTTCATTAATGTAATCCGGGAATTTTTTGAACGCACTATGTATTAAAAATTTCTTACTAATCATCATTCGATTATATTTTGCTGACACATACCGCTCAAAATTGTTTTCCGTTGTTCGTACTCGACCTTCAATTTTCGTTTTCCATTAATTTTTTTTTTTTTCTGTTTTTTAATTTCGATCTTTATTGTATCGAAACCAAAGGTATTTTTTTTTTTTTTAGGCTCTTGTTTAAAAAATATAATTCGCGAGTTAAATTTCGTTATTTGAAAACAGCCTTGTTGAATCTAAAAGCTCCTAGATTTTTCTAAGGAAATGGTAGAATTTGAAATGAAAATTGTATCGCCTAACAGAGCTCCAATCAATCGATAAAGAAAACAAACGCGAAAAATGGACGTAAAAATAAAAAATCCCGTCATCGCTGAGAATAAGTATGTGATACACTGTCATTTTTCAAATTAAAAATTAGTTTTTTTTTCATAAGAATTATTCAGAAAAATTGTTTTGTTAATAAGTACTATTTTGTGATATGTAGAATTTTTCTAGATTAACTTTTAAAATTCAGTTATAAAGAAAGGAAGAAGATTAACGACTGATGTCGAATTTATTTAAAATTCGATTTTTCTAAACGTTGTTAGCTGTTCTCTTTATTATTATTATTATTATTATTAAGAGGTTACATCGTGTGCTACTTACCTAGGTTATTACATGACCTCTAAGTTTGTTAAACACTTCAGCTCGTCATACCGAATGAATATTACGAACTTGCGGGCGAATTTGTATAGTTAGCTAAAAATAATCTCTTTATCATAGTTTTGACTTCAAAAGTTGTAGGCTACTGGTGTTTACTAGATCATCTACTAAGAGTATGAGACTTCGGGGGGGGGGGGGAATTACACGTTTGCCGCGTATGTTTTTTTCTGTTCACGTATAACTTTTGATTTATTCGAAAGTGAATGAGTCAGCATCGATCCCATAAGCATTGAGCAGTTGTCAAATAACATGAAAAAGAAGGGGCTCTTTCGAAAAACTTTAAATATAAAAAGAGATTGATTTAAAATATCATTTTTACGACGAAATCCGGATCAGAAAGAAAAGTAATTTTTAATAGAGGCGGACAAAAAGTCATTAAAAATGTTTCAAAGAAGTCCATAGCTTGTTTTGTCGCAACGAGAGCATTGACCTTTTGGCCAAGGTTTTCTTGTTTATTAGAATATAGGGAAAATAAGAACTGCGAAAATTCTAAAATTTAAGAATTTGAAACTAAAAGGGCCCTACGACTACGACTAATTTAAAGTATTATCTATTATTAACCACGGATAAATATATAGGTTCAAATAAAGAACGGATTTGAAGCCTACACAGCACCACTTACAAGCTCATCACTAATGGATATATTACGTGTCTTAAGACGACGGCAGAAATTTCAATGAAATTAATACTTACTTTTTTCTGTAAGTATTATAGAAGAACTATTATCTGGGGATTCAATCCACGTGGCAAAGCCTGAAGGATCGAATTGGTATATATATATATATACATACATATATGTGCATGTATATTATATATCGCAAAATTTTCATAGTAACTTCCGCTGCGGGAAGTTAAATATAAATTTGGTTACTGCGTTGCATGCATCGATCAATTTAAATTTTCTAAATATCTGTAAACTTTTGAAGTTGGCGAGTTACTGGCTCATTCATGCCGTTTCGTTTTTATTATTAATTTACTTGCAACATCGTCAGATTAATTCGTAATCTTAAATTGTTACTCATTTGTAAGAATGAAACAGTACTTAACTATTAACGATTAAAATAACAATAGCGAATTCATTAAATAAATTGAATGCAAACCTTATAAATTCCTTCCATATTATTTCTTGAATTTTTAGACTCCGATGATAAGGGTGGTTACTATTCACTGATAACAGACCCCGAGCGAACTGATAAGTGAAATCTTGTGCGACAAATAATGCTGTCTCGGCGTTCACTACTTTTAAGTTATAAGTGAGCAGAAACACTGATGTTCACTTTTTATCTTCATTCATTTTATCTAAAATTATGTGCATATGTGTATACATACATTTCATCTTGTTGTTTTTTATTTACCATTCACACACGTATGCAGGTAGTCGTTTTGTATTTTAATATTTCAGTTAATGTTTTGCTATCAGATCTGGAATCATCATTTTTTATGTGCTAGTTTAGCACATCAATCGACTTATTAAATAACTCGACACTTTAAACGCTGCCCTCGATAAAGTTGTTCATGGGATGACATCTGTTACATAAATTAAAACGTTAATGATGTTTCGCACTTCCGTACGGTGATAAACCCGCCAAACATGGTCCGATCAATGCATTAAGATATAAAATAATTACATAATTGAAATGACTAAATATCATCTTAGTTGCCGGTTGCGTATTAAAAACAGGTCAGTCGGATATGTTATTTGAGAGTAGTAATCTTAAACATAGTCGCCTATCTTCTGTTTTAATTATACGTGTGTTTGGAACAGTTTTCATATACCCGGTCGATTATCGGATAAAGTTTTTAAATTAATCTGGGAGTAAAAATCTACGAATAAACTTGTATTTAATTTTAAAAAGTTTACGAACATGTGGCCCTGCATATTAATGGAATTTTGACGAATTTAAAAGTTTCGTGCGATGAGGTGCCTAACATATACATATATTTTAAAGATACGCTGCCTAATGTCTCTAATGTGTTTCGGTAGATTGAACTGCGTGGTGGATTTATCCCGTTGTACTTAATTTTTATTACAAGTCTTTCTTTTTTTTTTTTTTTTTTTGTATGGGGGGGGGGCTCCGATAACAATCCATCGGCTATGTTACCTTTTAATAATAAATTTTTTTTCTTAAAAAATAACGACCGATATAAGGGGAAACTGATGACGTACTGAAATTAAGCTAAATCAGTGAGTAATTGAGTAAACACGAGTAGTTAATGTTTTTTTCCCCCCGTAATATATGTTTTTTTACATTTTACATGCGCGAATGTAGCCGAGTTGTGTGCTTCCCAGTCGACACGCATGTTTCTATCCAATACAGGTGTTAATAATTCGTGCTTATTGCCTTAAATCTTAAATTTCCCTTCTTTATCGATATCCACTAATCCGTCGTAGTACTCTATATTAATCACCTTCCGCATTCATAAAATTTTGCGATTCTGTTACACGTATTTAAGAACATTTCGAAAATATTTCGGCTTCGTTGCTTTATTAGAAATCTTGGTTTCATACCCGTACAGTTATTCCTTGAGTTTCAGACATACTTGTTTCTGTTATTATAAGTAATTTCTTCATCGGGAAAAAGGCCACTTGACGACCGTATTTCTCTAGACCAGCGGTTCCCAAACTTTTATGATCGCGGAACTCTTATAAAATCAATTTTATTTTATAGAACCGTTAATGCCAAATGAAAACTTAACAAGTAATTGTTGATGTGTAAACAAAATTTGATTGTTTTCTTTTACAACTTATTAACTTATAATAAAAGGTATCGCAATTTCAAATATGTAAATAAAAGTTATTTAATAAAAATGTTTAAACAAATGAATGTGAAGAATGAAACTATTTTTCTAATAATGGTTTTAAAACTTAGTGTTTAATACACGACAGTTATACGCGTACATCCGGAATAGCATCCAATTCGCTCCTGAATTTATTTTTCATTTTTTATGCATAATGCTGAAAAGCCTGTCTGGCATCTGATAGACGTAGTTATGAGTTAAAATAGCCTTCATGGCTACTTCAGGCTATTCATTTTTAATACTAACCCAAAACCCCTTTAAGTGACACTGACTTAAATGTGTATTTTGAAGCGGTTGAACTCTGAATATCAATCAGTGATTCCTATTCCAACATTGATAAAGTTTCAGAGTTATCATAATATTGATAAACGGATTTTGTACCCAGTCGATGAGTCAGTATTCTGACAAAGATTTTAACAGGATCACCAAATATTCACTACTAATGTTTTGAATTTCAGTTGGTTATTCTGTCATATTTTCCCGTAGTCGAATTTCATTTAAAAGCGAAAAACATTTAACATTTTGTTTTTGTCCATACAAGAAATACAGAAATTTAGTTTCCTTTTTAGAGCTGTTATTTCGTCTCTCCTAGTAAATATGGTTGTTGCTTTTCCCTGTAAAAATTTCGGCAAGATAAGCTAATTTCATAAGCCAAAATAGATCCGTTGCTATAAAAAAAAAAATGTTGCCTTAGGCGAAAAAATAGACACCAAAACATAAAAAAGGAACGCAGTTTTCTTTGTGACTACTAATATGTCGACAGTCTGTATTTGATGTAAATAAGGGGAAGGGCTTCATAATTTATTATTGAGCGAAACATATTAAAAGGACGCTTTTATTTTTTAATTTAAATGTCTTTCTCTTATCAAAAATATCCCCTTTTCGGCTATTTCTATTTCTTTTTACGAAAAATTTCTGCCTTATTCTCTATTTCCCGGTTTTTCCAGTTGGAAGGCAACCCCAATCAATGATTTTCTTGCGGAACCCACTTTGGGAACCACTGCTCTAGACACTTATTTCACGCAGTTTCATTTTTAAAGCTGCAATGATGATGGTAGGGGAACATCCAGAGAAAACTATCGCTGACATTTAAAGTGAGGCTAAACAATTTACTTCAGACCAATCGCACGATATTCTTTGCAGTACCGAACTGCTATTCTCGAAAAGAACACTATCGTCGTCTACATATCCTATTAGCGTAGCATTTATTTAACCTCGTCTTTGAAATTCTTCAGATCTTCTAGGGAAATTATATAATTTAAATAATAATACAGACACGCTCACGCAGCCCTATGCTAACTACTATTCTCGTAATTTAAATATATTCCGAAATTTGTCCTCTAGCTTGTACATTTTCTAATTGAAGTAGAAATTGTTATTAATTCGAACGTTGCAATTGTCTGCATCGATGATTTTTAAGAGTTTTGATTAGTTTTTAAACGTTTAAAATGTTCACAATGATCGTTATTGTCTTAAATAGTTTTTGTCCGTAACTACATGTGAAATGTATACTTTTGACATTTTATATTATACACAGTTACACGTCTCTAATGAAGATGAGTTCGATTAGTTTGCTAGCCAAATGTTTTTTTATACTCGATGAAACAAGGTATTTAATGTATAATTCATATTTCGGCAGTGTCGAGCAAGTATCAAATATGGCCTCGTGAGTACTATTAAATGCTTTTCGTTCACTTCTGTCATATCTACGGAAAATTCGAGCGATCATTTCTTCTCGGAGAAATGCCTTTCGAACGTGTAACGAGAAGGTTGATTATATTCTATGAAACTTTCGAAACGTATTTACTTTGCCGAGTAAAGAATAAAATATTATTAAAATACTTTACCGTTTGCTTTCGTTGGCAAATTTTAATACTTCGATATATACATTTTGAAAGTTGCATTTTTAATTTTAACGTGTATATACAATAAATTTGATTTTCCAATATTATATTATTAACTTTTTATACCGGTAATTGCAACATAAGCGATCGGAATTCACATCGTATTTACGACACATAACTCTACGATCGATACAAAAATGAGTAATTCTGTTGCCACTTGAAATTCCATTATGATACTTATCAAAATAAAAATTTGCACCACTGCTAATCGTGGCTTTTAATCGCCGAAAATAAAGTAATTTCACCTTCCTGCTATTGCGTAAAGGGCAGTTAAGAAAATTATAAAACGATTCAGCCATTTCATCGGCAGCATTCAGCCGAGGCGGCGTAAGGCGTGGGCGACGTGGGCTACGGCCTCACGGTCCAAAGGGCCTCGCGCCGCCTTAAAGTTTTATGCATTAGGTGTACTCAAAAGCCATGACCGCGACAAAAAAATTTTACTCGTCATAAAACGATAAATATAACTAGCAGCTCTCCGAATTGTCAAACTTTTTTTTTTTTTTTTTTTTGGTCTAATTTGAATAAAGTACAATAGATAGATGTCGCGACATGGCGAATTTGGATGTTTCTATGTTAGTCGTTGATTTATGCTCGCTTTTGTCAAACATATAGCGATAAAAGCAACAATAAATTTGTATTTGAAAACAATCAATTGATTCTTTTTTTAATAATTATACTTCAGAAGCACCAATCTAGTGGCATTTTTAATAAATTCTTTTGACATTAATGACAGTTCAGACAATCGCACATCTTATTTAGTCTATCAATATTTGCTATCGCGGGGAATCCCCGTCGGCCAGAGCTAGCGGAATTTCGCATTCTCGTATGTTTAGTTTATTTTTATGCTTCTCAACGGCTAGAAAGCCAATCAAAGTATTGCAAGCAGTTTTGCGCCTCGTACGAACCTGTGTGTTATTATTTTGTCTTTCTGACAGTATTTGATGTGAGAATAAGTGCGGTTTATTGTTCGATAATGATTAATAGCTACTTCTTAAATAAATAGGTAGTCTATTTAATCAGTCCGGTTCATTGAAGTAAAATTAATAAACGGTTTTTGTTTGAAGTTTATAGTTTTATGTCAACGCTAAGTGATAAGGGAAGAACTCTTTTATGTTTAGAATTTTTAAATTTCTTTTTTTGATGTGAAGAAAACAATCGTACCGGAACTTATTTATTAAGAATAAGGTAAGTATTACTCGCACTTTTTATAGTTTTTTTTTTAAAATTATACGATATTACATTATTAATTTGTTCTACCTATTATATCTTCATTACATTACATTACTTGAGTGCATTTCTTATAAATTCATTGTGGACATGTTTAGTAGGTTTTACAATAATTATTATTAGGCAAATGTTATTATTATTGTTTTTTTTTGTTTACAGGTTACAGATACAATATATATGCACGTCCTTCTTATCTTAACATATCAGGCCTCGGCCACAGCGTAGAAAGAGATGTCGGGCGGAAATGTGAATCTAGATCAGTAAAGAGAAAAAGAAAAGCTCAGATGGTACAGGGAGGGTGTTGTGACTGAAAACACTTAAGTAATATTTTACATAGACATGAGAATACGAAAGAACATACGACTTTTGTGTTCGAACGGTTAACATTAGAGAACGGAATGATGTAGGGAAAAATGGTAAACCAAGAAAACAAAAGGCTAATTTGTGGATCTCAAAAACAGATCAAATTGATATCATTAATTTCTTAGCCTCTCATAATCTGGCATTTAGAGGTCATAGAGAATCTTTAAAGACTGATGACAACACTGGGAATTCTGGTAACTTCACAGGCTTATTTAAATTTACATCCAAATTTGATCCTACGTTACGGGAACACATGGAACGCATCGGTCACAAACAACTTGCACACCATTATCTAAGCCACGATATTCAAAATGAATTGATCACGTTGATGTCAAAAACAGCTATCGATAAAGTGATTCGTAGGATAGAAGAGGCAAAATATTCTTTCTTGCTCGACTGCACTAGAGACTGTAGTAGAGTTGAGAACAAATGCCAGTTATCTTAAGATTTTGTAATACATTAATGGACGCAGTAGAATAAGACGTTATCGGATTTCTTGCTGTCCCTGAAACGACTGGAGAATATTTAACTAATGCAAAATGGGAGAGCTCAAAAAAAGTGTCTTAAATATTTTCAAAACTGTCGTGGTCGTCAAAGATACGACAACGGTGCAAATATGGCAGGCGCAAATGATGGAGTTAAAACTCGAATATTAAACACATTAATCCCGGGGCATCTTCTACACCCTGCGGTTATCATAGCTAAAATCTACTGTTGGTAGGCGCAACTAATTCTTTTGTGGCAGCAAAAACCTTTTTTTTTTGGTTTTAATTAAAGCCTTACTACGAAGCCTTTATCAGACACAAGCTGGGAGAGCAGAATCGAACATTGAAGGCCGTATTATTGCAATTTGATGATGTTGTTGAACGCATCGAAAGCTAAAAAAAATCGAATAATTTGGCACACTCAGTTATTGTGATTCGGTTTTAAACAAGATGTTTAATTCAGAATTTATATCATATCATTACATGCTGCGGCTAACTAACGGGGGGCGGGAGGGACGGCCCGTCCCGGGCATCTGGTCCTGGGAGCCTCCAAACGCCTCCATGTTGTTCCCTTGATCAAATCCTAAACAAAGCTTTAAAAATATGCTTAGTACCTATCTAAGAGGTGGTTTGGAGTTGCGAGGTCCCATACACAAATATCATCCCGTACAGATAAAATACGAATAAATAAATGCAGCTTGTACCAGTAATTTACAATTTTTAAAATAAAATTACTACTAAATCTTTCTAATGTCTATACAGTTTTCGTTCCAGTTCCACTTATGTATCGCACTTCGTATCTTTTTTACTATCCTCGGTCCTTAGCTGAAGGTTATCTTATCATTATAGATAATATAGATAGTATAATATCCGTGCTTTCAATAGAAAGAAAAGTTTTAAAAGAAATTTATTTCACTGAAGTTATTGAGGTGTTCAGTAAAATGCACAAAAACACATATAATATGCTATAATAGCTACATACTTATTGAAAATAAAAACTACCTATTACTTTATTTTTACTAATTGTTTTTTTTTTTTGCCGATCGATTCGTATTCTATTTTCTTCATCCATATCCATATTCTATGTATGTTTATTTAAGTCGAATTTAAATTTCACTTGCAAGATTTTAACTAAATAAACACTTATACATACAAATGTGAACTGAATAAAATGATTGTAAAATTACATCAACTTCTTAAACTGGGGGCTTCATTCAGCTTTGCCGCCTCGGGCCTCTGACGGGCTTAGTCCGCCACTGATTACATGTATGGTATGAGATATTATTGCGAAATAATAAGCAAATTATGGCAATCTGTATATGCCTATTTAAGCATTGCTCTTGAACATTTGTGTACATTTTGTGACTGGGTCAAAGAATACCGACAAACAGGATTGCTTGTCTGATGCTCGTGATTTTATCGAGAAAAACAGTTATGATCTACCAGAAGACTTTAAAAATAAAAGAGTAGCCAAAAAAGAAGAAAAGGATGTTCGATTATGAAGGCAGCGATCAACCTGTATACAGTGTCTCCTAATAGACGGTATGAAACAGATTTTTTTAACACCATGATTGATTCTATAATAAGCAATACGGATTCAAGATTTATTTCTTTTAAATAATATTTTAAAAATTTTGATTTTGTCTATGATCTAAACAAGTTAAAAACGTATATTCCTAAAGAGAAATTATTAAAAAACTCTCAAGATTTACACACTGTCCTGCGAGTGGGCGAGAGCAGCGACTTCCAACATCTTACGAATTGTACGAAGAATTAATAACAATGCGCCCCAAACTTACCCAACTTCATTAAAGATGTGAAACACCTGCTGCAATACATAACGGAAAATAGCTTGAAAGAAATTTACCCAAATAAATTTACATAGTCGTTCGAATTTTGCTAACAATACTGGTAAAGCGGACGCTGAAAGGAGCTTTTCAAATTAAAACTAATTAAAAATTATTTAAGAAATACAACGGGTGGTAAGGAAGACTTCCAGCTTTGGCAGTTTCATTTATTGAAACAGTTTAGCATCATCTCTAAGCTGAATTACGATAGTATTATTAAGGAATTCATTAAGGTAAGTAGGGAATTTCTGTTTCTTTAATTCATTTCTTTTACTTTTTTGTCAAAGAATGTAGTCTGCATTTTTATGAATAAAAATTGGAAAGTTGCAATTGTTTTCTATATTATAAATTCCGTCTTCTTACGTCACCAGAGAGCCTCGCAAAATGTACCTTGCCCACATAAAATTTAGGTCTTGCCTCGCCACTGCATACAGTCAACTAACGACTAAAAAGAGCATAATACTGACTTGCAACATTTGCATATGTTAATGTCGTATTAACTTTATTTTTTATGTTGGTTGGTTATGTAACATACTTTTTTTTTGTTTGGCAGCAGCTGACCGTTTAACTGTTTTGCTTTCCGGTAATATGCACAAACTTCTTATAAAACCAGATCTTTTAGATCGATAGGTGTTTCTGTTTTCGATCTTATATTTCACATTCTGATCATTACCTGCGCTGCTATCATTCGTTTCGCTTAATATTATCGGACATCTTGCGATAAACGAACAACCCCGCTGACTCTAGCTAAAATATATGTCCCACGATGTAAACTGTGTTGGGATACCTTATATTAATACTGATCAACCCAGTTTTGTGTTAATACGTGATTTACTACATTCGTGAAAATTAGTTTCCTGACACGTTTATCTTCCGTCATTTCTGAAATATGGGGAACATATGGCAGTAGTGAAAACTTGCATTTAATAATTCAATTGACATTAAATATTGCAAAAGAGGATTTTCTTTAAGTAGTTTTAAATATTATCCTCGCAATATTTAATTTTTCAGAAAAACACTCTGGAATCTACATTAAAAGAAAGAATTAGCAGTGCAATTCGGCAGGAAAGTGTACGTTAAGTTTTTGAAGTGCCATTGTGATATCTCCTAAGTCGTATTGCTCGATGTCCAGCGTTGTGACCACCTATTTGTACGTTCTCGTTTGTACATTTTAGTTGTGCTCATGGCAATGGCTATATGCAATAAGAGGATACATGACTATACTTGAAGCTGATTGTAACTGATTTGTCGATATACAAACAGAGTCCCTGCTGTGTGTCTGTCTGTATACTAACTGGCGCGCATATAAAGGTATGCATGTTTGCCATTGCCGTTCTCACATAATTCTATTAGCGGTTATTTAATTAATTGTGTAATGATTTTTGTGGTCGCCTGGGATCGAACTCAGAACCTGCGTGACAGAAATCAAGCGTTCTCGTAATCAGGCTATACCGACGACTGATTGCGATGTAATTTTGTAAAATTAAATTATAAACACATCGTCAAGCTTTAAACAAAAGTACGGATTAATTTATTATTTTTAATATTTATACTGGTTTAATTTTGCATTAAAATACCGATCATTAAGAAAGATGCGAACAAGGTGTGAAAGAAAATTTCTGATACAGATTTTATGGTTGAGCGACGTTGTGAATTTTTTCAGACAAAAAAGTGCCCGAATTTTTGTAACATAAGAAAAAGCGTTACATCGGGTAGTCACAAAAAAATTCGATAATTCAGTTTTATTTTTGTTTTTTTTTTTTTTGAATAATTTTTTCTATAAACAATGATTTTAACAATAATATCTAATGTTAATTTTCAAGAAATTCTTCAATTTACCTCACTCCAACCGTAATAAATATCGTGAATAAGATGCATTCAAATAAAAATGTCGTTGCTTAAAAACAATAAGAGAGAGCGCTATTGAAAACGGATATAAAAAGAAATTTCGATACGATTTTTTGTTTTTCCTTCACCACCACTAACAATTAGAAACATGTAAAGTTTTTTGACTTAACAAAAAAAAATCGCTTCAAGAAGATGAAAAAGCGAAAAAAAAAAACGAAAACGAATAAGAAGCATTATCTAAAAAAGAGAAATAGTGTGTGATGGAACGGAAAAGGCATCGTCTCATTCTGTCATCAAAACCACCGATATCCAGTCATCGAGTCATGTTCTTAAAAACAACAGCAGGAAAATGAAGGAAAGAGAACGAAAATGATAATTTTTTTGTCATTTTGTGAAACTGATTACAGTTCCGATTATCCTTGGAATTGGTTTAAACAGTGACCTGAAAAACACCTCATGGTTGGTAGTTAATCGAAGTCTGAATAACAGCCCATTTTTTACTATCTGCGTCCAGTGGTGTAGCCAGAAAAGGGTCCTAGCGATCTGCGCCTACTAAAAGTAAAATAAAAGGTACTTTTTTGGATTGTGAAAGTATTATCGGTAAACACGCTGTTATTATATTAATTACAACGTAATTCTTAGGCCAGCTCCCATTAGAAAAAATGTCCCAATTTTATGGAACGTTTGTTATATTTTAATTTTTATCGACTTCCAAAAAGAAGGAGGTTGTATCAATGCGTATGTTTTCTTTTTTTTTTATTAACTCATATTTATATAGAATGATTTTACTGATTCTTTGTCCGAAATTCACGTTTGTATTCGGTGGCGGTTTTCGAAGTTAATGAATAGGAAGTCCTGTCATAATAGGGAAAAGCATGTAAAGACTCTGTATTGCTAATTTAATAATACCATGGAAATGCAAAAAAAAGTACCATTTATGTGTTGTAGTATGTTAAGTTATTTCGATAGTTTAATGAAATTTATTTATTTTTTATTATATAAAATTAGGAGATGTTTTCGTTATAAAATCTAATGGGGGCCGGCTTAAGAACAACTGCGTTGTAAATTTTGATCATTTTATACAAAGTATAGAAGAGAAATAGACAGAAATGTAAGCAAGAGGAGAGTCACACGGTCCCTTGCAAGACCATAATGGCTGAGTTTATAAATATATATATATATATATATTTTTTTTTAGCTCGTTAACTAAAGACATGAACTCAGCTCAAGTGCATTTTTTTTTTTTATAATTTTGATGTGCGGTAGCGAGAACCAGGATCCGTCTGACCGAAACAGCACCGCCCTACCAGCTGCGCTAGTGTAATATATTATAATTGAAATCTAAAATCCCTCACGGTTGGCAAAAAGTACCTTGACTATTTTTTCATCATAATATATGGTCAGTAACAATTACAGTAATACTATTTTGATACTTAACTCTTTTATGTAGCTAAGACTGATGTTTGTCTGATAGCGGAACTCGCTTTTATGTCAGAGCATGTGTCAGCGCATACGGTCTGTTTTTTATTTAACCGGTGATGAAATGTCTGCGAGAGAAGGAAAAGTAAAATATAAAGTGACGTGTATCTGGCGCTAGTCGGTAAAATTTATATCGTGATCACTTTTGCAAAGGAATTTACATATTCTTGGTGAGCGGTATTTTTCAGTATTAATTAGTAGGTATTTTGTTTACGTGTTTGAACGTACAAAATTCGCTATTTTTAATAATTGCCCGCCTTTTAATTGTTCTTGCTTTTAATAATTTACCTATTTCAATATATCATATCGGAAAATTGGTTTCTAAAGAAATTCAAGAATTTCTTAAATTCTTAGCAATTAACGTTAAACATGTTTTTTAACCGACTTCAAAAAAGGAGGAGGTATTCAATTCGACTGTTTTTTTTGTTTTTTTTTTTATGTGTGTTACCACAGAACTTTCTTCTAGATGAACCGATTTTAATGATTCTTCTTTTATTTGAAAGGTAGGGTTTGTCATGTGGTCCCATTTAAATTTGATCAAGATCTGACCGGTAGTTTTTGAGTTATCCTTAGTAATTCGGGAGATTGAAGCTTTTTGGATACTTTTCATTCATGATTGTTTTCACCGTTGGGTTAGATTTATTGACTTAAAATACTATAAATTTGCCAAATTACCATGGAAATGTAGCTTTTGGTGTTTTCACACCGTCGTGGAAATATCTGTTCTTATTAAAAATTTTTAATTTAATTGAATAAAAATGCACTAAAAAGTAAAAAATAAAATGCTTTTTTACAAGAAAAATAAATACCGATACTTGAAGATTTATTATACAAATTTAAAAATGCACTAAAAAGTAAAAAATAAAATGCTTTTTTACAAGAAAAATAAATACCGATACTTGAAGATTTATTATACAAATTTAAAAATGCACTAAAAAGTAAAAAATAATTACTCCCGATAAAATATATGTATATCAGAGTGATATAACACTTAAGGTGATATCGTAATTTTTATACAACATTCATACCTTAATTAGAGTTGGCATCAAATTCATATTAAAAGAATAATTAAAAATTGCATTAAATGTTGATTAAATTGTTCCTAACATGAATTTAATTCTAACTCCAAAAAGTTAATGTTGTATAAGAATTACGATATCATCTTAAGTTATATCACTCTGATATACATATATTTTCTCATCGGGAGTAATTACTTTTTCCTTTTTAGTGCATTTTTAAATTTGTATAATAAACCTTGAAGTCAGTATTTATTTTTTGTAAAAAAGCATTTTTTTTTTAATATATTTTCATTAACGAAGCCGTAAGAATTAAAACTAAACGAATGAACCGTTCCCATTTTTCGGGACATTTACACAAGAATTCGCCAATAATGAGCAAAGGGAAAACTGATCTCTTCTTTCACATATGTTCACGAGCCCCGACACACAATACAACAGACCTACCTTTAACATTATCATCCTATTATAAATTAACTACTAATCTTATCTGTGATAGATAGGACTCTCGCCTGAAAAAAAATTCTGCCGACGCCATTGCCTATATATCGGACCTATGTTTACATGTTATGTTGAACCAATATTGTAAACATAAACGTGTACTTTATAATGTAATTACTCCACACAAATACCTTTTTATCGACTATTAAAGACGTACAAAATCTGTTTTGGCAGCTACATTTTTGTTTTCCGAAATAACTAATCGATCTCATACTTAAGAGATTTGTGTTTAGTTCGAAAATTTAAATACTCGGTGAATAAAACTAATGTCGCTGATAATGCACGACGTTTTTTAAATTAAAAGGCGTATCCGCACGTTCATGATATTTATATGTTTCACTTTGAAAAAAATGATTTTTTTCTTTTTTTTTTTTTGATCAATACGGAAAGACACACGTCAACGTCGATTAATCTGTAATTCATTGTAGTTATTTTAGATCAATGAATTAAGCGATGTTTTTTCCAATTTTAAGTATTTTCATTTGAATTTTCTCTAGGAGAGCTTGATGAGAATGATATACTGTTTTTGCATATATTTCGACTTGTGAACGTTAATATATTTGGCAGAAATAAAAGTTCCTAAATTAGAAAAGAAAAAATGATTTAGATAGAAAAGAAAAAGTGGATTCTCAAAATTACACACAGATCGGAAACTTTAGCTTTAAAAGTTTTTTGCTGAAGAGAAAAAAGGTAGCACTTTTTAAATTTCATTCGCCGTCAGCCCATTAATGATAGTACTGGAGTTACACTATTCTATTTTATTTTATCTATTTATTAATTTTTATTCTATTTTATTTATTTATTTTTTTTGTTTTTTTTTTTTCTCTTGGTATTTTATGTATATATTTTTAATAAAAAGGTTAGTTTCTGTTTAGAGTAAATTTGTGTTAAAAGTGGCCAGATGGGGTTTGATGCCGAGCTATAGAAAAGAAAAAAAAAGTAACACTTTACATTTCAGTTATGTGTTAACCTAACTAATTAAATTGTACGATTTTATGTGGCACGTTATCCTCCATTTTTTGTAGCTAGCCAGTTTATATTCGTTTCTCTTAATTGGTCTTATAACCTATTTTCATGAAATATTTTAATTGCTACGGCAACGGCGGGATTCTCGAATTATATTCGTTTTATCGAAGGCGCTAGCGGCTATTTGAAGATAGTATAAAAAAAAATTGGTTCTAATTGAACCGGTCTTACTTCAATTATATATAGTATATTTGCCCTCCCCCCTTCTCTAAAAAAACATATGCGATTTGCTGAAAACTACATTACCTTTACTGGAGATCAATGAATAAATGATAAATAGCACATAATTCCTGATGACTACGTGGTTGTAAAAACAAGTAGAAAAATCACTTACAATCCGTTATTACAACATTTAGCGAAAGTTTTTTTAAAATATCGAACTCTTTAATCACTTTTCGGGTGTCGTTATTTCTGAGAACTCTATAATTATCCGGGCACTTAATTATCGGGAAGGTAAAATTAAGAACAGGGAACACAAGGTAAGATGCTATTCAGTGTTATTTCGATGCAATGTGTATCTCTTATGCTGTTTAGCGACGTTCGTAATATATTGTGTTTTGTACGATGTCTTATGAAATTTCGCGGACGGGCAGCGCTTATTCTAATAAGAAAAATTTTAATGAAAAAAACCTTAAAGTTCGTTTCGTACTCGTAACTGTTCAATATTGAGATTTAGTTCAATATTTTTACTACGTATATGTGTACATATTGGTAAATTAATGACTAGTGGAAAGTAAATTTTCCGACGTTCAGTTCGTTAACTATTAATCATTTTTTATATGTAACCGATATTATTTTTGTAATAAATGAACTCTTTTTTTTTTAGATCAATAGTGTCAGAGAAGTAATTTGTGCTGCTGCTGTTGCTGCTGGACGTAAATTCGTTATTCAATTGATATATTATTGATCGTAGTTTCTTATTTAGTAGTAACAAAACCAGATTCCATTTCTTAAACCGTTCAATAAAGAAACATCGTTTAGCTTCTTTTCATGATTTATTTCAACCAGTTTACTCGGTTTCATTAATATAACTGAATTTACAAGCCCGTCTTATCTAACAAATAACAGAGATTGTATCCTATGCCTTAATCGATCTTCGCCCTACGGCATATATCTTTCGAGAAGCCAAACAAACCGGTCTACATCCATAATTTGGTTGTACATCTGTATGACTTTTGATACTTTTTCACCAGCATCAACATTTCTCTTTTTCTATGCGATAGCGCAAAAATTCTAATAAAGCAAGGCTCGTAACTCTGGCATACTACTGGCTTTTTTCAATTTTGGACTGATTTCTACCCGTCTCGTTTTCTCCAATCCTAACTCCTTTTGCCCTACAACCCTCTCCGCCCCCTTCTTCCTGGTTCAATAATATTCCCTGCATCAGCCGTTCTGTTATTTCTTCTATAGTCCACTTTCGCTTTAATCATAGTCTGCTTTCTGTTTCTCTCTTTCGTTTTGATATTGTTCATTCAGTCTCCTTTGTGTCCCTTGCATCCTCCCATCTTAAATTTGACCTGTGATGCAAATCTCCTATTCGAACGCTCTTGTATTTCCTCAGAACCCGCAGTCGATTATTCCAATTTGCTTGACGTTGGCCTTGACCACTACATTCTTGCTCTCCCATCCCCTTTTTTGTTCCTGTGTTGGCTATCATAATTTTTTCTATCTCTAATCGCTTTCTCATATAACCTGCCACTTCTTACGTTTCATCTTTCTGCTAGTCCTTTGCGTTTAAATTTCCCGTGTTAACGCGTCAAAAAAAAAAAAAAAGAAAAAAGAAGAAAAAAATACTTTTTTCAATTATCTGATAGGTTTTTCGCGATTTTTTCTTCTCGTACTCTGCGTAGCATAACGATTAGCTCCCTCTAGTATCATTTTGAAGTATGTCCGTGAAATATAAATTTCTTTTACATTTCATCAAAACTAATTAGCTCGGGTTTTATTTTTGTATTCGCTTCAGTATCGTTAAAATTATCGATTTTCTTAGTGTTTTTTTTTTTTTTTTTGATCAATATATCTTCTATGTTTTCTCTAGTTGTTGAAGATTTGTAGAGATGAATCTAGCAGAAGTGTATCATATGAATCCTTGAAGCCCTCTACTAAGACCGGTTCAATTAGAAGTATTCATCGAGCTCGAAGGGTACATCAGACTTTATAATTCTTAAACTATTCGTCTTGTTCGTTTTCCAAAAATCAGTTTCGGTTTACAGGAGACGATATAAATATTCTAATATCGTCTTCGCTTGTTTCTAAATCAAATTTCATATTTTAAACTCATTACATCCTGTACTACAAAAAAAAAAAAAAAAAAATTATATATCGATTCAGCCAATGGGAATTACACATTCCATTTAAAAATCGACGCTGAATTTTCTATTAAAAGAATAATTTACGATTTCAGATTAATTAAATGCCATTTGGTACCGCGAGTTATATGAAAAGGTAGCCCAAAGACCTTAGTATAACATATCCTCCCCCGGCATAATGAATGCAAAATTGAAATACTACCAGAGCACAAATTTTATCAACAAGAATGCGTGTCACAACAGTGCGTTACTGATTCGAGATTTGTAACGGCTTTTTATTCGAATTTGAAGAGTTCACTCTAGATAGCAGCACTTTCTAAAATGAGAATTACAAACCGCTTCCGAAGCACAGACTATCGAAAAGTGTAGTTCCCATTGCCTAAGAAAGAGTTCAGATAAATTAATAATATCCGAAACAAAAACAAACAACTGAAAAACGTGCGAACTAACAAAATGAGTTCATCCGGAATTAGGTTTTACCAGGAGATATTATCCACTCTTACATACGTTCGCTATTACATTCGTCAAACATTGATGCATATTTATATTTATAAAGATATACTCTAGGTTGCTTAACTTATAGCTGAATTTTTTATATTAGTTCAATTGTTTTTACCGCAATTCAATAAAAAAATAAATAGATAAAGTAAAATAAATTAAAACGTGTATCCTAAATACTATTTAGCTTTACAAGCGTGATTTCAAAATTATTTCATATCACCTGCCAAGCGGCATATGAATATGCTTTAATGACTTGAAACAAACTCATTTACGTTTTCGTCACATTCTTATATTCTTCATGTAATGTTAATCCCGGAAATACTTTTTTAAAACTAAATACTATACACGCATTTCAGTTGCTATTATTTCATATTATTTCAGTATATGAGGCATTAATGTGTGAGATAATGTTTGTATTTTAAAATATTTTCTCACTTTATTTATAATTTTTCAAATTTTTTGGAAGATGATAAAATATACAATAATTAAAACGATTACCGGATAAAATATATGCATATATATATATATATATATATATATATATATATATATAAAACTTTGCCCTTCGGGCCTCGTAAAAGGACAAATCCCCTTGATCACTAATCTTTTTTCTTCAAAAATTTTTTTTTGAAAAATCGTTTTCAGTTGATTACGTCATTCTTCCTCGTCTTTTATTAAAACAAATCGTAACAATTGTACAACACAGCATTCAGCTTTTGTTATCTTATATAAAGCAGTGAGACACGATCATAGAATGAAAAATGTAACGTACTCCGGGCTAAGAATGACGTAGTCATTAATATTAATGACTACGTCATTTTTGCGGTCGAGGTTAATAAGAAATTCTATTACGTTTTTGCGTTAGGAAGTGTGTTTATGGAAGATATAACAGAAATTCCTGCGGAAATTGTGTTTATTGATTTCGTTTTTTTTTTTTTTTGATCCTCGTGAAAAAAAACAAAACATTATTCTGTAAAAAATGACAGTCAGTTGAAACCGAATCTTCTATAAGAATTATTATAGAAGGCTATCATCTAAAGGTTTTAGGGGTGTGTTCAAAGGGAGATCCAAAGGATCGAATTTCATATATAATTTAGAATGTTATTTTTTAAGGTTACGCACAAACAATTGACCAAACCGGTCGGACGAGAAGATTTTAAATATGTTTTATAGTATGTAATTTCTATATGTTCATAAAGTTTTTTAGATGTTGTTAGTGAAATTAATTTATGTTTATTTATAAATAATGTTATACTTATGTGAGTGCAGTGAATAAAATTCGGTTTTAACATAATTATAACAGTTAGTTACTGCGATTTTTGGGCATTCATTTATTTACTTATTATTGGCAGTTTACAAGCAGTTTACAGAAGAAAAATACTTATAATGCGAGACTTCGATGAAATATTTTTGATCAAAGCAAGATCAGCAAAGGCGTTAGACATTTTTATTTTTCTTTGTAATGATAATGGCAGAAAATTTAATTTACGACTTTACGAAAGAAGGCTCGATAAGAAGGAACAAGTTCCCAGAAATTTACACTTGTACTCAAAGTTATAGTGCAGTCTTTTACTTTTATTGCCGAATTTTTAATTAAAGATCGGGTAAAATAACCAACCAAATATTAAGAATATCCTAAAATCCCGTAAGATTTCAATGTAGATGTTGGAAAAAAGCTCAGTTTGAGTTGAGCATTAAACTTAGAACTTCACAAGTAATAAATTCCGCGACCCAGAAATTATGAATACAGAAATACATTATTCAGATTCTGGTCTAGATCGCATTGTTTTTATTAAACAAAAAAAAACATTCGACAGAGCTCTTTACTACTTCTGAAGAAATGAAAACAGTAAATTGTACCGATGGAATATTGGTGATTTTTTAAATTAATTCAGAACCAAAATTTTTGATCGTACACTATACACGTACAGATAAAATTGAACACAAATGACCATTATGTTTTCGTAAATAATACTGATTGATTAGCCTACTAATATCAATATTATTACCATATTATTTCAATTGTTTCCCCTCGGGGGGGGGGGGGTATTTATATACAGCTCTCTGGGCTCGAAGCTTTAACCGGGATAGGACGCATCCACGGGAAGTGGATAGTGGAATGGCCTACAGATATATAGGTTAGCCGAGAATAACCAGTAAGTGGTCGCGCACCAAGACTGGTGGAATGCTTCAGGCAAGTGATTCCAGTAGTGTACCAATAAGGCTAGCAGTACCGAATTAAGCGTATAAATATTGCAAAAAGGGACAAGAGCTCTAGGGAGAACTGCGAAAGACATACTTTACGTTTTCATTAAAAAACGAAGATTGGGAAAAACTGTAGATTAAAAGGGGCAACAACATTTTTTTTTTCGAGAAATTGTAAAACGCGCATTGTCGAAGGGAGACATTGACAACGAATCTGTTTTTTCGAATAAAATTTTTATAAATATCAAGCGGAAAAAATGCTATTGTCGAAAGGACCGTTGTCAAGCCAAAACACGCTTATTCGACGGACAGATTGACAGGTTCCTACGGGCAGAGTTGGCAAGAGAAATGCGATAAAAAACGGATAAGGAATTACTGCGTCCACGAAGCAGGAATAATGATGTAGATTTCTGCGAAAGAGTTGTATGGAGAATAGAACCAAAAAAAAAAAAAAAGCGGCGTTCAAAAAAGTTTACAAGGTGGGAGATGAATTTGGAGTTTCGACAAAGTTTATCAGTGCTGAAGCAGAGACATGAAAGAGTTGAAATGAAGGTTCAGGGAATGGAAAGAAATCCTTCGATAGAAATAACGGCTATTTCGGTAAAGAAAAGTAGTACACAATCCAGGAAGCTCTTCGTTAAGAATATATAACTTACTTCAAAATTATTATTAGCTGGAAGTTTTATGACTTGTGCCAATGCAAAGGGGGCGGTCCGCAAAATAAAAGAGGAGAAATGCGTTGGAAAAATGTTGGATTAGACTGGACGCACTCAACCATATTTTCGAAATTCAGAATGTAAGGACGAAGCGACAGATGATATTTTCACATTCATTTTCACGCTTTCCTTGCCTGCAGCGTGCTGACCTAAGCACACTCGACACCATCTCTTCTACGACCAATTATTCCCTATTCTAATGTAAAACCGCTAAATTTGCTTTACTCGAAATCAGAAAATAATTACATCGGAGCTGTTTCACAGAGAACTGATATCAACTCGTCGAAATGGTAGTTATTTGTGTGTTATTTTAATTTTTTTTTAAAGTGTCTTGCTGCTGTGATCGACGAATGCTGTGGCACCTATTTTCATTCTGGTTAATGTGCTGCGATGTGAACGAAATTTAAACGTTCATCGATTACTGAATTCCCTTTGTGTGTGTGTGTGAAAGGGGGTTTAGTGGAATACCCTTACAGCTCATCCCCTGCGCTATTTCGTAAAAGAAGACGACTAAAATGAGAGAACTCTAATCGCACTTTACAAATCGGTAGACGCTAAAAATTCTTTAAATCTACGCGATGTATTGATGGTGGAATGGTTCCCCGGACGTATGTGACACGTTGCATTCGTAGAACTAGACTGTAGCGCGTTAGTTTGTTGCGACTTTCCTATGCAAGGTGATTTGGTTTTGTTGAAAAAAAGACTTAATCCGTCGTTTTCTAGTTTTTTCATCAATTTTGGAATTATGATTGTACACGATCATTTGTTGCATAGGAAATATTGTACGTATTTATTCCACCTATCGGTAAATTCCGAAGATATTAATGCGAACATCCGACATTCCATTTTAATTTTTCCAATCACCGGTCGTCACGTAGTGCAATTAACATTTAAACTAAAATATTGATTTTGGGTTCCATAAATAACCCGCACAAACGAAAATAGGTGTTTTAATTTAAAAATTGTACGTTTTTCCTCTTGTCGAATTTTACTGCATGCAATATGATCATCTCTGGGTGTTTCGTAATTTAAAGAATCGAAACTGTTAATGGTAAGCTTTTTTCCGCTGGATTTATTTTTATGCGCTCAGCGATACCACCGAATGTTGAATCTACTAATGTGATCCGTAATTTTTTACGCCTAATTATAAGGAAAGTTTTGGCAACGAATTAATAATGATTTTTCAACAATATACGATATCGTAGAAAGAAACAATTGTAACCATCCATCATTATACGAAATCGACGAAAAACTAAATTACTTTACACGAGAAAATGCAACTTTACTGAATGTCCGAAGTATCACGGCACAAATGTTTTGCTTTTTTTTCTGTTTCCCCGTTAACCTTTGAAATCTTTTAAAAAAAAAGGGAAACCCGCTATATCCATTATGATTTTTCAGCTGTGTACCCTCACTTTTCTGTGTTCTATTTAATTACGATTGAAATATTTTCATATTAAGCATATTTAATAATAGTTGATATATTTCGACATTATATACTAAATTTTAGCTTTATTTTTCATTAAACTCACTAAAAGATTTATAATTTGCTTCTTTTCGCTTTCTTTTCGGAATTTTGTAAATTCATGAACTGCATGGGAGGAATCATTAAACAATCCTGATATATTTCTGAGTCAATGATTTTAAAACATTTATAAGAGCACTAGTCTCCATGATCAGTTAAATGTTGCGTAAAACGAAAGCTACATTTGAAATATATTTCATCGCTAACCTCTTTCATATGGACAAAATTATTTTATACGTTATATTCTACCTGTTAATGATTGATCATATCTTATTTGCCAAAATTGGACACTGTCTAATTTTAGTTTTTTAATTTCTTGCGATAACCTCTTTTTATCATATGTTGTTAGTCCCTTTTTTTTTCGTTTTAGATTTTTAATGTTATTTGTAAGTTGCAATTTAAATCTATCGGCATTATGCTATTATTACATTGGCCGAAACGCAAGAAATTGCGCTCCCAGATGTGTTATCTCTATTAAAATTTTCATTTGTAAACAATTTCTTTTTATCCGCTTCCCTTACTACTACCGGATAATAAACCGTAGAGCAATATTCTGTTATTGACCCTATAATAGCTTTATGTAAGATTATTCTGTCTTTATATTTTAATCCAAACATATTAGATTACAACGGTTTTGGAATGTAATGTAAAACTTCTTGTTTTTATTTATAATATATTCTACGTGTTTACAAAAATTTAAGTTATTATCTATTATTACACCGAGATATTTCAATTCATTTAGAATTATATTATTTTATTATTATCTACTTCTGAATTTGTTTCTAGATGTTCTTTGACAATTAATTTACCATGCTTCTTACTTATTGAATAGGGCTTGTGTTTTAGTAGTGTTAAATTTAAGACCTACTATCACATTTATTGGAAAACTACGAATTGCGACCGTGCCAAAGTCTGACAGTGGCGGAATTTCTCCATAAGAGGGCTATTAATGACGACCTTCCAAACAATCATTAAAATTTAAATTTACGTTTATAGTTTAAACGAAATAAATTAACGGGGATCTCTTAATTTATACATATTAAATTAAGATTTAAAAACGGGAACGCAAAGAGGATCTTAGTAGAATATACACGCGGTTGGTCAATATTCGAATTTGTTCTTCTGCGGCTTTTGTAGAAAGAAATGTTTAGGCGAAATATAACGAACGTGCCTAAAAGTAATTTGTTCCGAGTGAATAGTAATTAAATGTCACCGATTAATTACGCAGATTTGTATGATAACGTTTATATTTGATTATATTGTAATTGTTTTTATTTTTATTTAATAAATTAAATAGCGAAGTGTTTTGAAGAGGGGGTAATTTAAAAATTCGCGTAGCAAAAAGTTCTTCTATTCTTCCAGATTATAACTTCTTTGAATCTTTTTGTATTCCGTCTTTCTGTACCATATTTACAGCCGAGCTGATGGCTATTTTACGTTCCATTATTTTTATCTCTTCTAATCGTTTTTCTTCCCAATTTCTGATCATTTCTGACTCCATAAGTGATCTTCAGGCCATCTCCTCTCCTGTTCCTGATCATTCCTGTGTGATTTTATTATTCTCCGTATACGTTCTCTCATTCGGACGCTTTCTTCTCTCCATTGGATCCATATTGACTTGTTGTGGATTCCTGGCCACTCTGGCATCTCTGGTAATGAGATGGCTGATCTTTTGGATCGGGTTACTACTTCTTCTTCAAAAAAATCCCATCTTCTAATCTCTTACCGTCGTGTAAAAATTTCCATCTCAGAGTTTGGCCAGATGTGTACACTTCCTCCTTTTCTAATTTTATCTCCTTTTATATTTGTTTGTTCAACCTGATCTTCCTTCCAATCCATGGTTCCTTCCGTTTACTTCACTTCCTCGCTTTGTTGTTGTCGCATTCAAATGATGCGGTTGTTTGTGACGTCGATCACATGTTTTATGAGTGCCCCCGGCTCTTTTGGTAGAGCGTTCGACTCTGTACTCCCGCTTACTTAGGCTTGGGCTTCGTGCTCCTTTTTGTGCTACACTTTTATCCCTTCCATTGTTACCTTCCTAGTAACGATATCTGATCGTCTTATTATATAACTGATTAGAATTTAAAAAAGGAATTCTTTTTTTAACGTTCGAAGAATGTCTTCAATTTTAAAAATGTCGGTCGTTCGCAGCCTACTATCACAACTATACAAATTCTCACAATGTATAAGAAAAAAAAACAGTTGAAAGGAATTTTCGAAATTCATATATATACGATTTGGCTGAATTTCCTCGAATCGTCCTCTTCACCCAAGTAATGAAACTTCTTGTGATTGCAACGATGAATTTTTGCAGTACCTATCCCTATATACCGAACGTTCTACTCTTATCTTCTCATTTGCTACCATTTGGGCTTTCTAATTGTACTTTATATACATCTTATCTTGTTTTACTCCCCTTCCGTCATTTCAGCTCTCAGCGTAAATCTCGTGACAATCTCTAAGGGACTCGTTCCCTTCCATACTGCTTCTGAGTGGTAGTCCTATAATGGCACGCCCACAAAAAAAAAAAAAAAAAAAAAAAAAAACGATTTTACAATAAATTAGTACGACAACGAATTTAAAATAACAACTAGTGTTTACAGAAGCTGCAGTACCCCAGACACATCATACGAGGCCCCAAATACGAAATTCTGAAAGTCATTTTGGAAGGAAAGATAAATGGGAAGAGGTCGAGAAGAAGACGACAAAATTCATGAATAAGCTTATCAACTGGTTCGACTGCCCTTCTATACAACTCCTCCGATCGGCCATTGTAAAAGAAAATTTTCAATCGTGGATCGCCAACCTTCAATTTGGAGACGACGGATGAAGAAGAAGAAGAAGAAGTGTTTACAGACAAATAATGTTTAAAGTATTTATAATAGAAATATTCATAAAAATAGACATATTGCTAAATAAAATTATCGAGAATCAGCCTTAAATGACGAAAGGACGTCTCAAAAGTCTAGTATTTTTCGTGTATTAATAGATTTTGTAGCAGAATTAGACGCTTTTATTTTAAAAACCATTTAGAAGAGGGAAAAAAAAACGGTTTTTAAGGAGATCTTGAATATAAGATAGAGTGAACTGTTAGATTCGATGTTAGCTACGACAAAATTACATCATCGGTCGATTTTATATTGCCATTATTATTAAGACCGACAATAAAAAACGGGCACTTCGTATAAAACGCGAGAAATTGTTATTTTTAGGTGCGTGCAATATTATCACCGGCCTTCGAGAAAGATTTAGTGGAATTTGTTGAAATTCCCCGTGTACTGAAGCACGCAACATTTAAGTGAAATAATAATTTTAAAAATATCAGAAAATGTGAAAAATAATCAAATACAAGTTACGCGACTGGGAGCTACAATCGAGTGATGAGTGGGTGGGTGTACATTTGGCGACGTACAGAGTAGAACGACACATCTCTCTGCTAATTTTCAGGACTGATGAATTAAATTTAATGCCGGGTAATGCCCTCGATTGGCGATCCCCCCCCTAAAAAAAAAAAATTGATTTTTCTAAAAAGCAGATCATCTTGGGAAGTCTGGTTTTTCTTTTTTCAAAAATATTGAGCTTTTCATCGTATTTCGCGAGCATTGCCCTAAAAGAAAACAAGTGTATTTTCGATAAAGTTTTTCCGGAATCAATAGGTGCCTAAAGCAACGTTGACTCGATGAAATTATAATAAAACACAAGCATCGCCAAAAAGGTTGGCAATAAAATTTTCCGAATCAAGAGCCCTCCGAACAGGCTTTATAAATTCTTTACTGGCTCAACTATTTTCATTCGTTAATATGCCGCACTGTGAAATATTATTCAACCGGTTATATAGTAAATATTACGATTATATTGAGAAATGAATACAAACAGGTAATCAGAAATTCGGAAATAATGTGTTGGAGTTAATGACATATATATCAAAGCGTAGAACGGTTCGGATAAACGGACAAACCAAAAAAAAAAAAAATTAAAAAAAACGTATTTTATTAGAAATTTGTGTGACATACGATAAAGATTTTTACCTATTAGAATTAGGTTGTTTTTTTTTATTGCGTGGGCGCGCCAGGCGGCATCGACCCAACAATAGGAAAAGCTAAGCTGAAAAGCTAAATAGCTAGGCAGTTCGAAATTAACGCAACAAAGGATAGCAGTGCAGGCACCACAGAAGATGAAAGAAAGGAGAGGATAAAGGATTATAGGGAGTAGGTAGACCTAATGTTAAGAGCTGACCGTTTAAAAGGGAGCTTTCATTAAGCAGAACAGGAAAAATTAAGTTATTGGTGGGTAGTAACTTTCTTACTTATAAAGATAAATTTCTACGAGATATCATTTCAATTAGTGTATCATCTATTAATTGTATGAAATTAAAACTAGCGAATTGAAGGTAATTTTTAATAAAGGAGATTTTTACGATAACGCGGAATCTGGTTGACAATAATTTAAAATTTAGTCGCAACGTTTTCCAAAAATGTGAAATTGTTGAAAGTATCATCGAATCTACGTCGACCAGCGTGAAAAGTGTGAAGAATGTTTGCAACATTTTAAAAAGAAATTAAGATTTTCTATTCCATGAAATACGTGCCGAAAGAAAAATCCTTCATACGAAATACTACGAAAGATTTTCTCGGAAAAATGAGACTTAAAAACTTGCTTCCAAATCAAAAAAAAAAAAAGAAAAGAAAGCTATTTAAACTAACATCGATCTTCTTCTTTTAAAGCTATAGCATCGCAATTGTCACCACTGCGGTTTGGTTTGGAAAATTCCGATGTTTTTTTTTGGCTTTTTATTCAATTCGCTTTGCCAGTCTGTCTGTCTAACTGCGGGGAATCTTGCGAACGATTTTTCACCTACTTCCCGATGAATTAAAAAGGTGTCCTTTTGCAGAAATACTTTTTATAGATGGCAATACAATAATATGTAACATCCGGGTTTCCAACTTCAAAATTAGACCTTCGGGGTGCCGTAAGCTGAAAATTTTGGAATAAATTTGTTTTTTTTTTCCGGCATATGATATTTTATCGTTAGAAAGATCGCTATTTGTCGAGAACAAAACCATATTTTATTTCTTTAATAAAACTTCCGAAGTTTACGAAAAGTGCAAAAAAGTGCAAAATCGAATATGCAGCTCCCTCTCTACGGCGCGAGTCTTATAGCTAAAAATTTTGAGCAAGATCGAAAATATGTACATGCACGTATATTTCTTCGGTTTGGAACATCTAGGTTTCCAACTTTAAAATTAGCTCCTCAAATTTAATTATTAATCTGCGGCTCCCGCTTTTATTTTTCTGAATAGTATTTTGTAGTTTCAGATTTTAATGTTAAGAGATGCGTATCTGGTAGTCGCGCACTAATAAAGTTTTTTGTACTTCTTTTTAGTGCATAAATAAAAGGCTATTTTTAATAAGTTTTATTTATTTATTTATTTATTTTTTTTTTATGCTGCTTGAATTAAAACAACCACACTCGGATTCTTTTTACTATTTCTGATGTTTTTTTTATTTTTCTTCCTCTCCTCTATCTTCTTCTTTCGCCCTCTTACATTAAAAATCCGGCATTTTCTTAAGGAACAACTAACTATTATACATTTTTGTTTGTCCATTTCTGATGATGATTCTCTAACTTATAACGTTTACATTTTCCGGAAAAGACAATCGAATTTTAACAAATCACCGATGTAATAACGGCGAATACTCTTTGTTATAGTATAGAAACGACTATCCAAAGAGCGTCATCGCTATTGATACAAATTATGTACAAAAGTAAAAAAACGGTATATTTTTTAAAATACAATTTTACACACATACGGGAGGGGGGCGAGCTATACACGTACAAATGAACATACAAAAATATTTACTGCATATCACGCTCACGGTGTACACAATGGTAAAATGAATACGTTGTTATTATTAGTCGGGCTAGCGTAATGAAACATTTTTTAAGTAATTCTTTAAGTGATATAACATATAAATTATGAGAAGAACAACAAAATCTAAAATATGTAGAAAAAAATGAAAACATCCGTAAAGTAATATTTCATAAAAAACACTTCTGTATACGAATACTCGCCGTGCCATTCTGGATCATTCAAAATAAAATCTATTTATAGCGGTAAAATTAAATTACGACATTTACAAATTTATCGTAGCAAGTTATTGCGTAACCCGTGAAAGATATAATATACGCGCTATTAACGATTTATATTCAAAGAATAATGCCTTTGTTGTCGTATTTATTTTTTCACATTCGAAAAATTTTTAAAAATTAACTACACCAGTGGCCGTTTCACCCGGAAGGGGTATTGCGATTGTTTTTTTTTCTTTTTTCTCTCAGATTTTTTGCTGTACTTTAAAAACGATTAAGGATACTTTAAAAATGAAAAATACACCGGAAATAGAGTATTACGGTATTAAATTACGGGCTATTATGGTATTATTATTACGGCATTACTACATCGTCGCGAATTACCAGATCGATTTTGACAACGGCCAAGGAAGTGCCGATATCGACTTGGAGTAGATCGGGTAATCGTGCGAAAGTCCGATGTGCTTGTATACGGGAACTGCAACCGGATACGGTCTATCGATCGGTACTGGGTACGGTTTCTCTATCGGTATTGTTACCGGTTTCGGTACTTCTACCGCGTACGGCCTTGGTACTTCTACCGGATAAGGAGCGGCTACCGGATACGGTATATGTTTTTCGATGGGCACCGCGATCGGTTGCGGTACCGGAACCGAAATGTGCTTAGTTATCGTCGTGTGTAACGGGTAAGAGTAGGGGAGACTCAAAGCCGGCAATTCGTAGTGCGGTAACGATATCGCGCTTCCTAAACCGTAACCGCCGAGCGTTCCGTAATCTAAAGTACCGCTTCCCAGACTACCGTAACCGCTGTAGCCGTATCCTAATCCGAATAGACTACGTTTAACTCCGGCCTTGCTCTCATCCGCGCTCTTCTTTACCACCTCTGGTTTTTGCGAGTCCTTGACGTTCTCTTCAATTTTTGCTCCAAAAACCAGCGCAAGGCCAGCGCACAACAGTACGGTTACCTGGAAGAACAGAAATCGTACAAATATTAAAAACAATCATACTTCCAAATTAAAAGATTATACTTAAAATTATCGGACTACCGACGATAATAAAATTTCAGTTCGTTACAGCAGTTGAACTTGGCAAAATCCGGAGATTCTAATAATAATAATAATAATAATAATAATAATAATAATAATAATAATAAGTCCGCTTTTTTCGAAATGTAAAATAGTACGCGTATGTTTATTTTGCCTCGTGACGATCATATGTGCATAGTAGGCTACTGTTAGGCAGTGCACGCGAATTCTAATCATCAGACCGATCGGAACCGATGGAATATATTAAACGTTATGGACACCTCCGCTGCGAGCATTTTTATGTAATCACTCCCGCAACATACAATTGCTCTGACGTTAGAATCCACGCGCGTGAGCCTCAGTCGCACTGTTCGATTTTTGTTTCTTAGCGCAGAGATCTGATAAGGACATTCTAGCTGGAAAGCGAGTGTGCGCTAAATGGTAATTGTTCATTTATGCAAGCAAACATCACCGAGTGTATTAATGCCGCTATATCGACGAAGGTACGCGCTCACCGAATGTTAAGCAATCATTAATTTCCAGTGTATAACTTTTACTCGCCATTACTAGACCTCGACGGAACCCCCCGATTGTTTACTATCCAGTCGTCGTAGGACTATCGATTTTTGGAAATTTTACACGCATGTACGTGATTCTAATCGGATCTGTTTACGTACCGAGCACTGCAGTAGTTTTGGTCGGCTGTTGTTGCTGTCTTTTTGATTCTTATTTGACTATTTTTATATGTTTATCACCGAATTTCAAACCATAACCGCGACTTGATAATTTAATAACTCTGATCGTTCTAGCAGCTTGATTTTTATTGTCCATTTGTTTTGTTTTTTTTTTTGCTCATTTGTTTCGCTCAAATTCCAACACTACTGCTCCTGACCGATAAAGGAAAGAAGTCCGCACGTTAAAAACAACCCCCAATATATGTATAAAGAGAAATTTACCTATTCTGTTCGCTCGGTTTACGAACTCCTAAAGCGTAATTATAAATACAAGGTTGTTGTCAGTTGTAGTTATATTTAATAGTTCAAAAACAACCGTAAAAAAGCAAATTTCATTTCCACATCTATCCATTTTGCTCGTATTCGTCAATTTCTCTTTACTTTTTCGGCTCATCTCGAATCTTGTAGATCTTCAGATCTTGCTTTATCACTGCTGCTTGATATTTAAGTTCCGCCAAATATCTTTGTTTCCAAAACCGCGCATTCCGCAAACACTACGAGACATGTTTTAAAGGGACTGCAATTGTTCATCATCATCGGGTTTCCGCCGTTGTTTAGGAAATTCCGAGTCCCTCGTATTCGTAATCTTTTTTTAAACTATCCGATTGTTCCTCGCTGTCTGACTGTGTTTTTTTTTCTTTTCGTGTATCGTGTTGTCAACTGCGTTTTAATTAGGTAATTCATTTCAACCTTTTTTTAATCTTTCCTTTTGTCATGCTTGCATTTGTCCATTCTTCGAAAAATTACAAACAAACTCTTCCGTGTAAGAATTACACAGACAATCATCCGGGTGTCCAGAGGATGCCGACATGGCGAGATCCAAAGCATTCAATGTTGTATGCAGTACATACATATTGTAGGCATGTGTAAAATTAAAATTTTTCTCTTATCCTGCGTATATCTGGGATCTGATGTTCAAATTTTCCTAAATGTAACATCGCGCTCTGTAAGGAAAAGTGTTGTTTTCCAACTTTAAAAAAACCGAACTTAAATTCCGGGTAATAAAACGCGTGCACCTGGCCATCCGAGATATCCAAAAAAGAAGAGAAGACTTTCGCGACAAAATGCAAAAGAACAAAAAATGGGTCGCGTTACAAATTGTTTTTTTTCAGTTTTTTATTTCTATCGTTTGTAAATGCCTATTTTACGCGATAAATACTAAATCGTCCCTCGATTATTTCCTATATAAGTACATTTATTTAAAGTGAATCGTAATACAGAGTGGAAAATTCTACTAATAACTATTACTCGTCTATGAAAAAAAGCTTAGAATTTATTGTCAGCTAACTTTATTTTTTAAACCGAACTTATGGAGTGGTCGATGCAGTGCTTTTTAATTCCGTAGCAAATAACCTGACTTACTATGTTTGGAACGGTGTGATACCTGTAACATCATACTTTTTTGTTTTTTTTGCTTCTCGCGTTTAGTCGCGATTACTTTTGAGATCGAACAGGTTTGCAGGGGTGAGGAAAATTAAATCTGAGCTCGTGAAAAAGCTTGTTTTTCAATATATAACACTGAGAAATTGAAAGTTTTGTCTACAGAAAAAGCAATTTTCAGATTCTTTTTATAACGTATTGGCTTATTTTTTTTTTTTGCTGGTGGGAGGTCGTCAACTATGGCACAACTCAGTACGAGCGGATTAATCTATATTCTTAATTTTCCGGATTGAGATATCCTGCCTGAATGAAACACTACCGCTCGACTGACTAGGCTACGGTAGCTGTTTCTGGTACGTTGAAAAATCTATCTTCGAGAAGTTTTAAGAAGGAATATTTTTTTTTTTTTATAATTAGATTATTTTTCGGCGCTATGAGATTCCTTCTAGAGATTTTTTAAAGTTTGTTAGACCTCCTTACATAATTCACAAAAACGCATCGGTAGCAACGCATTTTTAAATTAAATTAAATAACTACTCCCAATGTGCTGCACGCTGAATTCTTCATTTATATGATTCGAAGGATAAATATATATATACTTTTTTTTTCTGGACTTGTCAACTATGGACATTAAACCAGCACATTAATCTACATTTTTAATTTACAGAATCGGGATATCCCGCCTTAACGAAACACCTAACTAAACACATTACCGGAGCAATTCAAAGCATATCAAAGGGAATTCACGCTAATAACAAATCGTGGTCAAAAATAAATTTAACAATGAGTTTAAATAATAAATACAGTGAAATCGTGGTCAGTTGAGACAGAAATTAGCACGCAAAGAATGGAATTATCAGCCGCTTAAGGGAACACCACAATTACGTGTTTCCGAACAAATAAGTCAATTATAGCTTTTTTCTCCTATCGAAGCCCGATAACAATCATTACCAATGTCCTTTAAAAAGCAATTTTCGAAACGAAATTCATCAAATAAAATAATAAAATTATTATAAGCACTACAACGAACACTATCATAAATAAAATTGATTAAACTTTAACGAACGAGTTTACGTGTATGTCTTGTTGCTTTTACGTTTAAATCAAAAAATTGGTCTCCCCTGATATGAAATCTGCGCGCAGGGATAATAGACTACAATATATGAACCTAAACGAACCCACAACTGTGGTTCACAACTGTAAAATCATGTCTATAGGACAGCTTTTTGAGTTCAAATACCTATAGTATGTTACGGCTGTCCATAGAACATCTAATTTCGGTGAAAACAATTCACACATTCTATTTAAGGGGTTCATCGTTCACTTTCGCCATAAAAAAATTTTGCTACAATTAACCTAAGCACAATAAAGAAAATGTGTTGCAAGCTAAACGTAGCAAAATATGGATGCTAAATTTAAATTGTTTTTATAGAAGTACTTTAATCTAAATTAGAAAATATATATATATATATATATATATATATATATATATATATTAATTAAAACGTAATTCTTAGACCACCCCACATTAGAAAAAAGGTCCCAATTTTATGTAACGTTTCTTATATTTTATAGGATTTTTGTTATTGTTATTTAAAAAATGTCACAATTTTATGAAACGAAATATGTAACGAAAAATGTAACGAAACATTCTCTTAATTTTATATAATGAAAGTTAAATGTTAGGATAGAATTTTTGTGATTATGTTATTTTTTTTTGTGTTGATGCCAGTAAGAATTACGTTGTAAATTTTGATCAGGGACTCGGAATGGGGCAACCCCCCTTCACCTCCAGGTCAAGTTCTTCTGTAACTTTTTCATTGGCTACGCCGTTCGACAAAATTTTTTTGTTATACTTTCGTTACATATTTCTTTACATAAAATTGTGACATTTTTTCGGAACAAATTTTGTGACAGGACACTTTTCCTGATGACTAAGACATTTTTTCGTTACACTTTCGTTACATATTTCGTTACATAAAATTGTGACATTTTTTGGGGACAAATTTCGTGACAGGACACTTTTTCTGAAGCCCTCTGGCGTGAAAATGGCGTATCCATTAATAAACTCAGCCCTTCGTGTCTCGTAAGGGGCTCCGCACTTTAACCGCGCTTGAGGACACCCTCGAACTCGCAGCTCTATCACTTCTACACTTCCTATAGAACGAGTAAAATTGACAATGTCAAGCAATCGATTTTTTCGGTACTTTGTCTTCATATATATATATACAATGTATGTAACGTTTTTGGGACAAAAAAAGTAACAGGGTCGGTCTAAGAATGACGTTGTCATTAATATATATATATATAAACTTGATATTTCGATTGCCGCCTTAGTCTCCTGGACTACCAGATGATATACACTTCTTCTGTAAGACTTGCACAAGTGTAAATTTCAATTAACTCGTCAGTCTTTAAAAAAAAAAAAAATTTTACAATTTGCACAGCAATTATTATTATGTATAACATCAGTGAGATATTTCATAACGAACGATTTTTCTTATATTAGGCGTGGCGCAAAATTGACGCCTTTAATGTATAAATATAAATTTTCCTTTCGGACCTCATTTTAACTGGCTGCATCATTTTTAGGAGAAATTAATTTATTTCAACAAAATATCTAAAGTCATTGTTTATTATTATAAAATTCAGTCTTTTTAAAACGTGATGGAAAAACGTTACGCATTTCCTAATAGTTTCGTCTAAGGTTTTTTTTCGCATTGTCATTAATAGTGATACATGTATACGTGTGGATAACCCTATAACCAGCAGTTATTGAAATAGTTACAATTTCCTTTCACCATTCTATGATGTCATCGGAAACATTAGTTTACTGAAAAATTTTTAATCTTTCTTGCCCTCTTTCACGGCAATCTGTGTTTAATAAAAATCGTATCTGCCTGTTTTTTTTCCCTTTTTTTCAGGTTCAGCAAAGACTTACCTCACCTAGACTGCATTCTACTTTTTTCCCGTAATTTTAAAATTTTGATAATGAAAATTTTCGTACTACCAATTTAAGTGTAGCACTACCTATTTTCTCGACCCTCGCAGTTTCATCATTTCGTGGGCATCGACTTTCCGTGTAAAATGCGCACAATCAGAAGGACAAAACGGTGAAGAAACTTAAAACACAAAATAAATAAGGTGTCGGCGAAAGACCATGATCAGAACGAAGAACAGATAATAAAAATAAGGAAATTCGAAGTACCACAGCAGGGAAGGTAGATTTGGCTGAATAGACATACAAGGGGCATAGGACTTAGTATTGGAGTAGAGAAAAGTGTGCCGTGCCATAACCTTCAGTGGAAATTGTTAGGTAGAAAGTTAATAATAAAAAACGGACAGAACTTTGTGAGAAACTGACCAGATTGAGCGGGGTCAGTCTTGCCAACAAATCAGATTAATCAATACTGGCTTGGCTAGTCAATTTAAGTCGAAAGAGAGATGGCTGCAGACATAAGAGTTCGAAGAAGAAGTATTTCGAGAGTCTAGCATTGTAAAATACTTTAAAAAAAAAAAATAGGAGACTAATGGAAATGCATTAGTACCACGTTAGTGGAAGAAGCATAAAGAAGAGTGCACGAACAGAATAGTCGCGAATTTCGAAAAAGGAAAATAAAACAGAAAAAAAGTAATCTAATGGGTTCAGGAAAGTTACGAGGTAGAGCAGTGAAGGCAGCGCCAACAGTTGCTCCAGGACTCCTATCGCAGTATGAAAAGGAAATAATGAATATAAAGGATAAATACGAAAAAATCAACGATATCTCTTAAGAGGACTCTTTTAAAGAGTAATAACAAAACAAAGGAGAGAAATAGGAAACAGGAAATGAGGGACATACGATTTAAAGACGCGTGAAAGTGTGAACAAAGTAACCAAAAAGTTTTTACACGAAAAAATAAAAACGCACACGCTCCGAGGAAAATGTATGTACACGAGCGTCTAAACAAATACACGGTCAACTGGTGATTAAGGGCGCAAAAACAGGAGAACGAATAAGAATTTTTCAAGTATAAAAGCGTCAGTTGTGAAAAAGAAATAGATGTTAATAGGATTGGAAGAAAATACACAGGCGTTTAATCGAGAAGCAATACCTAATATGCGAATGAGTGGACGAACTGTATTGGTGTTTTCAAATGAACTGCTGGAGTCGGGGAGCATTTTAAGGTTCTAAAACAATGATGAAGACGTAAGTTTCGCGTTCGATCTAACTCGGAACAGATTTAGAAGCTTTACCGCACAGAAAATAGCGGTAATCAAATTTTGATCAAATAACCGATCTATAAGTTCAAAAATCCGGATTCAGTTTTTGTCAAAAGAGATAGGTACAAGTAATTTTGTCGTGTCCGTGAACGATGAAATGGCTATTGTCAAAGGCGCTGAGGTGGCAGAAGGAGGAAACCGAAGAGGGACGATGGCACAACTATTTAAGGAGTCGCGATTATAAAGGGGTAAAGTGATAAGAGTGCATGAGAATTTAGTGGAGGATGCATAAAGGTAAATAATAGAACGAGCACTTTCTAAATATTCAATGAATCGCTAAGATTATGGTTAGTCTCCGCACAGCACGAAAAATTAACGGTACGTGTTCGTGTAAAATTACCGAAAAAAAAAATTAACAATTTTTGTAATTAAAAGACTAGACGATTTAATATCTATACACAACTGATAAAAAATCGAAACCGACTTTTAAAAAAGGGTATCAACGTATAATGTTTTCGCTTATAATCGCTTTCGAGCAATCTTCAAGGATGTATAAAATAATTAAATGAAATATAAAAGTGAAATAATGCAAGATACCCTTAGCAAGGTGTCAGGGATTGTGAAGTTAAGCTTTCCGTAATGGTACTAAGCTTAATGGATCTGAGGAGAATACTGGGAGACCAGTTCGTTTCTACTTTTGGATTATCCGCCTTTACCTTCCCAGATTTCTCTCTCTGGCATAAGCAATTAAATTTCAGATTAGACGTATATTCAATGAGACAAGTCTCGAAACCGTGTCCTCGGATTTAGTAGCCAAGCGCCTTAACCACTAGGCTAGCGCGCTACCAAATGAAATATTTTAGATTATCTTTAATATAATACCAGCTCCGCTTTGTCCAAAATGTGCAGCAAGAGATTACAACCCCTACGGAGATTACGGGACGACCCTATTTCTTTAGCAGTCGCAATGTTCGCACTTTTGATGAAAGTTACAAAAATCGTTCTATTCTTATTAGTAGAACTCGTAATTTTAATAATTAAAGTTTTGAATACGGCAGCTATATGACACGATTAAATTAAAAAGTAATTAATATTTCGTTATTTGCAAGTTGTATTTTTTAATAATTCGAAGTAAAATAAAAAATATTTTTGTTTCCTTAATAGACTTGTAAAAATATTTAAAAATGCTAATTTTGATTTTGACCGAGAGAGGGATGAAAAATGTTAAACATAACAGAATGAACTGAAAATGTGGAGCCATCTATCGTGGCCTAGTTGGTTAGGTAGTGTGGTGTTTCATTCTAGGTAGAAAATTCCGTTGTTGCGCACTGTAACTTCTTAAAAAATTTCACTTGCGATGGATTAATGACCATAATTGACGTGCTCAAAATAAAAAAAAAAAAGATGATAAGAAAAAATATACATTATATAAATTAATTCCATGTCCTCCGTCAAACCTTCGTTCTTAAACCGATTTGGACTAAAGTTTACATCAGTACTTAGACCCCGGGAAGGGCACCGATTAATAATTTTTTTTTTTTTATATTCACACACTGTGTAACTCGAATGTAAAAGGAAAAAAGAATGAAATGGTAAATGACACGTCGTAACCGTGTAGAAAAAATGTTTGAAACAGAATCCTTGATGCACTGATTCCGGCAAAAAGGCAAAATTGTTTTCTATTTCGTTTTTTTTTTACGAATTCGTTTAAATACGAGATCGTTAAATTTATATTTTTTTGACCGCCAGAAGGATTTCTCTCTTCGGTAGGCCAAAAAATTATAAAAGAATCCAAAAAAAAAAAAAAAAAATACATACGAAAATTTCTACAACTATGACAGGCTCAATTCTGGTGAATATTACTGTTAAGTTGTGAAGAAAATCTCAACAATACTTACAATGCGCTTAAATAAAACGAAGTGGTTATTGTAAATTTGGAAAGAATATGCTTTTTTCACGACCAGCAGTTCAGTAATGCCGTAGAGTGGTCAGTTCCGAAAAATTCTTTATGTGTGCGTCCCGAGGAAAAGTTAGTAGTTTAAACGTACAAATGAAAGCGCCAAATAAACTATAAAAAGTAAATATAACTCCGGATGGTACACGCTGGAACAAATGACAGGGAACACAAATGCGGCATACGTGTAGCTCTAAGCGTTACAAATTGTTTCGAGGAGAACTACATCAGGGAAGATTGCAGATAACTACTGTCTGTCAGAAATTATATTAGCTAGAAATTTTCAAGAAAATCTTCGAAGAGGTGATGTGAACATTCAAAAACGAACTTTAACGATAGTAATTGAAATTATACTTTATAATATTTGAACTTTTGACGGTATATTTTTAAAACAAAAATGAAACTAACAATAAACAAAAAGGACTATTTAAGTTTCTTTAATTTTTCTAGTATTTCTCTCTAAGTGGATATTTCGCAACCTGGCCCGCGCTAATAATAATCATCGAATCGAAATGTTTGCATTTTCATAGTAGCTTGAAGTAGTACATTTATTTAAAAGGGGACAAACGATTAAAAAGCTAGATTTTTTTAGGTCCGCGGAGGTTTTACATGCAAAACGAATATTAATACATATATACGCATGTATTTTATACATGTATAATGTTTAATGGATTAAAATTAAGAAAAACTTACCGGTAAAAATAGCTTCATTTTAAAAAACACTATTATTCGATTATTTACGGTATTGATAATGTGTAATAAAATCGGATTCAATGTTCACTGACCACTGGCACGGTACTAAAGTTGCATGCGCGCACAGCCGTATTATATATAGATTGATCGGGTTCCAGTTTAGTTAGTCTACTGAAAAGAGTACAGGTATTTATTTTTCTTTAAAAGGAGTAGAGTGTAATGTAAGTGTAACAGTTACGCAGCTTGTGCTACCTGCTGGGTGATGATAAAATTAATTGTTGTCCTGTTTTACTTTTTAACATCTTTTTGCTTGTTTATTGCACAAAAGAGACAAATATTCGCGCCGACTGGTATCGTCTATTTCGCAATCATCTTCGCTTGCCCACTATACAAGTTTAGAAAGCCAGCCTCTTCGGTTAAATAAGGCGCGCTTATTCGGACGGAATGACCATATCAGACTTGCAATATTCACGCATGTACTGAAAAAATAAAAAAATACTAAAATACTCATCAGAGCACCGCTTACAAATCCGACTTCGTTATCCATTCTTTTCCCTCTTGCCTAACTTTTCGCTACATACCTCAAACATAACGGTCATCTATTTGAATAACCTGGTCATTAATACATTTATTTATATATATATATATATATATATATATATATATATATATATATATATATATATATATATATATATATATTAATTACAACATAATTCTTAGGCTACCCCTCATTAGAAATAATGTCCCAATTTTATGTAACGTTTGTTATATTTTATAGAATTTTTGTGATTATGTTATTATATTCATATGAACTAATTTAGAAATACGTTGTAAATTTTGATCATATTATACAAAGTATAGAAGAGAAAGAGACAGAAATGTAAACAAAAGGAGTCTTATATATATATATATATATGTATATAATTTGACCATTTTGGCTCCCAAGGGCCTGTGCCCTTTGGCCCCTTTTGTTTACATTTCTATCTCTTTCTCTTCTATACTTTGTATAAAATGATCAAAATTTACAACGTAATTCTTACTGGCATCAACACACACAAAAAATAACATAACCACAAAAATCCTATTCTAACATTTAACTTCCGTTATATAAAATTAAGACATTTTTTCGTTACATTTTTCGTTACATATTTCATTACATAAAATTGTGACATTTTTTAAATAACAATAACAAAAATGCTATAAAATATAACAAACGTTACATAAAATTGGGACATTTTTTCGAATGGGGGGGAGTCTAAGAATTGCGTATATATGTATATTAATTACAACGTAATTCTTAGGCTACCCCTCATTAGAAATAATGTCCCAATTTTATGTAACGTTTGTTATATTTTATAGAATTTTTGTGATTATGTTATTATATTCATATGAACTAATTTAGAAATACGTTGTAAATTTTGATCATATTATACAAAGTATAGAAGAGAAAGAGACAGAAATGTAAACAAAAGGAGTCTTATATATATATATATATATATATATATATATATATATAATTTGACCATTTTGGCTCCCAAGGGCCTGTGCCCTTTGGCCCCTTTTGTTTACATTTCTATCTCTTTCTCTTCTATACTTTGTATAAAATGATCAAAATTTACAACGTAATTCTTACTGGCATCAACACGCACAAAAAATAACATAACCACAAAAATCCTATTCTATTAATATACATATATACGCAATTCTTAGACTCCCCCTCATTAGAAAAAATGTCCAAATTTTATGTAACGTTTGTTATATTTTAACGCTTCAAACTTTTCTACATCTGTCGTTTTCGAACCAAAAGTGTATCACATATAAATGTGGCAAATTCTTTGTTAATTGCACAGTTCGTCGTCCGATTTTCGTTTCCGCAATTCACGTTTGCGTTCGGTGGTGGTTTCTGTTCGTGGAAACATAATGAATATACTTCTTATTACTACGCAGGTTGATGAATAAGAAGTCCCAACCATAAGCAGAAGCATGTAAAGAATATATTGCTAATTTAATAGTACCATGGGAACGCGAGGAAGGTATTATTTATATCTGTTGTGGTATGTTAAGTTTCTTTTTTTCCTTCCCTCTGTGCCTAGCTTTCGCCATCTATTTCGGTGGTTTAATAAAACTTATGGTATAAATTATATTGGTTGATTTTTTTTTTTATTATATAAAATTGGGACATTTTTTCGTTATAAAATCTAATAGGGGCCGGCCTAAGAATTGTTGTAGATTTTTGATCATTTTATACAAAGTGTAGAAAAGAAGGAGACAGAAATGTAAGCAAGTGGGGTCAGGGGCACAGTTCCTTGCGAGACTAAAATGGCCGAGTTTATATGTATACATATTAATACATATATACTAACTGTTGTTCACGGCTTCGTCCCCATGTTAATAACTGTTTGAATCATTTTAATTTTTTTTTTATTACAGATCCCTTTTCTTCGATCACTGCGGATTTTCATTATTCTCTATTCAGTTTTTGTGGTTTTTTTTCGTTTTTTTTTTTTTTAAATATATTATAAACACAATAATTAACATAATTAAAGCAAATTTTAAGTACAATCCACGGTAACAGACCACAATAGTTGGTAAGGAGTTTTGTGCGTACTAAAATTCCTGTCGCAGGATTCTTTAATCAATTTTCTGTAATCTAAATTTCTAAAATATTTTAACGAAATCAATTTTTTTTTTTTATATCTAACATCAGTAATAGACGAGGTGATTATTAAATTACGAAACCGCATCTTTAAAAAAAATAAATAAATATCGCAAAGAATTATTACCGGTATTTAAAAGAATTTCTCGTAATTATTACGAATTATTGTTCGTCAGCGCAATAGTGCATCTGTGCTGTATAGAGTTGTTTCTGGCAGATTGTAAATTTGTGCTCTCTTTGTCGAGATACCTACTGAAGTCAATGCAGCATCATTTTTAAAGACCTTTTTACTTTCGATAGTATCAATTGTCTCTTTTTTATTCCTTGTTCGCCGCTTCATTTATCTCATATTGTTCTCTTGTTCCAAAAATTGTTCATCCTTTAAACGTTAATAATTTGTAATTGTTTTCGTTAACGAAATATGTCGAGTAATAAGTACGTGTTAGTTAGCGTTTTCGTTTAAAACCCTTACATTTATATTTGCCGTTTTGAACAAAACAGAGCTAGAGGGGGTCAAAATTTTATGCGTATAATTAATTATTAGCGAAAAGTTGATTTAATAAAAGTAGCATTTAAAAAAATGATAAATATTTTTTATTCCGGTTTTTTGAAGAAATATATGAGAATCTTATAATAAACGTTAGAATAATAAAAAACAGAAATTTTATAACACAAATTGAAATTTTTTCGTAATTATCCATCTCATTTAAAATAACTTCTTTCGCATTCATTTTTAAATACTTATCGATCGATCACGCCATTCGGTCATGTGAATATCAAAAAATTTGGAAATAAAACTTAAAAAAAACTTTTATACGTAAAGTTAAGACGATGTTAAAAATCGACACCCTATTTTTAGTACACTGACGGCCAGCCTTTCTATAAATCTAGTGTGAAGTGTTTAAAATTTTTTTTCGAAAATTAACAATATTTCTTATTCGTTACCAGTTAATTTTTAAAGTGCGTATAACATAGATGCAATAATTGAAGGCGTTCTAAAAAAAGTGATTTCGAAAAATTTACACTCATATTTGCACTATTATCGGCAGTGGTCAGCTCTAAAGGGCTGAATAATAAAACTGTCTGTCTTTTTCTATTCACCTGTTTATTTTTTCTCTAAAGATAATACAACTTCACTCTTTTAAAAACATATTTCGAATTTAATTATAATCTAGTAAAGTAGGAAAACTTTAATCTTAAACTTTGTGTAAAAGTTGATCTAAACAGTTATCCTTTAAGAACTTGTTGTTAAGAAGTGAAATGACGTGAAAAAGAAAAAGAGAATAACAATAAACTCTGCCTTATAATCAATCTGTTATTTCATCACTTAATAGCGGTTATATGAAAATAAAGAAATTATAATTTTTTATGATTCCTGTTATTCAAATTTACAGGTTATTTCTGTTTCAAAATAACTCTTCTTTAATGTTCAATTATTTCAAATTTTTGTTTTATTAGAGAAATATTGAAACTTTTTTCTTAAAATTTTTACAGTTCACTGCTGACTTTTCAATTCTTTAAAAATGCAACATTGTATATAACTTACTCTTGACATAGTGAGAGCCATAGGTCCCCTTTTTGGAGCAGCTGTCGACACGTGTAGTTAACATTTGTGCAAATTTGAGCATACTTGGATGTATGTCCTTGTTATTAGGTAGTTTTGGAAAATATTTTCTTTTCTGAAGTACACATTTTTTTTTTTTTTATCGCTGCAATACACATTCTGACGCAACATCTAATTAGCACACAGAGACTATCTTTCCCGTATGACTAAATTAATATTTTTAAATTTTCGATTTAATCTTGCGTTCCATTTGGAACTGAGGTAGTTTTTCGATTTTTTTCCGATTCGTTAAACGGATTAAATATAGTTACTCTAAAATAATCTTTCGGAGATCCTGAAAACTGCCAAGAATTAGAGCTTTATTTGTTTACTGCTGGTCGCAGTATGTCCGATCTTTTTTAACGTTATTTGATGACTACTCGGTCTATGCTCACCTACATTCTGCCGTACCCACGTGGAACTACCATTGACCGCGGTACACCTTTGAATGAACAAAGAACCATTAAAATCAATCCCCATAGTTAAAAGTTAATGCAAATAAATATTAAAAAAAAAAAAAAAAACAAACATACGCGCGGACATATAATTAGTACCAGTGTAGTAGTCTTGAGAAGTTCTGTCTTCGCTCCCATGCTGTACCTGCAAAGCAAGCGATAAGGTTTACTCTTGTCTTAACTTTTTGAGCTACTTTCTCTGAGTTCTCTTTGTATGGGAGTGTTTGATCTAAGACAACGCCGAGGTGTTTTGGCGTTAGATTAAAAGGCAAGTCTTTATACTTCAAACTTCTTTTAGCTTTTGCCATCTGTGATTTAAGATGGAAAACCGAGGTTTCTGTTTTTAATGGGTTAATATGAGTCTCCATTTAGCACAGTACTCGCCCATTTTGTGTAAATCCTTTGAGAGTATGTCCTCGCCGAAGTCTTTGCTCTGAACTGCAAGTGCTATGTCATCTGCGTACTGGAATATGCCTCCGCTTGAGGGACTGGTAGATCATGGATGTATAAGTTAAATAGTAATGGTGCCAACACTGAATCTTATGGTAGGAGATCATTTATGTTTCGCCAACGACTGTGTTCAGTACCCGTATATACTGCAAATCTTCTGTCCGCCAACATATTTCCAAGTAGCGTCACGATTTTACGACAGGATATTACGTGGCCTATTTTCAGAAGCAAGCCTTCTCGCCGAACTGTATCGTAGGTGGCTGTGAGGTCGATAAAAATTGCGGCTGTCTTTAGGAATTTCGATAAACGTAGTTAACGCTATAACTTGATCGCAACATAATCTTCCTGAACAGAAGCCAGCTTGAAATTGTGGAAGTGTTTTGCCTATTACAGGAGGGCAATTCTTTGATGTATAAGTCGTTCGAGCAGCTTGTAAACTGTGCTGAGAAGAAGCGATATTGGTCTATAATCTGCCAGATCTTTCCCTTCCTTACCAGGCTTTTTAATAGCAATAACTTTGGATTTTTTAAAAATCACAGGTAATTGGCCAGTCAGAAGTATACGGGGTTAAACAGTTTTAGTAAGAAACTACTAGTTTCTACTCCAAAGTGTTTGATAAATTCCGGGTGTGTGTTATCTAGTCCTGCGAATTTTCTGTTTCTAATTAATTTGATTGCACTTGTTAATTCTGGCATATCGAACGGAGCTAATAGTGCATTATCGTTCTGCAGTTCGCTTTTTGCTTTTCTTAGCTTTCGTTTTACTTCTATTGACTCTTGTTTGTTGATTTTGACTTTGTTTATTTTTAGGAATCTTTCTGCTATTTTGTCTGGTTTTATTTTAACTGACTTCCGCGCTGTCTGTTCCATCTCGGTAACTGCCACGCTTTCCTGCTCAAGTGTGTAAAATCTAGGCCTTCGACGGTATCTACCTACTTCTTCTGTCGTTGTTTGTTCAATTGGTGCATGAGTTCACTTACAGTTTCCAAGTCGCCAGTTTTTTCGAATTTATTGTACAGATCTTTACATAGTTTATTTCAGCCTGGAACGTACTTTTTCCTGAAACCTCTTGTGGTATTATTTTCAGCACAACGAATTACTATTTTGGTAAACTGGTCATAGATTTTTACCTCTGGTTCGATTTTTATTATCTAGCTCAGATGAGAATTTTTTCCAATTAGCTTTAGCAAAATTCCATCTTGGTTTGATTATGGACTTAACAGAGGGTATCACCACCCCTGTGGTTACTAACACCGGTACATGTTGGCTATTCGGGAATTTAGATTCAATCTGTCTGTTTATGTTACATATATATCCCTTGTAGGTTTCGTGCGGATGCAAAGTTCTTGAGTATACGATCTGTTCCATCTTGCCGAGTAAAACGTGCCCGTGTGTTTGGCGTTATATGCATAAAGTCATTTGCTTCCATCCATTCAATTATTTTCCGTCTATTTTCGTCTTCCACGTTGTATCCCCAACACTAAGAATGTCTCCGGCATAAATAGACATTCTACTTTCGAAAACTGAAAGTGAGGAGGTGGGCCACTGGGCATTTGGAGGTTTGGTCACATTTATAACGAAGCTTCGTTCAACTTCAACAGAAATTACAAATACACTATTCTCGGACGTCGTGTGCTTCATCTTATAGGAGATGATTGAGTTTTTAATGTAAGTAACAAATCCATATTGGTTATGATGGACTGCGGCCACTGGTGTGAAGTTGGTGCACTCATTATCTTGTTTGCTTTTTCTTCTGATCTTTTATTTTATTTTATTTTTCTTGCGCGCAATTCTAGTGGCGGAATTAGCCGAAATCAATAATAAATCACTGAAATCGTTTCCAGGGGCACCAGTGCATTTACACAGCGGTTATCGCTAAAAAAGTTCTGCACTTCGTGGAGGTCTCTGCCGCGCCCCCCCCCCATCCCTTTACTTCTGAACACATTAGAATCTGTTGTTTTTTTTTTATCTTTACAGTTGCTGAATCGTTGTTGTTGCTTGATAAGTTTTCAAAAATAATTTTTTCTTATTAACACACGTAATAAAATTTACCGGATGAAATTAGAATAATTTCGTTAATCGTTCCAAATAATATCAGGAGCGTTCAATAAGTAACGTGACACGGCTTATTTCACGCCCGATGTTTGGTGAAACTGCGTGAAATTTATGTGAGCGGCGAGCAGCAGCAATATACGAACGGAACACCGTTTTCCGCGTTCTGATCTGATCAGTAGAGTTACGAGACACGCACGGTCGCCAAATTTCTCACAGTAGAAGGGAAGTTATAGGTGCAAAAATTGATCGCAGACTCTATGCAAATAGCATTATGACGCGTAAGTGTGTCTCAGAGTCAAAAGAAGCGAGTAAAGTGTGAATAATGAAAGGTCAACCAGGTCCGTCAAAAACCAAAACTGAATGCTCTGCCGGAAGTTCTCGCAATCATCTTCTGGAACCGGCATGGACTCTTACTGTTGCAATTTCGTACACACAAGGATTAGCGGAGTACACTTACCGTGACACTCATGTGGCACTGCATTGAATGATTAATCGGAAGAGATATGGCTGCAGTCTAGAGAGCAGTGCTTTTGCACGATAATGTGCACACGTGAATTAAAAATCAAAACTGGGACGAATTTTCACATTCACCCTAATCGCCTGAAGAGACACCTTTAGATTTTCACGTTTTCCCCATTTGAAATGCGTGGTAAACGTTTCGTAACAGACGAGGTCATGGAGGTAACAACGAAATTGTTCGCTGAATGTATCGCCCAGTTTTACCATGACGGTATCGTTAAACTCGTGACCCACCGGTATGATAAATGCCTTAATGCTTTTTTGGAAATTATGTCGAAAAATAAAGTGTATTTCTTCTAGTTTCTTTGGTATTTTTTTCATAAATTTTGTATGCCTGGAAGGCCATTTTCGAAGATATGTCACGTTACTTATTGAACGCCCCTTGTAATATCCTTTACGGCATGACGGATTATTATTTTTTATTCCAGTTATTATTTTCTCGCGTGTCGCGTACTTCTTAAAACTCATTACTACACGCTGAGCAAATGAAATACTATAACCTCCGTAGCAGGATCGGTCAGCAAGAGTAGATATTTTCACAAAACTCCATCTTCGTCCCATAATCGGTCTCCTTCGTATACTCCGCGCTATCCTGATCTTAATGCGACACTCATTTTTCCGTCAGGAAAACCTTCCTCGTTTTTTAAGGGTACTCCTAATTCTGTAACAACTCCTCCTCCTAAGGATATCCTGGAAACACAAAGTATTCCTCCTTCTAAAATTAGCACTATTCCATGCTCTAATTCAGATCCTTCACAGTCCATAAACCTTCTTCCACAACAACAGTCTAAGGCTCAAGGTCGTGACGAATTATCTCCTACGAGCTCTCTAAGCTCTAAATCTTCATCCTCAACCGAGATTCCCATAAAAACGAGGAAAACTTCCAATGTAACTTCAAATCAAAAAAAAAAAAGTTAATTTTCTCTTTCCAACTTGTCTAGTATTATTAGTTGTACATACTACTATTAACTTATCGTAATTCGATTTTTATACGTTCACAACTGTGTATGCATATATCGTGTAGATCACGTGCATATGTACATATGTTCGATTTATCATTATAAGTTTGTTTTGCGTTTCTATTATATGCGTAGCGTTACTTTTTATGTTGTAAGTGTACTGTAGCACTCTCCGGGCAATAGAATTCTTCATTCTTTCGCGGATTCCCTATTCCTTTATGCATATCCCTCTTATTACAACTTTTCTTTTTTTGTGGTTCCCTTATTGTTTTCTCATTCACTCATGGTCAGGTCTATAAGTATTTTGCAGTGGAATTGCCGGAGTGTCAAGAAGAATTTAATTAACTTGCAAGCTCTTCTTGCGTCCAATGACTTCGATCTGGTAGTTTTATCAGAGACTTGGCTTGAACAGTCTGCCAACCTTTCGTTACCAGGCTATATTTGCTACAGAGACGACCGACAGGATGGGTACGGTGGTACTGCTATTCTAATTAAACGGGACTTTCCTCACAGCATAAACGAAATTGGTATTTTTCATAATTCGCGAGTTAATGGGTTGTTAATTTCAGTTTTCTTGAGACATAAGGTTATACATGTTTTTTCAATATATTGTCCCCCTAATGCATATTTTCCTGAAAATGACTTTATAGATTTAATTAATGGAATCCCTGATACCGTCTATATTATATGCTGTGGCGACTTCAATGGTATTCATCCACTATGGGGTTGCTATAATTCAAACCGTATGGGTCGACAGATTATTAATATCCTAGAAAAAACTAACTTGATTCTAGGCAATGATGGTACGCACACCACTATTCCAACTCTTTCGCGACCCGCTAATGCTTTGGATTTAACGTTCTTTTCTTCTAACCTTACTTCCAATTTTCACTGGCAAGTATTGCAATGGCCTCTTGGTAGCGATCATCTACCTATCTTTATTAGATGCACTTTTAGAATGTTCATATTCGGTCCTTAACAGGGATATAGGTACCCGTTGGGTGCTTCCGGATGATAAGGTTCCCAAATTTACCAATTTATTGCGCGTCCTAAGTAATCAGCTCTTAGAAGCTAACCCTGACAATACTTCCTTATACGATAAGTTTGTCAATGTTCTGTATTACTCATTGCAGTGCACTGCAAAGAGAGGGACTGGCTACCTTGGTAAGCGACTCCCTACGCCCTGGTGGAATGGAATTTGTGCTGATATGGTCAGAAAAAAAAATATACTGTTTCGAGTTTTTCGTCGAAGTAGGAGCATGTCAGACTATCTGGAATTTAAGAAGCAGGAGACTCTTACTCGTATGTATTTGTTGCAGTGCAAGGCGCAGTGTTGGAAAAGTTTTGTTTGCAATATCAATCGAAATACGCCTATTTCGTTAGTTTGGTCAAAAATTTAAAAAATCAAAAGAAGATTTGAAGGGGATAGTTCATATAATACTACTTCACCGGAATGCTGTGATGGATTTATAAACAACATTGCACCATCATATGTACCGAATAATTTGCCAGAAATTACTCAAACCCCAAGTTCGATGATACTATCTAATAGCAATAGTCACTTTCTCTCTAGAACTATTGATATACAAGAACTGAAAATGGCATTATCCTTTAATAAAATATCGTGTCCTGGCATGGATGGCGTAACCTACCATATATTGAACAACTTACCGGAGCCTGCTGTTAAGATACTATTAAATATTTTTAATTACATCCTAACCACTAATCACATTCCGCGGGAATGGAAGAAATTTAAGATCTCCGCTCTTCTGAAACCCAGTAAACCACCGCACCTGTTCTCTTCATATAGAGACCCATTACCCTTGCGTCATGTATTCGCAAAACCTTTGAACGGATCCTGAATAATAGACTCTCCTGGTGGACTGAGCACAACAACATCTTCCCAAACAACTTATTTGGCTTCCGTCACGGAATAAGCAGTTTGGACTGTGTAGCCAACCTGCTAGCTAACATTTATCAGTCTTACATCAAAAAGGAATATCTAATCGCGTGCTTCATTGATATCAAGGGGGCATTTGATAATGTTCGATTGGACATCTTATCTAAGATACTAGTGGAATTAGGCATATCTAAGAACTTTGCAAACCTAATACACAGTTTGTTTTCGGAGAAAACGTTGTGTTTCCAACACCCCACACAAGGGCCAGTAGACAGAACTGTCTATACTGGTTTATGTCAGGGATCAGTGTTAAGCCCGCTGCTATTTAACTTATATATCTTAAAAATCCTTAATTTAGAATTGGCGAATAACGGTTTTCTATTATCTTATGCAGATGACATTGTTCTTTGTAGTCGCAGTAGAAACCTATCTGAAGCTTCCACCTTGCTTAATCGCGATATTATACGGGTTTGCAATATCCTAAATGATCTTGGTTTGTCGATTGCTCCTTCAAAATGTTCAGCAGTAGTGTTCTCATATCGCTCAATTAACCCAATTCACAGTGTTGTTTATATTGCCGGTGCTACTGTCCCCATTTTGTCGGCACATAAGTACTTAGGTTTTATTCTCGATTCTAAATTAAACTGGAACCATCATGTAGATTACATGTATAACAAACTTCTAAAACGGTTACCCCTACTCAAGGCCCTCTGTAACGTCAATTGGGGTAGTGATCCGTGCACAATGAGTAAGTTATACAAAGCATACTATCGCAGTATTTTAGACTATGGTTGTTACTTCTTTCATAATTCCTCAGCAACCAATCGTAACAAATTAGGGAGGATACAGAACTCATGTTTGCGGCTTATAATTGGTGCTTGCTTGCCTACTTCTATTGCTGCTTTGGAAGTTGAAACCAAGATCCCTCCTCTCTTTGTTAGGTCATCGTACCTAGCAGACAGGTTTCTTATGAAATACTGTCCTCCAGCCAGCTTCAATTTACTTAATTCCTATTTGGATGTTAAAAACAATTGGAGATTTAAAACCTCCAAAATGCCTCTATTATCTTTAAGTGCGGTTAGGCTTCAGAGATATTCTTTTATTACCATACCGTCATATCCTTCATTGATCTTTAAATACCCATACTCATATAACTGCTTTAAGTTACAGGTAGATTTGGATTCTTTTCAGTTCGTTAATACGCACAACGCTAGCAGAGTATTCAATGCGATAATTTCGGACCATTGGCCGAATTTCCAACCGATTTTTACTGATGGTTCTAAATCTTCGAATTCTGCGGGTGCTGCTTTTTTTATACCATGTCTTAACTTAACTAAAAAATTCTCTCTTTCTCGTTTTACCTCTGTGTTTAGTGCCGAATGTGCTGCGATTTTGAAGGCTTTGTCCTTTTTAAATTCACATATATTCTCTGAAAATATCATTATCATGTCTGATTCTATGAGTTGTTTATCAGCTTTGAAACTCTTATCGTTCAACACAAAATCCCATCCATACCTCTATAAAATCAGAAGCCTAGTAGTTTCCCATTCTGAATCTGGCGTAGTAGTTAACTTTGTTTAGATACCAGGACATGCGGATATCTACGGTAACGAAGTGGCAGACATGGCTGCCAGAGACACATGGATGAATAGTTGTTTAGTTCCATATTTTCCAAACAGAGACCTATTCGAGCTCATTAGATATGCTCATAAAGAATATTGGGAGGCTACATGGGCAAATCCATTTTGCGCGCAACAGTACAAAAGAATTCAACCTAATATTCCTAACGTTCCTTGGTTCAACCACATTACGACTGTTTCGATGAGTACCAGATCGTACATTGTTACCTTATGTCGCCTCCGGCTGGGGGTAAACCGTCTCCCCGCTTCTTTGTACAACATGGGTTTAATTTCTTCTCCCTATTGCCAACATCCACTAGACTCGAACAAAGTGGCGGATGCTGACCACTTCATCTTCGAATGCAATTTTCACACGACGCAAAGAATTATTTTGTATAACTCGATAATAAATTTCCAGATCCCTCTGCCATGTAGTGTCAATTCTCTCCTGGCCACCGGGAGTGCTGCAATATACAAATTATTATTTAATTATATAGTACAATGCAATATTACTGTATAGCGGTAATTAGTTAATTAATTATATTACATTGTCGATGGGTTGAATTTTCGACGCCCAAAAAAAAAAAAAAAGACAAAAAAAAAAAACATGTTTGTTGGGTTGTTGGGACCCAAAAAAGTAAGCACTAAATGAACTTGTACTGAGTTATTGAAGGCGAGAATGTGCAAAAGTTCATGCCCAGTTTCGGTATCACGATATTTAAAAATGTGCCCCATAGTCTGCGCTCCAAAGTATATATGCACACGTATTGGAAGAAGGAATCCTCTTAAAAATATCATTGTGCGACCCAGTCAAAACCTTTCAAGAGAAGAGAATTATTTTCGTAACAGATGTACGATTGTCGTCAACGTTTAACTTTTGCCCAGATGATACTTAGAACGGTGGTTTGCTACAATCAAGACGAAATCCGTTCTTCTTTATGTTCATGCGCAGAAAACGAACTGTTTCTGAAGGAAAAGTATCAGATGGAACATAATGTTACCCTGGCCGCTAGGTCTGCGTATTTATTTCTAAGTATTCCAGCATATACCTAAAGAAACCTTAACTACATTCGAGCTTGGTAGAGACGTCGTACTGTCGTTTTATTTTTTTTTTCATACTACAGAAACGATAGGCGAATGGACTTGAAAGGAGCCTATGAATTTGTAATTATTGGGTATTGTTTAATACTGGAATCACGCACTAGGCATGGTTCCAAAATGCAGAGAATTTCGTATAATTCAGCTTCGAACGCTGAGCAGTGCACACAAATTAAATAAGTACGTGCTGTGAGGGATGAAGTAGACTTTAGAGAATTTGCTTTAGTTCCATCTCTAGATTTAAAATAGGTTCAAAACAGATAAAGGATTATGTGATATTGATGGAAAAGATCTTAGACAGGTGCTCGACAAAATGCTGAACTAACTCGAGTTTTTCAAAACTGCAAAACGAACTAATCAATAAACCCAAATCGTGGTGCAATATTATTCCCGGTCGTATTGCTCGGGGTTCCGAGCGTCGTGGCTACCTCTATTTGTACATTCTAGCTGTACAGATATAAGTAACATTTATGGCAATTGTTTATATACAGTACGAATGTGTACACACGGCAAGACTACACTTCGAAATGATATATTGGTAATCGTTTGATTTATATCGACATATACGAATGCAGTTCCGTATATGCCTACTGTGTACTACCTAGAATATGATGGTGTACGTGGTGGTTTGCCATTGTCTTCTATATGATTCTATTAGCGAGTATTTAATTTAATTTTGTACTACCAGATTTAAAACAATATTAATTAAATAAACGAGTTTAATAGATAAAGAACATGAATACACAAAATCCGAAGGACAAGCGGTGCATAAAGTAATACAGCCACTTAACTTATTTAAAAATAATGGACATATATTGTTACGTTATTATTAGAATTACTACGGTTTTTTGACTTAAATTAATTATTATAAGGCGGTATTGTGGTCTAGGGACTCGATTTTGAGGTGTTTTACGGACGCAATAAAAAAAAAAAAAACAATAAACTTTTTTCTACACATTTTTTTGACAGTTTTTTATTGACACTTTAAAAGTGTAAAAATGTATTTAAAATTTTAAAAAATTCAAAATTGAAATTGATTCCATACCAGACTATGGGTTGACATCTACCCTTCTTTTTTTGCCAATCGCTCCTCCTTCTACCTCCTCCTATAGCCTACTCCCAATTCACAGCCTTGGTACCATTTTCTTCCTTTTTCTCGGCGCTCGGCTATTGTTTCTTTAATCAGACTGAGACTTGGTTATTCCCTCCTTCCCTTTTCTCGTTTTTCTTTTTCTCTTTCACCTTCTCCTTTTTGCCCTCTCCACTCTTCTGATCCTCCCTTTATATGCGACCCCAACCACATCCTTTTTGAATGCCCTGCTCTTTTTCCTGAGTGTTCTTATCTATACGCCGAATTCTTTGGATCTTCCCACCCCTTTCAATGCTTCCTTTATCCTTTCCTTCCCATCTCCAGCCGTTATTTCCCTCCTTCTTTCCTTTACACTTTCTATCTCCGATCGCCTCAGAATCGGGGTAGGTAATCTAAGTCCATGTAGTCGAGCCCATTTAAAAAAAAAAAAAAGATACAGATCGGCGAAGTGGGGACTCAAAAAAAAAAGCTGTCTCCTGGTTGACGTGATTCCAACTCAAGCCATCTTTATCGTTGGTGAAACTGTTAATGATATTTATGGGATTTTTTTGTCCCTGTATTAGGTCCATTAGGATTACTAAATTTGAATTAGATGGCGGATAGTGCGAGTTTTCAGTTACATTACTCTCAATTGATTCTAGGAGTTCTTTTGTTGAGGTTTTTTGTTTTTTGGGGCATGTGACAGGGTTAATATTCCTCGAAGTTTCTGGATTAGTAGTTTGATCATTCGTGGCTGTTGGGGTAGGATCGGCCTGGTTTTCTATCGTTGTATGGGACATTGTTCCATTTTACTGTCTCGGTTAACACCGGCATATCATCGTTTGTAACTGGTGAGTCAGGCGTAGGAGGGTGCGGGCGTTTGGTCGCAGTTACTGTTTGCTCCTTCTCTTCAAGTTTCAGGGTATATTCATGGGTTGACGGGTTCGTGGTATTAGATTTTTCTATCTGCATGAATATTCTGTGTTCGCGATCATTGTGCGTTATCAAAAATGATTCAGGTATATCATTAACATTGTCAGTGTTTTCTACATAGACCTGTGTCTCCGCCAACTTATGATGTGACCGAACTCGGTATCATTAGGGCTGACTCGTAATAATGACATGGCCGAGACTAATTTTAGGTTTAATACGTTTTGTAGATATGTTTTAAGGACTGAATTTGGGATGGTTGGCGATACATTAGAGATATTTTTCTGGCGGGGGTTTTCAATCTCTGACAAGAGATAGTTATGTTGTTCACTGATATAGTGGCTCCGTTGGTTAAAAAATTGTCAACTATGCTTTTAGACTTTAGAAAAATCAGAACTCGGCTATTGTTGATTTTAGATCCCGCGATGATATTTTTCGGACCACCTACGAAAGTCTTTAATGCCGAGAAATAGTCGCGGGGAACGGTGTTCTCGATAAACGGAAATATTACTCCTTGCTCTTCTGAGGGGTGTTCAAATTCTACAAGGGGCGGAAGGTGTTTTTTGGGTTTTAACTTATCTGAAAACGTTGTTGTGTTTGCCGGCGAATTTCGTTTCGAAATTGTTTCTATTTTGGTATCGGTATTAGCGGTTAGATTGTTCGAATTGTTTGTTATCGAAATATTAGCGGAATTATTTACTGCCGACGTACTAGTGTTAAGTTGATTAGAATTACTATTAGTAATCGCGTTATTATCAGTATGCGATCGCTCGTGTTGTGTAGCATTGTGTGCGACGGTGTGTGTGGAGATAAATAATGGATCGTTATCACCTGCTGGCGTTTGCTTTGTTGTTGCATTGTCCATCTCATGCTGCGGTAAGCTGCGCCTGACGGGTGAAGGGGATCGGTACATACTCCGCTGCACCGAGATCGAAAGCGGCATAAAATTTTAATCAGAATTACGACGCTTTGGAAAGATAAAAATCGAACACAATAATACGACCACTTTATCGTAATTTAACAAGAGTTTACGATTAATTTCAAAAGCTTTATTGATTAAAGGCGATAAATTGATGTATTTTATACCGTTACAACTGCATTGCAATGCAATTTTGAATTCCAACCGACGAGGAGCAGTTCGAGAAAATTTAATGTTTTCCTTACATTCATCACAAACAACTACCGCAGACAAGGCCGTAAAAACCAAAAAAAAAATTTAAGATACAATTAATTATTTTCTATTATAATTTCATTATCTTTCGTTTAGTTTCTATTCAGGTAGTTGGAGATTACCTATCGTCTACTATTGATTCGTTCCGGTCCGCGCGTCACAACCGAAAATAATTCGAATTTCTAAAAATCCTCTTAGAGGCTTATTCTTAAGGGTCTAAAGTTTGAAAAAATAGAAAAAAAAAAAAATCGATTTTTTAAAATCTCTAGACCAGCCTAATAGACAAATTAAGTCATTTTGGCCTCAAAAGAGGGTATGCCCCTTGACCCCTCTTGCTTACATTTCTGTCTCTTTCTTTCCTATACTTTGTATAAAATGATCAAAATTTATAACGTAATTCTAAATCGGTCCATATGAATATAATAACATAATCAAAAAAATCCTATGCTAACATTTAACTTTCATTACATGAGATTAGGACATTTTTTCGTTACATAAAATTGTGACATTTTTCGTTACAAAATCTAATAGGGGCCGGCCTAAGAATTACGTTGCAATTAATATATATATACATCTAATTTGGGTGGCCTAAGTATTACTTTGTAATAAATATGTTTTCGCGCGCGCGCGTGTGTGTGTTTGTGTGTGTGTGGGGGGGGGGGTATATATATATATATATATATATATCGTTATTCAAATCATTTTGGTATAGAGAAATCATTATTTAGGTCAGTGAACTAGAATGTAAGTTTATTATCATTATAAGAAAATTTAAAGTGTACTCCTATAGCATTTTAGAATTCTTCATTTCTCGTACGATGATCCCATGGAAGTTATTAAACGTTCCACTCGCCGGTTGCGACAAAAGCAACTACTGCAAAGAGTTTTTCTAGTAAATGGTTGATACTATTTAAATGTGCTAAAAAGTAAAAAATATATAAAAAACTTATTTTTATATATAAAAAAAAAAAAATAGTCTTACTGAAAAAACGACTTGAAGATTTTTTTAATAAAAATGTATTAATCTTCGGAGTGACCCATATGGTATGTTGTTGTTTTTTTTTTTTATTATCTTATATAGAGCGACACTGTTCACAGGATGACCCACGACGATTAATAAAAATTTAAACTATTAACAAACGTTACAATGAGTCGTCACTATGGCCTAGTTGCTGGAGCACTTGCATTCCGTTACGGAAGTCTGGAGTTCGACCCCAGGCGACGACAGAAAGTATTACAAAAATTAAATTAAAATAACCCCGCTAACATAATTATGCGAATAGGCAATAGCAAACATGCATATTAGCATAATATACGCGCTAGTTGATCTGTATAGTAGGCAAAACACACAGGGAAGAACCGCATTTGTATAACGATATAAGTCAAACATTCACAATTCCAAGTCTAGTCTTATGTTATAATAACAATTGCCGTGAACGTTATTATGTCTGTATACAGCTAGAAAATGTACGAATGGATGGTTGTCCCCACGCTCAGAATTTAGTATGGCGCTACCGAGAAGAAGAACAATTAATACGTCGAGATATTTTTCCTCAGTGCCATACCCTGTTAATGAGTATTTCTCTCTAATTGTTTACTCTGAAGTTTTTGCGGGACTAGATTCTATTTATTTAATTTTAACAATTCATTTAAAAAAATATATACACTTCTTCCAGGTAAAAATAAAATTCACTTATAACATTAATAATGTATTCTCTTGTTCCTCCATCGTGTCGTTAATTGCGGTAAAGTATCGATACACTCACCCAATTCCGATACAGAGAAAACCTTTTCTATCTTGCTCTAAACACGATCGCTTTCAACGCGTAATTCCCTACTTCTCGCTAGCATACGCAAGATCGATCAATGAAGTTTAGTTATAAAATGGATAAATCATGAAGATACGCGATGTTCATCATATTATGGGGAGTGTACAATGGAATTACAGGAAGAACGTATACTATATTAATATCGATGTCCATGATATTGAAATTTTATTTTTCTAAATTTTAAAAAATAGCATTGCCGTCTTTTTACGTGATGTTACAAACATCCTTGTAAGAACCGCAATCGGGGAAACTCTAACCCTCATGATCAATCCCCTTTTTTTTTTTGGGTTGCGGTATCGGTCTAATTTTCCAACGGTATACACAATGTGGGGTGTTCTAGAAACAATAACTCTGCCAGCGACAGCGCGGCACGAAGTTTTTTTTGTAATTTGCATCGTTCTGTCGTCGTCACTGATAATAATTATTAGATAGGGACGATATATTTAAAACGCCTTCAGCGCTAGACGAAAACAGAAACACGTTGTCGAAAACAATCATTTTTATGATTTGTTTCGTTACGTCATTAATGTCGGATATTTCGATCAGCAGTTATTACGTGCTGTTGAACGAGTAAAAATAGAATGCGACGATGTGTCCCAATTCAAGTTTTTCGGAATACGTTGATTTCGTTTTGCGTTTTTTCTTCTTAATAGTACCACTTTGGTTTTGTCTTGAAAATGTAAATAACCTAAATTAATGGAATGTCGTCGCATAACGAAATCTGAATCCGAATCTGAATCCGAATCTGAATCCGAATCTGAATTCGAAGTTGAATCACGGTCCCCGTCAAAATAACCGAACAATAGCGGCGATATTTGTGTGCCGGTTGCCGCCAAACTTTCCAAGAAATATATATATATATATATATATATACATATGTATACATATATATAGTAGGGAAGACAAAAAAGTAAATAAATAAAAAGCTATTCGATCGTTGCGTAATTAAACGGAACTCTTCGTCTTTTTTCGAGACAGATTAAAGTCGAGCTACATTCGGGAAAGAGATATTTCGAAACGTGTTTTTTATTTATATTTTTTTAGAAGATTTTTTCCTGTAACAGCTCCGAGTACTAGTTTTATAACTATAATAACTACACGATATCTTTCAATTCGTTCTGGAAAGAAATTTTTCCGCCTCCAGACACATTCGTTTAAAGTGTAATTTGTGCTGTAGCGTAGTCTTTGAGTAAGAAGGTGATGAAACTATTCTCGAAAATTGCAAAAAAAAACATACCTGGCGAACAAATTACGTTTCTCCTTTAATTACATTTTTCACTAATTAATTATCGTTTAATTACACTTTATAGCGGTATAATTCATTAGACGAAAGAATAAAACGAATACCAAGTGCCGATCTGTAGAAGCTCTTATTTCGAAACTAATTTAAACATTTTTTTTTATATGAGTTTCCTTCGAAAAAATGTCCAGCTCTTTGATAAAACCGTCATCACCCTGACGAATTTATACGAATAGTAGTCGATGCCGAATTAATTCTTTCAAATCGCATTGATTATACTTTTATTTAAGACCAGCACGGCTTCGCCCGTGTATATTAATACCCCTTTAAATCTGTACCTGGAAATTTTTATCTACAATTATATTTATGTAAAATAAATTCTTTCTCCCTTTTTTTTTGGGGGGCAAACATGTTTATCACCGTCCAACGAAAAATTGTTTTCACGTTTTTAGTATTTCTTTGTTACAAACTTTCTTCTTTCTTTTGCGTCTTATCCGTCTTCTTCTCTTTTTTTTTCTCACCACCCGATGAATAACCAATTGTGTTTTGTAATCGGTGTTTTGGCTAGACTATACTCTTCGACGCAACTTTGGATCAATTCTTATTTATTTTGTAATTTAATTACTTTTTTTTTTTGACTTTTAAATAGCCTATATTGTTCCTTATGACGCCATAAAAATAAACTGTCCAAATTTCACAAAAATCATCAGTTGGATAGTTTCGGAGTCTATCGAGGACATACAGAACGACATACATTTTTTTTTTATACATATATGTATGTATGTAGATCATAATGAATGAAAAACTGTTTAATCATATTTTACCACGTTATAAAGTGCACATCATTAATTAAAACGGTTAATTGCACCAAAATTATAAATTCCACGAAATCCGTCACTATGTTCGTTATTAAAGGTAGATAAAACCGTGAAACCGGTTCTTTAAGGAATTTTTAAAAAGTCCACACTAAGGTTCATTATTCGACTGTGTAAGAAGGGTATACGGAATTTATGAGTATCCCCGAAAGTTTGGAAAAATTTAACGATTTGGTATTTGTTTTTGGATATTTTATGATTATTGAATATGTAAGTGCGTGTATAATTTATTAATTAATCTGTCCCAAACACTTTCGAAATATATAAAATGGTTTAGTGGTTTGTTTTTGCTTTTTTTTTTTTTTTTTTTTTTATGTGCGCGTTATAAATGAACTTAAACTTTCTAATATACGACAATAGAAAATTGTTCGGTTTATTTATGACACCGATGATAACGTTTTCTTCTTTTTCTAATTTTCTTTCTCTTCTACAGCGGGTCGGGTCAGCTGTTTCGCAATTTTAATTTTTAAATGAAGATTTTTTAATCCCTTTACTTCGTGAATTTTTCAAAAAACGACTGCGCAGCGTTCACGTAACGTTTATTTAAAAAAGAAAAAATACCATTAATAATAATACCGAATTACAAAAATGAAATTTGGATTAAAATATCTCAAAAACTAAAATCCTTAGCACTCGATAATATACGTGAGAGAAATGTGTTACGTTTAATTCTTTCAAAAATGAGATATTCACAATACTTATTTCATTAAATTTACGTTGTAATGGTTAAATTCCGTTTTCTTTCGTAGAACCTAGACGACAGTAATATTTTAAGTCGCAGGTGACTATCGCTCCAAACATTTCAAAATTTGTACTCTTATATTTTACAATTTGCAGGTTTTGAATTTTTTCGATATTCTAATAACAAAAAGATGTTAATTGTAAAAAAAAGGAATAAACCCTCCGACTTCTATACAACGAGCTCTTGCTCCAATAATGTATTTGTAGATGTAAAAATTAAGTTTTTTAAATTTTGTTTTATATTTTAGGTGTCAATCTGCGGGTTGGTCCATAAATGCTGAAGCTTTAGAAAGAGGTAAAGATTTTCTTTTTTTTTGATTTCCAGTCTCTCTTGTTTAGATGTATGGTTTCCCAAATTAGGGCTCTCAAATTTAAAAATTTTCGGACTTTTACGGTATTCTACGAACGAAAATACGTTGATTAAATAAAAAAACAAGTCCGTTTGCTACCTGACTTTTACATTTTTTGAAATTCGGCTCTTTAATTTAACAATTTTTGACGTCTCATTGTTTTCCTACATTCTAGCGATGAAAATACGTCGTTGAAAAAAAGAAAAAACTGAATCTCTAACTAAAATAGTCGCGGGCTTTTTTTTTTTAGTTTTTGTCCTTACCGCTTTAGGTGCATATTTTCCCAAATTTGTGCCCCTGAATTTCAAAATTTTTCATTCTCCTATGAATGTAGAGTATTTCATAAACTGAAATATAACAAAACCCCCCCGTTCACTTGGCAAAAATTAATATTATCAATGTCAGTACATGCAATAGATGGTAGAACAGAGGGTACAATAGATCATTTTATTTGGCAATGTAAAGTTTACGAGCAGAGTAGGGACAAACTTAGAACAGAAATCCTATCAGAGCTGCATACCTTTCCAGTTTCAGTAATAGTGACCGATCCAACGTTGAATTTATCTGTATTAGTGGGTTAAATTTATAAGATACCACAAGATAGAAATATAGAAATAATAAATAAGAAAGTTCTATAAAATACCCCATTAAAAAGGGTTTAAGGAAAGTAAAAAAACTGGCTAAATGGCGAAGGCTAAAAAAAGAAAAAAAGTGCGCCAATTCAAAAAAAAAAATCAATTTCGCGGCGATTATAGAACGGGCTGTGGAATTTAAAAGAAAAAAGAAAAGAACAATTCGAAACTTCATTTTTAATTATTTCAAAATTTGGACCTCTTAATTTTATAATTTTTGGAGTTTCATACGTTTTTTAAATAACTTAATAAAGAAAATATATCAATTAAAAATAAAAAATTTACCACTTGGTTGTATACGATTTTTGGTGTTATAGTTTTATAAGATAGGTTTTATACTACATTATTATTTTCGATTTTGTTCGTATAAGTAACTTAAAAAAATGGTCCAACATCACCGAACATTGTAAAATGTTTTAATGATTTCCAATCAGTATTTAAAAACGTAATAATATGAATGAGTGCGCTGTACATACATTTCACATGAATATAACCGATTTGAAATAATTAAACCAGTTTTTGTAATCATGTTCTTATTACTGTTTTTTTTTTTTTTTTTTTTTTTTTATGTTCTGCGCGTAGCTCTTGCTATCTGGCCATTAAACTCATTTTTATAAGTTCGTATTATATTATTAGTACCAGTTAGTATCTATCCTAATAAATGGATAATAAAAACGCCATTACTTTCACACCAAACGTATTTCATATAAATTATAGTTTTATATATTGAAAGAGGATGTAAATAGGCTCCTATTCCGGTTTCCGTATAATCTGCAATTTTTTTTTTCATTTTTTTTTATTAAAGGTGTGTATGTTGCATACACCAAAAAAAAAAAAAAAAAAAAAAACTACTTGGGCTATTACAGCACATGGAGCCCACTTGGGGAGATCAAATTGCGACAGAACAGACCGCTGCTTCGCGTAAAAGATAATACAGCTACGACCGCGGACGGGACATTTGATAGTATTTTAGAAATAGAGGAGATGGTAAAGTGAGTGGATCATGGTACTGCAAAGGAGGAACATTCGAGGACTAAGTGAAAGGTGGATGGGGCGCTTAGTTGGCCACAAAAGGGGCAGACATTTGCCGGTGCCTGGCCCGTGAAAATACAGCTGTGCGAGAGGGTTGTGTGACCTATTCGGAGACGATTCAGGACGGAAAAATCTCTGCGGGAAACTTCGTCTGTGGGCCACCCCCGGGGTTCCGTGGTTGTTTTTACGCTTCTGAGAAACGTACTTGAGGATCTCCATTCGTAATGGAGAAATATAACCATTTCCTTCAAACTATAAACATGCAAACAAAAATATGGCTTCACATATAAGACGGCCAGCGCTGAATTTCGAAAAAGCAAATTGGGAAATGTTCCAGCAGTTAGGGCAGACCGAGGTCGACGTTGATGACCGTAATACGGATACAATGGTTCGCTCATTTACTAACCGAATCCTAAAATGTTTCGAAAAGTCAACCCCGAGAAACAGGTCGTTATCCACAAACAAAGTCGTAGTACCGCGGTGGTCAGGAAAGTGCTTGCGGGCAATAAGGGAGAAAAGACAGAGATTAAAAGTTCTGAAAAGATTCCCTTTATACCGGAAAACTATACTGCTTTTTAACACGCTCGAGCAACAACAAGAAAAATACTAAAGCAAGAAGGAAAAAGGAAATCTTGGATCAAATTCACTTCAACGCTAACTTACAAAACACCGGATTCATCAGTTATGGAATAAAATACGAGCGTAAAATAAACACGTTGACCTACCAATCCTTACAGCGATTTCAACACATAATCAGTTACATACAGACCCAGGACAGATTGCAGAAGAATTCACGGTATTTTTTGAAAATATATCGAGTAACAACCAGTTGACAACCCACATCACTAGTAAACAAATAGCGTTTAGCAAATGAACAACTTGATCTCAGTTTATCAAATTCAGAAACATATAATGCACCCCAAAGGTTTACACGAAATCCAAAATGCCGTCCAGAAGACTAAAATATCTGCTTGTGGCGCCGACAGATTTCACATTGCATTTTTAAAACACGCCCCAGAATCAATAATTAACACAACCGCGTGTGATCTAATCAATCTTTTCCCCTTAGTAATGGAGGGAAGCTATTATAGTACCCATACAGAAAGCACATAAAAACCCATTGAAATTAAACAACTATCGACCGATTTCACTGACATCCGTATACTGTGTAAAGTATTCGAGAAAATGGTAAATTTGCAATTACTATAGGAAATCGAAAACAAAAATCTCATATCAATAACACAGTGCGGTCTCCGTCCATCGCGTTCAATCTTAGATCAGTTATTCTATCTACAGTAAGAAATTTTGAAAAATTTCAACAAACAAATGCAGACCCTTGCATTATTTTTTGATATAACAAAGGCATTCGACAGAATACAGAAAGAAAAATCTCTTATCACGCTATACAGATGGAGATTCTGAGGAAATATAATGTACTTCGTTGAAAACTTTTTATCGTCTCGTGTCTTTCGCGTTCGCATCTTCATGCTTTCATCGGAAAAAACGTTGGACAATGGCGTCTCACAGACCGTCCTTAGTATCTCCATTATTTATCATTGTGATGAACGATCTAGTATCCACCATTTATCCACTTATATTTTCAGCGTTGTTTGCCGATGATTTCAGGAACCGCACTACTACACTGGACAGTAAACAAAGCCCAAAAATGGACTTCATAAAATGGAATAGAGTTTTCAATCGCGAAAACAACTTTGCATCAATTTCTGCAGAATACGGGCATGCCAGAAATCGCTATCATTGCCATTACAAAGCACAAGAATACCAAAATCTCCCATTGTTACAATATCTTGGTTTATTGTTTGACCAAACCTTATCATAGAATCAATTAAAACAGTGTCCTGCTTAAAAAACACTTAAACCTGTTGAAGAAACTATATCCCATACAACAACACACACTACTCAGAATATATTATACTATTATTAGACCTCGCCTAGACTACGCAGCAACCATTGAAGGTTTAGCTTGCAAATCGACACTGTGCTTGCTGGACTCGGCGCCATCTTAGACTAGCCATCGGCGTGTTTCGTACTGCTCCACGAAACAGCACATTACGCGTAGTCAACGAATGACCTTTAAATATTTATCGAGATTATCTAGCGGTGAAGTTTTTAATTTACCTTAGAAGTATAAATAATGCCCCTGATGCTCTACTGACGACTGCTGTCTCCCAGAACATCTACGCAAGCGCGCATATGTTGACACCAGAAATATTAATGCACCGAATAACATTCTTCGTAAAAGAATTTCCGCTCTTCCGCCGACATGTAATTCGAGAAAACAATATAACACAACATTGGGGAACAGTACAAAATCTGATAAGCTCTTGTCATATATGAATATATTGAAAGACGCATGGAAGGTACTGTTCCTTTGTACATTGACTGCAAATCACCACTAACGCGCTTCCATCGACCGAATTAACTGCGATCAAATTAGCCATCAGATCTGCGACAGATCAAAATTACAAACATATTATCCTATTCAGAGGCCCACAGGCCGTCAATGCGATTAATGAATGGCATGCCACCCTGAAAAACCCGATTGTTCAACAGATACACTATTCCCAGTATCAGCTCGACTATAGATATAGCAATATACATATATGTTGGCTACCAAGACATTCAGAGATAAGTGAAAACACTATCGCCGACTTAGCTGTGAAACGAGTAATAAGGAAGACCATATTACCATCAGTTGCAGTTCCACGGAAGAATTTTTACAAAGCAACAAAAATCCAATTCCGGCTATATTGAAGCCGATCATGGGAGGAATTGAAGTTTTAGAAAATTGTTAGATTCCGATATGTATTGGAATGGAAGAAATGAAGACGGCTAACACAGGAATGGAAGGGTAAAAAGTTTGTACATTTTCTGGTAAAAAAGGACTCACCGGAAGTAGAGAACTGAGAAAGAAGGAAGTTCTCGAAAGATACAGTTATGGTCTATAGAATCAGAAGGACACTATGGAGAATCAAAGAAAAAGAAGAAGTAGAAAGGTTTGAGACGGAAACGTGTTATAGAGAAAAAACCGATGGTGCATCGCTGAACAAGGGGAACGAGAGGAATCGAGGTCGTGATTTTTTTTTTTTTAAATTGTTATTGTATTACAAACTGGCCATCTAGGCCATTTAGCAATATTCTTAACAGGGAAATATTTAGCATGAAGGGTGAAGTACCCAATAGTACCTACCCGATAAACTTTATCTTAAACAAGGTCATGAGGTTTCTTACGCTTCAGTCGCCTCCTATCATTAGCAGTATGTAGCAATCCAGCAGCAAGTTTATTCGGATGACTTTCCAAGTATCTTCCTGCGTGTCTTCGGGCATGAGTTTTAATAACATCTGCCACATACTCTATCCCTAAATCTTGATGCAAAGTTTGATTTGATACATACCATGGCGCCTTGGTGCCTAAGGATTTTATTCTGCGTGGTCTGTATTATCTTCAGATTTGTAGGTTTAGCACAACCCCAAAGCTGTACTCCGTAGGTCTAAATAGACGTCGAGATACTTGTGTATATCAAACGTTTATTTTCAATACTTAATTTCTTCCTAGAAGCCAGTGCATTTTTTTAACATGAATATCTCTATTTCTCTTTTCTTCGTCTGAATGTGCTGCTTCCATGTTAAACGACTATCTAGGTGTAATCACAAGTACTTAACTGTTGTTCTCACAGGCAATTCCAGTTCATTTATCCTAACAGTTGGGGTTATGACTTTTCTATTCGTGAAATGAACGTTTACCGATTTACTTTCATTGACCTGAACTTTCCACTTTTTAAACCAGCTTTCTGCTTTGATAAGGGCCTTCTCTGAAGATTGTCGCTTGCTATCTTTGGAACTGAATGTGACGCAAGTAATGCCGTGTCGTCAGCAAATGTAGCTACCTGTACATTTTCCGGTACAGGAAAGTCTGCTGTATATATCAAATACATTGTGGGTCCCGGAACTGATCCCTGAGGCACTCCTGCTTGAACTGGATATAGTTCTGAAAACGTGACTTCATAGCGCACCTGGAAATATCGGTTATGCAGATATGAACTCAACAAGAGATATAACCTAGTTGGTAACAGAATTTTTAATTTATATAATAGACCATTATGCCAAACTTAATCAAAAGCCTGTTGGACATCGAGAAATGCCGCTGTACACACATTTTTTGTTTCCAAACTTTTTTCTATTACACTTACCACTCTGTGCAGCTGATCCACCGTGGAGTGCGGTTTAAAGAAACCGAATTGATGTTGTCTTTGCTAACCATACCCTAATTTTTACGGATGGGTCCAAAATGGCACACGGAGTGGGTGCATCTTTCTACATTCCTGCTCTTAACCATTCCAGCCTGTTCAAAATTCCTTCATTTTGTTCAATTTATTATGCGGAGACATTGGCATCACTACGTGCCATTGAGCTCATTCCATCTTTTCCTCAATGTAAAATGTTCCTCCTAATTTCTGATTGCAAAAGCGCCCTTCAGTGTATATCCTCTCTATATGTTCCTTCCTACTCTGATCCTATTATTCTGCGCATCCGATCACTGATTTTCAGCCTTTGCAGATTGCACTCATTAACCATCGACTTTCTTTGGATTCCTGGTCATGCCGGAATTGCGGGCAACGAAAAGGCGGATTATCTTGCTCGTTCGGCTATTTCTTCTGGGCGGCCAGTCGGACGGATTCCTTCTCATGAATTATTAAATATAGCAAAAAGTATCCAAAAGGCCAATTGGAAATCTTTTTATAAATCATCGTTCCCCAGTCTTAATTCACAATATTTTTCCATTCACCCTAATCCACCTACTCAACCATGGTATCTACATTTTCCGCACCTTCCCCGACTCATCATATCTGCTATCTGTCGTCTTCGCTATCTAGTCACAGTCGACTTCCTGCTTCATTGTATCGTTTCTCGCCATAGTGTCCTGTCCTATTTGTCCGCTGTGTATCGATAAAAAAATCATAAGTGACTCTGATCATGTATTCTTTGAATGCTCCTCTTTATCATCGGAAAGGGCAGCTCTATACGCGGAGCTTCTCTCACATGATGTTCCAAATCCATATTGCGTGTGTCCTTTATTCTCTCTTTACAGTCAACGTTGGTCATTCCAATTGTAGCAAAATTCCTATCCTCTGTACTACATTATATTAATATCTAATCCCTTCAGTATTTCCCATTTTGGCATTTCTAACTTATCGTGTCCAGTGATTTCCAACGAACTCCTCTCTAAACGAAGAACACGCACTGATGTTGCAGTTACAGTCACAAACAGGCACAGCTCGCAGTTAATTTTGCGGGCTCGCTGTCGCATTTGCGGCCCTAACGGTAGATAGGGGAACTCCTTGTCAGCCGGCACTGCGAGCGCTGCTGTTGCAGTGTGGCCATAGTGTTCGGTGAAAATTCTGCTCATTTCCTTTTAACAGAATGGTAGGCGCTGTTTCCGCAGTCGTCGCCATAAATATGATTAATGTTTCATAATTAAAAACTATAAACTTTGCTTTATAGTGATGGAGAAAGTCATTGAACTTTCGGATAATTGTTTACGGACGCTAAGCGCTGTGTTCTATATAGGTTTCGTGCTTAATGGATCTAACTGCTTTTTAAACATCCCGTGTTTCTTCTTCCTTAATTATTTATAGCCAGATTCCTTTGTCCGTTTGTACTGTGGGCTCTGTAATTGCAGATGTGGCCATGGTATGGGACAGCTAACTCCTTTTGCTCTTACCTTCGTCATTTCTTTTCTTTTCAGGATACATACGTTTGGCATTTTTCGACGTTGATTGTTATTGTTTCTCCATCCTTGGTGTGTAGCATTCTTTGTCAGATTCCATTCCTTGTTACTCCTAATTGCTGCTATGTACACATGTTGATGGGTAATCGTCCGTTGCTGACACGCCCAGGGAAAAACCCAAACAAGAAAAAAAAAAAAAAAAAAAAAAAAAATGTGGAATTATATTATATAGGTATGGCTGCAATCTATTTAGTACCAATTTTTCCATTACCTTCGACATAACAGGCGAGGTTGAATTTGCCAGTAAAAAGAATGAAGTTTAGAAAATCAGCGAAATGTGTCAATGAGAGTGTAACTGCATTATTACCTGCAGTGCCCCACAGTAATTAGATATGGTTTCCGACAAAAGAAAAAAAAAAAATCGATTGAAGTTGAGAATCGGTAGACACGATGAGAGTGCGTACGGACACAGCAAATCTAGTCAGATGCGGGCGGTGGAAGAAGAGAGAAAAGATCATCTAGAATCAGAAAAAATGAGGCAATAGCGCACAGCCGCGAAAATGGAGATGAGAAATGTGCTATATGTGTGAAACACATGCCTGTTCGTTTCATATTACCTTTGTTTGCAGTGCATCTCATATTTCAGATAACAACTTCAAGTTGCTGCTCGATTATGTGATGACGTCCAAGAATTAATTTTCGAACGATCTTTTTACGGTGGTGTATTAAAATTTAGCGACAAATATTTTTTCGTCGTATAATAACTCCTCCCCTGTGATCATGAAGCTTTGTCTTCGAAACGGTACGGGTATTTTAAAAATTAAATAATTGTTTCCTATTGGTGTATTTAAATTGACTTACTATACATATATGGTAGTTAACGGAACATTCTTCTTCTAGCTGGCAAACAAATTACAAATTTTACCCTGAATTTTATCAAAGCCAGTTTAAGGGACTATTTCTTAAAAATCTTCTTACCATGAAAAATCCGAAAGCAACTTCGGACTTTTCTTAATTTTACTTTTCGACGAGTAATTAGTCGAACGAGTTGAATAACTCGGCAGAGAATACTATGAAAAAACTTTGCAAAAATTTCCTCATTCGCCGCTTACTAAAAGTTTGAATTACCAGCTGTCACGAGATGATTTATACAGTCGACACATTTAAAAATAATCTGCAACTAAATTAACGTATTTATTCATAAATCATGCAAAAAGCACAAAAACGTGAAAAAACACGAAAGAACCGGTTAATAACAGATTGTATAATGAGAAGCACACAAAAACATTACTCGAAACAATTTACAATGAAGTACGAAAAAATATTGCATCAGCGTTCATTCTACTATTGCTTAGCTACTACTGCGAATGAATCGGCTGTGTAGTTACGAATGTTGTAGCAGAACTTTTTCGCAATAGGAACAGAATTAAATTCTTTTCTTAGATGATAAAGAATCTTTTTCCATTCTGTTTGTTAAATATCGAAATATAATAAGCTATAATAATAACTGATATAATAAACAATCATAACAAACAATTATAACAAACAATATAAATTTCTTACTTAGTAACGTTTCCGGGCATTATCAGCTAAAACACAATTCACTCTATATGTGATCAGAGACAAAATTTAAATCACACTTAGAACTTGTCTCTGATCACATATAGAGTGAATTGTGTTTTAGCTGATAATGTCCGAAAACGTTACTAAATAAGAAACTTTTATTTTGTTCTTATACTGTTTGTTATAATTGTTTATTATATCAGTTATTATTAACTTTTTATATTTCTTTTCTTAGAAATAAAACGAGTACGAAAGACTGAACACACGTTATCGAGATATCGACCTCCTTAGTATTTTAAAAAATAAAAAAAGATGCACAAAACTTAAATCGATTTTATTTATTTTTTGCACTTTTTAAGTTTAACAAGCTCTGTTACACGTGGTTCTTATTTATTTATATATATATATATATATATATATATATATATATATATATATATATATACACATCGCGCCAATAACCCTCCGTTTAGTGCCCTTCGACTGTCCCACATACAAATATAAAAAAAGAAATTACAAAAAAGAATTTTTTTTTTTTTTTTTTATTTTAAATGGGCACGCCAGCACAGGACATTTACCCAGCACAAAAGATTAAAAGAATAGAAGGACATATGGAGCGACAAGTTATATCAAGAAACGATTAGAGACAGAGGAAATGAATGCGGATAACAAGGGAACAACAGAAGGAGATGGAAAAGTGAGAATATAGAGGGCACTGTAAGGTGTAGGGAGCCCAAGGCTAAGCAAATTGGAATAAAGGATCGCGCGTTCAGTAGAAATAAAGGAACATTCAAATAGTACGTGATTTGCATCACACGAGCCATTGAAGGTTGGAGGATGAAAGGGACACAAAGGAGATTGAACCAGAAAAGAATTATTAAATATTATCAAAACGGTAGATATTGATAATTAATTTTTCCAGATTCGGAAGAAATTGTTTTTTTACCTAGTTTGCGGAAAATATTCGCGTACGAAATATTTGGGTAAGTTGCGCAATCGCTTGTATGAGTTAAATGAGTTTTGTTTTTTTTGAAATAATCCAACAGAGTAATTATATTTAAAATATGTTGATCCAGTTTTTGTCTCAATTGGCTGTTTTGAAACTGGACTTTTTTTTTTGAATTTATCTGCTCGATGATACAATTTGGCGTAAATTTTTCCTGTTTACCCTCTAAAAGTTCTACACCTTTTCGAGTCCCCATGTGTAGTAACACCATTGTAATGTGCGAAACACACTACGAGTTAATACCTTTTCAAAGTAAGTAATAAAAATTTAAAAAAAAAAAAAGCAATAAATTGTGTGAGTGGCTAGAGAGAAACTGATGAGCATGCCTGAGATCCTGTTGTCGGCTAAAGGTTAAAAGACCATCAACACATCGATGCGAAGTTAATGTTCGGAGGAAATAGAAATCGGGTGCAAGGTTGGAAAAAAAACGGTCGAAATTACTGTCATAAATTTTTATCGTCATTTATCGCATTTATCGTGTAAACAGGCAAACGAAATGCTCCTTCAGATTAGGTTTTTTTGACATTAATCAAGAAATTCTGTTGAAGCAGGTATATAATTAATGGAAATGAAGGCGGAATGTGTCCCCGTTATATTTTGTTGAATTTATCGCGTTCCTGTAGCAACATTTGTTTTTTTTTTTTTTATATATATATAGCAACGGATCTATTTTAGCTTATGAAATTAGCTTATCTTGCCGAAATCTTTACTGGGAAAAGCAACAACCATATTTAATAGGAGAGACGAAATAACAGCTCTAAAAAGGAAACTAAATTTCTGTATTTCTTGTATGGACAAAAACAAAATGTTAAATGTTTTTCGCTTTTAAATGAAATTCGACTACGGGAAAATATGACAGAATAACCAACTGAAATTCAAAACATCAGTAGTGAATATTTGGTGATCCTGTTGAAAATCTTTGTCAGAATACTGACTCATCGACTGGGTACAAAATCCGTTTATCAATATTATGATAACTCTGAAACTTTATCAATGTTGGAATAGGAATCACTGATTGATATTCAGAGTTCAACTGCTTCAAAATACACATTTAAGTCGGTGTCACTTAAAGGGGTTTGGGGTTAGTATTAAAAATGAATAGCCTGGAGTAGCCATGAAGGTTATTATTTTAATTCTGCTCCGTTTTATAACTACGTATATCAGATGCCAGACAGGCTTTTCAACTTATGCATAAAAAACGAAAAATAAATTCAGGAGCGAATTGGAGATGATTCTGGATGTACGCGTATAACTGTCGGCTATTAAACACTAAGTTTTAAAACCATTATTAGAATAATAATGAAACAGTTTCATTCTTCACATTAATTTGTTTAAACATTTTTATTAAATAACTTTTATTTGCATATTTAAAATTGCGATACCATTTATTATAAGTTAACTAACTGACCCGGCAAACGTTGTTCTGCCATATAAATTATCAAAGAAATCATTGGGGTGAAAAAAAAGAAAATAAAGGGAATGTTAAAAGAAAAGAGGGAAATATAGGAACAATAATAAGCATTAAATAAGAGAAGAGGGTACGGAAATAGTAATAAACAAAAGTGAAAAAAGGGAAAGGGAAAGAGAATAAATAAATAAAATAATAAAAAATAAAAATAAAATAAATAATAGATTAGTTATAACTAAGTTAGAAATAAGAAAAAATAGGATAAGTTTGTAATGAAATATTTGCGCGACGATTATGTAAGTAGTATTAATGTAAAAGATAAACAACGTATAGATAGCTTCGAAATGTGGGTTTGGAGACGTATGTTACGGATACCCTGAACAGCAAAGCAAACGAATGCTTCAATTTTACACACAATCGACATTAAGCGTAGATTATCCGGCGATGTTTCATTAAGTATATTGAGGTTCTTTGGCCATACTATACGTAACGAACACTCCATGCTACAATTAATAATTGATGGGAAAGTGCAGGGAACGCGCCCAAGAGGAAGATTAAACACTAAATGGACGGATATAATTAGAAATTTATTAAAGGAGGAATCAATTATCGAATGTAAACGGATGGTGGATGATCAAACACAATGGCGAAAAAGAATTTTTTTTTTTTTTTTTTCTTGAGTGCCGTGTACAGCTGCCGGGGCTATTACGACACTAGGGAATTGAAGATGCTGAGTGTAATGATCACGACATTCCTTTGGGGGATTACGACCAAAGAAGAAGAAGAATGTAGGCATATTTAGATGTAAGAAAACTCGTCGACAAGCGTATAGCTTGACGAAGAAATGTATAAATATTAATAAATATCGATATATTTTCAAAAAAAAAAAAAAAACAAAAAAAAAAACGTAAATATAAATCGAAAGTGAAATATTAAATTTGAAACTGAAAGTGTGCTGTTGTTGCGTGTCGCAGTTCTGTTCTATGAATTTTTCGGGCACGATTTGCAGGTGTACCGGGGGGCGGTTACCTCAAGCACGACGTCAGTGGACACAACTTATTCGCCCGTTGAGGATAGTTACTACCGTTGAAATCCTTATTTAATTATTGTAGAGTTTGCAGTTGTGTTAATAAATTAATTTCAATAAAATGCTCAAGATGGAGAAGTCCGAAGATAAGAAGATGTTCTCTCTTAAATGTGTAATTGTAGGAGATCACCGCGTGTATATAACTCGGTGGGCACTTCAAAATGTCGAGCAAATACGTCAATTTGGCGTTGTGCCGTGGGAAAATGGTCTTCCCCAAGCCCGAGTATAATGATGGTCCATTCTTTGATGAAGATCGAACATGTACGGATAGTAATACATAATTTCATTTAAAAAAGAAAGGTTTTTTTTCGATTTTTGTTCAAACATTTATTACCGCGGTATTTTTTCTTTTTAATTTCTCTATTTTACGAAAAATTATTATTATATAATAATAAATGCATAACAAAATGCAGAATGAAACGTTAAAGTGACGCGACACTTCATGTAAATGGACTTCGCGTCAATGAATGACGGTTAAATTATTTGCATATTGTTCTTTCAAAAATATGTTCATACGAAAATACTAAAATCGCGATTAAAAAATTGGCGGTGGGGGTAGGAGGGTGAAAAATACTTTACGACACCTATTCTCATACCTACCAAATATGAAAAAAAAAAAAAATTTCACAAAGATCGGTCGAGCCGTTTCGGAGGAGTAGAAACACCGTGACACGAGATTTTTATATATTAGAAGATTGAATCTGGAATAATCGTAGTAAAAGTTGTAAGTAAAAAGAAAACAATCAAATTTTGTTTACGTATCACAACAATTACTAAGTTTTCATTTGGCATTAAGGGGGTTCCGTAAAATAAAATTGATTTTATAAGGGTTCGGCGATCGTAAAAGTTTGGGAACTGCTGCTCTAGAGTGACATTATCTCTTGGAATAAAGTGTAAAATACTTTGCGTGATGTTTTTCTTGCAGTTAAAGGGAGATTAGGCAATCCAAAAACTCTGTCAACAGCATCATGTTGACAGAGTTTTTGGATTGCCCCTAATCTTTTCATAATATTATGTAATAAATATCTAATACACATCTAAAAGGAGAATTCGTTAGTAGTTCCTTTCTCTACTATCGCGTAGATGACTTCTTTGATGTAATATTATATCTTATATATTCTATTTTGAGTTATGTATCACTAAGTCAGCGATTCTCGATTTACGAAACAACTTCCAAATATGACGACACTTCCGGCTTAATTCGGAAACTGGTACACACTTCTTAGACATATTACATCGCAATGTCGGTTATGAAAAATCGGTATTTATGATTTTCTAACTAATTAAAATACCGGAAATGTTTCAAAATTAACGAACAAAAATATACTTCCAATAAGAAATTAGAAGAAAGTATTTATCGATTCGATGTGGTACTACCATTTTTGCCTTTACTTCGGTTTTAGACTGCCTGCTTACTTTTAGCACGTTTCATTATGTAGAAAATTAAAAAATGATGGACTATTTTTTTTTTTTTTTTTTTTTTTTTTAAATAATTTGCGAGTCCTACAAGGCAATTGCCCGTCTGTGGGTTCCCGGCATAATTATATCATTTATTCATCATATACACCTCAAATCTAATACATCATATTCGTCTTCTATATAATTACTCAATTCAATTTAATTTCTATTTTTACTATTCTACGTCTAATTTTTAAATCAATACATTTATACCCATCGCACATCGTACCACAATAATTTCACATAAGCCATGAATAATGCAGCTAGAACATGAGCACCAAACATTAGTTGTTTTTTTTTTCCATTACATCATTTATAATTATTTACTCTTTCAATCAATTACCCGTCTTATCGCTGTTCCTTTCCTACGACTAGCCATTTCTCATTCTTTGCAATCAGCCATATTTTTATTTTGTCTTTCCATATATTCAAATTACATTCGTCTCTTAATTCCTTTGGTAAGTTACCCAGTGTAAATGACTCATAACAGTTCCTCTTCAACATTATCAATATTATTATTATTAATCCCTTTAGGTTTTATGAAACACGCAAATTGTCATAATTCCTAGTCCCATATTTCCCTTGTCGGTAATCTTATTTTTTCTGTTTTATACCTTAAAAGTTTACTGTAATAAAAAAACATTTTTGGCGACATTTCTTTATTATTGTCCCACCCCAAGTGGAATTCGTTACAAGATTCGCACTTCCCCAATTCGGTAACAAAATTATTTTCAAACATCTTTCCTGTAGCCTACTAATTTTCCTTAATTCCGTTTTTTTTTTTTTTTGCCTCCCCCCAGATTTCGATTCTGTATCTAATCCTAGTGTCATTATTAATGAGTGTCAAAATACAGTCTGTCGTAGTTTTGTAATTCATAACAACTTGTTTTAATTTGTATAACGCCGGCATTACCTAATTTTCCTAGCAATGTTATCTATGTGAACTCTCCAAGTTAACGCCTTATGGCGAATGTTATTCCCAGGTATTTGAAATTATCAGCCGTTTCTAACGGCTCACAACGGCGTACTTCCGATCCATGAAGGCAATCTACCTTGTGCAAAACTATTTTAGGCACGAACTTTCTAAATCTACTCGGTGTTCTTACGTGCATCACTTTTGATTTTTTGGCATTTATTAATAATTTTTTATCGTGTACCCGTGTATAGACCTTATTCAGGTCCTCCTGAAGCAGCCTTTCTGCTATTGTCTACGTCTTGGTGTTCAATTACCAGAGCAATGATGTCATCACCATATGCGTAAAGTTTGGCGTTCATAATACAATTGTGAATGGAGTTGATGTAAATTAAAAACAGTAACGGTGCTAATATAGTTCCTTGTCCTACTCCATATTTCGTTTTCCCCATATCACTATATTCATTACCAATTTTCACTAAACATTCCCTTTCATGTAAATAACATCTAAACCAATTAAAGGATATTTCCCTGTTATACCAATTTTGTTTAGGTCTTCTATCGATATTTCCCTATCCACTAAATCAAAAACCTTAGTAAGGTCTAGAAAGACTATCAAAAATTGTTTGCCGGATGCTAATCCCTTATTTATCGCAGATGTAAAAGTTCTGAGCAGAGTTACCGTTGATTTCCCCTTTCTAAACCCATATTGGTTATGTTAGGTTGTTCTCTTCTAGGTACAATTTAAGATAGTTACCTACATAGTGCTCAACCACTTTAGCAATAACTGATATTAACGTAATTGGTCTATAGTTTTCACAGAGATTCTTATTGATAGTATTTTATTATTTAATAACTAATCGAATTATAACTGACCACTTCCCTATTCTGATTATTAGGAGTCACTGGTTAATCCTAAATAAAATAAATAAATAAATAACAAGAAACAAAAATACAGTACAGAGTCTCGGTAATGTAAATGTAAAAATAAAAATAAAAATAAATCGATCTGAAAACGGCACAATGCAAACAAACCAGATAGAAAATTGTATAGAAATCGGACGAACATTTTTCTCTCGACGTACATAAATGTACATTTATATAATTTTTACCCTACTTTACAAAACGAATGCTTCTTACGCGCTGCCGCTGCTGTTGGCTCTGTGTTAGTTCATTGATAAAAATAAGCCTAATTGCGTGGATAAAGTAAAATCGGAGGAGAGAATGCGCAGACAAGACTTGCTCAGAAATTTAATAATTTATTTTCCTTTCAAACTCGTACCGTACTAAAAGACCGGCAAAGCTGCTCGGAAACCAACTGATATATTACTTTTATATACATACGTACGATGCGTATACAGGAAGAAAAAAAGAATGCAATACAGCGGACAGAACAATATAATATACATAAGTGTTATAGCGATTATCTAGAATATTCGCTGTGAAACAAACGCGCGCGTACACACATTTCCAGTTAAACGGCTGGTCCCATAGCAGCGCTTAGTTCTTCTCGATCGTATATGTGTTTAATTTAGTAATTGTTAAGAGATAATGGGTGGCGATTTAGATAAAAGTTAATCTCGGATAATGGCCGTTTATAGGCGAATGTACGTGCCGTTGCGAAAGAAAAATCCATTTGCGCAGGTAATTACGTACATTTGATTTAAAACGTGCACGGTCGTTGACAATGTTGCATAATCGACGAGCGAAATAGGTTGCTTTTTGTAACAGGCGAAGGATAAGTTCTGTAAATCTGTTTACTGGTCGCACAGGTACCGACGACGCTGACCCGACGATGGTAATTAAAGTCTAGCGCAGGTAGATGTGAAAAAACCCGTTTAATCGGGATGCTTTTTCATGAAATGCGATATACGTATACAATAAATGTCCTCTTCGCCTTCATTACCAACTAGCGACTAGAACTAATTTGTCTCACAGCGCACTAAAGCGGTAGAAATACTGCTTAAAAATCATCACGATGCGATCTGCCCAAGAGGATGACTAACGCCGAACGAAGATTTTAAAACGATATTCTCTTTTGCAAACTCGTTTCAATCTCTTCTCTTAAATCTCTTAGCCATAAAGTAACGTAGAACTTTTTTTTTTGTTTTAAATTTATTATCGTTTGTTTTGAAAAAAAGTGCCAATTTAATTAAATTTAACTAAGAGAAAAATAATAAGTTAATAATAACAAATATAAGTATAATAAACAATTATAACAAATATGATAAGTTAATAATAACAAATATAATAAGTTAATAATAACAAACGAATAAGATAAATTTTCTTACTTAGTAACGTTTTCGGGCATTATCAGCTAAACCATGATGTGAACAGATACAAATTGTAAATCACACTGAGGTCAACAAGGGGGAATACAGTGGTTTATATATAGGTTTAAAATAACAAATATAGTGTCAATGGTCATGAATATTAAAAGGGTGTAAAGTACATAGACTATAATAAATAATATTTAAGAAATTTAATGATCAAGTTTAAATAAATATAAAAATATATAATATATTTTTTTAAATTTTACATTAAATAGGGGGTTATTGTTATTTGGGATTTGATCATTTAGAATATTACTTTTGTGTTTATTTATATAGTAATTTTCAGCTATGTTCATAGCACATTACCTTTATCAATATTTAGCTAAGACTGTGACTGTTTTTTCTATAGAATTTGGTTTATGTTTATTCTTTATCAAATGCTCGGCATAAGTGGATTTTTCTATTTCATTATTTTTAAATGATTTTATGTGGTGTTCATCATATCTCAGTGAAATAGAAAAATCCACTTATGCCGAGCATTTGATAAAGAATAAACATAAACCAAATTCTATAGAAAAAACAGTCACAGTCTTAGCTAAATATTGATAAAGGTAATGTGCTATGAACATAGCTGAAAATTACTATATAAATAAACACAAAAGTAATATTCTAAATGATCAAATCCCAAATAACAATAACCCCCTATTTAATGTAAAATTTAAAAAAATATATTATATATTTTTATATTTATTTAAACTTGATCATTAAATTTCTTAAATATTATTTATTATAGTCTATGTACTTTACACTCTTTTAATATTCATGACCATTGACACTATATTTGTTATTTTAAACCTATATATAAACCACTGTATTCCCCCTTGTTGACCTCAGTGTGATTTACAATTTGTATCTGTTCACATCATGGTTTAGCTGGTAATGCCCGAAAACGTTACTAAGTAAGAAAATTTATCTTATTAGTTTGTTATAATTGTTTAATATATTTGTTATTATTTACTTATTATATTTGTTATAATTGTTTATTATATTTATATTTGTTATTATTAACTTATTATTTTTCTCTTAGTTAAATTTAATTAAATTGACACTTTTTTTCAAAACAAACGATAAAACAAATTCGAACGTAGAAAATTCCGTTTTAAAGCATTTGATCCGTGTTGAAGCCAATGAGAGGGCCCCCCCGCATCAAATAAAATAAAAGGTACATTATTTTCGAATCAGACGAAAGTATGTATAAATCAGTAAGCACGCTATTATTATAATTAAAATGCCACAAACAACAAATAATCTTCCCTCGTGTACACTTCTTGTCTTATATTAAGACCAGTAACAGTTACAATTATTATTGTGACACTTGACTCTTTTGTACAACAAACACCGATGTCCGTCTCGCTTCCCTGTCGAATATTCGGCGCGTGTAGTCTATTTTTTATTGGACCCGTGAAACGTCTAAAAAAACAAAAAAAATAAATAAAAAAAAAACCAGTAAAATAAAGTAATGTACTTCTGAGATGCTATTCAGCGATTTATATAGAAATAACATCGATCCAATTGATATGTATATTTTTATAAGTAGGGGAGGAACAGAAAATTCTAAATGTGGATAAACTAAGGTCGAAAGCAGCTTTACAATCCTGGTTCCACACCAAAGAAGGAAGACGTTTTAGACTTTTTTATGAGCAGAAGCCCGAACGGGAGGGGAAGAATACTTATAAAAACAGCAGAAACGGATTCAATGAAGAAATTATATTGAGAGGACAGATTCAAATTTGTCGGGATTGAAGAAAGTGAGGAATCAACAAAGGAACGAAAGTTGGACCGATCACTTTAGAGAGGATCCACTTTGACATCCGAAGGCGGTTAGGAGGAGATGGAAGAGGGATTTCATTAAAGAAGATAATTATAGGAGTGTGATCACTGCCAAAGGTACTGTCCAAAGTACTCCGTGAACAGCTAAGAACGAGACCAGGAAAGGTCAATGGAGCTGAACTTCGGATACAAGTAGGGGAACCATCGTTCAGGAGGAACAGGTCATTTTGGAGGATAAAATTCTCTAAAATCGTGCCATAATTATTACAAGCCCAAAAGGGTGAATGGGCATTCCAATCACCGCCAATGAGGAATGGAGGAGAAAGTGCGTTAGTAAGTGAAAAGGTGGTAAGTTGCGCAATTCATAATTAGGATATAAGCGGATATAACATTTAGAGTACTAGAAGAATAGTTAGGAATAGAGATACGAATTAAATTCGGATAAGAAGGATTAGGGGGAAATAAAGTTTGAACCTCATGAGCTGTGAATGGGATGTGTTATTCCTTACCAAAACAGCCGCTCTACCGTGGCCGTCGCTGCGGTTAGAGCAAATGATGGAAAAACCTCGGAAGTTTATGTCCGAAGAGTTTTTTATCCAAGTTTGAGCTATATTAAAATATTGTGATGATCTAGTAGTGGCTCTAGAGCGTTTTTGTTAGCCTTAATACTCGGACGGTTCCATTGTAATATTTTAAATCGACAAGACATAGTAGGTTTTTCTCGCCCATAAAAGAGCCAACACTAAAGCTAAATTCACTTTGAAAATGGCGAAAAGAAACTCATGGAAAAGCTTCTGTTTTTTCTCTTCACGCTCCACTCTTGCTTTTCGTATCCAGAGTATGGCCAAGTCCTTCAAGTCTTCCCTCTCGTCCTTTTAATTCGAATCTTCCTCTCGATAAATTAATCCCTTTTTTAAATTCTATAGCTCCCAGTTATGTTTCAAGCTTTCAAGAATCCTATGTTGTCCGTTTCCGCCACCTCACATCTTTTTTGGTTTCTCCATTTACTTTTACAGAACTGGAAGCATCCATACGTAATTCTGCAAATTCCTCTCCGCGAAAAAATGGAATTTCTTTTCCCATTCTCAAAAACCTCTCTGAGTCTCTATTCGGTTCCTTTTGAACTTATTTAACTCCTTCCTTCATTCCTGTTCTACTCCTTCGAATACCTTTATCATTATCCTGATCCCGAAACTTAACAGCTCGTTGTCCAATCTCTCTTGCTTCTTGCATTAGAAAGTTTAGACGTCTTGTTTGGTGGCTCGAACATAATGATTTACTACCCAGCAACATGTACGGATTTTGTGGTGGCCGGCCCCCGGATTATATTAGTTCGTTTTTAGTAGACGTCTACTCGTCATTCATCCGTAACGAATTTCTTCTTGTTGCTTCTTTTGTTGACATCACTACAGCTTTAGACAATTTCCACCCCACTACCTTGTTTGATATAATATGCTTTCTTCTAATATACCGGCTCACTTTTCTTCCCTCATTAGTAATCTCTTTAAGTGTAATACTGTTATTTTTTCTACTCCTACCGACGACTAGGTTAGTATTCCGCAGATTGACCCAGGGCTCTTGCCTTAGGCCAACTCTGTTCAACATCTACTTCATCAATACTGCTTCCACACCTCTAAGTTCTCCTTCCCTTTTTTATGCCGATGATATCCTCATCTACTCCTCCCATCGCCTTATTTCTGTCGCCAGCTCCCAGCTCCAAAATTCTTTATCATCATTAAAAAATTTTCCTATAAAATATCCATCTTTCAATTTTATCTATTAAATCCTCTGTTGTTATGTTTACTCTTCGTCCGTTTGATCCTTCTCTAATTGGTTTCGCGTCATAGATAACGATGTGATCCCTCTCTCTCTTCCTCTTTCCACTATTTAGGCATTTTTCTGGACAGTCGCCTTTCGTTCCATAGTCACATCAACCATACTTGTCTTCCCTCAAAAGGCTCAACCTGATGAAATCTCTATCCCATACTAATTGGGGTGGAGACCCTTGCATTTTACTAATGTTTTACAAATCCTTTATTCGTTCTATTCTTGATTATTGTTGTTTTATCTATGGAAATTCCTCTGGATCTTTACTCTCCAAACTCGACCGTGTCCAGAATGTTTGTTTTCGTCTTTGTCTGGGAGCTAGGAAGTCTACTGCTATCCCCACTTTACATGCTGAATCACTCATCCCTCTTCTTTGGTCCTATCTAGGTTACCGCTTTTTAGTCAGACGCCTTCCTATTTCTTCTTCTTCTCTTGTTAATTCCTATCTCTCATTTCCACCCGTCTCTCTCAGTTTTCTCCATACATCTGTTCATACGACAAGTTGCCATAATTTTCTTTCAATTTTTCCACACACCTACATGCTATTGATTGCTTATTCTTAACTTGCCCTACCAGACCTTTCCTTCAACATGTTGTCAAATCGAAGTTTTTAAATACCTTTGACTCTCTTTTCCCTAATCATTTTTCGAACTTCACTGACGGTTACAAACGACCCAATGGAGCTGGCTCGGCCTTCTTTTGTCCTTCCTTAAATTATTCTGAAACCTTCAAACTTCTTTCCTTCTGTTCAATTTTCTATGCCAAGTCTACTGCTATCTTGCGTGCCGTCCTTTTTGTTGCTTCTTCCCTAGTTTCGCATGAAGTCCTTATTATATCAGATTCCCACAGTGTCCTTCAAGCCATCTCCTCTTCTTTTCCTTCTCCCTCTGTTGATTACGTAATCCTTCTCATACGTTCCCTTATCTATAACATTTTCCTTTCTCACTCCGTCCAAATCGACCTACCATCGATTCCTGGGCACTCTGGAATCGAAGGTAACCACTCGATCGATACACTAGCTCATTCATCCTCTTCTACCGGCGAATTTTTCGGCGTTTTTTCATCTCATAATATTAATCTCCTCTCCACTTCAGCTCATTCCAAACTATGGTTAAACTTGTATTCCTCCTTTCATTCTCAAATCCGGATTCCTTTTATCTCTTTATCCAGCCTAATCTACCGCCTTATCTCTGGTTTTCCAATTTTCCCTCTATGCAACGTTCAAAACTCTCTCTGCAATCTGTCGCCTACGCTTTAGGCACAATTTTCTCCCTGCTTCCGTATTTCGCTTCTCTCTATTCTCTACTTTCTGTCCCCTACACCCTCCCTCTCGAAACTTCATGGGTGACGCTAATTAAATTTTGTTTGAGTACACCTGTATCGCTTCCTAACGTTCTTCCTTTTACTCTTCTGTTAATTGGTCTTCCAACTCCGTATTGTGCATGTTTCGTTCTCCCCTTACCATCACCTTCGGTCATTCCGGTACGTGAGTCGTTTTTATCCTCCATATCTAATCGCATAAATATCTGATTCCGCTTCTCATCCTTTTTCCTCTTCTTAGGCCAATGTCTTTTTTGACGGAAAAAAACGTTTATCTACAAAAGTTAGGTATTTTTTTTTTTTTTTTTTTTTTATACGAGTAGTTAGTGCCTATATGGCTATTACTCGATTAAAGGTCATTTATATATCATTGATTATTTTTGTTTTAATAATAAAATCAGTAAGCATTTGGAGGTTGTTTATGTCGAGGATATTTTTTCTCAGTTGATTATCGCGATGATGGTTGTACTTCTGGCAGGTTAGGATAATGTGATGAACTGTCAGCGGTACGTTGCAAATGTCGCATAGGGGCGGTGGTTGATTATTCAATAGATTTTTTTTTTTTTTTTTTTTTTTTTTTTTATACAAATTACAACTGGGGCCAGAAGGCCATCCAGCAATTGGACTGTAACGCGAAAATAACTTGTTAGGGGTTAGCATCTAGCGATGGACCCCACTGAAATTTTAGTAACATAAAACTAGGCCAGATCAAACGGTCGACTACGTTTTAACCTTGACTATTATCAAGAAGATTGATCGCCAAAACGTTTGTGTGAGACTCCAAGCGGCCTATGTATCGCTTAGCAGCTCGCTTGATCTCGTCATTCACATATGGGATATTTAAGTCTTGATGTAGAGTATGGTTAGATACGTACCAGGGCGGTGAGACTATCAGCCTTATAGCCTTGTTCTGGAACCGTTGTATCTTGTTTATGTGTGTATCCTTTGCACAACCCCACAACATTAAACCGTATGTCCAAACGGGCTTTATAATTATTTTGTACACTAAGAGTTTATTTTCCAATGATAAACTAGAGTACCTGCCAAGAAGAAGCCAATTTAATTCTTGCAATCTTATATCTAGATGTTTTCTTTTTTGTATAATATGCTTTTGCCATGTTAATTTGCGATCCAAATGAATGCCTAAGTATTTTACATCTTTATCCTGCTTGATAACCACCCCATTTATTTTTAACGGCTGATACGTAAAATTTCGCAACGTGAGGTCTACTTGCGTGCATTTACTTTCGTTTACTCTAATATACGCCAACGACTCAGCCAGTTTTCCACTTCCGATAAAGTTTTTTTCAATTTATTCCAAGTTTCACTATTGTCTTTACCGGTAGCTAATAGTGCTGTATCGTCTGCAAACGTAGCTGTTATCACGCTATTATCAACTGGAAAATCGGCAGAGTAGATTAAGTAAAGCACCGGGCCCAAGACACTTCCTTGTGGCACGCCAGCAGATACAGGATAGATTTCAGAATATTGATTTAGTGATGATAAGTAGTATTTGGTCCGCCGTTGCCACAGTCGAATTCATCGCTTCAATATACTGCAATGCTAAGACTGAATCGGTCGGGATCGTATACTGGTCAGATGGCAATTCCGATATCTGTAGCAAACATTGAAGTAAGGCTATGGAAAAGGCACCTCCGACATGTGATGATGTTTTGGACGCATCGGTGAAGCATAGAATTGAATTAGGCTGCTGGCTCAAAACGTTTTGAAGCCTTTTACGGATGTCCGTATTCGGTTGCGTTTTAACGTCGGCTGTAAGTAGATCCTAGCAGATATTTGGGGTAAATTGACTCCATGGCGGTGACACTGTTAGGATTCTGCTCATGATACCACGTAGCAGCCTCAATGGCCTTTTCAGTCCAATTTGTTGTAGTTGTTTTTGCATATGAATGCGATTTGGATGACGCTGATGAACAGCGACCTTCATTGAATACTTAATAGCCAGCACCTTCCGTCGGTAGCAGAGCAGTGGGGTGCCACTAAGATACTGAAGGCTAGCGGTCGGTGAGGTTGGGAAAGCCTTTAATGCAATCCTCAGTCCAGCGTTCTGTATCATATCCAATTATATTCAGTAATCGGGACGAGTAGATAATTGAACCGTAATCGAGTCTCGAACGAATGAGCGCCTTATATATGCGAAGTAGGCTTGAACTTCTTGGTCCAAAGGTCCTGTTACTCATCATTTTCATGATGTTGAATATTGGTTGGCATACTTGTTTAAGTGTAAAAATATGGTTACGCCAAGTCAATTTTGTGTCGAAAACCAATCCCAAAAATTTATATTCAGTTGTATGTTGTAAAACTGAATTATTAATTGTCAGATTTGGCATGTTTTGGTTACGTTTTTTTTGTAAACACCATGTACTTGGTTTTCTGCGGAAAAAACTGTAACCCCGTTGTCATGCTCCACTCCTGAAGGTTATCCAGGGATTTCTGCAACAGGTTTTGAGCGTACAGAAGGTCTGTCGTCCGAAGAGTAATGTTTACATCATCCGCAAACAATCTGGTTGAGATGGGAGATGGAATATGTTCAATAATCGTATTTATTAGGATCAAAAAACAGTACACGCTTAGTACGCTGCCTTGAGGCACTCCATTTTCCATGGTAAAGTCTCGTGAAAGTTTACTTCCTATTCGATCGTACGGTTTGAGAGAAAGTTGTTTGTAAATTGGACTATTCGGCCCTTCAATCCCACCTTTATGAATAGTTGAATCATTTTGTATCTCCACGCTGTATCATACGCTTTTTGAATATCGAAAAAAAAGTATTGATAAAAGGTATTGGTTATCTTCGAAAGCGCTTAGTATTTCCTGATTCAGATTGTACAGTTGAGTGAGGGATACTTCCGGAAACCTGTCTGATTTTCAGGTATGAGTTGCTTCTGTTCTAAGTGCCATAATAATCGACGCGCCACCAGTTTTTCCATTAGTTTGACTTACCATTGCCAGAGCGAATAATTAAAGAAAGGATAGCGTCTACTGCCGAAAAGTAAAGTATGGATATACTTGTATTATATGTGTACAAAAGAGTGTTCAATGAGTGTGTAATGTTACTTTCGTGTGTATCGAATATAACGGATAACCGATTATCGAAAAAATACAACAGCGCGATAAAATTCATACGCAGAATATGCACCGTATGAAACGAACAATGTATATCAACCTCCATATTTATTGTTAATTCGTTGGGAAAGCATTATTTTGGTACCGCTGAAAGAACATCTTTGCTATGGTTCCTTCTATTTTTGATCTTTTCTAGAAATGTTTTTATGTAACTTTCGGTATCAATTTCATTTGTGGATTCTAGTTTAATTTCTTATAGATGGATAGAAATTGTGGGCTATTAGTATTTTCGTGAAAATTCGTTTTTGAAGCTATTTAAATTCCAAGAAATCATTTCTTTCGACAATATTAAGCATATATCTTTTTTACCCGGCTGGTTTATCTATTTTTATTTGATTTTTTACGACGAAAAAGAGATTTAATATTCTCTTTTTTCTTCATATAATATTATTAATTTATTTATTATTTCCAATATTTCTATAATGGTTGATTAATATGTCCCATCTAATTAAGTTTTGATGACACATTAACCCCATTTTATACAATATCTTATTACATTATATTATTATACTTGACCTATTTAATAAATATGTACTTAAAATAACTTCTAATATAAATGTATACTATTTTTACGATACTCGATTTCATTAACGATAAATTCATTAAATTCATTAAAAAGTTTGTTTGTGGGTCCATCTTATACTACCATTAAAAAAAGTATTATGTCATTGCTTTCGTATCCTTATAAAATGTGCCCTCCTATATAAATAACCCTGAATAAATTACAGCTAATACAAATACATCGATCTGACTCGTAACATTTTAAATCTTTTTAGAGATAATTCTTAAATACTCCATAGCCCAATATGAACGGTAAAAATTAAAATAATTCGGGGTACGTAAATATTTTATTGTTAATTCTTTCATTATGCTTGGAAAAAAGTGAAATGTTTCCCCATTATAATTTTCCCGTATTTTCTGGAACTTATTAATATGGATATTCGTTTATTACCTTTTTAAATTGCTTTAATTTAATTTATTTCCGTCAATAAATTTTTCATATGCTACGTTAATCAGATCATGTTTATGTTAATTTTATTTTTAATTAAAAATAGACATACATATATGTTTTCTAACCTCCATTTTTAATGGACACGAATAATAACTTTATTGTTCTGTTTTAATAAAACATCGTGTATTACAGCTCCCCGAGCAATCTCACAAATGGCCAAAGTATTCAAGCTTCTTCTTTTTTCTCGAAGATCATTATTTAGAATTCTGTTACTCCGGTTTTTTTGAAGAAGTAAAACTATCCCTGACAATTAGCTATCCTTTTCTCATAAATCATTTAAAAAAAAAAAAAACACATTTCCTCGGCTGGGTTACGTTTTGGTTATACGCAGCCAATTATAGTTTTTTTTTTTTTTTTTTAGATTTCGATTTTATACTTTTATTATCTTCTTTGCGTACTCATTAATTGCATATTCTTTACGCATATGCTAATATTTCATTTCATACGGTTACCGCAAGCCTATATGCAAAACAGGTACACCACGTTAGAGGCCTTTTATTTTTTCCGCTCCATGTCTTTCGCAAGTTAAAACGAGAAAAACCCAGTCAGTCATTTATACTTATGTATAACGGTGTACATACGGGCGCTAGTTGTTATGTCGGGAACGTGTTAAAAAGTATTGCAAAAACTTTACAGCAATTTAGTTATTACACGAAACAGAACAGTTGTGCTACCTTTATGTAATCCGTGCCTACATAATTTCTTTAACGGAACAAGCGAAAAAAGCGACAACAAAAAACAGCTGATTCTGAAAAAGAAAGTGATGATAACCGCTACAATTTATTTCGCAGCGGAGAATGATGATAGCACACGTGAGCAGCATAATTTAAAATTCTACTTATTAGTGATTTTATCGAATGACCCGATAGCGTCGTGATTAGGACAGAAGCTGCAGTTGCCTGGTATTTTCCACTTGTAACTTCTCCGGAGACAGGAAACGCGTCAAATGTGTGAATGCTGTACATTGATTTCTTCGCGCGTGTAATTATACTTCTTAAAATTCCTGTCGTCTTCGATAATTAAATCTGCTTCATTTCAAGCGATCGTTATGTGGAATTCCACTTAGCGATAGTTAATGTTACACAATTGATGAGATCACCCCGCATATACATAGGTTGTCTCATAAAGACAGAGACCAACGCTGGCGTCGGGCCTTCGCGCACCGCATCGACTTGGCGAATATATTAACATCTAAATCAATCTTTTAGCTACAAAATAAGACCAATTTGAAATCTGTAACTTAAAATTGTCCAAGTTATGGGCATTTTACGCGACCTACTTTGCTCTGACCTTACAGGTTTTTGACGTATGTGAATATGAGTAACGCGAGTGTTGAAACGGAGTAACGTTACGCGATCAAGTATTGAGTTCGGCGTGGATTGTCCGCCATGGAAACTCTCCGAGAACTTAAGGAAGTGATTTTATAGATGATGTTTTAGGCCGGAGTATAATTTTGAGGTGGCATAAGCACTTCTTCGCGTCCTTAGAGCAACGCCCGAAGAAGAATTCAGAAAAACGATAACTGTGAAGTGGCAGGATCGAATGCGCCAACGTATCAAGAACGAAGGACGTTATTTCGATTGTAGTTTAGGTTTACGTGTGATGATAATAGCGATAGCGATTGTTTCTTTTTCCGATTTTGTGTGATTTTGTACTTCTTGAAATATAAGATATAAAAAAATCAAGTTTTCATCTTCATTTCACTTCAGTAAAATCGTCGTAACTCGATTTAATTTTCAACCTATAGACTTCACCAAGCGTTCATTTTGTAGCCAATCAAATTATCTATATATACAAAAAAAAAAAGTCAAAAAAATTCACGCGCGTGAAAAAATCGAGCGCGTACATTTAAAAAACCTGTAGGGTCAGAGAAAAATAGGTCACGTAAAATGCCCATAACTTGGACAATTTTTAAGTTACGGATTTCAAATTGGTCTCATTTTGCAGCCAAAAGATTGATCTAGATGATAATATATTCGCCAAGTCGATGCGGTATGCGACGGCGCAACGCCAGCGTTAGTCTCTTTGTCTTTATGAGACAACCTATGTATATGCGGGGAAATACAGTGTGATTTCATCAATTGTGTAACATTAGCTATCGCTAAGTGGAATTCCACATAACGATCGCTTGAAATGAAGCAGATTTAATTATCGAAGACGACAGGAATTGTAAAAAGTATAATTACACGCGCGAAGAAATCAATATACAACATCGCTTATAAGATTTAAAAAAATATAAAAATCAAAAAAATTAGATTTTGCACAAAAAAATTTCGCCTTCAGAATCTTCGCCAACGAGGAAATTAAAATATTAACAAATGACGAACAACAACTTTGAAAAACTTTAAATACATCGAAAATAACACTGAATTTCATCATTATCGGTTTTTGTTTTTTTTATTTAATGCAATTTTGCAACTAGCTCTGGGCTATCTAGCAATTTTAATAACATAGTATGGATGATTTATGGAGCTCCTTATCCGGCGACAAGGATTTCCGCTGCCTGTATTTTAATACTTTTTAATTACAATTGTTCATTTATAATAAATCTATCGGCTTTTTTAATCGTCTGATTTCTGCCGAATTGTCTAGTAATCCAATGGCTAAGATATTTTTGTGATGATCTAGTTTAATGCCATATTGCCGAGCAATTTCTTGTATTTGTTCTTCGACAGGTTTAACCGCCAAATCCGTGTGCAGTGTAAGATTGCTTACATACCATGGGGCGTCTGCAATTGTTCTTAGTGATTTACTTTGGAAACGCTGTATTATCGCTATATTACTCGGTTTAGCACAGCCTCATAGTGAACTTCCGTACGCCCATACAGGTTTTAGAATTGGATTATACCATAATAGTAATTTATTCTCTAGCGATAATTCGGATTTTCTTCCTATAAGCCATAACATGTTCTTATACTTAATATTCTAAAGCGAAAATCCTTTTCGCGCTACATTCAGTTAAGAAATGATCTAACAGTAATTGGTAAGGGATACGAAGTAACGAAGATAACATATATATATATATATACATATATGTATATATATACATACAAATTAGGAAGAAAAATAATGGAATATGTAAATGACGAACGGATGTAAAATTACCGCTAGAGACACGTAGGATTTAAAACCAAGTAATAGCAATAATGAGATATATCAGCTAAAATTATTACGTCATTCAGTAATACAAGTTGAGCCAGGGCGTAAAAAAGTAGACCTCCATGCAAAAAATGTCAAGTCTTTGGACGCACTAAAAACTATTGTTTACAAATAACCTACTTGCGTGAAGTGTAGTGAAACTCATAATGCTCAAAAATTGATAAATGCCATTAAGGCAAAATTTTTAATTTGTCTCGAGGAATATAGATGTATATAAAAGAGCGTTAGAGGAAGCATTTCGAGGAAAAAAAATACCCCAGTCCAAAGGATCCGCAGCAGAAAGCAGCTATATACTAAAATGACAAAATACGCATAAGCTACGGTAAGTAAAATAAAACAAGATGAAAAGGGCGGCTCAGCCTTGCTAGATATAATAGAGACACGCTGACTAGGGTCAGTCAATCTTTTGCTAAAATTATTGCGAGATTGTATGGGTCAATAGCCGGTCTGAATCTATTAACAAAATGCAAAAAATAAATCAAAATAATCTGCACTCTGAACAATAACGTGGCGAATGGAACGATTCAGCGAAAAATGAACTAGAATATATTTATTACACAGTGAGAGCATAACAATTTTGTGGCCGAAACGTATTTTAAACGTTGAACGCCTGTTAAAATACAAAGCGTATCACATTTACCAAACATTCTAGCAATAATAACACGCATACAATTAAGCATCATGAGATTGAAAATTATCAGAACGATTTGCTTGCGGTTCAACCATATCCTATTATCTTCCTCTCGCTTTCGTCCTGACTTAACATCTTCTCCGAATTGTCCTCTTTATCCGAGGGATGAAGTATCCTACGATTCCAATCATGTATTTTTTGAGTGCCCATCTTTATATACCGAACGTTCTGCTCTTTATTCCTAATTCCAACGCTCAGGCTTCCATATTGTGCTTCATACATCTTATCTTTGCCTACGCTTCGTATCATTCCAGCTCTTAGCGTATTTATAATATCAATCTCCAACAGAATCTCTAACCTGACTTTTTCCTTCCCATAATGGTTATGAGTGTTGGTTTTTGCTGACATGCTCCTAAAAAAAAAAGAAAAATCCATCTACAAACGACAAATATCCGTATTAACGATGAAACTAATGAAGTCTCAATTTCCGTTATACACGTTGTCTAAAAGTAAATTACGACGTGTTCATTAATTATTTTTATTCATTAGGGAATAGATCGATTTCCGAGACTATAAATCATATAAGTTGATCACTCCCAGCGGTCGCTGCTGAGAGTTATGAAATCAATTAATGCAGACCCTGTTTCCACGAGAAATTCAATACGCATTAGCTAGCTTGAAAACGTTAGACTTACTTAATTTCTTCTTATCTAAAGTAGTATCTTCTAACTGCATGGATATCGAAGAGCTTGCAGAGAACTAACCTTAGAACATACATTCCCGTGCGTTACATAAAGTACAACCGTTGCGTTAAATTAGAAGACGCTCTGTACGAAATTTAGAACTAAACTAAAATCAGCAAACGGATGAAAGTATTTTATCCACGCTGTAAAAATTTCAACACCTCATGATGAAGTAAATGGACATTGTGCGGTAACTTGTAGAAGTAAGGGATGTGAAAATAAGCTTACGTTACAAAAAAAGAGATAAAACAGTGACAATAGACGCGACTTCGACAAAATGGAACCATACTGGTAAAACACTTCACTAAAAAATTAAAGAAGCTAAAAATATTAGTGAACGTAATAATGTTCTTGAAACCAAGAAAACCTTCCGACGAGTCGTATCAACCTGGATATTACTCTTTCCCAGCATGTCTGAACCGTCTGAAAAGCTTATTCTAAAACAACTTACAATCGATTTAAAAAAAAAAAAAGGAAGGCTAGTTTTTACTATAGACCAGCTGCATCGTGTTACCAATACTGTACATAATTGCTTTAATCGAGGAATACTATTGCGAGGTATTCCCAAGCTCTCATAAAATTTGGCATATTATAGTTAAACTACATGAGTAACTCCCATTTCTTTGGTATCAAATTTTAGAATCTTCCTCGACTGACCAAAAATTCCGCATAAAGAGGTAAAAATTCAACGGAAAATTATGCCAGCGACGGTACTGGAAGGTAGTGTCTTAAGAACAAGTCTTAACTTAAACATACTTTGTAGACATTTTCATTACATAAATCTATGACTTACACAGTGTAGAACCGTGCTAGCATCACAGGTGATTTAAATATCATTGAAAAAAATTATAAGCAGAATCAATCCCAAAAAACCAAAAAAAAAGAATTGGGTGCCGTTTTCTTTCTGCCATATTTTTAATCGACTACGCGAGCGAAAGAAGCGTTTTTGTATTTTAACCTTATCATTCATACCCATTGTACACTTGAAGCGGTCTACAGCATGATCTAGATTGTTAAGCCACTTAGCTGAAATTCAGAGATTGCATGGTGCTCTTATTGCAACCCCAATCTTTAAAAACAGCAAGCTTTACCGATACAAACCTAGATTAATTTTACTCGCTTGATTGCGTTTAACACTAAAACTTAAATTCTAGAATAAGTGACAATTTCGCACTCGAACGAATTCAATCCAAGTAGTTCTCTTTTACTCTTTTTGTATTTTAACGAATAATAAGAACTTACACACCTCTTTTTTGTTTACCCCATGTTTTCATATACTCTGCGTTTTAACCTTTTGCACCGTGAATGAGAAAAACCGAGCATAATCTAGATACGTATCGGATAAAATTGATTTTAAGATGCCATGAAAATGTTACATCTCGCATAAAGAAAACTACTCGTACGTTATCTTTGTGCTACAGTGGTATGGGATATAAACTTTTGGCCATTATAAATGAGCTGTGCTTCTTCTTTAAAAGAACCTTTTAGCAGAGCATGATTTGTGTAAAGGCAAATTTTATAGGAGGCACAGGGAAATCCGTTTTTCTGATCTGAATAATAATCTTGACGAGAGTTATATCCATCTCCGAAAACCACTAAGGATACGGATTTATACTTCTTATGAAGAATATTTTTTAAATAGGTGGGACAACAACGAACGAGAAGCGGTGGATTAACCAACATGGTATATATCCAGTTAAGTATGTATCGAGATTAACGCTGTACTTTTCACATACGGTTACTTACTTTACGGCTGGAAGTTGTTTCGCAAAATGGCCACAATGAAATGTTACCGAAAAGCGTTACCCTGAGTTTTCTCGTTATCTCCGCAACAACGTCTAAGTCAATTTAAATCGTGTTTTTAGTAATTTTATGTCTCCCGAAACGAAACGGGACTACCCCTTAGATTGTTCGTTTCTCCCATCACTGCATAAATTGTAGTGATGGCTCCTAAAGCCGTCTCCTCGCCAAAAAGACATATATCCGTGTTGCAATATACTTCTGTACGGAATGTACGGAGGTCCTCGTTTTATTTACATTTATTTTCAAATATCTTAACGCTACTCAGGATTTAGGGAAATTCGGTGTTTCTACCTAATTTCTGTATACAGCATTAAACTAGAGTTACTTTTATAATGGCATAGAGATGTAAAGAACAAACAGCACCCGCTGGTAGAACAATATTCGAAAGTTTCGATGTATTTTATATTCAAAAAATGTCCTTTTTTTCGAGATGACGTTTAAGAAGGAAATTGTGATCTGTAACTCTAGAAGGAAGAGATTTTCATCAGATCTAGAGATTTATAATTTTTCAGTGAAGAGCCGGATCTGTACATTTGATCATACACAGGTGGGAGATTTTTTTATAAATTTAGCATGAGGGTGTATATTAAGTTTTTATTTTTACCACTAGCTTAGTAATCTTTTACGATTTATAAAGTCAGGAAGCGTGTTAAAAAAGTTAAATGGCAAAAATACTGTACAATAAACGTAAACAATACTTGTAATTAAGAGATATAAAAATACTATAATTGGGCCAAGTTAAGCACAGGGTAAAATGTAACAAAAAGAATTATTAAACATTAATTAAAAATATTATTTAAAGCATCAGAGGAGAGTCTTTAAACATTCTATAAATACCTATCGGAAAAAAACCTTTATACTATGCATTTGTAAAATGACAATAATAACGAAGTTCTTTTTTTTTTATTAAATGACAGTCTTAAACGTATTTAAAAAAACACTGTTAAGACGGATACCGAACGAGACTATACAACTATTTCATTAGAACACTAAATTTTTCCATCTGCCCCATATTTGTTTTCATTATAGCGGCAGAAAGGAGTGTACACAAATTTAGTGACGTTGATACACTATTTACAAAAATTATGCACAATTATCTGACACTATATTTTATAATAAATTTTTCCTTGTGGGGGCTGGTGAAATGGACCCTGAAAAAGATGGAATTTCTAAAAAAAGGTAGTGAAAAACAACCAAATGTGATTAAATACAAGAAAGGATGGAAATTACACTAATTTTTCAGGACTGAAAATTTCCTACAAGACATTTTGAGCAGAGGCCGTAACACAACCAAGACTGATTCTACTTTTCAGAGAGATCTTCTATAGTGGAGGATAATATGTTTGCTTTAGTAGCCAAAGTTCACTTTGGACCATTTTCTCATTACTCTGACATGCCCAGAAAATTTGCAGGGTTTTTTCGCTTAGTTCTCCCATTTAGTTTATTTCTCGGCTGTTACTTATTATCGTTCATTTTCATACATCCCCCTTTAGTTTAGGCCGGTCACCCAAAGCTGGTTCATTAGTACTTAACCTGCGCGTTAAACATAACTTCCATTAACTGCTCAACATACTAATATTAACTCACTATGAAAACTTGTAATGTACGATATTTAAGTTATTATTAGTATTTTATATTATTTTATTATGGTTTAACAAAATTATTACAACATGTAATATTTAAAATAAATTCTTTTTGTTTTACATTAGTGTTTTTCATATATATTTTTCAGTAATAATGTCGTCATAATAAGTATTTTTCTTCCGTAATCCGCACTATATTATAAATGTAAACAATTTAACAAATGGCCATTATTAATATTCGGCTACTAATATTATTGTATTTCTGTTATACGAACGACATGTACGTTATAAATTTTTTACATTTATAAAATTATGTCGTCGCTTATTTATTTAATTCAAGAAATCCCCACCCCCTCCCACCAGAAATTTTGGCCTAGATACAGCCCTGGCCACCGAGTCGCAAGCTGAGAAGTCTGGGCAAGAGAATTTAAGCCTTTACAATTTCAAAATTTGATATCTACGAATGAAAGTTTCAGATTTGAGCAAAGTTCCTAAAAGGGATATCAAAATAATTGTTATAAAAATTCAAAACATACATTAACCCACTGCTTATGGTCAGTAGTTTGATGGTGGAGGATGGAGCAGAGTCTCTCAGACTTCCGTAGCTAATTTTCCACAGTTCTTCCTTGTACCTCACTGATTCCCATGTGTGATGATGTGGGAATGAGGAAAACGACAATCTGAATAAAACATTTTATTAGATTACAAATAATAAGTAGTTTTTTATTTAGCGCAGGAACTATTACGTTATTGATTTGAAAATCCTGGTAACTTGCTTTTAATAACTAAAGTATTTAACTAAATACCTTTCTATGAAATATCACAAAGTTCACGGCATCATCTTAGACCCCGAATTAAATTTTAAAAATATAACGGGAATCAAATTTCGAAATATGCATTTCAAAATTAGCAATAAGTTTCAACCAATAAGTGTAAATAAGTAATTAGCAAATTTCAATTTGGAAAATTCTAAAGCTTTATAAAGTGAAAGAGGAATTATCAGATTTTGAGAAAAATGAAAATCAAATTTTCTTTTGAACACAGAATTATCAAAGGAATATCACTTGGCAAGGCAGTCCTTGCAAATTATCTGCCCACACTGCAGACAATGGCTTCTTTTTGCATTTCATACAGATATATGTAGTCTTCCGTTTGAGCCTAGGGGAACGCTCGGCACAATAAATTCTCTTCTCCAATTTCTTCTGAGTAGCATTCATTAGTGTTGGTGGTTTAGGAGGAGGGATTTGCAAGATTTCCCAGATCAAAGATTTCACTTGATTTTTAGTTTTCAGCTCGGAGAGTCTCCTCAATTGCTGGGGCTCGACCAATTCTTCAGTAAGGTCTTTTGTGAAATCAAAACGTCTTTTCATAGGATTTCCTCGAAAACTCAAGAACAGTATGTATGAATTAGCCCTTGTTAAGTGGACGATTCTGTAGAAAATAGTGAGAGGCCATCTGAAGGAGATTTTCTTTGACTCGAATACGTTCCAGTTTTATAATCAACCGAATCAATTCGACCCTTCGTTTTATTGTAAAACAATATCACTTCAGGCTTGTTCTTAGTCTGTGAAATCTCTTTAGAGTGGTGCATAATAAATACAAGGTTGATGTATCTGCTCTTTTTTGGAACAAAAGATACAAGAGTGATTTTGTCGTTGAAACTAAATAATGTTGAACCCGCTGGCCTTCGTGGATTGGGCAAAAGTTCCAATGGTATGTGAGGTTTGTTTTTTTTCGAAGCGTTCCGATATATGTCAGCCCGTTTTTCAATAGCCCCAGACACAGCTCAACTGAAGAGAAATAATAGTCTGCGGTGACGTTCCAACCTGAACCATGTATGGACCGTGTGAGCCCATAAACACATTGTGAAGGTTTCGACATGGTGTTCTACTGTTCTTCAGTCAATGTCATTCCATTGGAACCTTTTTGAAATAATCATCAATATCGATTATAAATCTCTGGCAAATTGTTAGGTTACAAAATAATAGAAAACAAAGAATTAAAACACATGAACATTACAAAAATATTGGTTTGACAGGGGACAGAGTCTCAGAGACTTCAATTTTGTAGCGGTAGCAAAGGGGACAAAGTCTCACAGACTCCTCCTTGAACAAGAGCGGGGGGGAGTAGAAAAGAGTATGCAAACAAGAAACTTAACCTCACTTACCTTACATTCCTCTTCCAAAGACAGGAGGCTACTGGCCATTTCAACCCAATCGAATCAGTGGGGGCCTTCCCCCATCCTTCCAAAGGGGCGGAGGAGTCTCTCAGACTCTGTTTATAAGCAGAGGGTTAAGCTTAAATTTACATGTGAATGTAGACGTAAATTTATTAAGGAAACATTGGAGGATACTTTGAAGTATTAAAAACACAATACAAAAGTAAAGTGGATTTAATTTCGATATAAATTACGTTTCCGATTTATTAAAATAATAAAAACAAATAATAGCAATAATGATTGAAATAATAGTAATAATAATAATAATAATAATAATAATAATAGCGATGATAATATTAACAATAATAATGACAGTAATTACAATAATAAAAACAACAACAATAGTAATAATAAACCAAATAATTGTAAAAAAATACATTTCTAAAATATTTCCTAATATTTAAAATAGGTTACATTTGTGGTTGTATATTATTTTTATAATGAACTATCCGTCTGATTTAAAGATTTGTTTTTATTGCCTAAATACTCGTCGATTACGTCGACTAAGCCGGCATACGTTCCACAAAACAAAATAGCCATACTGAACAAAACAATTGGAACATTAATGTAAAGTAATTTTCTGCGGCTTTTCGTGTCCCAAAATGTGACGATGTTTAAAAGAGACGGGATCATTACACTCAGAAAGGAAAAAGTAACAGAACTGATCAAGCCAACCAATGGACCGATTGAGGGTACGAGGATCGCAAGCAAAACTATATGTAGTAACACAAATGGTAAACATTGAATTTCTTAAAAACTGTAAATGATAAAAATAAACTGAAAACATTGAATTTTACAAAACAGCAAATTATAAAATTAATAAATTACTACGTGTGCATGTTCGTTAGCGGTTATGTATGTGCAGCAGAGGTTCGAAAAATAATACACGACGGTTTTCGAAACGGAAAAACATCGATACGTCTAGTACGTTCGAAACTCAAAGCAAAACAGTTATGTAGTAAGTAGTAGGAAAAGCTTGGTGTTTCATTTTTAAATAATTTTATGCGGCAGTTCTGTAATATATACATATTATATGAACAAACATTGAAAAACTTAAAAACAGTTTTCATCAATGTAGCTTAATGAAAAAACCAAGCAATAAATTAAAAATTTTTTTTTATGAAACCCATTGAAAAATTGAAACGGATCTGTCGATTTTGTTAGACTTGATGCTTGTAATATTTAGTGATCATTTCATCGAGTAATTTTCGTAATTATTATTGACGGCGTTGCCCATAATTGATTTATTTACATTATACGATGCTTTTATTCAGTCTTTGTCTTAAAACTTTTCTTTAAAACGGATAAGTGCGCGTTTAATTACGAAACACACACAAATTATCAGTATATAAACATGTGCTACATAGAAAAAATAACGGTTCATTAGAATAATTACCAGGAAAATTAAAGAAATATTATACGGCCAGTGAAAAAAATATAAGTTTCATTTTTTTTATTTTCGGTCTAGTCAAAGATTTGCATTCTACCCTATTAGAGGAAATGGGATGTTTTTTGTATATTTATGAAGACTAGTTTCGTAATATAAATGAAATTACAAGCACTTTTCTTAAGCAGCCCCACGTCAACATTAAAAAGTAAAAGTGAAACATCAGCCATTACAAGAACCTTAAGCATTTTTTAACAATTAAAAGTGGATGTTACAGAATTAACATAATTTTACTTACATTTCTCAAAAGTAAACGTTACTTTTAATTAATACTCTGTGTAACTATTATTCGTAAATTATTATTAAGTCGTTTTCGTAAAATAGTCGTTTTTCTGTAAAACAATTATTATAATCAAAATACTATTTCTAATTTACTTCCAATTATCTTTGATTATATTAATTATTAAAGATAACGGCACTACCAGTCTTTCGAATCTATAGTATTTCATTAACTTTACCAGTAATTCTTCTAATGATATCTAATCCTATTAATGGTTTTTCATTTTTTGTAACTTTTCTGCCTTTAGCCACCAGGGTTATCACAGTGAAGCTGCTTGGACAGCTTTAAACAGGACCTATTAATCTGCTGCTCTAAATGTACCTCGGCAGGATATGATATGATTTGTTGTCCGATATTTCAAATACTGATGTGAAAGTTCGGGGCTCTCTTTCCAAGCAAGTGAAAGGGAGCGATCCTTCAGTCCTTATTATCTATTATCTATATAAGTAAAAGACAAATGTACACTGGTGGATCGAGAAGGACATTGGGGGTGTGGGATTATATAATTATGTAAAATCTTCTACGGTAGGCAGTAGATTTGAGAAATTCCTTGTTTCATAAAGAAAATCAAATAGCGACCACCTCTTTAGAAATTTAAAAATGTTTTAAAAATACATAATTATTACAATTTTTAAACTTTTGTCTTATATTTAGTTATGAAAAAAATAAAACGAAATTATAAAATTATACCTTAAATATGGTAGTTTAGAAATAGTAAGAAAGATAGTATTTTTATTAGACTTTATTTTTATTTTGTTAGTAATCCGATCCGAATTCTCTTTGTTCGTGAGCAAGTTTAAATATATATATTTCTCATTGAACTATTTTTAATTAAAATTACAAAATTAAAAATAAATAAGAATGGCAAAAGATCGATGACACAGTTGGGTTTAAAATAAAATGAAAACGTAACATTAATAGTTTTACTAGAAAACAGTATTAAATATTAGTTATTAAATTCCTAGGTAGTAACATTTATACAAATCTTTTATGGCGTAAATTAAATTTAAAACAAATTTTTTCATAGAGAGACTTTGATTCTTCGGAGAGGGAAATATTCACCCCCTTCGTCCGTGCATGCGCTGCTGCAAATGTATGTGTGTCCCACGATTTTGTGTACAGAACTACATTGAGAGTAGAAAACGTGAAAATGTGAAATTTAGTATACACATTTTTTTTATGTCAAAGATTTACCTAACAAACGGGGACACTTTTTAAAACTTTAATTTAGCTATTTAAAATTAATTGTAAAATTTTCTATCATCTGAGATATTGATCACGCTAAATAGAAATTACAAAAATTCGCAAATTTTAAATTATTAATTAACACTTTTAGTTTTAAAATTGGTGTTCTTAACATTTACAATACATTGTATTAAATACAGTAATATATCGTCAAAATTTAAAATTATATTAAAAGTAAATTAAAATTAAACAAAATTCCTAAACGTATAAATAAGCTAACTTGACAACACTGTAAATGTGTTTAAATGCGAACTTTTTATTCCACATGTTTACAATTTCGATTTAAGGAATATGTTAAGTTTTATACGGAATTTGTTTTATGATTTTGTGTTATTACAAAACGATAAATTCGACTTCATACTTACAGGATTATCAAACAAGTTTATATTGCTTCATTACTTTTAGTATCAGTTAGTAAACGATTTCCATACGAATTTTATGTAAAGCATGGTAATTAATTAAGAGAAAAACTAAAATTTGCCAAATTATATAGTGTTTTAAATTAAATAATCAAGTTTTGTTTAAAATTTGGAATGCACATAGAACATTCTGTTTTTTGAATCATTTAAATTGAAGTGTATATCAGATTGATTTATAATACGTTTACATTGAAGTTCATGCTTTGTGGTATTAAAGTAAATATATATTGTACAATATTAATTGATGTTAATACCCTACATCGAAATTATCTTAATATCTAATAGAAAATAACTAAAAATTCATTTGCTAAAAGTATGGTTTAGTTAATTGTTTTCATTAAAGTTTTAGTTTACTTTCTTCGTTTAACGAAAATATTTATCCATAATTTTCATTAGCGTTAATTTTAATTAACGTGGTAAGTGCAGCACTATTGCTAATTTAATATAAGATTATGAAATTTGGAAAAACAAGTTCTTTCCATTTAAAAGTTTGTACGTTGAAAACATTTTTTCAAAATTCAGTTACGTTATTTTAGTATTTACTGTCCCTGTTTATACTACTGCACTACCGGTAAAAGGAAGTACACATTTTATTACTGTAAAAATATATTGAAAATTAAGAGTAAGCTCAATATTGTATTTTGTTTTAGTATTAGTAAATAAACTTTTTGTATTACTAAATTTCCACGCATTTCTATCGCAAACTGTCTATAATTTTTATGTTATTATTCTCTGTTGGAAAAAATCTAAATGATAAAGAAATAAATGTAACACTACAATTAGTGCTTTTATAATTCTTTAGCAATGGATGCATGTTACACATGGCTCAATTTCTGTGTATTTGTTTTTCAACAATTATCATTTCAATTTATAAGGTTACAATTTCCTATACGATTAAGCTTTGCTATGAGCAACAAGCTCAAGGACAGTCTTTTCAGGTTGTTAGATTACATTTTCAGAATCCCTGTTTTTCTCATGGACAATTGTATGTAGGTTGTTCACAAGGTAGTTGTGGCAGTAAATTATTCATTTTTACTCCAGAGGGATAGATATTACATATTGTGTACTTACAAGTTTTACAAAAGTTACAGCTAATGTTAAATAAATCTATTATCCTATCGAAACTAAATTATTATACTTTTCTGTGTGCTAATGCGCCGAAATCTGCCCTCTTGAAATTTGACCGCATCAAAAATTTATGCTTCGGAGTTCTAAAATCTACTCTGTTCCCAGCAATTCTTTCCGAAATGAATTTAGTTCCATTATTCCTCCGTAGTAGTCTTACTTAGTATATCGATTCCTAATTAAACGTCTTCTATTCTCTTCTTCCAAACTTATCCATTCCTACAATTTTCTTCTCCACAACTGTCGATTCCGTACTAAAAAAAATTCCTATTCCTGCTGGTATAGCTTTTCGTCTTTATCAGTTTTTTCCCTACATCATTTCCTTCAATAAGTTTCCATATTTTACAATTATACAAACACTTCCTCCTATATTTTCATAAATCTTTTGATTCGATTGTAATTAGTGAATTTAACTTTACCATTAATTCCGTCTTCCCCCTTCACTTTCGTATTTTGATGGTTCTAAGAGTCCGGAGGGAATGAGTGCTGCCTTTACAGTCCCTTCTCTTGATCCTTCTGAATCCGTTAAATTACCTTCCTTTTGTTCCATTTTTTCTGCTAAACCTCTAACCGTGTACCATGCTATCTTCTTTTTCCAGTTACACTAAAAATTTCCTGATTGTTTCTCTAGTCATTACTTCTCTTCTCTCACCATTGCCGGTAGACCCTATTATTATTTTCATTTGAACATTAATCTCTTAATTGTCTTCATGTCGCACTATCTACACTGCTTTCTTACTTCTCAAAAAACTATCGTTCTACATAGCAATCTGTCTATCGTTCTCTTTTTTCAAATCCTCGGTCTTTTTATTTCTAGATTTAGCCCCGCCCGCCGTCTCCACCATGGTATCATGACTTCACATCTCCGTCGTGCTTCATTCCTATCATTTGCCCAGCCGTCATTTCGATCATAACTTACTTTCCTCCTCTCTTTTTTTCTTTTTTCTTATTTTTTCTCCATTTTATCCTTTGCATCCGGATGATTGCAGTTTAATTTTGCGATGCTAATCATATTTTTTTCAAATGTACCACTCTTTCCGCCGTGCGCTTGTGCTTTTAATTTCAGCTATTAAAACTTGTCTCTTCTTACCCGCTATAACGCTTCCTTCATTGTTTTACTCCCTGCATCTGCTATAGTCCATACAAACGTCTTCTTCCTTTCCTCAATTTACAGTTTCCAAACCCGCTGATGATTTCCGAAACTATAGTGCCGGGTCAATGGTCTTGGTAGACGAGTCCCTCTCCCTTCGAAAAAAGGTTGTTAAAACTATGAAAGCTCAGTTTAATGAGGTTGTTTTTTGTATTGATGTGAAACTAATGCAAGGCTAGCGTTCTTGCATAAAGTAGTACTCTAGGATATTGTGATAATGGGTTGGTGAAATAGTTCCTTGTACTAATGTTAAACTGATGTGAAACTTGTGTTCCTACGAGGGACAATCAATAAGTAAGTTACACTTCGCGATAAAAAAAAAAAAATCGTAAAAAATACGAAAATATATTTTTGAAATCTACAATCTTTTCTCTATTTTTTGACCTATTCACCAAAAATATTCAAGCGTACTTGTCGTAACGGGGTACCGATTTTTCGATGCCTTGTTTGAAAAACGTTCGTCCTCCAACTTCGGCCAACCAATTCATGACGAAATTCTTCACTTCGTCGTTCGCGAAACGCTCTCCTCCCAAGCAGGGCTGCTTTTAAATGATCAAACACATGGGCGATCATCCGAAAGAGTGAGAATTTCGACGCGCTTCACAATTGCACCTGTGTGCGAAGTTGACGGCCGACCGCTGCACGTTTCATCTTCCACATAATCTAGTCCTTTCTTGAACATACGGCACCACCGCATTTGGACACCATGTGGGTCTGGAAATTTCTTTATTACCGTACGCTTCCCATATCTGTCGATGAATTTCAGCGGGATTACGATTTTTTGCCCACAAAAACCGCACTACATTTCGCCTCTAAATGTTGAACGACCAATTCATACGACGCTCCATTTCAAACAGACTCTGTAAACAAACCAAACAAGAAACTGATTTCATTCTTTCACCAGAGGTTAGAGAATGAAACTCGGTTTTGTTTAAGCCGGAATACGGGCTTGTACGTTTATTTAGTTAGAAACTACGCGCGAGTGTATCTTACTTATTGATCCTCCCTAGCACATGAGCTAGTTCTCTAGGAACTTTATTTTTAAAGTTAGGATAGTTTTTTTGTTCTAATGTGAAAATGGTGTAAGACTTGCGTTCCTACATAAGTTAGTATTCTAGAGGCTTCATTCTAAAAGTAAGACTGTTCTCCATATCGCAGCCTGGTTAAAGTGGAGGTCAATGACACAGGTGTACTGTATGAAAGTCGCATGCCTATAAGGTTAAAGTCAAAAATTTATCGGACTGTCATCCGTCCACAGTGGCCTTGTATAGCGGGGAATGCTGGTCTACTTGTAAGCGGGAAGAGCAGTCACTGCAGGTGATGGAAATGCGGATGCTAAAGTAGTCACTGGGTGTCCAATTATCGGATCATATTAAGAATGACGTTGTCCGGAGAACAATAGGAGTCGTGCCAATAACTAACAAACTGTGCGAGAGCAGGCTGAAATGGTATGGGCACGTACAACGTGCTCGAGAAACCAGAAGCGAATTGCTGCTGGCACTGGTAGACAAAGTACAAGTCAATGATAGGAGGCCGGTAGGTAGGCCTAAAAGAAAATGGATGGATGCCGTCGCGGCTGATGTCAGCAAAATTTTGATCGTGCGCGCTGGAGACATGTCATAAGTTAAGCAGACCCCGCCCCAGCGGAAAAATGCTGAAAAAGAAGAAAAAGTTCTCCTTATATTACTGTAATGGTTGCACAACATTTGGCTTCCTACCGAAGTTAGTATTTTAGAGGCTTTAGTGTAAGGGCAGGTTAGTTTCTTTATTGATGAGATACTAGTGTGATACTCTCATGCATAGTTAGTACTCTAGAGGTTTCATTGTAAAGATAGAGAAATTTCTTGTACTGTGAAAATGGTGTAAGACCGAGTCAGTATTTCAAAGGCCGCAATAATGGGGTTGGCCGTTCCTTGTACTGCTGTAATGCTTATGCAATATTTTTTATTTCCTACCTAAGTTTAGAGGCTTCGATGTAAAAGCAAGGTAGTTCATAATACTGATGGGATGCTGATACGATACTGAGTCTTCTGTGTAGTATTCTAGAAGCTTTAGCGTTGATTCTGGGCAGTTCTTTTTACTGCTGTGTTACTTGTGCAATACTGGATCTTTTGCATAACTTAGTATTCCAGCGGCTTCGTCATATTAGTGCCTGTAAAGGAAGCGTTTGGGGTATAAAGAGACTGGGGCCGAGTTATTTTTGGTTTACAACATTGAAGATATATGTATACAGAAAACAAAGGATTATAGTTGGTGTAGAATATGTCGGTATGGTGGTTAACTTTTATTCGAGGGTCTGTACAGAAGGGAGCATTTGGTCATGCGACTAAATACCAGCTTATGATTGGTTATCGTTCCAGCTGCGTCATTTATATAATACTAGTATGTAATACACCATAGCAACTAAAGTACACAAAGGTTTGTACAGCAGCAAGTTCTAATCTGATACGCAGTTGGCGACTAACAGTGAACATATTCATAATTAACGGTCAGTGTTAATTTTATATTCTATCCTTTTTAGCACTCGTCGTGGGCTATGTCATATCATTGCGGCCATGTGTGTTCGAATTGTATTGTAAAAGTTTAATTATAGTTATTTTGCTCTACTGTGCCTACTGTACTTAGGACTTGTTATGATCAGTGTTAATTCCATACCCTTCTTTTGTTACGTCATTGCGGCCAAGTTTGCTCGAACTTTATTGCTAACGATACTCTTTGCTCTTATTCCATGTCGTTTTAGGATTCAATCTACTTATTTATATGCACTATTCTGTTAGTCTAGTTTATTTGTAGAAGTTGTTAGCAGCCAGAGATGGTTTCTTACCGGGCCATAAAAAAAAAAAAAAAAAAACAAAAAAAACCCACATCATATGATTAACTATGTATTAAATTTTGTACACAAAAAATAACAACTCAGAATAAGTGAAATTTAAAAATATCAATGATGGCTTCTAAAAAAAAAAAAAAAAAAAAAAAAGGTAAAATTAAGTTTTTTCGGTATAATAATAATTATATAAAATGAAATTATTTATATTTGGCAAACAATGGAGAGTAGTGCTTGAATAACGATATGATTCGTTTATTAATATAAGGTGGTTATAATGAAATGTGTGCGATTCCTGTTGGTGATTTACTGTAGGTACGATGGTGATTAATAAGAGTCTCTTAAATAAATTAGTGTACATTTTCTTCCAACTTATTAGTTTCATTTTCACTTATTATAATTTGCAAAGGTCGTGTAATAAAGCTTGCGATCACATAGTTATAACGGCACTTTTTTAAAAAGGCACGAATAACGGTGACCACGCCCTCGTCATAAACCATTTTTGATATATTCTCGTCTCTCTTTAACTTGTCATTCCATCTCTGTCATTGAAAGGTTTATTTTCACGTCTTTCTTAATTTTCTCTTTTTATTTTTAATCACAACCCAACTATCTCAGATTTTTCACATTTCTTTTATTTAGTAGATCTCTTTTACGGGCCCTTCTCACGTGCTCATTCATTGTAACGTCATTATGCGTGATTTCAATTGCGTTCTTCTTCAAGTTCGTCGTCCGACACTATAGCCTATGTATTCGAGCTTCTTGTTCGCATTAGCGACTGCTTTTCCCATGACAATATCGTTTGGACATCTTTATGCAATGCTTCCCTGTTTTTTTATTCTACCATTCCTCGCATCAATAATACATTTTTCCCACTTCCCATAATTATCTTTCGCGTATTTACTATTTTCTTTTAACTATCACTTCTTCTTCTTTGTAACGTTATACTCAATTCTGAGCGTAAGTGCCTATCCATTTGTACGTTCCAGCTGTACAGCCATGGGCATATTGTTCGTGACAATTGTACACAAGCAAGCTACACTTGGAACTGATTGTAAATGTTTGATTTATATCTTTATACAAATGCAGGTCCGTGCGTGTGTTGCCTAATTTACATCGACTAGCGTACATATTATGATGGTATGCATGTTTACTTTTGCTTTCCACATGATTCTATTAGCGGTTATTTTAATTTAATTTTTGTAATAATTTCCGTCGTCCCCTGGGATCGTACTCAAGACTAAGTGTTTTAACATACCAGGCTATCACGATCACTACTCCATCCTTAATTTCTTCTGTATACTTAATACTTTAGATCACCGTTTGATACGTATGTGCTTTATGATTATTCATTTTTACTCATGTTGTTTTCAAATGTAGCGCCGCTTTTTCTTCCGCGCAGCCTAAGTTTCATTTTTTTGCACATATTATTCTGTTCCAATCTAGCAACTTATCTCCGCCTTTTTCCATTTCTTCGTGTCCCACTTATTCTAAATCAGTTTCTATCTGCACCCCGAATCTAACAAAAATTATCCTACTCATGGTTTACCTATTTCATTCTCTTATGATCCAGAGCTACCGTGCTTTTCGTTTATTTTCGTTTACGTTAGAGTCTAATTTTATGACAAATTAATTATCCAAAAACTATATTCATATCCTGTTAAAAGGAAATTTATGCAATACCTACGATTTCAATTTTTTTGTGATTATGTAGTCATAAAGTGAAAATTCTATTAGTGTTGTTAAAATGTCGAAACAATTCAATTTTCTTTTTAATTATTATGACACTGGTGTTTTTTATGGCGAATGAGGGAATAAAAAAAGAAAAAAAAGGCAAATGGATATAAAGTACTTATGAACTTATTAGCAATCACGAAAGTGTCGCTATTAACATCGGTTCCGTAATATCACACGAAGTTTTTATCAAAAAAATATCATTTTACGGAGAAAGTATATACAAAACTGTTTACCGGTCGTTACAAGAATAACTGTCCTCAGAACATAGTTGTATAAAACTCGATGTTCGGTTATTCGTTTCTGAAAAAGTTCCCACAAGGCACTTTCGCATACATAAAATTGTAAATTGATTGTGAGTAATACTCCCGTTCCAGTGCATGCCCTAGCGATTTGTGCTCCCCTATAATAATAATATATAATATAAACAGCATTAATTAAAAAACATAATGAGGGATGAAGCAGTAAAAATGTGGGGTCAGTTTATGACATAGAATAAAAATGGGGTAACTTTTATTTCTTTTTCTTCTTGCTGCCATTATATATTTCATTCATTTGTACGCGACATAGTACTCCATCAATACCTTCGACTACTATTAAAATATCAAAACCACGATGAAACCGTGATGAAATACTAATTTTTATATTATTTTTTGTTTCTTTTTTTTCTCGCATCCGTTGCGATTCCTCTAGGTAGTACGATCTTTATGTTATTACGGGATAATTCAAATTTTTGTTGTCACCTAAGTAGTTGGAGTTTGTAAGTAATTCATTTTATTAAATTATTTTATCTGTATAATAATGGATTTCTACCCCATGCTGAAAGTACTGTTGTATTTATTTTTGTTGCGCTAAATTTTCGTAATCGTATTGTTTTTTGTTTTTAAAGCTACATTGCATTTCTTTTTCGACTCTCTTTTGATGAATCTATATATACAGGGTGCGGCAGCGTAATTTCCTTTTTTAAAATGCGACACTTTTTTTCTACTAAATTTTGTTAAAGAGAAACAATAACAGAAAATCGAAATAAAACTGCAAGGGAAGAAGCATACACATATTGCTCCAGTGGGGGATCTAGAGTATGTTATTTCGATTTTCTGTTATTATTTCTCTTTAACAAAATTTAGTAGAAAAAAAGTGGCGCATTTTAAAAAAGTAAGTTATGCTGCCGCACCCTGTATAAAACAAAGTCGGGTGTTAGTTACACCACTTATAGAACGGCTGGACCGATTTTCATGATCTTTGCTTAGTTGGATTTGTCTCCACCCCGAATAGCAGAATACGCAATTTAAAACAAAATTTATGAAGAAAATTCATTTTTTTTTTTTTTACTGTTTTTGGCCTAAAAGGGAGGGGGTTTACATAATATTTTTTGAACCGTAATTTTTGAATGTTGTGAAAGGGCTTCTGTTTTTTGTTTTATATTTTGTATTTCGCTTTAAAGGGTTATCGGGTGATGAGTTATGAATTTTTTAAGGGTGATTTTTGAGGTCGCTTTAAATTCCATATTATATATTCCAAACAATTTCTTGTCGCCCAGGGTAATCGCTCAGCTTAAAGTTGTAAATTGTCACAGATAGAGGTTTAATTGTAATTTATGATTCAATTCTGATAAGTCAAACCGTTTCCGAGCTGTTGTATAATTGAACATTTTGGTGGTCTTTTCTGAACCATCTTATTGGGATTCGGTACATTATATGTATAAGAAATCCTAAAAATCGGTATAAATTTACTTTAAGAAATTAATTAATTTTGAGTATTAATTTTATCTTAATAAAAATCTGAATTTAATTTAGCTAATAAGTTAACACAATATTTATTAATTCTGAGGCGGTACGAAGTTCGCTGGGTCAGCTAGTAAATAAATAAATAAATAAATAAATAAATAAATAAATGTTTATTCAGAGAATTTTAAGATGCAGCATTCATATAAATAAAGAGAGGTTCCAGCCAACGTTAGCATATGTACGAACTTTTATAGACATTCGTATAAATTTATAGGCAATTATTAATTGTATAAATATATAAGATGGTAGGAGAAAAACCAGCTGAAAAACCTGTTAAACATCTTCAAGGCTAATTGCTAAAAACATTACAGAATGTTTCATGTAATTTAAATATAATTTTTACACTTGTAACATTATTAATGAAAGACAGTTGTACAAGCAGTGCTGTAGCGTACTTGATTTAATAACTTATTTATTATTACCCATTTATAGTAGAAAGTATTTTATTCATTTGTGTTTGTATTTTTTGTACCTTAATTATAAAGATGTTCTATTGCAGTTACTTGTTCTTTGAACTGAAAAAAAGTTGAAGAATTTAAATGAATATCGTGCTGTACGCGTTCATTTCGTCTCAGAGGTAATTATTACTTAATTGCGCTGATTCTTTATTGTGTCTTTGTTTCTATCGAATTTCTAAATCGGCTATTCGTATCGGACGGCCGATATAAGGCTACGGTTTCTGCACGGTGTGTGTGCACAAGGGGAACAGCATGTTCTGCCGTACACCATCTTCACCTCTAATTATCGATAATCAGGATTCGCCGACATGAGCAAATAAATATCACGGAGCTGCTCATGCGGTACGGAGGAATTAGATTCCGATTTCGTTCCTGCCGCTAACACCAACACTTACCATTCCACTACAGAAGCTCATCAGTCATCTAGCTGGACGGTAGCGGAACGACGCAAAGACGGAAGCTCTACCAAACGACTGAGAACTTCACCATCTACAATAGTTACGAGTAATCGCTTCGCCCCGCTGCGAGTTGAAGAAAACATCATCAAGCAGACGTTATTCGGCGAAGATTCTAATAACAAAGTCGGTAAATACCCTCCGATCACAATTGTTCACGATAATAATAATATCGATGTAAAATCGCTAATTTATACACTTAAAAGCACTGTTAGCATAGAGTTTAATATTCGGAGTTTTAGGAATAAAACTCTGATTCTGGTTAAATCCTCGAGTAATTTCGATAACGTAATTAATTTTTTGAAAAATAACAAAGTTCCCTTTTCTACACACTTGCCACGCGAGCGGAAGCAGCTAAAAATGGTACTAAAAAGACTTCCTCTTTCATTCTCAGTAGCTGAGATTGAGAGCGAATTAAAAACAATTTGCAATCTTGAGTCTATTAGACAATTTACCAAGAAACAAAACCTATCTAATCAGCCTACCTTACTACCGATCTTCTTAGTTACCTTTCCTCCTGCTACCAAAATTGCCAATGTATTAAAAATTAAACACTTATTTCACTGCGTAGTTCACTGGGATAAATATGTCCGTAAAAGTGTCTTAGTACAATGTTATAATTGTCAAAAATTTGGACATGTATCTCAAAATTGTAACCTTCCACCAAGATGTGTTTCATGTGGCCTGTATCACTCTAATGAACCTTGTAAAAAGTTAAATATGCCTAAATGCGCCAACTGCGAGGGGTCTCATGCTGCTAATTCCAGTGACTGCTCAGTCTACAAACGACTGCTTCAGCTACGTCCGAGCAGAAAATTATCCGATACTAGATATAGTTCACCCTTGCTGACGCATAACCTTACTACTAATTTACCTAAAAATCGGAAGCAGGATCACATTACCTATGCTCAGGTGGCTGGTGGTGTTCATAATACCTCCCCTAAAATTAATACCACGTCAGATAATTCTTCCCTTCTTTCTATGCTTTCATTCTTGAAAGAATTCAATCTGCCCAAGATTTTAAAAGTTATTCAAATAATCAGTAATAAACTTAAAATTAATGTAAATAACGATGTTATGTCTAAGCTAATTATTATTTTTGAAACATGTATTGAACTATTGTTATGAATAACTTAAATATAGTTGCCTGGAATTGTTGTTCTATAGCTGACAAACATAACGAGCTCCATAATTTCTTAATTTCGAACAAAATACACGTAGCTGCCCTATCAGAGACCAGACTGGATATTACCTGTAAAACTGTATTTCCCGGTTATTATATTTACAGGAATGACATTTCTCGTAGGAGCGGAGGAGTCGCTATACTAATTGATAAATGAATAAAGCATAATACCGTTTACTTACCACCGTTAGGTTGTTTACAAGCTGTTGGAGTTCAAGTCTATAATAGCGCATCACAAAATTATAACGCTCGAAGCAGCGTATTTATTTATGCTGTTTACAAACCGCCTAGATCAATGCATAATTTCTGTAATGATATCCTTTCACTAACCAGATCTAATAATCACGTGCTTCTTAATCGGTGATCTCAATTGTAAAAACAAAATCTGGAACTGTTTTTCCAACAATGCAGCTGGTAATATGTTATATCAATTATCTATATGTGAAAACCTACAAATTCTTGCTCCTAGAGAACCAACATATTTTCCATCGATACTCCGGTTAAGGCCAAGCGTCTTAGACATTGCTGTCGTAAAAAACTTAAGCATGACTTCTCCAATCTCTCTAAACTGTCTATCTTCAGACCACAATCCCATCTACACTGCTATTACTGATAATCAACAGTATATATCGAATGTATCCTATTTTAACTATAGTAGGGCTAATTGGGATTACTTCAAACAGTATATTTCAGATAACGTTAACCTAAACGATCCTATAGTCGATTCTTCTAACGTAGAGTCTCGACTTGCATCTTTTACAAAATTATTCAATGATGCTACTACTCTTTCTGTTCCAACTAATACTCGTACCCACTCTGAAAAAACACCTCTACCCACTACTATCTTAACGGCTATAAAATTTAAAAATTACGTCAGAAGATTTCTCAATAATAATAGATTACATAGCAATGCTAAACATATTAGAACTCTATATAACTTTACATCTAAACTAGTGCGCTATATGCTTCGCAATCACAAAAATAATTGCTTTAAACAGGTCCTTTCTAGTCTTAACATAAAAGATAAGAGTTTGTGGAAAGTATGTAAACAGTATAATAGACAGCCTTGCTTCATTCCTCCGCTGCTCGACTTGAACTCCAACTGCTACGTGTATCAAGACCGAAATAAAGCTAAATTGCTTTCAGCGCATTACTTTTCAGTACACGGTCAAAATTCTCATCTTGCAACTAATTACCAACGAAATAAAATCAGAGATCATGTCGCTCGTTTTTTAGAGAATGCTAGTATTAGCCTAACCCAGGTGGAACTTTCTACGCCCAAAGAAATTCGTAATTATATCAAAAAACTTAATTCCAGCATGTCCGTCGGGAACGATAATATTCCCAACATTGTTTTAAAAAATATTCCAAATAAAGGTATCGTAGAGTTAAATAATATAATAAATGGTATCCTAAAAACTGGATACTTTCCTCAAGCATGGAAAATTGCAAAAGTAGTTCCAATACCCAAGCTTGGTAAAGATGCGTCAAATATTGCTAATATTAGACCCATTAGTCTTTTGTGCAATATGAGTAAAATTGCTGAAAGAGTATTGCTCAAGAGATTATGGGAACACTCGAATATTAATAATTTAATCCCAAAAAGTCAATTTGAGTTCCAACCTCGTCACTCTACTACTCAGCAAGTTGCCAGAATAACCGAATTCATCACGGACAATTTTAATCGAAATAAACATTCTGGGTTAGTACTCTTTGATGTGGCTAAAGCTTTCGATACCAGCTGGCATCGAGGACTTATATACAAACTAATAAATTCTAAATTTCCTACTTACTTAATTAAAATAATTATAAACTACCTTAACAACCGACTGTTCTACGTAACTCTTAATAACTATCAATCCACAAGTAAAACTGTCCTTTCAGGCGTACCGCAAGGTAGTGTTCTCGGGCCCTTCCTCTTTATATTGTTTCTCAGCGACTTTCCTAAAATTTCTAACACTGAGGTCGTTTTATATGCTGACGATGTTGCCCTCTATTGTAGTTCACATAGACCTAGCAGGCCCGTGCCCAGAATTTTTTTTTTTTTTTGGGGGGGGGTTGAAAATTTTCTTTGAATATTTATTTTATAATATATTTTTCACTAATATTCGTACTATTCATAATTTCCATAATTTTGATTTATATATTAATAATTTACATAAATGAATTACCCCGTATATGAACATTAATAAAAATTACATATGTTATTAATTATACACGTAATAAAAAAATTTTTTCATAAAATATTAATGAAGTCTCTAAAAATATGGAGTATATATTTTCTTTTTTCTTTTAAAAGTAGTTAAAAACACCCTAAAAAATCATCAATATTTATTTTAAATTTGTGATTTTTTTCAGATTTTTTTGTATTTATAATAACTATTTCAGTTCTCATGGGGGGGGGGTTAACCCCCAAAACCCCCCCATGGACACGGCCTTGAGACCTAGTACCATAAGTGACAGACTTCAGAGAGCCTCGACACGCGTTCTAAAATACTTTACCCGATGGCAGATTAATATTAATCCATCGAAGACCCAAGCGATATTCTTCACCCGCCGGTGACCCCAATTGCCAAGAAAACTAATCATTTCTGGAAATGACATTGCCTGGTCTAATCACATCAAATATCTTGGCTTAATATTAGACAGCAAATTAACTTACAGCAAACATATTGAGTACATCTCGGTTAAAACAAACAGAGCTATTTCGCTAGTATATCCCTTGCTCAATCGCAAATCCTATTTAAGTGCAAATAACAAATTTGTCATCTACAAATCACTTATAAGGCCTATTATCACATATTCTTGTCCAGTGTGGTCTTCTGTTAGTAGGGCACATTATAACAAGCTACAGGTAATCCAAAATCGATGCTTAAGATGTATTCTTGGAGCAAATAGATACACAAGAGTAGCATATATGCATAACATTTTAGAGTTACCGCAAATCAGAGATTATGTTTTGAGTGCAACTACTAAGTTCTGTGATAAATGTATAGGGCACGAGAACTTACTTATCAGCTCTATTGGTAACTATGATTCCAGGCAACTACGCACTATGTATACTAAGTACAAACATCGTAGACTTAAGCATAATATATTATTCTGAATTATTTAACGTTAGTACTAGTATTTAGTTTTAGTTTTATTTTAAAATTATTCTATTTGATAATCACTGTATAAATATCTATGTAATGTGGCACTAGCCACCTAGTCCTCCCCTCCTGTAGTAGGTTTTTGGTTCTTTTCCTACTAACTTAAACGTCGCCTATCATGTCTTATTTATAGGTATATTCATTATTTTCGTTATGTGGTAAGACTCGTGTCGGTACACATATTAATAACTATATCATGCAATGTTATTGTTTATGCAAATAAATCTTTCTTTCTGAACTATTTTCATTTAGTGAGCAATCTCCGAAAAATTTGTAGAATACGTTATTTATAAAAGGCAAATGTAAGGTATGATGCAAGTGTTAACGTTATTATAAATGAGTAGATCTACATCATTTTTTTTTTTTTTTTTTGCATGTCAGCGAAGGACCACCACCCAGAAGCATCATGTTGAGGGAAAAAGTCAGTTAGATAGAAATTATGCAGAAATTAATAGTATAAATTTATATTCTTTGAATTTTAATGATGTTAGTTGAAGATGTTCTTGATGAGAATAGAGTAATCTTTTCTTATGCGTTGATACATTTAATTTTTTTTTAATTTTTTAATCGTATCCTTTCTCAATTTCGTTTTCTACATAATTCATTACTTGCTTCGAATAATTTTTTAATGTGTTACAATCTTAGCAAGGGGAAATAAAAAAATCTTTTCTTTCTTCTTTTTGTTCAAAAATGAATGTACTTTAAATATTTAAGTAAATATTTTTTATTCCTATTAATTAATAGATGAAAAATTCTGACGGTATTTGTTTATCTGCTTTAGGGGTATTCTTTAGAACGATATTTCGCTAATTTTGTTTATTATTCCCCTTTTGGAAGTATCGTTAATTATAAGCGCTATGTTTTAGTTTTGTACCCTTTCCCAGACTTTTAAAATGGAATTCCGTTTATTTCTGACGAGTAAAATCATATTTTGCATGAAATTAATAATTTTTTTGATTATCCTGTTGAAATTTGCGATCTTTTTATTTCCTTTATTTGCAGCTGATTTCACTAATTCAATTTTACCTTCCAGGCGTATCGTTAACTTTGAGTGTTCATTGATTTGCTGTGGATACCTAGCCACTCGGGCATATTTGGTAATGAAGCGGCTGATATTCTTTGGTACTCGGCTGCTGCTGCTTCCTCTCGTCTTTTTTTTTAAAAAATTCCATCCGATAACCTCCCATCACTTTGTAAAAGCTTTCATATCAAAGCACGGTCTATCGGATATTTACGCTTCCTCCTTTTCTAATAATTATTCATTTCATCTATCAATTCAGCCTACTCTTCCTGCATATTCGTGGTTTCTTTTGCATCCCTCTCTTCTTCGACATTCTGATGTTGTTTCCATTGTGAGTATGCGCTTTGGTCATTCTTTGCTGCCATTATCTAAATTTCGTTTTTCCTTGATTTCTTCTCTACACTGTCCTTTCCATCATCCGGATGATGCAGTTATTTGCGACGCCGATCATGTGTTCTTCCAGTGTTCATCTCTTTCCATAGAGCGTTCCGCCTTGTATTCTTATTTGCTGTAGCTTGGACTTCCTACTCCTTATTGTGCTTCCTATATCCTGTCCTTTCCTCCCCCACTAATTATTCCTGCTATTTGTTCCTTTTTAGATAAAATTTCTGATCGGATCAAAATATAACCGACTTCTTTCCTTACCTTTTGTTTCTGGGTATAAAGGCCCTTGGTTGACGAGCCCCAAAAAAAAAAAAAAACAAACAAAAAAAAAGTGTTTTATATTCGTATGGTAGAAGCTAATAATTGCTTGCAAGACGGTGTTTTTAATTTTTTCCGAAGATTTTTATAACATATTTTAAATATTCATTGATCGCGTTTATTTGTGTGGCCTGTGCTCGATGTCTCCGGCACCGATGATGTTTGGTTATTATTTTTTATTTAATTTGAAGTATAATCTCTAGTGACGTTTTTGTTATTATTTATTGTTCCTTTTTTATTTTTTACAGTTACTTTTCCGGTTTGACTAAATCGATATTTATTCAAAAGTTCTTAATTTTTTATTTATTTATATAATCGGTAGGCTTGCTATTTCTGCAGTTAAATTTGGCATTACTAAATTCTAATTTTCAGCGTGAAATGATGGTCTTAGTTATCCATGCGCATGTTTTTGTTTGTATTTTTTTTTATCGTAGCTCGTTTCTTCTGCAGTGATTATTGCTGTATTATTTTTTTATTTTATCGTTTGTTGTTCTATTCGTTTTATCGCATTTCAGATTTTTTTCGTTCTGTATTTGGTTCCCATTCTCGTTTGTTCGTGTAAAAATATATTAAAAACATAGTATTACTCGGTTGGAAAGTGTGGAGAATGTCTGCTCATAGCAAACTGCAATATTTTTCCAATACCTCATATTATACAGATCTAAATGATATCGCAGAATAAAACATTATAATTATATTTTTCTTTAATAATAGCTAAATTATTGCGAAATAAATGCAAACCTTCCTCGTAATAAATTTTCTGGCAAATTTACATTATTAATTTCTCTTCAGAGAACGATGATGAGCAAAAACGCTCTTACATCGACAGTAGCAATCTGTATTAGGTTTAAGGCATAAGTGTTGTTTCTTTCTTTCATGACTTTTACACGCTAATAAGCATTTCGATAATTTTTAAAAATTAATCGTTTAAATGAGTGTATGAGTTATCGCATTATAATTGCGACATCTTCACCATTTCGTTACAAAATTGCTTTCGGGTTTTTCCAAATTTTTGCGCGTACAAGTACCTCATAATGAAGTTATAAACTATTTTCTTTAAATTTCTTTTTTGTATCTCATGTTTTAACGCCTTTTACACATTATCTTCTTCAAGATTAGGATTTCATATGTGTTTTTAAGCGCCTTTGATCATTAAAATTCTATTCCTCCGCCTGCAGGGGTTATAGGGGTTATACAATGGTATTAATGCACCTAACTTTTACATTTGTCTATAGTTTATCCTACAGATTAAAAATTTTCTTGTTTTTTATCCGCATCGGTTTATTTTTGCCTCGTTTGATGAAACAACGCTGTTCTTCTCTCGGTGTCCTCCTATGTTAAGAGGGGAAATATGTGTAGAGGCTTTAAAAAATTTATTTATTTTTTTTTTTCATAAATCGCTTGTAAACCTATTTAAAAATACACTACAAATTTCAAAACAAAATTTCAATTCGTTCTAAAATTGTTACAAATGATCACTGCTTTGAATTTACTTTTTCTAAATTTGTGTACACTCTAGCTTGAAAAGTTTTTAATCAATTAATTTACTATTTGGCATATAGTTTCTTTATGTAAATACGCTCTATTTGAACCTAAATCCTAAACAATATCTTTATTTAAAGTATTTGTTTATCGTAAAAAAAAAAAAAGTATGAAAAAATGGTGAAAAATCATGCTTTATGTTCACACCCCTCTAAAAACTATTAATTTTCAAAGTGATGTTGATGAATCTGAAACTAGAAAAAGATGTTTGAAAAAAGTGAGAAACACATCGTTATTGAGTAAAAATACAAGCGGCAGCACAGGGAAATGACACTAATCCAATCAAAAGTTATGCTCAAAAACCGTTCAGTACTGTTCCAATATATAGTAGCATAAATCATTCAGCCTGAGTTATTATATTGTTTCCAACGTGAAGGTCTTTCTGATATTTTATCGAAACTGACCTAAATTACATTGCAGTCCTAACATAACTAAAATATTTTGTTAGCGACTAGTGGAAAGTGTACAAAAAATAGACTTCATCAGACAAATATTTTACTGTTGAAGCGGGAGAGGACTGTGAAAAATTAGGTGCTTCAACAATGTGTTACATCTGTGAAAAGTCTCTAGGAACTGATGAAATTGAGGATCGTAATCATTTGACTGGAAAATTTTGTAGAAAAAATGTAATCTGAAATTCCTATCATTTGTTCCATACATAACCTAAGTGATTAAGACCAATTTAGACAATTATTTAATTTTTTACCAAATACCCCGACGCGTTTCTCATGATCACGGGAGTTATTAGTTATAATAAGTCCCGTGATCATGAAGCTTTGTCTTCGAAACGTGTCGGGGTATTTGATAAAAAATTAAATAATTATCTAAATTGGTGTTTAAAATTAATTACTGTATAATAAACATAAAAGAAAACAATGAGTGAAATAAACAGATATAGTATTCATTAAGAATGTAGCATGCTATACGCAGAACACAGAAATGATAAGAAATAGTGAAGAACAGTATATATATATATATATATATATATTAATTACAATGTAATTCTTAGGCTACCCCCCATTCGAAAAAATGTCCCAAAAAAATGTCCCAGAAAAATGTCCCAATTTTATGTAACGTTTGTTATATTTTGTAGGATTTTTGTTATTGTTATTTAAAAAATGTCACAATTTTATGTAATGAAATATGTAACGAAAAATGTAACGAAAAAATGTCTTAATTTTATATAACGGAAGGTAAATGTTAGAATAGGATTTTTGTGGTTATGTTATTTTTTGTGTGTGTTGATGCCAGTAAGAATTACGTTGTAAATTTTGATCATTTTATACAAAGTATAGAAGAGAAAGAGACAGTAATAAAAGCAGGAGGGGTCAAGGGGCGCAGCCCCTTGCGAGGCCAAAGTGGCCGAGTTTATATATATACACCTATATATATATATATATATATGTATATATATATGGTTTTCAGTGAGAATGCAGAAAGAATTTATTAATACATTTTTTGTTTTATGATTGGTAGTTTGGAGAAATTAGCTAATACTTTACTCGGTGAATCCCTTTTTAAAACAATGAACAACATGCCATCACCTGATTCCCTTTGTTATATAGACAGGGAGTTTTCCTATATTCACATGTATTATCGTGAGAAAATCTGGAGGATAGAAGTTTTCCACGCTGTAAACGTTTTTATAATTTGTTAACAAAATCAAATATTATGTCAGAAGATTATTCACATGTTATAAACGTGTGAAAATCACTAAATATTCAGCTGAGGACAAAAAGCAGATTTGCTTTAACTTGCAAATATATTTGAAAATTTTTGAGATTTATAAAATTTATGAAATAGATCCAGCTTGGAAGTTTATTGTCACTAGCCTAGCTGTTTAAGCAAAAGCTGACAGGGATCTAGTTAGAGCCCTTAACTGATCATAGTATGATTTTATTTTTTGAGGCCGGAATAAGTAGCTATTTGTGCCAGTGTATAAAACATTACGATAGGACAGAAAATACTTCATGAATAACAGTAATAATAATAATAATAATAATAATAATAATAGTAGTGAAAATAGTACTACTAATACTAATAATAAAGTTAGTACTAATGACACAGGTGATACTTTTGTAGCATATTTAGATGGAAATAGCCTACGTAGCGGGGCTATGAGCTAAACATTTCCAAAGGCTAGTTTCAGAAATATTAGAACCAGATATTGTATGTTTGATGATAGTTCTATTGGTTATGTGCTCTAGGTGGATACGGGATATCCTTTAAATCTACAGTTGATGGAAACCACATATTCACTGTAAAAACCTGAAACAAGCAGTTGCATTAGGACTAAAATTGCAACGAGTGCATCGAGTTGTTTGTTTTAATCAGTTGACTCGGTTAAAACCTTACCTTAATTTAAATACTCTGCAACAGAAACATGCTTCTAATTAGTTCCAGGATTATTGAAAGCATTCGAACAATGGAGTTGTTGGGTAAAGTGATGGAAGATGTCAGACATAGAATTAATGTACAGCTTGTTTTAAATAAAGGTTTATTAAGCCAGTTGGAAAAGTAATTTTAAAGACCAAACAATGTTTAGTGAAGAACCATTTATAGATTAAATCCAACAGTTATCAAATTTAATAAGTCGATTTATTCGGCGCAACGGTTCATGAGCAAATTAAAAACGTTTTTTTATTAAAGCGGAATGTATAAAATGTACAAGGAGGCAATTTTTTATATTGCGACACTGCTTTACGTACATCTATGAACTGAAAACGGTTGATTTTTCTAAAGATCTTAAAAGAAAATCCGTAGGTATTTTAGTACAAATAACTACGAAGAGTCTCATCCATGTTATTCTGAAGAAATAAAAAGAAGTTTGGAGTATTTAAAGGTGAATAATTGAAAGAAACTCCAATTAGTGTGAGTTTGTCGGATTATGTCCAAAAATGTATTGAACAAGAATTATAGATAATAGAGAAAATTATAAAATTAAGAATTAATTTAGTTCTAAGGATTATCATAATTGTTTGATCAGTGTATGCAGTAAATTGAGCGATAATTATAAGATATTTTATAACATATAAAGTTTTAAGCGCACATTGTACACTCTAGAGCAGAATAAAATAGCGTGTTATTAATAATGGCAATAAATAAGAATATGTAGTAATAATATGGACGCAATAGCATATGAAAACTCTGTATACAATGAATACCATAAAAAATCTTTGAGTTAAGTACATATGTATATGTATATATATATTAGATAAAAATATACATTTAATGATAGTGTAATGCATTAATGTAAATTTATTAATAGAAGTTTGAGGTCCTAAAATACTTCTTATTAATTTTGTTTGGGTGTTTCACAAGTATTGATATTTCTGATTGAAATGCGCTATTTGCAGTAAAATTTCCGTTTACTAACTAAAATGGGAGCGTTTGTATTAAAAATTTAGTGTTTTTCCTTTAAAATTCGCTGTTTTTGTCTCAAATGTAGTATTTCAACTCCAAACAGTTTCGTAAAAAATATCATTTTTGACCTAAGTTACATACTTCCTGCTACAATTTTTCATTTATTTTAGAACCATGTTTGTAGTAGGATGGGACTTGTAGAAATTTATAATATTTACGATTGATACGCTAACTTCCTTAAAAAAAAAAAAAAAAAAACATTAAATTTTATCAATCTCAAGGTCCACTTTAAATATCATGTTCAATTTTATTTTCATTGGTCATTCAGCTCATTTTCCTTTTTTATGTATTTTTTATAATTATATTACTGTGTTTTATATATTGTTAAAGGATATATAAGTAGGTTCCTGCTTCGGTTCTTGTGCAATCTGCGGGGAATATTGTCGGCATTAGAATGGCAATATTTTATCAATAAACTCCGTTCTATGATTGTTATTATGTGTTTCGCATTTTCACACAATATGATCAATTGCACCGCCACGTTTGCGTAAATTTCCCATTATTATACCAAGTTTATACAATATTTCCAGAGTTCTTGCATCGCCCTTTCGGCATATGTCACGTGTTCCGGCCAGCTTGTTTGTTAGCCACGCGTCTTTTATATGATTTTCTGCATTTCGAAATATCTTTTTTTACAATATTCCTAATGACTTTTTCGTACTCTTTTTGCCATTCATCGTTTATTAATTGCTCGATGCAACGTATTTCACCCGTGGTGTATTTTTATTTTTTCCATTCCGCTATTAACATTCATTTCTCTAGCCTCTCTATCAACTATTTCGTTCCTTCTATATCGCCAAGTCCAGGTACTCCCTTGAAAAATATCTCGCTACTATTTGTAGCTCGCCAAAAAATTAAATGTATTTCATATTATGTTACCGGTGATAATTACGAGTATTATGATTACTTTTCTTCTGTAATTTCGAATCGTTTCAAGAAAGTTGGACACAGAACATATCCCGGCTATACATGCTGTTAAAATGTCTGCAAAGTTCAGGGATACCTTTGAACATAGTTTTTTATTCAAATCCGTTATACGATTTACCAGAAAATCGGGTTTTTAACTTCATGATCATCATTGTGCCTGCAGGAAGCTTGTGTTCACTATCATCATCTACGAGTACCTTTTGCGTAGGTGTTAAACAGTTTTGATGTTCAGGCGCGCCGAGGGAATTTTTGACCTAACAAGAAAGTTCATCGCCATACTTACGTTATTGTGGAAGACTACGATAAACATTGTAACTTTTGTGACCGAATTACGAAAAAATTACAATGTTTGCTATAAAAAGTAAAGAGCAGAATTTTCTCTTCTTGCAAATAAAACGTTTTATTTTCTCTGATTTTCCACCACCAGGGATACTAATTGAAACGTTTGGTTCGGTTTAAATTCCCGACAGGCTGAAACATTTGATGGTCTAAATTCCCGACTGGGATACCGATCGAATCGTTACGCTCGTTATTTATCGTAATGACCTCCTCAGAGATGTCACCACGGTTTCGAACTTACTGTAGACGTATCAAATTATTGTTTTTTATTTCCTTTTTTATTTGTTTGTTAATTTTACAACTATTATTAACATTATCGAGTTATTTTAAAGATAGGCAATTATGTGTTTTCAGTTTTATACGACAGTTACCTACATAAATTTTTCTTAATCGACCGGCCGCGAAAGACCACAAAAAATGTGCCCCTCGCCCTGCGATCCTTGATGCACTATTCACCTCTGACCGACAACAGGATTTCTCGGACAAATTCACATTCTCTCTCTTACCATGTTGTTGACTAGAATTATTTTGTTTTATTTATATTAACCGTACGAAGTGTAACGGGCACACGTTATACAAGTCATGACATTTTAAAGTCTCATCTTTCATGTTAGAAATCGATGCATTATTAACAAATGGATATTGTGTCCAGAACTTGTAATTCTATTGAGAGAACCAATTTTATTTGCCAAGTATTTACATTTTTGAAATATAACACATAAAACGTACCATTATCATCATTAGAAGGCTAAATCCGTTAATTAGGCGCTGTTGTCCATCAAAAAAAAATGATCTATTCAATATGTAATTTTTCCACACTAGTGTCTGAGCGTAACTGATTTCAAAAATTTGTTTCATTTTTTCTAAAGAGAAAAATTTTATAGACAATATTGAAGTGTACCGACATCAAAATAGCGATGTCGAATTGTTCCGGACAAAATTACTGAATTTCGGCTTCCTAATGATGACCGTACATCCTACAGTGACTATTATAAATAAGTAGAATAGCTGAAAATTATATCGGGTTAGTAATTAAAAAGATCGAAATTTCAATAAATAAATTTAAATTAGTTAATGTAGTAAATAAATCGTTCAACATACATATAGGAAAATTCTAAATTTGACGTAAGGCTGCCCTGAACTTTTTCTCCGAACGCTAAATATCCGATAGCTCCAAAACCAACATAAATCATTGATAGGAAGAACATTGTTATATTCAGTATACCTAACAGACCGAGAAAATGTCTTGGATTTTCCATACTATTTTCCGAAAGCATTATCTGTGGAGGAAAAAAAGAATGATCATAACCCAATATATATATATATTAAAAAAAAAAAAAAATCGATTTCTTTTCCAGTCCAATAGTGATTATTGGATTTATGGAGCATACATGTATCCGCCGCCACATATCTGTCTTATACAACCTTATGGGAGAATGTAAAAATTGACATCCGCACCAGGAAAATATAACCAAACACGTAATAATACATAGAAGCATAATCACAAGAGCACATTTACGAAACATAATTACATGGCTATTATTAAAATTATCATTAAATAATTATCAAACAAAACCTTCATTGCCATCTCACACGGTAAATATTTATATATATATATATATATATATTGATACAGATTTCGTGTCTTTGAGGTCCCTTTTACGGGCGCTATTTGATACAAATTGCTACTTCGAGTCCCTCTTTCGGAGCGTCTTTTGACACGAACAACGTTTCTTCCCTGTTACAGGTTCACTTGATACGGTTTATGTTGATGAGAGAGAGAAATGATTTTTTTTTTTATTATTTTCTTATTTTCCCGTTAGTGAGATAGTTTATCGTGATTGCATTTTATAAGTTTTTTTTTTTTTTTTATACGAGCATTAGGCTTTTATTTTATCGAAAGTAAATTTAAAATAGAAAATAGAAGTAAAATAAAAAAAAAATAAACAACAATTCGTTTTCGATCCCGCCCCAAAGCGGCGGGATTCTCTCCGCTAGAGATATCACGAAGTCGATACCACGTGTTTAATAAGCAAAACTTTTACTAAGAAATAAACTTATAATTGATGGAAAAGTTCACAAAAAACTGACAGGACGGCGATCCTGATACATGTACTCGGCCACGATAGAAAAAAAATAACAGAAAATTTCACTTTTTGACAAAATTAACAAAAAAAAATAAATTAAGCGGCATGGCGCGTAATCATTTCGATACACGTGCGACAGCGACCAGATATATCACGAACACCGAACGATCGACGATTAACTCTCTAACTAAAACTAAAAAACGGTAACCAAAGGCTACGCAGAAGTGTTCTTACAGAAACTTCTGCGTAGATCCCCCCACTAACTACCCTGCCTGACTTTTGGCGGAATACATTTGAAATCTCTTCTTTGGCTCAAGGTCATTCGACACACAGTACGGATGCGCGCTTTCGCCGCAAGCACATGTCACTGCCTAAGTCCTCGACTACTACCACTACACAGACACTAATGTAGTGTATCGTCCCGGTGCAACTGATCGAACGAACAGGCACGGGATTTCCATTTTGGCCGAGTAAGCATACTTGACAAGGCAAAGCGACGGCTAAAAAGAACGATGTCCGATAGATCGTGAATTAATGATGTTTCGGGGAGTATTTTTTTATAACTCGGACATCGTCATAATATAGCGCTGCAAATACCGAATCCGTATCAATATATTAAAAAAAAGTGAATACCTGTGCACGTATATGTATCTATCTGTATGCTCGCGTGAGTAATATGTGCTTTCGAAAAGGTTTCAGTTTTTTTTGTTTTAAACTTCACTAATTAAACATATTCGCAGAAAACAGTTCCAAGTATTATCTATCATTATATACAGTGATGACAGCGGCATTAACCGCCTTCCTGTAACCAATGACGATGATTTGAATGGTGCCACGGTAACCTAATATTGATAATAGTACCCAAAGCTTTCGTTTATACAAGATAATCCTGAATATTTAGTGAATTGTAATAGCGGAGGTGTAAATAAATAAAATAATAAGAATGGTGATAGTAATAATAATCGAAATCAAATAAAATCAAATATCTTTATTATTATTATTATTAATAATAGTAGTGATGTTTTGAAGTGGACAAATTTTATGGTCCATCGTTTTTTTTTTATAACTGCTCAATAATTTTTACTATTATTTTTACAACTTTGTAATAATTTATTGTAGTATGACATTTTTTTTCTTTCCTAGCCAAAATTTGAAGAGTCTTAGACAGTTCCTTAACTTTAGACGATAAAAAAATAAATTTGAGGGATATCGTTTAGACAATTTGTAAAGTTTATTTTTTTTCAGCTGACAGTTTGCCTAATTCACTTGTTATCCAGACTGACCTTTTACCATAATTATTTTTAATCTGTATGGTGCGGATAGACTGTTTAATGTTAATCTTAATTAAAGATACAAACGCCTCAAACAATCCATCGATAGTCAAATTCAAGTCGTAAATTATATCGCAACAACATGTCGACAAGTATTGAGAAAAGAGAGATTTATCTAATGCTAGATGAAGTTATCTTTTGAACTCGTAGACATAATATTTATATTAACTACTGGACTTATAGCGGAATGATCAGTGAAACTTACTTCAACTATATTGTATACTCTGCAACAGGGGCCTAAACAGCATATCGTTTAATCTTCTGATAAAAAGGATGATCTAAGTATGAGGTGTAGTTGTTACGTCTTATGGAAAAGGTCGGAGTATTTACAATGCTGAAAAACCCATTTGAGTATAATAGGTTAAGGTATTCAGAAGATTTATCAACCTGCAGAGTATTAATGTTTATGTCACCGACGCTGAAACGTTAATTATTAATTGTAAATCTTGTATGAATCCACTGAGATTAAGATTGCAAAACCTATAAATACCAAAAATTAGAAACCGAAGTATTTTCCTATAATTTTAACCTGGTACTAGATTAGCCGAGTGGATGGAAATATTCAAATTGTCAAACATCATATTTTCCTTTATACACATAATGACTTCCCCCGCCCTTTTATTCTCTCTACATTGTCCGAAGGAGAAAAACTCGGAGATATAGTACCGATTAATTTCATCTTCATATAATTCAGTTAGGACGATTATGTCATAGGTCAAATTTAATCCCGTATAAGAAAGTTTAAAACTCTTTCAAACTTGCTTCGGATGCTATTTATGTTGAGAATTAATAATCTGAAATCAAGGGACATGGGAACAGTGGAAAATGAGAAGTAATCGTGTGGAAACGGGAATAATCAAATAATAAAGCACAAAGGCAAACCAAAAAAAAACAGCGATCAGGGTACGAAGCAGAAAAATTAAAATTACATGTACAATATTACTTAACAGTAATGAACGTTGTAAATAACAAAATAGAGTTTTAGCAAAATACTTTACGCATGATAAGGTTAATTACAAAAGTGAAGTACAGACATTCATTCATTCGGTTCCAGTCAGTTCTGACCGTTATGACCTGCGAGCTCTCTCCACTGTTTCCGGTCTTTATCTGTGTTAATCGCTGTTGCTACCTGACCAAATTGACTTCATAAGCCGTCAGTCAAACGCGTGGGTATTCTGCCTCTTTCTCGTGTACCGAGGGGTTTGCCGAGCAGCAATGTTTTTTCTAGATTTTCACCTGTGCGTCTTACAATATGTCCAAAAAATTGATGGACCCGTCTTGAAGTACAGGCATACGATGAATCATATCGTTATAAATGGTATAATAATAATAGAATAATAATAGAATAATAATAGAATAATAATAGAATAAAGATGAGTGCGAATCAGTATACATGCTGGAAAAAAGGAATATTTTTACAATACTCGTAATAATGTAAACCCTGAATAAGATTAGAAATGAGAGTGGGATAAAAATAAATAGTAATAAGGAACACATGAAAAATAAATACGCGTAGATAATGAAGACTCCGCCGAAGAAGAAAAGAAAAAAAAGAAGAAGACTCTACCGAAATGTGTTAGATAAGAAAGCACGTTTATGTTGACTGGCCGAGAGGAGGAAGCCAAATGAACACAAACTAGCTATCAGATAAACTCTCGTACATAAGAATGCAATTAAGCAGCGGCACGCATATAGGTATTTGAATCTGTACGGCAAGTAATAAACATACATACAGCAGACCCCACAATTACAAAACAAACAAACACGCATTAGGTACATCAGTGTAGAAATAAAATTAAGGTTAAAAATCATATAAACATAGATGTTAAATAATGAACGGCAGATAAAAAGCGAACGTAATATGTAACGTAAAAGTTACGGTGAACACTCAATGTGATTTCTCCTTTTGACAAAGCGCGGTGACGATATGTTGGGCCGAATTGATTTTAATGACTGGAGCAGTATCATCCTATCTAACTAAAATTCTACCATCTCTAAACCAAACATATTTATAACCTTGAAATTGAAGTAGTCTGGCCACATGAATAATTTAGCATTTTCGAAGGTTAAATAATGCTCATTAACGAACACACAGTCATTATTTAATGTATTAAATCCGACATCTGCATGAGTCAAACGAGTTTTTCACCGGAACTTTTGATAATTTCATCTTTTAAATAGCGCCTTCACAAACGGACCACGATATTCGGATAAAGTTGCCGAGAAGTCTAAACGATGGCAGGCATCGATATAATTTTGGGTTAATTGTAAATCGACTCCGGCACCTATTTTGGTTACTATCTATGGTATGTTCTTGTTTGGTGCTGTGGAACGTTCGAAATTCTTAAATTGTTTCTCCTACTACGAGTACATACATAAGGCCGAGTTTTCACTACGCAGATCTTAAACAACAGTTCATTAAGTTTCTGACTGTTAGTCAATTCATTTTTAATAGTAGCTAAAATACCGCTATCCATTTCAACGAATTTCCCAGTATTTTCGGAATTTTCCGAAGAACAACCATGACAAATGCATCACTTTGTTTTAAATGGTTTCGACATGTAACGCCATTTTGGTGCAGTGAGGCCAGCACACTCGATGTTGTAAAGTATTAATAAAGCAGTGGGCCCCCGGTTTATAACATTATTGATGTACATTAAGTTAGATAAATTGGGAACTGGCTGTGGTGGAGAATCGACCATTCGTATTCGCCGAGCATGTAGTATGAAATTGTTGGTATACCTCTTTTTATCCTTTTCATCCCATTGCCTTCAGTTGTTCCACTCTCCTGCTGTCCTTTGGGAGTTTCATTTCTGATCGCCTGGCTATTTAGTTCTATCTTTTAATTTATCATGTTGTTGGGTTAAGGTTGCTGGTGCGCTCGGGGTAGGGAAAAGAAATAATAAGTGGTTCTTTTTTCCCCCCTCACTTTTTATAAGGTAACTTTCTAACACTTAGGCACGCAGATTTAAAGATAGCAAGAAATTGTTCCGTGTTGCTTTTAGCTCAAAACGTTTAAATATACTAAAAGCTTTATTTTCTTCGGTATGGCGATGCTGCGATATTCCTTATGCTCTATAAATCCATTATCTGTTTTAAATTCGATTATCGTACCTTCCGCTATGACTTCCTGTCCTATTCTTTCCTCTCTAACTTTAGATTAACACAAAATGCAGTTCTCCGTTTAAATTTCGGTGTTTCGACTAAGTTCAGTCTTATTCCTGCAATTCTTGATGAGTGACTGGTGTTCCTGCTCTCTCCATTCGCAGATCCCACCTTACCTTACCGATTCCTTATTAAGCGTCTTCGTAGCTTCCCTCAACTAATCGTGTCCATTTGCACTTTTCCATATTACAAGATTGACGTTTTATCTCTTATAAAACCCTCATTCTTTTTGCTATGTTTTCGCTCGCCTAATTAAACTTTCGCCCATTTTCAATTTTTTTAATAAACATCTCCGTTTTTTTATTTTCATTTTTGTAACACAGTTCGTTCTCAAAATCCGCTTCTTTTGTCTTTTCGTATGCAGTCGCTTCTTCCCTCCTCAATAATGAATAAATTCATTCAGTTAGTATGTTTTTGTTTTTACTGATGGATCTAAAATCACTCATAGGGGTGGGTGCTACTCTACCTTCATTCTCGTTTTTAATGTAGACGTATTTAATATCATTCTGTTCTATTTACTATGCAGAATCGTTGATAACTTTACGCGCCATTGAATTCACCGTTTCTGCTCGTGACCGCAAAATGTTTCTTCCGGAGCCTGACTCTAAAACTGTATTCTTAATTGTATTTCCTCTTCACTCGTATTTGTCTTTCTTCAGAGACAAATATTCTACATATTCGATCCTTAGTTTCTGTCCGTTCTCGCTCACATTCATTACATATAAGATTCCTGAAAGGCCACTATCGTTTCTAGGCATCTTGCCGAGTGATTTCTTTCCTTTTGTGTAAATCTTTACATAATTTTTCCTCCTTTATCAATCTTTGTTTATTATACCTATTTAACTTTATCCATCACCATACTCTTGGTTTTTAGACTTTAATTAAAAACTGTATAATTTTCTTGCCCAATGAACTGCTGCAGTGGTCAATTGAAAAAACACATTTTACTTTCTACATTTCACATTCCTCGCTGCAATGGGCAACAGGCTTAAATCTAAGAAGCAAAAAATGTACCGTCATAAATTAGTTCTTTATTTCATATTGTTTACTACAAGTGTTCATTGCTAATAATTATACATGATTACGTATAATACGTAAAATGTAAATGCATATTTTATTTCTTATATTTAATATTAAATTGTCACTGGAGGATTAATACTTTATTTATACTGGATCGTAATATGCAACTGAAAATTCTGCTACTATTATTCACTTTCGTTTATGTAAGGTTGATAATTTATTGTAATTTAAGTTTATAACCTTATGATCCGTTTTATCGTTGGGAATTCTCGGTTTGTCCAAATTTGGTCCAAAAACTGAGAAAATAAGGGAAAGGTATACAAAAGCCGGTATAACAGAAGGAGAAGGAAAAGAGAGGACGAAGATAAGGGTCAGGTAGATCCATTAGTAAAAATGATGAATAGAAAGAGGAGAACGTTCAGCAGCGGTAGTAAAGCATTCAAAAAAGGATATGAACAGAATCACATATAAAATGAGAAGCAGAAAAGTGAAAAGGAGGACTACACGGAAAAGATATAAGTGAGAAACAGAAATGCGATGAGGGAAGCAAACTCCGCGTGTAGAGCGTAGACAACAGATTTCAGAAAGAGGTTAACGGGGCGTACACAAAAGAAAAGTTGGGCAACCAAGGATAGGACGGCAGACCCGGTTGAATAGATAAATAGGAAAATCAGGGTTTGAAAATGAAGAAGAATTTTAGTTCCTCCGTAATTTAGAATGAACAGCTACAGAGAGAAATGAGATGCTGGATTTGAAAACATTAAAAAATCTTCCGGTAGAGGAAGCCTAGACGATCTGCTAAGCAATTGTCTTCGGTCACCGAGTGTTCAGATATCCGTAAGAAGTCTATTCTGAAAGAGTGATTTAAGAAAAAGATTATAAAGTAGAGAACGTATAGAAAGAATTATGCAGTCAATAGAGTGAGAGGGAAGAGAAGATAATTAAGGACATTCTGAAAAATTAGAGAGAGAAAAATAAAAAGAATAGCCCTTAAAACAGCGATGTAGACTCGGCGTAGAAAACTGAACAGAAAAAAGGGGAGTTTAAAGAACGTGGATTAGCTTAGCGAAGGACAAACAATGCTCAATCAGCTCCATCACAGGATCCCTTAAAACCGTTAGTGAAGATGGTAAAGAGTGGTTTAGAAGAATTGAGCTTAAGGTATTTAAGAATTCCGATTTAATAACTTGCTCAGGAGTGGCTTTCGATGGGATGGTTGTAAAAATGCAATTAGTAGGATGATGATACGAAAAAAAAACCGAAGAAGAAGTTGTGAGTGAAAGTACATATACGGTGAAAACTTAAAGAGGCGGACACAGAGATAAGAAATATTAGTGCAGTTTTACTGGCGGTAAAACGTCAGTTACGTCAGATAAAGGTTCAATTCCGAAACAAAAATTTCAACATTATTTATTTAATAAAAGAAAATAATTGTGAATTTTATTTTTTATTACTTTTTTTTTTTTTTGACGCGTCGACTGTAGACATCAACCCATCGCAAGTGAAATTTTTCGCTACTACCTAACTAATTAGATCACAGCAGCTTGCTGTGATTTATTAAAATCACTAACATGGGAACTATGTTTATTTAAATAATTATGCTACATCTTGCACATTTATTCAAAATAAAGCGGAGTAAATATATGTTATTTGCTAATGTATAAAACATTATTTATTTTTAAATTATTATTAAAAGAATGAATCCGATGACGTCGCATTTTTTGCTGTTCAGATTTAATAGTGATCGCTTTCGTGCGATTCTTATTGTCCGGTTTGTTTAGTAATTCATTTTTTCACCTTTTTATTGTTGTTTTCTCTTGCTCTTTACCCTCGTTTTTTCTATTCCTTCATCATTTATTTATTTATAACATTCTTCTTCAACATTTGCCGCACTCCGATTTATTTTCTCTTCTTTAGTTTTCCTACTTCTTTAACTTGTTTTTCAATTCGTTGTGGAAACAGCTCTTTCCAGGCTTACTTTTCATTAAGGTAATAGGTTATATAATAAGTTACTTAGACAAAACATCACCAATCATAATAACAACTTCGAATAAAAATCCTCGCGAATATCTCGCTTAAAACGATCGTTGCCGCACCATTTTATCAATCCAATAAAGTGTAATAAAGATGGAAGTGCCACTACGACATCACGTTGCGTGTTTTCGAAATCTGTCAAGAAATTACAAATGTTTATGACGACAATACGATGAGTGTCGAAATGATTAGAAGACGAGTGAAACAATTCGCTGAGGGCAGAGAGGACTGCATGATTTATTGCGATCCGGTCGACCGGCTGATGTTGTCAATGACAGTAACGTGAACAGGGTTCGTGCATTGATCTGTAAGGATCGGAGGTTTTCGATCGATGAAATTCAAGGTCGTTTACGAGAAAACGAGTTCATTGAAATTTCGCATGGCAGTGTTCACTTAAAAACCCTTCGGAAGGTCATTCAAAACAGAAAAAAAAAAAAAAAAAAACTGTACAAAAAGATCATCTTCATTCATGTCAATGCTCGTCCCCATACCACTGCTGTGAATTTGGATAGCCTACATTTAGACAAATTAATTTATTTGATTTGTAAAATGTCACACACCGAAATAAGAATCGCCAACGTAGCTCTTGAGAAAATTTACTGAACTTATTTTTCAAATTTTCTTTAAAAATTATATAATGGCGCTAATCAGAACTGGAACAACATAGTGTATCATCTGTAAATTTGTATGTGTTCAGTGTTGCTGTTATTTTTCGATCATTTTGGATCCCGAATTTTGCCGAATGATAAATTGTTTTTTATTACAATAGAATAGCGAAAGAGTAAAAAATTTATGATATTTACTTGTCCAGTATTACACATGGAAAATAAAGGAATCGAAAATGCGTATGGCACATCCCGTACATACTCAGGAATTTGTCGCATTTCAAGCGGAGAAGACAGGTTCCGAATAATGTAATAGGTAGTTATACCTACACCAACACCCATCAACATATTTCCAAACATCGAAAATGGCGCAATGATTTTCAAATTAGGAAGGTAACATAAAGCAAGTATTAGCGGAAAAAGGGCAATTATATATATTCGGACATCAGGATCTGTTTTAATATAATAGTTGATCACCTGAAACATATAAAAATACATAAATGTGTATACATGTATATGTGTATGTGTATGGGAAGGGGTATATATAGGAGTGGGGATGTTAAAATTTTCATATTATTAACTTGGAACGCAAATGTTGTATTTTACTTCTGCAATTATTAACAGTTCCTTCAAATTTCTAATACTACGTTTTGGGAAATGTTTACCCCAGAGGGAAATCTCTATAGGAGACAAAATTATTGAAATAAAAATACATGGATCGCATGAAAATTAATCTAGATAGCGCTATAACTATTATTTAAAAAAGTTGTAATGTACGTGCGTATATTTATATTTACATTTAGAAGTGTTGAGAAAACAATAATGTACTTCTTAAAAAGACATGAACAAAAAAAATGCAGGCAGAAAAAAGAAAAAAAGTTAGATAAAATACAGTAACTTCCAAAAAAGGTAGTATACAGCTATAAAGAGGAAATTTGTTAACAGACATGAAGAACACAATTTATGAAAAATAATTGGCACCCGGCAGACCTCTGAGTGCAAAGTAAAATAATTTAGTTTGCTGTATATAAAAATCTTGTACAGTACATCTATCGTTGACAAAGTGTAATGAAATGTTTTATATATGTATAAGGACGTCCAGCAGATATAGAACACACAAACCCTACATTATAATGCATAGTAATAGTTGCTTATACAACTGTCTGACTCCTACTTGGTATTGTGGTTGTACTCCGCTGGAAACGACGGATGAGGTTAAACAGCTCGGATTAACTTTGGACAGTTATCTTGGAACAAGCATATTACAAATTTATTAAAGTTAGGCAAACGATACTAGCATTATATAGATTAGCTCAATCAATCATCATCCCATACGATCGTCTTCGTGTATACTTTAACGCTATAGTCTTGTCACGAATCTTATATGGAATATTAATTTGGGAGGAAGCAAAGAGTACAATAATCAAAATGATTGGTAATCAGCAAAAGAGATGCTTAAAGATAATAATCCTCCAAAAAGATCAGGTTAGTAGTAACATTAGCTGGTGGAGAGAGAAAAAAGAAATGTTCCCAAAGATGTTATATTATTATCACCGACTGCTCGAGTATTCGACGGAAAGAGGTAGAACAACTATGAATCATAGGGAAGTGTACTATACCTGGTCAAAAGGTATAAATAGCAAGATAGACAACACAGATGAGGCGGTATTAATTAAATTGCTGGAACGAATTCCAGAAGATTTAATGAACACAGAGATAGGACTTTGGAAACGAATAATTAAGCAGTGGCTGGTTGAGAACATATAAATAAGGGACAGTAAGTCAGTTCTTAATTGTATATATGGGAGCAAATGGTGGAGAATCGATCGTATGTATATAATTAAGACGGATGTTCGTCAAGTGTAATCGTATGATAGGTGTACTGTATATAATGTTAAGGTATTAAGAAGCTTTATAATTATATTTATGAATAAACGATAATAGTGTTGGGTACCCACAGACGGGGGACCCTCAACTTATAAAAAAAAATAATAATAATAAAATAAAAATAAAAAATCTAAATTATGCTGAATAAAATTTTTACCCTTACACGATAATAATACGTCGATTTTAAGTTTTAAAATAGTAATAATATTACTTTTATATTTATTAGCGGTTTTTATCTTGGACTCAGCATTTTATTAAATAGTTTACTAATTTTCAATTAGAACTATGTATTTTTTAAACATATTTAATGAATAATGTTACTATGTAAATTCATTTCGTAATTAAAGTTTTTATTGCCTCTCCGTCCTCATCTGCGGATGTTTTCTTATCTGTTAGCAATAGGAGCCATATGAAAGACTGCAAAATTTATTTATCAACTGTTCTGGAGTAGACATATTTTAACATTACATCTTTACCTCTGCCAATTTATTTAAATGAAGAATGATAACTTGTGAATATTATAGTTGGAAAAATTTTTCTTTTGTTTTTGTGAGTATCTTTTTAAAATTCTTCCTTCGTCTTTTTTTTAGGGGATTTTAAAAATTTCATCTTTCACATACATCAGCGTGCTTTTTCCAGTGTTTCATCTTGAAGAAGTCCACTAAGTTGAACGCTTATACTAAAAACATTATTCAGTGCATATATTATAGAAACGATAAATTCAGAATTTTTTATAGCGCATAATAACTGTTGTACATTAGTAAATGATTCGTGATCATTCCATTGAGTAGGATTAAATAATTCTAAGAAAGTTTTAGTAGAATCATAACGCTCCATCCACGTTATTGGGTATTGTGTCAGAGTTACATTTTATAACTTTTAGGAACTACTGATTCTATTGATTCTTTTAACATATTTTAACCTTTTGGGGTACATAAAAAATGAATAAATGTTCTCCAAAAGTTTCTAATTGGCTAAACTGAGCATGCATGAGTAATAGCAATATTGCGAACATGTGAGCTCCGATACATGTAAAAAGTCAATATGGGTATACTTCTCTTACAAATAAACCAATAACATTAAAATTTTCCACTCATTACGCTCCGGCTCCATTATATTTTTATCCTTTCAAATAATTTAATTCCAATTTTCTTTATTAAATTAATCATTATGACTGCTAATCCTCTTCCAGTGGTGTCTATGATTACCAAAAACTGAAGAAAATATTCAACTTTCTATTTCTCAAGATCAATATACAACGAAGACAAAGTGATATTTGTTTAGTTTCAGAAATATCACTCGTTTCGTTGATCAGTAATGTAAAACATTGTAATCCGAATAAAAATCAAAATCATACGTATATTCTATTACTACAACTTATTTGTTAAGATATTGTATCATAATAATAATAAAATACAATTAACAACGGTAGATAATTGCCACATAAGTTTAATGTATTTAATGAATTAGTCGAATTCGTCTTTGTTTTTAGGAGTTTTATTATTAATCAGCTATACCGTTTATTTGACACTGAGTTCTTCAGGTGCTTCTATACTGATTTTTAAACAGTCACTAAGAGTTCCATTCAGTACCTCAGTTTGTGAAGGGGTTTTAAACAAACGTTGTTAACAGAATGGCCCACAAAGAAATTTTTTAAATAAGTTGATTAAAGAGTACTGCAGCCAACAGCTTTTGACTCAATAATAAACTGAATTGGGTGATTTCTTCGTTTACATTTTCAATATATTTAAAAGATGTTATATTTGACTGTAACATATTTGTATGTTTTGTGATGCGAAAAACTCATTTTGCAGCTGTATCATTATTTTGAACACTTGTTGCAATTAAAGATAAAAAAGGAGTTTTGCAATGGAATTTTATGTATGTTGAAGAAATTTTTTTCTTATAGATATATTTCCTGAAAAATTTTAAGCTCCCCCAACGAGCAAACCAATCAGGTTTTGATACAACAAATGTTTTTCTTTTCAATTCATCTATTAATTTATAATACTTTCATCGTCAGTTTATTTGAGTTTTACAGCTGATAGGAAAGTTTTTTTACTACATACTAATCTGCCAAATGACGTATTAGGATAGAAAATTCACCAACATTATTTATATTTGCAAATTTATCAGTTACCGTGTGAAAAGGGAGAGAAATACAAATCATACTCAATTTTTGGACTAGAATCTCAGTGAAGCTGTATTTTATGTAATAAACACGTATGTTGAGTGGCTACTTTGCTATTCTATCCAGGAATTTAGAAATTAATTTTTCTTTTCATAAAAACCTATTTATTAGCTGTTCATATTTTTTAGTATGCCTTCTTTAAAAGAAAATATAAATTTACAATTAAAGATATGACTGCTATTACATTTTTGGAGACTTCTTTGCATGATCGAAAATTTGTGTGTGAATTAGCCCAGGTTTACTTTGAATTCAAATATTTTCTATCTGTAGTGCTTTCGAATATTTTTGGGATTTAGCGTGTTTTTCTAATTTACTGTTTTTCAAGCCGGTTCCCTCCGGTAATTTATGGCAACTTGTTTTTAATATAAAATGCCATCTAAAAATTTTCACAATATTTAGAAAACTTACTGCCGCCTTCTTTGTAACAATAAAACTACTCATATTTTTCAGTCTAGTTACTATTAAAAAAAAAATTTTTTTTTGCCTAGCTGACAATAATTTAAATTTTCGAACTTGGGGGTGGTAGTTACCTCCACGGGAGTAAAATAGCTATTCTGTGGGGGTAATAAAGCTTTTAATAGATAACGAATTTTATAATTATTAATGTCGATGTTACATAACTGTGTGAGCAACTGGTATATGAAAAAGATGACAAAATCACGTTTGAAAATAATCGTTACAGGCCAAGTTTGACGTCTCACATTATGTTCTACGCTCAAGTCAACGGACAAGCCCATATGTGTAGCTATTTATGACTACATAATTTTATTTACTTTTCCATAATGTAACATTCTCTACGACCTTCGATTCGATACTATTACGCAATAATTCATTCAATGAATATCTATCATATTTTATAGATGGGTAGCTAATTAATTTTTATTTGGAGATCAGAATTAATTTAAAATAGTTTCCTACACCATATCTCTTGAAAAAATACTGAACATTGCAGTGACAGTACAATTAATTCACGAGAAATCGTACTTTATATAACCGAAATAAATAAATATAATAATATAAAAAAAGAACAAAAAAAAGAACAAAAAAAAAAACAATAGTATAATATTGACTGCTTACCTCTTGATAACTGAGAGCAGTAAGAACCATATAGACACTGACAATTCCAAGGTAACCCATGAACAGTCCGAAAAGTACTAGTGCACTAAAGTTACAATAATATTATATGTATATCATTTTGTTACTTTTAGGAAAAATTATCTCGAATTAAATAAATTATATTAAATAAATAGTTGAGATTTTTTTTTTTTTGGCCTAGCATTATGCGCACCATTTGGCCATTAACTGATCATTTTTCATTTAAATTAATCTTCCATTTTTGTTTTTAAATCAATCTGTATTTTTTTCGGCCATCGCTGGAAATTGAACCCATAACTACTATCTAAGTAATCAAGCGTTCACGCCACTAGACTATCGCAACGGCCGTTATGAGATATTAACATGACTGTCTTTGTGTAAAGTCCAAAACGTTATTATTCCGATGGTCTTATAAACTTCGATGCCATTTTAAAACTGTTCATATACAGATTTACATTACGTCAGGGATGAATCCAGTGGGGGTTTTGGGGGGCTATGCCTCCCCCCAGAACTTAATACAAGCTGTTTAAGAATGCGGCAATTTCATAGAAAATAAAATTCTTTTTATTCGCTTTGTTTACAGTTATGTCAAAAGTTGCCAAAACATTTTTCAAGTGGTTCAATTAGTACGCCCAAAAAAAATTAGTCGCATATTTTTAAATTTCAAAATTACGAGATTTATTTTTGACGGGGAAAAATGAAACTTCATAAATATAAAAAAAATTGATCTTTTAAAATTTGACTTTGACGTTTGCTTGTTATTCTAGAAAAAATTGATATGCTTTCATTGCGAATGTGCGAAAGATGTAAAATACTCGCGAGATGAAAAAATTATTCTATGCAGTTGGTATTTTTTGTCAGCCTTAAAAGGGGAACTCCCACGTTTCACGTCGATCCATTTGTATCATTAATATTAATAAATTGTTTTTAAAGGAGGTTTCTCTTTTCGGTCTTCATTTATTCTTTTTTTTGAAAGCAACGTGATCTATAGACAACGCCATTTCTGTTTCTGTTGCTTTTTTCTTGTTTTTTATTTCCAAGAAAAGTCCATCTGAAACAGCTGAAACATCACGGCGTATTCGTTTATTATAAAGATAATGAACCCATTAGAATGTTTTTACAACATGTTTTTTAATGCTACAATTAGAATTAATCATTTAAAACCAATTGAGAAAATATTATTGTTTATAATCGGTTATTTTACATCGGAATTTATCATTCACGCTTGCTTTTTCATTATTTTAAATTACTTAACAAATCATGTTTTACATATTTGGTTTTATTCAGGAATATCCCCAAAAAATTTTCTCAGTAAAAATATAAAAAAAATCTCTGCCCCCCCCCCCCAGAACATAATTTGCCCTCCCGCAGAAACAGATTCCTGAATTCATAACTGCATTACGTGATTCGGTTTCTTATGTAGTTTTTTGTTTTTTCTGTGTATCCTCAGTTTTCGGATTTTAACGGGAATAAGACACGTTTACTATGTAATTGAATCTCCTTATCCAATCAAGTTTACGATGTCAAAATGAAGTATTTTTAAAGTTTATAAAGATAGTTGCGTTTTGAGCATTCATTTGTACAGTAATAAACCATTAAAATTATGAAAATGGTTATTTATTAAGCCTTCGGCAGCGCACACCATAAACTGAAATCGATACTGGTACAAGATACAATAAATGGTATTTAAAAAATTACAATTCGCCGATTTAGCAATTTTAAATCTATACGGGTGATTTTTAAAAATTATCAGAACGAAAAACCAAACTTCAAAAAAATTTCCTGCCCAACAATTTTTATTGTTTACTCCATTTAATGCACTTGGAGGGAAGTATAAATTACACCTTTATAATATTTATACCTTTACAATCCAATAGTGGTGGTGCCATGGTATTCATTTAATAATTTTTTAAATTGATTTGCGTTAAATCTTTCAATGTTATAAGTTATTTCCAGTTTGCGTTAAATCGGTCAGTGATAAGGTTGGTTTATACGCGCGTCGTTAAACTTTTGTCTCGTCTCAATTCTCGGTTGATAAGTACAAAGATTCATCTACGTTCGTTCGTTATAAGCAATCGATAAATCCTCATTCAGCGAAGCTTATATATACACATACATTTGTAACTACACTTACACACACTAACACGTAACATAACACAAACATAAACACAATGGGCGTCGCCAGCGGAGGGCAGTGAGGGGCAGCCCCCCCCCGGAGCCTTGAAACTTTTTAATGAACTGGCATTGATGAATATTCATAGGCGCTAATCATGGACAATTTGGAAAACTTATGTTTTGATTAAGATTTTATTCTTGTTTAATAAAATATTAAGCCTTTACAACTTATAAATTTTATTTTTCCTATAACACATATCCTCTTTCTACCATCTTGCCCCTCCCTGGCTCATCGGCTGGCGATGCCCTTGATAAACACACTCAAAGACGGTAGTGTTATAACCGTCACCATTATCTCTATCTATATTATCATGTATAACGATGAGGGCAATATTAGTCGTCCCCCTGCCACCGATAACGATGATTGTAATAGTGAATATAGTATAAATATTAATAATAGTAATACAAACTCATGAACCTCTTCATTTATACAAGACAACTCTGAAAATTCAATGATAATAGATAATAATGAACATAATTAATTAGATCAGAATAAATATAATAAGATAAACAATATAAATTTAGTTATTATTGAGAACTCTCTTGTGTTTACGCGTTATTTTTTCGGAGTTTACCTAGTAAATTACGATAAATTAAATAATCCTTCGCCCGCTCCCCCACCACTGTCCGGAAAAAAGGATGGCAAACCTATCGTTTACGAATGTGTTAAAGTCGGTTTTTCGTGCGTTGATTGCTGTCTTCGATTCTCTCGCGTTATCAGTTTAATCACAACGCGACTCCGTCGTTCATCATACCAGATAACTCGGTGAGATCGTTCATTGTTCTTTTTCTCTTATCTCTGTACCGTTTATATTTCGATTTATTTCTTCTCCGCGTAATTTTCCGCGACCAGTGGCCATTATTATTTTACGTTACTATTATTTATTTAGTTAGCAGTATATTTCATTTTTAGATTTTTTTTTTTTTTTTTCTCCTTTTTCTTTTGTTTTGTGTCTCCAATTCTTCTATATTACTGTAGATGAGCGTGTCCAAGGGGGACCGTACAGCGGCCTCCTCTACTGGGCTTAAGCCCTCTAAAACGGATCTGTCGTTGAATTTAATGGAGGTTGCTGATGCTCCTCCAAAACGTAAACCGTCGAGCCCACTATCCCCTGTGGCGTCACTGCCCTCAAAAGACTTGCGATTATCGCAGTCTAACCCTTCCGAGTCTAATAACAGTTCTTCTAGCAGCGATGAACATAATGGAAATAGGGTTAATAATAATAATGTCAACATTACTCAGAATACACTTCTAAATAATAACATTGTCACTAAGAGTAGCGATCTCGTTAATGAAATTTTCGGATCTAATAACAATATCGCCAATAATAATAATAGTAATATTTCAACAAACGTCATCAATAAGGATGGAGATAATCCCAATATTAGCGAAAACAATAGGAGTTCTAATCCTTCTGAGACTTATCCTCAAAACCACCCGGGTCCTTATTCAGTTGTAGTCGAGCACACCTCGGCTGATGCTAATATAGGTAATTACCACCCCCTGGCTTTGGCCAAACTTCTTAGTTCCGTTTCTTCTTCTTTTACAGATATTACTCCGCGAGGAAAAAATCGCGTTGCTGTCGTTTTCTCTTCTTCTTCTGCAGCCAACTCTTTCCTTCAAAATCTTAATTTTCTTACTAAGCATAATCTTAAAGCATTTATCCCTGTTACCTCATTATATAGGTTAGGCGTGATCTCAGGTATTCATCCTTCCTTCTCTGAAAATGACATTTTAGAGGGCCTAGAATCACCTGATGTCCCGGTAATCTCAGCCAGAAGAATCCTGCGCACTGCCGAAGGCAAGAAGGTTCCAACGAATTCGGTTGAACTTAAGTTCTCCAAAACCGTCCTTCCTAACTTCATTTCCATCTTTAAACTTCGTTTTCCTGTCTCTCCTAGTGTTAAACCTCCAATGCAGTGTGCTAAGTGTTTCCTGTTCGGACATATTGCTAGACACTGCCGGAGTTCTTCAGTTGTTTGTTCCCATTGTTCCCAAAAACATTCCGTCTTAGAATGTATTGATCTTCATAACCCCCCGTTATGCCGAAACTGCAAGGGCGCACATTGTTCCAACGACCGTAGTTGTCCGGAATGGACTAAGTAAAGGGACATCAAAAAAATAATGTCCTTTGAAAACGTTTCCTTTCAGGAGGCTTCAGTCATTAGAAGCAATTCTTATTCTACACAAGCTTTCTCATATGCCAACCAAGCCGCTATCCCTTCTTCTAAAGCTAGTGTTCCTCTCAATATTTCTGTCCCTAATCCACAACTTCCCCTCAAGTCCCCCACTTTTCGTAAACAGAGCAAATCGAAAGCGCCTCATAAATCTATTCCTCAATTTTCTCCTCTCCCTTCCAATCAAATTCCGTACCCGTCCAGGGGCTGGGCTCTCACTCAACATAACTCAAACGACAATTCCTCCTACGCTGACTTAAATATAACCTTACCTTCCTCATCCTCGGACGGGATACAGACTAATGCGTCGGGTTCATCCCCATCCGCCGTCAATAACCTATCCGCAGCAATTTTAGAACTGCTTTCTTCCCACAATATAGCTTCCTCTCCTAACTTTGTCACATCTCTTTCTGCATTTCTCTCTAGTAACTTACATTTCTGCTAATTCTTATTTTACTTTCTTCCCTGTTGTATCCCTCTGGATTATTGTTATGTTCTGTTATCGAGCAACCCACAGTATTATAGATATTTCTTCCGCACTTTTTCTCCGCTATGGCACTTTGGTCGGGAGAACCGCTGTGGGATGGCCTAACCCCATCTTCGCACAGTGGAGCCTCTCGAGGATAGCCATTGTAAAGCTAATCGCATTCGATTATGCTTATAGGACAAGTTACCAGAAATATAGGCTCATCAAGAATGGCACTCGTTTGGAGAATTTCTCCATGGTAGCTATTAATCGCATTTATAACGATTTGCCTTTCTGGGCGGCGATTCTATTAACCAACCGCGTATGCGTTCTGCTACGTCTTCGACTGGCAACCGAAAATAAGGATTGTCATGCTGTACTGTGGATTGTCTTGTGGTGCAAACTGACAGTAACTTCCAAGATCGAGGTCAAGGCCTCCAACCTTTGGTATGTCTCTCCTGAATACACTCCTTGCTGGATTGCTGCGGATTTATTTTTCCATTATTTGTTTTGTTTCTGCCCTAGTCCTGTTGGCTGCATGGTTCGCCTTTGCCAATTGGCTTCTGCTTCTTGCGTTGGCGTTCTGGTCCAGCCATTTGTCTCATCCTACGAATTCTTTTCATGTCTCATAAGTTGAATATTCTCCAATGGAATTGTCGGAACCTGAGAGCCAACAAACAGGCCTTGGAAGGGATTCTTGACTCTTACTTCATCCATATTGCTCTGTTGTCCGAAACTTGGCTTACTGAGTCCATGAGTATATCCATTCGTGGATTTAAGTTAATCCGTTCTGATCGTGCGGATGGATATGGCGGCGCTGCCATATTGATAAGGAACGATATTTATTTTCACGTTCACGATCACTCCGCTTGTTTTCCTTCTGACGTTCGGTCACCAAACCTGGTGCATATCTCTGTTCCTAATATTCATCCTCAACCAGTCCATATTATCTCAACATACATCCCTCCGCATTTTGATCTCCACAATTTTCCTTTTACATTATTGTCCAATTTTCTTTCTTTTCCCTTTATTTTTGGTGGTGACTGGAACGCTCACTCTCCTCTATGGGGCTCGGTTGGTTATAGCTGTAATGGTCGTGTTCTTGAAAATTTCATCTCTAACAATAGCTTCGTTATTCTTAATGATCATTCTCCGACGTTCTTTAGAGGCGCGCAGACTTGCAGTTCGGTTGACATTTCCTTCACTTCTCCCAACTTTGGTCTCAGCTATCATTGGAGAACCTTGCAGGGTACCTTCATTAGTGACCATGTTCCAATTATTCTTTCCTTTCACGATCTTCGTCCTCCTCCTGATCCCAGTTGTTCCAGAGTTCCCCATGCTTCCAAATGGTCCCTAACCAAAGTTGATTGGGATAAATTTCGGGCTGGAGTCGATTCCGCTCTCCCCAACATACATTCCCAAACAGATCCTGTTCTTCAATACAATAGGTTCATCGACTCGATTACCTCGGCGTTGTCAGCCTCTTCTCCTCCTATCCGCTTCTCTAAAAAGAACCCTAATCTTCTTGCTTCTTCCCTATGGTGGAACAACGATTGTTCGGTCGTTTTTAGAGACAGTTCTTTGAAGTTCAGGGCCTTCCGTTCCTGCTCCTCCTTCGATAATTTCATAGCTTATAAGGAGGCCAATGCTAAGGCCAGATTTATTCTCAAAAAGAGCAAAAAAAAACGCGTGGAAGAAATTCTGTTCATCATTCTCTAGATCCACCTCCCTCTCTCATCTTTGGAAAATGGCGAAAGCCTTTCAGTCCCCACGGTCCGAACGTCCCTCCTATTACAACCTTCCTTCGGAGAAGCTCATCTCTTTTCTGGACTCAATTGCTCCCTTATATGTTCCATCCTTGGAGGAAATATACCCTCTGGCGTTTCCACCTACATCCTCTATGCACGTTCTGTCTTCCGATTTTAACATCAATGAACTCCATTCTTCCTTAAAGAATTCCTCCTCCTCCTCTAGTCCGGGAGTGGACGGCATTCCTTTCCTGGTTATTAAGAGCTTATCAATCTCCGCACTGAATACCTTGCTTTCTATCTACAACTCCTTCTTGCATACCTGTACCACGCCACCAATTTGGAACTCCTTTATTGTTATTCCTATTCCAAAAAAGAATCCTAATTCTTTCCGTCCTATTTCCTTGGCTTCGTGTTTTAGAAAATTGTTTGAACAAATGATTAATAAACGCCTAGTCTGGTGACTGGAATTCAACAATATTCTTCCCAGTAACATGTTCGGTTTCCATACGGGACTGGGAACGGCGGACTGTTTATCGTTGTTTTTATCTGACGTGTACAAATCTCTTATTCGCAAAGAATACACTGTTTCTGCTTTCCTTGATGTTACCTCCGCATTCGATCATGTTCACTTACCTTCTCTTTTACATAAAATGTGTTCCATTAATGTTCCTTTACAGGTCGCTTCCTTAATTCTCAAGCTTTTCTACAATAGATCAATTCAGCTCTCCACTCCCTTCTTCTCAGAGTCTAGAGTGGTCTTTCAGGGTCTTCCGCAAGGCTCATGTCTTAGCCCTACTCTCTTTAACATCTATTTCCATAGCCTAGCTACTCTTCAGATATCATCTACTTCCTTATTCTTTGCCGATGATATACTCATCTACTCTTCCTCAGTTAATCTTTCTTCCGCCGTCGTGGAGTTTAACAACTCTCTTTTCTCTCTGGATAATGCGTTATCCGATCTTCATCTTTTTACTTCTCCTGAGAAATCAGCAGCTATGGTTTTCACTTATCGTCCTTATAGTCGTTCCTCAGTCAGTCTATCCGTGTGCCATCTTCCTATTCCTTTAGTTAGTTCTGTCTCCTACCTTGGCATTGTTCTTAGCAGTAACTTGTCCTTTCATCATCACATAAATTATCTCTATACGTCGGCTCTCAAGAGGATTAATTGGTTGAAGGCTCTCTCCTCCCGTAATTGGGGTGGGGATCCTTATATCCTTCTGATGCTATACAGGGCCACTATCCTTTCTAAATTCGATTATTGCTCGTTCCTTTACACCAGTGCTCCTAAATATCTTCTCCTTAAACTTGATAAAATCCATAATATGTGTCTCCGCCTTTGTATCGGTGCCTTGAACTCCTCTCCTATTGCAGCCATTTTGGCAGAAACTGGTTCCTGTCCTTTATTCATCCGAAGACTTTATCTAGGTGAACAATTTCTGATTAAACGTCTTCATATTTCCAATTCCTACTTGCTTAATTCCTACTGGTTTATATCCAACAACTGGCGTTTCTCTCCTCGTAAAACCCCAATCCTTTCCTTGATTTCTTCACGACTCAGGGCCTTCTCTCCTTTTGTTCTATCCTACAAGAAATGCCCTTATTTTACCTATAATTTCCTAGATTTTATTTACTCACCCAGTTTACTTTTTCTTCCTTCGTATGTCAAGTCTCTTCCCTCTCCCGCTGCTCATAACGAATTTAACTATGTTTTATCCTCGCTTTTTCCTTCTTATACCTTAATTTTTACAGATGGCTCAAAGTCAGCTTTGGGGGTTGGAGCGGCTTTTACTTTGCCGGATTTCGGCTATTCTGAGTTGTTCAAACTCCCCTCGTTCTCCTCCATATTCCTACCCTAATCTATTGCGATCTTACAGGCAATCATTTTTATAGCCTCCTCTAACAATATATCCAAGGTTCTCTTATCTTCTGATTCAAAAGGCGTTTTACAAGCCATTGCTACTCCCTTTCCTAAACCTTCCGCTGATCCTATCGTGCTTCACATACGTTCCTTAATTTCACATTTATTTCATTCCCGTTCTGTCCGTATTGATCTATTATGGATTCCTAGTCATTGTGGAATTTCGGACAACGAGTTAGTCGATTCGTTGGCACGTTCGGCTGCTTTAAACGGTCGCTTTATTAGGCATTTCCCAGCTCAAAGTCTTCTTACTCTTTCCTCGCGTTGCCACCGTGACTGTTGGTCTGATCTCTATCCTTCTTCTTTTTCCAATCCTGCTTCCTTTTACTTATCCATACAACCCACTCCTCCTCTTTTTCCGTGGTTTCTTGATTTCCCCAACATGAGGCGGTCAACTATTTCATCCATAATTAGACTTCGGTTAAACCACAGCTTGCTTCCTGCTTCGCTTTTTCGTTTCTCCATTACTCAGTCTCCTCTTTGTCCATTTGATCCGTCAGAAGCAAACTTCGTTCGTGATGCGAACCACATTTTACTTGAATGTCCTTCCATTTCTTCAGAACGCGCGATACTGTATTCCGGTCTTTTGCGTCTTGGCCTTCCTACGCCCTACAGTGCTCACAGCATCCTTTCTTTTCCGTCTCCCTTGGTTATTCCTTTGTTAGCTTCTTTCGTATGTTCCATTTGTAATATTTTTCCTTTATAATTATTAATACTATCATACCGTTGAAGTGAGTAACGTCCTTAGCTGACATGCTCAAAAAAAAAAAAAAAAAAAAAGGTTTCTCCCCGTAAAACCTAATGAAACCGTTGTCGCTGATCGAACGGACCAGACAAGTAAGTATAAACACACACCAGGTAAGCCACACATACACACACAGAATACATCCACAACCCCGGTTATCGCCAAACCGGTAACCAGCGATGCCGTTATGCACATTTCTGCACAGACAACACACACTTCTTCTGCTTCACACAACCCTGTATCCGCATCGACCTCGCACGCAATAAGTTTACACTCATCATCTGATAACATCAACTCAGTATCTAATGCCGTTGATAACAAACCCGCTATACAAGAAGTTGCAAAGCCGATAAATACTAATACTACGCAAGCACCTTTCGCATCCAAAGTAAAATCTAATAAAATAATTACTCCACTGAACGATTTTAATTATCCATCTGAAGAACAAGGCATAATCTTTCCGTTCTTAACCAACCACGAAATCCCCGATTATTTTATTGCTCTAAAAGGTCTAGCCGGAGGACCATTAAACATAACAGACACATTTTTCGCCAACAGCGTCGAGATAAATTTAGGGAATCAAATAGTTACAGCGCGACGAATGAAAAATCCAATAAATAAACTAATACTTTCCAACGTATCGGCCACTATCCCCAATAACAAACTAACCCTATATCTTCAATCTATACTATCCTTAAAAATAGTATCTCCGATGTCCATATTACCAGTTAACCCATCCGATGAAGAATTTGGCCACATAATCAGTTGGCGAATACAGATGTATATTGAACAAATTAACTGCTCTAATCTACCAGAATTTTTCCTTATAAAGCATAATGAACATAACCATCGCGTCTTCTTGCAACTAGAAGACCATGTATGCTCCAACTGTAATAAAGCTAATGTAGCAGAAGTAAAACAGCTAAAATTGAGTATTCCAACTCCTGAAGTCCAAATGGAAACAGAAATCGATCAGCAAAATACAAAACAAAAGCGGCCACATCCTGCAACACCAAGTAGCCCGACTTGTAATGAAGAACCAACTTTCCCAACACAACCGCAGATTAAAAAATCTCTAATGTCTACCGCGGCGAATGGAGAAGCAATCATAAACCAAATGGAAAACACAAGTGACTCTATATCCAAAAATGAACCGCCTCCTCCTCAAACACCCCCGCCTTCTACAAACTTAACCGAGAAATGTAAATATCTGTTTGATGTTGAACTGCGATCGTTCTCATTAAAATACAATGAATTTAATGATCTAATTAATAATATAGCTATAAAACCAAATTTCACTAGTTATGCTGTAGATGCAACAAGCGACAAGGAGGGCTTATTAAACGCTTTGGCCGCTTTTAAGGCTTTCCTAACAGGTCAGAAGATTAAAAACTGCTGTTCTCGAATTATTAAAAAATTAGGCACGCTGGCACCTGAATTAATACTACAGCTATGCGCAAATGCGATAACTTGTCTCTGGTATTATTTCTTAAGAAAGATCTAAGTCCATGTAGTTGGGTCAGTGTTAACACCGAGCCCATTTATTAAAAAAAAAAAAAAAATAAAATTTTTTTTTTAACCAAAAACAAGTTTCCTTAAAATATGTCTAATTTCATTTATGATTGCCTGAATACACAGGAAACGTACATGAATTATTTTTAATCTATTTATATTTTAACCTTTCGGCATTTATTAGCAAATAAAATTGAATGTATTTTAAAGACAAATAATATTAGACTAGCTTTTGAATTGCCGGGCGAACTCGTTCACCCGTCTAATATTATCTTTTCTTCCCGAATATCAAACAACCCCATCTGTGTGTACCTGAAATCAAAAGACATTGCCGATAACGTGGTCAAAAACTACCCTACTGTCCCCATCAATAATATCCTCATTCGCATACGAAAATTGATCACAACTCTTCCAGACGCCTCACACTTTCAAATGTCTCCCCTCATATTCCTCACTCCATTATCGAAAAAGCTCTATCAACCGCTAAATTGAAACTTTCTTCCCCAATCACTTTCTTGAAAGCCGAACTAAATGATGAAGAATTTAGACATATTAAAAGCTTTAGGTGCCAGGTATACATCCAACCTTCCAATGATGAAATGGACGGTATCCCCGAATCATTAACTCTCACCTATGAAAACAAAACCTTTAGAATTTTTCTATCAACCGAAGATAAATGGTGCAGCATGTGTAAATCCCGAGAGCAGTCAAACACCAACTGCCCTCAAAATGGAGAAGATGTGGAAGGGGCAGAATCTACAGATGATGAATCCGATGGTTCTATATCCAGAAAGGCTAGTACCTCAACAGAATCTCTAAGCCATATAGATATGAATTCAACTAACGATGTAGACCCCTCATCGGTCGATGGTCCAGCATCGGTTAAACAGGACACAACACGCGTACCAAAACCCCCAACTCCTCTCGAAACCCCTGTGGAGTAATCAAATCCTACGCTTTTAAATCCTAAAAATTACAAACGCAATCTATCCGATAGATCTACGTCGTCATCGGGAGGTGCCCCAAATGTAAATCAAGCAACTCAGCCACAAAAGAAAAAGAAAAATGAAGGCGAGGAATTAAAGCGGCTTAAAATAATCCTACAACCTGCCAAACAGGATATCGATAACCACAGAAAAACGCTTAAAGAAAGTATCCCCTTTGACCAAATCGCGGCACTTATACAAAACAGCAGTAAATCTTTATCTGCTCAAGATTTATTCAAAAAATTAAATACTCCAACAAAGTGTGCCGATACAATCCTTATCCAGCTAAAAACAGTATACTCAATTATCAGTGATCATTCTACCAAAATTAGAATAACTAAACTGGTTAAAAAAATTTCAGAAGGAATTCTTATTGATAGCAAAAGCGATGGACAACTTTCTTCTTCAATGGAACATTAATGGATTCCAAAACAACTTATCAGATCTTCTCCTAATCTATTCCGAAAAACCAACAATAATATGTCTCCAAGAAACACACCTGCTACCTAAACACTCACCTTCACTGAATAATTAACAAATTTTCCGTTTTGACCACACTGGTGGATTACAGGCATGAGGTGGAGTGGCGACATTCATTCATGAATCAGTACCCATATTAAAAAGGAACTGCAGATGAACTCCTCAATTCAAAATGTTACAGTTACGATGCAGTTTAGCAAATCAACCCCCTTCTACAAACTTACTATATGCAACATCTACATACCTCCAGATACTGAATTATCATATACAGAAATAAATACATTACTATCGCAACTGCCGAAACCATTTATATTAGTGGGCGATATGAATGCGCATAGCCCAATGTGGGGATCCTTTAAATCCAATAAGAAAGGAAAAATATTTGAAAAACTAGTTACTGAAAGTTTATATATGTCGTTGTTATATCCTGTACGTTCAGCTGTTAAAGCTGAATTTCCTACTCCATATAATGCTGCCTATATCTTAGCTTTGCCGTCATCCAATGTGGTTCCTATTCTTGTCTCTTTCCTGTCATCGATCTCCGACCGGATCAAAATCTAATCTTTAATCTAGTCCAATTGTCCTGGGTAGCTGCCCTAAGTCGGCCAAGCCCAAAAGAAAAAAAAAAAAAAAAAAAAAATAGTAAACTGCTCACTAGATTAAATTCATTTAATGGCAAGTTATCGGCCATTGACTTATCTATCTCATCAAATGAAATCCACCCAAAACTTCTGTGGTCTACCCGCTCTGATCTGTGTCATAATGATCACTTCCGAATTTTCATTCGAATATTGAAACAAAGATCACAGAGTGTGTTCAGAAAGCCACAACGTTGGCTAACAGAAAAAGCAGACTAGAACAAATTCCAACAGTTGTGTAGTCTACCCCTCAATTTAAATATAGACGATATTGACTCAGTGATCGATATATTCAACAATCATATTATTAATGCTGCAGAACAGGCTATACCGAAGTCATCCCCAGTTGTAAAAATGCGCAATGTCCCATGGTGGAATCGAAACATAAAAATAGCAATCCGGAAATAGAGCGCTGAGAAAATTCCGCGCCACGAAAGTGGATATCGACATAGCCAACTTTCGATTCTACTGTGCTCAAGCCCGGAAAGTTATCAGACAAAGTAAAAGGGAAAGCTGGGAGAAATTTATCTCGGAAACCAATTCTGAATCGGATCCTTCTGAAATTTGGCGGAAAATTAATATCTTAAACAGAGCCAAAAGACTTCCCCCAACAATCACACTACAAAACTCATTAACTTTCACGCAAGATCTCGCTGAAGTAGCAAATATCCTTGGAAATTTTTTTGCTGGGATCTCCGCTAATAGTAATTACTGCGAAGAATTCCAAATTTATAAAGCTAAAGAAGAACAAGAGCATTTAAAACCGGAGTCTAATAACCATGAAATATTCAACCAGCCATTCACAGAACAAGAAATGAATAATGGCATTAATAATCTAACCTACACTGCTCCAGGACCAGACCTAATGTCTCCTCTGTTTTTCAAAAATCTACCTCCTGACTCGAAGAAGCTTTTACTGAATATTTTCAACAAAATCTGGTCTGAGAATTGTTTCCCAAGTTTATGGAGAACGGCGATTGTTATTCCTGTCCTGAAACCAGGCAAGGAACGCGTAAATCCGTCATCATACAGACCCATCTCACTTACTTGTAGCGCACGTAAATTAATGGAAAAACTTGTAGCCAACTGGCTACTATGGTATCTGGAAAAACATGATTTCATTCCTGAAAGTCAATCTGGTTTCCGAAAATACAGAAATACTCTCGCTCACCTATGTAGTCTACAACAGGAAATATTAAATACATTCCAAAAAAATCAATATTTATTCTCAATATTTTTTGACATCCAGAAGGCATACGACACGGCCTGGAGATTCAAAATTATACAGTTACTGGTAAAAATGGGCATAAAAGGCCGATTAGTACAGTTTATTAAGAATTTCCTCTCCAACCGTTCGTTTAAAGTGGGAGTCAGTTACTCGCAGGATTTCATTATTGAAAACGGAGTACCACAAGGAAGCGTCCTTAGCGTTCATTGCTTCCTCATCCTGATGAACAGTATTATCCAGTACATCCCCTCACCTATTACAGCCAGACTCTTTGCGGTTGACTTAAATATCACATTACAAACGGCAGATATCCACCACGCTCAAATTTTTTTACAAAAATGTCTAGACAATATACAGGTGGGGGGAGCATTGGCCTACAGTTGTCTCCGCAAAAAACAACTTATATTATTTTTACTAGAAAACGATCAGACCCGATATATTTAAATTTAACAATAAATAACTTAGCGATAAAGCAATCGAAGGAATACAAATTCCTTGGATTACATTTTGACTCTAGACTAACCTGGAAAAACCACATTCTTTCAATCAAGCACTCCTGTATACAGTTACTTAATATCCTCAAGATGATGAGCAATAAATCCTTCGGACTAAGAAGTTCTACATTACTCCGCATCTATTACGCTCTTATCCGTTCCAGACTGGACTACGGTTCTATCATATACGCATCTGCTAGTCAACGCCTACTCAACAAATTGGACAAAATTCAAAATGCCGGACTTCGGATAGCACTGAAAGCCTTTCCGACAACGCCAGCGGCTAGCCTCCATTAGTTCAGTGGCACTCCACCGCTTTGCTACAGGCGGAAATTACTTTCCATTAAATATGCAGTAATTGTTGCCAGCCACCAACTCCATTCAAATCAAGCCCACATCAATGAACTCGCAAAATCGTTCGGACTCCAGTTTCAATTAAAAATTCAACGCGACATTATAAAAAGAATACCAACAATCCTCCCGCCATGGAGTCAGTTAAGACTCCATGTCTGTTGAGACCTTTCTTCAGCAGAAATCAAAAGTAAACCAAACCACGGGATATAAGAGACCTTAAGAAAGATACTACACCGGCTGCCGGAATCGATCATATGTTACACGGATGCATCCAAAACAGCATCACATGTAGGTGAAGCTTATTCCATACAAAACAACATCCAGTCCTTCAACCTTCCGTCCATGCTGTCAGTCCTTTCGGCTGAGCTAGTGACTTTGCTCCAGTGTCTGCTTCAGATCGTTGATCTTCTGTCTAACCACTACGTAATTTGCTCAGACTCATCGTTGGCTTTAAATCATATAGAGGCTTTAAACTCCAAAGAAGCAGTTGTTGATCATATCTTGTTTTCCTTACTGTAGTTATATTATCTTAATACTAAAATTACCTTTGTTTGGATCCCAAGCTATCGAGGTATTTCTTCCCATGACGCTGTTCATCGTGCGGCTCGATGGCCATCGCAGACTTCCTTACCGATAACTATAGGAATGGATTATGTACAGTTCTCTATCCAGTACATTGTAAGTTCGTGGAGTCGATCATTCCATGCGCGTCCAGGTATTCTGGGAAACACCAAAAAAGACCACTCAGCATGGCCCAAACTCATTGGCAAGGCCTGCTTATCAAGATTGGAAACAGCTGTAAATAGAGTTTATCTTGGACATACTCTTACGACTCACTCGTACTTACTCAGCAATCAACTACCACCAGTATGTAACGCATGTCAAGCTTCGCTAACGGTCCACCACATTGTCACAGCTTGTCAAAAGTACGCCCAACACCGTTCCAAGGAGACAAATGCGGTTATCCCAGATGTTTACAACCTGAAGAACCTTACAGACTTTCTGATTAAAACTAAGATTATTAATAGTATTTAGTAATTAGTATATAATTAATCATCGAGTAATAACCACGAGGCATTAAATACTCGTTAAAAAACAAAAAAAAAATTGCCGGGAAGAATAAAAAATTTCTTAAGAAATAATAAAAACGACTCTTGCCTCATCATACAGTTCGAACAATTTAAAAAGTGGATTATAAATTTTTTATAAAAAATTATTTCGGGCGAAATAAATCTGAATTATTTTATCCGTGTTGAAAAAAAAAATTAATCAATTAAACTTTGAGAACGGTTTACTGATTAGTCGCGTATCTATACAAATAATTTTAAAATACCTATATTACAGTGTTTCAAAGTACCTTCCTATTTTAGATAATCCTTGCAGACAATGCGGACCGTTTTCGAAGGCACTTTCCACGACCTCACTATATGTCATAGAGGACGTTTTGGTTTTGTAATAAAGATAATGCGCACATGATACCTGAAAATTCAAGGAAAAAATTCTTAAAATTTGTTTTTTTTTTTTTTTGAAAAAAAAAAAGAAACAACAATAAAAATAAAGGTAACTATTTTGTTCAAAGAAAAGTATTGCTTTTTATCATTCACAAAAAAAAAAAAAAAATATATAGATGAACCATTTTTATTAGATCGATGATTTGCTAATTTAAAAAAGTCCTTTAAGTAACAAAAATCGGTTAATTTGCAGCGAAGATAAAAATAATTGTAAATCTATATCACAATGAATTATTATTGCTAGTAATACGGCTTCCGGTTAAAACTATCAGTCTCTACTCCAGGGCTACGTTCCTTTTTTTTTATATATGGTTCGATTTGTGAATATCTCGTTTTGAACCATTTTGCAAAGTGTGTTTTTCTAACGCATTTTATTGACCCTCCCATTTGATTATTTTTTTAAAATCAAAAATTTAACGTACATATATACACACACTATACCTTTGAATCTTATCATGAGGACAACACCCTCTAGACTCAAAAATGATAGTTTTATTTATTTATTTATTTTTTAATGAGCTCGTGAACCAAGGGGATTTTTGTTCAAAACGGCAGGAGAAAGAGAAAATTGTTAAAGTTTTAATTCAGTCGGAAATTGTTGATATAATCAATAGTAAGGACAACGAACAAGGAAGAAAATTACACGACATAAAGAGCATAGTAAGGACCTCGAAACCCCAGCTGAACAAAATGTGGGGTACTATCTCTTAGTCCTCCACATAGTTCATTTTTAGTTGAGTTAATTTTCGCATTCAAGCGAGAAAGCGCTACTTATAAATAGTATTAATTATAAAAATTTTCATATTAAATAGCTTATTAAAACAATTTACAAAAATGATATATAAAACAGTGTATTATAAAAGTATTGTTTATAAAAATATTTTACAAAAAATCGATCATTTTTATCACTTAAAAAAAGTGTCATTTCATGATAATTCTTCCGCGCTCTTTTTTTAAATAAAATTCTCTTTTCTTGAAAAAATTTAACTGTTTCTTCTTATATATTGATTTCTCGCACTAAATTAATAAGCGACAGTATTATTACTAAAAAATCTATATGAAAAGAATAAATGTGAAACAAAAAGAATTTTTTTAAAATGTTGCATGTTGTAATAATTTTGTATCTTACCTTATTATTAATATAAATGAAATTGTTTCATACGAACAATTACAAAATATGAAATTAATATAATAAAACATTACATAATTTACAATGCAAACATGAAATACAAAAATAATTAAAAATCAACATTAACAAAAATTAAGACCGGTATATATGAAATTATAAATCACCCAATACATTTAAAAATTGCGTTAATAAAATAATATAAAATAGTAATAATAACTTAAATGTTATATATTATAATTTTTTATAGTGCATTAATTTGGTATGTTGAGCAATTAAGAGAGTTACGCTTAGCGCAGGTTTATAAGCACATACGAGCGAGCTTTGAGTAACCGGCCTCAATTAAAATAAACGGAATGTGTGAATATGAACTATAACAAGTAGCACGGCCAAAAAATGAACTATGTTCGGGACGACTAAGAGAAAAGACCCAAAATGTGAATCAGCAAAAGAAGAGCATCTGAATAAAACATGATTAGCGGCAGCGTCATCGGCGTAAAGAGGAAACTAAGGAGAGGAATAATCACTGAGGAAGAAAAAACAATGGCGAGACGAAGTCAGCAGTGTACGATTAAAGCTTAGACGAACGATAGAAACAACAGCAGAACGACGAAGGGGAGAAATTTCTAAAAATAAAAAATTAGAGAGAAAGTTGGATAAATAGGCAAATAGAAAAGGAGTAATTATTTGTAAAGAATGAAGGGTAAATATCTGATTAAAATGTAAAGTACAAAATTTTTACATAAAGATAAAAAAGAACTAGAACCCGGAATTTTCTTAAAAGAAAAGCAGGAAATTACAGCAACCTTAGCCTAAGCATTAGCTATTTCATTAGCCATCGAGGGTTCTTCTGTAACCAGAAACCTATAACAAATCAATTTGAATAAAGCGTTGGGGGAAGAAAGATTGTGAACTAGAGATCGTAAACCAAAAAACGATAAATTTGCGGGAACAGGGAGGAAAAAATATACAGATAGTAGCCCAAAGGGCACCCATGAAGTCGGAAATAATTAGATAATTGGAAAAACAGCTCGAGACTATATGATTATCTTCGGATTTTTTTGAATGCTTATGTCGGTGTTAATAGAGTGACGCAAATATTTCATTCGGTTTATCAAAAATACAAGCTTGCACTGATCTAAGATTAATAGACGTACGACAACTGGCTATGACTGACAAAAATTTCCTCGCTTTTCTGAATGGATAAGTAAGACATATTCTGAGAAATAAAAGCCGCCTTTTCAGTTTTAAATCCGAAAAGGGGAAGAAGAATGCAAAACAAACGGAGTGGAAAATATGCCATTTGATATTTTCTGCTGTGGAATGAAATTGAATAGCCCATCAGAATACACTTGTTGAACTTGACGAACATCTATGTACAGTTTGAAGGCGAAATGATAAATAGGATTAACAGCTTTTTTTTTACGTATTCAAACTTCTGTCAGTATTTGGCACTTGCAGAGTTGAATGAAGATGGGGAATATTTAAATCACGCCAATGAGAAATTCTCTGTTATAATAAAAAGAACATAAGTCTCCCGCTGCTGTTACTGGAGCTGCGGCTAAAAATTTTTCTTAAATAAATTTTTATAGCTTATTTAATGAAAATATTTTGAAGAAATGTTAAAAAAAATTGAACTTACTAAAGAATAACTGCAGTAACAATTAATCACGCAAGATACTAGCCCAGCTATGATACCAAAGCTGAAACCACCACTCATAATTGCGTATGGCATGGACAAAATTCCAGTACCAAATGCTCCTTTAAACAACACTGTGAAGGTTTCCATATCGCTGAAAAATTCGAGAAAAGAACAAACCACGTTGTAATGCATTAGAAAGTAATAAACGTCCTATACATATATATATATATATCCCCGCCGGGAGGTACTTTGTACCTTCCGGGCCGGAGCTCATTCCGAAACGGGGCGCGTCCACAGGTGGCGGATTGTGGAATGGCCTGCAAATATGTAGGGTAGCTGCGAATAAGACGTCAGTCAAATAAGCAGTCGCGGACCAAGAGCGGCCACTAGCGAAAAGTCTCACGCAGACAATTCCAGTAGTGACAGGGCAGTAGACACGAGGTGACGGAGAGACAGGTTTGGAAACTGTTTACAAAACTCTGTCTTCCTAAAACTGTTTGCTAACCCTTGGCGAGCTGACGCTGCCTGTATAAATAAGTCTCACCTGCTATCCCAGTAGCAAGTCGTTGCCTTGCGGTTAGGGTTTTCACTCAAAGGCTAGGGTGTCACCTCGAAATAGTGGTATCTTCTTCCTTTCCTTTCTTTTCTCCTCTCCTCTTTCTTTTCCATATCTTTCTTTTCATCGCGAATATTTTCTAACCGTTCCTGTACTATGCCTGCATTATTGCATCAGTACTGGCAGGTCCAGTCGTCTTGGTCTTCCTTGCCACTGGATCGCCTGCCTGAACTGAGTAGGCGACATGAGAGATTTTTTCTGCGCTACTACTCTTATGTTCCCATTAAGCGCGGCTACGCTGCTCGTGTCTGTTTCAACCTCCAGATTTTATACAATACCCATTATCAAAAATCAGCACGAAAATATCGCAAATGAAGAATAATGCTGGATCTGCGGGGCGAACGCTAATCCATTCATCAGGCAGCGGACGACCTTCTGTAGCGATGCAGGTTGGTTCGAGTTCACCCATGCTTACAGGATATGGAACTCTCCGGAAGGGGGGGGGGGGTGGCACTTTTGCGATCTAGATATCGAGCTAACAATAAAAGTTGGAATTTCGCATCATGGAATGTTAGGACATGGCTGAATTCTAAAGAGAAGTATCAGCAAGAAAAACGGCTGTAATACTTAAGAAGATACACAATATCGATATTGCTGTTTTGAGTGGAACACGGATGCTCGATGAAGGTAAACTCATAGAAGATCACCCAGGATATACGTTATATTTGAAAGGTGTCATTCCAGGCCATAAAAGACAACGTGGAATCGGAATAGCCACAACAAATACACTAACGCGCTATTTTACTGCGAAGTCGGTTGGAATAAGCGAGCGGTTAATGGCGATGAAAATTCGACTACCTAAAGCTCCTGAAATAGCAATGGTAAGTGTATATGCGCCAACGCTGGATAGCGAAACCGGATTAAACGATTCCTTCTATGAAGAGCTACAAAAAGTAATACACACAATGGGAGACTTTGATGGAAGAGTCGACAATAATTTCCACGCTTAGAGAGACGTAATCGAGCTGCATGGCACTGGTAAAGTAAACGAAAATGGAGGCCGTTTGTTCGATTTCTGCGCTAAAAATAGCCTGTTTATAACAAATACTAACTATACGCTAAAAGACATACACCCAAGGCACATCAAAACAGCCTTATATTATAGACTATGTGATCATTAAGCAAAGATACAAAAGCGACTGTTTAATAACGTGCGAGGTGCAGATGACGACACGGATCATAAGCTTGTTCGTTCTCGATTTCGATTCAGACACTGTACTCGGTATTGGCAAAAAGTTAGTAAAGTTAACAGCAACAGAAGGGTTACCTATGATTTTAATGCTTTAAAAGATAAAAATGTTATTAGAAAGTTAAAAACCACGATGATGGAAATTTTTAATGAAACGGATCAAACGGAAAGCGTCTCTGTCACGCGCCATTGGAGTCAGTTAAAGGAAAAAATAAACATAGCATGTAAAACAATTTTAGGCTATAAAAAGAAAAAACAAGAGGAATGGTTCGAAATTATGGCAGATGAAATTGGAATATACTTAGAAAAGAAAAAGAAAGCATTTATAGACTGGATGGCAGATAAAGGAAATACGGACAAACGAAATGTCTGCAAAATTGTAAAGGCACTTGTCCAAAAGGAAATCAGGAAAATTAAAAACCAATGGTGGACAAACAAAACCAAAGAAATACAAACACTGGCAGATAACAATAACTCGCACGGTTTCTTTAGTGCTATAAAAAGTTTATATGGCTCTAAATACCAGCGCAAAACAGCAATAAAAGATGCGCCTGGCAAATTGCTAAGGAATCGCGATGAACTACAGTCAAGATGGAAACAATATTACGAAAGGCTGTTAAAAAATGACTGCAGAATCGATCCTGATGTTCTCAATTACCTTCCAAATAATGCGGTGAATGAAGAACTCGACTTAGCTCCCACCATATAAGAAGTCAACGCCGCTATTAAAAACTGCAAAAACAAGAAGGCAGCAGGTGTAGATGACATCCCTGCCGATATATACTAATTTACAGGGAATGAAATAGTAGCACGATTGCATGAATTGTATGCACGTATATGGACATAGGGAGACGTCCCACAAGATTTCAAAGATGCTATGATAATCAATATTTACAAAAATAAGGGCGATAAAGCTGTCTGTGATAATTACAGAGGTATCTCTTTATTATGCTCGGCTAGAAAAAAATTCTCAGATAATACAAACAAGACTACAAGCACTTTTAGATGCTTGCATGCCGAAAGAACAGTGTGGTTTCCGGCAACAAAGAAGTAAGACAGATATGGTTTTTTTCAAAGCGGCAGGTTATTGAAAGAGCCAGGGAACAAAACACTAAGTTGTACGTAACTTTTATAAATGTCAAAAAGGCTTTTGACTCGGTGGGTAGAGACGTATTATGGACGTGTTTAGAAACCAAAGATGCTAAGAGTAATACAGCAGTTGCATAATGGCATGAAAATTTCTGTTATTACCGATACGATCCATTCGATATAAGTACTGGAGTCAAACAGGGCTGTGTACTGGCATCGATGTTGTTTAATTTTTACATAAGTTTAATCCATACTGTCTTCAGACAGCATACCTCTAATACCTGTTCAAGAACAAAGTTCCGCTTCGATGGTGGTCTATATAATTTGGCCAAATTCAACTCAGAAAAGCGGCTAAACATTTTACGATTGAAACCCTGCAGTACACGGATGACTGTGCTTTAATATGTGAAAAGCCTGGTATACTACAAAATGCCATAACTTACTTGGAGAAAGCATATCGCAAATTCGGCCTAAGGGTAAATTGTGAAAAAACTGAGATTTTGCAAGTAAACATAAATGCTATCGATACAGCTGATCTATATATAGAAGACAAACAACTGAGAAATGTGAACACCTTCAAATATCTTGGAATGACGCGAACTTAGATGACGAAATTGCTTATCGAATTAGAAATGCAAATTCAGCGTATGATAAGCTTTCGTAGAGGGTTTTCAAAATTAAAGACCTGAGTACAACAACTAAGGTTGCAGTATACAAAGCTATAATACTGCCAACATTATTGTATGAAAGTGAAACATGGCCGATCATGAAAAGACACATCAAAAAGTTGGAGGTCTTCCATCAAAGTGTGACAAGAAGAATACTGAAAATAAGCTGGAAACACCATATCTCAAACGAGAAACTGCTAGACCTGGCAGTTGTTCAGTCTATTGAACAAATCCTGGCTGTAAGGCGTCTGGGATGGTTTGGACAAGTAATACGAAAGAAGAAAAGAAAGTGCTATATGGCGTATTGGAAACTGAAAAGTGGCAAGTTGGTAGACCTAAGTTGCGCTATAAGGATGTACTGGAAAACAATTTAAAAACTATGAAAATAAACCCAAGGAAAACTGAGTAGGAAATAATTGCACAAAATAGGAACGAATGAAGCTTCATTACGGAGAATATAATACAGGAACTAGCAATGGCGCGTAAAAAAAAGAAGAAAAAAGCAACGTCAATTAATCATGGAGCGTCCACAAGCAACCAACGTCTGTCACATATGTGGCTTCCGGGCAAATCATTGTATTGGCTTAGTGTCCTATCTTCGACGCAAACATCAATAGCAGTAAAGCGACACTTATACTCGGCAACGAGGGAGATAGAATAATAATAATATCTATACATATAATATCCGTGGATATCCTACGGCTGAAATAACGATGTACTCCGACTACAGCTGATACATATCTATAACTCCGACTCGGAAAATACTAAACCGATGAATGTTACACAGATCCAGGTTCATTCCGCTATAGAAGCTGGAATATAGAAACCTTGGAGACAGAAGAATAGACCGTCTGTTCTTTTCTACGTTTCGTAACGAACGAATATCTGAGCAAAAATTTGCCAGACCAGCTAGAAAAGTGAAAAATGATAATATTAGAATTAGAAAGAAACTTTATCGTTTTTTTTCCCTGTAGATACAATAACTCTCTGTTTGGTTATACTCCTACATTAGCTACTTTGCAATTTCCTTTTCTTTTTCAAACACACATAATGGCTAACACAGGTGTATACACTGCGTCGACAACCATTGCAAACTAGTGGCAGTGTTGAGTGTATACATAAACACCAGATCCATATGAGTCCAATAAGGGGATACATATCTAGAATGCAATTTCCGATTCCAAAACTAATAGATTACCCGAAGAACACCAAGTTATCACAAATTTCCGAAAAACCACGATGTTAGAAATATATATGAATTCATTGCTGCAGGTGAAAAGATTTAATCCGAGATACATCTTACATTTGTTCAGTTCATTTTACTTCTCAAATGATTATGAGACTTAAAAAGTGAGCTTCTTAATATAAAACGTTAAAAAAACATGAAACTTTTTCGCAAAATTTGCTAGCACGTGAGAAATCTAAAATTAAGAATAATGAACGCAGCAAAAGAGAATACTTCGATGATAAAAATGTAGCAAAAATGCTCATTGAAAATTGCGAGACAATGACGATGAAGACGAAATAATATCGAATAAAGATTTAAGTGAGATTAGTGCAATTTACTGAAACGAAAGAATAAACATTCGAAAAAACCGATAGAAACTTTAGAACAAAATATAGAATTAGCGTTTGCATAAAAAAGTTAAAAAAAGAAAACCAAAATTTGAAACAAAAAATTTTCTTCTTTTTTATATTGCTTTTTTTTTTTGTTTTGTTTTTTTTCGGTTCTAAAATACGATTAAAATAGTCTTCATTCTGATTTAAGAGGAAAAAAGTATATGCGTAAACGCGTACCTAGTTAGATGTTCCTGAGGTCGTTCTTTGAACGGATCATAATCATCCTTCTTTTCGGTTGTTTCATTTGTTTCTTCGGTACTCATTTTTTTTTTTATCAAATCGTAATACCGCTTCGAATCTGAAAAACAATGTTCACGAAGTAACGTTAATTTTTTTAAATATTTATTCGGGCATACGTGTGTTTAATTTTAATGGTGCGAATAATGTTTTTTCCCTGCTTTTTCTTTTAACTTTGCCGATCTCTATCATTTTCCCAATATTTTTTTTTTTAACTTTTACTTTCCAAATCCCTTCTTCAAGCAATAATTCAACAGGAATTCCACAGCATTATCAATTCCCAATTTCAATCGCATGTAACCATCTTCACGGATGGCTCCAGAAGACCACCGCATGGTGCTGGAGCTTCTTTTATCCTTCCGGATTTCAATTTATCTGAATCATTTCGTCTTCCTTCTTTCTGTTCTACCCCTTATAAACGAATTGATGACCATCCTACGCTCCATTATCTTCATTTCCTCCAATTGTCGGTTTTCTAATTATTTGGTTATTTCAGACTCCATATGAGTGTTCTTTAAGCGATCAGCTCCCCGTTTCACGATCACTCTTCCGATTTCATCATTCTTCGCATACGCTGTCTTGTCCATTTTCTTTCTTCTCACTACTCCATCTGTGTTGATTTGCTGTGGGTTCCCAGCCATATGGGCATTAAACGTAATGAAATGAATGATTCCTTGGCTCGAGTTGCTGCTTCCTCTCGTTCCTTTTCTTAAGAAAAATTACATCCTCTAACCCGAATTATTTCCTGTGTACTAAGTTTCATCTCAAACTTTGGTCAGATATTTACCCCTCCTCATTTCGTAATAATCAATCCTTTTATCTGTCCGTACAACCTAATCTGCCTTCTGATCTTTTGGTTCTTTGAGTTTCCTTCACTCCCCCGTTCTGTTGTCAGTTCTATGATTCGCTTGCGTTTTGGCCATTCCGCTTCTCCCTTCCTCTCGTTTTAGCTACTTCCACAAGCTCTAAATTATCCTCTCCATCCCAATGAAGAGCGGTGGTTTGCGACGCTAATCACGTCTTTGTTCCTTTCTGTCGAACGTTGTATTTTATATTCTTGTCTGCTGAAACTCAACCTACTTCTTATTGTTCATCTTATATTTTATCCTTCCCCTCGCCATCCATTATTTCATCCATTAGTAGTTAGTTCCTTTATATTGTCCATATATGACCGAATCAAAATTTAATTGACGGCTCTTATCTTTCTTGCGGTGTGCCCAAAGGGATTTATACAAAAAAAAGTAAAGTTTTTTCATCAAATACACTAGAGAATTGCCGAAGAACTTAATTCGAGATTGAAACACTAAATGGCAGATTAAATCTTCAATGTAAAACAGTGGTATGGACACATCGTTAAAACAAGGATAAATTATTCGTTAACAAAAATGCAATAGCGGTTGTAAGACTAGGTGCGGAGCAGTATTCATGCATCATTAGGATATGTTGAATTAAATTTCACCTGTTGGCGGTTATTTTATATTTTGAATTTTCAATCTAAAGTTCTTTACCTACAAGAATTCTTTACTTCCGGTTTTTCCTCCTCGAAAGCTGTTTATAATCGTTCTTGGAAGTTACCAATTCGCTGTAAATTGTTTATTTCAGCCGCAGAAGCAGCAGCAACACTTCCGATTCTGTGCGCTGGTTCCTTCCTTTTCTAATGAACCTTACTATGTACAGTTGAAGAGCACGTTAAAAAACAATTATTTACATAGTATTATGAACTACATATATTTGCATTTTTCAGTTTGAACATAAGCGGAAGCACGATTAAAATTTATTCTCCGTTCACCGGTAAAGTATTATTTAAGTTTGTACTTTAACCAGTGGGTATTATGTAAAACAAAATTGAACATATCGTTTTGACGCGAAGGGGGTTTGAAACAATAGGAGAAAAGCTTTTCTCGTTAATCGCGACTTATATCATGTTCCGTTAAATTACCGCTATATCTCGGAAACACGAAGCCAGTATGAAATTTATTTTATTAGATCCTGTTTTTTTTTTAAAAACTTTTTACCTCTATGCACTATAGTAGATCTTGGAGGATACCTTTAATATCATTCTTATCGCGAAATCCCTCTCCGCTCAATCTTTCATCACAGGAATATTTCTGAATCGCTGATAAACAGCAGGTTAGTTTGATGCGCGTCTCTCGCTTTGCTTCTACTGACTGCATTGCCGTATTTCTCCTTGAAGCCTATACATCTTTTCAAAATAAAACTATCACTCCAGCTGAATTTATTGCTGTTTCTAGCGCATTCAATAACGCCCTTTTCCTCTACCCTTAAAAATATCACGCTTCTCTATCCGTCTGCATTATCACCCTACACGTTTCTAATTATCAATTTCTTTCGGAGTCGTACATAATTTTCACATCTCTTTACCGTACCCCCAGAAAAGTTTGCCGTAGTCTTGCGTAATACTCTTAGTCCTACTGCTTTTAATATTTACCCTTCAATCGCTGCTTCTTTCCGACTATCTTCAACCTCCTTGTCCTTTGCTGATGTACAATATCTGTCCGTTCTTCTACTCAGAGTATCCATATGACTGACGCAATTCTCAACTCTTTCTTATCTCCGCTTAAAAGATATCCGGCAATATTCATTTCACAATTTTCCCTACCAACCCTATAACAAATCTACCATTTTTACTAAATTCATATCACTCTTCCATTCTTCCAGCAATTTGGTTTTATCATCTTTCCTTTATGGGACATATGAACTTTCTTTATATGCATTAAAAGACTTTTCTGGTGTTCAATGTCGTGCCTCGCCATCTCCTCCTCCAAAATCGCGTGTATCTACCCTTTTTTTTTTTTTTAACATAAATAGCGCTTCTCTTCTAAAATATTCTTTCACGCTTTGCATCAAATCTTAAAACATTTCATCCGTTCTTCTTTTCCTCGCACTTTAAGCTCCCCTTTTTCCTTTTTAATTATTCTTTCCTTTCTCGATCCTTTAATTTGTTTACTCTTTCCATCATTATAGATATCTTTTTCTAATTCTATCGCCAATTTTTCAAAAATCTCAGCGAAGTTGGCGCCTCCTTTACTTCATCATCTACGGATCATTATTTTGTACCAAGCTTCCCCGACCTATTTTCTATCTTTTTCGCTTTCAGTTTGGCGACTATTCTTTATGCTATCAATTTTTCTCATTGTTTCCGCTTTATTCTAAAATTTTAATTATTTCTGACTTCTTTCAGCGTTTTTCGACTTGTACCCTTCATACGATTATATTATCCTTTTCGCTAGTTCCCTCTTATTTACCGCCTACACAATAATCGTTCTACTCGGATAAACTTTCTTTGAGCTCCTAATCATGTATACAGATATTTCAAGAAATGAGGAAGTCTACTCTCTGGCTTGTTCTGCTGCCTACACAATAGTCATTCTCTTCGACAAGTTACGCCCTCCAGTCTTTTCTCATTGTACAAAAACACTCGTGGCCATATACCCCTTGTTTTTATAATCCTCTTTCTCTGAACCACATAATATAATTTTTTCCTCAACCTTGCGCCTGCTCAAGCTTATTTTTCTTCGCTTGTCAAACCGCTATCACATCCATTTGCCGCTTAATTACTCCTCTCTTCCTTCATACGCAGTACCAACCGCATTTTGTTTGAATGCTCATTTGTTATTTCCGAATACTCTTTCCTATACCGTAGTTTATTATAATTCTCAACTTCCTCACTCCTTACCAGCGCTCCTTTCATTATCCTTATTTCATTTATTCTTGCTACCTTTTTATCTTCTATGCCCGATTAAATACTTATCTAATCGGCCCTTAATTAGTCGACGGGTCAATATACTCGGCTGATGCGCCGGAAAAAAAAATATATACTTTTACTTTAAATAAACAGTATGGAATGCGTATACTGTATTAAAAGGAAAAAAACAAAAAGATATATGTATATTTCAACATAAGTTATATAGCTATGTGATAATAAGCGCTCTACTACTTATTTTCAGAGTTTGAAATCACAGTTTAAAGTGAGGTAACGAAAAATTTAATTTTTTCACATACATTCCTTTAAATTGGACCAACGTTTATAGGTAGAAAACTGCGTGTAATTAAAATTATTTTAATGTTAAACGAAAATATTAATTAAATAATTACAGTTTTGATATTAATTGTCGTAACAAGACCGGTTTTTTTTTTGAACGGTAAAAAATCAATTTAAATAAATAACTAATAAATTTAATATTTACTAATAGGTGACATCTTACCATAATTTATATTATCGCCAGTGGTTAACGAACAGAAATAAAAACGAAACGTTAAAATTCGTACAATTACTTATTCTATAACCAGAAATTAAATATTAATATTTATCCGTCCCCGATTGAATGTTATTAACGAACATTATTTCAACGTGTTTACCGATATTTTGCGCGACTTTCTTTCCTATTTCTCGTTAGTAAAATATGATATCCACCGCCTTGTAGGGAAAAAACCTTGCACGTTTAAAAAAAATATATATCTTATATATATATATATATATATATATATATATATATATATATATATATATATATATATATATGTATATATATATATATATATATATATATATATATGTATATATATATATATATATATATGTATATATATATATATATATATATATATAATAATAATAATAATAATAATAATAAACCTTTATTGAGGAAATTCTTAAACTATATAACAAACATGAATAGTATAAATTTGATATAGAAAAAACTAAATATTAAATTTCCTCGGCCTATGATGAGCAAAGGTTTCCTGTAATCTCTCCCATTCAATCCTATCTATGGATATTCTTTGAAAATTTTTGTTCAATAAAAAATGACTAAAATCGTCCCTCCACCTCGTCAACTGATGCATGCCTCTTTCTTCTTTTATAATGTGCAAGAAACCAGAAAGTATACGTCCATCTGTCATCCTTCATTCTCGCTACATGACCAGCCCAAGCCCATTTTTGTCTTCTAACATATCTGATTGCATGTATATTTTAATTTTTTAATTTTTGTTTTATCAGTTTGAGTGGTACTTTATCCTTTTTTCTTAATATTTAAAATAGACCGTTCAATTGTAGTTTGTATCGCCTTTATTTTATTAACAATTTTTGAAGTCAGACACCAGGTTTGACTGCCGCGTGTGTTAAAACTGGGTATAATAGTGGCGTTGAAAATTATACTCTTGTGGTAATTGTTAAAAGGGCCTTTAAAAATATATTTTAGTGTCCAATACTTGTTCCAAGCTTTCGTTATTCTAGTATTTACCTCCGTTTCAGTACGATTTTCAAAAGATAATTGCTGACCCCTAGGGGTACGTTACTTGATTTACTATTTCTATAACCATTCTGTTTACTTGTACTATTTTAGCGTTTCGGTTTTCTGTAAATATTTTCGTTTTTCCGATATTTATGGAAAGCCCGGCTTTTTTTCCCACATCGTTTAATTCTGTTATCATAGTTTTTAGTTCTTTCAAGGAATTTGACAAGAGAACCACGTCATCTGCAAATCTTAAATTGGAAATTCTTTTTCCATTTATGTTTAAACACCTTTGTTATCCCAGTGAAAATTCCTAAAAATATCTTCGAAAGCACAATTAAACAAAACCGGTGATAATGGGTCTCCCTGTCTAACCCCTTTCTTAATATCTAAAGTAACGCCCCTCTATATCTGTTAATATTCTGGCTCTAAGGTCCTTATACATATTTTTTATTAATATTATGTAATTTTCTGGAACTCCTCGACTTTTAAGTGATGCAAATAAGTACTGATATTTTAAAGAGTCGAAAGCTTTATTATAGTCAATTAGAGCCATATATATTTCGACTTGATATTCTATACATTTCTCAATGACACTTGGTCATGACATGTAGGTGATCTATTATAGCGAACGACCTTCTGAAACCAGCTTGTTCTACAGGTTGTTCGACTCTTATAATAGGCTGTATTCTATTTTCTAATAACTTTGAAAAAATTTTTGAAATAGTCAAACTTAAAAATATTGAACGATAGTTTTCAATTTTGTGTCGATCCCCCTTTTTAAACAACAATATTATATCAGAGTACTTCAATTTACAGGGAATAATAATGCTGGTCTTTAAAATTCTATTAAATAGGATCGTTAAGATTTTTATTAATTGTAAACCTTCCAATTTTACGTGTTCGTTCATTATTTTGTCACTACCTGGGCTTTTGTTGCGTCTCAATCTTTTTACTATATCCTCTACTTCTTCATTCAGAAATTCTGGTTCTACTGTAGAACTAGTTTCAACAGAAGTGCTTATACCGTGATCGTTATCCCATGTCATTATACAAATTTTTATAATATTCAGTTATGAAGTTATTTATTTCTTTTCTATCGTATATTTTCTCCCCTTTCAAGTTCATAAAATGAGTTGCCCATTGTGTACCTATACTGAGTTTCTTTTTTAGCAGTTTTATATTTTTACTTCCTTCTAAAATATTATTAATAATTTCATTTTTTTGAGCTCGGCCCTTTTCTCTTATTTCATTTCTTATAGCTCTTGACACTAAATTTAATTCCATCTTTTCTTTTGGAGACCTGTTAACGATTTTTAAAATTTCCATTCTTCTTTTACGTAATTGGTAAATGTCGTCTACTTCTCCTATCTCTCGTGAATGTTGACGTTATTGTTTGAGATATGGCGTTATATAGTTCGTCAATCTCTTGATCTCTACTTAAGTTTATCTTCCCTAACTCTTCACTAATTATGTTTTCGTACTTTTCGTGGTCTAATCCTGTATGAAAATTTTTTATGACTCTCTTATAGTACTTTTCTTTAACAATTGCAATTGTTATAATTAGCAGTCTATGATCTGTATAGAAGCTGAATTTATTCAAACCTTTTATTTCGAAATTTATAATTGACTGATTCATACTAGGTACTAGTATATATATATATATATATATATATATATATATATATATATATATATATAGTCTATTAGTGATTTATACTGTTGATTTGGAGTTATCTATGACCATCTATTTCCTATTCATTTTTTAAACAGACTATTTGTAAAATCGAATATGGATATCCAGCTCTCAATAACGTATCCGACAAAACCTTGGCTATCATAAAACCAATACAAAACGCAGCCATACGAATGTGTATCGGAGCTCTGTCATCCTCACCAATAGATAGTATATTCTGCGAAGCAGCTGAACTTCCTCCACAATTTAGGAAAAATTTGATCACAAACAGGTTCCTACTACCTGCTGTAACTAATCCAACAAATCCAATACAAAACTTGATAAATTCGTACATTAAAAACCCTTCGCGGCAGGCTGAAAAACCAATCATCAATTTCCTGTCTTTTCTAAAAAATAATGAGCTCAATTTTTCAAACCTGAACCAAGAATATCTAAAATTTCCATTCTGGTTATTACAAACCCCAGACATAGATTTTTCTTTAATAAACTACAGTAAATCCAAAGTCCCTCACCATATAATTAAAAATCGTTATCACGAAAAAGTTACTTTTTAAAAAAAAAAAAAAAAAGTTACTAATTTTCCTAATTATGTACTATGCTTTACAGATGGGTCAAAAATCGGAAATCAATATACTGGATATGCTTTTTCTATCAATGGAAAAGTTAAAAACTTCATAAATGCTTTTCCATCTAGACAGTCGAATTAATAGCAATTTTTCACTGTTTGAAAAGCATAAAAACGAAAGAAAAAAGCAAAAATTATCTAATCCAAAGCGACTGAGTAAGCTCACTAACATCCATCCTGAACATTTTTTCAACTGACAAATTTGTCCAAGATATTCACCAACAACTAAACAAGCTAAAATCTCGAAACATTAATATCAAATTAATGTATATATCCAGCCATATCGGAATCCAGGGAAATGAAATAGTAGATAACCTGGCCAAAACCGCCTCTACACCCTCTCCTGTAACCTCCACCACAGTCACGGACATCAAAAATTTACTAAATCAAACCGAAATATCCAATTGGCAAGCATCATGGAACACAAAATTCCGTAACAAATTATTTCAACACAAAAAATCCGTACAACCTTAGATAAACCTCTCCCAACTAAATCGACAAGAAGAATTAATAATCACCAGACTTAGAATTGGACATACGAAACTCATCCATAATTACCTCTTCCTAAAAATCCATAAACCCCCTTGTCAATTCTGCAACTCCACCCCCATCACAGTCAAACACCTTCTTTACGAATGCCCTAACATCAATCAAATCCGTCTAGAACTAAAAATCCCCTTAAATAATATAAACATCCCTGACAACCAAGACGAAATTTAAAAAATTCTTACCCTGATTAGAAAACTAAACTTAACAACCAGCATTTAAAATACCTACCTGACACACTGGATATAATAATCATAGCAATTAAAAACACCCAGTATAATAATAATAATAATAATTAAGATAACGACAACTATTATTGTTGGCGAAATCTTCATGATCATTACCACTAGTGATATTACTGCACCTTCTATTGCTATCATTTCCTATAATTAATTCCGTAATTTGTAGGTACCTACCGAGATATCGAATTTCATTAATATTGCAGAAGGTTACTCTGCTCATAATAGCGTTTTTTATCAATTTCTGATGCAACATTTCCGGTACAAAGAATCAAATCTAAGACTTTTTCTAGCATACGGAGACACGAGTTACTTCCGAGTTATTAACATTGCAATCAGTATGGAATTTCGTTAAGAGCAAGCAGCTCCGCCAACCCTTCTTCCGCATTCTTTTATAATTATGCGATTAATATATATTTTTGATTAAGTATAGCTAAGCACAACGTATTTTAAGTTTTCGCCCGATAATAATCTTTTTAATTTTATTAAATTTGAATAAATTCCTCTAAAGTTCAGTAGGACGATATTAAGCATTATTGCGTAATTTTGGTTGCATTATTTTAAACAGAGATATAAAATTATTACCATTTGTATGATAAATAAAATTAGTCTCATGCTTTATTGATTGTTTATCTATTTACGCTTATTATTCTTTCTTATTTAGAATTTATTTACTATTTTCTTTTTTTAAAGTGTAAATTTTATTTTCGACATACTTTTTCTTTTTTTTTTTCTTCTTTTTTTTTTTGGCGTTATTATCATTATTATTTTTATTTTTATTAGTACTAGTAGTAGTAGTATTTATGCGCTTTTTCTATTTTTTTTTTGGTCCATATGATTTTTTGTATTCTTTGAATTATCTTGAGAACCATTTCGCGTTGTTCTTTTACATTAACGTTACTACTCCTTTTCTCGTTCACAAAAAAAAAAAAAAAATACTCCTTTTCTTTAATGAAACATTTTCAAGAGGTTGATGGGAAGTAGTGTTCCTCCGAACGGGTTTCCTCTTTTTATATTCATGTTTACGCCGTAAATGTGAATTTTTTCTTTCCGGTATGCGTTTTGCCTTTGAAACTTTTAAAAGATCTGTATTTTCTCGAAAGTGGGCGGGTTCATTATACATTGATCTATCATCGTTATTGTTTATTTCGGGCAACTCAATATCGTACTTTTTTAAAGCAAGAAACCTGATTCAGAAATTATAATACGAAAGAAAAAAAAAAAAAATAGAAAATAGATTATTACTATTACTATTACTATTATTACGCGTACATAAAATTGAAGCTGCTTCTTGGTTCGAAATATTTCTAAATGCTATTGTTATTGTTTAATCCCCTTTGGACTTTCCTTATCAGACGAAGGGTAGCCTGGCGCCGAAAAAATATTATTATTACGGTTATATAATATATTCCGTTCTACGGATTACATCTCTTTTAATTTTTATTTTATGTTACTGAATGTAAGTGTAGACTATTTATGTTCATTTCTATTTGGTTTCTTAAAGTTACTTTTATTTCGTTTTTTTTTTTGTTTTTTTTTAGCAAAACACATCCGGTTTTTTACTAAGCGATAGTTTTTTTTTTTTTTAATATGCGTATATAATTAACCTGCCATTACTCGAATAGAAAAACCAAGCAGCTGCGTAAAGTACTGCATGAAAATAAAAACGAAACGCTTGCAACATTTCTGTCGAGTTTGTCGCCGACCAAAAACGATGATTACTCACTGTGGAAAGTGACCAAACGTTTTAAACGGCCAACTATGTGTATTCCACCAATACAAAAACCCGACAGTAGCTGGGCTCGTACTAACTTCGATAAAGCGGCGCTTTTTGCCAATTATCTTTACGATGTATTTACACCAAATCCTCAAGCTGCTGACTCCACAGATATCCTCGAATACCTGGATAAACCGCTGCAAATGAGTTTACCTATAACACCGGTTGCCCCCCTATTGAGATACAGCAACTCTTCAAAAATATGAAACGGAAAAAGTGTCCCGGATTTGACTTAATCACAGCAGAGCTTTTAAATGAGTTACCACGCAAAAGTATTGTATTTATAACACAAATATATAACGCTGTTCTTCGCAATCAATATTTCCCACTAGCTTGGAAGTTCTCACAGATAATTGTTATACCGAAGCCTGGAAAACCGTCTGAGGTGGTATCATCATATAGACCCATCTCGTTGCTTCCTGTCCTCTCAAAGATACTGGAAAAATTAATTTTAAAACGGTTGTTTCCAATATTATCTAACAATACAATTATTCCCGATTTTCAATTCGGTTTTCGTAAGAACCATAACACTATAGAACAGGTTCACAGATTAACAAAGATTATTGAAAATAGCTTGGAAAACAAGAATATTTGTACGGCCGCGTTTCTGGATGTCCAGCAGGCTTTCGATAGGGTATGGCATCAAGGATTATTGTATAAAATTAAACTTCTGCTTCCTCACTCCTTCTATCTACTATTTAAATCATATATACAAGAAAGATATTTTCGAGTGAAAATAACCGATAAATACTCAGATATTTTTCCGGTAAGGGCCGGGGTTCCACAGGGGAGCGTTCTGGGTCCAATATTGTACCTGATCTACACGACCGACTTCCCGATGCTGGATAATACAGAAGTAGCTTTGTACGCGGATGACGCAGCCATCCTGGCCGTTGATAAGTGTGAAAACACAGCCACAGAAAAACTACAGGAGTCACTTCGGCATGTGGAAACTTGGCTAAAACGATGGCGCATAGTAGTCAATGAAAGTAAGTCGACGCATATTTCATTCACAAATCGAAAAATTGAACGCCTGCCAATCAAAATAAATAACGTCGTAATACCACATGCCAATAACGTAAAATATTTAGGCATGCACTTGGACGCTAGGCTGACCTGGGGTACTCACATTCAAAAAAAAAAATGGAGTATTTGAGGTTTAAAACTAGAACCATGTCGTGGTTGTTAGCTAAGAGATCGGGCTTATCGTTAGACAATAAAACTCTATTATATAAAATAGTAGCTCTAAAACCGATCTGGCTGTACGGTATACAGCTGTGGGGCTGCGCAAAAACATCGAATTTACAGAAAATACAACGATATCAAAATAGGGTACCTGGTACGTCTCAAATTATACCCTCCATAATGACTTGAATGTCATGTCTGTGGAGGATGAAATCAAAAAACAAGCAAATAAACATGTTGCCCGATTTAGCATCCATATGAACCCACTTGCTAACAATCTGCTGGATAACTCCGGTGAAATACGTAGACTGTGGCGAAATAAGCCTCTAGACCTTGTCCAGCCATTATAAAGTTCAGACGGAGTACTGCTGAGTACTACCCCTCCACAAAACATTCTTTATCGCAATAAATTAATCGCTAAATGACCACTAAAACCGGTCAGTTGTGATGGGAAAAAAAAAAAAAAAAAAAAAATTACTCGTTGCGTGAGATTTTCTCTCGCATGTCTGGATGAAACTGCGTTACCTAGGGTACACAAAGATGGGAAAGTTGGGGCCTTGTATAGCTGGAAGGAAAGGGCACCTCTAGCCAAAGGACACCCTGCGGTCAAAGTCAATCACCTCTAGGCTTCGGAAGGAGGTATTTGTTTTCGTTAGTGCTGAGTTGTGAGAAAAACTCTCACACGCGAGTGATCCAGTTTCAATTTTTTCAGTGCCTGTGCAACTTTTTCATGGGCATTTAGGGTATCATTTTCCATGTAATTTTGAGCGCTGAATCGATTGATATGGGTCGCACAGCCATGCGAGTACATGCGGGTGATTGTGGGTGAAAAATGAGTGTAAGAGTTCGGTTCTTCGATGTTTTTCAGAATATAGGCATGTGGGGGGTATCATATTCTATGTAATTTCGGACGCTGAATCGATTGTAATTTATTATAATTTTTATGATTTTGTTAAATTAACATGATAAAATAAAAATCAGAAATGTAATAAATTGATTATTTTAAAATTAAAAAATTAATGTTGTATACGGATTGACATATTTCAATAAAGATTCTTCGAAGAAAAAGCTGAATAAAAGTCAAATCGTTAAAGTGTACAGTTCCAGACAATAAAAACCAAAGGACGTGAATATATGTATATATATCGCTCTTCGATTGTCGGAGAATAAGAGAAGCGAATTTCTCAAGATATTAAATAGTTTTTCAAACGCTTCAAAGTATTAATGTGAACGGAAGATAATAAAATTTATATTAATATATGTAAATAAATATTATTTTAGTTTTGTCGTTTTTTTAAGTCAATTTATTTTTGTAGAATAGAGGAATATTTCACGACTCGGCCGTATTTATTATTCTCATACGACAGATCCAAAATAGTCTATTGCGTTTCCACAAGTATACCTAAAGGTACTAATTTGAAAAATTAACCAAAAAATGGTCTTCAGAGCCTTAATTTTTGGAAGTTGGTGTGTAAAAGTATAGTGAAAAAGTAAAAGAAGAGAATGATGAATGAACACAGACACAATTATTTTCAACCAGACTGTTCAAAAACTGGGTAGAGTTTACACAGAAATCCCATGTGAGAGAAAATCTCACGCGCGAGTACTGGCGTCCTGCTATGCCTAGCGAGTACTGACGGGTTAATTAAACACAGAAAAAAAGCAACTGGAACAGCATGTATGAAGTGCTGACGCGCGCTCATCGATGTCGCTTTTTAAGTATCGTCTTACGACATGGGTTAAGTTTATAAACCATATCGTGTTCATCAATTCATCATGCTAGACTCCATTGCAATGCTAAAATTGACACTTTGCAACGCGACACGATCGCACTGTTTTTATATACAATACTATATTATAATATTTTAGACCTGACCACCTAAATGAGATATAGTAGTCTAGGGGTAATGGCTACAAGTCTAATGCTTACAGGGATTCATCAACATATGCGTGTACTGAAGGTCAAAACCAACAGTGAGGTCAACTTTTTATTTTAAAATATTTAAACAAACGTTACATATTTTATATTAGAAAAATTTGCTTGATGTTATAATAAATTATATAGACAGTATTCGTAGTTGTTTTATTTTTAAACGATGTGAAATATTTTTCGTACACTTACTACTAACTTTAACTCGAAATCATTTAATGATAAATGCGTGCAAAATAAAAATTGTAAAAATAAAACTAGTTTATTATAATTATGTGGAAAAAAAGCGAAGGTTTAAAAAAAGATGTGAAGTGGAGGGAAAAGCAAAGATATAATTTCAACCGAAGTGAACATAAATTTAATAATTATTTTCGGAAGAAAATGATTTAAAAAAAATTATTTACGTGAACAATTTCCACAGAGATTAGCCGTCGGAATTCACATAACATTTTATTAAAATCGTCAATGCTTTGCGAGTTTTTATTTACACTTGTTTATAAAAAAAACGCGTCTTCCTTATCATAATTGTACATTAACTTACATTTGCATAATTATGTTCTTACATATTTGCATATCTGAATATGTAATGATAATGTTTAAATAGACACAACTTTTAACTGAATGTAATTGTAAACATTATGTAAAGATCGTTTACCATTAAATTTTTTTAAAGCACCTTAATTACTTCCGAAATCCTGTGTCTCAGTTTGTATTACATTTTTCGATGTACTATACAAAATAAGTTCACAAATAATAGACAACATTTTTTCTACGTTCGAGAGTATAATTATGGTTTCTGAGGTTGTTGTTAGTTGAATAATTTGTTGTATTGCCGTAAGATTTTTTCTGAACTTTATTTCCCTCTAATTCTTTATTTAATTTATTACCATTATTTCTGCTTATCATTATTATTACAAAATGCCTCTTAAAAAAATTCCTAACCATAACTGTAATGTTTTAACTATGCATTTATAAATCGACAACTTTTTTTTTAATATTCAAACCCCTATGATGTTGGAACCATGACTTGAAAACCATTACATACTGCATATAGAAGATAATTGCTCAAATGTTCATTGTTAGTCGTTTTTATAACTCTATTTTGTAAATATAATCTTTCGCTCGATGGATTAATATCGTGTAATATCCGAGCTTCTTCAAATTAAAGTTGAACTATAAAACTTTTTTTTTATATCGATTACAATAGAAAGGGAGTAATGTAGTAGAATATATCATACAGTATTCATCGTTGTGCTTTCGGATGTAATTAATATAACACTATGTAATACAAATATGGGGTACATCATACACTTTATAATATATTAGAACACTGAAATTCAAACTTATACAGTTACAGCAAACATCTGCTGGCGCAATCTACTGGCGCAGATATGGAAAGAAGCAAAAAAAGTGGTACGATCGTGTCGCGTTGCAAAGTGTCAATTTTTTAGCATTGCGAATGGAGTCTAGCATTCGTCATTTATCAGTTTCAAATTTATCCAATTACAATCAGGCTAAATTAGATGGAGCTGGCAGATTAGCTAAAAGAAAAGAAGAAATTTTCAGGATTAGCTGAATGTATGTAGTTTGACTAACCGGAGCTCCTTCATGTTCAACGGAGAAGGATGCGCAGATTATGCTTATATGAATTCGATCTATTTATTTTCGATTATTCCGAAATTTCATCGAACTTACTTCGAAATGTATTTAAGCTTTCGTATGGGTAAGTTTTAACAATGAATTTACTGTAGTAAACACTATTGGTATATGCGCATTTACGGCGTTTCTTATAAAGATCGATGAAAAATCCGTTTATAACGACGTGGTGATCGTTATTCACTGCGTCACCGTTTGCTGACCAACACATTCAAACGATATAAAACTTTGAACCACAGGAATCCGCATGTCTATACGAAAATTAGTGATTAACGAAAACAGTTGCTACACTTTAGACGATAGGATCAAAATTAAATTACGATCTAAAGCGGTCTTTTGCACTGAACTATTAAGTAAGATGAATCTAATCATATCTTTTTTGAATGTCCATCTCTCTTAACAGAACACATCTCATATACTTTAATTTGCCTCTCGGATTTCCTAATCTTTATTGTGTCTTTAATATCTTGTCACACTTGCTTCTCTGTCCATTACTTTCTTTCTTCATTCTGTCAGTTCTACCAGTATCTAAATATTTATTTTTTTTGTTTCTGATAGGTTCTTTGTCGACATGCTCAAATAAAAAAATGTAACACATCTTTTGTTTTATTTGTAATTGTTTTCGTTGTTCTCTTTACTGATTACTCTACACTGTACATTAACAGTTTTTTTTTTGCTCCCTGGGGGGACAGATGTTTTATTTTTTATTTTTTGAACTGTTATAAAGGAGCAGGGATTTCGGTGACTTAAAAGTCGTTGTAGTTATGCGGGAACAAATTTAATCAGTAGTGTAAAATAAAAAAAGTACGACAAAAAGCTTAATGTGTTGTGCGAAAACTTCCTATAAAGTTTATTTATTTTTTTTTGTGGGCGCGCCAGCGGCATTGACTAAATAACAGGAAAACTAAGCTAAAAAACTAAATAACTAGGCGGCTCGAAATGGACGCAACAAAGGACAGCAGTGCGAACACCACAGAAGATGAAGGAAAGGAGAGGATAAAGGATTATAGGGAGTAGGGAGACCTAATGACAAGAGTTGACTGTATAAAAGAGAGCGTTCGTTACGAAGAGCAGGACAATTGAAGAAAATGTGATCAGCATCATATGAACGAGGAGGATCACAATCGTGAAAAGAACAATAAGAAGAAGTCGTCAGAGCAAATCGAACGCGAGAAGAAGGGAGTAGACAATGATTTGGAGACGAATTAAGGATACAATATAAGAGCGACGACCGAAAGGAATAGAATGGAACCAAGACAGGAGACGAGGAATCGGCTGAATAAAGAGCGGTAATGCGAATGACGATTAGAAAATAGGGAGGGATAAATATCCCGCCAAAGTCTGGCGTGATTGGAGGTGGATAAGGAAAGGATATATGAAGAAGGGAAATGGTTGAGGAATGAATCAAGGCGACCAGCAGAATGAGCCAAAGAATCGGCTGCGTCATTGCCATCAACTTCGGAATGACCGGGGGGATCTATAAAAAATCAATAAGAATAGAGCGGAATGACTGCAGAGTGGAGGTAAGAGAACGAACTGAGAGAATAATACTCGTATCAGAGGGATGTGAAGGAGGAGAGGATAGGGCTTGAAAGACGCCTTTAGAGTCCGAAATCATGCGGAATTGGGAAATTCCACTACTGAAAACTAATAAAAACATTGCAGAAAATTAGGTTACACGAAGCTCATGTAACGGTAACTAAAAATTACTGTATCAGATTCAGCTACCAGCCATTTGCTCGGATAATAGCCGAGGACAGCTCGATATGCAGAGGCATGGGCAAGGACGCGTTTTATCTGCAACGCTATTTAATGTATGAGCGTGTATAATCAAACAAGCGATTCAAGCAGACGATCGTTTTTAGAATAATAAGGGTCGCATCTTCAATATGCGGCAGATGATACAGTATTAGTATCAGAGAGCCGTATAATAGGGCTGTAGAATATTGTCATTCGTATTCGTCATGTAAGCTTGCAATATGACTTCCTAAACGCTTAAATGTGCATTTTCACAAATTTTGGACTCGTAAGTATCAAAATGTTTCTTATTTTATCTTTCTCGTATTGGCATGCAGGTTTGAATGAAAATCAATACCGTAACTCATATAGAACTCGCTGTAGACTTTACCGAACATTTTTCTCTAATAACCTAATTTTTATGTTTTTTCAAAATTCTGGGCCATCAAATATAAAATTTTAGATACCCAATTTTCTTCCTACATTCTAGTGATCTAGAAACAAATTACCATTCAGCTATCGCGGGGAGAGCTGTGTACTTCTTTTATTACAATGAGTTACAAATAATTTTCACTTTTTTCAAAATTAGCGGCTTTTCATTTTAAAATTTCGGCGTTTTAGATTATACATATGCTATTGAGATTGAAATGCATCATTTAAAGAAGATAGCGCGACCCTCCAGCTACTATGGAACGAGCTTTGGAATTTTTTCTATTTTCCAATCTTAACACTGAAGCGTGTATTTGCATAAATTTTATACGGTAAATATCAAAATTGCTCTTACTTTAACTTCCTCATGTATTCGCGTTACCTTGTGCCATGCAGATTAGAATGAAAATCAATACCGTAACCCGTATAGGACCGGCTGTTGAATTTTCAAAACATTTTTCACTCATAATTTGATTTTCAAGTTTTTCAAAATTTTGACTCATTAATTATAAAATTTTAGGAGCCTCGTGTTGTTCCTACACTCTAGCGATTGAAATAGGTAATTTTAAACACAATTGACCATTCAGCTACCATGGAAGGGGTTGTACACTTCTCTTACGGTTTGCAATGTGTATTTTCGCAAATTCTGTAACAAATCAAGGTTCGCGGCGCTATTTTTTCGCCGACAACGAGTATGTCCTATCGCTGTCCAAAACGCACGCTGATATATGGCAATCCGACTAACCACTCGGACATCGCATATTATTATGTAGTTGAGTGTGCGCATGTGTTGCACGATATGGCCTCGGACCGCGAACCTTAACTTCGGGAGAATAGCGCGCAGGTAGCAGAGGTAAAATCGTTAATATCAGGAAGGACGTTCTTTCATCGCAAGTGAGATATGTTTTTCTTATCAATGTGTCGGATATCGCGCGTCGAAGTTAAAAATCAACGGTTTTGAGCACAATTCACATCGTAAATTACGCGATTTTATTTTCGTTCGTTGTTTGTATTTGTAGGGTCCAAAAGTTTGTAATCAATTAGCAGAAATAAATGTATCCTTAAGAAATTTATTTCCATTTCCATCTACACAAAAAGAAAAAACACAGCGTGGAGCCGAACTCCATTGGTTTCCTTCATTTCCTCAATTTTTATAATCGTAATAATCGTATTAAAATCTACTTTCTTGCCCCATTGATAATTTCTCGAAATGTAGCACTCGGTCAATGTCCTCGGTAGGCGAGTCCAATTAAAAGAAAAAACAAAAACAAAAAAAAAAAAAACAACACTTCACTAGCACTTAAAAATATAAAAAATCTATCATAAAATTGATATCGTCGGTCTTCGTGGAAAACTCGATGTTAGCGTTCCAAAGTAGGGGCTGTCAAGTTATCCAAATTCTACCCCATTTATAATCCAACGACGGAGAAATAGCGAAAATCACGCAATATACAGAAAACATGGGCCGTAATTAACTATATGCCATTTTAAATGTTTATTCTCAAAAAATGCATATTTTTCTATCTCTAGACAAAAAACAAAACCTTTATTCACGAAATTAGTAAAAAAAACTTAGAATTTAGACAAACACGACTCGAAAAATTTAGGCGTTGATTCTGGTTTTCATAGCGCTTCTGTGGAATGTAAAGTAGCCATGTTAGGTATCATTATAATCCTAAACTTATTTAGAATACTTGTTTTGACATGGTTAGTGTAGTGTTAAAACCGGTTTCTGTTTCAAGGACAGAAGAAAAAAAAAAGAACTCTCTTCACAATTTCGTTTCAACTGCTATGCCATTTACACGCATATTTTGCTTAAACAAATCCAATTAACGTGTGCTAGGAATTTTAGACTATCATCGAAAATCATAACCATCAAAGAGTCACTTCCGTAGTCAAAATTTTATTTTTCGTAACATTGTTCTCAAGTGTTCCCGACTTAACGAAAACTGTGCAGCTTCTTCAGATCCACCACCTGTATATATATATATATATACATATATATTATATATATATACATATATATTATATATATACATATATATTATATATATATACATATATATCATATATATATATATATATATATATATATATATATATATATATATATATATATATATATATAAAGTTCTAAAATTACGTTAACAATATTATGTAATTTCAATTTTGGAATTTTTCGCGTCTAAAGAAGATATTTGGGCAGAGGTTTAAAACCTATTAAATTTGCCTCATTTTATCCTTTATCGTGCCCTGCAGAAATTATTCAATGTAATGCTTTTTTTTATGAAAAAATAAAAATAAAAGAAATATGCATAAGGCTGTTGACATTTTTTAGAACATACTATAGATGTGCGTGTATAAATATCAAAACTGAAAGATGCTTTAGAGGCAAACATTTTTTACATAAACTATTATATAATATGTAATATGAAATAAGAATATTCTTGTTGAGAACGGTTTCGATTCGCACTAGACTAGTACTAGTTTAAATTTTTGTTAATATTTTGCTTTTTCAATTAATAGAAAAGGTGCGAAATTTTTCATTCGATTTACTTCAAGAATAAAGATTTCAAGTTTATTCCAAGGTGTTTTTTTCTCTGTATTTTACTATTGGATACTGCGTATTGAGTAGTGTAAAAACAAAAAAGCCGGCAAACATGTGATCAAAGTTAAAATATCTTACATAATTGCGCAGTAGTTGTAGACACGTCTGATTGTTGCGAACCGAGTAATTATTGTTTATATTTACTTTTATTACACGATGGCACTCTACACTCCATGTAATTCGTCTAATTTTGAAACATATCAAATGTCGTGCAATATTGGTTAATTCCGTTTAATAAATAAATTAGTGTTTACAGTGTACGCAGACAAGTTTATGCTTCGATTAGGCATATCTACCCTAATCGTCTTTGCATTTGCACTATTATGCTCGTCGGGTAACTCTGGTCCAGCTTTTATTGATGTCCCTTTATTCGTCGTCCATACTACTTGAGTTGCTGAGCAAGCTTGAACAGATCTATCTAGTTACCTGTAGTAACTAAGATCACATTTTCCAGCATCGAATATTTCGGTCTTTCTAAATACAAGCTTAAAACAGCCAAGATTGAAACATAACTCAAAAAAAAAGGCAAAAAAAAAAAGGCAAAAAGAGGTTTAAAAACATTAGAAACAATCTGTAAAATTAAATGCACGTTTATTTATATTTTTCATTCGTTTCTATATCTTAAACGCGAGGAAAGTGATAAAAAAAATTAAACATAATTCAATTTCTCCGTTTTATCATTTAAAATAAGAAATACAAAAAAAAAGAAGAAATAAATAAATTTATAAAAAATTACTTATACTCGTAAAATACAGTTTATGCTTAATTTCTAGTATACTATTTTAAAAATTTTACAATAGGCATTGGTGTCATCGCCGAGTAAAGAGCAATTGCGAAATGCTTAGTATCGCAGCATATAAAAACAATCTTATTTTGCGGCAATGATCGTTTCTGGCTGATCGCCAAAATACAGTTTGACGACATCTAGTAAACTTGAATACGTTCCGTAGAATAGGATAAATGCGCCAAATGCGACTACTACGATACATTTGAGCACTATCATTAATTGAGAATCGATGTTCCAAAACGTTATGGTGTATATGAACATGGGGAATAAAATTCCCAAAAACGAGAAACAAAACGCGCCGATCAAGCTCACAAACGGACCGATTGTAGGCACTGCAACCGCCAGTGTAACTATATGCAATAACATAAATAAAAATTGTTAACTATTACAAATTAGAAAAATTAGAAAAAAACAAAAAAACAAACAAGAAAAACGCGTATTTTAAACAATAAAGGAATCAAGATCTAAAGGATAATTCCTATTTGTGAGATAAGTAAATATATGTAATTTGTGTATACACATCATACGCATATCAGAGCACCATTGTTTATAATAATGCCAATTAGCAACATATAAATTGAATAGAGCATTTAAAATAATAGTGTGTGAACGAGAAAAGGTTAAGAATTTGATATATCCAATTATAATCATTTTGCGAAATTAAATTAATTTCACTACACTCGCCAGTGTATGGCTGATTGCAGTTTCAGTAGATAACCGTGAAGAATATAACGAATAGGATGATCGTTTTAATTTTATCCGTTTAGATTAAACGGTTGCTTATATTTACAACTGTGTCGCGCAGAAAGTACACGTGCGAAGCATTATACATATCTTTTTTAAACTTTAATCAGCATGAAAGGTGTCTTTGGGTAGCTGGAATATGTTCACTTAATGATCGAATAAAAGATTACGAAGAGACGGGGCTGACGTATTTAAATTGGAGAAAAAGTGTACGCATACATTTAATGTCCTCGATGCGTTTTATGCATATGAGTCGTCCTCTCAAGAGTGATAACCGACTGTTAGGGAAGATATTAAGATAATGAAAACAATTAACACAAGAGAGAGAGAGAGAGACAAAGAGAGATGTATTTGCTAGGGATCGATAGATAGAAGCAGGATTATAAAGTTGTAGAGTAAATATGAGACATAACAAGATTTAGTAGCAGAAATAGAAAGGTTAATTGAGAAAAAGGAACGATCCAGCACAGTAAGAGACGAATTAAGTGGTGCTTCACTGGCTGATAAAATATCATCAGATGAGAAAAACAGTTTAGCAAATTAGAGGAAACTACACTGTTAGGGTTTATATTGAAAAGAGTAAGACTAAGGGACCTTGGGGAAGACCCCGAAGAATCGTTCCTGAAGCATGAAAAGATGGAGAAGAGAGACGGATAGAACGATTCATCATGAGATTCATAATAAGTGAAGTAAACTGAACGGGAACATTAACCGCTGTAATTTTATCTTTCAGAAAATGAACATCATCAAAAGCGCAGGCCACACTGACGAAGGAAACCAAGGTATAATGTTTTCGGATAAAATATTTGTATATATGGTATACAAAAAGACTAATATATAATCGAGAGAACCAATACCAGGCCGAAAATCGAACATATTGCTAGGAAATACAGTATTATTCTCCAGCTACCATTGATACCCTCGAACAGTTTTCTAATGCAGAATGCCAAAGAAATTGAACGTACGGAAGAATTTTTTTTTTAGGAATCGGAATGATGATAAAAGAATTCCAAGAGGGAAGAGTTGTACCGCTGGAGAGAAAACTATTACAAAGATCTAGAAGAAAAGTAAGGGATTGCTCAGGCAGGTTTTGGAGGATAACAAAAAAAAAAGGTATATCGTCAAAACCAGGAGTGAGGCTAGAAGATTTGCAAAGAACAGATTTTAATTCATAAATATTGAAAGCAGAAGTTAGGAAGTGTGGAATTTTGTAGAAGTGAAGTTAGATACAGTCCATCAACGTTAGGAACGTAGGCGAAACCAACAGAATCGATAATCCATACAATGACTCTTATGTTCTCTCTTTTCCTTCTTTGTCAGTTGTCCCTATTCTAGCTTCTTTCATTCATTCAATCTCGCACCAGATTAAAATCTAATATATTATGCTCCTTTTGAGCTATTACACTTAGATTCCTTGGTTGGTTGGGATGTTGCTCTTCGTTAGTGTACACCCATTAAAACAAAAATCAAAAAGAAATCGATAAAGGATATTATTATAAGCTATTTTTAGAAATGTTGAAATTAAACCGATTTGAGAAATTAAAGATAAAAACCATCGAACTATTGAAATTATTGACAAAGGATCACTGTGAATGGATTTTGAATTAATTTTTTCACGACTCATTATAATTTTTTGCTTCAAAAAGATTTTAGAAGGCGAATTATTATCACGTTAACAAAAAACAGTGATTGTATGATATAAATTAATAAATCGTTAAAAATAACCTTATAAAAAAAAACTTATTTCTCGATAAAATTCGTTTACGAACGGTTTATACAGATCCCTATATAAACACTATGTACAAATTTGTCTAATCTTGTAAGACAACGCCGTTGGATAAGAATAGGTGCGACTTAAAAAAAAAACACAAACTGGAAAAAATATACCGATGGAAAGTAAGTGCGCAGCGTAAATTATAACGCGTATAAATTACACGATCAATAAAAAATGAAATAAAAAAAAAATTTAAAATAAGAAAATGAAAAACCATTTTGCGAGCGGGAATGTGCGTGTGTTTGCAATTCTGTTATCGGCTAGGGATGAATGGACACCATCGTGCATCGACGCTAAAAGCAATACACACATGACCACTCGGAATGTTTTTTTTTTTTTTTCACCCCTTGGGTTTGCTACCAACGAGCAAACCCAAGGGGGGTAATGTTGATTTCGATATCGGGGGTTTGGAAGAAGAAAAATCAAGAAAAAAGACTACGGCCATAAATTTGAAAGTCGATCGATTTTTCCTCAGGTTATGAATTGTCTTCTCCTCTCGCCAATGAAGACTTTTATGTCAAAAAAGTCCGTCTAATTTAAATAATCAAATCTCCTCCGCGCTAGCGCATCAACATCGGAACAGCAACGAATTCAACTGTATCCTGCCACCACTGCGCCGCCGGCAACAGAGATAAATACAGCTTAATAGTTTATTATCTATTTATTATATGTGAGTCTGTTATATTTTGCGCATATTCGAATTTTTGTCTTTCAGCGGTCGACTGGTACAGAAAAAAAATTGGTGGAGGTAAATTTCAATAATGTATAACTTAAAAAGTTAAAAAAAACATCAATTTGTTCAAAAATCATAACAAAAAAAAGTAACATGATTTTACGGTAATTACGAGACCCCGTGGTGACATTCTTGAGCGCTAAATAGAACGACATACGAGTACATAACGAGTACATACTGGTTACATTTGGCATCCCTGGGACGAGCAACTAAACTAAACCGTAACGTTACAAAATTAAAACAACAAAACAAAAAAGGTGTATTTTTCCCGTTCACATTAGCACATAATAATTATGTTTTAGAAGTTGTTAAAAGAAAAAAAAAAAGAAAAATTTACCTGAACAAGTTACAAGCGTCGTTCTAAGAACGTAATTGTAAAAAGTATGGCGTTTAGTGATTCGATTTTTCAGGAAGTTCCACGTGATATCTAAGCATACAAAATACTGCAAGACGTACGTTAACAGAACTGACGCTCCAATACATAACCTGGCGATTTGTGCACCGCTAGAAAATAATAAAATTTCACGTTTAAATAATTAAAATGTAATTTAGTTCGGCGCGAGAAATTCAAATGCTGCGACATAAAGTTAAAGTATGACGTTTTTTTTCTTTTTTAAACAACCGACACATCAAAAACTTGGCCTCGGTGCCTCTGTTTGTATTTTTGCTGAATTCACGCAATTATTTATTCAGTTGAGAATATTAACACGCGTAATATAGTCCGCTCAAAATAGACGAAAAAATAGTGGTAAGTTCACATTAATTCGCATAGAGCTGAAAATTGATACAGGTCTTAGACAAACTATTACAAAAATAAAATATCAAAAGTCCCCACCGATTCCACGTTTGCTAAAATAGTTATTCAAGGTCAAAGGTCAAAAATATTAGTTTTTTGCATTTTTCTATCAGAAAAATGGATCAGATGAAAATTGTAGATTATGCAATTATCTACAGAATTTGTTCTTGTACTTTTTTCCCTACGAATCACACTATTTCTGAGATATCGCGATTCTAAAATTTGAAAAAGTCGTATTCTACATAATATGCACACATTTCCGCACCACCTGTGAGGTAGTTTATTAGGCGCATTTTTTTTTTTTAATGTAGTTTCCCCGGTAAGCAAATTCCACGATCTATTGTGATTCACTGTTATCAAATAATATTCTATTAATTAAAAAATGATACACTATTGTAAACGATTAAAGTGGCCTGTGAGTTATTGTTGATTTGGAGAAAAATTTAGTCCGATTGAGAATGTTCAAATGCAACTTCAACAGTAATTTCTTCTTCATTTTCTCCTGCTTCTTCTTCTTGCTGGATATCTGTAAATTGTTCTAATAAAGATGATTCAGTTGTCTTCTCTTTAGGATGTAAAATTCCTCATCTGTTGCATTTGATTCAACATTTGAGCAAGACTGGCCTCGACAATTGGTACATACTGGTGAACAAAATAATCCGACCTTTTTACAGCCACAGTTTGCATTGCGACCCTTTTTGCAATTAGAAATGATAGTGTTGAAAAGTTTTTCCGGAGCAGGTGGGAGTAAAATTTGGATTGACTACAAAGTATCATCTATTAGTTTCCAACCCCAGTCTTCTGGGTCCAGCTGATTGCCTAGCCGCACTTGAACTTGAAAGTGTATACTCGATGATATAAGTGTTCGGATAAGCAGATGCAGATGTCAGAGAAAGACAAGATAGTTGTACTCTTTTATTGTTCCGTGTATTTTTTACGGCACTTAAATATCTATACTTGTCTATAGAATTAATTTTTTTTGGAGCTCCATATATAGCAAGAAGAAACCAAATTCCGTTTGCAATGACGTCTTATGGAGAAGAGTGAATATTTTCAAAAACGTTTGCCCAATCAATGAAATCCTGTTTTTCAAAATCAACAGGAGTTTGTGCAGTCAGTAGTATTAATGAGGCAACATCTTCTCCAACAACGATAGTCGCATTTGCTGTATTGACTTATTCTATTGCTGCTTCTATTATGAGGACATCAGCGTCATTATCAACTTGTTTCACTAAAATGTTCGCAATTGCAAATTTTTCGCATAACATAAAAATGAAGCGGGACTTGTTATGAGTAGTTGCAAGAAGTCATTGGTTTGTTGAAATTTATCAAAAAAAACATTGATGAAGATGTTTTTGTAGTTCAACGACGTTGTTCTGCAGCTTTAATATTTTTTTTATAACCAGTATAACCATCAAATACTATAGAGTTACTCTATGAACAAAATGTCTACATACATATTGAACGTATTTATCATTTTTCTCCAAATCAACAATAACTCACAGGCCACTTTAATCGTTTACAATAGTGTATCATTTTTTAATTAATAGAATATTATTTGATAAAAGTGAATCACAATAGATCGTGAAATTTGCCTAACGGGGAAACTACATTAAAAAAAAAATGCGCCTAATAAACTACCTCACAGGTGGTGCGAAAATGTGTGCATATTATGTAGAATACGACTTTTTCAAATTTTAGAATCGCGATATCTCAGAAATAGTATGATTCCTGGGGAAAAAAGTACAAGAACAAATTTTATAGATAATTGCATAATCTACAATTTTCATCCGATCCATTTTTGTGATAGAAACATGCAAAAAACTAATATTTTTGACCTTTGACCTTGAATAACTATTTTAGCAGACGTGGAATCGGTGCGGACTTTTGATATTTTATTTTTGTAATAGTTTGCCTAAGACCTGTACCAATTTTCAGCTCTATGCGAATTAATGTAAATTGAAATGTCTATTTTGACCGGACTAATAATAAGCCGAACACATTTTATCTTATACGCTTTCAATAGACCAATAAAAATAACAACAGTAAAAAACAATACTACTGTTTTGGTATATTTATTTCTGAATATTATATATTCATTGAGCGAATGCTTGTTGACGGATCGTATGTTTGACTAAAATCAGTCTTAATTTAGATAACACACTTTCACATCCGTATCTAAAGCGTTTATCGTATTGTTGTTATTAATTTATCTTGGTTGAGATGTTTTAGTTTTTTTTTTTAATACACGCATATTAAATTGTTTTATAATTCATATTTCATTTATGTTCTTGCCGTAGCCAGCTTTTTATTGCTTGTTTGAGTTGTCTTGTTTTGTTGTTTTTTTTTTTGTATTCACCGTTTCTCTTGGAATTTCATGTAACGAATGTGTCCTTATACACTTTTTAATTTGCTATCCAGATTTTGTTTTTGGTACTGAAACTTATATTTAATGGTCATAGCTTATAGTTTACTGTGGTTTTTCTTTTAATTTCTTACATTTTTCTAATATTAGACGCAACCAAATTTTTATTTTATTTTATATATACATATATATATATATGTGCGTCTGTACATATCTGCATATATATATGGGTATGTATGTATATTTTTTTCCTTTATGCAGAACAGATTCTTCTTCATTTCCCACATTGGACTTTCCTTATTTGTTATTGTTCCTAAACATTTGTTGAAATTTTTAAATTTTCTGAATGTGTTTTTTTTTTAGCGAGTTCCCAAGCTTCAGTTTTGATTTTATTAATACGCGAAATATTATTTGTAATATTCCCTGACATTTTTTTTTCGTAATATATTTTATGTACCTATCCCATTTTAGATTATATTAGGAATTACTCTAATTTTAAAGAAACCTATTAAACATCTCGGTGCCGTGTTAACGATTTTTGAAAATGTATATATTAGCGAGAAAACTGTGACGATATTTTTTTACATTAAGTTATTTAATATATAATTCATCCGTAATTATGACTGTTTTAGATTCATTTACGTTGCTTACTACTCGGACTTAATTTAAACGGGAAATTATTAGGTCCACGGAGGTGCTTGAATAAATTTATCAGTTAATTTTTTGAAGCTACGATAATCCGTCATTTCTGTTATAACGTAATTAATACATTTAAATTCTGTACGACAAACGCAGAAATATATTTTAATAAATAAAATTATAAAATATGAACTTGTTTCGCAGTGACAAACTACACGGTCTCTAGCAAGTTCAAATTTTATAATTTTATTTATTGAAATATAATGTACTTCTAAGTTTGTTATGTTTTTGTTAAGCAGGTACCAAATTTGCAACGTTGTTCTCTATAACTGAACATAAAATAACGCGACAAATATTTTAAAAAAGACATTTTCGATAAATTAAAATTTGTTAAACAAGTGTAATCAAAAAAAAAAAAAAAATTGGCTACAGGCAAAAGATTAAATTACCATAAAGCAAAAGTACGCCTAAATAAAAAGAATAATATTAACAGCTAAATTTTGCATTTTAAAGGTGGCTAGATTTTATAAATTAAATTTTAAAGTAGAAAACTAAGTTTGTACGCAGATGCCTGTGTAATGAGCCTGTAAAAATTGGATACTGATGAAGAAGCAATCTGGGAAAATAAAAGTTAATCCCAAAAAGAGAAAGAAACATGCTCCAATGTTCAAATCCATTAGGCTTAATACATCATATAAAGCTAAATTCTGAAATTCATGATACCTTATTAGCAATCTATTTCAATTTTGCAAAGTCTCATTTATTCTTTAGAAAAATAGTAGATTCCGGCGAAGGGGAGAAAAGAGTCCAAAAGTGAACTGATGAGTTTGTGAAACATTTTACTATTTCGTCACGTTCGATGATATAGTGGTATAACTGATTTTCTACGAACAAACTTTGTCTCGAAAGTTTGAATTTTTTCCAATAAGCTTATGTGAAGAATTAACGGATTTCGAGAAAAATTCCATTTTAATTTAACAAAAATAATTATTTATTAATACACGTGTATCTCTCTATTGTTTTTACATACATGAAGAAAATTTTCAAGTTCGATGAAATACTGCCTTCAACTGTATCTCCGTAGGCTAAAAATCCTAAAGCTCCAATAACGATGTATATAATCGTAACCGCTGTCATTCCAATATTCAGCACACCCACTGGTTTAGCAAAATGAGTTGGATTTTCCATATTATTTTCTAATGGCATTACCTGTAAGAAAACAATATAAGTTAATAGGGAACATCAGTTAGAAGTTAAGCGCTTAATTATTGAGTAAAAAATACACGTGCAAGAAATACTTCAAAAAGTACTTAAAAATTGACAATATTATTACAGACTTTTAATTACAACTCGATTAAAAAAAAAAAAAAAAAACAAATTTAATTCCATTACTGTCGTTATAGTGAAGAATTCTGCCATTTTTACGTAAAACCAATTTTTCACTTACCAGTCCAATAGCTTCTAAAGCAAATACAGCAATTGTAAATGCGTACGGAAATGCGTTAATCTCAGCAGGGACCTGCCGAACGTCGAGCGGGGAAGAATGCAAATCTTGAGTGACGTAATAAATAGTTATGACTAATCCGGTACCCATCAATATGTTGGCAACCATAGAAAATGGGGCTAATATTTTCAGATTCGGAATGTAACTTAAGGCAATTAGTACAGGCAAAAACGAAATGATGTAAACACGAATGTTGATATGGTTACCAGTATAATGTTCGATCACCTAAAACAAGTAATAATAATATCGAATACATACTATTACGTCGAAACACACGATCATTAATGTGAAAAACTATACTTATTAGCTTTTCCATCAACTTCGAGATCATATAGATAATAATAAAAATATGTGTAACAGACTAGCGAAAAGTTGTAAGAAAAGACAAAAAAAACAACAGAAAAAAGCCTAGCCTTCTCCCATTGTGTATATCGATATTACAAAGAGTGTTTTTTAATAGTTCTGACAAAATACGCTAGAGAAAAAAGTGCCCAGTTTTCCAACAGACTTTTCTTCCTTTTTTTCTTAGCGCCTCACTGCCGACTAGAAATGATTTAAATGAATATTTCTCGGGAAACTGTTGTTCAAATTACTCATCAATGATGGTAAAAATCGTCGCTCTACAGCTAAACGGTATAAAATTTAATCCACGGAACGATTAATCATGTGTACATCAGATCTGTAGTGACTGTATCATTTGCTCAAAGGTCATCCAACAGCTACAGACACGCGTTCAAGAGGATAAAAGAAGTGTCGTCCACGTTACTTTACGAGAACCACACTGAAACACAGTTCGTGAAGCTACCGGCCAGCTTAAGCATTATAAGTCCCGAAGAAATACCGACAACAAAATCACAGTTTGCTCCCGAAATCATGCTCAATAGTAAAAAGCGAAATGGAGACCGGTTTTCTTCACGGACCAGTTCAGGTTTTGTGTGCTAGAATTGGACATGAAAGCGCGTGTAGAGATGCTCTGTATACGGATATCTAACTTTTTTCATAGGCTGAATTCCTTCTCGATGGTTCAGTTTTGAAACTATTATTTTTTCACGTAGAGCATATTTACCGCTTCTTTGTGTATTGAAGATATTCTCTTCCGGGGTATATATCGTTTCGAACACGTTATTTGAATTTCCTCAAACAAGACAATGTGCGTTCGAATGTTTCGAGGAAAACATTAACATATTCTACGCAAAGCTGGAAACATTGGAGTGGTCAGTTTGCAACGCAGACTTGAATCTCCTATTGCATAGACATAGTGGGCAGACGAGTCCAAGTTCACCAACCACAGGTAACTTCTGCTAAATCAGGATAGAGTTGATTTCACAAGAGGATATTTATACTTTCATACTAGGCGGCTGTAAGTTATTATTTGGGCAAGAGATACTGGAAGACATTATTAAATTACAATAAATATATTTATTGTTTATACATATATATATATATATATATATATATATATATATGGCAGCGTAGTAGCCTAGTGGTTAAGGTTCTTGGTTACCAAATCAGAGGTGTCATAGGTTATCGAGACTTGTCTCGTCTCGGAACCAAACCGCTCCCCAGTTTACCCAGCCTGAAATAATTGGGAGAAATCTGGGAAAGTAAAGGTAGCCGAGAGAAAGGAACTGGCCTCCTTACTCTAATTAGTGCCATTGGGCTTAGTACATTGTGATCCTTAACTTCACAATCCCCAAACCCTATCAAGGGTGTGGGACTTACTTTACTTTACTCTTTATATATACACCTATATATAGAAAAAAACTCGGCCATTATGGCCTCGCATGGGGCTGTGCTCCTTGACCCCTCTTGCTTACATTTCTGTCTCTTTCTCTTCTATACTTTGTATAAAATGATCAAAATTTACAACGTAATTCTAAATCGGTCCATATGAATATAATAACATAATCGCAAAATTCCTATTCCAACATTAGGACATTTTTTCGTTACATAAAATTGTGACATTTTTCGTTACAAAATCTAATAGAGGCCGGCCTAAGAATTACGTAGTAATTAATATATATATAAAGTTGGTAAAAATTAAAATATAACAAACGTTACATAAAATTGGGACATTTTTTCTAATGGGAGGTGGCCTAAGAATTACGTTGTAATTGATATACAGTGAGCAACGAAAATATTCGGACACTAGGTAATTTTTTCATTTTTTGATTAAAAAGTTGTATTTATGCAAACTTTTTGAAAAAAAATGAAATGGTATGTTAGAATAGAGCGTAAGGTAATAAATTCAACAAAAAAAACAACAAAAATCATCAATAAAACCACTAAAAAAATGAATAACGTAACGTAATAGGCTTTTAAGCGGCAGCAAAAATATTCGGACACGTACGTACATCGAGCAGTGTTGGGTTTTTCCATGAGACAACGATGCGCGTTCAGCGGGGGTGAGTCATTTCTTACTAAAGGCAACCTGTTAATGAACCGCTGATCGACATTTGACATTTTACATTCATGTTTACGTTCGGTTTAAAATTTATTTAAAAAAATGCTTCGTAAAGGCAATAACTCCTCTTTTGAGCAACGACAGTTAGTGATTCGTAATCATAGTAAAGGATTTTCTGTTCGTAAAATTTCGATGTTATTAAATATGAGAAAAAGCACTGTCGGCAACATCATTAAATGTGTTGAAAAAGAAGATCGGATAAACTCAGTTCCACAAACAGGTCGGTCACAGAAATTGTCAACACGTGATCAGCGGTTCATAACGAGGCAGGTAAAGAAAAATCCAGCAATTAGTGCGCCTAAATTATCCTACGAAAATACTCGAAAGACTTAATATTGAAGTTCACCCATAAACGATGCGTCAAATAATTAAAAAAGAACGGTTACAATTCGAAAGTCGCGCGAAAGAAACCTTTAGTCAGCGGAACAAATCGAAAAAAAACGTTTCAACTTTGTAAAAAAACATGCTAATCGTGATGTAAATTTTTGGAAAACTGTAATTTTTACTGACGAAAGTAAATTAAATGATTTCGGAAGTGACGGGCGCCTAAAAATTTGGAGGAAACCGAATACAGAGCTTAAAAAATACAACCTGAACGCGACAGTCAAACATGGTGGAGGAAGTCTTATGGTATGGGGATGTTTCGTCGCGTCTGGGGTTGGTAACTTGGGAGTTTATGGAAGGTAATATGAATGTGGATACATACGTCGACCTTCTGAAAAGAAATTTGAAATGTAGTGCTGAAAAATTGGGTCTGGAAAACAATTTCAAGTTCTACCAAGATAATGACCCTAAGCATAATTCGTACAAAGCGCGGTCGTGGCTATTGTACAACTGTCCGAACGTCATTGAAACACCACCCCAATCACCAGGACATCAATCCCATCGAAAATTTGTGGGTCCACTTGGATCGAAAAATTCAGGAAACGAATATTAGAAGTAAAACACAGCTAAAAATAATTATCGAGCAAGAGTGGCGAAAAATTTCACCCGAATTTACAGAAAAATTAGTTGAATCAATGCCTAGGAGGATGAAGGCTGTTATTCAACAGAAAGGGTTACCGACAAAATATTAAAGGTGATTTTAAAATTGAATTTTTGAGTTTTATCGAAGCTGTCCGAATATTTTTGTTGCGCCTTAAATAAACTATTTTTATTTAGTTTCAAATTTCCACTTGTTATTATTATTATGCATCGAAAGTTTTTATTCTAACATGCCCTTACATTTTTTTTTCAAAAAGATTGCATAAATACAACTTTTTAATCAAAAATGAAAAAAATACCTAGTGTCCGAATATTTTCGTTGCTCACTGTATATATATATATATATATATATATATATATATATATATATATATATATATATATATATAATTTGTAATTTAAAAAAAAAAAAAAAAAAAAATTCGGATACTTCCATTAATTAGAAGAATTCTACTTTCCGAATAGTCCATGTGAATTCCAAGAACACAACTGAACAAAAAAAAAAAAAAAAGGTTATGGAGCTTCTAAATTACGATTATCGAGAAAAATACATTCCCCCATTTGCAAATAACAACTTGGATAAATTTTTTCCGCTACACGAAAAAACGAATTTTCAATTGTACCGTATAGAAAAAATTCTCCGTATGTCTTTAAGAAAAGTAATTTTTACGATGTTAAGGCCCAGGTAGGTGCGTAAAAGAAGACCGTCATTTTGTATCCTATCGTGATATATTTCTTTTTTTTCTCGCTTGCACATGATTCCTGACAAGCTATTATTCGAAATTTGTAAAATAAGATCTGGGAAGACGGGTTTTGCACATGAGATCGGGTTCAGTTTCAGTTTCAGTTAAAATGCCGTTAAAAGTGGATAAAACAGAAGTGCGGTTGATAATCGCAAAAAGCAACATGATGCGTGGTGCTTAAAAAGCAAATGGCAAACGACTTTCGCGTCTGAATTTGTTGAATAAATTAAATATAGCACCGAAAAATTAACGTAATATTTTAACGACGAGTGATGAGACACATTTTTAAGCTTTCTGACTCCACTGATATCGTTGAATCTACTTCAAATAAATACAACTTTTCCACTCACCTATAAAGAAAATGACTAGATCCGGAAGAACATCATTAAATATATATTCGGACTGAAGCGCGCACTAAAGGAAAAACTTAATTGCTCAGACTTACAGTTGAAACCTATGATACGACGCCTTTAACATGCTTTTAACAATACTCGGAAGTAGTACTTGTGCCTGAGCTTTAGAAAAAATCTGATAATAAACGCTCCCAATCACGGCAACATTAGAGTACACGCGAACTTCCGAATAAATGGCGTATCTCTTGGAAGTGTTGAGAAGACTTGTTTGTAGCGCTTGCTTTGATTATAAAAAACCGTGCATAATTTGGCCAGAAATAAAACAGATAGAAATATTTTTTGCTTTTTTGCATAAATAAAGTATTACACAATTCAACATAGCCTATAAACTCATCAGAAGAAATTACTTTCAGACGTTTTTTTTTGCTTTTTTTTGCTTTTTTTAATTCAGTCCGACGAAACTATACATTAATCATATTTACCTCTTGATAACTGGTTGCAGCTACAACAGTGTACACGCTAACGGCTCCGAAATACGTTGAAAATAATCCGATAGAAACGAACAATCTAAAAATCAAAGTAAACGTGATTTTTTTCATTATTTTTGAAAGTCATAAGCCGAAAGTTATTACTTCTTCTCCAAAAAAAAAAAAAAAAAAAACAAAAAATTAATAATCATTGTAACTAGGTGTGTTTTTACAGTTTGTTCTGATCGCATACTTTGTGTGGTTTTACTAATTTTGACCGAGATGAGCTATGCTCGATAAAACGGTCTCTAAGCAATATATTACATCGTTTATACATTTAAATTTGTTTGCTTTATTTTTGTATTTGTTCCAATTTACTATAATACACAGTAAGTCACATTAATATTGGGGCACCGTTCTTCCAAAATACGCGGCAACAACAAAGATAAGAAAGCGTTATTTCTGAAATTTTGTAGGAAACCGAAAAAATATGAACTCCGAAGCATGTACATACGTTAAAAATATTCATTTGGAAGAATGGTGCTCCGATATTATGTATAAATACGTAAATATATGTACAGTTTATTTATTAAAATTTAAAAATATGTTGTCTATGTTTCGAAAATAATATTGCTTTGACGTTAACTGCGCTTTTAATAATTGTGTTTCAAATGAAGTGCTGGTTGGTAATAAGTTTCATTTTCTGGTTATCCTTGATGATAATACAGACTACCCGAGAATTGGAACATAAAACGCGTAATAAATTTAATTTCTGCCTTTTTGGTGCATTTGAACCTTTTTTATTGCTAAAATATTTATAACCATCATTGTAATAATACACTTCCCTAATAATATATATAACGATCATCATAAGTGCTACATTAAACAACGAAAGGATAATAAATTCAGAAATGATGCGCGTTTATCGGCTCATCGAACTGACAAATACAAAATTTTAATTTTAAACAAAAACGTTTTAATTGATTTATTTACTTTATGTCAAATGAACAGACAGATGAAATTAATAATTATTAGAAAAGGAAGAATAGTAATAATCCGATACCATGATCTGATATGGAAGCTTTTACACATCGATAGGGGAGGTTAATGGAATTTTTTCAAAAAAAAAAAAAAAAAAAAAAAAAAAAAAGGCGAGAAGAAGCAGCAGCCCGAGTATTAAAGAATATCAGCTACTTCATTACCAAATACGCTCCCGAGTGACTAGGAACCGACGCACGGGGTAAATATCAATATAAATGGAATGGAGAGAGGAAAGATTATGAATGAGTGAACGTATACGGAGGATGTCACACGAATGATCAGGAAGCGGAGAAGATAAAAAAAAAAAAATTATTTAAACCCTCCTACTTTTGGGCTGAACACGGGGAAAAAAAAAGAATGTTTACGCGCGTAAGCAATAGCCCGAGTAAAAAAGTTGAAGAAACCAAAACGTATCTCAAACATATGCATGAAGGACCGCTTTATAGGAAAACTATAGCCCTAAGCTTACAACAACTTTATACTTAAATCTTTGGGGCGCCGAAAACTGGAAATTTTTGAAAAAAATATTTTTTCCCCGGACACGTGATATTGCATATATATTGTTGGAAATATCGTTGTTTGTCGCAAACGAAACTATATTATTTCCTTAACGATATTTTCGAAGTTGGCGAGAAAAGATCAAAAAAATGCGAAAAATTATGTGTCTCCACTGATTTCTTTGTTTCTAATTTAGTATATTATGTAAATATAAATATTGTGGTTGTCTTTAAAGTTAACATACAGAGAAACATCATACTCTAAGACTGAACTTGTGCAATTTAGATTTAGATTTAGATTTAGATTTTCTTCTTCTTTTGAATATAATACGACACCGGAAATGCACAAAATTATATTTAACGAATAAAATCAGTTCATAAGAAAAAGAAAGAAAACAGAAAAAAACGAAATACGGAACAATATGCGTACATATAATAAACGCGCATCGTGGTTATTAGTTTTTTTTTTGTTATAAAACGATACAAAATGTCTCTGCAAAATTTCATAACACGTGCAAAGATATCCCCCCCGTCGGGCGGATTAGATGAAAACCCTTACAGGATATTGTCGTAGAAACTAACGAACACACAATCGTACCACCATTATATTTACGATTTATCCCGTTAAATTGAAAAATTTGGACGTAACGCAATGTAAAATAGATATATGAAAATAATACGAAATTCAAGACAAGCAGCAATATATCTAAAATGACTTCGGATTTGAGAAGGAGAAACCGATACGAAGGTATATGTATTCTGGAAATGTAATCCGGACCGTTGGGAAAATGCCGAATAAAGGAAAGAAAACAAAAAATTTTACAATTCAAAAGCATTCGTCGGGGGAATGGCTAGAAAATAGTTGAAAGACGTGAATGAAGAAAATCATTATAAAAGAGAAAAATAATGCATCCCGATCGATGTTTTGATATTTTATTTTCCACCCTTTTCCCGTTAATTTTATTTCAAATCGTGACTAAACGTCACAAATAAATAATATTTAACCTAACAATTATTCAAACTACAAAATATATTTGAGGAAATGAGGAAAAATCTACAGTTAACTGTGGAAAATCAATAAATTACCCCATTCGCATCATTAATTTAAAATGCACACGATTATCCCGAAATTCGACTTAATTTGCTGTTTGTTTGAAATGTATCATGCCTCTAAAATGAAGAAACCCCGTGGTGCGTCTGCTCTACCAAAAAAAAAAAAAAAAAAAAAAAAAAACTATGAACTAGCGAATTAAAAAAGACAAAAAATTTATAATATTACCTTCCAACTGTAGAAAACTTCCGCAGGAACTTAGGACCATTTGCAAATGCTGCTTCGGCGATATCACCATACGTCATAGAAGGTGTTTTTGTTCTACGATAGAGCACGTGTGCGGACAATACCTGAACATTTTGAAAACAATTAACGATCGAAAAATACACAGTTCAGTTGAAAGTAGTAAACAAAATATGAATATTAGTTCTTTTTTATTTTTAGAGTACATTTCTCAAGGTGACCACCACTAAAATATAATTTTTAAATTCCCGGTTTATTCTCGATTTTCCTAGTTCTTGATTTCCTGACTGCAAGAATTGTATAAAAAGAAGAACGGAATTTTTTTTGTTATTACTGATAATACTTGAACATAGCAGTATATTTTATACGAATAAAACAGAATTGCGTAATGTACTATTTAGTAAAGATTCCTTAAAAAAATGCATTAACTTTTTAACGTTTTAAATGTTTTGTTTTTTTTTAATCAGAACTATTGTTTAGCTATTTTCAATTTTTTTTCCGGTTTTACAACAAAATTCCTGATTTATTCCCGATTTTCCCGGTCAGGTGGCCGACCTGATTTTTCAAAATATTCAAATAGATGCTTACACATAAAGAACTAACAAAGCATGTATATCTAATAATAATAATACAAATAATAAAGCCGTGAGTTCATTATTAGTCTTTTTTCTTTTACACTATATATATATACATCTTATAACGCAAAGGGCTGTGCTCCTTGCCCCTCTTGCTTATATTTCTGTCCGAACGTTTCTCCACTTGTATAGAGTAATAAACACAACAAATTGGAACCGAGGCAAATAAAATATTAGTAGAAACAAAAAAATTGCAAATTAAACTTTTTAGTTTTTCCAGGTTGTTTTATTCCCATTTTAAATATTTTAACGTTATAATGACCACACTAAGTCAAGCAATATATACTTACTTTATTATTAAAAAAAAAGTTTTAGTAATGAAGTTTATAACTGGTTGATTTACCCCTTTTTTCCATTTAAATATTTCCGATTTATAAAATCTATTTGACGTCTAATATTTACATGTGTAATTTAACGCGCTAACTCCAAGGGATTTGCGAAACTAAAATGTCTTAAAAAGTTTTACCGAGTAGAGTTAAACATTTCCAATAAAAACTGAAATGCATAATAAATTTTTCTTTTTTTTATGTGTTTTGTTAAAATTTATTACTCATCATGAAAATATATAGACCTGCTGTTGTAGAAAAAGTCTTTTAATCGAAAAATTATAGTCAAATTGTATTAAGAATGGAATGTTTTTTATCACTGCCGATAATGTTTCACCGCTGCAGAATGTTTTATGCAAATAATAAAAAAAAAAAAAAAAAAAAAAAAAAAAAAAAACATTGTAATTTATTATTGAGTAAAGTGCATTAAAAAATAATGCATTCATTTTCCAAATGATTTTTTTTTTTTTTTTTATAAAAATTATCGCCTGGCTGTTTTTTTTTATTTATTTTTTCCCGGTTTTACAACAAAATTCTCCGCTTATTCCCGGTTGGGTAGCCACCCTCCTGGTATGGTACTGTTTATCTAACCCTATCTGAACTGCGTAAGTATTGGGCTGCATTTCACTTTTGCACTTTAACTGGGAAAACAAAAAATATACTCAAATGTTAGTTATATAACTTTCAAAAATAACGTTGACCGCGTATTAATAAAATATGTTTTTTATATTTCTCATAATTACTAACGGAAAAATCTTAAATCCGCATGTTAATAAACATGCAAACAATACGGAGAGATAAAATGTTACGGGGAAAAAAAAAATTACTTATAACGTTTATGTTTAAATGAATGATGAAATAAAAAACGTAGGACGACAATTCGCATATTTCCGTAAACATGGATAAAAGAAACTGGAACTTGCAAGAATTAGCGGTACACGCCAACTAACGGAAATGTAATTAAAATGGAAAGGTGATAAATGTATAACGGTGTTCGCAACGTTCTGTGAAAATCTGCTGTGTAAGATTGAGTTTTTCTTTGTTCGCACGCATTATTTATTTTAGATACATATATTAATTAAAAAATGAAGTACCCACCGGCGGAGTGAGATAAAAAAAAGATTAATTATTCAAGAGTCCGATAAAAATTGATAGTATTAAAATCACCAATACTTTACCTATTTTTGCTAATATTTTAATTTTTTTCTATACGCTCGTGTGCTCTTAAAGGCTGCGTGGAGTTTTTCTACATTTGCTGATAATAATATATGTAGCTTCTATATTTAGAACTTAAGGTTCTTCGGTTAACGCGTAGACTTTCCTTAAAGACATCTCCTCTTTCTTCTCCTTAATGCGACTATTGAGTCTCTTAATTTCTTCTGCAACTTTTTTCCTATGTCATGCCGAATTTTAAATATTACCTATCAGAAACATAAGTGGGTGTAAAACCCGAAACCAAAAAGATGTTGCAGTAGCTATAGAGAAATCAAAGTAGCATTATTAAAGTAATCGTTAACAGAAATGAGTAAACTTCGTTTTGATGGCAAAGGTGCAAAATTTCGAATGTAAAGCCAAAGTTTCACTTTCGTCAAAATTTCAAACGTACTTTTTTTTATAATTCAACGATGTTTACGTACTTTCGGGTTTAAATGTGGTTTAATTTTCCGTAATTTTCATATTAATTAACAAAGTAATAAGTAATTTTAAAGGAGAAGTTTTCAATTTGTGCGTATAAATTAAACGCACAAACACATAAGCCCGCTAAATATTTAGATGGCTCGACTTTAAATACGGATGTAGATAATACGTACTAGAACGTAAGCAGAGTAGGTACATATGAACGCTGAAATAATCGTAGCCAAAATACCGCCGAATAATCCAGCACATTTAAATGCGTACGGCATAGACAAGATCCCCGAACCTAATGATGCTTTTAGCAGATGGATGAAGGTTTCCACGTCGCTAAAAAAAAATAAATAAAAATAAAATAATTCACAAAATAACTAAATAAATTTCTTTATAATTTATAAATATGTTCTATGTAAATTAGAAATTATTTTAACGAGCGCAGTGCGTGAAAACAAAAACATCAAAAATATTAGAATGGTTTGCATTTTATAATCCGACCCACTATTATTATTATTATCATCATTATTATTATTATTATTATTGTCTTCTTCTCCGCTTTTCGCAGGTTTAAGTTGTAGCTTCTCGGGCATAAACCAGAGAGAAGTACATTACGTTTCTTTAAACATTCTGCATATATAAGAATGGAATCAATGATGATTGATTTCGGAATATCGGCTACTAGTTTTTCATAATTTAGATGTAATTCAACAGCACTTTTCCTTAAAGTTACTGGTACAACCGCCATTGTTGAAATGACGAATGGTATTATCCTGACCCTATTCATAGCCCAAAGTCTTTTAACCTCTACGGCTAATTCCCCATGTATTTATTAATTTCCATGGAGTATCTATTTTGGATGTTTTCGTTGTTCACAACTGTAATATCAATAAGAGTCACATGTTCATTCTTCTTATCGACTAACATTATGCATCAGGTCGGTTCGCAGAAACCGTTTTATCTGTTATTATTTGCATACAAGGGCGTCGCCAGCCGATGGGCTAGGGGGGGGGGGGCAAAATTATAGAAAAAGAATATAAGTTATAGAAAAAATAAAATTTATAAGTTGTAAAGGCTCTTAATAGTTCATTAAACTAGAATAAAATCGTAATTAAAACATAATTTTCGTGGGTTTCTGGCGAATTATTCATGATTACGCGCCTATGAATACTCATCATGGCCAGTTGATTAAAAAGCTTCAAGGCTCCAGGAGGCGGAGGGCAGCTGCCCCCGCTGGCGACGCCCATGTTTGCATATCCCAGTATATTTTATGCGTTTCACTTTCAGCGATATCAGGTGGTTTACAATACGGTTCATTATTAATTATTATACCGTGTAATTTGCATATTTCTTTATATATAATCTTAGCAACATTATTATGTCTGTGTGTGTAGTGTGTTTGTGCCAGCATGGGGCATCCTGCGAGTATATGATCTATGGTCTCCAGGTTTTCGTTACACTTTCTACAGTTTTCGTTTTCTATCCTTTCTTTTAATATTCTCTTCCTATACACACGTGTTTCCCATACACCGTCTTGTAATGCTAACATGAAACCCTCTGTCTCTGGATAAATCGTACCAGCTGCTAGCCATTTGTGCGTGTTTACTCTATATTATTATTATTATTATTATTATTATTATTATTATTATTATTATTATTATTATTATTATTAATTAATTAATTTATTTATTTATTATTAAAAATTAGAAAAAGACATACTATTCAAATGATATAAATCTCTGGTCGTATAGCTGAATTTTTACACGAAACAGCTGATAAAATTAAAGAACTGTTTGGAACAGTCGCAGAAGTAATTTTGGAAATGTGTGCTTCTCACTAACACGTAGAAGACATTAATATCTAGTCGATGAAATTCGAATGGAACCCCTTAGGCGCGCCTTTTTTGAATAATAATGAGAATTTTTTTAGTGGTGTTCGGACGAATCGGAATTCGAGCGTATCTTTCATCATTGTGTCGTTATCTAAATGCACTTTGAATTTAAAGAAAAATCGCCAAACTACAGAAGAAATTTTTCGATTTGAAAAATGTTTTCGGGAAGCGACAATTTTAATGTAGCCAAACACCTCCTACTTCATTTTGCATTCTTTCGAAGGGGCGGTATATTGATTTAAAAAGGGGAAAAACGCACAAAAATAAAAGAAAAAAAAATTCTTGAACTGCTACATTCTTTTGAATTACACTTTTAGCACTATTAGGCAGATACAGCTTGTAAACGATAGCCTATGATGGAAATTTAACTTCCTTTCGGGAACATTTATTAGAACAGATGACCGGCCAAATATAGAGAGTTTTTAAAATCCTCAATTTCCCGGTCCGTACAACTAAGGAAAAAACTTACACGAATCTTTGCTCGCGTATAAATAGACTGGAAAGTTGAAGCGAGGAAAAATAAGATATCTTCTCTTCTTCTTTTTACGCCATTTCCGAGCGAAGTTTGGCGATCATCGTAGCCACTCTTTCTTTGTTCTTAGACGCCTCTGTGTGAATTCGGCAGTTGTCTGATTGTACTAGGCGGCGCATGTCTGCTCTCCATGACAAAAATAATATAAATTCAGTTTTTTAATTATTCAGAATCCTTATATCACATTTAAAACACCGTTCTGTTTCTATTTTAAACGCTTTAAATCTCGAAGGTTTCCCCGTAAAAATAGTTTTAAATTAAAAAAAATTATTTAAGATTTACATTTCGTAATCGTAGCAGTTTGGCAAAAAAAAAAAAAAAAGTCATACTAAAACAGCTCTCCCCCGAGATAAACTGAAATACGGAACACAAAAAATATTTATACGTAATGCTAAAATTGTAATTATTATGTACTTAAAATAAACGAATCGATTTTTTAATTCAAGATTGTTATGTGTTTTCTACATTTGGTAAGAAATAATGGCCGTTGGAAAAAAATATTTACTTTATGCACAAATTGATTAGTTTAAAATTTCAATAAAAATTTCAAATTTTTTAGTGAAATTATAACGTAAAATTCCAAGTCTCGAGAAAAGACCTTTATACCCTGATATTTTCTATAAGTCGGTTCTCGTATTTGTGTATTCTGTGACATAGAATCTCAATGAATTGATTAGAAAAGCGGAAAATAAAGCGTTCTAATGATAAGACACTTAAGAAGAAGAAGATTTTAAAAAATAATTATCATAATTATACACGGAATTCACGTCTTTTTTGATGTGAAAACATCTTACACGGCGTTTTGGGAAGTGATAATTTTCCAGCATTTAGCAACGTAATAAACGCGATTAACTTAAAATATTATTAATTTACCCCATGGGGAAACGTAATTTTGAAATAAAAACTAATTTTTTATAAAACATTAAAAAATATCAATTTTAATTACCGCGGGGAAATGTAAATTCGAATAAAGAAAACGAATTTGAAATCGCCATAGTATACACCATTTACACAAAAGCTTATCACTGAGATGGAATAGTACGTATCTTAAGGTCGCACGGTTTTTGCTTGGGGAGTAAACATTTTTGAGACATTACCGTTTCCTTTTGTAAAAGGTATTTACAGTTTGTTTTAATTATTATACATTCCCTAAAAAATGGGGCAAAATACACAGGAAATAAAGCTCTTGGGGAAATACAGAAATCATCTCTGTATGAAAAAAGAGAAAAAATAAAAGATTTAAACATTTATATTAATACCCACGGGAGCAATATAGGATAAATGAGTGATATAATAAAAGTGGTAAATAAGGGGGATAGGATAATTACAATGATAAAGCTTTGGGATTTCCCCAGAAATGGCATTTGACAAGACTGGAAACCGTATTTTTAATATTTCCTAGCGGGAATGTTATTTATACCCAAATTTGAATTACTCGACTACTGTATAGTTTGCTGTATGTGAAACGTGAAGCACGTGTAGTTTTGGACGGTGGGTAAACATGTTTCTCCCAAAAGAGAGAAAGAATCTTTTTACACATAAATATAATTCTAGATAAAACAAACGTTTTTTTTTTTTTTATTAATTTCCAAGTACAGATTTAAACGTGCATCGAATAAAGCCATGTGTGGTGATAATATTATTATAAAACAGAAATATTGTAAATTTAACAATAATATTGAACATTAAGTCGATCAAGTTTCTTCATTTTAAAATTTTGAGTGTTCATATTTTAATCCCTCTATATTCCAATGAAAATTTTTTGGACAATTTTTATCCGGCGCAGTATTCAATAAAGTATATCGCTACTATGGAAATCTCATTTTCTAACGTTTATTTTAAAATCAACATCGAGTATCAGCACTAAATGTGTACTTCATTGTTAAAAAAATTTGAAAAAACCGATTTTAAAAATAGTATGAAAACGTGTATGTTTTTTTAAGTTTTGGAATATTTTCTAAAAAAAATTCTGCATAATAAATCTATGCTGCTAGACTCGTATGTTTTCACATCTTCCCCAAGGGGGGTCGCAAGCGACAGTTGAAATTTTTTTCTTTTTACACTACGAATGAGATCAATTATAATAAAAGTGTCATTTTGCTGGTATATAGAAAGTTAAAAATATTCATTCGGGTGTAAATTTGTTTTTCGTTTTTTAATGGGTTCATCGATGTGGACACGAGGCCAAGAACGGAAGAAAAGAGGTGAATCGGACCTTTACACGATCAAAGATAGCTGACAAAAAAGAATCAAAAGCTTCGATAACGCAAGGAAAAGGGAAAATGAACGAAGCATTCTATAAGCAGTGCGAATACCGCCGTTTGATAAAAGAGTAAAAAAAGAAGTTTGTTCAGTTATGAAATCGTTGTCAGTGCAATGGACAATAAAGTGACGGCACAAGAGAAAAACGGAAAAGCAAAGAAGAGAGCAAACTGTACCCAAATCGCAGAGAGATTAGAGCGACGCATAGAAGGAAAGTCAAGAAACCGGAGGAAGCGGGAAAGGGAAGGCTGAATAGATAAGATAAAGGAATTTGGCTTAAAGGATGAGCAGGCGTAAAAAAAGTTTGGAATGAGATAAAAGGGTAATATATTGAAGGATGAGAAAACGGGAAGAAACCCACCAGAGGAGAGAGGAAGGTAACCGAGCGAATCAGACTAACTCATTTCCCTAGATTCCGGCATGACTTCAAAAAATGGCGTAATATGAAAAAGGCTTTTATTTTTTGAATTAAAATGTTTTTCTCTCATTGTAGACACATCTTTCGGCTGTTTTTAATTTATTCCTGATCGATTAGTTCATTGCATGTCGCCCCTCCCCTCCCCAAAGGATCTATGGAACTTAACTAAGCGTAAGTGAAATTTTCCGAAGTTTTAGTGAGCAATAGAGGGGGATTTGACTAGGGGTCCTACTTGAACATCCAATTACGTTGGCATTTTCGACTGAGCTCATTTTAAAAGTAAAAACACCTGATAATAGGCGCTAACTTTAACACGATCGGATTAGCTTTAATTACTATAAAAATAAATTATTTTTCTTTTTTTAATAAATCCCCCTTGCCGCCTTTATTATTTTTCTTCACTCAATTGCTTTTGTTTGTACACGTAGATTCTTTATAAATAACCTTGTTGTTTTTCTTTTATCTATATTTACCGCCACCTTCGTTAAGACTTTTCTTCAGGTAACAAGATTGAAAATGATATTTTGGTAACGGAAACTTCTGCTTCATTAAAAACAGATGGATTGTCGTTTTTAACTCTGAGCAAGAACTACCGACACACCGGGGAAGATTTAAAACCACCATGGCAGAGATGAACGAAGGCGGGAATTTTCGATAATATCCAGTTCAGAAGGAAGCGATTTAGAAGCACAACGATAGATGCAACAGTCAAATTCAAAAACGAAACCAGAGTACTATACACTCTTGTGTACATTTTTTAAGCCGCCGTGTGTTTTGTTATTTTATATATTTGGTGGAAGTTGAAGATGCGTTTTGCTACCCGAAAATATTCCTTCGTTTTATTTCGTGAAATCATCGACAATATCTGTACATTTATTATTTCACTTTGTTGTTATTTTAACAGCGTAAATTCTTGTTTTACATCTATAGAATCTTTATTATTATTATTATTATTATTATTATTATTATTATTATTATTATTATTATTATTATTATTATTATTGTACACTTACGTGGTTTGATTTTTCTTGCTCCGCGATTTGAACGGATCGAAATCGTCGGTAAAGGCATCGCCTTTCTGGTTTTCTGTGATCATTTTTTTTGACGCAGATACAATTTCGACCTTGCAACTGAAAAAAATAATTTCAAAATATAAACTGACATTTTTACTTTTCTATTTTTCTCGTTAAAACCACGCAAGAGTTATCCATAGCGTCGTAATAACAAAGTACGTTTTCACAAGTGATATTGCTTAAGATCATATTCTCATAAACACTTCATAAAGTTCAATACATTATAAATTTTTGCACATACTAGTTTCGAATAAATGTGTTGACGATTGTAGTGTGAGGTTGTTTTAAACACGTTTTGCATGACAGTTAATCGTTTTGGGGGAGGGAAGAACAAGATATTTAATACAAATAATAATATGCAAAAAATATTAACCACGAAAAGCTTCATTGCGCATTGTATCGTATTTTTATTGTTGTATAATTAACATTATACAACAATAAAGTTATCACTTAAGCCAGGGGTGCATCCAGGAAGACATTTTGAGGATGGTAATTAGATAATTATGTAATATCTTGTACGGTAGACGGTAGCTTTGAGAAATACTCCTTGTTTCATGAAGAAAATTAAATAGCGACCGCGCCTCTTTAGAAATGTTTTAAAAACACATAATTATTACAATTTTTAATTTAAATTTTGTTTTATTTTTAGGGGTGATAAATAAAACGAAATTATAAAATTCTATCTAAAATGGTAGTTTAGAATTTGAATAGCGAATTACTAGGAAAAATAAAACGATAGTGCATTTTTTATTAGACTTTAATTCTTTTTTATTTTTGTTAATGAATTGTCTGTAAGCAAGTTTAAATATATTTATATGCATTTCTCATTGAAAACTATTTTTTAATTAAAATTGCAAAATAACAATTAAAAATAAATGACAGTTGCGTTTAAAATGGAATAAAAACGTAACATTAATAGTTTTACTAGAAAACAGTATTTGAAATATTATTTATTAAAATCCATAAGTAACATTTACATAAATCTTTTATAGTATAAATTAAGTTTCTCCGTTATAACAAATTTTTTCATCGAGCTTTTAGTTCATTATAGGGGAGTATATTCCCTATCCTGCCCCCTCGGATCCAACACTGCTTAAATGCTGATATCGTATAAGCGTTTTGCCAACTTCAATTTATTTATTCATATTTAAAAAACCTCACGCAACGAAATAAATTGATGAAAATTCATCACCAGCTCGGAACTTTAAGGAAAATAATGATCTTCCCCGGTTTTCATTGAAAGGTACATAATAACGCTCCAATGAAATACAGCTACGTGTAATTTGTATATATATAAAACTTTTTCAGGCGTCCAAATTTTGAAAAATGATGAATTTAAAGCGGTAGGACCGAAAACTAAAAAAAAAGTCCACAGCCTTTTTTTTTTCATGGGAGCTAGGGTGCCGGTTTTTTTCTTTTAGATGACGCATTCGCATCGTTAGAATATATAGGAAGAAAACAGTGGTGAGAACCGAAAACTTTAAAACTAAAAAACCCAAATATAGAAAAATTTGAAAATTAGACTGCAAAAAAAATTTAGAAATTCCACAGCCAATCTATGGTAGCCGCGAGATTTATTTGTTTTTTTTTTTTTTTTTGATCGGCGTATTACGAATACCGTAAAAATATAAAGGTCTAAAAATTTTGGAATCTAAGGGCCCAAATTTGGAAAAATATACATACATTTTAGAAGCGGTAGGATCGGAAAATAAAAAAGCTCGCAGCCCCTTTTGGAACAACCTCAGGTACCAGCAACAAATCAATATCCCCTTAACGCATAAAATTAAATAAAAATAAAACCGTTATAATATTTAAAAGAAAGAAAAAAAAAACATTACTTCCATATCTGTTGGTATATAATTGAGAAAAAAAGATTGAAAGAGACAAACGAAGTCAGGAATTGAGAATGAGGATGAATAATTCATGTTTTTTTGTTTTTTTATACCATAATTAGAATAAGCTGCTTGGGGGAAAAATATAATATTGTCAGATTCAAGTTTGAAGAGAGGAACAAAAAATTCAAACTGAAACTGGGATGCTATCCAGATGACGTATAAGAGTTTGTTTGCTCTAAGTAAGGTAGAGTAGGAAGAAGAGGGTGTGTATGTAGGAGAGGGAGTGCGTGGAAAATGAAATTTAAAAAAAAAAACTAGTTGCGAACACAAATTAAACTAAAAAAATGATTCAGGAAAAAAGAAATTTAATCCTTTAAATAAATGCTGCACAAAGAAAGAGGTCAGAAAGACGGAAGAGAGCATTAAAATAAGGGAAATTGTAGTGGACGGCAAAACCGCTACTTTAAACATGGCCACAAAATGGGGAATGGACCATGAAATTCACGAGGTAATATTTCTTATTCTATTGTTACCGTAAAGAAAAATCGTTAATGGGAGAAAACATTTGTTTTGTCGAACCAATAAAAATTGAATTCGCGATTCCACGCGTGTAATTTAATTTAATCAGTGTCTTTAAAGTTAGTCATCAATACTATGACGATCGACAAAATAACAATGTGGTCAAAACAATTTCATTAATAAATAATTCGTTAAATGAAACTAAGCTGCAAGGTAGCAGAACATTTCGGTCAAGAGGCCAGGTGGCAGATGACGGAACAATAAAATTATTGATAAAGCTAGAAAAACATTCCGTTCAAAAGGCAACAGCCAGGAAAAACAACAACAACATCGAAACACGCTCTTAGAAAGCAAAAAAATAATTTCAAACTAAAATGATGTTTGTTTTGCTAGACTTCCCTACAGCTCGGAAAAATTCTTTTCCCAGGCACTTCCTCTCCTATACACTCCTCTTCTTCCTCCTCTGCCTTACTTCCTTCTTCCAGCGTATATCATCTTAAGCGTTCTCCTTGAATAGATAACTTCGCATTTTCTCTCTACCGTTCTAAATTTTTCCATTAATTTAGCACTAAAGCTTAAAAATATTCATCCACTGTTTCAAATGATACCTGCACTTTTTTTTTGTCATCAAGAGTGTCGAACTTGATATGCGACGTTAATAGTCGAACATTCAGCTGTATCCGGGCTATCGCGACCTCATTTCCATTAGTTAAATGACAATGAAAAACGGGTAGATAGGATATTATTCAAAATTACTTCTTGGATTTGCACATACCCGGAGTCTTAACGTTATCAGAAATAATTTTTTTCTAAGAAAAGGAAAATTCTTAACGAACGTTTAAGATGAAAAAAAGGTACACATTTCTTAATAGTGATATAAGTTATTTAAAAGTCATTGGAAGAATGTACTAACGGATCTTCGGCTGTTAAGTTTACTGGCGAATCGTCCTTTAGAAGGAACGCTTCTAGTTCCGCATTGTTTTCTTCCTTTTTTAATGAATCCTGCAAAAAAACAAAAAAAAAAAAAACATTTAATCATTAATATATGAAGTATTTTACATAAACGCGTAGTTTTCGTATCACCTGGCGAACAATCGAATATTAAATCCACTTTATCTCCGTCTTTGTCGTTAGGTAATTTTTCATTGCTTTTTCAATATTAAAGCGACACTTTGAATTTAAACTATTTTGCGAGTACCATCAAAAAAAAAAAAAAAAAAAAAAAAAAAAGAGAAAAAATTAAGAAAAGGAAAAAACAGTTAAAGTATATTTGCACAATCGGAGCATCTCCAAGAAATTAAATCGGCGGATATTTGTAAAAGAAATACAATATTGTTATTTCTTATTTTCGAATACTAATTATATGCTAACGGAATGAATCTCTTTTTTGATTATTCATCGTGTGCCATTTATTTCTACAGTCATATATAGTATATATTTATTGATCAAATTATACAAACATTAGATATATTTTCGTGCATCGTAATATGTCGAATGGTTATTTTTGTATAATTTCTTTTTTATATATATATATATATATATATATATCATGTTTACTTTTTCAAGTCACGCTTGTTTTTACCATGTTCGTCGCGTATATTATAGCTTTTTTTTTTATGTTTGTTCGCGCATAACTCATATTTATGTAGACACCGATTTTACTGATTCTTTTTTCATTCGAAAAAGTACCATTGAACTTTGTAGGTACCATGTGATAGCCCCCAGCTTCGCATACATGTTAGAACACATCTGCAAACATTTAATTTTAGAAGGAAAGATGATACCGATTTGTGATAAGCTCCGAAAGATCAATGACAAGGCAAATTACTCGGAGGGCAATAAGTATATAAATGTGTAACAACAAAACTAAGAATATGAAATTATTATTTTATGCGCTTTTAATGTGGCGCATTATAAATCACAGAATAAAACGACCGGGTACCGTTATTGGCTGAGCGAATTTTTACGTCACCTAGGAAAATGCGCAAGCAGCATTAATGAGGAGTACGAAAACAAAAACAACAGAAACACAAAGCATTATTCAGCTAGATGTGTTCCGACCTCGAACGTAATAACCGGTTACAAACAACTACTAATAAACACGGCAGAATCAAATTTACAATTCCGAAAGAAATAGAATAAAATTCCGAGTGTCCTCGGATTAACGAATTTTTCGAAATTCTGTACCCCTTCTGGACACTGTCCTTCATTACAAACGCCTCTTAACTCAGTTCGTATTATCTGCATAGAATTAAATTCAGGGGAGCGGATCCAGAAGAGGAGCATTTTGAGGAAGGAAATTATATAATTACGTAATATCGCTGACGATAGAGAGTATAGTTGAGAAATACTCCTTGTGTTTCATAAAGAAAATGAAATAGCGACCAGCTCTTCAGAAATTCATAAAAACGTGTTTTAAAAATACTGAATTATTACAATTTTTAATTAAAATTTTGTTTTATTTTTAGGGATGAAAACGAAATTAAAAAATTATACCTAAAAAATGGTAGTTTTGAATAGTAAACTTCTAGAAAGAATAGAACGATAGTATTTTTTATTAGACTTTATTCTTTTTTATTGTTGTTAGTAATTCGATCCGAATTGTCTTCGTGAGAAAGTTTAAATATACTCGTATCTTATATATATATAATTCTTCTGTGCGTGTGTTTGTGACTGAACTCCTCCTAAACGGCTGGACCGATTTTGATGAAATTTTTTGTGTGTGTTCAAGTGTATTCAAGAATGGTTTAGATTCACAATTCGGTCCACTACACGAAATATGAGGGTTTTAAATAGTTGAGATGAGACCAGGGGCACAGAAATGTATATGGGACGAATAAAAAGAAATTAACAAAAAATTAATTTTTAAATAAAATGATTACCACGGTAAAAATAAACTAAACCTAAAAATTTAAGTAAAATGATTACTATGGTTATTTTATTAGTTTCTGGTGTAAGTAAATACGCTGCTTCTGTTACTTCACTTTTTGCGTTATTGAAATCATTAAACTTCCAAGTCGCGCGCTCCTAGCTAACTGCTGTACTCATTACGGAGAGTTAAAAAAAAGTGGTGTTTTTTAAAATATCCTGCAACGGAATTTACTACCGGGAACGTTATTGATATTCAAATTTGAAATCTTTACTCAACTACGTATATTGGTTTGCTGTTGTGGTAATCAATTAATTTTAATAAAATGCTGAAGACAGGGAGGTCGGAAGAAAAGTTGTTGTTGATGTTGGAATGGCATAGAGGATCGCGGTGTCTAATATTCAAAAATATTTCATTTTACTTTCAGTTTGTGCAAATTCTGTGCGGTATTGAAGTGAGTATTTTAATATATAAATGTACTCACTTTAATTACGAATGTAGAATTAATATGTGTTAAGGATACAATAGTTGCCCATTATGTTAAATACATAGATAGGGATGGTACATGTTTGTTTTCATCTCTATCTTATTTATTGTATAATAATGATTAGGAGTCGAAATATGAAAATGTATTGTACAATATGTTTATAAAAACTGGAAGAGGTATAGCCCATATACTATTGGACTTAATGGATAACATATAAAAATAAATAGAGTATTTAACTGATATGTCAAATATTCGAACTTTTGGGCCAAAACCGCTGTATACATTTTTTAAATTAACTGTTTAACTTTCTTTTTAATAATTTGCTACCAGGAGTATTAAAATTCTTACTCAACTACTGCAGTTTGTTGTTGCGGTAATAAATTAATTTTAATAAAATGCCTGATACGGAGAATTCGGAAGATATGAGTGAAGAAGATGTTCTCTTAAATGTGTAATTATGGGAGATCACCGTGTGAGTAACTCCAAACCGATGGCTGTGTGTGCTGTTTAGTTGAGCAAAACTTTTTGTTAGAACAAGACCGACAGGTTAAAGAAAGATCGATAATCTTCAGCTAAACGTGGAACCTGAAGACTATTTTCTGCTGGACGGTAATAAATATGTTTCACCCAAAAGAGAGAGAACAAATCTTAACATAAATGCAATTCCAGATAAAGCAAAATTTTTTTTATGAATTTCCAAGTACATTTAAACGAACATTAATACACGGGCAAGGCCGTGGGACACAGCTAGTATATATATATAGTATAAATTTCTCATTGAACTCTATTTTTAATTAAAATTGCAAAATAAAAATTAAAAATAAATAAAAAAGACAAAAGATCGACGACAGTTGCGTTTAAAAAAGAATAAAAACGTAACATTAATAGAAAACAACATTAAATATTAATCATTAAATCCCTAGGTGTAACATTTATACAAATCGTCTATAGTATATGGTTCTTTTTTAGGGAGGGAGGGGATGTGCCCTATTTCCCTCTCCGTGGATCGGCCACTGATTAAATTTGCAATACGAAATAGAATGATTCTCTTCGACTCACAATTGTTTGATTATATGAAGTATTTCAATTTATTTTATAACTACAAATTCGGCAAAGAACATTGAAAATAAAAGCCTAGTTAAAAATATTATTTAATGTGACGTACAACATTTACTAATTACACACATTATGCAGAAAATCAGTTTGTTTAATCGATTATAAAATAGTAGTAATATAAAATTTAAAAAGAAAAATTATATACATACATATATAAAATGTGAAACCGAATAGTAAAATCGTAAAAATCACTACGATCAAATTTAGTTCCAATAGTGAGTTTTACGGCTTTACTATTCTGCCTGATTTTATATAATTTTTCTTTTTCAAATTTTAAATTACTACTATTTTATAATCGATTGAACAAACCGGTTTTCTGCATAATGTGTGTAATTAGTAAATGTTGTACGTCACATTAAATAATAAATTTTTAACTAGGCAATTATGAAAAGGCGCACTCTTTACACGCTAAAAAGAAAATGACTTGGAATTATTTAGCAGAACCTTTCATTTTCACTTAATCGCTATACACACAGTGAATATCAGTGCTACTTGCCGAATTTGTAATTATAAAATAAATTTAAATACGTCATCATATAATCAAACAAAATATTGTGTCAAGACTATTTGACCAATTTCGCCAGGCGGGTTCACATTACTATATTTTTTTTTATCGGTCTCTAGAAACTGAACCATTCACTACCAAATTTTGGGAGTAGTAGACTACCAACGACTACACCAAATGATTTCTGATTAATTTACACCATTTAAATGAATATTTTTCAAAAATTGACGATTTTCGCAAATTTGTCGGCCAACTTCACATTTTTTTTTCAATGATCTGTAGAAACCGAACCGTTCAATATCAAATTTTCGGAGTAGTAGACTACTAATGACCATCAAATAACTCTTAACTGTTTCGAAATGTTTATTCTGAATTACCGAAAATTTGTCGGCCAACTTCATACAGCCGCAGCTAAGTCTACGTGTTTCGTCGTTTTAACACCGGATATGCGAAAATATCCGACATTTCTCCACGTGTTTAACAACGTACGAAGAAGGAAGAAATAGTTTTCATTAATCGGCAGAACATTATCGCTGAGTGAACAGAAAATGATAAAATGCGTACCTTATTCTTCCTGTTTATTTTGATAAAAAAGAATGTGAAGAATTCCGTAAAAAAAAAAAACCAAAAAAATCTAACAGTTACCAACACCCGTTTATCTCATCCGATCATCCGATCAAATAATGAATAATATATATACATTTCTCTAAATTGAAAATGAAATACGCACAATTTTCATTTTCACGAATTTTACATATCGCGCAACACCCGACAACTATAATGGAAGAGTGGCGTTATCGGAAATAACGAATTTTTGTTTGTAAACAGTTATCTATGTACATGCAAGGGCGTCGCCAGCCGATGAGCCAGGGAGGGACAAGATGATAGAAAGAGGATATGAGTTATAGGAAAAATAAAATTTATAAGTTGTAAAGGCTTACTATTTTATTAAACAAGAATAAAAAATCTTAATTAAAACATAAGTTTTCCAAATTGTCCATGATTAGGCGCCTATGAATATACTCATCAATGCCAGTTGATTAAAAAGTATCAAGGCTCCGGGGGGGGGGGCAGCTGCCCCCTGCCCCCCGGCGAAGCTCATGTGTACATGTTTAACTTCCAAATGTTAGCATATCTGTCTGAATAATCTATCACTTGCGCATAGATAGAATTTGTGTAATAATAGTAATAATAATAATAATAATAATAATAATAACAATTCAATTCAATTCATTAATTATTATTATCATTAATAATAATAAAGCTATTTGATATAGCTACATATTTAGAAGGAAATTGAAAATAGCCGTTATTACGTTGTTTCACTCGTGGCCTCTAAAACGATTGGGTTCAATCGAAAAATTAGCCTTTTTTAAGCTCTTCATGTCTTCCGCGGTCTAGCCTGATCCTACTATCCTTGCTGAATCGTACACTCTCTCGTCATTCATAGCTCCTATTTATAATAGCTTTCTAATCAAATGCTTTTTATATTTTTACCTCTTTTACACCTTCCCGCATCGTCCGTCACAAAAAACACGTTTTCCCATAACGAAACTCCCAATTTTCTCTCTTATTGCTGTGTTCGTCTTCGTCCATTAACACGCTCCCTTATTTTTCTTTTCCTTTTCATTTTCCGACGTCCGATTTTTTATTGTAAATACTTGTTCTCCGCCAAGTGTTATTGTTGGAAAACTGAATCTTCTAATAAGCTCCCTTTCATCCTGCCACTCGCTTACCCTCACTAACGGCTCCGAAAGACACCGAATGAAGTTAGTTCCAGAATTTGTATTTTCGAAATTCACTCAAAAAATACTAGCTGATTTTAAAAATTCTTTCGCCCTTTGGTAGTTACTCTCTCTTCTTCTCTTTATAGCGCCATACTTAATTACTGAGCGTCGGCGACTACCTATTCGTACATTTTTAGCTGTACAGACAGTGTACTAGGCAATTAGTATATGCAACGCAGGTGTACACACGCAAGACTACATTCGGAACTGATTAGTAATCGTTTGATTTATATCGGCATATAGAGAAGTGCAGTCCAGTGTGTGTCTGCTGTGTACTAACCTAGCGCTCATATGATGTTGTACGTGGTGGTTTGCCATTGCCTTCCACGTGATTGTTAGCGATTATTTATTTAATTCTTGTAATAAGTTCGGTCGTCGCTCGGGATCGAACCCGTGACCTCCGTAACGGAAGTCAAGCGCTCTAGCAACTGGGCTATCGCGAGGTAGCTACTCTACGGGTCCATTTTACCAGCCCCTCAAGAAAAAATTAATCATAAAATATAGTGTCAGATAATTGTGTATAATTAGTAGGTATTCCTCCTACTATAATTTATGTAAATTGTGTCTCAACGTCCCCGAATTTGTGTGCACTCTCCTCCGCCGCTATAATGAAAACAAATCTGAGGGGCTGGAGAAATAATAAACCTACGAGATGAAACTACAAAAGAATATGGTCTCATATAATTGTGTACAATTTCTATAAACTGTGTTTCAATATTCAAAAATTTGTGTACACTCCCCTTTGCCGCTATAATAAAAACAAATTTACAGGCTAGCTCTCCCAAAGTGAAATTAACGAAAAAGCATGGTACTGTATAATTGTGTACAGTTTGTATAAATTGTGTATCAGTATCTTCGAAATTTTGTTCACTTCTTTCCACTGCTTATAATAAAAACAAATATGATACCCCCCCCCCCCCCCCCCCGAAGAAATTTACGAAAAATGTGCTACAATACAATAATGCAAAGGCGTCGCCAGCCGATGGGTTAGAGGGGGGCAAGATGATAAAAAGAGGATATGAGTTATCATCATCATCATTATATCCTCAACCATTCGGTTGATGGACAACCTATTCTCACATTTTTAGATGTACAGATATAGGTTGTATAATACTAAGCAATTATTATATATGCAACGCAGGTGTACACACGCAAGACTACATTCGGAACTGATAGTAGCCGCTTGTTATCGCGCTACAAGTGCAGTCCCGTGTGGGTCTGCTGTGTACTGGCCTAGCGCGCATATTATACGTGGTGGTTTGCCATTGCCTTCCACGTGACTATTAGCGATTATTTATTTAATTCTTGTAATAAGTTCGTCGTCGCTCGGGATCGAACCCCTGACCGCCATATCGGAAGTCAAGCACTCTAGCAACTAGGCTATCACGACGACATATGAGTTATAGGAAAAATAAAATTTATAAGTTGTAAAAGCTTAATATTTTATTAACCAAGAATAAAATCTTAATTAAAACATAACTTCCGTGGGTTTCTGGCAAATTGTTCATGATTACGCGCCTATGAATACTCATCATGGCCAGTTGATTAAAAAGTTTCAAGGCTCCAGAGGGGGCAGCTGCCCCCTGCCACCCGCTGGCGACGCCCATGCAATAATCTATATATATATATAAAAATCAAACGGTGTATGTTTGTGTGCGCAGAACTCAAAAAGTAGTGGACGGATTGACTTGAAATTTTTACACAATGTTGCATTTCTATACAAGATGGTCTGTATAATTTTTTTATCACTAAGTTTCTCCGGGAACAGGAAATTTTAAGCTTTCGTAAGGGGCGCGATCTATGGTTTGCTTTCGGCGTTATAGCGAGGAATTTCAGAAAAACGTATTGCGGCTATGTATGCGGGGGGAAGCTCTGTAATTGCATAAGTGTGTGTAAATCAAATATGCGGCGACAGTCTGCAGTAAGCGATGAGATGAGTGACGAAGAATATATATCGATGAGAGAGAGAGAAAGCGTGCAACAACAGTTTCCTGGAAAGGAACCGATCATCGCCGTCGAGCTGCTAGAAAAACAAAAACGTTTTTTATGACACTGTTCGTGATTTCGATGGGTAGAGTACTGGAGAATGTTGAACCGCATGACATTTGAAATTGCGATCTACGCTGTGCACATTGTTTTGTTTCCCAAGCAGTGGTCATTTTTGCGTTCCTATTTAAAATTTCAACCACGCGGTCTGATTATTCATCCATCGTTTATGTTTATTGCGGTAAGTACTATCACACATTGTTTATTTTATTTGTTATATTTTACGTTTTATGCAATATTATTTATATTCGGTAATAAACTTTTCGGTCCAAATCTAACTATCCGCTTAAAATATATGCTCAAGTAAACATTACCGAATTTTACAAAATATGTACAGTAACAATTTTAATACATTACTAATTGTTTATGTACACGATGGCAATCAATAATATACAGAAATGAAATAATAGTTTTTCAATTCTTTTTCTCATAGCATACATATCTAAAATTTATATTTTAACTTTTAATATATGTCGATGAAATTTAGTTCCTTCACATTTATTTTCGTACAGCATACATTTTTATTTTTTGAAAACAGTTTTAATATAATATTTTTATGAAATCAGTAATGGATACTACTAGATATTTAGAAAAAGAAAAAAAGAAAGAAAAGATTTTTTCACGTCATTTACGGAGCAGCAAATTATACTTTTACAACATTATTAATTAAACGATATGTATACATATTTATTTCTTCTATTTTTTATTTTACTTTACGAAATCTATAGTTTTCACACTGGCAGCAGTTCAGTTAGATACAAGAAAAAACTATACACCAATTTGACATTTTCCAGATATCTTTTACTGTTCGGTAAGTACATGAAATTATTTTATTTACTTATGTGTAAAACAAATATATATTTGAAGTCTAATGAAAATAAATTTAAAATATTGTTTTTATATCAAATTTGTAATCAACCATTTATTTTCTTTTTCCCTCCGAAACATTTATTTTTTAAAGTATTACATTTTAGATTTCGATTTTTTTACTGAATTTTGTAAATTACATTTACTTCATGGTTTCGTTTTCATTTCATACATTCTCCAAATTGAAAAAGGCTTATTTATTTTACGTCACAATTTTATTTTTTTATCCCCCATTTTAATTTTGTGCTCATTTCAATCGTTCCGATCGCGTATTTTTCAATCACTTTATTCTCTCCGTTACATTTTCTCCGTGATTTATTTTTTTCATACAAATTTATTAACCCGATTTTTCAGGCATGATATATATTTTATATATTTAATTTATTATTGATGCTACATATTTATTTAACTTTGTGCACATTTAAATAAAAGAAAACTGGTTGTGTACTATTTCTATATACATATATGTTTACAAATACAATTTATGAAACTGAATTCTAAAATTAATTTTATTATGATTTCTTTTTTGGTTCAAGCTTATTTTAAAGACACTCAAGCAATCGCATTGCAATTTAAAAAAGAAATTACGTGTTTATATTTTCGGCTATAATATATGCTCAAGTAAACATACTACCAAATTTTACAAAGCATGTAGAGTAACAATTTTTTTAATACACTACTAATTTTTTACGTACACAATGGCAATCAATACTATACAGAAATAAAATAATAGTTTTTTATTTCTTTTTCTAACAGCATACGTGTTTTGAATAGAAATTTTTGTTTTTTGTCAGCGAAGGAAAAATTTAATACAAAGTATATTTTAATTTTTTAACATATGTCGATGAAATTTAGTTCCTTCACATTTACTTTCATACATCATACATTTTTATTTTAAAAAAAAGGTTTTAATGTAATATTCTTATGAAATCAATAATGGATACTACTAGATATTTAGAAAAAGAAAGAAAGAAAAAAATTTTTCACGCCATCTGTGGAATAACAAATTATACTTTTTACAACATTATTATTTAAGTGATATGTACACGTATTTATTTCTTCTATTTTTTATTTTACTTTACGATATCTATAGGTATCGCACTTGACAGCAGCTCAGTTATATATGAGAAAGGCCCATACACCAATTTTACATTTTCCAGATATTTTTTACTGTTCGGTAAGTACATGAAATTATTTTATTTACTTATGTATAAAACAAATATGATATATTTTAAGTCTAATGAAAATCAATTTAATATTATTTTTATATTAAATTTCTAATCAACTATTTAATTCTTTCCCCCCCCCCCCCCAAAACATTTATTTTCTAAAGCATTTAATTTCATATTTTTCGAATTTTTTTATTGAATTTTTAAGTTTCATTCACTTCATGATGTGGTTTTCATTTCATACGTTCTCTGATAATTTAAATAGGCGTATTTATTTTACATTGCAATTTTATTTTTTCATCCTTATTTTAATTTTATTTGCTCATTTCAATCGTTCAGATCAGGGTCGTATCTGAGAGGGGTTTTCTGTGTTCAAACCTCCCCCAAAACGTCTGTGAAATAATAATTGCTTGAATTAAATGGGCCAAAATTCAGAATAAATTTATTTCTTTTCAATTTATGACGAAAGAAAAGAAAATTAAAATTTTTATGAACTGTATGGAAATTACTATTTTTCATTTGTTTTTATTGTAGTGTTCAAATATTGCATATACAATAATTGACTACAAGGCCTTAATGTACCATTTATGAATGAATATATTATATGATGACATACACACACACATATATGTATATATGTATATAGAAAAAATCCCCCTCCCCTGAAATATTTCTAAGTGCATCAGTAGATACTGAAGCTAAAATATCATTTTTATTTTTCATTTTATAACTGTAAGATATAACTGATTATTTCTTTAACCTATTACTTCTTACAGATTTTAATTACTTAATGTAGATTTTAATTAACCGACTGTAAATAGGTAAATTGGTGTATGGAAGAGAGAAGTGAAGAAGTGGTTGAAAGAATGATGCAAAGATTAAGGAATTTTGCTGCATTCCCTTTTCCCTTTATTATTATTGTTGCATTTTTAGGGTTTTTTTAGACCATCTATTTACCAATTTCCTTCCTTTTTCTTTCCTGTACGTTAATGTATGCGACGTTTAATATGTAAACGGTCCCTATGTATGGGTGTATTATTGTGCTATATATATATGTATATTTGCGTTGATTGATATATATTTATTTATTTTTTGGTTTAATACGTTCGGTTTAGGTAGTAAGAATGATTAACTGTAATTTTGTTGATTAGAATAAACGATAATAAGAGTGTTGGGCACTCACACAACGAGCATACCTGTTCAATGAGGCCCAAAACTTATTTATTTATATAAAAAAAAAAGTCAAACAATCTGCAGTGATTTAAAAAAAATGACTCTTAATACTCAAAAAATAAGTGCAACCAGGCCGAAATAATATACATAGAAGTAAAGATGATATTTAAAAAATAGAAACAGTTTTATTCCTACTGTTTAAAAATTTTAAATGTAACATGACTTAAAAATATCACATAATCTTAAAAAATGTTAGATTTCGGTTTATAGCAGGATGGGAAGCAATAAAAATGTTACAATTTTTATATCACCATCATTGGAAATATACGCAAAATATGTAAAATATAATTCTAGGCTTTCAGAATGTACTGCAATGTAAAAGTAGAACAAAAAACAATTGTAAAAATCAGATTTTTCGCTGATATTTAAACGTGTTATATTAAAACTCCTTATTAAAATAATATCATCATAAAGAGCGGGAAAACATAAAATGTTATTTAAGCTAATTGTAACATAACCTATTAAAAATGTAAGAAAAGGACAAAAAAGTTAGTTTTTGGCCAAAATCGGGGTGGCCCCCAGTTTCTTTTTTTTTTTTCTGAATAAGTAGTAGCACCACTGTAAAGAATGGGAAAAAACATCAAAATCGTGCATTTAAAAAGCGGAATCTGAATTTAAGAGCGGAAAAAATGATTTAAAACTTAAATAATTTTTTTAGGGGGCAATTTTGACGTTATGAGATTTAAAAAATATTTAGTTATTTCTTATGTAGAAGCCCACCAGTGAATTTTTTCAGAATTTTCCGATTGAAAGACGTTTCAAAAAAAAAAAATGTTTCTTGACTTTACTATGCATTCACAGGGGATAGGGAGCTGAAAATTTGGCTGTAAGAATTTTTTCAACTCCTATTGAATGGTGTATGATAAATACATTTTTAAGAGAGGTAATTTTACTATAGTAATCCGGCTATAGCCTTCATTAACCTGATGTTTCTAATATGGCATATTTTATTCATTTGATTTATTATTGATGATTTTACTACGCGCACATTTAAAGAAAAGACAACTGTGGTTGTATACTTATTTCTACATTCATATATGTTTACATATACAACTTGTGAAACTGAATTCTAAAATTAATTTCATTATAATCTCTTTTTCCATTTTTACTTATTTTAAAAACACTCAAGGAATCACATTGAAATTTAAAAAAGAAATTACATGTTTATATTTTCGGCTATATATTATGTTACTTTATTTAATGTGTGTCCTTACAGTTAATTACAATTTATAGGCAGAGTATACATTTGCATAAATATCATTTAAATATATACTGCAGATATACAAAGGTGAATGATTTATTTATATCGAACACTTAACCGGCATTTTCAAAGTCCTTGGTAAAAATGAAAGTGTAACTGTATGTTAATCTTTTAATTAGTGATTGTATTTCAAAAAATATAATAAAAAACTAATAAAGAGGAAAAAGTGAAGAAAATAAGTTAGAATTGATTTGATTATATGTTAATTTCATATAGAATGTTTTGAAAAATATCTAATTGTCTGTTCTCGAAAAACAAAGTGTGAGTACTCAATTCACTTCTTTCATTTTTATATAGTTACTCATCATCTGTGTCTCTGCCATCCATAGTACAAGTCACATTCATTAATCATCAGTAATGCTTTGGCAACGTGCAAACATAAAGCGCCGTTCTCGACACACAATCATAGAACGTCAGAGAAGATCAATCCGCACTGATCAAGAACGTTCAGACAATAATGAACATGTTAGAATCAGAACTTCTCAATGGCGAGCAGAATAATTAACATATCAGCGGGCAGAAAAACTTGAAGTCTTACGGGTAAAAGCGAGAAGAAGAAGAGCAGCACGTTCGTCTCACTAACGCCAAGAAGCAGTAGATCAACGGCAAAGACATATTCGTATGCAATATCTAATTATGCAAGCATGCAATTCATCAGCGAGATATCTCTGGAAGTGTTTGATTAAAATCACCGGACAGTGCTCCATCAAATGAAACCTGATTATTTCGCAAATCGTTCAATTTATAGTCTAAATTTTCAGGGAAACATTTTTTCTATCTTTCCTTTTATTTCCATTTCACTATTCTTTGTTTATATTTTTCTCCTTACAATTTCTACGAATGTGTAATTATATCTATATTATTTGCTCGGCTTCATTTTTATGAATAGGATTGTTTTCATGGGCATGCACATTATTTTTATAGTACCTACAGTAGAAGTATTATTTGCATTTACATAACGGCAATTTTTACTTTTTATTGGGTTATTTTATATTACTTTTACACGATTATTTAATTTCACTTTGTTATTTTGTGTATAATTTCAATATTACTATTCCTGAAACGTCCGGCTGTTTAATTTCATTTTGTTTCACTGTTTTTTTTTTTGTTTTTTTTTTTGTATATAATAATTTCGATATATGTTAGTAACTTCTAAATTAAAATATCTACATTTCGCGCAGTGTTCAATGTTGTAGTCAAAACATGTAATAATAATAATAATAATAATAATAATAATAAAAATAATAATAATAATAATAATAATAATAATAATAAAGATTATTTTATTTCACTTGATTGCATTCCACAGCATAGCCATAGCAACACAAAGTATGGTATTAAATTGAATGGTGTCTTTTTTCAGTGAATCTATGTTTACTACAATACTTTTATCTACTTCCCCAATCATTAATATCATTCTAAGTCACAGCAAAGCGTGGCCGGGTTCAGCTATTGGTATATAAATGTGTACATTGTGTACTAATATTTGTGTATATATTTTCCTTTACGTTATAATAAAAACAAATTTGGAAAAAAATAATTTACGAGCTTCATAATTTATGCTTGCATGCATACAGTATTAGCATAAGGCTTATATGTCAGTACTAAAGAAAAGCTATATTTACACCTTCCAACACTACGACAAAATAAGTTTTGTATCGTATTCATCCGTGAAATTACAAATTTGAATTTTGTAGCGAACATACAAATTTTGTAATACGCGAATGAAAAGACTTAATATGCTTTCCGTATATTGTCTGTTTACTGTTTCAAAAATTAGTTTGATATTTAATTCTTTATTTCCACGCTTGGTTACTTACATTTTTTTTATTACTGTTTCTCGGTTCTTTTATGTATGTATCAATAATTGTGTTATTTGTGCACTCGAAGCAGTATGAAAATTTATAAAGTACATAACTTTTTTGTGTAACTCGGGGGCTGGCTATAATAGAAATTCTTACACAAACCTTAAAATAAAAAATCACGTAATTAATCGAAACTTATTCTATCATAAGAATTATAGAATGCCACCGTCTTAATGTCCAGGGGATGGCGAGGTTCGAGGGATCAACTTTATATGTATGTATATAATTAAAAATGATATTCATTTCATCAAAAATGTATCACGTACGTCCGTATTTTCACAATATATATTGGCTAAATATTAATTATTGTAACCTACGTTTCCAATATTTCTTTTCTTTATATCGGCGGAGGGGAGCGTACACAAATTTGGGTACGTTGATACACAATTGACACAAATTATACACAATTATCTAACCCTATATTTTATGATAAATTTTTCCATGGGTGTGAAATAGACCTCTACTCTATTGTATATAGCTATAGACTAAGTTCTATTCCAAAAACAATTAGGATTTCGTAAGAAAATTTGGCATTTCCGAGAAAAAATATATACAAACACGTTTTATTTTATTAATTTTTTTTTTCTTTAATTTTTATTATCAATATTACTATGCATATTTTTTAAATATTAGAAGTTCTGACTCAATTTCTGCCGATGTCAACCGGTATCGACCAGAGTTTGGCATCCGATCGAAACAACTAAAGGCAGACTTCGCACCAGCGGGAAAATGCTATTGAAGAAAAAGAAGATAGTTTTTAAAAATTTCTTATCCGGGGGCAAAGCCGAATGTTTCAGCTAGTATACTATTGCAGACAAAAAATCTAAAATCACAAAGTTAAACAATTTCTAACGGGAGTGATCATGAGTTTAGTTCGTTATTACGTGATGTATCTGAATTGCACCAAAAATGAAATTTTTACACCATTTTAAATGTAAATGTTACGTATTGTACATCTACGAATTGTTCGAAAATGGTATTCTTTAGCGTTACAATAAATATATGGAATATGTAGAATTTTTTTCCCATCAAACTTGATGATTTTAATATAATTCTCAGAAATAAAGTAAATTTTAACTTTACAGCTATTAAAAAAAAATATACATTCAACAAATAATTAAGACGTATTAGTCAAAAAAACTAATCGCATTTTTCATATGATAACGGAATAAAAAAAACAATGCGATTAAGTACCATCGCAAATGAACGCGCATATGTATGCCGCGAGTGTTTATTCCATAGCATCTAGAGAATTAATCATATTCTTAAACGATCTATTTTTCCCTTCAGAATTCAAACAAACTACGAAACCTACAAAATTTTAAAATTGGAGGGTACAAACTTTGAAATTACAGGGACGATGAACGCGAGTAACTTAAATTATTGTCGAATGTTAATCGCAGGTGATCGCAGAATATGAGACACAGTTGGGCTGCATTTATATCGCGGTAACAAGCGACTATAATCAGTTCCAAATGTAATCGTGCGTGCGCGCTAGCGTCGTATAAATAGCAACCGGCAAACCATAATCGTAATAACGTGAGTGTAGGACAATCGTCTTGGTTCGTCTTGCCATCGATACAGATTCTCCGATCGGCCAGCAAAACACGGAAACTAGGTTGCTCCCTGATTTATGTGTTCCTCTATTGCCTTGCTATCCTCTAATTCCTCCACTAATTAGAAAGAAAATCTCATACTCGTGATCGTGTGAGAATAGAAGAAGTGTAATTGTAAACTATCTGTAGTTAAACATTATCGATCATTTTTGTCCTTTGTTCAAATACCGTTTTCATTAATTAAATTTTATCAATTATAACAATTTTATAATAAGGATTTTTTAATTTCAGCTTTTATTTTATTCCGTATTTGTAATTTTTCCTAACTTAAGTTTATAATTTCTTTTTAGTGATTTATATCTAGCGTGCTTCAGGTTTCGATGACGAGTGTGCGTTCCCTGTATTCAACGCTGGTTCTTCTAAGTTATTTATTTGTAAAACAGATGGTATCGTACCTACGCTAAAAATATCTCGGTGTCAATTACCAAGGCAGGGGGCATTTTGGGAAGGAAAATTATATAATTACGTAATATCTACCGGGGGACCTTTACCCAGAAACAATTAAAACAGGAAGGAATCAATTATATCTTGATACGGTCAGATATTGTTAGGAGGAAGGAACAAATAATAGGAACAATCTGTGGAGAGGGAAAAGATAGGACATATAAGAGACACAATATGGACTAGGAAGATCAAGTCTCAGCAAACGGAAGTAAGAAGCAGAGATTCAGCAGAAAGAAATCAACACTTAATAAACACATGATCAGCATCGCAAACATGCTCTTCGTTTGAGTGGAGAGGACAATATGGAGAGGCAACCAACGAAAAACGAGAACGGGATGAAGATAATAAAGTATGGCTTAAGAGCGCAGACGAATAACGAAGACAACAGTAGAACGACGAAGTGAAGGAAACAAAGAGAATCACGGATTGGCAAGAAGACTGGGTTGAACAGATAGATAAAAAGAACAATTGTTAGAGAAAGAGGAAACGTAAATATTCGATACCATAATCTAAGATAAAAACCTTTCTACAGCGAAAGGAGATTGGCCGATGGGACTTTTTTGAAGAAGAAGTGAGAAGAGGCAGCAACCCGAGTCAAGAAGTCCGCCGCTTCATTGCCGAAGATGCCTGTAGGTAGCCACAGCAACTCAATTTGAATGAAATAAAAGGGAAGAAAGAACGTGGATAAGTGAGTGCATGCGGAGTATGATAAAGTCACCAGAATAATCAGGTAGGAGAGAATGAATTGAAGGGTAGTCGTGGAGATATAATCAAGAATATAAAGGAAAGGTGATTGAAGGAAATGAAAATAATGGAACGTAGTATAATCATTAAATGTCGTTTATGGGTATCGAACAGAAAGGAGACAGGCGAAGAGATTCTGAAAAGTCAAAATCTGTGAGGATAAAAGAGACACCAACACCATCCGGCCTCTTCGAATCTCTGCAAACACAGTTCATGCGAAGGAAATTGACAATAGATAGTTCTGTGGAATTCCTGTCTAATTAGGGTCCGTTGAAGAAATTTTGAGAGCGTAGGTATAGTAAACATTTTAGGAGGGTGGCTAAGTTCGGCGAAATTAAAACAAAAATATAAGGGAGATTGACAAAGGACATTATGTAAGGACAAAATGAACTGAGTGGAAGAGAGTTGAAAGATAAAATAAGGGTTTCCTAGGCGCGAAACGCCAGTTTCTAGAAATAGAAAGATAGGAATGGATAAGAGTAGAGAACGTGGGTGGAAGACGCTTAGGAAAAAAACGATAGCCCAAATAAGATCTACGAATAGAAAGGGGTGGTGTATTAGATTCGGCAAGGACTGCTGGAACTGGAGAGGATTTAAGACCAACGAGGCATAGATGAAGGCAAGAGTTTTGGATTACATCCAAATTAGAGAATCGGGACATAGAGGCAATGCCAAAAAGAAATGAACAGTAACAAAATTTTGAGCGGATGAAAGATTTATATAGATAAATAAGGACATAAGGATCACCACCCATTTAGTTAGAGATAAGGCCTTCAGTGGGTTTAGCCTTTTGGTTGCTGAAGAGGAAAAATACGTGATGTGTTCGGAGAAGGATACCGACTGTCAAGGAAGATACCAAGATAACAAAAACAATTAACACGAAAAAGGAGTGTATATGCTGGGGATAGATAGACAGAAGCAGGACAGAGTAAAATGATCCAGCACAGAAAGAGATAATTAAGTGTTTCGCTGGCTAATATATCATGAGATGAGGCATAAAGTAGGATGTCATCAGCAAAGAATAAAGACGAAGAATTTAGAGGAAGAGAAGCCACACTGATAGTGTATATGTTGAAAAGAGTGGGGCTGAGGAAGGAACCTTGGGGAAGACTTCGAAAAACCGTTCTTGAAGTTTCAAAAGATAGAGCAGAGATGTGGCTATAACGATTCAGCATGAGATTGATAATAAGGGAATTAAACTTCATTGGAACGTTAATTGCTATTATCTTATCTTTTAGAGTGGGTAGATGGGCATTATCAAAGGCACAGAACACATCGATGAAGGAAGCTGAAGTATAATTTTTTTTGATAAAGGATTGGTATGGGAGACAAAAATACTAATACAGTCGGACGGACCAATGCCAGGCGAAAGCCAAACATATTACTAGGACATACATTATTATGTTCTAGCTAACAAACAAGAGGCTTGTTTAACATACCTTCAAACAGTTTTCTGATATAGGATGCCAAGGAAATAGGGGGTGTAAGGAAGAACTTTTTTTAGGAATAGGAATGATGATAAAAGAATGCCAAGAGGGGAGAGTTATACCTATGGAGAGGAAACAATTAAAAAGAAGCAGGAGAAACATAAGGGAATGTTCAGACATGTTTTTAAAGACCAAAAAAGGTATGCCGTCAAGACCTGGAGTGGGACTAGATTTGGAAAGTACAGATTTTAATTCATAAATATTGAAAGCAGAAATTAAGAAATGTGTCGGGGAATTAAGGAAGGTAGAGTTAAATACAGTTTGTCAACGAGGCAGAAGCAACGGAATCAATAAAGGATTCTAGGCTATCTTTAGAAAGGTTGAGATTGACGTTCAGAGGACGGGGATTTGAAAGCTCTAGCCATTTTCCAGATGTGAGAAAGAGGGGGGGTATTCCTAGAGAATGAAGAACAGAAATTCTTCCAGAAGGACCTTTTTGAAATTTTAAGTATATACCTAGCTCTTGCGTTCGCTCGCTTATGAGCAAGAAAGTTTTCAGTTGTAGGATCTAAATGAAAATTTCTAAAGGTGACACGACTATGGTGGAATGCGTGGTTGCATTCCTCATTCCACCAAAGATATGAGGCTTTATTGTGATTATTAGATGTCTGATGACGGGTAGATGAAGATAGGGAGAGAGCAGACTCAACGGAATTTAAAACGGAATTATACGGGGATCGGAGTCGAGTTGAGTAGTAAGGGATGATGAATCGATACAAGAACGAAACAGAGTCCAATTTGCTCTGGAAAGGTTCCACCGAGGAGAATGTAACGGCCTGAAGCAAGTCGGAGAAGAACAGTTAACAGGAATCATTACGATAGGAATCACTGCCGTGAGAACCCGTAAGAGTTCTTCATTTATAATTAAGGCCAATAGTGGAAGAAGCAAAGGTTAGATCAAGAGAACTATAAATAGATGGATTCCTGAAATAAGTTGGGGAGTGATCATTAAGGAGAATTAAATTATCGGAAAGAATACCATTCTCAACGATGGAACCGTTGGAATTATAGAATGTGCAACCCCACGAGGGCGAATGGGCATTCCAGTCACCCCCGATAATAAATAGTTGCGGGATAGAGTTGAAAAAAGTGGAAAGAAGGAACTGACGAAGATCATAATCAGGGGGAACGTAGATGGAGACAATGTTAATAGGATGCGGAAGGCTAGTACGAATAGAGACGTGGACTATGTTGAGTTGGTTAAGAAGGAGGTTCAGAGAAACATTGTGAGAGCTAAAAAGAATGTAACTTTTAATGAGGATTGTGGAACCGCCATACTCATCATATCAATCGCATCTAATTATTTTATAACCTCTAATATTAAAGTTCGTGCTCGACCGAAGCCACGTTTCTGAGATTAGAACAACACTAACCTTATAAATATCCAATAGATCCTCTAATGAATTTTTATTAGTTCCGAGGCTATGAAAATTGCACTGAGATATATATGGAACGCAACCATCATGGTGAAACAGGGAACGTATTAAAAGTATAAGAATTGAAAAAAGGGAAGACAAAAACAGTAAGAAGGCACAATAATTGGTATAAGGTAAAAAGAAAAGCAAAGATATTCGTATTAATGTGATTGAAATAGGTTGGAAGAGAAACGGAAGTAAATTAGAACGATTAGAAATTCGGAGGAAGTAAGTTGGGGCTAACAAATTAGAAGGGAATTCAAAGAGTAATGAAAAGAAGGAAGAAAGAGTGCATTCTTGTAGGAAATTGTAGGAGGCAAACAAAAAATTTCTGCTAAGAGCAAACAGGTTTTGAAACCTTTGCATATATGAAATGATACCCGTTAGGGTTAAATTATGCTGCGCAGAGCTTCTTGCTACATAGCTTTTGCAATATGCGCTAGTAAATCTCACCGCTGAAGGAGCAACAAATGTGAGAGAATACAGAAATAATTCGAATGCAACCCCGAGTTCAAGTACTGAGTAAGTTATCTTGACGTCAGTGCATTCGAAGGAGAAAAGGACGTAATAAATGTATTGAAGCCCAACAGTGCTTTTGAACACTTCAGCGACTGCACGATTTACAAATAAGGAAGAAGAGGAGACATTGAATAATACGGTTATACAACTGATTTAAATATCTTATTTTGCATGTTAGCAGAAAGATTGGATAGGAAACAAGTGAAGAGAATTTAGGGTGTAAGAAGTGAGGCAGAAGAGAATAAAAAGAAGAAAATACAGCCCCAATCTTTTTACTTTCATTTCTATTTTCTTAATCATAGAAAGAGGAATTAATTTATCTGTACGTTACTGGAAAGAAAACGAGATGAAGAATCAACAAAGGAAGAAGAAGAAGCAATGTTATTAAAAGAAAGTATTTCCAAAATGGCTGAAGAAATATTTTCAATTAAAGGAGAGAAAATTGGATGAGAGGTGTTAGGAGTGACCAACGAGACAGGATTGTGCCCTTAGCAGGATTTGGGAGAATATTATTGGTTGAAGTAGAATTAGACAGAGTAGGAATAGATTTGTCGAAAGCCCGTCCATTAGAGGGAGATGTGATACCGTTAGATGGAAGAGGAGGAAACTGCGGAGAGGGTTTATAAGGCGCTTTGGAGTTACGGATTTTATGGAAGATAGGAGATTTAGGACGGGGGAGGGAGGTAATGAAGGAGACTTAGGAGAATTATTAGAAGAGCTGGACATTGAAGCTCGGTCGGCATATGAAAAGGCACGAAATGCTAAATCGTTATTTTTAAATTGAGAGGCCTTCTGGAATGAAATATTCTCAAATGCCATAATGCGTTTTTGTTGTGCCTTTGCAATTGCGGCAGATAGGCGGTTCCTGCAGGTTGCTGCATTCTGAGACTGTTTAGAAGCACAGTGCAAACAGATGTTAGGGGAACTACGACAATCCTTTGCGATATGTCCAGAAAGAAAACATTTGGAACATTGCGTAGGCGATCGGACACTAGGAGAAACAGAAAATCGCATCTTAAAAATCGAAACGAATTCCGGGAGAGTGCTACTATAAAATCTGAGTTCGACTGAACGAGTAGGGATTTTAACGCCGTCCAAAGAACGGAATATACAGCAGATAGAGGCAATGGGGATTAGTGATCGATTCCTTCCAATATTTTAACTTCGGAAAAGGACGGATGCACGCCGGAGATAACACCCATTCTGAATAATACGCCATTGGGGATATACGCTCTGATGTTATGTTGCGCGAAAAAACAAGGATGTGCAAGAAAGGCGTTAGCGGAATCAACGGATAGAAATTTGATCGCGACACGACCCCTGCCTTGAGGGGCAATGCATGAATGTGACGAGGAAACGGAACTGACTAGCTTAGCAAGGGCCAAGGGATGTAGATGACCTAGGTTTCTTTCCACAGAGCAACTTTCAATGTAGAAGGTGAAAGGCCCTGAATGATCAGGAGAAAACATTAAATTCTCTTTATTATTATTTTTATTATTATTATTATAGTTATTGTTATTGATAGTACTATTCTTGTAATTATTATTATTATTATTGTTACTATTATTATCATTAGTGTTATTCCTATTGTTATTATCAGTATTATTAGTGTCGGAACTGCGACGGTCAGTGCTTGAGGAAGCAGGAGATGCCATAAGATCAGCCTGGGAGAGTCTAATTTCTTTTGGCCGAGTAGAAAAAATAGGCGAAAGGGGGTCTACCGATTTTCGCTTTGAATTGCTGTCTATATCGACACTTAGAGATAAGTTGGACGGTGGTTTAAAGGGTTTAGCGGAGCTTGGGAAGGAGGCCGCAGAGCGGCCCCCTTTGGATGCACTCATCTAATGAGGGAAAAAAATAAGAAAGTAATAATATATATATATATAAAAAAGAAAACAAAAAATAGAATAAAATAACGTAAAGTAACCTAAAGACGAAATTAATAGAATAGAAATAAAATTGATCGCTAATGTTTAAATTAGCAGAGGCAACATAAAACCGCAAAAACAAGTAATAGAATTAAATAAGTATAACGGAAAGACCTCACTTAATGGTCTTCTTTATCAGTATAATGTCGCTGATAACAATTAACTACAATATTTACCGCGACAGGCAAATTACCGCTATCGCTGAACAATCAAGAACGCAAGCATAATCGACTGATAACGAACAAGCACGATATCAACTCAAAAAACAAGTCGAAACGGCTAATCGGTGACAATGACAGTAGCACAGTCAATGGAAGAACGCAAAAATAAAACAAATGAAAAAAAGGTTCACTTCTACTTTAAGAATTAATTGTCAGCAATGATAGTGAAATAGTCCCCCCCCCCTCCAAAAAAAAAGTTTAATCGCAAAAACTAGTAAATGAGCCTACAGAAAAGTTAAACTATATTGATTAGACTCATATTTTTTTGGAAATGCAAACATTTACACATGACAGTATGACCTCTAAGTCAGTCGATATCATCAACTGTGTCACACACCAAATGATACGCAGCAAGTAAATTTACTCCCCACTTTCGCCACCTATATTTTTTGCGTGTAATGTTAACAAAACTTCAACTTGCTCAAAAATGACGTAATCAAATAAACAAAAAAAGAACCTATCCTTATGAGACTTCCTAGCGGAGATATTGACATATCTGTTCGATATGGCGATGACTTTACAGCCCTTTTAAAAGATCCAAATAGCCGGTACATCAGTAAGTACGTAAATTGAGTAACTACGTAGAATCGCCATATTACGCGTTTCAATCAAAATCTGAACGTTCTTTCGTGCGTTTGTGATCATCATCCGTGGATTACCGGTATCAATCGATCATGAGCAGATAAAAGAAGGACTCGGAAAAAATTAGTCATGAAACTATTTGGAAAACAATTGTAGTAAAAGTATTAAGGGGGATGATAGTGGAGGAAGGCGACAAATCAATAATTTCAACTTTTCAAAATCGAAATTTTCCCAAAAAAGCAAACAATAAAAATGTAATTAAACATCGTCATCAATGTCACAACGAATAAGGGGTATAGAAAAAATTACTCGATTCATCTTCCTCGATGTGTGAAATACGCCGACAACCATCTCACGAAAGAGTGCAAGAAACTTAAAAAAGACCAACCGAAATGCGTTTCGTTCGGTATGACAGAACACACAGAGCTAACTATGCTGCGATTATTGAGTCCGCCGCCAAAAGTCGAAAACACGGTCCCAGCTTAAGCAAAAAATGGCAGATCGTGTTGAAGAAGAACCGGTTCACGGCCTGCAGAAAAAGTGCAGGCAAGAAAAACATTTGTGCAAGCAACCATATCTCTCCGACAAATCCTTAATAGTTCCTTACGAGGAAGCGAAGTCCAAATTTCATTCAATACGGGCGGTGGGGAGATAGTGGGTTCCAGAGGGTAGTGTCCTAGCTCCTCTGTACTTGTTATTTTTGCAGCTGACATTTCAAAAAAAATCGAGATGACAGATGCTACCATTTTGTCGATGATGCAGCCATCGTGTCAGTTCCCGACTTACAAGAATCGACTACGACCAGCTTCATGCGACTGACAAAATCAGCAATAGGCCTGCGATGGAAAGACGGAGATTAATCAACTAAAATCGGCGCACGTTATGTTTACTCTGCATACATTTAAGACCATTCCGATATCCTAAATAGCTTCGCGGTGTGCATTTAGATTCGAGGCTGAGTGTTGGAAAACGCGTGTTAAGATGAAAAAAGAACAAACTCTACATAAGTTAGGGGCAGACTTATTAGTTGTTTTTTTGTTTTTTTTTAATGGGTTCGTCAACATGGACATTGGCCCAAGAACAGTGAAACAGAGAGAAAAGAGAGACTCAGATCCTTACACGATCAGAGATAGCTGACAGAAAGGAATCAAGAGCTAGAATAACCGAAGGAAAAGGAAGGGAGAGGATGAATGAAGCACAGTATGGAGCGGGAATACCGGTTTGTAAGAGGAAGGAATAAAAATAAGCTTGTTCAGTTGATAATTACGAACAACCGAAAACATTATATGATCGGGATCAGAAATACATTGATCGCCGGGAGGATGCAATGGACAATAAGGAGAAGGCACGAGAGAATAATGAAACAATGAGGAAGGGAGAAAACTATGCCCAAAACGCAAGCGGCAAATCGCAGAGAGATTAGAACGGCGCATAGAAGGAAAGTTAATAAACCATGGAAAACGTGGAAGGGAAGGTTGAATAGACAAGAAAAGGGAGTTCGGGTTGGAGCATGAGGAGACGTAGGAGTCAGACCAAAGTTTGGAATGAGCAGCTGTAGACAGAAGGGTAATATTAGAAGCTGAGAAGGCAGGAAGAAACCTACCAGAAGAGGAAGATAATCGAGCGAATGAGTCAACCAACTCATTTCCCTCGATTCCGGAATGGCCAGGAATCCAAAGGAAATCCGTTTGGATAAAGTGGGAAAGGAAAAGATCGTGAATTAAGGAACGAATAAGGAGAATGATGCAGTCGGTTGAGTGAGAAGGGAGAGGAGATATGATAGTCTGCAGCACGCTTTGAGCATCCGACAGCATATGGAGATTGCGAGGAGCCGGAGAAGACTTATTAGTTGATTAGGGGTTATTCGAAGCTTTGTGTCTAATAAGTGTATAATTTATTTTCAAATTATCAGACCTTTACGGATGTACGGTATTCAATTATTTGGGGGGCTGCACAAAGAAAAACAAAATATCGGTTGATTACCTAGCTCGCTTAAAACAAGTGTATCCGAAGCATCAATGCACCTTTCTGGTAACAACGCAACGGAGATATACATTCAGATTTAAAGATTCAATAAATCGATGACGTTATAGATCACGATACAGAAGAACCGACTTCATAGGTACCCGAATATACAGCTTGGTGCTGCTACTTCAAAAAAGCCCCATGAACTGGTCAACTAAATTTGCTTCCATATATACTTATATGTGTATCTAATTTTGTAAGTATGTACATAAACTTCGTGCGCGTGCGTTCCATTTATATGCGCGTATATCGATTTATGTACCTATACATTAGAAGCTATATAATTGTGTTCATAGTTTCCCTTCCGTTCGTAATAAATGTTCGGATTTTAACACCGTTTCAAAATTTCGAAATTAGCGCTAATTTATTTACTGCAGTAACATCGTACCGAAATATACATGTTGTATGATAAACAACTATTTATAAACTATCCGACGTTAAACATTTTTGTACGCGTTTTTATTATTTCCCGCGTCCATACAGTTAAACATGTTTTTTCTAAGAAATCAGTCAGTTTTTAAATGTAAATATCTCCAATTTTTCATTTTTTTTTTTTTTCACGATAAAAGTACAAGGTTTAAAGTTTATAAAAATCTGGTCAATCAGTTTTTTAATTACAGTTTGAAAATTTTTGAAGAAGGGATAAAAATAGGCAAGAATTATCCATCACCACAGGGAAATTCGCTTTTCCGCGTGAAAGACATCGCGCTACCCGGGAGACGAAACATTTTAAAAAGTGCCGTTGTATAAGCCAAAATACCCGTGTTACAGTGTCGTCCACTTCAGTCTGCTAATGGAAGAAAGAAATCCGTTCTAGAACTAGAAGTTCGGAACACAAAAACAACCGAAAATAATGAAATAAACGCCCGCTTCACAAAAACATTTTCTTACCCAGATCGGGGGGGGGGGGCAACAAGGTAATTCGTACCGATGCTACCGAAATATTTGCATGCCGGAACAGTCCTTTAATTTTTTATCTTGTGCAGAAATCGGACGACATAGAAATAAAAAACTGATAATACCGGCTGCTGCTACCATTCAGAGTGGTTCTATCAAATTTTACATAGGAACCCGTCGTTGATATAAAACATTTCCCTGCAGCATCTGTAGGACGTATAATTTATAAACGGACGTCACGATTGATTAAAATTTCGAGAATATCAAAAAACGAAAAGTTGCTCGGGTCTACTTTATATGTAGCTGGTACCATCTTTGATCATTAAAAAAAAAACAAACAAAACCAACTACAAAACCAATCACAGTCTAATTACAATTTGTATTTAATTCATACGCGCCCGTGCAACTGCTCTAACGAATGGCGGGAACTTGTTTTCAATACGATCGCGCTCTTATTAAATTGTGTACCGCTTCGCTTCTATTCAATGATACTAGTTCGATCGTGTTACATTAAATTCGAATAGGGCTGTCCGGTGAAATTCTTAATTACACGGTACACTGTCATCCGCACTACCGCACTACCGCACTCTAATTATAACCTCTACACACTGATGAAATACCCCCGAGGGGCGATACTTCTACGTGGCCGGCTTTTTGTAGAATTTTCAACGCAGCCGAACAACAGTTTCTAATCAAATTGTTGTCACGTTATTTAGAAAATAAATAACTGAGAAGAACAAAATCGGGGCATTCCATTTCGCAATAGTAAGTGTACTTGCGCGGGCAGGAGCTGGTTAGAAATATTAACAGGAAACACGTAAAAAACCATGTTTCACCGGTCAGAGCAGAACTGCCAACATGCTGCTAGAATTTCTAACCTTGCATGCGCTAAAAAATCTTTCGCGATGTTACTTAAATTTTTTTTGGCTTGTCGTCTTTCTGCGTCACCGTCGTTCCAATTCGGTGATGAATCTAGTGCTGAACCAAATAAGGCGTGGAAATCCGCAAGAGAAAAGCCATGCCTGGAAGTATAATGTGAGCACGTAGTTTTTCTTTCAATATATATGATGGTATGTACAGCGGTTTCTCTTCTAAAGTTTTAACTAATCCTACTTTTTTTTTCTTCTTTTAACTGGATTTGTCAGTAAAGACACATTAGCTCAAGAAATCGGAAGGAGGAGCCTAAGGACAGACGTTGGCCAATTCTAGATCGCTGGAAACGTTTTTGAATCTGGCGCGTTTTTCATCCTAAAAGCTAATATAACTGTGGGTAAAAATCTAAAAAGGTGTAAAAGCGGTCGAAGAAAGATAGCGCACTTATAATGTTTGGCGCAGTCTATTACAGGCCTTTTTTTCTCCGTTAATGAACGGTATTACTTCTTTTTGTGTAAAATTTCACTTCTTCCGAATCCCTAATAGTTCCAATAATTATAGATACTATTTGTATCTCGTATGTTCTTGTAATTTCATGTATTCGTTACATAAATATGCTAGAAAGAGCATCGTGGCCGACGATGTACGCTGCTGCCTCGCCGATGTGTGTTTTTTCCAGCATCCGAAATAGTTCGCGTCGGGTTAATCGCTGTTGCAATTTACCTCATATTCTCCAGAATTTATCTCGCGCAATTCGAGATTTTTTACGTTTTTTGGGAAATCTTTTTTAAAACCTACTACCACCTCTGATTTAGACTCTTTCCCGGTTACAGCTAATTTAATAAAGGCTGGCCAGCCTGCAGAAAACTATAGCATAACTAAATTTAAATCGGTCTGGTAACCGAGAGTAGAAAGAAAATATTTAATAGGGACACGATAGATAAATGACATTAGGTAGAAAACCATGGTTTAAGTATTAGAAAAGTACACGATTAGTACTATTGGGGTCAGATACTTCCTTGACCGTGAACAACCTTATTCCGAAATGTTACGGTTTAATAAGAATCGCTTTATATAAATATTTCATTATGTCGCAATTAAAAAAAAAAAAAAAAGGAAACACTGGAAATTATATAGCGGCCCTTTTAAATGGTGTTACAAATTCTTCAAAAATCGTACAGCGAAGGGCTTCTAATAATCGCCTTACGCGCCACTACATGGAAAAGCGGATTGAAAAAAATTAAGGAAAAATACGTAAATAAAAATGGTAACAGTCGAGCAGGTAGCGCGGTAGCCTAGTGGTTAAGGTGCTTGGCTTCTAAATCGGAGGACACGGGTTCCGAGACTTGTCTTGTTCCGGATCCAAATCGCTTCCAGGTATATATTCAATCTGAAATTGAATTGTATATATATATATATCAATGAAATCGGGCAAAGTAAAGGCGGATCCCAAATAGAAAGGAACTGTGTGACCCCCTATTCCCATCTATTGCCGTTGGGCTTAGAGTACATTGCGAAAAGCTTAATTCCACAATCTAGATGATACCCTATCGCAGTGGTATATGGGACTTAAAGTATAAAGTAAAGTAAGTCTCATACACTTGACAGGGCGTTGTCGGGGATTACTTTACTTTAATAGTCGAGCATAAGTAAACATTTTTTTATCCCAAAAGATTCATTACTAATCGAGAAGACGAAAACCCGTTAACAGCGCTAATTTTTAAATTCAAGTTTTTTTGAGCTGAATTAATATAATCGCGGGAGGGGGTACAATACAGTGGTGGTACCTTAAAAGAAACTTTTTGCATGGTTAATGTATTAAGGCCAGTTTTCCGTTAAGAATCAGGAATTATACTTTTTTTTTTTTTTTCTGTGCAGATTTTTAATTTTAACAATGGTTAAATAAAAATATAGTCAAAAAAAAAAAAAAGGCGAATTTATTAAACGGCCAAAAAGAGGTACTGATTAATTAATATGATAGTCTGATAGAATAGCACGTCGAATCTCTTTAGCCTCCAGGAGGGGGGAATAATTCTTGAACAGACTTACTTTCATTGCCAATTCATAACAGACGTATTTTGCCAGCGTGGCGGAATTCAAATATTACTTAAAATCGATCAGAAATAAGTGAAAATACATAAATAGAACATATTATCTACATGCAAATTGTTTCCTCAATTTTTTCCTTTTTTTTTTTTTTTTTATTTTTTAGCGAATTGGAATTCATAGTTTGTTTATTAACGAATCAAATTGTAATTTCGCATACGAATTTATGTACAATTCGAGTTGTTTTTTTTTTTCTTTTTTAGGAAAAAAAAAAGAAGCAAAAGTTCGAATCCGCCGAAAAACAAAAAAAAATCGCAAAAAAACAGTATATAAATAATATGTAATTGTTAACGGAAATCGAATTTTTAAATCTACCTTGTATTGCCAGTGAAGGTTCCAACAACGTACCAATTTTTAATTTAAAAATGCAATAATTGAAACTGAACGTTCACGTTATTTCTGTAGAACTGAACTGAGAAACGACCACTGATAACGCTGGTCTAATAAACTTTATTCTAAAATTCGCCCTTTCGCAAGAAAATAACTATATATACTTGTACAATATGCACGAGAAACATAAATCGGATTAATCGAGGATTAAGTTTATCGTGACATATTTTTTTTGCTTTTTTTTTTTATCGCAAATAATATGTGTTTGGCTAGATTAGCGAAAAACTAACTTTTAAGGCAGCCATTACGTGTTTTAATATTTATTAGAATTCGCACGTGTATTTATATGCGGTTAAAACCCGTTATGAAACGACAAGTGGTGTAGCGGACGATTCAGTAGAAAAACGAAAAAAAAAAAAAACCCTGAAATTATATCTTTCGTTAATACCTAACGATTTAATTTCGATTATACCAATTTCTAGTACTATCAACTATAGTACGATAATGTTTATATTGCACTTTATGAAATTACAGGTTATGTAATTATTTTAATAAATCATTTACACTCGAAGTTCGATAAGCAACACGAACCGAGTAAGAAAACTCTTTCTGCCCGCCTGTGCACCAATACCATTTGTTCTATTTATAATATAGTGCGGTTTACGATTTTTTTAGATTTTCATCTTTTCTTTCTTTTTCTTTTTATCTCTGTATAGTGATAAGTCTTTTCATCCGAAATATTTTTGTGCAAACGATTTCATCCTACTCGACATATAATATGCGCGTATGTGTTGTATGGTTTTTTTTCTCTTTTCGTAGTTCGTATTTCTTAATTTGTGAAAATTCTCGTCTTTTGCGCCGAACACGTGATTAATTATCGCAGTGTACTCTGGAATAAGGAATTCTCCTCAGATTACTCCATTATGTATACAGCACACTCGAAATGGATCGATGATTCGACAGATTTCATTAAGATTGCATGTTGCAAAGGATCGCAATTTTCCCCCCGCTAAATTATTTGACCGGATAACTATCATCGCCTTACCCGGTTTTAATGTGTTTTTGCGTAAAATAAAAAAAATACTAGCACCCTGCGCGCCAAGAGTGACACACCTATCATCGGAAACAGCTCTTCCCAGCCAAGCTGGCAACACGAAGGTAATTATAATTTTTTTTTTTTTTTTTTTAATGAATACTATTCGATTTCAAATCTATCGAAAAAGCCATGAGAGTACTATAAGAGGTGTAGTAGAGCCGGTCAATGGTCAAAGACGAAAGAAAACTATTTAAAGTTCTTCTAAGAAGTTTTTGATTCAAAAGTTTTTTCATAGAGCGAAATTTAGATCGTCGTCAGATTTGCTTGAGCTCTCTGTATGCATACAAACATAAATGAACTAGGACTGCGGCTACATCGGCGATAATATGAAAACCCTATAACCGTTCTCGTATCGAATATTTCGTAAAATTTTATAACTTTTTTAATCGTGTTTGTAATGAAACATTTCATTCTGCGAAAAAAGCTGCTAATGAATAACAGCCCCGATTCTTCTATAAGTATTATAGAAGAACCATCATCTAGAATTTGCAGCGAAGTCTATAGCAGATCAGGTTCAAATATATACACATACAACAATGTGTGTCAAAAGTGTAACACTGGGAATTGGTAATTTAAAAAGGCCGCGCAAATGATTTTCAAAAAAATTCTTTTTTCTTCAGAATGGTAGCACTATCTTCCCTTACGTACTATAACTGCTGCGAACACGAACTGTCCAATATTTTGTCTACGGTAGCTGGTTAAATTACAGTAGACCCTAGTAGTAGTGCGTCACGATTCTTGCAAATGATTGAACAACATTAAATTTTGCGTTGTGCGCAGACTCGCTGAAAATGTTAGAAATGACTTATTGTGAACAATAATCAGTATTATGAAAAACACGGGTCCACGAGTGGTACACAGCGTTCAAGAAATATGTTTGGGATCATCGAGGGCAACCCTCGTTCCGAACAACCTTCGGCCTCTTCAACAGACGAATATATCGAAAAAGAAATGAGAGAAATTGTACTCGATAATCGCTGTTCCAGCTTAAAAGAAGTAGCACGTGACCTTAAGAGACCTTTACGCATTCGTATAATTGTGGTGGATAATTTGGGCGTTTTTTTTCGTTTTTTTTTTTTGTTTTTTGGCCTAGCATTAAACGCCATTTGGCCCTCGTCGCTAAAAAGCTGAACAGCGATAATGCATCACCGTATAGAGCAGCAATTGTGACTGAATTTAAAGCAAAAAACGACGCTATAAATACCATCGATCGTGTTCACTGGCTCCGTCAGATTTTTTTTTTATTTCCGAAACTGTCACTCCTCATGATGGTACCTGTTTTGAGTCAATCGATTCCATAAAATAAAATTCGTTGGAAGATTTAAAAACACCATAGCGCCTATAAAAACTATTTTGAAGATTGAAAAAAACGCTGGTATATGTATGTTGCATCAAATGAGGATTATTATTTTGAAGGCAGCAAAATAAATATTATATAATAAAAACAAACTTTAATAACAAACAATATAATAAGGGGGTAAAAATGATTTATAACAATAAATTAGATAAATACCCCCCTTATTTTTAGGAAAGTTTTCGAAGTATAATCCATCATCAGCTAAAATTAACTTAATCGAAACTTAAGTTAGTTTTAGCTGATGATGGGTTATACCCGAAAACGTTCCTAAAAATAAGGGGGGTATTTATCTAATTTATTGTTATAAATTATTTTTTTACTTCCCCTTGTTATATTGTTTGTTATTAAAGTTTGTTATTATTATACAATTCATAACAAACAGGTATGTATTCACCCACATAAAATAAATATTGATGATTAAACAAGAATTTACTTAATAATTCCCGGTACTCCCTTATACGCAACGTATATATAAATATTTATTATTCGGGGCGACATAAAAATCGTTTTCTTCCATCTCGTTAATACCCGAGGGGCTCTTATAAGTATTATAATGTTATTACTTTAATTGTTTTTTTCTTTCTTTTCTCTCACCCATTAGAGTTTATTACTCTTTGTTAAGGGAAGACAGTTTTAGTTTCATTTCATTTTATTCCTTATCAATCTATTTATTAGATTATTTATTTATTTATTTATTTATTTTTCTCGCATTTTAGTCTTTGTTCAGTGTGGTTACTTCCTCTTTCCATCAGGCATTGTGAACATTGCCGGGCAACTGTGGCCATATTGTGAGATGGGAATTTTTTAATTTTAATTTTTCATTTTGTTTTTTTTTCCTGGAAAGAAAAAAAATATTATTTCTGTTTATTAAGTTTCATCAGGCATTGTGGGCACTGCTCTGCATATTGCAGAATAATAACCTATTTTAATTTCTTATTGTTTTTTTTTTTTTTATTGGTTAATTTCATTGGACATTGTGGGCATCACTATTTTGTAGTTGCGACCATATTGTGGAATGGAATTTCCTTTCCCTGCTTTCCATTTCTTATTTTTTTCTATTACTAGTAATTTTTCATATCTACTCATAGTGTAGCTTGCTGGCCAAATAAACTGTATTTGTTCGGGTAAAAAAAAAATAAAAAAAACAAATTTAATATTTTCTTTCGTTAAATAATTACACGTATTTGTTACCTTTTTAATGCATTTTTATTAAATTTTTAAAGTATAAATCTCTAGGTCGGTGTTTTTTCTTTAAAACCGATTTCACAATTTTTGATACATTTTTGACGGCAATAGCTTTCTACCTTCCGTGCTCTACAAGGCCTGACATTGGTTAAATAATATTTAAAAGTACAATTACTTGCGCATCATCAGTGTGATGAGCTTGTAGCGCGTGCTGTTGGACTTTCAAATTCGCTATCTTTATTCGAGGCTGCGTTTACATGAAAAATTACGTTGCTAATATTTTAAGTTTTAATTTTAAAATTTTGCCTCTTCATTTCCTATATTCTAATGAAAAATTATGGGCCAATTTTTATTCGGCTGAAAGTGTATCTCTTAAGAGGAGACTCTCCCCCCCCTCCCCTTTTTTAAAATTTTAATGACTACTGAGTGTGCTCATCGATACTCCTTCTACTCATTACCACCGATAATACGCTTTCAAATGAACGAAGGTCACTGGGGATGTACAACCACTCACAGAGTGTTTAACATTTTTCAGTAAGTTTCTAAGAAAGAAAAAAAAAACATGTCTCCATTTTTATAATATAAATTCTAGAGTTTTATGCGTATTTAGAGCAGGAAAGGTTAAAAATGCCCACTTTTATGACAATTCTCTTAATAAACACGCATAAAAGCGAATGTACTTAAATTTAGAAATACTTAAATATTCATTACCTAAGATAGTTTTCCTATATAAAAAAAAAAAAAAAAAAATACATTCGGTATAGCGCGTGATATACCGAAATTTATTAGAAATCAGAGTGCAATATAAGCAGTTCACTAAACAATAGACACACACGCCACTCCGGATTTGCGACAGGAAATTAATGCGGTGGACATATCTCGGTAGAAAACGATACAGCTACGAAAAATACAGTAATTCACGTTAAAAATCAGTTTGTTTCGTTCAAATATACTGATACCGGGCCGTTTTGTTTTGCTTGTTTTTCTAATTTTGCTAATTTTGTAAATTTAGAACTGCACTACCGGTTGCGTGTTACAAAAAATGTATTTTTTATTTTCTGAAAAAAATTTACAAGTAACGCCACGAAATCGAAATCGAAATTGAAATCGAATCTTTTTAAATTTATTTTTAGTTCAACAAAATGATGATAATGAGTTTTTATAATCGTCAACATTTAGACGAAGCCGAAAGCCACAGAATTCGCTCAAGTTTAAAAAATACGAGAACACTTACCGGCGGCTCTTTTCAAGCGAAAATGAAGAAGACGGCAGTCTTGTTAAAACGTGGTCACGGATGTCAAGAGGCCAAGTCTCGTTAAAACCGTTTCGCAGACGAACGTGAATTCAATTGATACCTTGGCGTACGAAGTTGTTAGCTGTACGGGACATAGAGCGGCCACGAATAAGGACATAAAGTTGCTCATAATAAAGACAGAATAGGCGAAGTCGGAAGGCAGGCAATAGAAAAGAAATGCAGAAACTCGATGATGGTAGTAGGAATTATAATTTCGTTCGACGACAACTACGGCAACAAACGAGACATCGATGACCAGAAGCGAACCGGAGCAGTTACAAAGGCGATGCTGCGAGAACTTTCTTCATCGACCAGTGCAAAATACTGTCACACTTAAACCGAGTTGTAATCAAAAGAGACAAAGAATACTAGTTCGCTCCCAGTTATCGCCAATCGTTAATCGTCAATCGTTAATCGTCAACGAAAACAAGTACTTTATCCCAACACGGTCATAAAGAGGTTATCGCAGATGTGCAGCAGATATATCACGCAGAAATCACAGCAAGTAGCCGTTAATCGTGATAAAACGCATATCATATCGATATAGCCGATAACGCGAAAGCTGCGTAGTTTTCAAGTTATTTCTGGAATTCTCGTTGAAATTGTTCGTAAGAAACCGGTAACCGGAAAAAAAATCGAGCAAAATCGGAAAAAAAAAAAAAGTAAAATTCAGTTGAATATTTCTCTTTCTGAGACTTTAATTAAAATCAGTAAGTGTTCCAATCTACAATTTCTGAACTATTTTCTATTTACACTCAGGCTGTTCGCAAGTAGAGCCTTAGGAAAAGTTTACATTTATTTCAGGGGCGGATCCAGAAAGACATGGAGGGGGGGGGGATTATATAATTACGTAAAATCTTCTACGATGATAGAGAGTACATTTGAGAAATACCGCTTGTTTCATAAAGAAAATCAAATAGCGCGACCTTTATAGAAATGTTTTAAAAGTACATAATTATTGCAATTTTTAATTTAACTTTTGTCTTACATTTAGGAGTGAAAAAAATAAAACGAAATTATAAAATTATAGCTATAATGATAGTTTAGAAATAATAAGAAAAATAGTATTTTTATTAGACACTTTACTTCTTTTTTATTTTTGTTAATAATCCGATCCGAATTGTGTGTAAGTAAATTTAAATATATACATATATTTCTCATTTAACTACTATTTTTAATTAAAATTGCAAAATAAAAATTAAAAATAAATAAAAATGGCAAGAGATCGACGACATTTAAAATAGAATAAAATAAGAACGTTAATAGTTTTACTAGAAAATAATATTAAATATTAGTTATTAAAATCCGTAGGTAAAATTCATACAAAATCTTTTATAGCATAAATTAAGTTTCTCTGTTATAACAAATTTTTTCATAGAGGCTTTGGTTCTTTTGGGGGGAAATGTCCCCTATTCACCCCGTGGATCCGACACTGTTTATATATATATATATATATATATATATATATAATTTATATATTGTTACGAATTTGAGGTTCTTCGTTCCGCGCGCCGATCGGGATAAACTTGATTTCCGCGAAACCAATGTTCCGAATATCTCCTAGACACTTAATCGATCTGAGTACCTGCGAATTTCACGTTTCTTTTCTTTTCCTATCACGGGCGCCAGTGATGATTACGGTTCACACCTCGAGCAAACTAAAGATTCGGTTTTCTATACCATCTCCTCCGTACCATCGAAAGAGAAAAACAAATAAAAATTCTCTCCCGTACGGGAGGTCGTACACTGTGGTCGCGGACCAAGTATCTAATAAATTAACGAAAAATTTACAAAAAAAAACAAAAAAAAACGCGTATATCAGATAATACATAGGCCGTTGCAAGGAAGAAGAGACTAAATTCAATACAGACAGCCAGGCGCAACTTATTAGGAACAGGATAGGATAAATATTTTGTTCATTATCTATTGATCAAGCGCTTGACGAGATTATTTCGTTGGAAACGAGCTACTGTATGGCTGTGTAAAAATAAGTATTTATGCGAGCCGTTCCAAAATTTTTAATAACGGAAAAAAATGAATGAGATAAACCAATTTTTATTCGAAATCATTACTGGCAAGTAATCAAACATATTCTCTCTCATCCGCTATATAGTCCAGACGACCTGGCGTCATAAGACTTTTCACTTCTTCCACAGCTTAATGCCGTCCTAAGTGGGGTCGCAACTTCACAACACACGAAGAAGTTTTATCATACTTCATGGCAATACTTGTGAGTGAATTATTAAAAAAGGTTCACTAAATGGCGAGACCGAATAGACGCGCATGTTTAACTGTAAAGGAGGCATATTTTGAAAAAGATGTTTGATTATACTTACTAATGATGATTCCAAATAAAAATTGGTATATTTTATTCATTTTTTCCCGTTATTAAAAATCTTGGGGGGGTCTCTTATCTTTACACAGCCTTACAGCAGTTCATTTTCAACGAAACAATCTCGTCAAGAGCTTGATCGATAGGTAATGAACCCTAAATATTCATCCTAGTATATTTTCCAGTCGATAGATAGCGCTGTCTGTCTATACGGAATTTAGTATCACCTTCTTTGCAATAGTCTATGTACTACAAATCTCTACAAAAAACAACAATGCGGACGCACACGTGCGTACCCGGCGGTAAATATTCTTGAGACTATAAGGGAAACATAAAAATATAAGAAAAATGACCAGAACACAAAGAACGGTTAAAATGCCGCTTCAACAGTTATGAGACGGTGACTAGCATGACAACACACGCGGCCTAGTGTTGACCGGCTAATCAAACGGTAATTGATGAGCGATCATCGGCGACTAATTTCGCTCGCAAGAAAGATCGAACTAAATAATTAACGGTAAACTTAAAATTAAGATGGGGCTATTTAAGTCGATATCCACTGATCACGCACAGGCCACAATGCCCCCAAATTATTCTTCTCTTACAGCTCACGCTGCCGGCGGTAACCATCGATGCGCACACGCCACGGACAGACTGCGACACTCGAATTGCGCACCGTTGTTTACCTGGCCGACGGTTAAAAAAGGTTTAGTAATCTAATAAATACTCGAATTACGCACCGGAAGTTTGCCGGTATGAAATATAAAAAAACGAACGAAAACGGGACCATGATATTTGTTGGACTCCAAAACTGATGGCCGCTTTATAACACTTGAATGTGCAATGACTTTCAACATTTTTACGCATCATCGTATACTTAAAAAATAGCCTATTTTTCGCAAACCTGTAACGGGTTTCTTCTAAGCAACCGAAATGTTATTCCAAATAGCAAACGCCCCCCCCCCATCGAGATATGATAAGACATTTTGGAAGTCACTGAAAGAACGACACACTTTTACTGATTTTTTAATTCCTTCGTCGATTTTATAAAATCCGGAGTATTTTTTTTTTAAAGCGGTGCGCAATTCGAGTTCTCAGCAGGCGAGCGATTTCGGGTCGGTGCGCAATTCGAGTCCGACTTGTAACTGTGTGAAGTGTCGGTGCGCAATTCGGGTGTTCCCGGACAGACACTACCCTGTTGTCGCAGACCATACACGCCAAGTCACTTATACGGCCCGAATCTGCACGTGCCCAAAATTTCGACAGAAAATTGGAATTTTCATTTTTAGTGTCGTATAAACGTCTCGGCCGGTATTCCCCGACGACAATGAACAATACGATGATACCGAAAAATCAAAAATTAATGATTTTAACCTGAGAATATTTTTCTAGCTGGATATCATCGCTAGACAGCGCCGTAAATACCGAATCCGTATCAATAGATTAATTACAACGTAATTCTTAGACTAGCCTCAATTAGAAAAAATATAATGTCTCAATTTTATGTAACGTTTGTTATACTTTAATTTTTACCAACTATATATCAGGTATACAAGTATGAAATGCGGATGGATTTTTTTTGGAAAAAAACACATTAAATTTGGAAGAATGATAAAAAGTGGTTTACTCAAAGTATGCTCCATCGCTAGTTAAACATTTTTCCCATCTTTCGGGCAATTTGTGGATACCACGCCAGTAAAAATCTTCCCCTTTTGCCACGAACCATTCATCGAGCTATTTTTTCACATTTTCGTACGAACCAAAGCGCTGCATCAATTGTTGTTGGTAGCGTTTGATATTAACCGTTTCACCAGTCTTTAACAGCTCATAATAGACCACACCCTTCTGATCACACCAAACACAGAGCATCGACTTCCTGCCAAAGCGATTCGGTCTTGTGGTCGATTCGTGCTCCTGGATCTACCCATGATGATCTTTTGCGCTTGGGATTCTCAAAATACACCCACTTTTCATCCCCAGTAACGATACGATGCAAAAATAACTTTCTTTTGTATCGTTCGAGCAAAATTTCACATGTGTTTTTGCGCCTCTCCATCTGCCTCTCGTTCAACTCATGTGGTACCCCCATCTGCCGACCTTCTGAATCTTTCCCACTTCTCGTAGGCGATTGCAAACAGCTTGTCGACTAACGCTTAATTTCTCTGCGAGTTGTTTTTGTGTTTGTGCATTGTTTTCATCCAGCAAAACGCTTGCAATTCTGCATTATTGTATCTTTTTGGCAGTTTTCCGTGTTCCTTGTCTGCAACATCGAAATCACCACTTTTGAAACGCCGAAACCATCGTTCACACGTATCTTGCGATGGAGCATGTTCACCATAAGCTTCTCGAAGCAATCGGTATGATTCGGCAGCAGTTTTCTTCAAATGAAAACAAAAAATGAATACTGTCCGCGAATGCTCTTTATTTGGCACAAATGTCGTCATATTGAACATAGCAAAACAATACTAGGCAAACAGTTTTTCAACTTATCACTGATGTACATTTGACACATGTTGATGGCGCAACGAAATTGCATATACATCAAATTTTTATAATACACATTGTGTATTGGTGAACATCTGGTTTTTCAAATCAGCATTTCATACTTGTACACCTGGTATATACTAATTACAACGTAATTCTTAGGCCGGCCCATATTAGATTTTATAACGAAATAAAATGTCCTACTTTTATATAATAAAAGTTAAATGTTAGGATATGATTTTTGTGATTATGTTACATTCATATGGACCGATTTAGAATTACGTTGTAAATTTTGATCATTTCACACAAAGTATAGAAGAGAAAGAGGCAGACATGTAAACAAGAAAGGTCAAAGAGCACAGTGCCTTGCGAGACCAACATAACCGAGTTTATATATATATATACATATATACATATATATGTATATACATATACACACATCTCTATAATAAAGCGCCAAGGAAATAAATAGACGAAAAATCCGAAAAAAATAAACGAAAAATCAACAAAAAGTCCTGAGACCGTTCTATGGCACTTAAAAAGCTAATTTTTTTTTTAATCGACAGCTCCAGGTCAGTGGCTTTTAGGAAAATTATAGAATGTTCAAAATTTGTATACTTTGGGGTTCAAAACGAGCAATGAATCAAATTTTTCCTCCACCATAGACGAAAATAAAACAAAAGACCAAAAATGAAAAAACAATCCTTATCCTGTTCTATGGCACTTAGAAAGCTAATTTTTTTTTTAATCCACAGCTTCAAGTCAGTAGCTTTTAGGAAAATTATAAAATGTTCAAAATTTTCATACCTTGGAGCTCAAAACGAGCGATGTATCAAGTTTTTCTACCAAAATAGAAGAAAATAAGACAAAGACCAAAAATTACAAAAAAGTCCTGAGGCCGTTCTATGGCATTTAGGAAGTTAATTTTTTTTTTTAATCGACAGCTCCAGGTCGGTAGCATTTAGGAAAAATATAAAATGCTCAAAATTTTAATACCTTAGGGCTCAAAACGAGCAATAAATCAAAAAATAGACAAAAAGTCAAAAAAAAAAGTTCTGAGACCGTTCTATGGCACTTGGAAAGCTGTTTTTTTTGTAAATCGACAGCTCTACATCAGCAGTATGTAGAAAAAATATAAAACGCTCAAAATTTTCATATCTTAAGGCTCAAAACGAGCAAATAAATCAAAGCAAAAAATCACATTTTTTTGCCGTTTTTCAATTTTTTAATCGTTTATCAAAAACTAATTATTCTACCGAACTGCCCTAGGTCTCATTTTAAAGAGAATTGAATTTAGAGTATTTTCCTCGCTTACACCTACCCTTCTAGCGATTGAACTTTTTGAGCTATTTTAATTCAAACTTTTAACAAAATAATTTCAATTTTCGTATTATTAGACGAAAAATCAAAAAAAAGTCCTGAGACCGTTCTATGGCACGTAGAAAGCTAATTTTTTTTTTTAATTGACAGCTCCAGGTCAGTGGCTTTTAACGAATATTATAAGATGTCGAAAATTTTCATACCTTGCGGCTCAAAACAAAAAGGGAATAGATCAGCGCTAATTTAATAAGATCATTTCGCATGAAAACGCGGTACTACTGTATTTACCTACAGAGTACCGCGCTTCCACCCACCCAACAACCATCACTGGCTTTTCGTTCATAATAGTGTGTTACTCATAGTGGACGAAGACGGAACATCTTTTGTTAACGATTCTTCTTTTGTTTCCTCTATGGTGTATTATTGGTGTATTTTTAAATTTGAAAAACGACGTTGTAATTTTGAAGTTGTGATAGGCACAAGACTGAAGGGAAATGAGCAAACTAACGTATTTGCAATTCTACGAACAGTATCGTGATAGTGAAAAGAGAAATATAGAGACTGGTCGCAATCGTTTTATAAAAAGGGTTCGAGGAGTATGTGTTTTTCGAAAGTGGGGTTCGAGTTACTCAAAATTTTTATTAGAAATTGATGAAGGAAAAATGCCAGAGACTTTGTATGGCGAAGAAAATGGAATCCTATTAAATTTCCCCGATTTAAAAATGTTTACTTCACTTGATGAAATGATTGATCACATTTATCTCGATGATGTTCTATCAAATTTTTCTAAAATGTCCAAAAGATGTATTTTATCATCAACGAATAAAAACATAAATCAAATAAACAGATTGATAATAGGGAAAAAAATTTCTGGAGATGAAATAAATTTATATAGTGCTGATACAACTCCGATTGATGAAAAAGAAACAAATGGAGATTCCACACATTTATGTACTGAAATTTTAAACAAAATGTCAGACCCAGGAGTTCCAAATCACAAAATTACTATAAAAATTGGAGCTATTTGTATCCTCATCAGAAATTTGAATTTCGAAGAAGGTCTGGTGAATGGAAGAAAAGTCGTCATTAAATCTGTTAAAGGTTGCATAATTGAAATATTTCGTCCGGAAAATGAATGTAAGACGTTTCTAATTCCTAGGATCAGTTTCAAATTTATAGCTGGCGACACTGGCATTTAGATTTTAAGAAGGCAGTTTCCTATCAAGTTAGCCTATGCCATGACCATTAACAAAGCTCCGGGTGAAACATTGGATTTCGCCGCTGTTGATTTGAGGGATAATGTCTTCACTCATGGGCAATTGTATGTTGCCTTGAGTCGAATGAGAACATCGAAAAATGTATGCATTTTGAGCCTTGGTCACGACGAAACTCTCACAAAACGGGCGTTTGGAGGCGGGTCAGGTGGGGGGTTGGGCCGCGAAGCGGCCAGGGGGAAAGCCCCTAGTATATATATATGCACACAAACACGCACGCAGACAGTAGTGTCTCTGTATCCACGGTATGTCACGGCGCAACTAATGGAGACTGACAACGTTGACATAATCACATCCACAAACATCCGGCTGAGTCGGTTAGTTTTTATGTACTGTACTGAATTTTGTTGTTAATTACTGACGCATCGAATTTGAGAAGCTTCCTGCTTTTCCCTGAAATCTCCTCCAGTCTGCTTCTAACGTTTACAGTAGAGCTGGGCGATTACGAATGATTTTAATAATCGAGTGATCAACGAGTTACTAATTTTGATAATAAATTATAAAAGTAGTAACCGAGTGATTTGTATAATCGAGTGATGAATGACGAAGTAACGATTATACAGTAATCATTCATACTATGAACAACACATGTATCAATTGTTTTGTTAGAATATTAGTGGTGCTTTGAACTTTTTTTTTTTTTTTAAATTTTTAAATATTTATTATTTTCTGAAATTATATTGTGCATTTTAAATAAGACATTAATTTTTAATGGTATATATTATTTTATCGAGATAATTTTAACCTATATTAATAATATACCTATAAGTCTAATATTTCTACATAACTAATGTTAATAATCGGTATTCGCGAGATGTTCTCGGTTCTCGTAATCGAATTAATTTATACAATTGTGATTCACGATCATTGTATAATTTTTGGAATATAAATCTGTCGTTACTATTAATTTCGCCGATAAAGATATCAATATTTGTCAAAAAACTACCGTTAAAATTAAAATAAATAATAATTTGAAATAAATTTAACCTTATTTAAATGAAATCTGAATAAATAAAAATCAAATCACGTAATAATTCTTGTAAGTAAACACTGAATCGAATGATCATCAGTAGCTAACAAAAATAGTAATCGAAATATCTCGAGACATATTCATCGATCGAGTGATTCCATTCGAGAGTATATCTCGTAATCGCCTAGCGCCAGTTTACTGCACTCGCTTTATTTATATTGCGCTACTAGCGCTCGAATTTATATCTTGTAAACGGTCTTCTGTACGGTAACAATGGTCATGAAGTATAGCAGTGACGAAGCGCCTAATTAAGTGTCTAACAATGAGCTTTGCAGTATGCCTTTGGATGTTTATTTTTATAATTACCAATATTTATATATGTAAACTGTTGCTAAAATATTCGAGTATTATATTTATTAGATTGTTCTTCACTCGTAGATATATGTATTTGTTTAACAACGTTAACGTGGAGGAAGAAGATAACAGAAAAAAAAAAAAAAAAATTATATCACATATATGTATATTATTTTTACTATTTTCTTCTTAATAGTGATTCCCCTTATCTTTTATGGTTTTATAAGTTCGAATAAAAAGCAACATCGAAATAAGTAACAGCAATAATTGTCCCGTCGGATTTGGATGTAGTCCATTATATGGAAATACTTTTGATTTAATAGAAAATATCAACTCCCGTTTCCGTTTGAGAAGAATTAATTAAATTAGACAAAGGAGATCGCCAGGCCTCTAAACGATACCAGCTGGGCCATAAAAATATCCTCGATTTCATAATTTTTATTATCTCATTTTCCTCATTATGCAGTTTCGCTAACAAGCTAAAATTTTCTTACATTTCGTGTTTTTGTAATATTACGTTTCCTGCTAGTGTTTAGTCTTTTTTTTTTTCTAGTTATTTTATGTTTCACTATTACTTAATGCTGTTAATATTTTCATTACATGTATTTACACCGCGCTTCGTTATAATTTCAACAACGTTTATTACACCTGTTATTTCATTATTCGTTTCATCGCAAGTTTCGGTTATTTTCTCCGTTTATTATTTCTTAATTCCTGGACGCTGATTTTAATTAGGTATTTCCTTCTTTGTTATCGTTCATTTTCGCATCTGTTTCAGTTTTCGTATCTTAATTAGCCTATTTTTGTTTTATATTTCTTATTTTAATTTATTGCCGTATTTTTATTACAATACGCATTTTACTACACAATGGTATTTCTAATTAGGCTGATCAATGTACACACTCGTAAGTATAAATTAAGCTTAAATAGAGTATCGAAGTGGAGCCTGTAAATTGAAAATTGACGCAAAAAGTTACAAATTCATGAATTGAAAGCTTTCACAATTTCTGCACAGATCTAAAGATGGGCGTTGCGTATTAAACCGTTTTCAAATTATGAATCCCGGAATGGAATGAAAATGATGTTGAAAACCGGAATATTTTTGTTTTATCTCGTTCAACTTACTTCTTACAATTTACAGATCGATTATCCTTTCACGAATCAATTACGGGTGCCAGGTGTACTCCTCAGCCGCTAAAAGTGTGCTAAGATCCTTAGATCCTATACATTCTGCGGCCCTCCGGTCTATCCTTTCTGCTCATCCCTCTTCTCCGGTTATAAGTTTGTATGCACTGGCAGGTTGTCCCCCGCTGTCCTACTATAGGAAGTACTATAACTTTAAAGAACTGAGCACCCTCCTTAGTAGTACCAAAACCCAGACAATATCGCCTAATATGAGGTTTGGGAATGACCCAGTGCCCGAACTTTTTTCGGTTATGGGTCGTTTCCAAATCTCTTCAATGCCAAGAACTCCGTCAGACTTCGCAGCAACTGCACCACCTTGGAGTCAGCCAATCACAAACATCAACATATCGCCGACAAAATTTAACAAAGCACAATACACCCCCCAAACATAGCACAAATAGCAACAAATATCATAGCGAGCTACACAGACCATGCATGTCTCTACACAGATGGAGCGAAGGCAATAGGTTATCAGTCACCGGTGGCATGCTCCTTCGAAGTCTCAGGGGCAGCAGAGTCAGTTAGACTGCACGATTGCTGTACACAGCACTGGACGCTGAAATATACGCGATTGTTTTTTGCATCCAACACTACACCGATGATAGCAACCCCCAGTTGCAAAAAGCCCTACTCATAACTGACTCTCTAAACTCCCTTCAACTCATCTCAGAGATTAAATCCGACAACCCTTTGGTAAGGAAGGTCAATTACCTATTATACAGGTTATCACATTTAAACTCTGAAAGTTCTTTCCTATGGGTGCCGGCTCATGTTGGGATTCCAGGCAATGAGCGTGTCAATCGAGCAGCTCAGGCAACATTGGACGAAGTTTGGCAACAAATTACACTAACAATGGGAGGGCATGCCCTTGACAATTCATTTCAGGACAAGACTGTATAATAATAGAACTGCCTTAGGGTGTTCACTCTTTAATAATAACAGCGTCGAATGACCAGTCAATTCGAAGAAAAAAGCATTTGAAAAGTCTATTTATGCTCGGGTTCAAATCTCTTGTCCGACTAGCTTTTTTTTTTTTTTTTTAATTTGTTTAATTAATTATTTGTACAACTAAACAAATCTGCTTTTTACAAATATCAATCATTTAAATAAAAATTATTTTATTTTGTTTAGAAAAAGGGCATATTAAATATTAAATAATATTTTAATTATAGTAACTATTTCCCTTTTTTAAATAGTACAAAATAACTAATAGTTACGATAATAATACTTATAAATAGTTATTATAATAAGTAAAACGTTTAAATTGCATCGTTATTTAATTTTATTTTACATACATTTTTGATTACGAACAAGAACCTGAATGATAGTCGTCATAACAATATTTAAAACAGTAAATTTTTTGACATCTAGCACACAATTAATAAAAGAGGAAATATTTCGCAAGAAAAATATTATTTAAGAATTTTTTTGATGGGAAACAAACATCATTTACATTCAAGAAAATTTCTCTATCTTCCGAAGTTTAGCATATTGTGTATCATTCTATCAAAAATTGACGATGACAAATTTTAATGCAGTCTTCTCGTGAATTTATTTCTCGATTTTGTTCGATTAAATATGCTGAATTTTGTCAACGCTTAAGTAGATTTTTTACTCGTATATAAAATCACATTAAAATATAGATCTTAATGATCGAAGTAATTGTAGTTACTGTTTACATGTATTAAAAGGAAATAGTTACTATAATTATAATATTATTTAATATTTAATAAGCCTTTTTTCTAAAAAAAAATTAAGTTTTATTTAAATTATTGATGTTTGCAAATAATAGATTTATTTAATTGCAAAAATAATTAATTAAACGAATTAAAAAACGAAAAAAAAAAGTTAGTCGAGCACCGGATTCGAACCCGAGCATAAATAGACCTATTAGTAAAAGGTTTTTTTTGTTTTTTTTTCGAATTGACTGGCCATTCGACGCTATTATTATTAAAGGGTGATGAACACCCTAAGACAGTACTATTATTATACAAAGTCTTCGAAATTAATTTCTGAGGTCGTGCCCTCCCCTTATAAGATGATCAAATTTAATTTCACATGAAAGAAGCCAGAATCGGAGTTTCGTCTAACTTTAGATCAAGTAGACAAAGCGGACTTTATGCGCCGAATAAACAGATGGTTGCCATATTACATGTATATTACATTATTATTATCTCAATGCAGCAATAGATCCGATACGAAACGCAACTTCGACAATAATATGTTTACGAGGTGTGGCTATTAAATAACAAGACTGCGTGCGTTATGGATACTCTAAAGGAGTAAGGAGAGAAGCAAGTGCAACAGGAGAGACATTGAAGTGTCCACTAACACAGTTCCAAACCACGTTTTCGTAGCTCTATAGCATAGTATTTTTTCTCTACAAGTCCTTTTCCGTAAGACGGTTCAAAAGTTGCGTCGTTCTCTGCTATACCTCTTCCATTAATTCAAAATGAGTTTCTTTTAGGGCAGACTTCACCTTCGGAAACAAAAAGAAGTCGCACGGAACCAAATCTAGTGAATAGGGCACGTGTTCGAGCACTAGAATGTTTTTATCAGCTAAAAACTGCTCCACAGACAGCGCATTGTCTCGATGCAGGATCCACGACACTTGTTTTGCCACAACTCCGGTGGTCTTCTTCTTGTTCAATTCTTCATGTAAAATTCTTCTGACGCTTTCTTTACCGGCGTTTATCATCTCCGCAATCATGCGAATGCTGAAACGACGATCTGCGCGCACAATTTCATTGATTTTGGCAACGGTTGCAGGAGTCGAAATTGAGACAAATCGACCTGGACGTTGGTCATCTTCAGCACTCTCTCGACCTTCAGAAAATAGTCGGTACCAGAAAGTGCACGTGACAGAGAATTCTCACCGTAAGCTTCTTTCAGTAATGCATAACACTCGATTAGACTTTTCTTCAATTTCATGATGAATTCTAGATTGATATTCGTGTTTTTCGGTCACACACGGTACCCGGCGGCCAATAAAATCACGTACTCTTCAACACTCGACAGAAAAAATACTAATATAGCTAGAAAAACGTGGTTTGGAACTGTGTTAGTAGACATTTCAAGATCTCTTCTGCTGTACTTGTTTTTCTCTTTACTCCTCTAGGGTACCCATAGCGCGCGCAGTCTCGTTATTTAATAGCCACACCTCGTATATCAGCTTTTCGTCTTGGTTTATGAAAATTAGGACTATTAAAATTCGCGATATCGGAAATGCTATCGAAAAATAAAAACTCGAGAAATCATCATTTAACGTTTTATCGCAAAAACCTGCGTGTATTGATCGATACGGCATTCTTCCGGGTTTCTGTCAAAAACTCCTTTAGAATGTTTTAATTTAATTCGCGGGAACAAACCGTGTGTCTAAATTGTTTTGATGACAAATTTTTGTCAACATCCAGGTTGCAAATTTTGCACTAAAAAAAATATCATTCATTTTTACATTTCGGTTTGAACTCAACATTCAAAGCGATCAATAATTCACCACCTGCCGATGATCACGGTCTGTATTTAATTTATATCTTGTTTAGGGGCGACGAAACCGAAAAAAAACAACCCATTATTGGTGCTCCCCTATTCATTAATTCTTCCTCAACTACTTCACGTTGCGTTACGTGAAAATACAAAATAGTTATTTTCGTAAATTTCCTATCTTTTTTTTCTTTCTTTTGCGTGATTCACTACTTCCGGTCTTCCAGATTATTGTTCCGCTTCACATTCGATATTGTTTACTATCGAATAAATATCGATTTTTTTAAAGCACTTTTGCTTTTTAAATAGGTATTAGCGCATATTGCAGGTTAAGGATCTCTCGTATAGAAAACTATAAAAGTTATCGTTAATTATTTTTTTTTTTTTTTAAATAACATATGAAGAACCCTCAAGGGGCAACCGCCCGTCTGTAGGTTCTCATCACAGTTACAACGTTTATTTGTAATAAGAAGAAAGAAAGAATATATTTATGCAAATTACGATACAACATAACGTTAGCAGTACAAGTTGAACTAGCGTATCGACGAATTGTCTTACCGCACGATGCAACATATAAAAAACGATTATAGGTTATTAGAAATTTAGCAATAGTGTCATTGTAGGAAGAAATTTAAAAAAAAAACCTACGCGCAGATATCATTTGTAATAAAGTTACAATCGATCATATACAATTTTAACCGCTTAACTAACAAATGTGTCACAAAAAACAAAGTAAAAACAAACGTAATATAAATTTCCACTAAAAATAACAGCATAACGCATAATTCAAAATCTAAACAAAACAAGGCAAAAACATAATAGCAATTCGTATAGAAACCCAATGCAAGAAAAATGTAAAATAATAAAAAAATAATATATCTATAACTAAATTAATGTTTTAACAAAACTTAAACTATAAATCACAATAATATACCTTAAAATCAAAAGAAAAAATTATTAAAATACCTACTAGTTTTAACGTATTTTTTTTAATTTAAAGAAAACAAAAAAAAAAACGCCCAAAATACTCGGTATTTTAATGATTTTGAATATTTTGAATTTAACGGTGTATTATTGTAATTTATAATTAAAGTTTTTTATAATAATATATATATATATATATATATATTTGTGCTGTTGACGTTCGTTTTGACGTTACTTGACTTTTCTTAAAGTAATTTTTCAATTTCAATATCTAATTTAAAATATCGGAGAAACATTAGCGTACATACAGAAAAATTATCTATATATTAATCACCGATGTACTGTTTACAGCCAGGGCTGAATCTAAGATAGGGCTATAGCACTGGGGGCCGTGGCCTCCAATGGGCCCCGCACTTTCAAACAGAAAAAAATTAAACTTTCCGCGTGCAAAATTTAAGTTTTCTTTCTCAAAATACTCAGTACAGTAAAAATGCAAGAAATTTGCGTTTTTTTTTTTAAAATTTCACCAGTCATTTTTGTTTTTTTCTTCCTTGTTTGCACGGTATATAATACTAAATTTTTGCACCATTTGAAAATTAGCCCCAGGCCCCGTAAATCCTTAATCCACCTCTGTTTACGGCCTTACTTGGCGAGCACAAGTCTTGGGCTGACCTAAATGTAATTAATAAACAAAGCAACGATATTTACTTACCATTTTGTGCTGCACTGCAATTTTCCGGTCTGAAGAAATCTCTCTGACAATAGTTAACGTTTACACCTGTAGTAAAAAAAAAAAACAAAACGGAATTATTACAAAATCAAAAAAAAAAAAAAAAGAAGAAACTATTATAAGAGAAGTCGAAAAGGTAATGTAAAAACGTTATTTTTTAAACCGGCAACATCGAAAGTGTTGTTTTTTTACTCGAATCTCTTTTGTTATTTAGAAAATTAAAGCTGTTCTCTAGGCCCCCTCACCTCCCTTGATCGAAAAATATGCTTTTAATCCAACAATATGGTCAGAGTACAGTTATAGTTTTGTAATAGAAAAATATTTATTTATGGACCGGCATCACATAAAATAGGAAAAATCCGATCATTTATATTACTACCCTGCCTTTCGATTTCATATGTAAAAATAAAACGCACGTGAAAATTTATTTTACACCCCTCCCCCCGCAACATCCAATTAACGAATTTCTGACCACGTCATTAATCCTATCAGTTGACGCGAAGAAGAACCCCATTTTAAGAGAATAACGCATCACGTGTGACATTCCTACACCGGTTCCTCGAGGAGTAAGCCGACCTGATAGTATTTTCAACGACGTTTTCGTTAATGCTATTTTATCATTACGAGTTCACACAGGTATCCGCATTGATGCACCTCTTTGAAAATAAGTGCACGATAAAACAACGGAATTGGAAATGTATTGCTTCCGGTTTAGGTTACTCGCACAAAATTCCACGACGACATTAATGCCTCACAATTCTGCCCTCTCCAGAGCGTTATCTGCTTTTCTAATTCTCGCTTTGTCCTGGATCGGGTACGATTGGCCGGACGCGACGCGTGCAAACTCATTTACGACTATCAGTGCTACATAGAGTAAGGGTAAACTTTTCTATTTTAACATGAACAATCGACGTCAGTGAAAAAAACTTTACGATATCTTTGATACATTAATTTTCAATAGGGGAATACTTAAATAATCCGGACACAAATCACAAAGTATCGAATTACCAATTTTTTTCTTTTTTACTTAAATGCTTTAACAGAAAAAATTAAACTGGATCTCGATTTATTATGTACTTTTTTTGGGCGTGTCATGACAGAATGAAAGAACTTATTGAACTGGGGTAGCGGACTGGGAAGGAATGACATTTAAGAGGCGCAATAAGGATTAAGCAACCTGAGGGACAACAAATTAGAATACAGAATGGCACGCACAGTTGAAAGAGAGGAACATTCAAAGAAAATATGGTTAGGATCAGAAATAGTTTCGAAATTAAGATAGAGATTTCGGAAGGACGTTTAAGGTGGCAAAATACGTTTAAGGCGTAAACGAATAATGAAGACGACGGTGAAACGCGTAATGAAGGGAAATTATTAAACCAGGGGTGGGCAGGAAGACAAGACTCAGTTGGATGAATAGGCGAAAATTTGTTTTGAAGATACATTTGAGCAGCGTCTGCTATTGGAATTATTTATACAAGGAAAGCAACCTCTGATAGTTAGTGGCCAAATGGTTCCTCGCAGGCTAAAAAGTAGAAAAAGAAAATAACAAAAAAACAAAAGGGAAGTAAATCAAATTAGGAATTTTAGAGAAATAGAGATAAACGGATGGAACAGTCCAAGCGAAAGAATCGACCATTTTATTACCCTCTATTCTCACGTGGCTAGAAACCGAGAGGAAATTAACGTGGGTAGAATGAAGTGCAAAAAGTTTGTAGGTGGAACGTTCGCGAAAGGTGGTTTATTGAAAAATAATGTTTTAGGAAAATTATCTGTCAGTCGTGTTGTTTAAAATTATAAATTACCATGGCATCATCTGAGATATATACATTTTTTTTTTATGTAAATCATGTCCTTGAAGTTTACTATCAACATCGTTCGGCCCTTAATTACGTGTGTTGAAAAGGGGTGGGAAGAAATAAAAAAAAACCTTTTAAATTCTTTTATTTATCCGAACGCGAAAAGGTTTAAAATAAAACATAAAAACTGGCGCACTAAAAAAATCGAACCGTTCCTAAATATTTTAACTTTATTTGATCGTATTTTCGAATTACAAAAAAAAAAAAAAAAAACAAAAAGAAAACGATAAACAAAACATCTAACGTCAATCAACAGAAACAGTCCAAGCCACTCCCTCGAAAAAAAAAAATTTGGATTTTATTTCTATTAAATGGTAGGTCTTAAAATTGTCGATATACTACGACTTTTACATACACATCGTACAATCGAAATAAGAATAAAAAGTTGTACGCAGGGCGCCGACCCGAACGAAAAATAAATTACGTAAACTATTTACAGTCAACGTAAAGTGTCAATCTTTTTTCCTTCATTTATTTTCATACACACCGTTCAATCCAACAGTTTTTTTTTTTTTTTTTTTTTGTTTTTCTCGGACAACGCTTCAAAACATGAAATTTAAAAATGGAAAAGAATGCAAAAATAATATTCGTCGTCTATTATATCGTTAATCCGGGGGTGCACATTGGTTTTGCAAAACTTCAGTATGGTAAAATTTCGAAACGAATAATCAATTATAAAAAAATATTCCATTTCAGAATAGTAAAAATTTTTCGAAACAAATCCAGTCTTAAAATTCGGGAGAAGGGAAATAAAAGATAAATTCAACACACACTTTTGTAAACTGGGAGAACTGCAAAAAAGTAACAGAAGGAAAAGGTTATTATCTCATTAACATGTTCGTTCTCAAAACGATCTTGCTACGAAATCGTGAATTCAAGCACATCAACTATAACCGGGAAAAAAAAAACAATATCAATCCGTAATAAGTGCCCAGATTTGAAAAACTTTACTTTTCCAAACAACTTGTATCACAAAAAAAAAAAAAAAAAACTCAATTTGAATTTGAGAAATACTTTTTCGTAATTTTTTGGGTAACATTGAAACAAAAATTTGGCTAAAGATTTCAAATTCAAAAATTTCATTAACCCTTATTAAGCGTTTGTTTTATTTATTTACGAGTATTTTTTTTTTTTTTTTACCTATTTATTGTATTACCAACTGGCCACCCATTTAGCAATAAACTTAATAGGGGGAATATTGAGCGTGAAAGGGCAGGTACCCAATGGTACCTACCTGATGATAGTCATTACCTTAAACAAAGTCATGGGATTTCTTACGTTTCAGCCGCTTATAAAGATGTATTTTTAGTTCGCATAATGAGAACGCGTTTTCATTTTAGTAAATAAATAAATAAAAAAAAAAAAAAAAAAAAAGCAGCGACTATTTTAAACGGTTAACTCAAGATTTTCGACAACTTGCTGATAGCGGTATTCTTAACGAGACATCAAAGCAGAGCTATTCACTCACCGGAAGTCTGTTAGGTGGATATTTTAAATAGTTTAATTAGGTTTTCCTGCCAGTAGACCATGTGAATACACATCTTTTCAATTAAAGATAAGTACATTTAATATTTTGCAACATTTCTCTGTTACCGCCGACATTTTACCGCCGCAAAGACGTATTACTAATGATCATGAATGATTTTACTTACGCTTTGGTTCATAGCGTTGATTTGATATCGCTGATTTAATCAAGTTAAATCAGCATTAATTCAAATCACAATAATATCATTCATTACATCAAGTCAACCCACAAAAAGATTCGAGAATTATCTACTATTTAATTACTAATGTAGTTTGCCAACTTACAAAATGTACACTATAACATTTGATTAAGAAAAAAAACAAACAGAAAACCATTACTAATTAAACGTTAACAAATGATTATTAAATTACAGCGTAACTTTCATATACTTCAAACGATTTCAGAAGTACCTTTCAGAATTTCTAAATTGGAAAGTCCCAGAAATTTCCTACATAATATAATGTTGCAATTTGATCAAAAAATTATTGATCAGAGAATGATGGGTTAAACGTGCTTTAATAAATATACTTATTGTAACTATAAATATCCAAGTTCGTTGACTTTTAAAATATTTTTGAAAATTGTAATGAACACATATTTATATCTATATCTATATCTATCTATCTATCTATCTATCTATCTATCTATATATATATATATATATAAACTCGGCCATTTTGGCATCGCAAGGGGCTGTGCCCCTTGACCCCTCTTGCTTTTATTTATGTCTCTTTCTCTTCTATACTTTCTATAAAATGATCAAAATTTACAACGTAATTCTTACTAACATCAACACAAAAAGGAAAACAAAACATAATCACAAAAATCCTATCCTAACATTTAACTTTCATTACATAAAATTAAGATATTGTTTCATTACATTTTTCGTTACATATTTCGTTGCATAAAATTGTGACATTTTTTAAATAACAATAACAAAAATCCTATAAAATATAACAAACGTTACATAAAATTGGGACATTTTTTCGAATGGGGGGTAGCCTAAGAATTACGTTGTAATTAACATATAGATAGATATAGATATATATATATATATGTGTGTGCGTGTGTGACCGGCTTCGAAGAAACCCGGCTTATGCCTAAAAAATCAATTTTTGGATTACGACGGTTTCCAAGTCTTCAAACCTTCCTTTATGATGTGCCGTTGGTAGAAATTAAAAATAATAATTATAAGCGACTTTCTTCACCCCTGCCGTATGCAAAATAGTTGACACATTCGAGTTTTTTGAACCCCCTTCTCCTTCATAAGTTGTTGCTGGAACGAAAAATATTTCATCTTTTACAAGGAATGATACTACTACCAATATTTATTACAAAAATACAGGAATTATGAAATGTGTGAAAAATACATGAAAAATTATCTAATTCTTATTTACAATTTCAAGTTGTACAAGAATAACATGTACATAAAATACGAATACAACTAACTGATAAAAAAACAGACCGATCCGGAATGAAAGTTGATAGAAATGTAATCCTCCTGACTTAATGTGACGTGACTGATTTGGCGTGAAACGAGCCTAAGTCTCATTGTTTCACACCGCCCGCCCACCCCCCTTCTGAAGACTAAATGTATTTGAATATTTAAATAAATCGTTTTTATTTCATGTGCTCCACATTGCCGAACGCAACCCAGAACTCTTGTTGGAAACGAATCAACGACTCGAAGAATTTCTTCAGCTAATAAATAGCTGGATAAGTTGTGCGATTCTAACTACAATATTCCCGTTTGTTGTAGGCTTCTCTGTATGCACTTTTTAATATTCCTGACAAATAATAGTCTAAAACAGCCAAGTCCGATCAGCGAGATGGAAAGTGAACTGAAACATATTTACCATCCACATTTTAGTTACTTGGGATCGGGGTTCGGACCTTATTATTAGCCGCGTTTGTTCTTCCGTGAATTTCTTACGTTTATGATATTCTCATTTTCTCTTCCATTTCAGATACCACAACTGCCAACTGAGAATTAACTTTATAATCCCTTCAAAATACGCGCGCCCTTTCGTTAATTCATTTTTTGTTCTCCATCCTTCAAATTTTCTCGATGTGTGCCTAATACAGTTGTTTTTGATCTTTTTCCCGACATATCAATTTTCTTACTAATCTGTCCGAAAAAAATTTAACTTACTTAAAATTCTTTCGCCTTTGAAAATTGCGGGAAAATCACTTTATGTCCATTTTTCACTCCAAATTTGATCACTATTAATGACGCATCAAAACTAAACTAGATGTGCGTCTCTCCGTAATAGCCGAATCGTTTCCTACTTCGACTGTTCTTACTGAATCCAATATCCTTCCCATTTCACCGTTCTCACTTACGTTATCAGTTTTTGCCCACTTTCTTCATCTAAGCTCCCTCTATTCGGGAGAACCATCGGTAGAAATGGTTTTGTGAATGTGAAGTAATTGATTAAGATCTTCTAATAAAAGATATTGGTAGAAGCTGGATGTAAAACATTAAGACGAAAAGGATGTGTCGTTTGCATGTTTCGCGTTTTTGGCCTGGATTACCGAAGAGGGTTTTGTGCATGTTGTGAATATCTGCGTGCATGTTGATATTACGAATCGAAAAGTTCAAAAGTGAATTTTTAATGTAAAGTATGTTAAGCCAAAAAAACTAGTCCAATAAGAACAAAACTGTTTTTACACACCGTCAAGCATCAGCTTCAATTATTCTGCAACTTTCTAGTCAGTGTATTCTTAGATACGTACAATATAAATAAATTCGCCTTACTAATAAACAAAAATTAATATAAATCACTTTTAATAAATTAATCTAAATAGCTCAATTTAAGGGAACGTTTTCAAGTGTAGCTCATCATCACCTAATAATAGAAAGTACACTCAAACAGAACTGAGATTTGCATTTTTAGTTCTATCTGAATGAACTCCATCTTGTTTGCTGATGATGGGCTTAAATTTGGGGGGGTACTTCTTTTGAATTTTTTAAAGCAACTTATACTTATTTTTGTTTGTTATTAAGGAACGGTATTTATCGTATAAGTATAAATATTAACAAACCACCGGTTATGAATTTATCTACACTTATTATTACTGTTGCATTGTAAAATAAAAACTCGTTCATTTAACTATATACATATATGACATTATAAATATGTAAATTTTCTTCTATAGTCTCATTAATGTCAAAGAGATAGCAATGTTATTAAAAAATTAATTATATGAATTCATTAATTTATTCTCCACAAACGGTAAATAAAAATATAAATAAAATTTCTGTTAAAGTTTTTTGAAGAGTATAGGATATATAACATAACAAAACACAATTATATATGTATATTATAAAGGAAAAAAAATGAATTTTGTATCCCGTAAAATTCAGAAATACTTCGACAGCTACAAGTATGTAATCTGTAAAGTGTGTTTAACAACGGAAATCGGTAACTTTTCGTTGTAATTTGCTATCTTTGCGAATTAGCTAACGTCTACACTTGGTATCGATCAAAAACCCCGCATTAACTGATAATGTGCATCTCTCATTCCATATTATATATTTAACATAAATCAGAACTTTTTTTGAATTCACGCTAAAAAACCTCCAATTTTAACACTTTGAAGGAAATAATAGTTGTAATTGAGAACGCTGATTACCCCAAAAGGCGCTGGTAATTAAAATTAAAAAGTCCCTTACGTATGTTTCATTTTTGCGCATTGCTGTTGATCTGATAATTGTTATATAAAACTGATCTTTAAAAAAAAAAACAAGGGAGTCGTCGGTGAGCGGAACTTATTTTTGTCGAGTTAAAAAAAAAGAAGGCATATGTTTTTCGCTGTTTTTTTTCTTCTTATGTATTACGTTCCTTATGGTGGACCAATTTTAATGACTGACCAATTATTTTAAATAAATTAACGGACAATTTTTTTCAAAAAATAAAATATATTTGTTACCAAAAATAAAACACTTGACGTTTCGGGCAACTTACACTGACCATCATCAGAAGAAGCGTGATGATGTTTTATTTTTGGTAACAACATAATATATTTCATTTTTTGACCAAAGTTGCTCGCAAATTATTTATAATAGTTCATCACTGTGAAAGTTTACAACGTTTGATTGACAATGACTACATAATTATTGAAAAATAGACCGGTCAGCGATAAATTGATATAAACACTTTTGGTGCCCCTAGACGGATTTTGATGCAGCACCTCTTTAAGGGCAACATTTTTTAAAGTGTTTTAAAGGCAAGTCGTTGAAAGCATTAAATATTAAACGTTACTGATCCGTTCTCATTTTTTTTTTTTTTTTTTTTTTTTTTTTGAACTCCAGCGATGCCTAAAATATAATAAGCGAAATTTAATGTAACGAAAAGAAGAGTACACTTTAAACTATTAATTCGAAATCCTTCTAAAACTTAGCAATTCAGAGTACTTACACCTTTTACGTAAAAAATAGTACCGCCAATAGTAAGTTACAATTTATTAACCGAATTATTTTCCGAAATTTAGTAGTCCTAAGGGCTCAATTTTTATATCACTTTTACTCATTCAATTTTAAAATTTCATAAATACATAATACAGTGTTACGACAACGATGACTTTAAATTTTAACGAAAATTTAGTGCCATAAAATAGTAAAAGTGACATCAACCGTAAAAGTTAAAAAACAAAATTCACTTTTCCCACTGATTGATTCTGGAAGTCTTTCGTTATACTAGAAATATCAAGCTCCAATGGTATTTCACTTTTAATGAATAAGCTAAACTCTCCAGAATCGTTCTTGTAACAACATAGCGTGTTTTCAATATCTCCACTAGCCACAATGATATCGTTACCGATAATAGCCATTCACGTAATTTAGTAAAAATTTTCCAATCTGAGCGCGGTTGGATAAAATTTAGTAATAAAAGCAGACTTATTTTTATTTTGCAGCTTTTTCGGTGTTTTAATTATTATCAGCTCATTTACAGCGAAATTCTTTTTAAGATTTCTACTAGAAGTTTTTCTCCCCCGCCGCCGGGTAGATCGTTTTCATCGTGAAAAAGTCCCCAATAAGCATTAAACTTTTCCTTTCACTGATGTTGGACCCGAACCTGGCAAGGGATTGAAAAATTCAGTATCGGAACTTTTTTCAACTAATAGGAGGCTCGTTATTAGTAGTAGTGCATTCGTCTAGTAGGTCATTTTATACATCCAAAACCGCTTTAATGAGCTATACAGGTCGTCGGTTCAAAATTTTAATTCTTCTGTCGATTACACATTGCTTTAGTTACAGGTAGGCTGAATAGAACAATTTTTTCCGTAATTTTCCACGGATAAACAACACTTTTTTAAAAGATCACGCGACGATATACTTTTGTTTGAAATAATTTTCTAACTACTTCAATTTGAAACAGAATGTCGTACTACCAAAATTAAAAAGTTGAAATCTCAAACTGTCCCGTTGGTGGCCTCGTGCGCAATTTTTGGATCACAATCCTGAGAATCTGTGTGACGTAAATTTCATGAGTATCACCTATTTGAAATCGTACAGGCTTAAACTGTTTATTTTTGCTACACAGCGTGCGTCATATAGCAGTAGCGGATCCACGTCTGGATAGGGACCCCCCCCCCACCCTTCGGCCAAAGAACCAAAGCATATATGAAAAAATTTATTAAAACAGAGAAACTTAATTTATACTATAAACGAGTTGTATAAATGTTACACGCACCCAGGGATTTTAATAATTAATATTTAATACTGTTTTCTAGTAAAACTACTAATGTTCCTTTTTTATTCTATTTTTTAAATGTAATTATCATCGATCTTTTGCCGTTTTTATTTATATTTAATTTTTGTTTTGTAATTTTAATTAAAAATAAGAGTTCAGTGAGAAATATATATATATATATATATATATATATATTTAAACTTTCTTACAGACAATTCGGATCGGATTACTAAGAAAAATAAAAATAAAGTGTCTAATAAGAAATACTACCTTTTTTACTATTTCTAAACTACCATATTAAAAGGTATATAACTTTATAATTTCGTTTTATTTTTTTCATAACTAAAAATATACGACAAAAGTTTAAAAATTGTAATAATTATGTATTTTTAAAACACATTTTTAAACTTCTAAAGAGGTCACTCTATTTGATTTTCTTTATCAAACAACGGGTATTTCTCAAATCTACTGTCTACCATAGAAGATTTTACGTAATTATATAATCCCCCCCCCCCTCAAAATGTCCTTCTGGATCCGCCCCTGCATGTAGGCTCTTTGAATGTGAAAATTATAGAGCCATCTGCTGGCAATAATTATAATTTTCGTAATAGAACCAAGTAATAAAACTTGTTAGACACTCCATTTACCGAAATGCTTAGTATGCTGATCGGTGAGCTAATATGTTACAACTTTCATTAGTCATATTATAAACGACACTTTTAACAGTTGGCGCTCCTAGACGAGCCCCCAATAGCCCCCTCTTCACGAGGGCCGTTATGAGTACCGATGAACACAGATACTCAGTTTTAGTTATCGAACAACTTGAAAAACTCCTTAAAAACATGTTTAATGTAAAAATTAGGATTGACTTAAAATATTACTATCTTTATTATATGGTAAAGACATAGAGATTAGAGCGAAAACGGACATACAAAAAGGTGATGAACGTGAGGAATTATTACAACGTGAATAAATGTAGATTCTAATAAAAAAAAAAAAGAATTGAAACGACCAAAGCGCTATTTACAAGCTCATCGCTGACGAAAATATTACGTGTCTTATCATTACCGCGCATATCTTTTGACATTTGAATGATACATTGTTTATTCGAAAATGAACCGCTTTCAATAGAGTGGTCCCCGGATACTAGGCCCCCCCCTCCTCCCGATGCGTACTGACACTGAGTGTAGTCATTAAAGTGTAAACGTTAAAAATAGAGAAGTCTTCTTTGAGATTTTACTGGCAGAACAAAAATTAGCCTAAAAATTTTCATCGGAAGATGAACGAAGTAGTATAATAAATCCATCCAAAATTTATAATTGAATATTATCAACATTAATTTACATAAATGTGTAGATTCGAGTAAAGATAATGAGAATTTAGACTCTTCATCATAACACGATGTACAGGATTACCTCTAGTGGCGTTATGTTTAAACGTTGTTCTAATTAATATCCCGAATTTTCAGAAGAGAGCGGAATTTTTGATCAGTCTACCCGGTATTATCACTGAAAAATGTTTACACTAGAAATATTGCAAAGTAAAATTGTTAAAAAAGTATGAACATTTTCTCTAAAAATTACAAGAAAAAAAAATGTTTTAAAAAGCAAAAATTATTTAATACAAAATAATTCACGGTAATGCACTTTTCATAAGCAAAACATTAAATTTTTGCAGTCGGCACCAAATTTAAAAACTGCGAAACCAAAACCCTATTTAATGAGTACAACTCTATAATTGAATCGATGTCTGAAAATACTGACTAAGTGATTTCTTAATTGTTTCAATTTGAATTTGGTCCGTCGCCTCTGATAAAAAAGACTTTTATTAATCTATTTTAGGATTTCCTTTTCAAAGCGCATTAGTAAAATTATATCAAATAATTATTTTTTCCTTTTTTCCTTTTTTCCTTTTTTTTTTTTTTTTGTGAGTTTTTAGTGAAGATTTTGAAGTCGGTATTTCATTTTTTTTAACAATTTTTTTTTACTCATAAATGGTGAAAACTCCTTCAATTCATTAATATCTACGAAGAGAATAGAATAACCATGACGCGCCGCCACTTTACACTGCTTAGCTGGCGCGCAATATTCCGCGCAACAGATTTCACTGCGTCATCGGACGGGACTGCTCCGAATAGAGCCATGTCATCAAGGGACGCACATTTCGGTCAGTTGGTTTATTTATCTGTTCGTACGAAGCGCATGAGAAGTTGACTGATACTTATTGAACGAGCGAAAAGCATCATTAGGTGGACAGATGAAGTATGCTGAGAGTAACGAATGATGGACTATGCGAACTGGACGTGATAAAAGTAGACAAAAGAACATGAGACATAGGAGAGGCAATGCAAATTATTGCGAGAAAATCGAAAAAAAAAAAAAAAGATGATAAAAAGGAGTCAGGCAGAATCACTTGGAGCGCAAAAAAAAAAAAAATGTACAGCGAAGAAGGCAAAATAGAAAAAGAAGAAAAGGATGTCCAAGAATGTCCAAGGATGCCCGGTGAACATGGCAGAACCCAGATGCAGTTCAAGGCCGGATTTTTTTCTCGCACCTTATACATATATGACCGAACGAAATGAATTCGAAATCATAGTATGAGGTAAAAAATTCGGCGGCCGCTTCGCAAACCTACGACTTCCCCGTCGAAAACCCGTTCAGGACGTCAGTTGTTACTGCTTAAAATAATAGGAATTTCGAAGCACGCTAATATCGACACGAATTAAATTTTTCATCGAATCGGTAAGAAGACAAACACTGAAGGAAATGTGTAGTCCTGGTATACATTTTTGTATATTTTTATTTTTTTTTATTGTTTGGGTTTTTCTTCGGGCTTGTCAGCAACACGTGTAAACAGCAAAGGAATGGAATCTGACAAAGAAATTTTTATATATCTCCTCGTCACCGGTAAGCGAGTGGCTCGACATCATTACGGCGCGCGCGTTTATTAACAGCTAGAATGTACACAATTTGCCTTGTATTTACGTAAGTCTGAATTTAAAAAGTCCAGCCGTTTTGTTTACGTTGCACAATCGTAATAACGCGGGAAACGAATTGTCGCAATTTTATTTATAAAGGAACACACACACACGCACATCTTATACAAAGTTCTTACGTGAAAATTAATCGTGTAACAATTTTCTGCAGACAATTTTTTTTCAAACTTCCATTTTAAATGTACTGCGTATCGCTTCTTCTTTTTCTAATAACCGTTTCTGAATAAATTAACAATACGAGTAAAACATCAATTGGACCGACCGGGCCATACAAAAAAAAAAAGAAAAACGAAAAAAACATCAATTGGGGGATTTCTATTTTTAAAACATTCGTACGATTTGCGAACGGTGGTGTACCTTCAACAATATTTCCTCGATACCCAAGCGCCAGAGGTAAACTCACACCTACGCGAAAAACTAAAATGGCAGTGTCCTACTATCAATATGTTGTTCGGAGAGCAGCCTGCAGACATTAGTATTTCGGCTAAATATGCACTCAGCATAGAGTTAATGCGATTTAAACATAATCCGATTAGTAGAATAACTGAAATTCGAAATGCGATTTGGTACGAAATAAAATATTTTCTTTTTTTCGCAATTACTAATTACAATAATCGTTTACATAATAATTCGAGTCGTTATTAAATCATAAATTTATTACTTGAATGTCGCGCAAATGTTTTATTAATTTATCGAAAACTACTTAGAATTCTGTTATAAAATTAAACGGTGCCGGTGCAATTATATTTCTTCTCCACTCCTCCATACCCCCTCCTACTGTATACTTTCCTGCCGGAAATGATTGTCCGGTTATTTATCTCATTTATTATATATTTAATTATTTTTAAATTCGCCGAATCAGATAACACTAAAAAATTTAATTGATAATTTTTATAGGTTATTCTCACTTCCACTTTAACGACTGACGACCCACTCTGCCTTCGATTTATAATATATACTAAATGAACGACGAGGCTATTTTCGGTTATTATTTTTTCATGAAATTTTCTGTATGCTCGTAGTACAATGCACACAAAGCATGTACGATTTATGCTTAGCAGTCTAAATGTACGGCAGAGAAAAAATTTACACATCTATGCATACAAATACATACATATGCATGAACACACACACACACATATATATATATCAATGGCGAATCCTGATTGTTCCCCTGGTGCTTCTGCAAGACAGAAAAATATTCAAATGGAATTAATTTGACGTAAAATCGCATTGCTATGCAAACAAAAACAAATTAAGAAGCCACATTTTTTCTTTAATTTAAAAAAATAAAAAATTAATGCAAAATAAAACTGATATTTAAATTTTGATAAAGAAAACAATTTATGTGAACAACAAAAAGAGATAGCGCAAAACTAATTTTAAAAAAATGAAAAAGGTTATTAACTTTTAAAACCATAACGTTAAATATATAATCGACTTTGTATTATAATAAAAAAAAGTTGAAAAATGTTATTTAGCGGAAAATTACAACCGCATTTATAGAATATAGTTAAAAGTGAAAATTGACGTGTCTGCTGGCATAAACAAATTTTTCTAAACTACCGATCGAATTTCACGGTTACGTGTGTTGGGAGAGATCATATTTAAAGCTGACATCTAAATTTCTGGAAATCTCTCGATATACAACTACAATGAACTGTGATCATATTCTGTTACAGTTCTCTTATAAGTTAAAGTAATTTCTAAATTCGTTATTATTTACTTTAAACTTGATATTTCTATATTAACATTAACATGTAACGGTATACAATATTATAAACAGGTAATTAAATGCAAAATGTATATAATTTTTGCGGATGTAAAATGATAATAGATGAATGGAGGCGTACTCATATCCGGTTTAACTTTTTTTAATAAAACGTTCCGTTGTCTAAATGCTCGATATAGTTTTAGTTAAAAATAAAATATTCATGATTAAACAAGTACGCTTCTAACCACGAATTATAATTTCTAGCAGTTTTAACAAAATAACTCGGCCGTTCTAGTTCATATATATGTAATAATAGTAATAACAGTGTCTGCGGGTCGTTTTGAACATGGTCGCCCAAGTCGAATATAATAATAATAATAAAAAAAAATTCCGATGGTCGCTCTGAACACCATTATTGGTGGGTCGCTACGACAACGGTCGCTCTGAACACGACACCGAATTTCACTGGTTCGCTTCTGTACCGCTTTTTGTTTGATTTATAAGTGATCATCATTTCATCGTGATAAAATAGCAATAACATAATAGCGAAAAGTGTACAATGGATAATCCCTGTAGCACGCTAAAAGTGGCACCGTACTTGGTTCATCAAAAGCTCTTGATCTGTTTGCCTGTCTGTGCCCTTGCGAATAATGCAGCCACTTCGTAGACATATTCATAGCGCCTGACGAACAAAACACGATAGCGAGAAGATCATAGAATCAGAATTCACTACTATTCATTCGAGAGCGATTTACAAAACTGGCTTTTTGCAAATGAAGCATTTTCCTTCGTATCGATTTCTCGAATTTCTACCTGGCAAGATAAAAATCCTCTTTAACCGGGATAATCTGTGCCGGCAAAGAAGTAGTAGCTGATTTCTTTCTTTTTTTCGATTTACTTTGGGACTGCTTCGCCACGCGACTAGAGAAGTGCCGGCTGGGAATTCACCACTGACATATGCGTCTAGATATATAAGAGAGCTCTTGAAAGTGAATGACTCGTTTTCACCGATAGCACTGAGGGACCGAATTACTTGAGGACCCGGGTTCGATAACGAGTTTTTAATTAACGACGAGTACTACGTTCGCGCGTAATCGAATTATCGGAAAAACTAAATATGATTTCCTCAACGTGTGTGTGTGTGTGTGTGTGTATCGTAACAATTATTATATCGGATACACTAGACGATATTCGTATTTTGCAATTAATGTAAGGATTGTTACTTATTATGACGAAAATTAATTGTATTTCTCGAAACGTATTTTATTGTAACAATTACGTTTCGTAACGATGTTTTTCAAATGTTATCACACAGTGTAGTAGTTATAACAGTTAAACATTCCTCCAAATTTTGAATTCCGTTCATTATTATTCCGGATTATAAAGTTATATTACACACATTGAAAAGATGCGTACTATCTTCCATATGTTAAAAAAGAAAAAAAAAAAGAAAAAAATCGTGAAATTAACATTTAACGAAATAAAAATTTTCTTTTACGATTTTTCATTTGCACGATTATTAATTTTTTTAAATCAAACTGGCAAAAAAAATCGTACATTTTTTTAAATTTTTAAATTTTAGTTCTCTACCCTGCGAGAAATTTGTTGTCGGCGAACCGAGAGAACGACACCGATCACGGCTGGCCAATAATTTATTCTACCCGGTCCGGAGCAATTTCTATGTTAATTACGTTCTTTAAAACGCGGGCACTGGCTGCGTAGAGACATGTTCGTACGAATACATTTCACCGTAATTAAATCAGTCTCGATAGAATTACACATGACGAATCATGGTAAACAGCGCTCTAGCGAATCACCGGCCGACTCGAGTCGTTGTTATTAGAGAAATTACAAAAATGTCACGCGACAAAACGGAAAATTAAAGAAATAAAACGATTCTCTCTTGGCCACTGAATTGCACAGACACGGTCCCAGCTTTCTGACATAATTATAAGCGTTCCAAGGGGAGTTGTTCCTTCGCCAATCATGTCCGCCCTAGACCAAAGCCAGACTTGATTCACTTTTCTTCCCCGCCATTTTCCCCTAAGAGTCCGGAATATCTCCACGAGTCTACGTTCCCCCTTAATAACCTCAAAGTTACACATGACTACAAGCCATGAATGAAATGTAAAATAAAGCCCGCGGAATATACATATATTTTTCTTCAGAATGTTTGCATTTTGTTATCGGAAAACCGGCCGAGTGATTGAAATTATTTTAGAATTCTGACACAGATATTCAACAAGCTCAGCACACAAAGAAGATGTCACAAAGATCTGCCGCTGTGTAATTCCGTCAATTGTTATTATTATTATTATTATTATTATTATTATTATTATTATTATTATTATTATTATTATTATTATCATTATCATTATCATTATTATCATTATTATCATTATTATTATTATTATTATTATTATTATTATTATTATTATTATTATTATTATTATTATTATTATTATTATTATCATTATTATCATTATTATCATTATTATTATTATTATTATTATTATTATTATTATTATTATTATTATTATTATTATTATTATTATTATTATTATTATTATTATTATTATGAGTATTATTGTTATTATCGGAGTAGCGGGAGGATGCGTCTATTCGAGAAAATCCAGACGTTTATTTACATCTGCGGTTAATCACTCTTTCAAAAACCGGCCATCTTTAGTTACGAATATTATTTCGATCAACTACTGTTTAAAATCTCCCTCTTGCTCCGAAACTTTTACAAAGCGAAATCGACTGCCATCTTACGCGTCATGTTCATTTCCACCAGAAGCCCTTTTTCAACTGCATTTGCGCTCGTCAAGTTAACCCATTCCGAAGACCTTCTTATGCAAACTCCGATGTTATTCTTCGGTTTTGTTTTTCCTCTATCGTAGAGGATGCAGGATCGTGCATTTGAAGAATCGAGAGATTGTTAGATTAACTGGATCTGTTCCAGCGTAAACAGAATTTTTCCGAATTCTTTTATTGCGGAATTTCAATTTTTTCCACCTTTCAATGCAGCTCAAAAACCTTGAATCAAGCTATTGTAATTTTCACTTATTTTTACTTTTAATCGACACATAATAATTCCGGAATTCTGGGTCGCGTTCTTTTCTTCTACCCACTCTTTCCAGCCTTCCGATTACTTTCCCTTCCGGATATTAAGTGACAATAGCAGACATATTTTGGTCCGGCCCAGCAGCGAAGAAATCGTCAATATCTAGATAGCCCCCTAAAAGGCGTAATATGTTGTAGTTTTACGTACTTTTGTTCGCGAAAGAAAACAGTTTGACAAGCACCGACAGCTAAGTGTTTATATAACAGACATCATTACCGGATACAGCTGGTTAATTAGAAATTCTACCGTCAAATACAAAGTTGCTCTCAACTTTGGCCATAAAATTATCAAAAAAAAAAAAAAAAAAAAACCTTTAAAATCGACCTATTTTTTGTTGACTTATTTACTAATTTTAAAAAAGAGATTTTTCTTCGGATCTTCATTCAAACGTAAGTTTCGGAGTAGACCAGCGCCGATACACTGCACAAACTACTTTCATGTTTTGTCTATCAGAGTTAAAAGACACGTTAAATTTGTGAACTATAATCAACTGCAATGCTGGAAAATGATGTCCGAACGTAAAAGCTAGTTTGTCCATAATAGAGAGTAACAAGTGACATGCAAGAAGCAATTAAAGATAGTATAGCCGATAGTTTACGAGAAGTTTCCAGTATGCACTCGCCGATATTTAGTTATTATATTAAATTCGTCTATTTCAGCTCGTCAGACACACATTAGCTCAACACGCAGGTGATAATTTCCAGTATTTTTAGTATTGCGATTCGAACTGATTTCCACTTGATCGAAACGTAGCTATACCTAATACGCTACTACGGTAGCTTGAGCTAAATGATATTTTACATCGGCGCAATTATCAACGCAACTGTCTGAAGAACCTTTCAGCACTCAAAAATGACTAATTATTCGCTATTTGACATTAAAATAGCTTTCCGGCAAATGTACGTAATAAATTTTAAGTTTAATCAGAAAACTGGCGGTTTAGCTAAAAAATTTGATTTTAATCGGTAAATTTTTCTTTTTGGAATTTTCTATTTTATCCAATGTGGCATCCACAGACACGCACACATATATATATATATATATATATGTAAAACTCCAAAGCGGGACAATCGGACCGACAAATAACGGTATGAAAATATCAATTTATTAATTCGCAGCTGTATTTACATTGTTCATGACCAGCTTAGACTAGTTCTCGGTGAATAAGTTCGTTCACCCCGGGCTCATTGCATAGCCACCTATTGGTTAGTTGTAACTTGCTGATTATGTTTCAGTTTTATCCAATTGCGATGCAAAATATAAATATCGCATTTTAATATACTGCAATGAACTCTGCGTGTTAAACTGGTATCGTACATATCGTACAATGTTTGCATCATGCAAAAAGCCAGTCCATTTCAGATGAACAGTACTTGGTAAAAAAAAACCGGTTTAGTGCACAAATAAAAAACCCGTCTCTACCTGTGCCCACCGTCTGGCACTTAAAAAAAGACTACTACGGTATGTACCTTCACTTATTTATCGAATTTCTTATTACATAGTTCTGAGGTCTTATCTTATACGATCGTTGGAGCCAAAAAGAATTTACTATTTCATTTTTTCCCCTCTTTTTAGCTAACGTTTATTCTTATAAAATCTGTAAATTTCACATATCGTTCATTCTAGTCCACGAAAGAACTAGTTCATGGTCGTATTCAACGTGACGGTCTAGATAATTTCACTAAAATTTAAAAAAGGTATCGCGTTAGTTAAGAAACAAATATAAAGATGTGGGTATTTAAAACATAAAAAAACTATTTATAAAAAACCTTTTTGTAAACGGCGCTGGCTTTTAAAAAAAAAAAAGTGATAATTTTTTAACGAAAAATACCAATATTTTCGCCATAAATATTCTTAAATTTAAATCCCCAAAGAACTATCACTTTTTAAATAAAAAAAAAAAAAAAAATAGCAATATTATTTCTGTAATTAATTTAATTTTTTTTTTATCAATAAACAATGTAGGAGAAATATAATTTACGCTGCAGTAAAGATCAACAGAATTCGTTATTCAATCAATATTCATCACATTTTCTTATTTAATAGTAACAAAATCACTTTTAAATAAAGAAACATCATTTAGCATCCCTTCGTGATTTATTTTATCCCGCCTACATAAATGAATTTATGCGATCGTCTTATCTAGCAGATAATAGAATACATCCTATATTTCAATCGATTCCCGTACATCTTTTGAGAAGCCGATCAAACCGGTTTACATTCATAATGTGGTTACACTTCAGTACAATTTTTGGAAAAAACAAATAGTTTAAGATTTGCGAGCAATTAAATATCACTTTAAACCAGTTAGCGGTAGCGTAGTTGGTTAGCAAGTAGGATTTAATATCCCGGTTCTGTAAATTAGGAATATGTAAAAATGTCACTTGCGCTGGGTTAATGTCCATAGTTAACAAACGTGCAAACACACACATATATATATATTTATATAGATCATTTGGTATCATAGTTGAAATAAAAAAAACTTAAAACTCACATATTCCCCCGGTAAATGATGCAAAATTAGAACTGGTTCAAGATTTTAAGTTGGAACGTTTTTATTCAGTTTTGTAAAGGCTCACAGTATTTTTTAGAGGTGAAAATATAATTTCACACTACCTATGAAGTGTGAAACATCAAGTAGAAAATACAATTTCTACTATTTATGAAAGGTTCAAACTACATTTGTCCAATTTTGTTAAGCGTGAGCATGCTTATAGTTTAATATGCGTTTGATCTTTTCCGTCGTGCATATGCTTTTTATATTGCCAACCAAAAGAAGTTATGACATAATTCGGCATTTTTAACGATCAGAGGGGGGGGGGGGAGAATTCTAACGAATCAAAGTTTGAAAATATTACACGTAAGACGCGCGCTAACATTTAAATTGGCCATTAGCGAGAGAAATTTTGGTACTTTTGAACTCCGTAAATGGCCGATTAGAACCAGACAAGCGAGTTGGTTTGATAAAGTTTTTGTAAATAATAAGTCAGGCAGATTTATTGAATTATTCCATAACAATATAAGCGAATAATATTATTAGCTATTATAAATTATTTGCATAGGCCATATTATTATTATTATTATTATTATTGTTATTGTTGTTATTGTTATTATTATTATTATTATTATTATTATTATTATTATTATTATTATTATTATTATTATTATTATTATTATTATTATTATTATTATTATTAGCCTTTATAACAAATTTAGGGTGCGAGCACTTAACGACTACTCATCTATACTCTCATGCACACATGCCGAGTATAACATTGTACGTTACCTCGAAAAAATTACTTTAAACAATTAACTAATACTGCACTAAAAAACTAAAAGAATTTAAAGCCCATTGGCGAAGATCTCTCTTAACTTTGACATTTCTCTGTGGTCCTGGACAATCCGCTCATACGGTCTATTATATAAGAACTTCCTTACTTCGTCTTTTTATCTCAAAAATTGCCTACCCCCTCCTCTTCTATTCTTGATGTACCAGTTTTTTATCCTATATGTACACCTATTATCCATTAACCTCTCAACATAATATCCAATCCCACCTTTTTCCTTTTGCACTCAACTAAATCTATCATATTTTTTAATTTTCCTCTGATAAGTGTGTTTCTAATCCTATCTCTACGCCTGATGATATAATATTTAAAATAGACCTGAACATTCCGCTTTGAGTACTCTCAATTTTTTTCTCTTCCTTTTTTGTTTCAGACCATGTTTGAGAACTATAGACCAATGCTGGAACAACACAGCTATCACATATGTCACTTTTGATTTTAACCCCAAACGGAGGATTCTTAAATATATTTTTTATCAACTAATGCTTTTTCCAATCTATTGCTATCCTCCGATGTACCTCGCCTTCGGTCATATTTTCAAGATTTTTTTGAACATTGGCTATATAGCCCCTGCTGCAAACTTTTACGTACGATTTTCCACTGAAAATGGGGCGTTAGATAGTCCATTTCTTTACTCGGTTTTTTCTTGGGAATTACCATAAGAGATTGCGTAAGTTTTTGAAAATGTTCTTTTTCCATGTAAGAAATTCCTCGAAGTACGTTCAATTTTTCTCTGTAATTATTATATTTTTGATGACATGTCCTTATTGTGCAGTAGCATCTTCTGACTCTTTACACCCCTGCAGGGACTGAGAAGACCTTAAATCGTCTCAGGTGAGCTAGCAAATTGACCAGTTAAATACTTCAAAAGTAGTCCGATTTTAAAATTTTGTGTTCTCTAGTTTAGTTTCAATTATTAAAGCCTCGGTACGTTGGTCTCGCCGGCTTCTGATAATTCTTTCTTTCGCTTCTTTAATTATTTGATTCGATATTTTTTCGCTTGAATTACTAGTTCAGTTATCTATCTTAAGTTGTTTAATTTGATTGACTTGTTTCACCTGAATATCTATATGGCAATCCCATAGACAAAACTACTGTACGATACGCTGGTGGTATCTACGGTTTGATAGCTACCTTTTTCAATTTTTCGAAGTATATTAACAAGTTGCGCTTCGGCGGTAAAATGTAGTAATACCGAACTGAGAATAATGGGTAAACAGCGTCGTAGGTATACACATGTACCTTTTTGTCCGACAGACTATAAAACAAATGCATGGACCGGTGGTAAAGTGGTTAAATATTAAAGAAATATCTGTTGCTTCGGAAATATTTGGAGTTTTAGAATTTTACGAAAATGTGAGCGCTGATATCTAAAAACTCACCTTTGGGTATAATCGCAAATTCGGTCATTTCAGAGCAAAATGAGCGTCTTTGTTTCATTCAAATCGATTACTTTCACATACGTCTCCTTATTACGAATTAAGCATATTATGCGATTCGCTGATTTAATTAACATTTCAAGAAAAACTTTTGCTATTATTTAGTTCAGTCGAAAGTAAAAATTTCGATGACGGCGTCAAAGTTATTTTTCTGTAACCTTTAAGCTTTAATGTAGTTTTAAAAGTATCGATTAATTTAAACATTAAGCTCTTCGAAGAAATAGATCTAAAATGAAAAAACTAGGAACACTACTTTTAATTCTTATTAATAAATAAACACGCAGACGCGGAAAAAATGTATATTATGTAAATTTTAATTTTATTTCGTATTATATTCACGGGGCGCGCCTTTTATTAAATTCTCATCCCTGATATACTGTAGAACATGTTGATATGCTTTTAAATAATACAAATTTTCCATGTCTAAGCGTTTATTTAATTAGAATTATACTTAGCAACGGGAATGCAATATAGTCTCGCATTAATTGTTTCAAAACTTGTTTTAATGTTAGAATTTTGACACATACGAATTCTTATTAGTAGGCTTGTGAGACTTGGTAAAGGAAAATTATCGGACGAAGAAGAACAAAGTCTTAATATTATTAGTTATTGATAAGACACGTTTACGAATAGAGGGTATGAACTCGCAAGGCCATTGTAGTTAGCACACTTTAGTTTCGACGGATTATCGCGCGGGTTGTTTAGTTAAAATTATAGGTCGTCACATTTGAAATAAGAGGCAGTTAGATTACAATCAACAGATACGGGTAACTAAATTTTTATCACTTAAAGTGTTCGTCTTTTTTTTTTTTTTTTTTTTTTTTTTTAGATTTGCCCCGTACAAGTACTATTAGTGCCGGTAATAATTCAGATACTAGGCAATATAGATACTTGTAACTCGAGTGTCGCTGTATCACTGGTATATACGTACTTATGTACTTACATGTCTGAAATAGTATAATACTCACTAGTTTCACTTGAGAAGTGAAAGCTGAATAAAAGCACAGGCGGACGAGACAGAAAAAAGGAATTGGAATTGCTTCTCTTCAGATCTATAACTTCGCAATCCGCGCTACCTTACCGAAGATATGATTAAACTACGAGTATAATACTAGGATACTTGGATATTTAGAATATCTTCATAGCGTTGAATGTAAATGCGAGTAAGGAAAAATACGCGGAATAAAATTTCATCGTTTGCGAAATCTCGGCTATTATTTTCCGCAAGACCTTTGCGTAAAATTAGCCCCGTTAGAAAAAGATGTAATGTGTGTTTTTCTTGTTTTTTTTTTGCTTTTTTTTTTTTGAGTAGGAAAATGGGACAGTATTTTTTAGAGGTGAAAATTATCTTATTAAAATCCTTGGAATAGCGTCGGTGTAGACAAAGTTTTATTCTAACGAGTTTTAACCAATTGCCACCAACGACCCGATATTTTTAAAAGGAAATTGCTATATGATTATATTAAAGTTACCTTGAAAAAAATAATCGGAGAGTTTTACATTTTTTGGCCTCGTTACTGCTGACCACGACTATAATAATAACACCGGAGATGTTATCATTGTTGATTGAAAGTAACCAGAAGCTGTTTTGCTCTTCAGTTTAAAAAAATTTCCTTCTCTCTTATACATAATTTCTCCACTTGTTTCCAATCCCTTGCGATCACCATTCCAACTCCCTGATCGGTTGTGCCGATTACTTCGAAAGAGTGTCGTCCCCATGTTAACGTTTAAACTTGGCTTTGATGATAAACAATCGTTATCGTAACTATAGGTGTTTCGTTGAACAGTTTTACTGATTACGATTTGTATCGGAGGATCAACGCTATTTCAAGCGAATCGAATAATAATACGCCAACTTTGCGGGCACTAGAAAACACTACGATACGACAATGTTGTTTTTTTTTTGTTTTTTGTTTTTTTTGTTTTTTGTTTTTTTTTTTTTTTTTTGATCATGTAGGAAACATTTACCGCCCTAATACGAATTAAGCAAAAAAGGATTATTAAACATCGAGAAAATACTGATGATATGCGAGAGATAGATATTGAATGGTTTTTTACTTAAATAGTTATAGATGAATAATGATATATAGAAACTAAGTGTGTAATATTTATTTATTAAATAAATATACTCGTGCGTATTTATTTTGGGAGCCCGCCGAAAAGTCAACTGACTTGGTGGGGACACTAAAGGTTTTGTACATGGTTTAAAAAAAAAAGAAAACAAAAAATTCCCTTTTTAAAACATTAAAAAGGTCATTAATAGACAGTAATGCACAGCAACAGAAGCCAGCTAAGAATAAAACAAGGAAAGAATCAGAAACCCCAATTTGTGCCGGCAGAGGATGTAAGAAAAGAAAATCAGCAATCAAGAATTGCGCACATTTCAGCCATCGGGAAAGCCTACGATAATAAAAACTGTTTAAAATAATGTGCGAGACGTTGTCAATTTAATTTCAACGAAAACGATGCTAAAAAGCATTTTTCGACACTTTTGAAATAGAAAAGATGTAAATAAACAAAGGCAATAATTATTAATTGAAGAGAATTCGGGAAGCAAAATTTGGCTAGGAACTAAATATAATCCCCGCTTTCAAATTAGAAAAATATAATTAAAGGAATTTAAAAAAATACGATTTGTTTAGGAATTTTCCTTACGAATGTTAAGAATCAGAAACATTTGTACGCGATATAATGGGGGGGGGGGAAGAAATAAGATAAAAATGCAATTATAAGTGCGGGGTTGTCATGGGAAAAGTATAAAAAAATTCTAAAAAAATTTACACACGTGTCTATTACATTATTGCAGTGCTAATATCAAAAAGAATACTTATATAATGATTTAAATTTAATTAAAAATGTGTGGTTTACACACCTACAGCGGTATAAAAATAAAAAGAATTGTAAATCCAAATTGTGGTTGTTATAGGGCATATCTGCAATTTTAACAACGTGTTTAATTTAGGATTTCATAAAGCTCGAAGAAATGTGATCGGGGTTTTCGATGTAAAAATCTGATAGACGATTAGAAAAAAAAGACAATCATCTTACAAAAAACATATTATTTATTGGAATCTGACTTTGAGGAAATTTTGTCCCGGTGCAGCCAAAAGGATTTAGAAGTATCTTCATGTTTAATTTCAACATTTACCAGATGGACGGTCGATATTGTTTCCTGACAATTGTTGGGAGGGGAGGGGATGTGTGCAATACTTTTATATACCATTCAATGTTTGAATAACCCTTATATTGATCGATTCCCCTTTGAAAAGGAACACTCATAAATGGAATATTGCGCCTGTAGAAAGGTTTTCAAAAAATGTAGGTATTCTCGTAATCCGTCAGGATGGTGTTTACAGCTTTGTACGAATGACTTTTAAGAATAGAAAATATGAAGTTGAAAATATAGAACAAAAGACTTTAAAAAAATAAATAAATAAATAAATAAATAAATAAAAGAATAAAAAACAAAAAAAGAATTGATTGCTTCGGAAATTAAAAATACGGTGGCTTAGATTTTAAATTTAGGTTGAAAAGTAATTTACGACGTTCTTCCTGTAAATACGATTTTAACGATGAATGTAAAGGATAATTTCTGAATTTCATTTAATTACTTTTGAATTTCAGTTGCAGCTCAAATATCATGGTCTGTTGAAAATTTCAGATTAAAAGTACGTAATTTAATAGATCTATGTATAATTTAGAAGTAATAAAAGAACAGCCGCCACACATGGGTCTAAAAGAAAGCCATGAAGATGGGTACATAGTTGTAAGAAAAATAATTAGAAAATTTTTATCATCATTAACATTGTTTTAATTATATCAGGTAATAAAATTATTAGTAAGTTTCCATTCTTGTACACATTAGGAAAAACAAAAAAAGTTTTAATTCGCTAAGATTTTACAAATTAGGTTATTTACGAAGTTACCATATTATATATATATTTTTTTTTTTTGGATTTTTCCCATTCTGGATATAACCAGTGGGCAAGTATATTTGATAAAATCTGTGTACACAATCGGTTATAGTGTACTTATGAAAATATATGTTAACTACAAAATCTTTGTGCGCAGGTGTGCGGTGGGTACTTGGTAATAAATACAGATTTTTCTTTTTATATTACACATAGGTTGTGAGAGAATGTATATACATACATATATTTATCTCCTTCTATTTTAAGTTTATTTACTATTTTCATATAAATTTTGCTGTTCAACATTTACTACAGAATTTCGCAACGATGAGGAATTTACGATGCGATATTTAATTAGTTTTTTACATGCCATAAAAAATAGGATAAAAAACGAATTAATTTTTATTCTGATTTAAATATTCAATAAATCATTAAGAAATGTGAGCAATTTCTTTTTGACATATCAGTAATTACCAAGTACAAATATTACACATATGTATATATTTGCATTTATAGTTTAAGTAAAACGGTGTAAATTATTCAACGTCAGAAAGACAAACGTATTTCAACATCTATTGTTTACATTAATAATTAAATATAAATAATTAACGCTTTAAATATTATCGACCGTTGAAGTTGATCAGGGGAAGTATCGAATTTTATAATGACTAGCGCTTCAATTTATTTTTAAATAGATGGAAAAAATAACAAAAATTTTAATACGTATATATCGACTTTATTTTTTCAGCTACTCTAAAGTAAATATCATTATTGTAAAGAAATTACGTTGGAACTAATGACGTTGAAATAGCTGTTAACATTAACGTTAATCTAGATATACACCGTATAAGATTTTGAAGCGAACATAAAAGATTACTTAAAAGATAATATCGACGTTTATCTTCTTCTTTTTCATCTTGTTTTTCTTCGTCTTCTAGGTTGACGATTTACATTTTTCAGCGATTTTCGATACAACAATTTAGTTTATTACTTTTAATTTATTTTCCATTTAATTCATCAACAATAGAGTGACACAGGTGAAATGTTTAAAATCGTCTTCCCCCCCCCCCCCCCTCGCCAATTACATTAGTTCTAGGATCTGAAGTTCGGAGCGATAATATTTCAAGTATTTTCTTTTTTTTTTTTTTCTAAAAAAAGGGTAAAGGGAATTCAAAAGTTACTCCACCGTCGTATATATAAATTTTTTTTTCGATAATACTGCTAAAAATTCCTGCAAATTATACAAAAAGGAAAGAAAGAACAAAACAGGATAACACACTATTTTTATAAATAAAAGTTAATTATCTACACTGCTAATAATATTAATTGTAAAGAAATTTTTGTTAGGTCCGTTACGTTAGAGTTTGTTGACATTGTTTAGAAAATGAAATGTGAAAAATAGTTTTTAGAAAATATGAACATTTAATTTAATTCGATATTGTTAAACGATTAAAACTGTGTCCGCAAGATAAATAATAAAATTGCAAAGTACAGACCCCTAAGATCGTTTATATAAAACCAGCACTTTTTGGAAGAATTCTAAATCATAGAATTTGATGAATTGCAGAAAAGTTAATTGTTTCACTTTTTTAAATACACAAAGTTAAGTTCCAAATATATCATTAAACAACAACGTCAATTTTTAAAATGTTCCCTTTTTATAAAATAACTAACTGTTTCAGTGAAACATTTTTTTAACAATCATTGAAAAACAGTTAATGCAACCAATTATTATTCATCTGCTTTTATAACCTTAAATTTAAAACTGCTTAAAGTAATTCTTTCCTAACATTTCGTTCAGGGCATTATAACTTACATAATTATTTTTAAAATTAAATACGCATTACAATAATTTTAAAAAAACAATTCAAAAAAGAAGAAATAAACGTTTCTATTTGATGAATGTTGGTGTACATTATGTATATATATATATATAGATTATTTTAAAACAATCAACTCTTAAATTATTATTTACTTAAAATAGTGAAAAATTTAATCTAGATCTTTTTTAATAGGTTTATATTGTAAATAAAATAATTTAAAAATAAGAATAACTTACTTAGAAATTCGTCTAAAATAAACACGCTGCGTATATACGAGACAAAATCTGTTTTGTCAAATACCGCGTAATAAAACTGACTTTTTAAAGTTAATTAGGCGAATTCGACAATAGTGAGCGATGCCGAGAGTAATATTAAAATTTCATTGTAAATATTAATTTAGTTGCCTCTTAGAAATTAAAAATTGGCTGTTGAGCAACTACAATGACTGCAAATAATTCGGTGGAAGGAGTATGTGATAAGTGACTTTGTTTTTTTAATTTTTTTTCTCTCCTTATCTTTTCTGTTATTTATATATATATATTTTTTTTTTTTTTTTTATTTTACATTTTTCTTGCATTGGGTTTCTATACGAATTGCTATTATGTTTTTGCCCTGTTTTGTTTAGATTTTGAATTATGCGTTATGCTGTTATTTTTAGTGGAAATTTACATTACGTTAGTTTTTACGTTTGTTTTGTGACACATTTGTTAGTTAAGCGGTTAATTGTATATGATCGATTATAACTTTATTACAAATAAACGTTGTAACTGTGATGAGAACCTACAGACGGGCGGTTGCCTTGTGGGTTCTCCATATGTTATTTTTTTAAAGTAAAAAAAAAAAAAAAAAAAAGATATAAAGTTAAAGATTGCAATTTTTTGTCACTAGTGAATTTTAATAAATTTTACCATCAAATTGAAGAGAGGGTTGCTGAACTATAAGAATAACTTTTAAGTTTATTATTCAAAAAAGAACTTAAAATTCTCACTAATTTCTTTTTTACTCTCTTTAATAAGCGTTCCTATTTCTCTCCTTTAAGAATTTTTAATTACACTACTAAATAACAATAACAGTTATTATTATTATTATTATTATTATTATTATCATTATTATCATTATTATTATTATTATTATTATTATTATTATTATTATTATTATTATCATTATTGTTATTATTATTATTATCATTATTATCCGCTTGTACTTAATTGGATTTGCCGACTAAACGACTTTTGCCATTTACTTTTTACAACCGCAACGAACGTATTTCGTAATTCTTTTATAGCATTTCATAAACAAATAATTCTTTAATAACAGTAAACAACAAAATTAAATAAAACAATTAAAAAAAATACCGACTTCAAGATTTACTGTAAAAAAATTTAATAAAAATGCGATAAAAAATAAAAAAATTAATACACCGTAAAAGAAGCGGGATATTACGATTATTTTAACCTAATTATAACACATCTTCTGGTAATTCGTTAAATAATATTTTAAAAATTATGGAACCCCAAACACAGAAGTCGTTATTTAAAAATATCTCGATATTTTTCGGTGAAATAACGATGCCCATATTCACGGGGGAACGGTATTATGAATTTTTTGATTTCTAATAAAGACTTTTGTGTTCAGTGTTTCATAACTTTTTAAAATAGGTATTATTACGATTATTTTTAAACATTAATACTTTCATTAGAGAGTGTCGGTACACAAAATTCAAACTGCAACAATTAAAAAATCATATTAAGTGAGCATAACAGTATACACTCATCATTTTCTATATAAACCAAGTGTCAGGAATACCGGGAATATTTAATGCGGATTCTCAATCGTTGTTGCAGTACCGAAGCTCTAATTGAAATATACAAATATCGTTTAAGAATAATCATGATCCCCCCTGATGTATATTCTACTGTGCGGGTGCATATTTACCTTTTACCGGGCAATTGCTTTTTACTTTTAGCGCATTTTTATTCGATTTTTATTTTTTTTTTTTGTGTGTGTTTTGGGTTTTTAAACATTTTATTGTACAATTTTTAGTGTAAATATTTTAAAGTTATAATAGGATAGACCACTCTAAAATTCCGCTCATTCCTGTACTCCGCCACGTGTAGTTTATAGGAATATAACGTTCAAATTCCGTCAGTAATGAGTTTGCAAATCACGTTTTAGGAATCTATTCAAATCTACACTTCTATAGGAAACTACAGTTGTAATACTTGAAATATCTCTCGCTTATCGCTCACTTTGACTTCCAAAGTTTGGCGGTTTATATTATTGTCTGGTTGTGTTAAGCAAAAGAAGTAAATCTCTTAAGGGGAGACTGCTATTTTTTTTTTTTTTTCAACGCTTAAGTCAATGACTACTCGGTAACTAATCACCGATACTCATCAGCACAATTGACCGGCAGGATTACTTGTAAATAAAGGATTATTATTCGAACGTCAAAAGTTATATGCCGTATCAGATAATTTTTCATCATAAATGGTACTAGGAGAGGGCTTTCAATTCTCTTTATTTTCCAATTTATATTTATCCATGGTTAAGATTGATAATATTATCATTTCTTGTCTTAAAAATTAGCTGTTTTTTAACTTAACTTTCCATTGCAATGCGATGATAATACCTTATATCAATCGTTATTACTAAACACTTCTCAAAAAAGACCTAATTTTACCACGATGCTTGATGACTACTAAGTATCTGTGATGGACGAAAAATCATCAGAATCGATCCACACGGGGATCAGTTATGCCCGAGAACAAACCAAAAAAAAAAAAAAAGAGACAAAAACCCCATAAGTGACGAAAATATATTTTCCCTTTATGGAAGCTGTAAAAATTACGTTATTCCGCTCGATCCACGTATAACGACGAATCAATTATAACGATCAAGTTATTAAGCCCTTTCAACGTTAACCGATATGGGTTTTTTTTGTCAGAGCCCCAAAAAAATAAGAAAAAAAGAACGTCATTATAACCGATTCTCTCTAATATATTAATACCGATATAGGCGGTGAATCATTTTATTTTTATAAATCAACATTATTTGATAGTGTTTGCAATTTTTTTTTTCTTTTTATTTCTTGTCTTCATCCAAGGGCCTCTGTGCCCAGAAACATAGGAGAACGATGCAAACAGGAAACGGGTGTAAAATGCATTATAAGACCTACGACGTTTTTTATTTAGTAAAAAAAAAACGAACATTTAACGGGTGTAAAGAAGCACTACTTAAAGAAAATGTGATCGGAGTCGTCGCAAAAAGTTGGAAGGTGAAACTGGTAATAAGAAGAAGCCAATGGGAACGAAAAAACGTGAAGATGGGAATAGAATATGATGGACCAGCTACCATTTTCGTTCGGCTGTGATATCTCGCTACCGGACATTGAAACTCACAAAAACAGTTACCGCGCCTAAGAAGAAGAAAAAAAAATAGATGAAAACACAGGCGGTTAGTACTGTTGAAACAATGAAAAATATCAAACCAAGGTTTAATGGCGTTATGCAAATAAAAAAAATTAACACCATTAAAATACGAAGAAAACTCTATAGAGTGAAGTTTTGAAAATAATAATGAAGTTTTAATAACAAGAAGGTTGCACCGCGGTAGCCTTGTAGTTAATTCGTTACCATACCAAAGGTGTTATCATAGGTTACCGAGACTTGCTTTGTTCCGGATGCCCCCCCTCCTCAGGTTTATACTTAATCTAGAATTGCACATTGGTTATAACAGACAAATCTGGAAAAATAAGAAACAGCCCCGGTGGTATTCTCTTCAGATCCATTAGAACCATCACGAACAGCTTAATTCTACAATTCCCAAAGACACCAAAAGTATGGGACTTACTTTACGTAATAACTAAACATTTTTTTTTGTAACAACAAAAAACGAATCGGTTAAGAAACATCGTGCGCATACATACGGAGTGGGCGCAATAGAATAGACTTTTAACTTTTCCCTCGCTATTATTAGAACGAAAAAATGAAATCACATCTTCTGGGTGATTTTGGCGCGCACTTTTACCGTTAGCGGCAAAATCAGTATTAAACGAAATTGGGCTAACCCGAACGGAGAGGAGGTTATTAATTATAGCTATGTGAACGGAGGGGAAAAAATTCGCGCCGAAATTAATGATGTAATATTTAATTACCTTTCGCGTACGCTGCTAGCGGCTTTCGTGCAATTCGCCATAGGTTACTGGATGGCGCAGTGGCCGAATGGGGAGCCGGAATAATGGTGAACCGGAATGGTAAGAAAAGTAATGATGAAGACTAGAGACGATCGAATTGCGGTATCGGTCGAAAGGGGAAATCAATTGAGGCAGAAAAAACCGACGAAATATACCGCAACATAAATTTCCTACGTAGTAATGTGCCGAGTCAAGCACACATGAATCGGTTCGAGGTCAGGGGCTTTCGTTTCAAGGCTGCGGAGTACACATATGCCGAATTGAATTACAAACTAGTTTCAGAAAGCACATCGGATCGTTCCGCGAAAATGTCAATGTCTACCGTCGTCTAACGGGGCCATATTGTTCGCCAGCAGAATAATATCCATTATCACTATCAGCCGGCCACCGCCGAACAGTAGATATTTACCGTACCACCGTGTGCTGTATGATGTAATATTTAAACTAGCGACGTAAGATAATTAGTACTCCGCGTTACATGGCGGGCTTCGCTGAGTACACCCACATAATACATTGGCCGTATCGATTTCATCGAGTATATATCTGATTACATTCGTACCTCTACCGTTTATGTCACCGACTCGCCAGATTTTAATGATTTCTGCGAATTCCCAAAGCGACTGATTGAAGAGTATGCCAAAGAGATATGCTCTCCTATATTTAAGTTTACTTAATATGCAAATATATTAACCGAATTGAAATTTTTAAACGCGAATACGCAGTTTCATGTATTAACCACGCTTCACTTAATTAATCGTTTGCTGCTCATCAATAAGTTTATTTTTCCCCTCGATATATATATATATATATATATATATATATATTAATTACAATGTAATTCTTAGGGCTATCCCCATTAGAAAAAATGTTCCAATTTTATGTAACGTTTGTTATATTTTATAGGATTTTTGTTATTGTTATTTAAAAAATGTCACGATTTTATGTAATGAAATATGTATTTTTTTTTTTTTTGTTTCTTTACATCTAGAACTGACTATAATAAATCATTTACTAGATTTTAATGGAATAAGATCGTAAATTTCAAGATCTGCCGAATTTATTTATCGAACAATCACACTAGGGTGTCAATAACGTTTCTTCTTTTCAACCTGTTGCAACTTGCTGGTCGTTGTAGTAAATTCGTTGCGAGAGCATTTTCATTTCAACTTCAACAAATGTTATTTCTTCGGTAACATACTTCACTTGTAAATCTTGATGTAGTGTTTGATTGGACACATACCATGGTGTGCTCCTGATCATTGGATCGTATCACCTTATTTTGATAGCGTTGTATTTTGTTCACACTATATTTTTAGAAGCGCATCCCCATATTTCAGCTGCGTACAGCCATACCGGTTTTAATACCATGTGGTATAGTAATATTTTATTTGAAATATGTATGCGGGAACGCGGTCCAAGCAACAAATGAAGTTATGTCTTGTATTTAGATTAAGTTTCGCTATTTTTATCTTGATATGATGAAGCCACGTAAGTGCTTCATCTAGGTGTACTCCAAGATATTTTACGGATGAATATGTGTTTGTATTTGTTTGTTATTTATAGATATATGATATTTGTTACGTACAATTTTTCTCTTTGTAAAAATAATGTGGTTACTTTTATTTTTATTTATTACTATTTTCCATTTATTCAGCCAATCAATAAAATGTCTTAATTTTATATAAGGAAAGTTAAATGTTAGGATAGAATTTTTGGGGTTGTGTATTTTTTTTTTTGTGTTGATGCCAGTAAGAATTACGTTGTAAATTTTGATCATTTTATACAAGGTATAGAAGAGAAAGAGACAGAAATGAAAGCAATAGGGATCAAGGGGCACAGCCCCTTGCGAGGCCAAAACGGCCGAGTTATATATATATATATATATATATAATGTATATGGAGGGGAAAAAACGAAATTCATAAAATAAAATTCGGATAAACCCCGTTTGCGCGATGTAAAACGGTAAAATCTATAACCGAGAATTAATTTTGGAAGGTGTGAATACATGTTATTTCGCCCAACATTACGATTTTGAAAAATTACGAACATGACTTTTACAGTTTTACATACGTGTTTTACGTAGTTTCCGATGTCGTCCCCCGCGCTTGTTTAAAGCTTTTTCCATAAACATATCGTTTTGCAGTTTTATTCCCAAATAGTTATTGATACTTTTTTTGTTTTTTCTTTTTTCTTAATTCCGTATACACACTTCGATTGTTTTTGTTTACTTATTCGTACAATTTGTCACGCTTTTTGATTATGTCTAGTATTTTTTTTGGTCATCCGTTTTTTTTTCCTTGCATTTTTCTATTACTTTGCTCATTATTTTTTTTTGTGTACATTCAGTATTTGTATGTTTCTTGGATTACGAGAAGGCTTTTGACAGAGTCAAGCACGACCATTTAATAAGAATTTTAAAAAACAAAGGAATAATTCAATATGATATGAGAATCATCCAGAAATTGTATTGGGAACAGAGCGCCAAGATTTTAGTAGAAAACAAAATGTCAGAAAGCGTCCGTATAAATAGAGGAGTCAGACAAGGATGTATACTGTCACCGCTCCTGTTTAACCTATATGCAGACAGTATCTTTGAGCAAGCGTTATGGAATCTCAGAGCTGGGATTCAGATAAATGGAAAGTACATAAATAACATCCGCTATGCAGACGACACCGTTCTTCTGGCTGACTCTTGTGAACAGTAGGCATGGGTAACTCCGGACACAGTTATATCCTCGGAAACATATCCGTGGTCGGACACAGTCGGATATATCTCCGACCACATATCACAACTCCGAAAAACGTCGCACAACGAACAAATATTGTCATTCCGGACACAGTTGAATTCACTTCTGGCGGAGTGATTTGATATATCCTCACTCCGAAAGGCGACAGCTGCGCGTGCAACTGTCAAAATTTGCCTTATCATTACTGTTTCACGGAATTATATCGTGTTCGTAGACAGCAGGATTGAGGGATAATAGCGCGGTGTGATTTAAAATTTTCAAATTGGAATGAGTAATATGATCCACGAATTTAATGCTATGTGTTATTTGACGCGATTCGAACTAGCTATTTTATGCTTATTGATAAGAAATATCCTATTTAGCAGAAAACAGTATGTATGTGTGAGTGAGTTTTTCATCCGCTGTCGGTAAATCGGAACTGCGCGAAGAAAATGCGCACCATGTTCAAAGACATTTTGCTGCTTTGTACTAGGGATAAATGAAAACAAAACAAAATTTATGGTAGTCAGTCGCAAACAACATCGAAACACAACTATTCAGATTAATGGGAAAAACATCGAAGAAGTTAAACAATTTAAGTATCTAGGATGTTATATTACAGAGAAGCTTGATCCAAATACTGAAGTTAAAAGAAAATGTGGGCAAGCCAAAACAACGTTTGAGAAGTTTAAAAAATTGTTAACGGACCAATCACTAAGTCTCCGCATAAGACAGAACTTCATAAAATGCTATATATATCCGATTCTAATGTATGGGGTCGAAGCAATAACATATACCGTAAGAACACTCAAATATTTCGAAGCGTGCGAAATGTGGTTATATAGAAGAGCCTTGAAGATATCTTGGGTACAGAAAATGTCTAATGAAGAGGTACTAAAGAGAACTAGAACGGAAAGGAAAATAATTGAAGAAATAAAAGCAAGAAAAACTAGGTATTTTGGTCATATTATACGAGGACAAAAATATGAACTATTACGGTTGATCATTCAAGGAAAAATAGAAGGGAAACGAGGAAGAGGTCGAAGAAGAATATCATGGACCAGAAATGTCCGACAGTGGACCAAAAAATCATCGATAGGACAACTGATGCAGGCGGCAAGAAGCCATAATATATGATCGTCTACGCGCAGAACACTGCGTACGACACGTCGAAGAAGAAGAAGTGTACATTCAACATATACTTCGATTTTTTTGCTTTATACATTCATATATTTTTATGTTTTTTTATTATATGGGCGCGCCAGCGGTATTGGCCTAACAACAGCTTTTATATATTGCACACCAGCATCCCCATTTCTTTTTCTTTCCTCTCTCTTTCTAAGCTTCTATGTGAAAATTCTTTCAATGCCATCAATTTCTGTTTCATTTTTTCAACATTGAATGTTCCTTCGTAATAATTTGATTTTTGGTCTTTATCATGATAATTCGAATCCAAGTTCCTCTTATTTTTAGGGTATATTATATATGGTCAATTATTGGTTGGTTTGGGTCAATCTACTTTCTCATTATTTTTATTTTTTTTTTTACCATCAATTTCTGTCTCCTTTTTTCAACATCGAATCTTCCTTCATAATGATACGATTTTTGGTCTTTATCATGACGATCCGAATCCAAGTTCCTTTTCTTTTTCTTCTTAGGGTATACTATATATGGTCAATTTTTTTGGTTTGGGTCAATCTACTTTCTCACCATTCCTTTTTTTTATTTTTTATTTCTTTTTTTTTGTATATTCTACAACAGTTTTACCCATGTTTCGCGCGTGCATGCTACAATAGAGAATAGCAACACATTCTGACTATCTTCATCTTTGTAAGTTTAAATGTCTGTAATTCCATATACGTGTTAGCCAAGCGTTCCTAGCGTTTTCGGTTTTTAATTTCGATGTTACAGGTCCCCCCTTCTTCGAGAGGAACGTTCCTAGATAAACAAGCCAATCTTTCACTTCGCGACCGTGCAGCGACTTCAGAATAGTTAATGGCGATAACTCATTTCTTCTATCCACAATTAAGATTTTTGATTTTCCTTTCTATTGAGCAGAAGGTAATTTTCCTCGCTTACTTTCTTTACTTGCTGACAACACAAATCTTTCATATTTCTTTATGCGAGGACGCTATGGATGCGTGTCATTCGCACCCCGCAAGTGCAAATTTTACTTATAGTTTGAGCTTTCACTTTTTTTTTTTTTATCTCGCTTTATGCATGTAATTCCACTGTTGTAAGCCTAGCCGATAATTTCTGTTCATTTTATATTTTTTTATAATTTTACTTCATTATTTTTATTTCATAAGCGGTCTAGGTCTAACAGGTCGCTGATAAATATTTAATTGCTTTTCGGCTTGATTTCGAAATGTTAATCTGTCACAGGAAAACGCTTACTATTTCAGAAGTTACGATTGGATTTTCCACTTTAATTAATTAAATGCTGTTTTAATATTATATTTTATATCTTGATATTTCGTCAATCCCTCAATTATATTGATCCTACGCTTAAATCGTTTTTTACTTTTAGTAGTAAACTCTGTCCGACCGATTGCGATAACATGGAAATTCGCTGTATAATCGTACTCATCTTTTCCCAAAAATGTTAGTCCTAGTTTAGTCTCAGTCAAGGGGTAAAGCTATTAACGCGGTAAAAAAAAGAAGCTAAAAACCTGTATAATAAGACCGATTTACAAGAGATTGCATTAATATCAATTTTAGCAAAAATTATTGCAATTTATGTAGGCGAGCTTTGACAAATTGTCTGTATAAAAGTTAAAATCATTTATCAAACAAGTATCGATTTGGTTTCAGAGCAGGGAAATCAATTGCAGCACTTCTTAAGTCATTTACATTAGGTAGTAATAAAAATGTCGATGCGTGAACAGTTTCTGTTAGTTGTTTTTTATTACTGAAGCCTTTGATTTAGTAGACTGAAATATTCTAATTCGAGGAATCGGCAAAATAAAAATAAAAGGAAAGTATTTAACTTGATTTAGCATTTAAGTGAAAGGAAATTTTTTTGTGTGGAGATTGGCAATGAATGTAATAATAAGGAAACGATGAATTATGGAGTAGGGACGATTTTAGCCTCGGTATTATTTTTAACTTACACAAATTCGCTGCACGGATACAGGAATTCCAAATTGTGTATGTATATACAGATAATATTGCACTGGTGGTTGAAAATGTTAATGTGGAAATCGCAAAGAGATTGCTGCAAGATTTGAATAATATGTGTAAATGGACACATAATTGAAAATTATTGATTAATTCCAAAAAAAAAACAAAAAAAACAAGTTAATGTACTTAAGAACTTCAAGCTGGTTCAGAACACTCGTTCCTAGAATTATTTTCCATATAACATGTTATATCTGCATGGAGAAGAAGTACGTTGTGATTTTTTTAAAACTGTTAACGAATTTAAATATCTGGGTTTAATCATTTTCCGGCAATCTATACGGTCGCTATGCAAATTAAAACAAGTTAAGACACGCAAAATTTTAAAACTATATTTTAACTCGCTGACAATGTCTAAAATTAAACACAACACTGAAATCTGGGGAAAAGCAAAAAAAAACCACAGAAATAAGGAAAATTAGTAGATTGCGAAAGAGCTGTTTGAGAATAATATTACTAGACGGGATTAAAACACACGTACCAACGAATAACACACTTGGTGGAATTAACGAAATGTCACCGAAAATGATTTATTATTATAGTTGAATTAATGAGGTATAAAACAGCGGATATAAAATTACTGACAATAAAAAGGGTTTGACCATGTATTTTGATAAAATTTACTATGTAAGTTCAAGAAGCGTTAACAGTAACAGACGGATAATATGGAGGAAGAAGTTTTGATAATAAATATACAAAAAAATAAACCAAATATACACCGTGTACTGCAGCTATGTAATAATGTTAATAACATTATGTGGCTACAATACACGGTGTATATTTGTTTTGTTTATTTATTACGAATTAAGCCGATTACGGTGAATTAAAACTTTATAACGAAGTGTTGATAAAATTTATAGAATGCAAGAAGAAAATTTGGAAGAGCAAAAAAAGGATTAAAAATATTAATAATCAAGAGAAGTTTCTGATTCTTTCTTTGTTCGAAATATTGCAGTTCTTTTTTGTTTTTCTGCTTGTTTCATTATGACATCATCCGGTGTAATGTGTCCCTTACATGGTGTAAATAAAATTCAATAAAAAACCTTAAAATAGAAATAAAACATAATTTAGAATGTGTGGTGCCGAGAGTAAATGTGCGCATGTTTGAAATCCTGTTGTCGGTTGGGTTAGCCAATCACCGTCCAGCTATAAAAAAGGATCTCTACCTGATAGGGTCAGCTCCAGCGGTCACTGGTGGAAGGGCGGACGAATTTGGAAATTACGGAAACACGATTTTTAGAAAAAATCAGTTGTGATTTTACCATGAGTGAAGTTAATTACTAGTCTTATTCTCTCAAGTCAGTCAGCCATTAGCCCACCAGTTTCGACAAAACAGTTGCGGTCTTATAGTCAAGACAAAGTTATAAAATTTGTTTTGCGATCTATCGTCGTCGAAAGTATTCGGTGCTCTTTGCAGTAGAGTAAACTGAATTCGTCAAGTATCGAAGTTAGTAAAACCGATTAATATCGAATCCGATCTCTCTTCGTACTAACCGATCAACGAACCGCGAACCTACGGATCCCGGATCACCACCGACATTCGTTGTTATATTCGTAGCTAATTATTGTTTTTTTAGCGGTCGACCGGTACCGAAAGATAGGTGTAAAGGATTATAAAATACATTGCTTAAAATTCATTCAGATAATTTAATAATAACCACAAAAATAAAAATTTAAGTAAATAAAATCCACTAGAATAGCACCTCGTGATTGGCATCCCTGTGGGCTTAAGCAAGCAAACGGTAACGTTTCTCCCGGTTAATAGTTGTTTTTTACAACTCTGGCTAATTGAGTTTTCTGTTGCATAACTATCAATTTTATGAGCGATCACTACCGTTATTAATTTTACATAATGTTACAAGAAGATCTTAATAATGTATGTAAATGGGCGCACGACAAAAAATTATTAATTAATGCTAAAAAAACTAAAGTGATGCATATAAGAACGCCAAGCCGGTTTAGAACGTTCGTTCCTAAATTAATTTTACATAATACAAAGTGTTTACATAGTAAGGAAATATGTGGTTGTGAAAAGTTAGAAAATGCAAATGAAGTTAAATACCCCTTGGGATAACATTAGACAAAGGTCTAACATGGAGAAACCATATAGACAACATTGCGGGTAAAGTTAGACAAACTATTCCAGCACTATACAAATTAAAACAGGATATGACATACCAAAGCCTAAGATTATATTTTGAAGCTGTAATAATGTCAAGAATTAAATACGGAATCGGAATTTGGAGTGAGGCGAAAATTACAGAAATGAGGAAAATCAACAAATTACAAAAAAAATGTCTAAAACTGGTTTTACAGAACGAGAGCTAGACGCATTTAACATCACTTGGTGGAACAAAAATAACGAAATGTCACGAAAAATGCTTTATATTATTACAGCAAATTACTGAGTGTGCTAAACTCGAAGAAAGGCAGCCACCAACTAGAACAAGAACGTACAGGACTATAAATTGCGATAAACCTTGTTATATACGAACTAGGGGAATTAACAGTAAAATAGACAATGTAGAGGAAGAGGTATTAATTAAATTAATGGGGAACATACCAAAAGAAATTCGAAATGAAAAAAATCTAGAGAGATGGAAAAACAAGGTTAGAATTTGGTTGATGGCATGGTGTAAAGAGCAATAGAAATATAAAAGTAATAATAATAATAATAAATAAATATATAAAAAAAAAAAAAAAAAAAAAATTGTATCGTAATAATAGTAATAAGCACATATATATTGATAACATTGATATGAGACTCGCTACGATCTCCAGCTTTAAGCTGCTAATGAGAGTGTTAGTTTTATAAAAATTATATTGTATCATCGTATATATAAGTTAATATTTAAGACATTATAATAAGAAGTAACATTTCAGATGGTGGTATAATTGTAACATATATGATAAATAATGAGAGTGTGGATTTTGTAATATAGTAAGATATAAGCTAACAATTTCTATATTGTAACATAAAGTAGTATATAAGTTGATGTTATATTAAATAAATAAATAATATAATTATGTTGGGAACCCACAGACGGGCTAGTGCCTTGTGGGACCCGCAAATTATTTAAACAAAAAAAAAAAAAAAAAAAAAAAAAAGACATGTGTGATTGGCCTATAATTTTCCAGGTTTTTTGTGTTTTGATTCTTCGGTTTTATGTACTATATGTTTTCCCTTCTGTAAGGAAGAGTGGCATTTCCGCTGGGTTTCGGAATTTATCTGGTTCGATATATCATGTAATGCTGTGAATTTCTTATACCAGAAATTATGTATTTTATCTGTACCCCGTGGGAGCATTTCCAGCTGTGCATTTGTTTTTTTAAATTTTAACTAATTCTTCTTTTGTTATGATGTAATCGGTTTGCATTGGTGTGTTCGAAAACCGCTCTCTTTTTCTTTCGTGAACTACAGACTATTTCTTTTATGCTGCATCCGTTTGCACCATATGTTCTGCCATATTTTGTTATTTCTGTTTCTGTTGATGACTGTACATCTATTTTTTCCGGTTTATCAATCGATTGATAAAAACCCTTTTTTGGGTATTCTAAGACAAGCGGTTTTTTGTATTTTCCTTTTATGCGACTCTTTATATTAAACGTGCTACTTGGACTGCTAGCTTTTGTTTTAATCTACCCAACGTTTTTCGGTACTTTTCATTAGACGTTTTTAAGGCTTCAATATTTTTAATCAGTTTTTTTGATTGATTACCCAAGATGTGCTGTGTTAGCCTATGTTTCTCCTCAGAGTTTCTATATTATTTTCTATTCTTATTTGCAATTCGGTTTTTGATATCTTTTTTCTTTTTGTTTTTTATTCGTACTTGGTTATTAAGTTCGATAATTGTTAATGCGGCACAATATATATTACAATTTGTGTTTCTTCCAGATTATTAAGTTTTTTTTCATATTTAGACAAGATTTCATTCATTATATTGATTTTTTCATATATATTTTTATTTTCGTACAATTTCGGTGAAACATCTCTCTCTCTCTCTTTGTTAGATTTGTTCCTTCCCGTTTTATTATATAAGATTGCAATATTTCTTGTATTTCATTGTCTTTATCATATCTTGTTTTATTATTAATTTGTTGCGTGTTTATTTTTTCTACTCCTGCTGTATTCAAGTTATTTTTTCAGTACTTTGAATTTTGATCTCTATTTTCTTGTTTCATTATGGAGCTTTGTGCTGCTTAGAAACTGCGATCTATTTAATGGTACTGATTGGAAGTTCAGTGATGATATAGCAGCACCGTATGACGTGATTATTCATCTCTTTCGTCCATGACATTCGCTGCCGTGGTTTTCCTGTTTTAGTGGTTACCGACTGACTTGTGAACAAATAATGAACGGGTTGATTTATATTTTCTGTATTTGGGTTATCTTGAATATTTTGAAGTCGAGCTTGATTTTTGGTATTTCTTATAAAGTTATTCATTATAATTAGTATTCATCAATAATTCCTACGAGAATTGGAAAAAAGTATCCACGTCGTGGTAATCCTATATACTCTGGGGAGGGGAAGGGGCAAACGTACCCCAGAGGCTCCATCAGCGACACCTCTGTTTACTTCGGTGCCATGCAGCCATCGTCATGGGTCTCGTTGTTATAATTTGGCTTAAGGATTTTTAGAGAAGAATGTAGACAGAAGAAAAGGAAAACCCTTAGCCCTCGCATACACTAATAGTATCAGAGTCAGAAAAATACTAGAGTTGGTCAAGGAAGACCAGAAAAGATGAAGGGAAAGGTGTCTCACCCAAAGACTAGAGTTACAGAGTAGCGAAACAAGTTGAGGGACAGCTAGGGTACTCTACCTTGGGTGCGCCATACCCATACTCACAGGTTGTAAGCCCCTGAAGGTCTATTATTATGTCGTTATTCTTTGCTAATTTCCAAATTAAATAGTATACGCTTAGTCGACAAAACCGGAGAATTTTCTGGTGGTAATCGCGAACTATTATTATCTGATATTTTATCTAACGTAAACAATACGTTTCAGCTAACGCCTTTATTATGGTTTGGCGCTAGTAAAATCTGTAGTAGTGCAAAAGGGCATCGAATAAATTGCTCGTATTATATAATTCTTGGAAAAGAAACACTGCTAACCAAAAAAACTGGCGAATATAAATAAGAAAGCGAGTCATAATGGAAACTTTATTCAATATTTTTCGAGACTCTCGTATTTCACGAAATATACAGAGAATCATCTCAAAATTACGAGATTTTTAAAAGCCGACCAAACTAAATGAAAAACATACGACCATGAATCGTTTCGTATTTCGTAGTAATCAGAAAATTTCACGATTTCTAAAACGGAAAGGAAGAATTTTCAACATTAAACGAACGTTTTAGGTCCGCTAAGTGAAGAAAAAACTTTAATTATTCGAGCTTAGCCAAAATTCGACAAAAAAAAAAAATATTGTAAATTTCGAAACTGAACAATCACGATTTTAAGCAGTACCGTAAGGCGGATAAAATTCTTTATGTTAATAATAACGACTTTCGTAAATACGCTATTATTAAATTGCAGAATAAACCTTCCGACAAAAGTTGTAGATATTTCAAAAATTTAGGACATCGAAGAATGCGAGAAATTAACATACAAAAACCAACAAAATCAGCGTACTCTACTCTAAACGATAATTTACACATTTATAGGATAGAACTCAGCAGCGTGTATACATACACACACACACGCACACACACACACACATACACACACACATATATAAAGAAGGTAGAAATATGGTTGGCACTACGATCACTTTAACTCATTGCTCTACTGCATTCTAATCCGCCTCTCTCTCCTACATTTCTACATTTCTTTCTTTCGTCTGTTTCCTTTGCCGCGCACATTCTCCCACTTTACATTTTTATCTTCTTTCACTTTTATTTTTGCTTCAAAAATGCCTTCTCTACTTCCAGCCCGCGCCGTAACTAGAGTACTACTGCGCCATTTTCACTCTGGCAATTCCGCAACATCAACTCCGCCATACAAAGCGCACATGCACCATATGCACACCCCACAACGCGTACACCACTCATTTTTGCCTCACCGCATCTGTTCTTATCAACATTTCAACTTAGTTTTATCATTTCAACAGCAACTACATGCGTCGACATTCTTATACCGGTTATTTTATTCAAATGTATTTTTAAAGCAAGCTAACTTCCTAATTCAATTGGTTTAGGTCGACTTGATCTATTTTTAGTTGTGAATTTTTCCTTATAAATATTTTCCCTCACAAATATTTTCCCTCTTTTGACCCATGCTAAACTGTAGTTTGATGCACTCGTCTCTAACTTGGTTCCGCCCATATTTGAAATAGCTCGACAGGTTTACGTTTAGAAGTCCTCTATTAGGTTGTTCTTCGAGATATTGTGTCTCCTCTAGTATTCTTTTTTTCTCTAAAATGTCACCCGCAGTTCTACTGCTCGTTTTGAGAATAACTGCTTTTGGTAGGGGTTTCGTGTTTGTCAGTATCCCTCTTTTCTGATTGTTATTTTTATTTTTCCCGTTGCGACTTTTGTCAGATTCTCCTCCATAGTTCCCCATATGTTCTCTAGCGCTGTTCCAGCTATTATGCAGGTCATTAATACTTGTTCTCTAAACCTCCACTATGAACGTTTCATGTATTTTGAATATATATATATGACCGTATTTTCTTGACACGATTTTTACGATTTTTTTTTAATTTGCAACATGTCCTTTTTTATGCTTTCCGTACTTTTGAAAACGTTACTTCACTAACACTCTCTATAATCATTGTTTTTTCTGTTTTTTTTTTTGTTTTTTTTTTTTTTATGATATTACTATACTTTTACTTAAATTGCACCACTACCTTGTTTCGTTTTGCTCAATTTTGTATAAATGAATATATACGAGTACAAGAACGAAGTCAACTTATTTGTAAAATAGAAATATTTATCATAACTAGTGTTCGCCCACTGGTCGAAATTCGACCACAATTATTATTAAAAATTACAAGAAAACATATATGAATTTGCATATTTCAAAAAAAAAAATTTCTACTCCTACACATTCGTTCATTGTATATCTCAGAACAACATATACACTTTTTATATGTACTTTTCGGTAGCATTATAATTGAATAAAAAATAAATTCAATAACAGTAAATCACAAAAAAAAAAAAAAAAAGTATCGAAACTGTAAAAACATACATGTAAAACATAACCATTACAATAATTATAAAGTAAATTTTAAGGAATATAAGTTTATGATTAAAAACGCTAAGTTGAAAGCCTGGAAAAAATTACTGGAAGACAAAAATGTCTTTGGATTAAAATACAGAATATTAACTAATAAAAAAAAAAGTATTAATATACCAACATTAGATAATTATGCATGTACAGAAAAGGATAAAGTCGACTTATTGATGTCAAAGTTATACCTTAACGTAAAACCATTTAAAGCAGAAGTACATGAACCTAACGTAACCATATCGATTACTAAAGAAGAAGTTAACGTAATTATTAAACAACTTAAAAATAAAGTGTCAGCAGGACTTGATGGAATATCAAATGGATTTATTAAAAGATTTCATAATTTGTTACCAGATGTAATACCGAAAGTTATTAACGTACTATTTAAATATAGTTATTATCCTCAAGAATGGAAATTAAGTAAAACAGTTATAATACCTAAAATTAATAAAAATCCAAACTCGTCTACTTCATATAGAGCTTTATCTTTGTTATCTAATTTCAGTAAAATTTATGAAAAATGTATTCTTCATAAATTAAAAGAATTTGTAGAAAATAACGGAATAATAAATGATAACCAGTATGGCGCATTACCAGGTAGATCATCTGAATTGGCTATTCACAATATTTTACAAACAATAAGAATATACAAAAATAAAAATTACCGTACATGCTTACTTACTCTTGATATAACAAAGGCTTTCGACAGTTTAGATTTAAATAGATTACTTGCATTATTAAAGGAACTAGGATTACATAATGGCATGTTGAACATTGTAAATCGATATTTCGAAAACCGCTACACTGTATTACAAATCGGTAATTATTCAAAAAAACAAGAAACCGTTATGGGAGTACCGCAAGGGTCTGTTTTAGGACCGTACTTGTGGAACATAGTTTTCTCTCAAATGTATAACATTAGATTACCCACTAATGTAAACATTTTCACTTTCGTAGATGATATTGCAATAGTAATAGCCGATAAGAATGAAAATGTATTGGAAAATAAAGTTTACCAGGTTTATACAGAAATCGCGAAATGGTTAGAACAATACAATTTAAATATTAACGAATCTAAGTCAACTTACATGTTGTTTAACAATAACTTAAAGGATAAAAGATTAAATTTGCTCCAATACGGATTAAATATTAGCATGGTTAGTCAAGCCAAATACTTAGGCATAATAATAGACAATAACTTAAAATTTTATAATCATTTTCACTATATCACTAAAAAAATAAATACATTTTTAATTATATTCAACAAATTATATAATAATAATAACCGATTAAATTACAAGAAGGGACTAACCTTATATAAAAGCGTAATATTGCCTAACATACTTTATGGTAGTGTAATATACATAGACATTTTAAAAGTTAAACGATTTCAAAATATATTAAATAGTTTTCAGAGAACTATTGCAATAAAAATGATTAAAGCTTATAGAACTACCAGCTACATGGCAAGCGCTGTCATTGCAGGTATTAAACCATTAACTTACGAAATACAGAAACATATTAACATATTTTTAATAAAAAATAATATAAATTTAAATCATGAATTTCATAACGTACAGTATCGTCAACCTTACTTCATACACGAACAAACCTCGTTAACGCTTAAACAGTTTAAACTTATATTAGATAAATATTATAATAATAAATTTCAGGCGCAGTGGGACGAATATAACGGTATAGCTAAAAAAAATTTTCCAACCCTAGATGATAGACTACATAATAAAGTTTTTACGCCAAATTTTTTTAATGTACAATTTCTTACTGGACACGGTCTATTTAAAGATTATTTACATAAACATAAAATTGCACACTCAAATAACTGTGTAACGTGTAACTTTCCCGATAATATTAAGCATATCTTTTCCGGCTGTAACCACAGTAATACAGATTTTAGCAATATTAGCCCTGATCAGTTAGTAACTAATCTATTTACAATATTCAATAGTTTTACGATAGCCGAAATAAATCACCGTAAAGTACATGTACACCTGTATTAATATTAAATTTATGTATACTAATTATTATTAACATTGTAAAACAGTCTGTCAGGGTTCCATAAACTTAAATGGAAGGGCTCAGGACAGACCTGTTATTTATATAAATTTTCTAAATATATTTACCCCATCGTATTACGAATTGGGGACAAAAAAAAAAAAAAAAAAATAACAGTAAATCACAATTTAAAAACCCTCATCTATCGATATTAAATGACACCGTAAGATTTAGTATGCTGTAAAAAAGCCGATAATAACGATTATTAAGGAAAATTAAAACAATTTAATAAGAACAGATTTATTAGCTATATGACGATGACATATTTTGTATTAATTTTTTATTTAAGTAACAAAAGAAACAATAACTGTTCCCAACATTTGTTTACTTATAACAAGATTGAAGTCAAAAATATATCAGACTGTAATCTGTCCAGTGGCCCTGTATAACGGGGAATGTTGGCCTACTTTTTTTTTTCCTATCTATTTATGTATTACAAACTGGCCATTTAGGCCATTTAGCAATATTCTTAACTGGGGGAACATTGAGCATGAAGGGAGAAGTATACCCAATGGTATCTACCCAATGATAGTCTTCACCTTAAACAAGGTTTCTTACGCTTCAGCTGCTTCCTATCACTAACAGTATGTAGCAGTCCAGCAGCAAGTTTGGTCGAATGACCTTTAGTCTTCCTGCGAGTCTTCGGGCATGAGATTTAACAACATCTGTCACATACTCTATCCTTAAACAATCCTGCTGCAAGGGGTTAGATTTGATACATCCTAAGAATTTTATTCTACATGGTCTGTATTTAATCTTCAGATTTATAGGTTTAGCACAACCCTAAAGCTGTACTCTGTTGGTCCAAATAGACGTCGAGATACTTGTGTATATCAAACGTTTATTTTCAATACTTAATTTCTTCCTAGAAGCCAGTACATCTTTTTAACACGAATATCTTTATTTCTCTTTTCTTTGCCTCTACTTCCATGTTAAGCGACTATCTAGGTGTAATCCCAAGTACTTAACTCGTGTGTTCTCACAGGAAATTCCAATCCATTTATCCTAACAGTTGGGGTTATGACTTTTCTATTCGTGAAATGAACGTTTACCGATTTACTTTCGTTGATCTGAAATTTCCACTTTTTAAACCGGCTTTCTGCTTCGATAAGGGCCTTCTGAAGAGTGCCGCTTGCTATCTTCGAATGTCTACATGTGACGCAAGTAATGCCGTGTCGTCAGCAAATCCACCTGTACATTTTCCGTTACAGGAAAGCCTGCCATGTATATATCAAATACAGCGTGGATCCCAGAACTGATCCCTGGAGCACTCCTGCTAGAACTGGATATAGTTCTGAATACGTGTGTTCATAGGGCACCTGAAAATATCGGTTATGAAGATATGAACTCAACAGGAGATATAACTTAGTTGGTCACGGAATTTTCAATTTATATAATAGACCACCTATGCCAAAAGCCTATTGGACATCGAGAAATGATGCCGCTTATTTGTAAGCGGGGAGAGTAGTCGCTGCAGGTGATGAAAATGCGGATGCTAAGGTAGTCACCGGGTGTTCGATTATTGGATCATATTAAGAATGACGTAGTCCGGAGAACAATGGGAGTCGTGTCAATAACCCACAAACTGTGCGAGAGCAGGCTGAGATGATATAGGTGCATACGTACAACGTGCTCGAGAAACCAGAAGCGAATCGCTGTTGGCACTGGTAGATAGAGCACGGGTTAATATGGCAAGCGGCCGGTAGATAGGCCGAAAAGAGGTTGGATGGATGCCGTCGCGGCTGATGTCAGCAGAGTCGGAGTGGATCCGTCACTAGTATTTGACCGTTTGGGCTGGAAGCATGCCATAAGTCAAGCAGATCCCGCCCTAGCTGGAAAATGCCGAAAAAAAAAGAAGAACACTAAAGCATTAGCTCATAAACAAAAAAAAAAAGAAAATCGGTTAAAAAACAGAGGAGAAAAAGGTAGTTGTTGTTTTTGCCTATTTATATAATATAGATGTAGCCATTATTTACAATCGAATAGTAACTCAACGTGCAGACCCACGTTTATATTGCACGCATACAACTTCCCTGCTTACGATATTAAAGAAAAATACACTGAAAAACCTTAAGACAAAAAGCGGTGTTTAAAATGTATTTTGGCGTTCTAGAGCATTCTAGAGCACCCTGAGGTGTTCTTTAATAGTTGATGTTGGCCTTCAACAAAGTTAATGAGAGCTGATTGAATTGATTGGGAAGGGCAGCTCAGGGAGAACCTCGGTTGACGTATATTTTGAGAACTTTCGTTTATGGTAGGTCGTACTGTGCTGTACAGCCTTTAATACGCCGAATTCATCGTATTCCCCTCTCTCATTGCCCTTCAATCTAACGAGCTCCCTCCTGCAACCATTCGTAGACCGAGCATGGGGAATTCTAGATTGAGCGTTAACTTTCTTGACGCGACCCAAGTGCCGTCTGCTATTCATAATAATAATTTCAAAGGGCGTCAACCATTCGACACTTAATTGATAATTTGACGACGGTACACTTGTCCTCTTTCCGATAAAACATTTCCACCACAACCCATATATACATATTTGCTTTGGTGCCCCAGATTTTTGGATTCCTTGATCAAATTTTTGTACATCGGGTTGTTATTTAATAGGAAGCAGTGCTCCCTTTTTTTCGTTTTTCTTCTTCACGGGGATTTTTTATACGACCTTCTTTTTTTTTCATTTTTTTTAAATTTTATTCCGAGTGTTTTTTTTTATTTCCCTGTTTATTTATTTGTTTCTTCCGGCAGTAAAGTTTTTTATTTTGCAGTGTATTTTAAGATATAATGGTTTTAAACTGATTTTAGGTTAGAGTAGTTGAAAAAATGAACTTTTCCTTCCGGGCGAAAAAATCTAAAAGTGAATAATAAATAAAAAAATGGCGTCACTTTTTTTGATTTTTGAATGTTAAGAAATCAAAAAAGTAGATTTCTTCTGTTTATTTGTTTTTTTACTATTTTACTTTTTTTTTTTTAATTCACTTCAGAAACTGTTCTCACCGCCCGTGATGTATTTCGTATGGCACTAGTGGTCGACAATACCTTTCGCGGTCAATAACGGTATAATAAAAAATAAATTAAATCAACGGTTCAGCTAAGACGGTAAGTCGACCGAATGGAAAATTTAACGAAATCGCTTCGGCAACTGTTATCGCAATACCAAACATATATGCACGGCGTACACCTGTGTGGGCGAGAAAAATATGCCAACAGTGAGCCATTAACAGAAACGCAGCGGTAAAATTTCCAAAGCTTTACAAAACTCAAACGGTACACTCTTACACTACAGCTCAGTTCTGTGTCGGCTTATAATTAATCCATTTAAAACGATAGACGCGAGGGGAAGGGTCGTCACACCGTACCGGCAGTTAATTTCATTCAAAGCCGCCAGTTTTCGATATTTCGTTTATTAATTTCGTTTATTAATTTCGTTTATTAATTTCTATTACCGACTGAAGAAAACTTTTATATTTTACTCCTTCCTTCGTGGAATTTTTAATGTTAAATTAGTTGGTTTTTTTTGGTCAAACGAAAAAAACTTCTTATTTCGCCTAAAAATGGAACAGAACAAAAGAAATAATGATAATTGGAAAAAATTAACTCTGCAATACGGACATGTTTCGCGAAGGATAAAAAAAGAAATAGTAGAAAATCGATTAGAGAAATTGACAAATGGCGCAGTTGATAAGTTGCCACCACATGCGATAGCTGCCATTGCTCGATTGTGACGTAAGAAAAAAAAAACTAGCGCAAAGCTCTCCAAAACATAGTAACTCCATCTTCGAATTCAAGTCTGATCGTTCCTTTTTTAACGGAAGTGTGCACTATAAAGCAGCTTTTGCTACGGCTTCGAGTAGTCGGTTAGGTGTGCATTATCATATTAAAGAAAACCGTTCTTGAATGTTCTTGTCAAAATGTCACGTACGAAACAAAAATTCCGAATTAATACAATAACGAATGTATTTATAAAAAAAACATAAAACTAACGCGGTTAGAGATGCGTCAGTTTTTAATTTAACATTAATTTGGAAACAGATTCGCCAAGAAAACAACGGGCAGATCAGTTATTAAACGATGTCAAACATTCATAATATATAAGACAAGTTCAGCCAAGCACGATGTTTCATGAGCTCAAGGTTATTGCGTATGTTAACTTAGAAGTAACTCTATAATTTACGTTTACATAATACTAAATTCAAAACAACGAAATCTGATTATTTGTGCCATAAAGAGGAAGCGATGTACACTTTCTGGTGCTTTTTTGAACATTTTTCACCGACTTCGAAAACTTTGTTAGAAAAATGAAATACAGTTTCGTTCCCGACAAATAGCGATAGTTCAGCTAGTATATCACATGCCCCGGAAAAGAAATTTTTTTTTCAAACTTTCGGATATATAAAGCTGTAAGCTGGGATATAGTTTTCCTATGAGGCTTAACTTACACGGATCACTTTTCGACCACAGCAGAAAGAATCAATAAAATAGTGGTCAGTCGTGGGTCATTTTATTTGGAACACAGTAATGATGGGGAAAAACGCAACACTACTCAGAGACGGACCACTTTTTGTCGTCAGCTCTAACGGCAGTCGCAACGTGTGGCTCTTCAAACGACCACAAAATTATGGTTCAAAAGTGGTCGGTTCACAACCGCAGCACACCCACAAATTTGTGGTCGAAAAGTCGTCCGTATGTATTTAGCGTCAGGCTTAACTCACACGGACTCCACTTTTCCACCACAGCAGAACTACAAAAAAGTGGTCGAAAAATGGTCCGTGCGAGTAAAGCCCAAAAAAGCGGCACTTTATGAATATGTTTCAGATACGTTTTGGTTTCTCCGACATTTTTACTCGGGCTATTACTGATGTGAACTTCAGTTGTTGTTTTTTTTGCTGTTTTTGGCCCAAAAGAGGAGGTTTAAATAATTTTTTGATTTTATGAAAGAGCTTTTACAACTTAATATTCTGAATTTCACTTATCTGGTGATACCATGAACTTTTTTAAGGCTGAATTTTGAGGTCGTGTTAAATTTTATATTATACATATATTCTTGACAGTTTTTTGCGTCTTTTTTTTTTTTTCTTGGCGCTCAGAGTAATCGGTTAGCTTGAAATCCACGAAGCCGAAAAACTCTTGCAAGAGGATGTGAATATTATGTTTAGGTGGGCGCATGATAAACATCTAACTATTAATATAAAAAAATCGAAGGCTTTGTGTATAAGAACGTCCAGTAGATATAGAACATATAAGCCATTTATTAAAATACATAACAATAATTGCTTACATAATTACTTGACTTCTACTTCGAACTGTGGGTGCACACAACTGGAAACGACAGAAGAGGCTAAATATTTAGGATTAATCATGGACAGAATCTTGGGACAAGCATGTTATAAATTTATCTAATAAAATCAGGCAAATGATGATACCGGCACTTTATAAATTGGCTCATTCAATACCCCATATGGTAGTTTGCGTGTATATTATAACGCTATAGTATTGTCTAGAATCAATCATGTACGGGATATCAATTTTGGGGGAAGCAAAAAGGATGGTAATCAAAAAGGTTAGTAGTCAGCAAAAGAAATGCTTAAAGAGGTAATATTCCCTAATAAAGATCGGGTTTAATATTAGTTGGTGGAGAGAGAGAAATGAAATGTCTCCAAGGATGTACCACTTTTATCACCGATTACTTGAATATAAGAGCACGAGTATATCAATTGCTACAATGACAAGAAGTAGGACAACGAGGAGTAATAGGGAGGTATATTTCATTCGACCGAGAGGCATAAATAGTAAGATTGATAATACTGAAGAAATAGTTCTAATTAAACTGCTAGAACACGAATCTCAGAAGATATAATGCTAAATAGGAACTTGGAAATTATTAATTAAGCAATGGTTAATTGATAACATTGAGTGACATTAGATTAGATAAATTAGGAACTGGCTGTGGAATCGACCATTCCTATGTATTTGTCGAACATGTGGTTATGAAATTGAATAACGATAAGTAGCTATTTCTTTTTGTTTTCATCTATTTTAGTCTTGTTTTAATATTATTATTCTATTTTTAGTTTTTATAGTTTTCTCACTATTTATAAGTACGAACATTAATAGTATAATTTTAAAGAACTATTGTAACACACATTTTTTCTTGAATAAACGATGATAAGCGTGTTGGGCACCCGCAGACGGGCAATATGCCTTGCGGGACCCACAACTTATTTCTTTAATAAAAAAAAAAAGAAGAGAATTGTAATTGTAATTTACGATGCAATTCTGAAGTTTATAAGTGTCCGAGCCAATTTTCAACAAAAATTCAAGCTAACGCGTACCAATTCTGCCGAAACCAGGACTTCGATTCCGTCCGAAAATAATTTTTGGAGTCAAGCGAAGAAGTCCATGGACACGAAATAACTATTCCCGAGTTATCGCATATTTTAATTGAATATTTTTATCGCTTCCGAACCACCTTGTTATTAGGATTCTGCACATTTATGTGTACGGAATCCTAAAAATGAATGAATAAATAAATTTAATTGTAAGTGAAAATAGATCAAAAGATACTATTGCATGCTGTATTCATTTGGAATAAATATTTTTATTATATTACCATGTTTTTTTAAAAAATTAAAAGCAACTTCAGCTGCGTTTTCCCATTTTATCACTATCTTATTAACGTTTATTGTTTGCGTGAATTATAAATTTAATAATAATCACAGAGATTGTATATCGCAGTAATAACTATCCAATATTATTATTAATTCCACCCGATTTCTACTCCCTTTTTTACATAAACACGACCACTTCGAAATTATACGTATAATTATGTATGCCTTGAGGGACCCGCAATTTATTTTTAAAAAAAAAAAAAAAATTAGTTCCTTTACACTTCTTTTGCATTATAGAATAATTTTTCGTTATAGAGGCTTTTTTGCAAATCAATGTGTCAAATGAATATCTTTATTTACTAATGGTAAATGTATTATTTTTGTTTTCTTTTTTTTAATACGCTTTTAAACGTCCGATTCCAGCAATAATTGATCTTGGTTTATTTCAAATTTCACCTTAAACAGTCGATGGGACTTATTTTTATACCATCTATACTATTAATTCTATTCTAGTTTTAGCGACTACCCGGTAGAATTAATTCTTAAAAAATGTTCGCTTTCTTTTCCCATTAGGCTACCAAGTCCCCGTCGTCTAAATCGTTTATATCTGGTTACTGAGTTGTTTACTTAATCTCTTTGATGATTTATTTTTAGTAGTTTTTCAACTTAAGGGTTTAATTATTTTACTTTCCAATTCCTCATTTTCCTTTTTTATCATTTTTCACGCTGTTCTACTATAAACCTGATTATTTATTTTATTTCAAATTTTATTCGCCGCCTTTGATGTTAATTTTAGTTCGTTCTTGTTGTAACTGAAATTTTGATTTCCCTCTGGTGGTTTTTATCATGTATACGTTTATAATTTTGATATAATCCTATAAAAATTTAAGTTTACATTATCATAAATTCCTCAATGAATACCCGGTAATCGTCTATTAATCTCGTTGGAAATGTTTATTCGTAAATTACACTGAATAAATATTCTCTATAATAACAAACGATATAATTTTTGATTTCTTCATAAAAATTTTGATAGAAGTAAAATTTTAAAAGCAACAGTTTTTCTTAGTTTTAATCCAAATAAAAAAAAAAAAAAAACAAAAAAAAATCAACAATTAAAGATAAATTTATCGGCTTACAAAAGAATCTAAAAATATACGATTAAACTGTTGAGTTACACTTAATAAATCAACATGATTAATTTTTTAAACGTACTTCCAGCATTATCTCTTTAAACTGAAATAGAGAATATTAAAAAAAAAAAAAAAAAAAGAAAACATTTTTTTTCTACTTGTTATTTAATCAGGAATTTATATAAAACTTAACATAAAAGATATTGTTTTCAGTTTGTTATAAAAGAATTTGTTAAACCTTTGTTTAAAGTATTTTTTCTGCATGCATGCACTGCCTCTATTTAACTTCTCTATTTAGCAGTCTCTTCAACTTCATCCATGGTTTTTACTTGATACTTGCCAGTCTCCTACCTGCACCATTTTCTCGATTTTCACCTACATCTACTTCGTTTTGTTCTCTTTTCGTTGCTCTTCCATACGTGTTCTTTATGATGTTGATCACATTTTGTTTGAATGTGCGGCCTCTTCTCTGTTGAACAATCATCCTTCTATTCTCCTCAATTGAAACTTGATATCCCTACTCTTTATTATAGTGCGGCTAGTATTTTCTCATTTCGTCCCGCTTCTATTATTCCTGCCCTTGAATTATTTTTATCCTCTGTCTTTAAACGCGTAAAAATATAAATTTATTTCTCCTTCTTCCCATTTCTTGGGCTGATGTCCTTACTGACAAACCCAGTAAAAAAAAAATAGTGGTCGGCAGCGGGATTTGAACCCAGTTTTACCCGAACAAAACACTATTCCGTGCGCTCGACTTTTTTTGTTTTTTTTTTTTTTTTTATTTACTAAATAAGCGAAATCTTAAATTTAGACGAAATGGAACAAACCTTGTGCACAACATTTAAAAGAAATTGTGTCGAGTTTTATACAATATTCTTCTTTGGCATACTATGCACACAATGTATACCGAATACTATCATGATGGTTAGGAAATAGTATTGAAATAAAACTTAATAAGTCGGGAGCGACTTATGAAAATATTGAAATTGTACACATAAGTATTGCAATTAAAATGCTCTTTAAGGAACAGAACTTTAGGCCAACGGATTAAAAAATTAGAGAAAAAGAATGTCGAGAATATATATATATATATATATATATATATATAATATGAAATTAAAAAAAAAAAAATCAACCTTAAAAATTTACAATTCGGTGTGAAATTTAAAATACAGAAAAAAAATCGAAAAATGTTTAAAGAACTAATTAATTTAATTCCCCCGTCGCTTTAGTCAAAAATAACAAAAAAAAACGTAAAATTTCGATAGTAATAGCTCCGTTATCAAACTAAAAAAATCGCATAAAAAAAAAAAAAAGAAAATATATAGGCAACATTGAAACACCAACTTTCTGCCTTCAAAATACTGTGAACACCATGACCACCGGTATATTTGGAAAAAATAATTTCTTTTCCGACGCGTTATAACAAATACGTTTTTTTTTTTTTTTTTTTTTCTCCAAGTTGTTATTGCGTTACAAACTGGCCAACTAGGCCATTTAGCAATATTCTTAACAAGGAAATATTAAGCATGAAGGGAGAAGTACCCAATAGTATCTACCCGATAAACTGAGGTTTCTTACGCTTCAGCCTCCTCCTATCATTAGCAGTTGGTAGCAGTCCAGCAGCAAGTTTATTCGGATGACTTTCCAAGTATCTTCCTGCGTGTCTTCGGGCATGAGTTTTAATAACATCTGCCACATACTCTATCCCTAAATCTTGATGCAAAGTTTGATTTGATACATACCATGGCGCCTTGGTGCCTAAGGATTTTATTCTGCGTGGTCTGTATTATCTTCAGATTTGTAGGTTTAGCACAACCCCAAAGCTGTACTCCGTAGGTCTAAATAGGCTTCAAGATACTTGTGTATATCAAACGTTTATTTTCAATACTTAATTTCTTCCTAGAAGCCAGTACATCTTTTTAACACGAATATCTTTATTTCTCTTTTCTTTGTCTGAATGTGCTGCTTCCATGTTAAACGACTATCTAGGTGTAATCCCAAGTACTTAACTCGTGTGTTTTCACAGGCAATTCCAATCCATTTATCCTAACAGTTGGGGTTATGACTTTTCTATTCGTGAAATGAACGTTTACCGATTTACTTTCGTTGATCTGAAATTTCCACTTTTTAATCCGGCTTTCTGCTTCGATATGATTGCTTATTTTCAGTTTCTTAAAGGAATCTTCAAGGTTTTTGCAGAAAATAGAATATCATCCCGTTAACAATGCGTTCTTATTTCTAAATATTTTTAACGGTGAAGAGAATGTGAACATCTACAGGAATATTGCCCCATAAAGTACAACAATTTCATTAAATAAAATAATATAAATTACAATAGTTCCTAACTGAATGTATGGAAAACGTACGGTATTTTCATATTAATACACTTTCATTTCAACTGATTAATTAATTTACATAGAATTTGTCCGTAACCGTATCAAATTTTTTCACCAGTTCGATAAGTGAAGCATTTTATTATGATAATATAGCAAATTACAATTTGAAAAAACCAAATTTCGAGAAAATTTCAATTTCGATTTTCAAATATATTTAATTAAATGTTATACAGAACATATTTTTAATACAAGTAGGTGTATAATTTTTTTCGCTACCAGATTAAAAGTGTCTTTTTTAAAAATACGATACGTACGAACTTTCAAAGCCGCTTGACATTTAAAGATTTAATGTAATGAAGCGACCATCAGTTTTTGAAGCACACTATACGTCGAACAAATAATCGAATCACAATGTTCGAATTCTGTTTTCGTTAATTTTTTTTTTTTTTTCTATTATTAATTTCGGTGTGCCCAAAAAATGTAATCGGACCGAGTTAAAAGAGTAATACTCGCTTTTACTTTCTCCGATTTTATCAGCATAACCGATTTAACTTCATGCTCGGTGAACTTGGAAGCGACGGAAGTCCGTCTCCACCCTGTGTTTAGTAGTAGCAGAACACGCCTTAAAGGTGACCGCATTTTAAGATTTTTTTTTTCTTTCCTGAACATGTTTTTAATTATAACAAGATTTATCAACGTTTTTTGTTGTGTGTTTTTTTTTTGTTTTTTTTTTTATTTTAAAAATGATTAACGAATATATGTTTCAGGGCCCGTGCTTATTTTTTTATAGTAACTTATGCACGATTTACATTTTATTTATAGTTTTCAAAAAATCGGAATCGAGAATAAATGCGATACAGGGTTTAGTAGTGAATTTATAAAATTCTTTAGCAACGCATATGTTAAGGTAATAGTCTAAAATTACTCGCGTCAGTTCGTTTTGTCATGTTTTTAGTTCATATTGATACGTACAATGTCGTGTTACTTTTGCATTTTTAGTTCAAGGCTATTAACAAATTTTAAATTTCTAAAGAATCAGGTTCGGTGTTTGTTGTTTTCTTTTTCGTTTCAGCGAAAGCTACATAAAAAGTAGGTTTGGTTTTTTTTTCTTTTCACTTAAAATTACATAATTATTTAAATTAAATATCCGTAAATATGTCGCGATTAAAATAAATTATCGGTCGCCATACTGTTTTGCTCTCATGTTCTATTTTAACTTCATTTATTTATAAAAAAAAAAAAGCAATTTAAAATAATACGGTTCTAAAAATACAATTCGCAACATGCAGTACAATCCTTCATTCGCCGGGTACATGTAAGATTTTACTCTCAAGTTCCCCATTCGTCGCCGTGTTTTTGCGTATTTTAGGTAATTCATTTTTACAATTTTTTTATCCCACATTTCTTCCGGTTTTTTTTTTTTTCGTTTTTTTCTTTCAAATTCAAACGATTATTTGCGCTTTCCCTCTTTTTTCTTTCTTTATTTTTTTTTTATTTAAAAAAAAACATTCTCTACGTACCCTAAGGTGTTACGTGTCGAAGGGGAGTAACCAGAAATAAGAACTTGAAGTTTCGGATGTTAATCGAAAATCTTCCAAAGCTACAAGGTAGCTTTTTCGCTGTAAGGTATTGACATAAAAGTAACGTTATTTGTTACTACGGTTCTATACGTTTGTAATCCTTGCAAATATAACTACTTGCCGAATTGAAACTAGCGAACGCAATAGTAGGGGTCAAATTGTTCAAATAGAGAACAAAGTTCATCAAAATGAAGTTTTTGTATCTCCATTTCGCGACAAAAAAAAAACTGATTTACGGATTTTTGGTACTAACGATGTTTCCTCTGTTAATTTCTATTTATTTTTCTTGTGCCCGATCGATCATTGCAAAATTATCCGATGTATTATTTTTCCCGGTTCTATTAGCCAGTCTGACGAATAGTTTACTTATACACCTCTTTTCAATGACACTAATTACACTTACGAGATATTTGTAAATTATTTAAAAACGTACACGTTAATGCAGATATGCGGATTCAGAACCATTGAACACATTTATTTGTGTAAAACTCAAGGTGAAAATTTTTCCCCTATCATCAAGGAATTATACATTTTAGAGCGAGAATTAAATCCCATCTCGGGTGCACGCATTTTAAAAATGTATCCGGCTCACTATTTTAATTTTCTGTATTCAACGTACCGTGCTTTTAAAATTACTCCACTTCTTATTTTATTTTATCGTTATTTTCAATGCGTTTGTTTTTTTGCTTCTTTTTTTTTTTCCGGGCCGATTTCGATATTTTAATTTTGGTAGTTCGCTCATTTTTGCTTAAAATAATGCCGATAACAACACGAATGAACGAACTAAAATTACAACTAAAAATGAACTGACGCGAATCATCTGGTAGCTTACCAAGACCTGACAATGTAACTGTACCTTTTAGATTGCTAAATTGTTGTGTATTTTTTCTCAGCAACCTGTACGTGATGACGACCTATTATTATACGCCATAAATAAGTGTGCGATGATATATCATCATACAGGACATAAATAAACGCGATGCTACATCATAATTGCGTTGCACCCTTTTTTATTTCTTTTCTTTTTTTTTGCGCTCATCACAGAAGAGTCGCACTTAAAGTCATTTTCGAATTCGAAGAGTAACATAAAACTTGACAATTTTCCAAATTCTGAACAATACAAGCGCCTTCACATGCGATGAGACTTGGTTTAGCACTAAGCTGTAACTCTGTTAATTTGTTTGTCTGAAGAACCGTCATTTTGATTCCGATACCATTGCATCGCATCGGAATGGAGGTCTTATTAGTTTATCCAACTCGTTTCCCCTAATTAGGCAGCTGCACAAAACCCGGGTTCACATTTTCCAAATGAGAGCAGGGGAATTTTTCGCGTGCGAATATTGAATTCGTACCATTTGATCTCTACAAGAAATGGAACGCGATTTGCTGCAGTATTTTTATTCTAATAGTCGGATGATCAATATTTTGATCGGTAGCTGTCAGTGGACAAAACACATGATTTCTCTATTCTATGTATGCTTTCCGAATTTTCGTTGCCGTTTACAAGCTTCAATACCCGCCCGATTTGATTTATTTTGCTCCCAGGTAGATTGTATATCTGATTAAAGGTCTTATTAAAATTCACCTCCTCCTATTTACTCTTGAGCGAGTTAATATTGTTTGTCTTAATTTTTCTTTCATTTATTATATTTTTGCGTAGAAAATGATTGCACTTCACTTTTTCAGATCCGTACTTTTTTACCTTGAACATTTAATAGGGAGTGGGGGAATTCTCATTAGAATTTATTTACTAAAACTGAAAGCAAATAAATATCGAACGAAAAAGCGGCAATTAAGATAGGATAAACAGAGACGGTCGTAGATGTTTGCGAACAACATATGAGAACTGCTTATTATTTGAACTTTCTTAGTTCTTGGGTTAAAGCCGCTAGCGTGTCTAAAATAAAGAAAAAAATAACAAAAAAAAAAGAAAAAGAATTGAAAAGCGTCGACATTTTGATAACAAATTCCTAAAACACCAGCATGATTACGTCTTAATAAATTATGCGTTCGCACCACCTCACAAATGATCAAAATCAGTCATAAATACTATAAAACCTATTAAACAATATATATATATATATATATGAAATTTTTTTCGAAAAAATTGCAGAATCTTTTTGTACACAAATAAAACCCATAAATCAAACACGAAAAATTAGAGAAGAGCTAATTAAACGTAAACATGATAGCTGCAATGATAAACAGTGACAACAGGTGTAATAAAAACATTTAAAAAAAAAAAAAAGAAATTATTCCATATTTAATAAAATAACGCGGGTATTAAATATTTCTGCTAAATTTGAAACCGCATCGCACATAGATGACCGAAAAATCAACATGAAAGATATGATGTACCCCGATTGTAAAAACATCGTAAAGTAGTTGTTTTAAGTGAACTTAATAAAATTCACGATACCCATACGCAATATGAATATTTTCCGAAAAAGAAGTAAATTCTAACTTTTTTTCGGTGTAAAAGTTAGAAAAAAAATATAAATAAAAAATTTGCATCATTCTTATACCGATCTGATAGCGGTCAAATATTGCTAGACCATAATTTTTTTTTTTTTAATTCACACGAAAACCTTGGATCATATAACATGTGTCTAATGATGATCCGCGATACCGGTAAACATTTAGTCCAGACAAAACTATTTTAAAAACCTTCTACAAAAGTCGCTTTAAAACCCGTTTCTAAGAAAATTATCAAATCACAGTATATTCGTATTTCGGTATTTGATTTTTATATGTATATACGTATGTGTGTATTAATTACAACGTAATTCTTAGGAAAAATGTCCCAATCTTATGTAACGTTTGTTATATTTTATAGGACTTTTGTAATTGTTATTTAAAAAATGTCACAATTTTATGTAACGAAATATGTAACGAAAAATGTCTTAATTTTATATAATGAAAGTTAAATGCTAGGATAGGATTTTTGTGATTATGTTATTTTTTTTTATGTTGATGCCAGTAAGAATTACGTTATAAATTTTGATCATTTTATACAAAGTAGACAAGAGAAAGAGACAGAAATAAAAGCAGAAGGGGTGAAGGGACACAGCCTCTTGCAAGCCCAAAATGGTCGAGTTATATATATATATATATATATATGTACAGATTTAGGAAAAAATTATTAAAACAATTTCGCGTGTTACTGAAAGCACAATGTGAAATGTTAACAAAGACGCAAAATACTAAAAAAAAAAAAAAAATTGATCCCCGTCCTTTCAGAAAGGCCGCAAACTATCCGAATCATCATATGTATGTTTATTTGGTAATGTTTTTAAAAGAAACAAAACAATAGATCCACCGAAAAACATTAGCAAACAATAAGAATTGTTATTTCGATGAGAAAATTAGATCTGTAAAACAAAATAGGAAAAAAACCAAGCACGCAAAAAAAATCACAAATTAACACACTAGATTAAAAAGGCCTGCGACGTTTATATTAGTATAATTATCGCGAGCAAAAGCTTCCGTAGCTTTAATTTTTATCCATTCATTTTTTAAAAATAAGTGACTAAATTAAACAAAAACATGCTTAAACATTTTGTTTAAATTTTTCGGTAACCGCTACCTTTAAACTAAAATTTAATTTAATCGGAAAAATATTATTCATCTCTATAGTTTTATACTTGCATTAACTGTTAACTATAACACACCGCGATATGTAGAACGTAAGATTTGTCCGTTTGTCTTTTTTCTTTTTGAAAGAGCTGAAAATAAAACGGCGCTTTGAAAGCAACTCGAAATTAAGTTTTATAAGTTCACATATACCATTTGTTTTTTTGGTTTTTTTAACATATATATAGAAGGCAACATCTACGTAAACACTAGAAAACAAACGGGAATGCAAATGTAACCTAAACAAAGATGAAAAAGATTTCGGTTTATTGATACTAACTTATATATATTTCGGCGCTGTTGTGTACATTAATTACTAGATTAAAAATTTACCAACTGCGCGAGTTATTTTTCCAAACAACATTACAACCGATGTAAGGAGCGCACTGACGAAAAGTCGCAACAAATTACACATAAATGAACTCTAATAACGCATACATTGTTTAATGTTTCTTCTGAATTAAAAAAAAATAGCAAAGATAAGATTGAAAAATTAAAATACAATAGTGACAAATGCAGAAGTGCTTCTGCAGTGAGTAGATAAAGCCGAGAATTAACGGATTAAACAATTGAAAAAGTCACAGTGGTGATAACATACGGAAGCCCAATAATGCAGCTAATCGATTTTTTAATGTATTATTACCGCGTGCTGCACCTGATATAATTTCTCTCCTTCGTTTATCTTAATTCAACGTTTGAAGTTGAATACCTGAATGCGTGATAATGCTAAATGTAACCACGCCGCTTCGGCTTTATGTTTATCTGCAATTATTCGTAGTAACACGAGTATTTAGCAAACCCGGAAAAGAGTTCAGGTCAAAATAACATATGGTTCCTCTACTTTGCCTTACACTGCTTCTCGCCATTCAAATGCCGTATCCGTTATTTGACCACATTTTATATTATTGGAGAATAGATTAAATTATCGTGCCACGTGCAGTTAAAGGCACAGAGGGAAAACGGAAGAATTTAAACGAATTTATGAAGGAATACACAGTTGCCCTTAAAGAGAAAGAGTAACGGAGGAAGGTTGAGAGATATTTTAAAGTTATTCGAAAAGTGGAAAGTGGCTCATGATAGTGAAAGCTGGACGGTGAGAAATTCACTCCAAAACCCTGTCTGCATGCCAAGAACTTGGCATTCCTGTCTTATCGTGTCCAGTTACTTCTAATGAACTCCTCTCTAAACGAAGATTCGATGTTGCAGTTACAGTTACAAACATGCACAGCTCGCAGTTAATATTGCGGGCCCGCTGTCGCATTTGCGGCCCTAATGTTAGATAGCGAACTCCTTGTCAGCCGGCACCGTGGGCGCTGCTGTTGCAGTGTGGCCATAGTGTTGCGTGTAAATTCTATTCGTTTCCTTTTGACAGTATGCGCTGTTTTCGCAGTCGTCGCCATAATTATTATTCATTTTTCACAATTAAGAACTATAAACTTTGCTTTATAGTGGTGGAGAGAGTCATTGAACTTTCGGAATAACTGTTTACGGCACGCTATGTGTTCTATATAGGTTTGGTGCTTGATGGCTCTAACTGCTTTAAACATCCCCTGCTTAATTATTTGTAGGCTGATTCCTTTGTCCGCTGGTACTGTGGGCTCTGTAATTGCAGATGTGGCCATGGTATGGGACAGCTAACTCCCTTTTAACCTTCGGCAATGTCATTCTTTCTCTTTTCAGCATACATATGTTTGGCATTTATCGACACGTTGATTGTGTCATTGTTTCTCCATCCTTGGAATAGCGTTCATTGTTAGATTCCATTCCTTTACACGTGTTGATAGATAATCGTGGATTATTGCCAAGCCCAGAGGAAAATCCAAACAAGAAAAAAAAAAAAGAACTAATTTAAATATTTTAGTCAAGAAGCAACAAACAACCCCATTTCCGGCGGTACGCGGAGCTTAGAAATGAACTCCCAATTTTCCCCTATAATGTGGTTCAGATTGATAGATTCCGTCTAAGAACGGCAAGGACTGGGTCCCTGCTTGAGGCGCACGTTCGAATTACCGGTTGGAAACTTCGTAAGAGTCATCATCAGACTTGGCTCGAATTTTAGAGTCTTAGAAGAAAATTCAGGTTAGATTTTTAAAATGATTCCGATAACCTGATAAGCTCAGAGACAAAGGGGTAGGGGTTTGGAGCTCTTTCCCGAGTGCGTATCCACAGACTATCAGAGAACAGCCTAAAACGCATCGAACTTGGATGCATTTCAACTCTCCCAGAGGGAAATTTGAGTTAATTTTTGAAAAAATTTGTTCAAATTATCGGAAATGAAAGACGGCAACGAAGAGGGAACGGGGGGATCGGGATTAGTTTATGAGCTGCGGTGCAGGAAATAGGGTTAGTTTTTACCTCCTGAATAAAAAAATACCCCAAGTATTTTCGGCGTGCGGACGGGGTTTTAGGGTGAATATCTCACAACGCAACTTTCGTATTTCCCGACTTCTCTCGCGATGAGTGATTAAAAATGAGAAGGCGAGTTGGTCCCTCGCACAGAAAAATAGCGTCGTATTTAAATACAATGTAATTTTACGACAAATACCCAGACATCCGTATTAACGGCGATAGAGTTCTACAAAGATAAGCGGTTATTTAATTTTAAACATTTTATTTTCACTGTAGTTTCCATGTTTTATCTTTCTGCACTGACTTGTAGTCTATTTCTTTTCAACTTGTTTATCGAAATTTCTCTTTGAATATTGCGCAAAAAACTACACTAGTAATACTAAATAGTAGTAGGTTATTTTCGTTTCTGTATGAAACAAAAGACACAGTTTTAAGTGTATAGAATGTGCGAAACTGCTTCAAAAAGCACCGTCAACAGAAGCTCAGTACACTATCCACTAGTTCCCACGAAATTAAATTACCTCGCTGCTTCTGTTGAAATGAATTTTAAATTTTACAATCCGTTGTAGGCAAGTTTGAATTTATGTTAAGAAAATTCAATTTTGAACGATTCAATAATGTACGATAAATCGTAGACCCCTATTATATTACTAAAGAGGTATACACAATAACAAAAAATGTACAATAACTAATGAACATCAAAAATAATATCAACGTAAAATTCAAAAACCCCGGACTAATTTCAAACGATAATGAATGTAAACACGTACGAAACTAGCTATTGTTTTTTAAATTTTACGCTGATATTTTTCAATATATATTTTATGCGCCTATGGCAAATTAACCAAACAATGTGAACAATTAAGCGGAGGAGTACCGCGCATTCCTTAACAGGTTAATTAGATTTCCTGTTCGGTCAACCGCCGAATGTAGTACAGTTCAATTACCGAGGAGCTTGTTTTAGCTTAGTAAACTACATTCACCATTCCTTGCCTGGACGATCTTTCATTAAACTTGTAAGCGCTTTTTCAAATTTCCGGACGATCTGTTGATGTGATACAGACGAACTACGATTAAACATCTACCACGGTAATATACATATATATACATACATACATCTCTAGAATCATTTCGGTAGATGTTTACAGCCGTCAAGAGATATCGAAGTAATCAAACAGCAGCGAATTAAAATTAATTCATTGCCCTAAAAAAAATACCCAAAACCGGAACACCGTCGATTTATTCTTTTTCACATCTGCGCGCTAACAGATTTATAAATTTTTTTATAATTATTTTTCGTTTGCCTTCTAATCGGTGTCTTTCGTACTTTAACGCGTAAAATTTGGAGACAAGGCATTATTTGAAATTTTTCAAAATTTTATTCGACGTTTGAGCTAGAACTTCGATTTATTCATTAATTCTCGATTTCTCGAACGTCAATATATTATTCTACATGGCTGCTTTGTCTCGTCTTGGTTGCTTATCTGGCCGATACCAAAAATCCCCGAGATTAGTGCCGTGATCGTCGAGTACACGGTCGTGCTGGGGTAGACATGTAATAATGTCTGAGTGGTAGTGGTCAGTAGCTAAGACAATGATATGCGTGTGCGGTAAGAGGCGCTAAATATGACGTGCCGCCTAGTAATGTCGAACGGAGAGAATATTATAAACGGAGGAAAAAAGTCAGGTAGGGTAATTAACGCGGTAATGTTATTTAGATATGGCAGAAACATCAATACCATTATTACCGTTATCAGATGTTAATTGTTATAGGTTAGAGATATTCAGTTAAACACACCGTGTAAGAGCTACTATCGTCCTCGTCATCGCCAAGCGTGGCAACATTATCTAGTCGTCGCGTTACCTTTTTTCGTGGAACCTTATTGCGCCATGTCGCATGTTTTTAATTCCGGTGCTAAAATTTTATGTAATTAGTCGAAATTTTTTTCTCCTGTCTATATCTATTCTATACGCGTCCGTTTTGTTTGTCTGTTTGTGATTTCTTTTGAAAATATACGCAGGTTTTGATAAAACTTTCATTATTGAAGACGTGGTGTCGGCTAGACGATATTTCCGGTGTGGATAGACCATCGCAGTTCCGGGGCAGGATCATGGTCAAAATTGGTTCCTTTTTAGTGATTTTATTTATATTTCCCTTCTTATTTAAATTTCTTACGATACTTTCGGGAGAAAGCATTAGGCTCTGAGGGAAGCTCATCTGATTGCAACACCGCCAGTGTTGCTGGCGCCCATTTATTTATTATCACTTGTCGGAGAAAACGAATTCACTTCAAGTGGTGGCTCCGTAAACAGGGACACGAAAAAAAAAGAAACGAGATTCACATCGATATAAAACTCGGCCCTTCGGTACTCGAAAGGGGGCAAGCAAGCCCCCTTCACCGCCAGGTCTAGTTCTTCTATAATTCTTATAGGAAGAGTAAACTTTTTCATTGGCTACGCCGTTCGACAAAATTTTTTCGTTACATATTTCATTACATAAAATTGTAACACTTTTTTGGAACAAATTTCGTAACACGACACTCATCCTGATAATCCTTGACGTAAAATTACGTCATTTTTAAGTCGGTCCTTATCACTGTTTTCGTCCCAAAACGTTAGTATACAAATTAATTGCTAGTCAATCTCATTCTTATATAAGAAGACAAAGTACCGATGATAAAATGGATTGCTTGACGTTATCAATTTTGCTTGGTTTATACGAAGTGATAGAGTTGGAGGTCTAGGGATGTATGCAGGCGGGGTCCTGTGGCAGTCCCCCTTAAAAGGCACGAAGGAGCGAGTTAGTGGCGTACGGCGAGGTGAACTCCTCCTCGCAGAAATTTTGGAAATTCAGGGCCTGCCCAAAGGCATAGAAAAACGAGTAACTGTTCAGAGCGATACAGTTTGTGGGGCGGAATTATATTTATTATACATACACTGTAAAGGAATTGCTTTTTTTTTAAAATGATACGCTTTATAATAATACCGAGTTATAAGCGAAATACTTCGCCTTTTTCATTCACGATCAGTTATATTTTCTATTTACAAAATAACCGTGTGTCGTTTATCGGTTTCTTTTTCTTTCGTTTTTTTATAGCCAGGGAAAAGGTTTTTTTTTTACTTTTCTTATAATAAATAACAAATAAAAATTTTATTTTTCACACGGAGACATTTCTTGTTTTCCGCTGACGCGATAAACTTGAAATTCAGGCGCGCAATCATATTTGTTTCATTTTTCATGTCATCAGCTTTTTAATTCGCCTGAGTGTGCATAAATAAAATTTTTACCGATTCCGGAAGTTATTAGTGTACGCACGATTCAATTTATTTAAAGCAGATTTTTATTGCAAAAAATAAATAAATAAAATGAAATAAAACAGGGAAAAGAAAACAAAAATCAGACATAATTTAGATTTTGTTAGTTTTTGTTTTTTTTTTCTTTCTTTGGACGCGTCAAGGTATTTACTCAACACAAAGGACTAACAAATAACGAAACGTAGGGATTTGAAAGTTATATCAGGAAGCGATTAGAAACAGAAGAAATTAAGGTATTTTGTTAGTTCTTGCAGTTTGTTATATGGCTGGTTGTTAGTGTATGCGAAAAAAATCAGTGCTAGATTTTAAAAAACGTAACAGTTGTCTTTTAATATTCTTGTTTTTTCCCTTATTTATTTTGATTTTTTGCCCCCCCCCCCCCCCAACACAGTAGTTCAAGTAGGCCACTGAGGCGAGTAATATATATATACATATATATATATATATATATATATACATATATAAATACATATATAACTCGGCCATTTTGGCCTCACAAGGGGCTGTGCCCCTTGACCCCTCTTGCTTTCATTTCTGTCTCTTTCTCTTCTATACTTTGTATAAAATGATCAAAATTTACAACGTAATTCTTACTGGCATCAACACAAAAAAAATAACATAATCACAAAAATCCTATCCTAACATTTAACTTTCATTACATAAAATTAAGATATTGTTTCATTACATTTTTCGTTATATATTCCGTTACATAAAATTGTGACATTTTTTAAATAACAATAACAAAAATCCTATAAAATATAACAAATGTTACATATAATTGGGACATTTTTTTGCGACATTTTGCGTTACATAAAATTGGGACATTTTTTCGAATGGGGGGTAGCCTAAGAATTACGTTGTAATTAATATATACCGGTTTATTGCATTTTTGTAATTTGATTGAATTACCGGAAGTTACTAATGAAGTATAGCAATTTTTTTTTTCCAGAAATTTAATATAAGCCCTTTGCAAAAGTAAGTTCGTCAACCTAGAAATTAACGTGCATTCAACTATACCCCAATTACGGATTTAAAAGTTAAAGGTTAACGCAGCACTAATCTCTCGCCAGGAATCGAATAGAACAGATGTGGAATTTGGAACGAGCAGTCGACATTGGCTCGCTCGCGCTGCCTTTAAATTTATTACGTTTATGTGTGAATAAATTAACTTTCACTTTTCATCAAGGCTTATATATGATGGAGTACCCGCGGCACTAAAATACCGAGTTATACGAAAGGTGTCGGCTTTAGGTAGGATGAGCGGAATTGGATCCTGTTCGCGAGATCTGAAGTGTGAAATAAACGAAAATACGAACACTTCTTAACGGTTTTTTTTTATTCAGGGGCGCGCTATGTCTGATGGACATGTGAAGTTTCCAGAATTTTTTTAAATTCGGCATTTCTAAAAAATTGTGAACCCCCCTATTATACCGATTTCATTAAGATATTCGAATTCTACGTAATATGTACGATATGAATTTTGCGTAAAAAAAAATAAAGCAGGTTCCATATATGTATATCTTTAATAAGATATCGTGTATTGTGGAATTCAGCTGTTCATAATTTACTAAGCCTAATGGATGTAAAGAGAATAATGCGGGAAGGGGCAGTTCCTTTCTACTTTTGGATTATCCGCCTTTACTTTCGCCCGGATAATTCTCTGGAATATAACTCCAGTTCAATTTCAGATTGCATACCACTACGGTCATTCCAGCACTCTCGTTTAAACCAGCCGCATATTGAACCCAGTCCGTTCGTAGCCACACACACAGCGCATACACAGCCCACGGCCATGTTTTCGTGCATAAAGTGTACGATGGAACATAAACAACGAATAAATCGAAGTTTTTAACAATTAAAAAGAGATTAAACCAATTCATGCACCCACAGGGCTGGGTTCAGTATGCGGTACTCCGTATCACGTGCGAAACGAAGGTGTAAAACAAAGCTCGGGGAACGAATTACCCTCCACGAGAACGATAACCGGGCATGCAGAGGCACGACTTTTCCAACTACGTTCCCCTTTCATACTGTAATCGCGTCGTAAATAATTAAGTAAAACAGACGATCGGAAAAAAATCGACTAGTTTTCATCCGCCCGTTATTTTCTATTCCTATTCTCAAAAAAAAAAAAAACTAGAAGTAGACATTTTGAAATCCAGTGCGCGCACTCAAACACTCACATGCACGGCCACACACCGGAAAATCCGTGAGCGAACGGGAAGAAAGTTAGCTTTTAATTTGTAAAAAGAAAAAGAAAAAACTGCCGAATAATTGATAAGAAGTAAACGATGCTAAAATTTTGATAAGCAAACACCGCAGCCAAAACGTCTCTTCTAACATTACATATCCTGCGGTCACGATGAAACAGAGCGCCGTGTTGGCATTTCTCCGAAAACCGCAATTGCACATTTCGTCAAATTCCATTTTCGATAAGCACTATGTAAACATGAAATTATCAGTAGAATAGCGGGAAAAAAAAAAACGTCCTAAGCGGGCCACCAAGTGTGTTTGGTTCCGATTGTTGAAATAACGGATAGACAATGTTATCCATTTACTTTCGAGTCACCCACCCGCCGCTCCGATGAATCATTTACAGGCGCAATTTTTTTTTAGTCCTAAACATCTTTTAATGCGAACATAAGTCATCTAAGCATTTTTCCCGGATAATCGCTAAAAATTCGGTATTCCTAATTTAAATCGGAAAAGTAAATATCGTGGTAGCCTAATTGCTAGAGCACCCGACTTTCGTTACAGAAGCCTTAAATTCAATTCCAGGAAACGTTGGAAATTATAAATAATTAAATTAACCGCTAATAGAAACTTACATGCAATGGCGCAAACACATGCATACGTTTGCGCACACTAACGGAGACACAGATGGCACTCTGTATTCGTATATCGATAAATCAAACATTTACTAATCAATGCAAAGTGAAGTCCAGCATGAACACTAGAGTGTTGCAACAATTGACTAGTTTACTGTGCGCATTTTAGAAGCGAAGCAAGATCGGGGGGCAAATTATATAATTACGTGTAAAATCTTCTACGGTAGGCATTAGATTTGAGAAATACCCCTTGTTTCATAAAGAAAATCGAATAGCGACCCTTATAGAAATTTAAAAATGTTTCTTAAAAATACATAATTATTACAATTTTTAAACTTTTGTCTTATATTTAGTTATGAAAAAAATAAAACGAAATTACAAAAAAATTCTAACTAAAATGATAATTTAGTAATATTAAGAAAGATAGTATTTCTTATCAGACACTTAATTTTTATTTTTGTCAGTAGTCCGATCGGAATTCTCTTTGTTCGGGAGCAAGTTTAAATATATATATTTCTCACTAAACTGTATTTTTAATTAAAATTACAAAATAAAAATTTAAAAAAAAATAAGAAAGCCAAAAGAAGATCGACGATAATTGTGTTTAAAATAAAATAAATAATAGTTTTACATTGAAACAGTATATTAAATATTAATTATTAAAATCCATGGGTAAAATTCATACAAATCTTTTATAGCATAAATTAAGTGTTTCTTTGTTATAACAAATTTTTTCATAGAGCCCCTTTGGTTCTTTTTTTTGGGGGGGGAGGGCGATTTCCCCCTCGTGGATCCACCACTGCCCTATGTACAGGCAGAACGTACAAATAGATGTAGTCGCCTACGCTCAGAAATTGGGTATAGCACACTATAGTGATGATTAACGAAAATGCAAATGTTATTCAACAGGGAAACCAACTTATTGGCCCACTGATCAGAAAAAATTACCTGATTTGATAGACTTCTTTATTGTTAAGGGAATTACTGAAGGAAACATAGATATTGACGACAATGATGATTTTGCGTCTGATCATTCTCCAGTGATCATGACCGTAAGTAAATCGATAATCCTAAAGCAACCATATGCTACACTTACCAATAAAAAAACCGATTGGGATCTGTTCAGGAAGCTGTTGGACGAAAACATTGATTTAAAATTATCGCTGAAATCTAAGGACGATGCAATACAGCAGGCTGCATGGAATTCTACACCCGTAAAAAATTATAGTAGTAAAAAACAAAATTTACCGTTTTATATTTTAGAAAAAATCAAGGAAAGGAGAAAGTTTAGAAAAATTTTTCATAGAACACAGAAAAAAACAGATAAAGCCAAGCTGAACAAACTAAGTCAGGAAATTAAAAGATTGCTAATTAAATTCAAACAAAACACGTTTAAAACCTATATTATAGAGGAATCTCTCCCCTACACAAGAGACGAACTATTCTTTATGGAAAGCTACAAAATGCATTAATAGACCACAACAGCAAAATTTCCCCATTTAAAAGAGGCAATAACGAATGGATAAGAAGTGACAGAGACAAAGCTAATGAATTTGCGAATTATTTAAAACAAGTATTTACACTTGATACGACAGATGATGATAAAAACATTGTGTATCAGCAAGGGAAAGATGGATCTCTGAGACATTTTAGACCTAGAGAGATATATAATGAAATAAAAATAAATATGAATGTAAAGAAATTTCCCGGTTTTGATTTAATTTCGGTACAAATACTAAAGGAATTTTCAAAAAGAGGCATAATGGCACTAACTCAAATATTTAATGCTATAATAAGAATTGGATATTTTCCCCAACTATGGAAAGTAGCTCAAATAATTATGCTACCTAAACCCGGGAAAGTACAGACAAATATTAAATCATATAGACCAATTAGCTTGCTACCCGTTATTTCTAAGTTGTTTGAAAAATTATTATTGAAACGATTGAATCCAATAATAGAGAATTATATATCCAATCACCAGTTCGGATTTCGAAAAGCACACTCTACAATAGATCAGATCCATAGAATAACAAAAATAATTGAAAAAAGTCTAGAAGAAAAGAAGATCTGTACAGCGGTGTTCCTTGACGTGGAGCGAGCGTTTGATAAGGTATGGCACAAGGGATCGGTAATTAAACTTAAGAAGATATTACCAATTAAAGTTTGCAGAATTATTGAATCGTACCTAACTGACAGATATTTTAGAATAAAGCATAATGATGAATACTCGGAATTGCAAGACATACAAGCAGGAGTACCGCAAGGAAGTGTCCTCGGACCAATTTTATATTTATTATATACCGCTGATATTCCTGTTAACGAGCATGTCACAACGGCCATGTTTGCAGACGACACAGCTGTGATGGCTATGGACAAATAATATAGAAGAATCAACTATGAACGTGCAGTCCTACATCGAAAACATTTGGAAGTGGACAAGAAAATGGAAAATAAACCTTAATGAAGAAAAATCAGTACATATTAACTTTACAAATCGAAGAATCCAGTACTGTCCGATTGAAATTAACTCAAAAATTGTACCCAATATAAAATGCGTGAAATATCTAGGTATGCATTTGGATTCGGGATTGAACTGGTCTATGCATATTAATAAAAAAGTAGAACAACTAAAGTTGAAAATTTTGCAGATGAAATGGCTTATTGGAAGACAGAGTATTCTGTCGCTGAGCAATAAAAATTGTTGGTTTATAATCAAATACTAAAACCAGCGTGGAGTTATGGTTGTCAGCTTTGGGGTTGTGCTAAAGTAGCCAACGTAAAAAAAAATCCAGATGTTCCAGAATAAAGTGCTTAGGACTATCACTAATGCCAGGCAATATGAAAGAAACGATGATATTCATCGGGATCTTCATGTGCCAGAAGTTTCACGGGTGATAAAGGAACTGGCAAGAACGCACTGTTTAAGGCTGCAAAAGCATGTAAACACAGAGGCGAGGCAGCTTCTGTCTGATCAGGATGAAGTCAGGCGGTTGAAAAGAACTAAACCTCATGAATTAACCGAAGAAAAAATATAATACAAGAAAATGCAGGATCGTCCACTGGGAATCCTAGTGCATGTATAATAATACAATTAATTTAGAGTATTACTGAATGTTCGTGAACCGAACAGATTGTAATAAAAACCACTTAAGCGGGTTTTTTTTTAATAATAAAAAAAAAAAAAAAAAGTAGTCCGATCGGAATTTTCTTTATCGGGAGCAAGTTTAAATATATATATTTCTCACTAAACTGTATTTTTAATTAAAATTACAAAATAAAAATTTAAAAAAAAATAAGAAAGCCAAAAGAAGATCGACGATAATTGTGTTTAAAATAAAATAAATAATAGTTTTACATTAAAACAGTATATTAAATATTAATTATTAAAATCCATGGGTAAAATTCATACAAATCTTTTATAGCATAAATTAAGTGTTTCTTTGTTATAACAAATTTTTTCATAGAGCCCCTTTGGTTCTTTTTTTGGGGGGGGGGCGATTTCCCCCTCGTGGATCCACTACTGCCCTATGTACAGGCAGCAGAACGTACGAATAGATGTAGTCGCCTACGCTCAGAAATTGGGTATAGCACACTATAGTGATGATTAACGAAAATATTGCTCATAAATCCTACATCAGATAGGATTTAACAACAAAAACGTTTAGAATTACGCCATTCTTTGAGGCGCTACGCATAATATTACCATTGCACGCTTGATTTTATGTAGTATTCGAATTGGATAATTGCTTCTCGTAGACACGAATGTAGCGGTACACGTACAGAAGCTTATACATTCACTGTATTGGGTAAACTAGCTTTGAGCCAACGCCTATACCGACATTGGTGCGAATCGCAAAATGAGATTCGCCAATTTATACAATAATGGTAACATTTAAAATCGGTGAAACACTCGCTTGTTAACATCCGCTTAATTATGTTTCGATCGTTTATTTTCATTTAATTTAATAAATTAAACATCGGACTTGTTTTTCTACAGATTAATTTAAAATAAAGTGTTTTAAGAAAAGGTTTTAAATTTAAAACAGCCTATGCACATAACTTATCAACGTTCTGAAACGAGAATGTTGCTTGACAAATCAAGAAAGAGATGTCTCACGGAGAATACGTAAATGGGATGAAGGATAGGCGAAAAAAAAAAAAAGAAATATTCAATTTGAATCCATATTACGCTAATGTATGAATTCGAAAAGAAAATTAAGAAGATTCCAGTAAAGAAATAACACTAAAACTAAAGAGATCATCCAATCAAATACAAGAGGAAGAATGAGTGGTGATCGAGAGGAGCATAATGCTCGCTTTATACGGAAAGAGAACGAAATATCGAAACACACTGAAACCAGAGACTGGTGAACTAGCCTTTTTGTTCAGTTCCCTCGTACGGACCGGAAACAACCTTATTTTAACATGGCATTAGAAAGAAAGCTGGCTGCTTTTGAGGCAAACTGTTGCGGAAAGTTTTTCCCGGATCGGATCCAGAAAGATATGGGGAAGGATTATATAATTACGTAATATATCTTCTATGGCAGGCAGTAGATTTGAGAAATACCCGTTGTTTGATAAAGAAAATCAAATAGAGTGACCTCTTTAGGAATTTAAAAATGTTTTAAAAATACATAATTATTACAATTTTTAAACTTTTGTCTTATATTTAGTTATGAAAAAAATAAAACGAAATTATAAAATTATACCTTAAATATGGTAGTTTAGAAATAGTAAGAAAGATAGTATATTTTTATTAGACACTTTATTTTTATTTTTCTTAGTAACCCGATCCGAATTGTCTGCAAGCAAGTTTAAATATATATATTTCTCACTGAACTATATTTAATTAAAATTACAAAATAAAAATTAAAAATAAATAAAAACGGCAAAATATCGTCAACAGTTGTGTTTAAAATAGAATAAAAAAGGAACATTAATAGTTTTACTAGAAAATAGTATTAAATATTAATTATTAAAATGTCTAGGTGTGTAACATTTATACAAATCTTTTATAGTATAAATTAAATTTCTCCGTTATAACAAATTTTTTTCATAAATGATTTGGTTCTTTGGGGGGGGGTCCCCTTATTTTCCTCCGCATAGATCTGTCACTGGTTATTATTACGAATGAAATCCGATTCTGGGGGAATTAAAAATCAACGACCTCGAGGAAATGTAAAACGTCACTGTCGCATGGTTCGAGCTAATAAGATGGAAAAAACTACTCTTCGGAGTAAAAGGCAAGCGAATAGAATTTGACTAAATAACGAAAAGGACCAGCAGGTTACGAATTACGCCGAAAGCTATGGAAAATACGTACGGGAAATGTATACACCAATAAGACATTTCAAATGAAACTGCGACGCAGAAGATGATGTAAATCATGCGCGTTCCATTAACATTCCGCCGATAAAATTAGCAATGCTTTGCAAAAAAATAATTAACGCAATAAGACGAAATTGATTACATTCACTGACATATCCTCGGATGAATTTGCAATTGGATTCGATCTAACTGGTTTTTTTTTGTTTTTTTTTTTTTACGTCTATGGAAACCGGATCTGTAATCAACTTTTTTATTAAATCGATTTTTTCGATAGTTCTTTAAGTTTTCGAATACTCAGAGTTCAAAAACCTATTATAGGTACTTTACATCTATTTTGCACACTTTTTTCTTTCTACGTATATTCTTCAATTTCTTTTCTTTTTTTTTTTTCCTGTTCGTACGATTAATACGTTCTAAAAAAGCGTTTTATTTTTTATTCTTTTTTCTTATTAACATTATTATTATTTTCATTAGGTCTGACAGTAAAGTAGACCGGCGGACGTTGATTTCTATCCACTAGCGCAGTGTTAAAGGAATATAAAGAATATGGAAAAGAGAGCGCGGAACTGTGTTTTTCTAAAAACTGGTTATAAAAACTATTTAGCAGTTCAATATTTAGTTGTATTGAGATGGATTTTTGTTCGTCTGATTTTTTTATAGATCCCCCTTTGGGCACGTCAGCTAAGGACCTACACCCAGAAACAACAAAAAAGAAAAGAGTCGTCAGTTAAATTTTGATTCGGTCAAACTGCCGAAAGATGAAACACGTCTACAAACTGCACACAGCTTTTGAATTTAGCAACCCTTTTCTTTCTCTACAAAAACTAGCAATGCCTCTATATACCTCATTGTTTGCTTAATCGGTAGAGATGCTGCCCCTCTTTTTATTTTTTACTCTCTTGGAAACTATATTTTCTAAGAAAAACCGAATTAGACAGGTGCAAATTCTGCTATAGATAAGTCCGCGGGGCCACTGTTCAAGACCTTTCCTTTTTTTTAAAAACGATTAGTCTGTTCTAGAAGCAGTTTAATTTCGGTTTCATTTCTGTTAGTGTTTTTCTGTAGTTCGAGTTTTGTGATCGTTCACGAATTTTGTAGAATTTCATAATTTGAACTTTTGAGAACAGCTTTATTTACATTTTTTTCGGAAGGGCCTCAATCTTAACTCAGCGCAAATGAAATTTTTGGAGATTGTTCTCCTCAACGAAACACCACACTGCCTAAACAACTGCGACTTTTATTCCTTTAATATTTAAAGATTTTATTGAACGAAAATTACAACCTTATAGTTGGTTTCATCTTCCGTTTTTACTTCTTTTTATCTTATTTATTTGAAAGTGCAAAATGTTAATTTTGACGCATACATTTTAATTCATATTTTTTTTTGTTTCATAAAATGCAAATAAATATTTAACACGAGACATTAGGGAAAATGAGTTTTCTTTTTTTTCTTTTTCTTTATCCTTTTTTTAGAGGGCTCTATTTACTCAGAATAGCAAGAGGAACCGGAACTTATTACATCAGATAGCCGAATAATCCATGCAAGGTGATTAAGCGATACTTGAATCGGGAAGCACAAGAAAAAGAATATGACGTAATTCGTTGACCTTAAGTTTTGGTCTTTGTTGAAATATTTAAAAAAAAAAAAAGAAAAGAAAGCCAATCATATTTTGAGCCTCGCATCACAAAAAAATTATTCGTACTTAAAAATTATTGATAAAATTACCGTATTTTTGGGTAGAAATAGATGAAACAACAGATTCTACCAGTTGGCGTATGACATCAGCTGTAATTCGCGTGTTAAACAATTGAAAAAACACGGAAAAACAAATCATCAGAAAATAGTAAGATTTTTTAACGATGTTTTGAAAAGTTTATGACCAGAGGGTATAAAATTTAACAGGGTGCTAAGAAGAGGAAAGAAGGAAAAAATAAACGTTTACTTACATTTTGAAATAGTGAGAGATACACATATACAAACAAAATGAAAGTATTATTGGCGTATTGAAAAGTTATTAGTGTACAGCGGCAATATTGTATGTGTAAGAGATACTTATGACACTATGTTTGATAGGAAAAAAATTCTGTTTGCATTGAAATCTTATAGCTTTTACACATCTAAAATTGGTGCAGATGTTTTTGGATGTGTGGTCGCGTGGTCCGTACACGGATTGTATGGTAAGACTTAGAACCCTGATTCTATGACGTCAGAAGTATATGTTTAATACGTCTATGCTTATGCAGGGTTTTGATGTTGGTATCTGATGCCAACACCGTATTATATATGATCAAAGTTGCGGAGACGCTTAAAGTAATTTATCCGAAATTAATTCATCTTACTTGTTCGCGATACATTACATCGTGTACACGTGAATACATCAGAATTTCGTATAATTGATTTTTAATGGGGGAAAAAAAATTCTTAAAAACTCCAGAACGAATAATCAAATCCAAAGAAATATTACCCGACATTAAATTACCGCCTCAATCAACATATGGTCGGGGAACCTGGTTCAACATAGCTAAGTATACACATGCATGTATAACCTACTAAACCGAGTTTGAAGAATTCGCAAACTGAATGAAAACGATTTAAAATCCTTGAATTTGATACTAAATTCAGGGGCGTAACTATCGCCGTATCAGCTGTATCAATGATACGACTCCCCCCCCCGGGGTACAAGGGCCCCGAAGTTGTGTGAGCAAAAATTCGTAAAAATGTAGTATGACTTTCAGACTTGTCTTTATTTGTACTTCACAGAAGCAAAAATCTTCATCTACGGATGATTTAATAAATAAGTTTGCCGAAAAAAAAAGGGGGAGGCGAGAAAAGTGTATATTTGATTAAAGTGGAATTGTTTGGATTGAATTGTAACTTAACTCCTGGGAGCATTTATATTGTAAGTAATAACTTATAATCGATAAATAATCAATTTTAATTTAATGCGAGCGTTTTTGTTTTTTTTTTTTTTTTGTGAAAAATCGTTACACTTTATTTTAGGGTCTCCCAACAAATTTTGATATGGAGCCCGCCTAAGGCAAACTACGATTAAAATGAAATTTAGCCTACATTTCTGCTAATTTCTCAACACTTGTAGATAGCATAAAGTATCTTGAAAATTATTCAACCTCATCACTGAATGAATCAGTACAAAAGATATTTGAAGTACAAACAGTTTTAAATAATCTACGTGGACCAGCCCAGTTTCGAAAGTAGCAAGAATTAAACTTCGTGTATGATGAAATGAAAATCCAGTAAGCGTTAAATATTTCGCTTATAAAAATATAATTTTGTAATTCGCTTCAAGTTGAAACTTATCTTCCTACACGTTGTGTATTGCTTGCTTATAAATGATTATTTCGCTATTCATTATTACGCATTTTTTTAAGTATTGAACAGTTAAACAACGTCACACCTTAAATACTTCTTTCTAGATACGAGCATTTTCGTAATATAGTCCAGATTGTTCGACAGCAACGCTAAATGTCTTACCTTACGTATTTACTTAATCTCTAACACATACCGCATTTCAAACTATTTAATTCCAGGCTCATTCAGAAAATTAAAATTTCCGCGACATATGCCCTCCCCATTCAACTACTCACACTACGAACGCATTTAATTTAATTTAATTAGTTCGTTTTAATATTTCTAAAACAAAGCAGCTAATCGTGCTTTCGGCGACTTCCGCAAAATTACGAAATCAAATAATTTCGAAAACGTATTTAAAAAAAAAATATTAAACTTTTTACGTAAAACAATGATACTTGTATACGATTCACATTGTGTGATGTATAACATTTTGAGCGTTAATGTAACAGAAGAATTATTTCAAAAGATTATTCACCGAAAGATTTTGCTGTATTTTAGTGTATTGTCCGGTAACATCGTGTGATGTGGAAAGGGTTTTATACTCTCTCTCTCGCTATATAGAAATATTATTTATAACTGATGCAAAATGCAATTTTGTAACAACTTAACCAAATGTACTATTGTAAACGTAAACACATAAATAATAAACTTAAAAGTTCGCTGCGATTATTTCCTGCAATTTTCGCTGGTTTTTGAATTTAGTCGTTGTACTTGATATTTCTTATTCCCCCCCACCCCCTGTAAAGGCTGTAAATTCTGTACAAATCGGGGGGCTTTGCGATCCGAAACGCTGTTAGTGTCCCGACAATTAATTGTAGATCAAAATTTTTTCTTGCAGACAAGTTGTAAAAAATAAAATTAAAATTTTCAAATAGATATGTGATTGCAGTATTGTAAATTTAACGTTCACAAATAAATATATATATATATATATATATATAATTTCCTCGATGACGAGCTCATCGAAAAGAGATGACAGGTAAATGTAATTTCGCGCTTTTTCACATTATTGCGTGAAAGAAAAAAATCCTGATGCACAATGTTTTCTCAGTTTTTAATTACTTCTAGATATTTCATTAACGTTGGGATAATTTTCCAAATTTTTCAAACCAACCACAAACGACAGTAAAAATAGCTTGCCTAATATAACATTGCATATATGCGCGCGCCAAGAGTATGAGTAATATTTGAATAATTAACGAATTTTTTGTTTGCAAAAACGATTTTGAATATATTTTCATATATTCAGAATCGTTTTTGTATACATTTTGCACACTTTCTTTCTAACTTTAAAAAAATATTTCGAAATAGTCGAGCGCGACAAATGAAAATTTGCGCGTGACAAACAGGAAGTACAACTAATTACAGGTATCATACGATGAAGAGAGAGAAAGAAAAAGCCTCATTACAAATTCACCGCTTAAACACGCTGATTAGCTTTGTTAACGTAACATCTAAAATAATATTACGATAAACGGTACAATACAGAGAGCAAGTTTTCGAAAAATGACAGATTTTAAGCTCTCAACTGTAAGTTCCTATTCCAGCAGCAGTACGACGACAACTACGTCATTACAAATGTCTAATACATAGATAAATTCCGCTTATTAACAAATAAAAATAAGCATAAATTACTTTAATAAATTATGAATACCTCAATTAAAACAGACGTTTTCGGGCAGAGCCTGGTCATCAGCTAAGAGTAAATTGCTCGTTTTATATCCAACAAAGTCGCCAGGCCCGTGCCCAGATTTTTTTTTTTTTTTTTTTTTGAGGGGGGGGGGATTTTTTTACATATTTATTTTATAAATAACAATACATTTTTTACTAATATTCTCTAATATCAATAATTTCCATCATTTTGATTTATATGTATTAATAATTTACATAAATGAATTACCCCCCGTATATGAACACTAATAAAAATTACATATACTTACTCGTAATAAAAAAATTTTCCTTAAAATATTAATGAAGTACCTAGAAATATGATGGAGCATATTTTTTCTTTTTTCTTTTAAAAGTAGGTAAGAAACCCTAAAAAATCATGAATGTTTATTTTAAATTTTTGATTTTTTTCAGATTTTTGTGTATTTATAATAACTATTTTAGTTCTCATGGGGAGGATGAACTCTCAGGCCCGTGGACACGGCCGTGAAAGTCGCGCGTAGCACACATCACTTATATTTAGGTGTGAGATCGTTTTTCCTCAATTCACTGGTATTCCCGTAACAGGCACTTACGATGAAAAGCAGATTTAGTCGACTAATAATTATACTAGGCGTCAGCGTAAAATTCAAGACGATATGTGTACTGAAAATGTAAGAGTTCGCATATTAAACTCGGTGAAATGTGACACTGGAAAGTTTTCAACTGAAGGCATAACCATACTACCGTTCATTACGAGTGCAGAAGTACAACATACGTAAGCGATACTTAATTGACGTTTTTATTATTTTTTAATTCGTTTTTTATTAATTACAACGTAATTCTTAGGCCGGTCCTCATTAGAAAAAATGTCCCAATTTTATTTATTATATTATAATTTTTACCTACTTCGAAAAATAGGAGGTTATATGTTCGTCGCGTATGTTTTATTTTTTTAGGTTTGTTCGCGCATAACTCGTATTTATATAGATCGATTTTATTGATTCTCTATCCATTAGAAAGAGTACTATTCAGGTACCATGTGAGTAATGATGAAAATCGGTGAACACAAATTCAGTATATTCGTCAAAAATGTGAAAAAATGTTTGTCCCTTTGGATAATTTCGTTTTTTCTTATCATTTTTTATTAGTATAGCAGAGGCGGTTGACTTAAAATGCCGTACAAACGCTTCAAACTTTTCCACATCTGTCATTTTCGAACCGAAAGGCGTATCATCACATGTAAATGTAGCAAATTCTTCACTATTGAACAGTTCGTTGTCCTGTTCTTGTTTCCGCAATTCCCGTTTGTGTTCGGTGATGGTTTACATTTTTGGAAACGTAATAAATACACTTCTTATTACAGTGCAGGTTGATGAATAAAAAAATCCCACCATTAGCGAAGAAGCAGGTAAAGACTATATTACTAATTTAATAATACCATGGAAACACAAAAAAAGTATTATTTATATGTGTTGTAGTATATTAGGTTGTTTCAGTAGTTTAATAAAATTTATGGTGTAAATTATTGATTGCATTTTTTTTTTTTTATTATATAAAATTGGGGTATTTTTTCGTTACATTTAATGGGGGCCGGCCTAAAAATTACGTTGTAAATTTTGATCATTTTATACAAGGTATAGAAAAGAAAGAGGCAGAAATGTAAGCAAGAGGAGTCAACAGCCCCTTGCGATGTCAAAATGGCTGAGTTGTATATATATATATATATATACACATGGTGGGCCAAAAGAAGCTACACATGGGCCATAAATAATTACATGCCGCTTTTTTAAACGTTTATTCTCAAAAATTCATATAATATGTAAAATAAACAACATTTCAGAAGTTCTTTTGTCTCTAGACAAAAAACAAAACATTTATTCACGAAATTAACAAAAAAAAACTTAGAAATTGCGAAAAAACGACACGGCTGCATGTAGTAAAAAAATTTGAAAATGTAGAGATAAAAATGATACAATTGCACGTAGCAAAAACAAAAACCAAATGATATAAAAACTTACGAAAATTATTTTGAAATAATTGAAAATTATGAAAAACAAACGGACACATAAAAAAACTTGGAAATTCGGCAAACACGACTGAAAAAAATTTGGCTTTATTGATTTTGGTTTTTGTAGCGCTTTTATGGAACGTAAAGGAGACATGTGTTTGATATCATTGGATTCGTTAAAGTCCGGGCTACAATCCCCACTCATTTAGAATGTTCGTTAGCATGGTTAATGAGCTGTTTCAACCGGTTTCCGTCAAACAACTCTCTTCACAACTTTCAACTTTTGTGCCGTTTACATGCATCTTTCGCTTAAACCAATCCGATTAATGTGTGTTTTCAGGCTATCATCTATAACTTTTGAACCTTTGAACCATCAAAATCATTTTCCCCCTATTTGAAAAAAAGTGTATAGTTTCTTTTGATAAATAAATAAATGTGTATATTGCAATCTCTCAGATTAGCATTTAAATAAGCAAACTCGTATAAAACTAATTGGCAACTAAATAGGTATAGAATATTAGTTCATTAACTAATTTCTATTATACGGGCGCGCGGCTTTTGAAGGACAAATTGTTTATTTTGAAATGATTTGGGGAGACTTTAAAAATCCGAAAAAGAGAGGCATTCAATTCTATGAATAAGAAGTAAATTGTTATATTGTTATATTGTTATTTGACAACAGGCATCTCAGATCAGCATGTCAATGAAGTGAGGAACTAACGAGCAATTGCGTTAATTCTTTAACACTTATTCGACAGTACTGAAAAGGTTTCGGTTTTGTAGAATTCAAATTGAAATATTGAAATTTAATGGCGCATTTAACGTAGACATAATATTGTCACACGCTGATTAACCGACTTTTAGGAGAAATGATTGTCACAATAGTGACGATTTTCAAAATGAACAGGGCAAGATGGGTTACCGATAAGAAAATTTCATTTTAGATTGTCTCAAAAAAAATAAATTGACCATTTTGTCAACTGTCAAAAATTAGCCATGTCCCTTAAATTGCGGCTGCTGTTCTATTAATATGCGTAAATATTATTTTCAGCGCAAAATCGTTTGGTCTTAACCGTTTAATACGTCTAATATTTTATAAGGTGTTGAACAGATTGCCTTAATATTCGGATGTCGAATGGGGGATCGCTTCTCTTCAGGGTCGTGCCGAGAATGGGGGCGGATTGAAAATTTTCTTTGCATATTTTTTTTATAAATAATACATTTTTCACTAATATTCATACTATTAATAATTTCCATAATTTTGATTTATGTATTAATAATTTACATTAATTACTGTATCAACATTAATAAAAATTACAATGTTATTGATTATACTAGGTAATAAAAAATTTTGCATAAAATATTAATGAAGTACTTAAAAATATGGATTTTTTTTTTTTTAATGTAAGAACACCCTAAAAAATCATCAGTATTTTAAATTTTTGATTTTTTTCAGATTTTTGTGTATTTATAATACCCCCCCCCCCCCACACACACCCGGTTCCACGGCCTTGCTTCTGGTACTTAATGGCGAAGTCATGAATAATCACGAATAGCCGCGTCTCCCCGCTTCAAATTCAAATTAGCATAAAAATTTCCTCATTTCTACCATCAGGATGTAACTTTTAACTGTCGATTTATCGGAGGATAAAAGAGACGAAATCAAAGAGTAATTTGAAAATGAATCTTTTTCACTTTTAATATTAATACTTCATTACGTAATAAAAAAAGATTTGCCTGTTTTTGACCAGTGAAAGCCAACGCGTCAATAAATTTCGCCAATTAGGAACCAATTATTTCTTAATTATACGAATTAACTTATTATAAAAAATGTCCATACAACGGTTTTTTTTTTGTTTTTTTTTTTGATACCTTTGGATCAAAAATTTTCTCAAAATATAACGACCGTACGATTCCATATTGAATGAAATGCATCAAAAGCAGAGAGTATCATTTGTTCAAACGCAAACGTCTAAGAACACAGACACGCACATATCACTTATACGATTATATTTTTTTACATTATTTTGTTCATTCTCCATGTTTAAAAACAAATATGTATTGACTTCTTTTTTTTTTTTGCGGTACGATCAAATTGGAAGTGAGTGAACGATTAAAGTCGAAAAATTTTTCAACATATTCTTTTCATTATACATTTATTATTATTATTATGATTTTTTTTTTTTTTTTTTTTTTTTTTTGCTCCTTGCAGGTTAAGGAAGTAACTTTTCGGACGCGAAATCGGATCATCAGCGCCAACGACAGTGATTTGTACAATTTATTTATATTATCCGATTTTTTGTGATTTATATTGTTTTCGTATTTAATATTGTGTTTTTCAGCGGTCGTCCGATACCGAAAGATTGGTGTAAGTTCATCGATATACATATATTTTATTTTATTTTTATTACACTTACACTAAGATTAATAGGTCAGTCAGGTGCGGTGATGTAATTAGGTAGTGGTGTTTCGTTCGAATAGGACCTGATTCGAATTCCGCTGCCATACATTAAAATTTCCAAAAATTTCATTGAGGCTAAATTAATAAAAAATAATAAAAGAAAAAAAAAAAGAAGAACAGGTCCAACAAAAACTAAAGGAAAACGAATAAGCTGGTATTAAGAGGAATTTCTATTTCCTTTCACGGCTAAAAGGTTTTGTAAATAAAACGGCAAAACAAATATTATGTTCCCGCATCATCGCGTTTCATCGATTGATAATAATGCGATAATATAAAAGTACATATGTTTAGGAAAAAACAAACTTGTAGTACATCATGACGAATACTCTTCCCCGGCTCTCGCTTCGCTTGATAACTTACTACTTTGTCGTATTAAATCAATATAAGGCTGAGACTGTATCAATTCCATTCAAACTTGCATCATCAGGTGTTCTCGTAATTCCCGTAATTTCCGTAATTTCCGTAATTTTCGTAAAATATTCTTTTTTCTTTTAATGTAAACAGAAGAAATTTTTGAGAAAGCAAACAAGTGCCTCGATAACATAAAATCAGGACAGTCCCTTATCGTTCGAAATAAATTTCCCAGACTTTTCCCGGGTTATTTCAGTTTTTCCTCGATTCAGAAAACAAAATAGCCGATGCAGAAAACAAAAGTATTTTGCAATGCGCTTTTATCACGTATCATTACAAATGTAATCCCGATGATGAAATTTTCAAATTGCTTAATAATTTAAATTTCTACTTAAAAAATTCATTACCGCACTCTTATTTCCCGTTTCATCGTTTCGATTACTATTATATAAAGTGACGGAAACGCATTGACAAAAAATATATGCTCATTCAATCGAAATACACTCGTTTAAATAATTATGCTTAATTACAATGTAATAAAATGTTGCAAATGTTTTTTTATTACGCATATTACAGTGTGTATTCCATGCTGCACTGAGTAAAAAATGTTTTACACTTTTCCTTTTTTTTTTTCGTCATTCATGTGCTACTTTTCATTGTAAAAAAACGCTTAGTACTCGGAACGTAAGTCAATTACGAGTAATTTATTAGGGAGGATCTTCCGTGCTTGACGTCAATATTACCGAATCATCAGCATACCTTATTAATTACTGCTTCGTTTAGCGCTACACAGACGTCGCAAAGATTCATCGTATCCTCCTCCTATTTAGGCATAAACTTATTTTGTACACGATAACACGCAAACAATAACTCCCGCTGTTAGGTGATTTTTTTTCTTCTCTACATTATCATCAGTACTTAAGTTACAGATTAATTTGAGAAATGTTACGCATCAGTATTCTGTTATTTACCAGCGATACAGAAAAACTTTATTTACAAGTGTTAATTTGACTTATTTTATACATATATATATATACATATATATACATATACATATATATATATATATAAAACTCGGCCATTTTGGCCTCACAAGGGGCTGTGCCCCTTGACCCCTCTTGCTTTCATTTCTGTCTCTTTCTCTTCTATACTTTGTATAAAATGATCAAAATTTACAACGTAATTCTTACTGGCATCAACACACACAAAAAAAATAACATAACCACAAAAATCCTATTATAACATTTAACTTTCATTATATAAAATTAAGACATTTTTTCGTTACATATTTCATTACATAAAATTGTGACATTTTTTAAATAACAATAACAAAAATTTTATAAAATATAACAAACGTTACATAAAATTGGAGCATTTTTCTGGGACATATTTTTGGGACATTTTTTCGAAAAGAATTACGTTGTAATTTTTATATATATATATATACAAATAAAACTTTTTTGAAATAATAAGTGTAAAATCATGCATATTAATACACCTTTAAAATTAGCTGGAATGTAAACAAGTTACAGAAGAAAAACAAAGGCAGAACGTTTTTCTAAATTGATATAACTGTGATGATTTTTGGGTATTTTCGTGTAACTGAAATTTGAACTTTATGAAGTTAACTGTCGATATCGTACACTGCTTAAGTAAAAAATCGACTTATACAGTGTGCGATGACCTCACACCACTTCAGCCAAAAATAACGTCATTAAATTTTTCTTTCCATTTTACTACGCCATAAAAAATTAAAACCATTTATTTATTTATTTATTTGTGAATGCGAGCAAAAAGAAGTTTAAACGAAATTGTTTTCGGTAAATTGAAAATTTTGTACAGTTAAGCGAAATAGCGCACCAGTACAGTAGAAAATTAAAAATAAAATGAGCGCTAAACTTTTTGAATATACTCGAAGATATTGCCGGTATAGAAATAATAGTTACAATACATCAAAGCAAGCTACAGGTCGTAAATTTAAACGTAATAAATGTAAAATAAATAACCGGTTCTTGTGTATATTGAATATTCGCTGCGTGTTAGTAATACTTCTAAACGTAACATTTCGAAAGCTGTTCTTTCAAAAGTGAAAAAAACGTTTATTTTCTACCCTGTTTTATTTTTTCCGATACAAAGCGTTCAAGAAGAACAGTAATACATAAACGGAAACCGTAAAAAACGCCAACGTTCTGAAAACTAGAAGTCGAAACTTTGTAAAACTGTACATAGTTTATATAATTTTTTTCTTTTGTATGTATGCCTGTCAATAACTGACTGTAGCGAACAATTATATAATCGCCAGTTGCACTTAGATTCCGAAAAACTACAAAGAATATTTATACAAGAACAGTTCTTAAACGATTAAAAAATCTAACATTTGTAATTACTTTTTTTTGGTTTTTTTCGAGCATAAACCGAGTGCGATGATAATTCCTTAAGCTTTCTACGTGCGACAGCAGAGTTCGAAGCAGGCTGAAAGAAAATGCCGCACAACGCAGCCAATTATGCTGCAGCAATTAGAGTTATTTGTTTAGTTTTTCTGAACTTGGACATATTCTATTAATAATACTCATTGCCAGCGTAAATAACTGAATAATAGTTTATAAATTGTCTGTTGTTAAATATTTATTATTTCGATAGTTGTTGTACTTTGTTCAGATAGTGTTTTCCTTAATCGAATGTTATCAATTATCGAAAGTTTTACAATTAGGTTTTTAATTGACACATTTATTTCATTCCGTGTTCGCGCCGTTTTTCCTAACGTCGTAAGCTTTTCATTTTTTATTAATATTTATTAGCAACGAGTATAGATCATGCAATGCGAAATTATATGTCGTTAAATATTATTGTTGATTTTTGTACCCGCTTTTATTATTTTCCACATCATGATGCAGTTAAAAAACAATTTCTAAAGCTTCAAATCAGGTAGTTTTTAAATGTGAATAGTTGGTTTTTTTATTTTTTTATTTTATCATTTTGCGATGAGGGTTTATAAGGTTGGAAGTTTGTAACAATTTAATTAGTGATTTTTTCATTTTTAATTTAAAATTTTGAGGGGGGACTAATAAAAATAAGCAAAAATCATTCATCGCCACAGGGGGGGGAGGGCTGCTTTCCCGTGTGAAAGACATCGTCAACTGAGACAGAACATTTTTAAAAATGCCGTTGTAGAAGCCAAAATGCCCATGTTACAGACGGACATCGACTTTAGTGTGTCGATAGTGGTACTAATAACAACCGAGAAAAATCCGTTTTATAACTTTTGCCGGAAATTAGGAATTTCCAATCGCATTATCTTTGCCTGGATTCCAGGACATAAGGGCATTATGAAAAATTACCTAGTGGATCTCTTCTCGCAACGGCAGAAGCTGCCTTACACTTCCCGATTCCAGATAAACCAGTATATATCTTCGTCGGACTTCTCGAGGACAATTAAATCCCAGCTAATGAACAGATGGTCGAGAAACTGGTGCGAAGATTCTACTTTGAACAACAAATTACATTCAACCTGGTCAAATACTGAACTTTCGAATACTTGATTAAGATCCAGCCGCAAAGAAATGACCTTATGGCGCTTGCGCGCATTGGCCACGCAAAAATATCCCATAACTATATATGTATATTAAAAAAGACAGACTCTCCTATAGGTGGCAAATGTTTTGTTATTTTATCCATTCACCATCCTCTGGTAGACTGTTCGAAGTTCAACTTATTCCGGTCCCAACTACGCCTCTATAGTTCCCTTTCTGAAATCCTTGAGGACAATGAACAAAATATTCAGTTGCTCCTCAAATTTCCGAGACTGTCAAATATTTTAAACAGCATCTAAACTATATTCTCATCCGTGGCTCTGGCTAATGTTGCAGTACACGGCACGCTAATGAATAAAACAACAATAAAACCGGAAAGTAAATCATTAAAAGAAGTAAAGGAACGCCAGCCCCGGAAAAACATTTTTGTCCAGGACAGCAAAAAAAATTCCCAGCAGATCCTATTTGAATATATGCTGGAATTATTTTTTTAACACGTGTTTGTGTAGAAATTGAACTACATAGAAATAAGACCGTTCCAAATTAAAAGCTTACTTACGAACGGCGATTTTTGATTAACGTTGAGCGATTCGTCAAGAAGAATATTTGTAAGTGCGCCAACAAAAAATTTGATATAGAAAATAACAAATACAAAGCGTCGCGATAAGTCGTACGTTTAAATACAGCAAATAGCAAAAATTAGCTGTCAAAACCTAAACACGAGAATAATGTAATGCACAACATGCATATACTTCTGAAACGACTATAGTCAACTACTGCGCCAATCATACGACCTGGTCTGGCATAAACAACCTCCCTTTATCACTGGAAAAGAGAGAGTTCATTTTATCAATTTTTCATCACTTTTGGTTATAAAGTTTTTAACGTAAAAAAGTGAACTGTGTTTAAATTTTTTCGATATGGTCGAATTGGTTGCCGTAATAAACTAGAATTACGACATTAGCTGGTCGGATTGGTTGCCCCGGGTTAAATCAGTCTCCAATTTAAAACGGTCGAATTGGTTCCCATTGTTACTAGAATGATTTCAGTCAATGGGTTTATGTACTTTATTAAAACATGATATTTGACCACCAAAAAGGAATATATTGTTTCGATAGTAATGGTGAATTTCGCATAAGAAATGACGTTAAGTTTAATTTACGTCTGATTGCATTTGATTTTTTTTTTTCTTCGAACATATAGACATGAAATATAAATCGCGAGTAAGTACAGCGGAGTGTTGAGCTGTGTGAACATTGGTAAAGTATCATGAAAGTGCATCATTTTTCGAAATCAACAAGTATCGTCTGCGCTGTCGTCATAAAATCTGCGAGTTTGTTTAAAACTATTTTTTTATAGCTTGTACACTCTTCTCATCAGGTACTAAATGCGCTACCGGTGGTACATAAAAATTTCCCGATTTTATAAATATCGAAAACACCCGATAAAAAAAGTATTTCGGACAACTTTTGAACGTACCGTCGACGAAAATTATATCGGCTTTTTTCATCTTCCCCAAATTCGTGTAACATGAAAATATGATGATATTATTTTTACATAATCATTATAGGAAACGAAATTTCCATCGGGGTATTTGTTTTTAATTCGTACTTGTCGACGGACTGCCGTGTAGTTCATCTCAGCTTGGTTTAGCTGCACGCAGATTTCTCTCCGTAACCTATCCACGAATAATTTTCGATGGTTTTCCACACTAAGAAGTTTTCTATATCCATATTTTCCCAATTCTAGAATGAATTACTCAGTTTCTGAAGCGTTAAAGTATCATTTTCTATTCCATAATTTTGATACTAGAAACGTCTTACGAAAGCTTTGCATTCTCGTTTGGTACAAATCCATCTTTCTAACCCATCTGCCCCAATTTTTTTTTTTTTTTTTGGCAACAACTGGATTTATGATCGTGCCTTACAAGCAGTTTTCTCCCTTTCTCGCTAAACATAAATTCCATTATAAATCGGAGTAAATAAGTAATACTTTGATAACTAACATCAAACACAAACAGTACAACACCTTATATCATCAAAAGACCGAATACTGATTAAGAATAACATCGGAAAACAATCTCAGCCGCATACAAATGAGAAACAGTCGTTCTATTATGACACTCATACAGTATCATATGTGAAGAATAAGAACGGTAGTAATAACATCAACAACAAATATCAATAACAACAGCGATAAAAGATTTGGTCAGTTTCATCTTAGGTAAAAAGAGACCCTTAAAAAGAACAGATTTGACACATCGATAGAACGGGAACCAATTCGACTCCCAATTTTTCATATAATTGACCCTATTTTTTTGCGGATTTTTTTCAGATTAAAATAACGTCTTCCCTTCGCCTACAACTGCTCTCGTTTGATTTACCACCATTTGTTTTCCACGTATGAAAGTTATTCCCCGTCGATAAAGCTATTCTCCGAATTAGAAAAATACGTACGAATCAAATTTAGCCAAGCTAGACGCGGCGATGCTGCATGCGTGCAAACTATGCAGGCGAATGATCCGTGTAACCAGAGGTACACATAAATATTTCCGTAATCCGTTTAATTTCCCGTCAAATATATAAATATAAATATAAATATATCTTTATATAATTAATTCTTCAGTGCGTGTGTATGTGACTGAACTCCTCCTAAACGGCTGGACCGATTTTGATGAAATTTTTTGTGTGTGTTCAAGTGGATTCGAGAATGGTTTAGAGATTCACAATTCGGTCCACTACAAAAATCGGGTGATGAGTTATGAATTTTTAAGGGTGATTTTTGAGGTCGTTCTGAATTCCATATCTATATAGGTATATAAAACAAAGTCGGATTAGTTACACCACTTATAACTGAAGGATGGCTGGACCGATTTTTATGATCTTTGATTTGTTGAATTTGTCTCCGCTCCGAATAGCAGAGTACGAAGTAAAAAAAAAGTATTTATGAAGAAAATTCATTTTTTTTTTTTGTTGTTTTTGGACCAAAAGGGGGGTTTAAATAATTTTTTAACCGTAATTTTTGAATTTCCATAAAGGGCTCCTGTGTTTTGTTTTATATATATATATATATATTATATTTCGCTTTTAAAGAGTTATATAGTGACGAATTACGATTTTTTTAAGGGTATTTTTGAGGTCGTTCTAAATTCCATATTATATATTCTAGACGGTTTTTTGCCGCCCGGGGTAATCGCTCAGTTTAAATTTGTAGATTTTGTTACAGATAGAAGTTTAATTGTAATTTATGATACAATTGCGATAAATCAAACCGTTTCCAAGCTCTATCGTATAATTGAATATTTTTGTCTTTCATCTTATTCGGATTATTCCCCGTATTTTATAGTGTGTACGGAATCTTAAAAATCGGTATAAATTTACTTCAAGATTATAGAGATCATTAAAAATACGTTGTTTTTTCGTGTATAGCCCATCATCAGCTAACAGCACAGAGTACACACTCTTATTTAATAAAGTATATAAATTGAGTGAGTGCTCTGTGTTGTTAGCTGATGATATAGCCCGAAAAAACACGTGTTTCCAAAGTGTAATTTACTTTAAATCTTCAATATAAATTTATACTGATTTTTGTTATTAAGGTGAATAATGTCTTGCTGGCACGTGGTAATTAAAATACTTTTCAATGTAATTAAAATATTTGCCCTTTTGTTTTTTGCACATTTATTGAACTTAATAATTCATTTTGAGTATTAATTTGTTCTTAATAAAAAACTAAATTTAATTCAGCTAAATTATTAATGTTCCTTTTTTATTCTATTTTAAACACGACTGTCATGGATGTTTTGTTTCTTTTTAAATTTATTTTTAATTTTTATTTTGTAATGTACATGAAAATAGTTCAATGAGAAATATGTATATTAGGGTGGCCCGTATTTTTCGAGGTTAAAATTTTCAATCTCCCAACCGGTGGTAGTCTTGTTCTTCTCCCGTATATGAAAAAATCACAGCGTTAACATTTTAGCTAATTTGGTCAATTTTAAGACGTGCCGATATGGCCAAGAAGATAGCGCCAATAGCGCAAGTGAGCGCGCGCGCGCGAAGGTACACTTCCGCTGGTTACTAGACAGACTGGCTTAGCAGGTGTTACCATTACAGGCTTAAAACAACGTTGAGACTATACTTGAAATATCACAATTTTTTTCTTAGCCTTCTTTCTACCCCCTCAAAAAATTCTTGGTCAGCGAATTATTAATCTAGATCTCCTCGGCATAAATTTTTCACGTCAGAAAATTTAATCTTCAATCGGTTGATGTCATCATCTTCTGTTGCGTCCGGAGATTCGAGGTTTTTGTGCATTCTTTCTTTCACCTCATTACTGACATCGTCATCAAAGAAACCGAAGCCAATTGCTTCCGGAGTTAGATACCGTAAATAGCGAATAAATTGATTTAGAGCCACTTTTGAAACTTCTTCGTCTATTTCTTTGTAAGAATTCAGCTGTTTTTGGAAAATTAAAATCTGAATTTGGTGCTTTTATAGTATAATCGGAGGAGCTGAAAAGCACGCTTCCACATAAGTTGTCACAATAAAAATACAAATGTCAGCTAAACCTTTCGCTTTTGAAGTTTTCAGCTTAAATTCATAGCGAAATAAATACATTTTCCAGGAGTACCTTAGACATCCAACTTGCGCGTCGTGGTGCACGGCTCCGGGATATCAAAATGAAAAATTATTTGCAGTTTCTCCTAGATTAATACTAATTAGAATTCTAAAAATTCTTGGTAATCGTCACGAGGCTGATGTGTATGTATGCTGCAGGAATGTGTAATCAATCGGGGGTGGGTTTTTCTGTCGTCGTTAAATACTGATCTCATTTCTTCTTTTATTAATGCTGAGCGAAAATTGTCTTTATTCATCTTTGACCACTTGTTTTGGAATTCTTTAAAAATAGCAGCAACATTTGGACCAGAAGTGCGAGGCATTTTCAGGTTGTTAGAAAACAGTTCTTACAATCATTTCAAACATATGGCGACGACACGCCGAATATAATATTTTTTGCGGTCGAGGAACCATTCCAACTCACGTCCCTCCTTTGTCACCAATATTAACGGCAGTTGTGTCAAAAGAAATACATATTTAATGATACAGGCACGGGATTTTTCGGTTTTGGCCGAGTTTCTTGACAAGGCAAAGCGACTGCTAAAAATAACGATGTCCGAGAAATGGTGAATTAATGATACTCCGGAGAATATTTCCTACCTCGGACATAAACGATAGCGCTGCAAGTACCGGTATATGAATATGAAGCACAAAACAATATTCTCACTTACAACAATTGCGCAATAAATAGGAATAAGCCAGCACAAAAAATCTCTTCACTCTCTTCTTTGCCTCACTTATGCAGTAGAGAATCCTAATCACAAATTTAGAAGAGATATACAAATGATGATACTGATCAGAAATATTGCATCAGAACTATAATGCGTTGCTGGCACATAACAGTATTTTCAGCGCGCATGTACGTTCGTTTCACCGAAACGCTTTTCGGCACGTCTTCAAATCAACCAAATGAGCTGAAATTTCAATAGCAGGGTCTTTTCATATAAGAGAACAATTCTACCAGTTGGGAGACCTAATTTTTGAAAAAAAAAAATTCCATCATCTATAACTAAGGACCACCCTAAATTGTATATATATATTTAAACTTGCTCACGAACAAAGAGAATTCGGATCGGATTACTAAGAAATAAAAATACTATCTTACTATTTCTAAACTACCATATTTAAGGTATAATTTTATAATTTCGTTTTATTTTTTTCATAACTAAATATAAGACAAAAGTTTAAAAATTGTAATAATTATGTATTTTTAAAACATTTTTAAATTTCTAAAGAAGTCACTCCATTTGATTTTCTTTATCAAACAACGGGTATTTCTCAAATCTATTATCTACTGTATAAGATTTTACGTAATTACATAATTTGCCCTGCCCAAAATGTCCTAATTTTAGGTATTTTTCAAATCTATTATCTACCGCATAAGATTTTACGTAATTATATAATTTGCCCTGCCCAAAATTTCCTAATTTTAGTCCTTTTGGATCCACACCTGTATATATATATATATATATATATATATATATATATATATACAATTATTAAATAAAATTTGCAATAACTGCAATACCCGACGAAGTAAGTAGTACTCCAAAACTTTTCTGCAGCATAATCGCTAGCGTAAATACATGAGATTATTAACTCGGAATACCGGTTTAAAAGTAGGGGACAAAAAAATTTAAACCGAGAACAGCATTAGAGGATGAACAAGGGGAACCGTGTGAGCCTCGGACAATTAGTTGTAACAGACAATGCAACATGAGTTGTGTTACATTGCCTGGCACAGACTTGGTCAGAGCCGGTTCCGCTACAGTCTCGGATATGGAGGCGCTATGAAAAAGAGAAATCATTTCTTTTGCTACCGATTGGCGTGCGCAGACCAAAAATAGTCGAAGAGTTAAAAACTTCACTGAAATCACCAGAAATACTACAAGTCGAAAAAAAAAAAAAGTCGTAGAAAGACGAATTCGTTACTGAAAAACAGGAGGGAATAATCGAAAAACACACGAATATCGAATATATTACTAAGATTGTACTAAACGACTCTAAATGGTTTTCTATCGTTTTTGGTTAGACGAGTAACGGAATTTTTTTTATACATAAACGCTTATCGCAGTCGTTTTATTCGTGGCAACACCAACTTAAAAAAAAACGAACTAAATTATTAGTACAATCGGCTGATGTTGAAATGAAGTGTTTCTTTTTTGCTTTTTTGTTTTTAACTTTCTATACAAATATTCCGAATTTTTATGTAAATCTACCGGAATAATTACAAACGGAGAGACAAAAGTTTTGTGTTTAGCGTTGTATGCAAGAACTAGAATAGTTGATTTTTTAAAAATATAATCATCTACCTCCATCGGATTCAATTCATCAGGTATCAAACTAGCCGTAGTAAATTGTGTAAAACCCCTTAATTTGAATTTGTTTTTTTTTTGAAAAAACCTTATCACACCTTGCCACTAAAAAACACACAACTTCTACGTAACATCGGTACTGTAGCTGAACGCGTTACTTTTCGCGCGAACTAAATATATCTTAAAAAAAAAAAAAAAAAAAAAAAAAAAAAACTTTTTTAAAAACTGCACGATCTCTTGCATATTCGATAAAATAATTGGTAATTAGTTGCACAAAAAAAAAAAAAAAGAAAAATAAAATAAAATAACGTGTTGCCTAGTCCGGAGGTCATCTCATTAAAAACCAGGCGCAATTACGTCAGTGTAAAATACCTTCTAAAATTAATAATTGCCAAAATGTAAAATGTAAACGGATATTATAGATATAAATTAGTATGATAATGAATATACATGGTAATTATCTTACCCCCGTATGCACAATGTAGAACCGTCAATCAACGCGCCTATTTCATCACCCGAAGCGGAGGGGTATCGATTAAATGACGCTGTGAATTATCTTGGTACACTCGATCCAGGCAAATCTGATGCGTGTGCGGAACGGACAACGGCGTAGCTCATCGATACCGTAATATTTAAATAACTTCACCGGATCACAATAACTCAAACACAACTCTACCTACATCAAATGCGACGGCCGTGCAATAAAACTATAAATAATTTTCCGTTCGACACCAACTCACCGGTACGACAACGAGCAAACACTAAATTAGAATTGTTCAATTGAATCGAAAGGCCCAACAACAGCACATACCGGCATCCGAGGAGCACGTGGTTACTTTGTCAACAGATAGCGCCACATTCACTCATAGAAAACGTCAACCGAAATAACCGGCGACCATACCACTACGACCGCTTACGAAGCATGTTGCGACACGTTCTTCACCACTACACCGTCATGGCTAGTATTACCACTACTGAGGAGGAGCTTCTGTTCATGGCGGCGAACTGGCCTCCTTTGTCGTCAGCGACCCTTTTTTGCTGCATCGCTATCCTATCGCTGCAAAAACGAAGAATGATGTAATACGTCTGCACGTTGCGACTGAAAATTCGACTGAAATATTATATACACACACACGTAGCAGTTATCCGCAAAACCGAAACCGAGGGCACTCGAAGAAAAGCAAAACGTAAAATCGCCAATTAATACTAATTACGCGCTTGGAACATTTTAATCGGCAACTGGCTCAGCTGTAATTCGAACGCGTACATGTACACACACTATGATAAACGTTTCAGATAAACGCCCCCGTCACTCGCTCGCCGTCGTCGCAATGGCGCTATCATAGTAGCAAAGACATGCACGTGCCAAATCCGTTTGCCCCTGCTAACGGCTACTATTTAAATTCCCTTATCTGAATGTAAGATCTGATGAGCGCGAAAAAGTTCAAATCCACGGACAAGCCCCTGCCGACGTAAGAAATTAGGTTTTCGCTGAATAATAACCAGCTCTGACCCCGATGGCGGTACCGCGAGCATTCCCTCAAAAATCCTCAACAGCGATCGAAAGCAGTTTTAACGAGATCATCAACAGCATGTTGTTGTTAACCCTCTTCATTTGAACTTCAATCTCGACTTGGCTAATCTCCCCATCCCCCACCCTTAATGACTGAGAACTGGAATATTCCAAATGTTTCATACTTCGCCGCGGCACTAAAAATCTTGTCCCCTCAAATAATTAACCCGGCAATTAGCTGCGTTTACAAACAACTCTGCCCAAACGCTCTGAACACCGCAAGAAATTATATATAATCGAACGCGTTCAATTCGCAACATGCTAAACAAACGGTTAACTAGAAAGACTTGCTCATTTCAATGATTTCGCATTTAAAGATCTCTTTTTATCATCCAAAATCCGTTCATTACGTCTGAGATAGTGTCCCGACGCCGTTTGTTCTGAAAAATTGCGCTCAACCCGTGTGTCGGTTTCCTAATACAATAATTTCTCCTACTTTAACCGGGGCTAACTTGACTCCTTTGCCGGAGCTCGACTCCTCTTAAAATTTATTTTGTCAGAATTTTACTCTACTCGACGGCTAATGCATATACGTACAGGGACATGGGCGTTGCCATCGGGGGGCAGGGAGGAACGGCTGCCCCCCATGGAGCCTTGAAACTTTTTAATCAACTGGCATATATTTTCATAGGCGCGTAATCACGGACAATTTGGAAAACTTACGGTTTTAATTAAGATTCTTTTATTCTTGTTTAATAAAACATTAAGCCTTTACAACTTGTAAATTTTATTTTTCCTATAACTCGTATCCCCTTTCTATCATCTTGCCCCTCCCTGGTTCATCGGCTGGCGACGCCCTTGTACAGGGATATACATCAACACAACCGCTAATTCGCAAACTATGGTTTTACACAAACTGCCGAATAAACCTAGTATATGACAACGCAATAATTAAAATAAACAGAGTTGTATCCGGGAGTAGTATTCGGGTGATCTTATCCGACTAGTTTACACGCTCTCAGATCGCGTAATAGTAATCATGCTATTGATCATTCCCGAGAAGGAAACTCGATTACTCGATTATTCGAATACTCGATTACTCGAATACTCGAATCTGCGAACCGCTGTTAGTAGTTACCCTTAATGAATGATGAAGCGGTGTTCTTGTTGTTTTTATTAACGCAACGAAGAGAGTAACGGTTGTGTCGATACCATCATCCGCGAAGCATCGCAACATAACTAATTCTCACCTAGCGTGATCCGCTTTGTAATTGTTAAGCTTTACCAAATTTTGCTTTTTCCGGGGGCGCAATACCGCCACATATCTCCTCTCGGAGGATGGAACACCACTATGGTGTACAGGAGAGAGAACCCTCGACGCACCGTCTAATTGCACTGTGAGCACCTCGTCAGCTATCTCGGCCCAACTAGTAGTATAACAAAGAGATGCAACGCTACCTGCGATGATTTATCCTCCGAACCCCTCCAGTTCGAACGAAACAGTGAATGGCGAGGGATAGTAACAATCATTGGCCGCCGGATTTGGTCATCAGCGCCTGACCGGCCAGCGCAGGTGTCGGACCCTATGAACGTACCGAAGGCCTGCAGTCACTACAATGTCACCAGCACTGGAGCTGCTACACCACCATCCAGAATATTCTACCGGACTATCGCTTTCAAGTCGGGAAGATTTTAACCTCTTTCTATTTTTTTTTTCACTTTTTTCACTTTTTTCTCTTTTATAATTACTAGAGACACCTGACGAAACGGTTCGACATGCGTTTCGATTCAGTGCACATATAAAATTCCGACTTTTCTAATAGTGGCCGTTGCGATTTTCAATGGCAACCAATGTTGAAGATCGCAGTGTTGACGCATTTCTAGAATGCATCATATAGATTTAAAGCCTAAAAAGAAAAAAAAATCCCTCGAAGGTCGTCAGACAATCTCTGGTTTATATTATATAGTCTTTCTTCTGTTCCCTTCTACATTGGAAACAATTCGGAAAAAAACGTTCTTCACTCTCATTTCTCGTGGGTGGCGCGGTAATTAACGGTAGACGGATGCGGAATGACCAACTCGATCGTGAGTTTCCATAACATGTAGGTCTGAAAAAACGGCATCCAAATCTGCCTTCGTTTTTGTCACGACAAACTTGCATTACGAACCTGGAAACAGGACGATGGAAGTATGTAGTTGGTGAACAATAAAAAACAATTAAATATTTAAAGTTTTCACAGTGATTACTCATAATAAATATCTTTTAAAACACAGTTGTTTCCGAAAATTATTTATTATGAATAAAAAACAATTTCCGCCCACTCTTATACTTTTAACTTATAATATAAATATCTGGATTAGAGGCAACATATTTCCGATTCTTTTCTTTTTTCTTAATTCTGGTGCAGTTTTATAACAATTCTACGATTGCGATAAAGTTGGCTTTATGTAGTTTTTTTCGTTTTTTCGTTTTTTTATCAGTCAATCAGTTAAAATCGATCTACAATCAAGGTGGGTATTGCCTGATATTCTCTATTTTGTAAGCACCTCAATAGTCCGTTTCTCATAACCTTCCTGTGTTGCAATAATTAAGACGCAAATCATTCGTTCTGTCATTTTTCGCACTCTGATGAAATACACGTGGATCTCCCATAATAATAATAATAATAATAATAATAATAATAATAATAATAATAATAATAATAATAATAATAGTGATGATAACAATAATAATCAAATCGAATGAAATTAAATTTATTGCTTTAACAAAATTAATATAAAAATACAAGAAAAAAATATAAATTCCACAGAATTATTATTATTATTATAAAAAACAAAACTGATAATACATTGATAGTAAATCCGGATACAATTAAAAAAACCCGTAATAAAATAAAATTAATATAATAAAAACAATGCTGGAAAATAAAACAGGAAAACAGATAACACGTTAAAATGCACTGGCCAAACAACTATTGACTGAAAATACGAATGAGTACAATTAGAATATGAAATATTAATATTATTTAGCCACTGCTTACAGAATTTAATCATATTCAATACAAAATTTACACACAAGTACATTTGAAATATCGATAAGTATCATAAATATCATATAATGGGGATTTACTATTTACACATACACATCGAACTACGATAAATAAGATAAACGAATAACTCTATTTAGCCATCTATAAACGTGCAAACACCTGTTAATATTTTGGTAATTATATGTACATATATGCACTGTATCTACGCAACCTATATAGTATACCAAATTTTAACTACATCCATATACACCTGTAACTACTATCAAACGAAAAACAAATTTTACCTATTCGTCAGCAATATTAAGATGCTAATTTAAAATACGGAATACTGAACTAATCACATGTTGTGATCATTTCCACTACAGAAATTTTAATTTAGTAATACTAAAAATTAAAGTAGTAATAATTTTACAGATTTACAACTTGGATTTATGTTTAAGACAAATTAAGTGTACTATGGAATTTAGCTTCTAAGCTTTAGTCAAGAACTATATAAGTGCACTGAATAATAGGCATTCGTTTTACTGAAAGGCGGGTGCCCAGAATGATGCTTATTGAAAGAAAAGACTTTAGCGACTATTATATTTGAGTACCTTGGAACTCCTGTTTCAACGAAAATATTGAATTTATGTTTATTTTTCATCACAAACATTAGTGCTTCTAGTTTATATATTTGCTTTATATTCAATATTGCTGAATTTGTTATTAAAAATAATTATAGTTACTTCCTTCTCTCTAAGTATGCTAACGGTTTAATGTGGAAATCTGCAGCATCATCCCCCTAGTGAATTATACCATAGGACAAGACTGGCTAATATAAGGATAGGCAGGCCCGCCACATAAACTTGGGGGGCTCGGGGCAAAAATATGATTGGAGCCCTTTTAAAATTAAAAAAAAAAATAGTAAATATTTTTCAAAACCCACTAACTTAGTACTTCTGCAAATGAATAAATAATAATATTAATGAAAAAATTTAAAAATATGCAATGAAAACGAGCACGGAAGTTAAATCTTATTTTGGAAATTTACAAAAACTATACAATATAAACCCGGCTTATGCCTAAATCGCAATATGCGAGAAAAACACGTTTGAAGTTTGGGAACATTGTTTCCGCAGACTCTGATGTTAAATTCATAAAAATCGTTAGAATCAAGTCCTCTATTAGAAGCGATGTCAGACCAGAGGAAATAGAGCCACAACAAGGCTTATCACTGGAGTGGTATTTGTACAAAGAGAGCTTCTCCATTGTGTGCCGATCCAGGTAATGCCAACAAGTTTATAAAAAAAAACCAACGAGAAGCTTACCCGCAACCCGAGGAAGAGGAAGAGGTCGAGGAAGGGTTCGTACAGCATCAGATAAAAGCCAAGAGGTTAAAACCAGTCGAGAAAGTCAAAGGGGACGTGGCAGTCGCGGAGAAAGAAGCCGTGAGGAATCACGTGAAAATAATAGAGGGACAGCAGGACGTGGTCACAGAGGAAGACGTCGAAGTGGCAGTGGGGGGACGTCGAGAAAGTGATTACCATAAGTAAGAATGAAGTAATTTTTCGATTTCCCATTCATTTTTTGATGTATTTTAAGTAAGTTTTCATGTAATCTCCTATTAATTATTCGATCTTCTATTTTTATCAATCGTGTCCTCATTTTTGTACAGATTATTGGCAGTACGTCTTATTTTTGTAAAGATTAAAATTGTAAATAAGAATCAAATAATTTTTCAGGTAATTTTCCATTAATTTTCTGGCGAATTTTTTTTGTAAATCATGCTGGCACTTTTTGTACGAGTTATTAGCGTGAAAGTTCGTGTATTTCTTGTAATAAATATTGGTACTAGTATGTATCATTCCTTGTAAAAGATGAAATATTTTTCGTTCCATGTCACAAAAGACAATTCATTACGATGGAAAAGGGGGTTCAAAAAACTCTTGAATGTGTAATCTGTTAATTATTGAAAAAACGAATTTTCAACTGTTTTGCATACGACAGGGGTGAAGAAAAATGGCTATATCGTCGCTTATAATTATTATTTTCAATTTCTACCAACGGCACGTCATAAAGGAAGGTTTGAAGACATCGAAACTGTCGAAATCCGAAAATTGATTTTTTGGCATAAGCCGGGTTTCTTCGGTGCCGGTCGTCTATTCTCATTCAGTCCTGCAAGATGGAAAATATTGAAAGGAACAGTCAAAGTATCTATTCAATATCGACTACAGGATGGAGTGCTAGAATTGAAGCTGTAGAGTCATTAGTGAAAAATTCTGAATTGATTGTAGAATCTCTTTTTAAAATTGAAGAGTTAAATTTATCATCTGAAATACAAGCTGTGAAGTTTCTGGATTAATTGATTATTTTCAATCGTTTGAATTTGTTTTATTAACTGAAGTTTGGCATAAAATTTTAAAAGCAATTGATGATCGAAACAAAATTATTCAAAGTCCGAAACTCACGTTTCCATAAGCTAGTGACCAAATAAAAGATTTATTTAATGAGATGAAAAACATTCGTGACTCTTGCGATAATAATATTCTTAATGAAGCAAAATTAAAGGCAATCGACATGAAAATTCCTGTAGAGCTTAAAAAAATATTTAGGGTATGACGACAAAAAAAATTTCACAGCGAAGTATTATCTGACCATTTAAATTCACCTGATAAGCAGAAATTCAGAGTAGAAATTATTATGACTACGATTAATAGCCTTTTATCTGATTCGAATGAGTTAGTTAGCAGTACAAATTCTGTATGTCATCTTTTTATGCCTATTTTAGATTTAGACAATTTCGTGAAACTATCAGAGCAAAATCAATCTAAATCGGTACAGTCTTTATTAGATCGCTATCCTCGAGATAGGTACAACTTCTTCAAACTATTAATTTTTACCTAAATATGTATATGCTTACATACCAGTGTCGCTACTGGTGAACGAGGCTTTAGTAAATTAAAAATCATAAAAAATACTTTAAGGTCCTGTATGAGTCAGTCCTGTTTGAATCATTGTATGATGTTATCAACAAAACGAGGAAAAAATTATAGTTGACGAATTTGCAGAAATGAAAGCAAGAAAAATAAAATTTTAAATATACAAATATTAATTAAAATTGTTACGTTTATTATTTAAGTATGATAAATAAACAATAATATATTTACATTTGGGTTTCTGACTAAAAACGTAGGGATAAGGAGATTTTAACTTTTTAGGTTTTTGGGGCCACTTTTCATCTGGGGCTCGGGGCAATTTATCCCAGTTGTCCCCCTTGTGGCGTGTCCGAGGATAGGTATAAACGTCGCAGCTGACTATTATTAAAGAATTGTCTAAGATAATAAAATATGATGTAGTTTGAATTTACGAAGTTTTTTGGCTAAATGAACAGGTTGCTTATTCCAGAGTAACTTGTAGTCTAATTGTAATCCTAGATATTTAATGTGATAAGCTCTCTCGAGAGGAATATTGTTGTCGCCGACTATTAATAAATCATCCCAGAGGTTTTGTGGCTCATGCCTGTATACCAGAAATTTTGATTTTTTTACATTTAATATTAGCTAATTTTTAGCTAACCAGCCGTACGATATTAGTTAGGTCCTCATTTATTAATCTCTGCAAAATATTTCGATAACGTGAACTTACCAGTAGGACAGTGATAAACAATTGTTCCATGCACACTTTTTATTTTTTTAAAAATTTGTTGGACTTGTCAGCAACGGACGATTACCCATCAAGAAAGAAGAACGTAGGACAAAGGAAAGATGAGGTCGCTGAGAAAACTATTTAAGGAAGAAGGAGACGGTCAGAACTACTACGAGGAAATAACAAAGGAGTCAAAAGAGGTCGATACTAGAACCCGTACAACTAGCAGTCCGAAGGGAATAAATGTATAGAGAAAAAATATGCGAGGAATGTCCTAAAGTAAAGAGAAGCTTTCATGTTTTGCTAGACGTTCTACCTGTTTAAGATATATCTTATCGATGTAACACTAAATGCGATATAATCAGCATCAAAAGAGAAGTAGTTATCCATGATGCGATTGTTGGGCAGCGCCCACAAAAAGATCCTCATCAAAACAATATGGCCGCAACTGCAAAGCAGTGCCCACAATGCTCGATGAAAAAAAACAACGAGAGATCGATATTTCGCACTACGGCTGCGACTACAAAGCAGTGCTCGCAATTCCCGTCCAGAAAAGCAAAGTGATTGTTTATCCATCATTCAAACGGCAGCTACAGATGACAAGCTTACGAAATATTAAGAAGAAGAAAGAAAGCACGGAGGAGACCAAAAGATAGCGTAGAGTACATACTGCCCCGAACGATACACACCACCTTGACCTAGTACCACTATGGCCACCATCCGAACAAGAAGACCTGCAATGCATCAGGTACAGGCGGTAGATGAATCAGAATATTAAGATAAGAGGATGAAGAACTTACTTAAATGTTTATACGGTCACGGATTAAAGACAAAAATTTAGCAAGAGCAGGAACAGCTGAGAGTGAGGGAAAGGCGAGAATAAAGGATGCACCGTACGGCGTGGTGATATTAAGAGATAATAGATCTGTGTATAGAACAAATCTTTTAGAGGGCAAAGATGCACACTCGAAAAAAATGTGATCAGCGTCATAATCGAATGTGTAACCTACGCATAAGGGACAGAGAGGAAGAGAAATAATAACAAACCGATAAAGGGAAGCAGGAAGACAGCTGTGACTAAAGTGAACGCGACAAAGAGAGGATATAGTAGAACGACGAAGGTGTGGAAAATCTAGGAACCAAAGGAGGATAGAGACGGTTGAATAGACAGATATAAGGACCGCGGATTTGAAAAGGAAGGTCCATACAAAAATTTCCAATTTTCAAACTGAATATTTTTTGCTATGCTTAGCAATTCGGAGGAGGGAAATCGCCGGACAAGACGCCCGGAAACCAAAGCCGAACAAGCAAGGTAGTCAACCTTCTCATTACCATCAATCCCAGCATGGCTGAGGACTCACAGGAAGCCTATATGGAATGAACTTGAGCGATAGAGGACAGAAATTAAGGATCGAATATGTAGAATGACTGGATCGGAAGAAGGATGAATATAAATACAATCAAGAACGCTTCTAGAGTCAGATAACAAAAGAAAATTTTTGTGGTCAGGTATAGAGCTAGTGAATTCAATGGTGAACCTCTTTTGGATGAATGACTTATCGTTATGGTATAGGAAAAAAGCAACACAATCGGAAGGATCACGGCCAGGATGAAATCCATACATATTACTAGGAAATACATTACTATTCTCCAACCAACAAACAAAGCGTTTGTTTAACATGGATTCAAATAATTTCCTAAGACAGCTAGCGAGGGAAATACAGCGAAAAGCCGAAGAGTCTTTATCCTTTGGAATGGGGACAATTATGAAAGAGTTCCATGTAGGAGGAGCAAAGCCAGAAAAGAGGATAGAATTAAAATTGTTTAAGAGGATTCCATAAAATGGTTTAGGAGGATTTTTAAGACCAGAATGGGGGATTCCGTCTAAGCCTGGAAATGAGTTTAAGTTTTTAGGAAAAGCGGCAAAGAGCTCGCTAATAGTGAAAGGAGCGGCTAGGAAGTGAGGAGGAGGGTTCGAACTATGTGGAAAAGGATTTAGTTCCTCGGCAGTACGAACATAAGGGAGGGGGGGCTACGCCATCAACGAAAGAGAAAAGTTTATCTTCTGAAAGATTCACATAGGAAAAATGGGAAGACCGTGGATTTTGAAAGGCTTTGGCCAACTTCCGTATTCGGGAAAGCGGAGTACATCTAGAAAAGGATGAACAAAAAACAGCCCAAGACGCTTTCTTTGCATTTTTGCAAATATATCTTGATTTAGAATTTGATTACCTATATGCCAAGAAGTTATGGACGGTAGGATTAGAGCGAAAGGTGCGAAATGCGGACAAACTAGATTGGTAAGCCAGCGAACAATCAGCATTCCACCACAAGGACGACGGATAGATACTCCTGGTACTTCTGGTGAGACCCTTCTTAGGTGGGGAAGAAAAGGTTAAAGCCGAAGAAATCAATTGGATAAACTCCTGATACTGAGGAATAGGATCAAGGTTAGGTTTGAAACAAAAGGTGAAGGATTCAAGAAAGAAATGCAATTTGGACCAATTCATTTTCGAAAGATTCCAGCGAGGAGTGTCGGAAGTGTTATGTTGAACGGACGAAGCAGCACCATGAACAGAGACAATTATGGGGATGTGGTCACTGCCAAAAGTCCCGTCCAGAGTACTCCATGAACAATTCAAATTTAAATCGAGAGAGGAAAAAGTTAGATCAATAGAACTGAAAGAGGAGGGGTTTTTGAAGTACGTAGGAGAACCATCGTTAAGAATGACTAGATTATCGTCCAATAGCAAGGATTGAAGAAAAGAACTATTACGATTTTGGGATGAGAGACCCCAGGCAGGGGAGCAGGCGTTCCAGTCTCCGCCGATAATAAACGGATGAGAAAGGGAATCAAAAAAATATGGTAAATGAAGATCTTTGAAGCATAAGGGAGGGATGTATAGAGGAAGGGATAGAAATGTAAACCAAATTTGGAGTATGGGAAGAGGTAGACGTGATTGGAAAGTTAATGGTATGGGTGGTGAATGGAATGCCAATTCTAATCAAAATGGCAGCCCCACCATAGCCATCCTCGCGATCGCATCTAATTATCTGGAAGCCTCTGACAGAAAAATCTACTAAATCTGAGACCAGGTTTCAGATAGAAAAGCTATATGTATGTCATGTATATCAAGCAGACTTTCAAGGGCTAATTTGTTTGCCTGAATACTAGGACAATTCCAATGAAGAATTTTAATCATGGAATTTGTTAAGTAAATTTAAAAAAAATAAATAAATAAATTATAGCTGATGGAAAGAAATAAAGAAGGAGAGGTGAATGACCGAATGTAAGAAGAAAGGAAAAAGACCGAAATTGATAAGATAACACATCCCCTTATGATAAAATGAAAGCGAGAGATTACATGGAACTTGAGGATTCACCACGAGATGAAAATGGTAAATTATTCCGAAGAAAAGACAGTAGAAAAGTTTCAAAATGTGTGGATAAAGTAATATTATGCTTAGTGAACAGCTCCATGATACCGCAAGACAATGTTTCTATGGGCAGAGAGATTCCGTTGTTCTTAGACTAAGGTTCCAATTAATTAATGCCTGAATTTTTTAGAGCCCAATCCCTCTCCGCGACTGGCTGATGATTGACTGGAAAGGGAGGGAAATTTGGACGAGGTTTAGAGATATGTTTGGTTAGTGACAAACAACAGATATATCTAGAAAATGGGGGTGGGGGATGAGGATTAATAGGAGATTTCACAGTGGAAAAGGTAGAAAGACCAGTGACTGCGCGATCCGCATAAGTAAAAGCGGGATTTACAGCCGAAGTAGTCTTGAATTTTTTGGCTTCGGAAAAAGGAATATTCTCGTAGACCTTTATTTTTTTAATATCCCTTTGGCGTAGCCATTCCGAACGTCGACGATCAGTAGACAAGTGGTCTTCTTTACAGTTAAGGCAGATGGGTGCTGAAGATGACTGGTCGCAAGCAGTGGAGAGATGGTTTCCCGAGCACTATGCGAAAATGTCTCGCGAACTCCGACAAAATTTAGAGCTATGTGTCCAAAAAGGAATCATTTACTGCACTGAATTGGCGACCGAACGCTGGGCGCAACCTTAAAAATCAGGTTGTAGATCGAAACTTTATCGGGTACAGAAGAATTCTCAAAACAAATTTCAACGGAATAAGTTGGTGTTTTAATACCATCTTTAGAACGATAGATGTGTCTAGCTGAGACTACTGAAACAGGGATACCGCTCATAATATACTCCTCTGAGAAAGAAGGGTGAACGTGAGTGATGACGCTATAACGGAACAGGGCAAAGTTGGGAATGTACGCATTTATATTGTTTTTACTTAAAAACGATTTATTTGAAAGGAACGAGTTGGAAGCGGAAACTGAAGGGAAAAAGGCTGCAACTCTATTCTTTCCAAGAGCTTTGAAGGAGAAATCCTTATTGATTGTGTTATATAAAAGTTTAGCGATGGCCAAGGGGTGCAGGTTATCCAGATTTTTCCCGTTAACCAGACCCTCCAGATGCACTTTGTATGGACCCGAATGGTCCTTAGGAAAAAGATGATTTAAATCTCTGCTAAGTTCATTATTATTAATGTTATCATGATTATTATTGTTATTGTTATTAATTGTGTTTTCATTGTTATTATCTTCATCGTCAGTATTACTAATATTACTACTATTATTGTTATTACCATTATTACTCTTATTATTATCATTGTTATTATTACTTTTTTTGCTGTTATTATTATTCTTGTTAATACTATTCCGGTTATTAATATCGAGATTTCTACTGTTATTGCCGCTAATTTTGTCGTTATCGTTGGCACCAGAGGTGTCTGGGAGGGACAGGTTGACTTGAGAAAGTCGCAGTTCCTTCAGTAATACCGAAGATACAGGAGAAAGGGGACTGGATGGCTTCCTCTTGGAGGAGGTGTCCGTCTCCATCGCATGCAGAGGTAAATTAAGACGAGGAGGTTTAACATTATTGTTGGAGGCCGCTGAGCGGCCTCCTGTAGACGAACTCATCTGTCAGAGAAGCACCTAATAAAAAACGCTATGTCGGAAACAAAATAAATAAATAAATAAAAAAAAAAAAAAAAAAAATATATATATATATATATATAAACGAAATAAATGAATAGCTAAAGAGGAAAGAAAAGTAAGAATAATTGCAAAGTGTAAATTAATTCGAGAACGTAACGAGGCAAAATCAAAATACGCTGTTGGTAAATGATTAAATTAGCCGAGAGATAAAACTACAGAGGCACGAGAACAGATAATAGAAATAAATAAATGAAACGATCTCACCGATTTCCGATTTCTTCAGAGAACAATTAAACGCTAGAGAGATAAACTTATCACTGATAACGCGATCGATTTCCGATTTTTTTAGAGAACAATTAAACGCTAGAGAAATAAAATTATCACTGATAACGCGATTGCACACTTAATTTGCACAAATCATTTATATAACTAAGGAAGAAAATAGAGTCCAGGATACTTCCTTGCGGTACCCGATATTTCGGAATGGAAAGTTCATTGTGCTGTCCGTTTATTTTTGCTTTTACAGTCCTGTTAGTAAGATTTGACTTGAACTAGTTAAATGTAAAATCACGAAAACCGTCATTTGGTCATTTTTCGAAGTAAAAAATCATGATTTATCGATACAGCGGCAACAGAAAGGCCAATTGCTAAATTTTCAACAATACGAGTAAAAGATATGAAGTTATATAATGCGTCATCAGTTCATTTTCCTCTTATAAAACCACATTGATTATTGCTGAAGAAGTCAATTTTATCCAGATAGTTTATTATTTTGGGTTTCACACATTTTTCAAATATTTTTAAGAAGGTTGGTAATGTGCAGATAGGTCTGTGATTTGTGACATTATTTGAATGCCCGGTTTCATATATACTACTGGAGTGATAATACCCTCTTTAAGGCAGTCAGGAAATTTACCTAATCTAAATGAATCATTAAACAAAGAAGTTAGTGGTTCAAAAAAAGAAAAAGAGGCGTGCACTCCTTTGTTAAAGAAATAGAGATCTGACCATATCCAAATGAGTTTTTGTTAGGCAAGGATCTAATGGCAGCTCTAACGTCATCCTCATTGAAATCAATGAACACGAACGAGTTTAATTTTTCTTCTGTGCAGTACAGATTTTTAACGTATTTATTGTACTGATACTTAGGCGATGCTCATTTTTAGGCTTTCAATTTCTTTTATAAAAAATATGTTCAAATAATTTGCAATTTCGTACTCATTTCCACACGCATGTTTAATCGAACCGTTTACATTGATATCTATTATAAATGAATTTTAATTTCCTAATATACGTTTAACAATTTTCCAATAATTGTTTTGGTTTCCATGACACCAGCATTTAATAGATTTGCGTAGTATTCCCTTTTGGGGTTATTCGTATATTTTTCTGTAGTTTTATGGAAATACGATTTGAAATTTGATGTAAGAATTTTGTTCGTTCGACATGATTTTAACTCATTAAAACAATTTTTCTTAATTACTGATAATTGTACTACTTCGTCCGTTAACCGTTCAGATCGTCTTCTCGCTGTTCTTGACTTTTTTCATTCTGCAATTTTGAACACTTTACTGCTTTACGGATCATCATAGTTTTGAAAAATAATGCTTTATTTAAGGCAAGGGGTAAGAAAATCGTTTATTTCTAATAGTTGTATCAAATAGGACAGTTGTATGTAAAGCTTTATGATCGGAGAAGTACATACTTCATTTATACTCGATTAAATTTTAAAGTTTATACCGGAGTTTTTAGTTCCGAGGCAAGACATATATATGTATATAATTAGATCCATGTCGGGTGTATGCTGGTTCGTTTATTGCACTATCAAATCCATTTGCAGACGATAAATTTAGATATTCCATACTTTTTGTTTCATTAAGCAAGTTTATGTTAAAAGTTCCCGGTTAAAATAGAGGTTAAGTTTAGTATAGCGTTAACATTACTTAAATCCTGAAGAAAATCGTAATATGACGACTCACAAAAGCGATATATTCAGGGGGAGAAACATTTTGGGGAGGGAAATTATATAATTAGGTGATATCTTATATTGTGGGCAGTACAGATTTAACGAGTACCTTGTTTCATATAGAAAATCAAATAGCGTCCACCTGTTTAGGAATTTAAAAATGCTTTAAAAATACATAATTATTACAATTTTTAATTTAAATTTTGTTTTATTTTTAGGTAAAAAATACAAAAAATTTATAAAATTGTAGCTAAAATGGTAGTTTAGAATTAGTGAATTACTAGAAAAAATAAAACGATAGTATTTTTTATTAGACTTTAATTTTTTTTTTTTTTTTTTTTGTTTGTAATCCGATCCAAATTCCTTGATTGTGAGCAAGTAAAATATACAAATATATATATATATTTCTTACTAAACTATTTTTAATTAAAATTGCAAAATAAAAATTAAAAATAAATAAAAAATACAAAAGATCAATGATAGTTGCGTTTTTTAAAAGAGAATAAAAACGCAACATGAATAATTTTACTATAAAACACTATTAAATATTCGTTATATAATTAAATCCGTAGGTATAATATTTATAGAAATATTTTATGTTTCCCTGCTGTAACAAATTTTTTCATCTAGGTTTTGGTTCTTTGAAGAGGGGAAGTTTCCCCTATTACCGGTCCATCCACCACTGTATAAAAAAATTCACTTATTAATTATTGCAAAATCTACGAAAGAAAAAAGAACATATGAACACACGTCTGATAATAATAATAATATTAATAATAATAATAATAATAATAATAATAATAATAATAATAAAAATATAATATAATAATAATAGTAATAGCAATAAATGACGACGATTTCTTTTTAATTGCGTATTTTTTTTTACTTCGGAATTTATTTCAAAGGTATGCAGCATTCCCCAGTAACTTTAGAGTTCATTGTTGCATTATGCACACGTCCGCTTTTAAACCGTTTGGTGGTCAATGGGAACTATAGTCTTCAGCAGAAGTTTTCCGCTTCGCAAGCAGCATAGAGTTATACTCCCAGCGTCGGCGAGTGTTCCCACCATTCATAAATATAAGAATAAATACAATTTTAAAAATACACATCCAGTAATAATAATCAACAAACTGCGTACTAAGGTACATTTTAATACGGTTTTTAACTTTTTTTTCAGAAAAACCCGTGCTGACCGTGAAAAGGTTAAACTGTTATAGATATCCAGATTACAGATTCCATATTTTAGTATTCTTCATCCTTACTTCTGTGCCATTGCCGTGACAATAACACTTAGTTGACTCGCATAAAATCAATGTCAACTATTTCTCGTTTATTGTTTCGTTTTTTTTTTTTTTGTTTTTTTTTTTTTTGATCGACTTCAGAATGTTGTCAACCAATGTGACTTGATGCGAATATTTAAAATTATACTGAAATCGTTATTCTAATTAGCTGACAACATTTCACATACTTGGAAAAAAAAGGTAACTTAAACTGGGTAATCATCCATCTGCACATTTTTATGTAAATTAAACATTAAAGTTAAAAATTGGTTTAATTACTCGTTTACTTAAACATTGTTCAACTTCCGTCCATTACTGTTATCCTCTATAATATATTTTAAATTACGATAAAAAAGACAACTTTTAGAAAGCTCCTGTGTTTCACGTACACTTTTTTTTTAAATTTATTTAAAAATTTTTCACTGGCTAAAATAGTTTATTTCTTTACATATTTGTATTTACGGCAATTTATTATTATCCGTTATCTTTTATTTTCCGAATTTATGGAAATAATTCATAGATCGGCTTTCTCATTGAATTCGAATAGAAAGACAAATTTTTTTATTAAAATTATGGCTTAAACGTGAGAAATTGAATAATGTTGTGAAAATTTTTTCTGAGATCCTTAAAGAAATATTTGCACACAGACTGCCAATTTGTTATAGCGCTAAGCGTTAATCGAGGATTTATCGAGATAAATCGCTGAGCGAACAAGTTTTAAGAATAAGGCGAAGAAATGTGGAGTAATTTCCAGCAGCATTATATAATATCGGTGGATATTGTCCACAAGCAACTATAATATTGTAAATCCTAAATTGTACGTACATTCTATCGAAAATAGTGATTAATAAGAACAATTTTGCATCTAATAATAACACGTGAAAATGAACGCAGAGAGATAACGAGATTTAAACAGGCCGTCATAATAAAAGACCCATTTGAAAAGAATTCTACTTAAAACGGCAGTCAGCGTGAACTAATAAGTGTGGAAGTTAATTATTGGTACAGGAATCCCGATGTGTATAGTGAACTTAGCAGAGTACTATCTAGGTAATATTATAACTAAATTATTAATTAGAGTAATTCTCGGAAAGTATTCGATCCCCGAAACTTTCCCAGTAACAGCGTCATACTGATAAACAATAGGTTCAGAGAAAATTCTTTAGAAAGAAAAAAAACTAAAAAATTTCACAATGGCTGTCTTTGAAAGCGTCTTATTGTTAAATGCGTAACTCTACATTTTTAAAAATCCGACCATTGTCGCCGTCCGTTTTGTATAATGATGATCAATTTGTAACTCCACTTAAGTCCCGAAGACTTTTTCTAAACTTCCGATTTACTCTTCCAGATAAAACAAGCTTTGGCGATGTTTCTATCTCTGAATATCATAAATTATTCTTCATCACGCATTAAGATAAAGTCTACTAGTGACTGAGGCAGACCACGGTCATAGACGAAATATTTTTTTATCCCCCCTAGCCTTTTTTTTTTTGTATTTTTTAACGTCCACGGGCAAGACTTTTTTTTTTCAGACGACCGCTGATATCGTAATTTTGATAATTTGAAATTTTCCAATTTTTACATCGCTCCATTCAAATTTAAGTATGTTAGCCACCGCGCTATAGCCTAGCAATGTAAAATATAATCGGGAATGTGTTTTCCGGATTGCCGCACATTCGGATGCGACGCTGCTTTCCGATGCGAGAACCGATATTGAATTAACCGGAAGAGGCGTGGCGAGGCGAAGCGAGCGGAGAAAAATAATTTCCCACCGGATTGGCTAATCGAACAATTTTTTTTTTTTGCTTTCAAATAACGCATTTCGCTTATTTCAGTATTTTCTAGTGAAAATTTTTGAAGTTTAAATTTTTAATTACGCTATTCCAATTTCATTCCAGCTTACACGTTAATTACTCGCTTCAATTTTCATTAGTAATTTGTTTAATTTAACTGGCGAAGAAATTAATTCAAGTCGGTTATTGTGAAATTCCATGTCAAAAAAGGGATGTTACTTTTATGTCAGTACACGGAACCGGGGGGATAAGCAAAATTTTACAGTACACGGGAACTTAATTAAACATCGAATAAAGGTAAATTGCAGCCATTACTCGAGCACATATTTAACACGGTAAATTCAACTATTAACCGCACCAATTATAAAAAATAAAAAATAATTCCATAATTTAATCGCAAACTTTGCAATCGAAAAACGAGATTTTGCATTCTTCGCTGCAGCGGATATATATGTAAAGGTGAAATATTTAAAATCGTATGCACCATGACTGTATAGAACTTTTAAAGACACACATATTCCATTGAAGCAGGTTATTTTGGTCGTCAAGCTTAAAAGAATAATAAACCATCAATCGCCCCATATATATATATATATATATATATATATATATATATATGTAGTACCTGGGCGACCGAGCTTTGCTCGGTATTTTTTTTTGTAACCTCTTAACTTTATTTTAATCCCAGATACATATTCACAAAACAAAATATTTTAAAACTAATTTATGAACACATTTGTGAATTTAAAGCCTCTTTCCATATAACTTTGCTTTTCAATACCGAACGCAACAAAAATCTAGACATCCTTCGAATTCGTTTCCCGGATGGTTGGAAAATGTTTTCAATGACTGCACACGTTGATTTTTATGAATATACCATATTAGTATGCGTTTTTTATTAGAAAAATTATATTTTAGGTATATATAGGGTCGTCGTCGTTAGCTTTATCTCTATCAGGGTTTATTCGTCATAAAAACAAATAAAAAGCGTCTTGTATTTTACTTGTGATCAGCTGTTTTTCAACCAATTGGAAAAAATTTCCGATTAAATCACTGCGAAATATAACAATAAGGGTATACCGCACATACGGGGATTTTTAAAATGTGCACAACATATTCCTTAGTATAATTCACTTTCACAAAAACAAATATATAAATACGCAAAACATTTAATAACCGCATATAAATAAGCAAAGTCTTCGTTTGTTTATTAACCGATTTTCTTTTTCTTTTTTTGTTTAGTAGCTATTGAAAAACAGTTTTTTTTTTTTCTTATTTAAATATAAGAGTAATAAAAAGTAAATAAAAAATTAACTGTTTGTTAAGATATTTTTGATTCGTTTATGTTTTTGTTTTTTTTTGTTTTTTTTGTTACATGTATATTTGTATTAATTTGGCGGCCTGCTGGAAATTAAAAACATACCGTTTCACAACAAACGGAGAGACATGCCAGACCGGAAACATATGACAAAGTTTTGATATAAGCAAGAATAAAATGTCGCATTCCATACTTCGCTCAATCGATTCTATTATTGTACTACGTGGTGGCTACGTCCTGAAACAGAGACAGCTACACTAATTAATATCGACGTCAACTCGGGGTTTCGTATAGACTTCACACCGATAGTGTTTAGTCGCCAGCTGACATACTGCTTTGTACCGATTTCATACATATTTACATTTGCTTTTTTTACTTGCGATGCCACTTCTTCACTCGTTGAAAAGTTAACCATAAAAAACGTAATATACTGCGCGCAGATAATGTAGTCGCACAAATTAATCGTCGATTCCACGAATTGTTTAAAGTCGGTTTACACTTCTCCCGAAATTTGCGCAGAATTTTGGAGAAGTGCGCGTAACGATTTTTGAACCGAATTGTGTGGATACTCGGATTTACTGTGCGAAAAAGTGAAGATATATTAAAATACACAACGGCTGTCATTAAAATATCGCCAGTGTGCTCCGATAACAAAGATACTTTTACCAGTAGACGATTGTAAAGCAACCTACTAAGCGGCACAATTCCTCACTTCGCTATGGTTGTCTCAAAACAAACGTGTAACCCCGCAGAAGCCTGTATAGGTTTTATGAAAAATTTTACGCTACAAGAAATTTATTCCCACCAATTACACTGATAGATCCGTCTCGATCTTAATACGACCCGCATTCTCCTTCCGATATTTTTTCGATACTCATCTTGTTTGTTTTTTTTTTTTTTTTTTTCTGTTTTGGGTTCGTCTACAAGGACATTGGCCCAAGAACAAAGGAAAAAAGACGCAAGAAACTCAGATCTCTACACGATCAGAGATAGCCGACAAAAAGGAATCAAGAGCCTGCACAATGCACAACAGAAGGAGAAGGAAGGGAGAGAATGAACGAAGCACTGTATGGAGTGGGAATACCAATTTGTAAAAGGGAGGAATAGAAAGCAGCTTGATCGGTTACAAGAGATGAACACTCGAACATTATGTTATCGGGATCACACACGAATTGAATATTGGAGGGGTGCAATGGGCAAAAAGGAGACGGCACACAAGAGAGTAACGGAAAAGCGAGGAAAGAAGCAAACTGTGCCCAAAGCGCAGGCGGCAAATCACAGAGATGTTGAAGCGACGCATAGAAGGAAAGTTAAGAAACCAGGGGAAACGAGGAAGGGAAGGCTGAATAGATAAGAAAAAGGAATCCGGTTTGGAGAAAGAGGAGACATAAGAGTCAAACCATAGATTTGAATTAGCAGCAGAAGACAGAAGATTGGAAGAAGAGAAAACAGGAAGGAACCTACCGGAAGAGGAAGATAGCCGAGCGAATGAATCGACTAATTCATTACTCTTAATTCCTGCATGACTCGGTATCAAATAGAAGCTGTGAAAGGAAAAGATCATGGATCAAGAAGCGAATAAGAAGAATAACATAATCGGCTGAGTGAGGAGGGAGAGGAGATGCGATAGTCTGCAGCACGCTTTGAGCATCCGACAGGATAAGGATATTGCGAGAGACAGGAGAGTACCTGATAAAAAGAATGGCACGCAGTATAGCGGAGGATTCCGCATAGAAGATAGAGCAAAAGGAGGGAAGTCTAAAGGACTCGACATAATTATTTAGAGAAGGACAGAAAAAAGCTGCACCAACACCATTGCTTGGAGCCATCGGTGAAAATCAAAAAATCATTAGGGAAAGAAGTGTTTAAATTCTGTAAAAATTCTGATCTAACAACATTATGAATGGACAGGCTTACGAGGAATCGGGGAATAAGGGCAATTAATAGGATGAAGAAATGAGAAAAAATTGAAGGAGAAATATGGGAGTTTATCATGAATGTAGATATACGGAGAAAACTGTATAAGACGGGCAGCGATAAGAGATAGAATGGGAGAGGAAATCGGCAACCGTTTGATGAGGAAACGATAACCCAAGGAGGAATGTGAGATTCCGCGTGCATCTTGCGGCGTGCTTCTGATTGTGTACAAAATTCACGATATTTGACTGGAATCTTCTGTCTGGTAATTATTTTTTTTTTTTTTTTTTTTTGAGTATCGGAAATATAAGTCAAGCAGCGCTGTAAATCTGAGATGTAAGCAGGATGCAGCGTAATGTCGAATTTCTTCGAAAATTCTTTAAACAATTTCGTAAAAGATCGCGCGTTGTCCTCACGAGGCGTCCAAATATTCAAATCGGGTCTTTTTGTCGTAATGTGTTTTCACCACGTTTGGAGAACGTAGTAATTTTAGGGGCACAAAATGCCGATAAATTATGCCGCGATAATACCGGAAAATGCAATCACTTCTCAGCAGCGACTAAACCTTTTTGATCTTCAGGAGAATCACCGGTTTCCACATCGTTCTTCTTGAGACAGGTGAGGGGGTCAAAATTGTGTACCCAACTTTTGTCGCCACATTTTTTTTTTTTTTTTGGAAATTTCCCGTATCATTCCATTCATTACAAATTTGCACGCTTTTTTTCCCCCATTAGCTTCTCAGCATAAGGAAATGCCGGATCCAAATTAAACAGGGATGTGCTTCATTTTTGCCTTCAAAATTCGATGTTTCGAACTTTTCGGAATATCGTCTCCGGAAACTTCCCCCACATGATAAACGTTAAACTCCTCGAACGATAATCGATGTCGTGCTTACATTTTTGTCGAAACATGCCACTGAAGAGGAAAAAGTGCTATACTCACGACTCATGCTGAATGTGACAGCGAAGTAGTCGAATTACGAAAATAGTCAGAGAAACCGGGACGGTATGCAATGATACACTTTTATCTGACACAAATTTCAAAAGCGATTCGGTTAAATTTTTTTTGAACAGATCTTTTGGTTTTCAATCGAGTTTTTGAGAATGTTAATTTTTGGAAAAAAGAAAATAAAAAAAGGAAACAGATACAAAGAAACAAAAGTCAGTTCGTTTTATTTGATGCGTTTAGTAAAATCTTTCGAGAACGAGTACGATTGATATTTCCAGGAAATCTCAAATTATCAATACGCTGAGGCGAAAACGGATACGGATACTTAAAATCAGTGGCGGATCCGCATGGGTAAGGGGGAATATGGGACATTTCCCCCTTTGAAAGAACCAAAACTTCGATGAAAAAATTTTTTACAACAGAGAAACTTAATTTATACTATAAAAAATTTGTATAAATGGTATACCTATGGATTTTAATAACTAATATTTAATACTGTTTTCTAGTAAAAGTTTTAATGTTACGTTTTTATTCTGTTTCCAATGCAACTGTCGTCGATCTTTTGTGTCTTTTTTATTTATTTTTAATTTTTATTTTGTAATATTAATTAAAAATAGTTCCAAACAGTTCGAATCGGATTACTAACAAAAACAAAAAAAGAATTAAAGTCTAATAAAAAATACTATCGTTTAATTTTTTCTAGTAATTTACTGTTCAAATTCTAAACTATCATTTTTTAGGTACAGTTTTATATAACTTCGTTTTATTTTTCACCTAAAAATAAAACAAAATTTTTAAATTAAACTGTAGTAGTTATGTATTTTTAAAACACATTTTTAAATTTCTAAAGGGCTCTTTGATTTTCTTTATGAAACAAGGGGCATTTCTCAAATTTACTGCCTACCGTATAGAACATTACTTAATTATATAATCCCTCCCCATATGTCCCTCTGGATCTGCCCTTGTTTAAAATATACATATACGTATATATTTTAAATCGGTTTATAATTAATATCTTACTTCGAGCACCGTGCGGAGTTACTCGAACTTGCAGCATTTGTATACGTCTTTACTATCGGAAAAACCGTTGACGCTTGGAAAACCATCTGGCTCGATAGCGCGGGGTGTGATGGTGTTAAGTTTTTCTCCATACTTCGGTAAGTATACAAAAGGGTGCATTTTTTATAAGTAAAATGTTTATTCTCGGCTTAATACATTGCGAAGGCCCATATTTTGTGAAAATTAGCAAAACGGTCGTAGTAGGAATGGGAGTTTTTTTAAAACCAGAAAGTGCCCTCCGGTGAATTGTTTTTCTCGAAATTCTTTTAAAATAGCAGCCTCATTAGCCTTTCTTCGTCGTAAGACTCTGTCGTCCCCGGTAGATTCCCTAAATCCTTCTAAGACTACTAAAGGAGAAAAATTAATTCTTCAGGCAAAAATGGTGTAAGAGATAATATGTAAGAATTTTTTTTAATGCTGCACAAGGAAATCAGCCTAAAAATATATACTATCGAGAATAATGCATAGAAAGACAAAATAACTTGATTAGTATGGGTCATCATCGAACTTTGTATTATTTAAGTAGGTTAAGAATTATCGATAACAATGAGCGCGTGATGGAAGTGTTCTGAATGTAGCCCTGAATCCAGCCTGCGCGGATTTTACTCTGTAAAACATGTGTTTTAATGGAGCACCATATATAATTAAACTTAGCCCAACCGGGCACACGTGGGTCGCCTGTACGAAGAACACAGTTTTCGCGGGGGCGTGGATTGCACGCGAGTTGGTTCAAACTTATTAGTTGTTAAAAATTTAAATTTATTCGTTGTTTCACATGCTTCATGTAAAAAAAAACTTAGGCGTGGATTGTTCAATACTTATAAAAAACTTGGGCGTTATGCGTGAACTGAGTTCAATATGTGACGGGCTCATGATGCTTGTAGAACAGATCCTGGGTTCCATAACCATTAACAGAGTAATACAAATATCAGCCGATGTCTATTGAATGTAAAAAGTTATTATTATACAGTTTTATTAAAACCGCTAAAAGAAACATATGGAAAATAGTAGTGCAAAAATAACCAAAAGGCGGTAGCTGGACGACGGGGGAAAATTAAAAAGAAAAACAGATCACATAGCTCCGGTTGGTTGAGATACACGCGCGGTGTTTCAGTTGAAATATTAAAGACAGAACATAAGAAATGTTTTGTAAAAATACAAAAATATTCTTCCGTACACAACTTCTCGAGTTTATTACTGAAAAACCGACGTCATTAATATAAAGGTGACGCGTACTTTTTAAACAAAGCAACCTAACTCCACTTAGAATAATATTGTTCAAATATGGTTTAAATATTGTTAAAATATTGCTTAAATATTGTTAAGATATTGCTGAAATATTGTTTAAATATTATTTAAAAATTGTTTAAATATTGTTTAAATATTGCCAATAAATAGTCACAACCAACAGAATGCCGTTTCGGAATTTCATTGAAGAAATACCAGTGCGTATACATCGTGCCATTTTCCTTACAACGGTTGCTGCATATCAATCGGCCCCGCATATCGCAGTGCAGCGTGATTTTTATCACTACATCTTGTTTCTTTCCGTTTATTCGATCGATACGATTATTCGGATTCAGATGAAAATATTTCTATTTTCATTATCGGATTCTTTAGTAATAATTTGTCGATATTATTGTTTGCATTTTTATTCGGACGTATTCGGCATTCGCGTATCATGAAAAAAAATTGAAATAAGACGGAAATCACAATTTCAGTTGTTTATTTTTACATTGTGACAGGTGTCGTTTTTTCTGCGGCAATTAAATAGTTCTCTTTTTTCGTGCACATTTCGTAAGTTGTTTTCCTTAACACAGGTAACAATTTTAGGAAACGCTTTCCGGGACAGCTGTTAAAATTATATTTTGAAATAACCTGTACACATCGCATGGAATACTGCGTAATAGTAATAATTTGTGTTAGGCAATTCGATATAATTCGATATAGTTTCGTGTTAATTCGATAAAATTTAATGCGTTGAATTGCAATTTTAATAGCAGACAGTTCTAAAATTATGGGAATTTTAAAATGAATTCAGACGGCATTCCCATGATTACCTGTTGAAATTTGCAACATTAATTTGAACAATTTAACAATGAGCCGGAAAAAGTTTCAATAAAAAAACCGCAGAATCGAATTAAAATGGTGAACTAATTCAAGTAACTAAATTTACAACCACAAAACACCGCGTGGTAATTTAAATTTTCTAGGAAATTCGACAGATTTTACATAATTCCGCGTTAAAATTCGATATAATTCAATATAGTTTTGTGTTAATTCGATACAAATTTGATTTAATTCATACACGCCATTAAACTTTCGTAATAAATGTTTTTTGGAAAGACACGCGCACGCATGATCTGAGTGCATTGCTTGCAAGGCGGAAAACATTTGTAATATTTCTTTCAATCTGGTTGCTCTTCAAAAAAACACTCCCAAAGCTGGCCCTGGAAAAATGCAGGCATTCGATAAAGAAGTATTAACATACGAATATATTTCATTTGATTTTATTTAATTTGATTTGATTTGATTTAATTTGATTTGATTTGATTTGATTTGATTTAATTTGATTTAATTTGATTTGATTTGATTTTATTTGATTTGATTTTATTTGATTTGATTTGATTTGATTTGATTTAATCTAATTTAATTTAATTTGATTTGATTTAATCTAGTTTAATTTAATTTGATTTGATTTGATTTGATTTAATTTGATTTGATTGTTTCAAGTGGGTGCACGCTCTCATTATCGGTAAGCACGTCCTTTGACCAGCCGCTAGCTACACTTATTATTGAACAAATATGTACATATATATTAGAAGATTATATTTATTTACCGAATGCGTGTTCGGGACCGTTTTTTTTTAATTCTTTTTGAGCAAAAATAAATGAAATATTTCGCACGTTTTAAAATGAATACTGGCTCTATGCATTTCCGCTTAAGGAAAGATAAACAGAAGGCAAAACCTGTTACGCAGCAATGAAAAGTAAATAAATGAAATCAGTTTCCAAATTACACTAACCTGTTTCGTCGACAACACTTTTTGTAGGGAAGAATTTTTTTTTTTGTTTTTTTCAGGCTTGTCAGCGGTGGATAATTACCCACCAAAAGTACACACGGAAAAAAAAGCAAGAGGAGTTATTCCGAGACCCTAGAAGCAGATGACGAGAACTACACCGAGAGGCAGAAAAATCGGATTAAGGATGTAGACATCATAGTTTAAAAAAAAAGCAGTCCGTACAATTAGCCGACAAAAGTATGACCAAAATAGGTGAAAAGTGCTAAAAGAAAAGAGAAAGCTTTTATGTCTTTGCTAACCGTTTTACACGCTTATGATACGACTCTGCAGCTGTACAAAATCGTATAATATACGATGTAGGAAATATGAGAAGAAAGGGAATTACCGTGAAGAAATGTGGCCGCAACTATAGAGTCCGCAGTGTCCAATGCGGGTTTAGAAAAGAAACCACCGTTTTACAATACGGCAGCGACTCGATGGGATAGGAAATTAGAGAAATCAGTCACTGAACGGCCGCGACAACAGAACTGTGCTCACCATATCGTGTCAAAGCCGATTACCGATTATTCAAAGACAAGCTTACAATATATATATATATATATTAAGGAGAATGAAGGTGAATAGTTGTAAATAAGGAAAGGAGTAGCATGATCTGCAAATGATAGCGCAGAATTTGTACTGGTTTTGGAAGATACTCGCCATCTTGAGCAGCACTAGGTAAACTTCCAAAAAAGCCTATAATATACCAGGCGAAAGTGGTTAGGCATAAAAAATATCGGGATAAGAAAAAACTGATGGAATTTATTATTAATACGGAAGGACGCGTATTAAAAATCCAGCAATATTAGATATAACAGCGAGAGAAGAGCGGAAATAAAAGTTGCGCATAACAGCAGATCTGAGCAAAAAACTGATTTTCCAGACTGGTAGAGATGTTAAGCAAAACCAGAGTCAATGCGAGTGTGTTGCTGAAGCAATTAAAACACGGAGGGCAGCATAATAGGAAAGCAATAGAAGGAGGTAGGAGAACAGCTCTGACCGAAGCGAAGGTGACAAAGCGAGGAAATAATAAAGTAACAAAGTGGAGTTTATAAACCAGGCCGAAATAATGATGGATAGATAGGCATAATATGAACGAGGATTTTGCTTATTATACCAGAAAAGGAAGAGAAAGCTTTAAAGAATCATTCGTTTAATTGTGCCTGACATTCGTACGGCTTCGTTAATGAAAATAGTTTAAAACATACTTAATGTTAACCTAAAACATGTAAAAGTAAATTCCTTTCAAACGAATTCTCGAGATTTCCGGCTATGTTAAAGTAGTTGAATGAAATGAAACGTTTTATTTATCATTACAATTTTAGACTACTATATATATATATATATATATTCTAAACAATTTTTAAATATTAGAGATCCATCTATATAAAATTAAGAAAATCAAATGTGTATATGTACATTAAACGTATCATGTAAAATTTTAAAACAGATTAAACTCAAACGTGTAGGATTCAAGCCGAGCTGAAATCTGATTGGGTTGCTCAGCCAGCAAGTCTCCAACTGTGACATTAATCCAATCCCTTCTAAGGAACCGTCTGGTTCTGTCCGGATACGTCCATATCCCGTTGTATGGTATCATGCGTATTTACTCGACTTCGTTTGAATCATTTCGGCCTATCGGCCCACTTGCATAGAGTTTGTCTCTCAATGGATTCCTCACCGAGGCGATTTTGAGATGCAGATGGATTTGAGTAGCTTGTTCTTTAATTGTTCCCAGTATATACTACGGTGCAGAGAAGTCTAGCCTAATTAATAAGCTGATTTTTGGTTTACGATCTCTGCTTTACTCGATTAATCCGAAAGCCTGCTTTTTCATTAGTTAATTATAAACTGTAGAATTATAAGTTTGTAACTTTGTTATATCGTCTTGGACTGATTGGTTTCGCCAAAGTTCAATAACGCGTAGGATTAAAATTATTTGAAAATTTTTTAGCACTCAAGATTCTGTACGATACAAGGATTTTTTGATCTGAGTAATAGTCTCGAGATTTATTCCTGTATTCCCGGCATGTTGAAGGAATTTAAAAGTGAGTTTGTTCGACGACTCTGCTAGCAGACGTAATAAATGATTTGCAGAAGAAAAAAAAATATACTACATACAACATAGATGAGACCTTTTTGTTATAATTTAATCTGTAAGAAAAATTTTAAATTACGAAGTTTTTTTTTTTCCGGATAGACTGTGATTAAACTGGTTAATATTGCAATAATGACGTCAGTAGTGACGCGCAGACAACCAGTAGAGCAGTTCAAAAAGGACCGCGCTGAAAAAGAGAGGTGAAGGTTTTTTTCTTTCGACCTTCACTAGGAGGTAATAAAAACGAAAAATAGAGGTCACAAATGACAAAAATTCTCGAAAACATGAAATCTAGACGATGATAATAATGATAATGATGACGACGATGAGTTTTCAGTGATACGAACGATTCAAAATTTCCCGAATTATTTCTAAGTAACACCCCAAAATTGTGAGAACTTTTTTTTCCTTTCCCTTCATTGGCACTATTATCCGTTTACTCCATTTTAGCACACCTAAAGCGTTTTCACCAACAAACATCATTTTTGTCTTATTAAAGCGAAGTATCCTGTTCGTAAGTTCTCATAATGGCGGAGAAAATCGAGAATTTGCTCCTCATTCTGGAAACTTGAAGAAAAGAAAAAAAAAAGGCGAAATTTTTGAAAAGTAAGTAAAACGGTTTTTTTCTTTAAAAAAAAATAAATAAATAAATAAATGGAAACAACAACGAAAAACTTCCGATGCGAAAAGTAAAAAAAGAAAAGTTTTTAGGATGATGTAATTGATAAACTGCTTTACAAAACATTAATGGCCTATCATCAGGCGCCACAAAAATTTTAAAAATGTATATTCCACGTTAACAACAGCTGTCGAATATTGAATTACCGAAATAAATGTCAATTAGATCAATTACGAGAGTTATTCTTTCGTTAATAATTTACACAACCGATATTTTAACGTGAAATACGTTTTTAGACTAGGGGTAAATAAATAATTTTCGCGATAATAAGTGATAAGGGCAGAATTTGTTTTATGGAGGGACTCCTGTCTGCATGTATCGCGAGATTAGTATTAAAAACATGAACATAATATGCGGCAATTTTAGAGACAGACAGACACACGTTGTTGTGTATTGCTTTCATTCGCGAACGTAAGATCATACAACTTATATGTAAGTCGCGTTAGCAAAGAAACCAAGCCTGTTTATTATAGATTAGAAGAAAAACTTAGATGATGCTATAATGAGATAGCTTCATTCGTTCGGTTGCCATTTTGGTAAACACGTTAAAATGTTACAATTTCACGCAAACGAATTTACCTTTGAAATGCGATATAATAATCTTAAATAAGTAAATTATTTAAGCGGAAAAAAGATTTAGAAAATTGCCAATCATTACAAATAGCACATTTGCAACGAATATATGTGTTTACGGAAAAGAAAAAAAAGGATGTCATTACCGGAGCATCGACTACGCAGACTCGTAACGGAAAAACGAATTCTGTGTGACATCGTTCTCGTAATTAGACCGGGTTAATAGCGAAATAATTGTACGATTGCTTTCGAACTAGTAAATTGAACTAAGAAATTTAAAAAGTATCCTTTTCGTCACCGAGGTCCTGGACGTCGTAACAGCAACGGATTCCATCGGATTCGCCGCCGATAATGTACCATTTTTATCTTATAATCGTTGTTTTGCGCTATAATATACGTATAATAATTGCAGTGGCGGGCCACGGGAGGGTGCAGCCCCCAAAGAACCAAAGCCACTATGAAAAAATTTGTTATAACAGAGAGACTTTTAATTAATGCTATAATAAAAGATTTGTATGAATTTTACCTCCTACGGATTTTAATAATTAATATTTAATACTATTTTTACTAATTAACGTTCCTATTTTATCCTATTTTAAATGTCGTCGATCTTTTGCCGTTTTTATTTATTTTTAATTTTTATTTTGTAATGTAAATAAAAAATACGAGTTCAATGAGAAATGTAAAATACCTATATATTTAAACTTGCTTACAGACAATTCGAGTCGGATTATTAACAAAAATAGAAAATAAAGTCTAATAAAAATACTATCTTACTATTTCTAAACTAGCATATTTAAGGTATAATTTTATAATTTCATTTTATTTTTTTCATAACTAAATATAAGACAAAAGTTTAAAAATTGTAATAATTATGTATTTCTAAAACATTTTTAAATTTCTATAAATCGGATTTTCTTTATGAAACAAGGGGGGCTATTTCTCAAATCTACTGCCTAACGTAGAAGATTTTACGTAATTATATAGTCCTACCTCCTCGTATCCTTCGTATAATCCCCCCAATATCCTTCTTATCCCCCTCCATGTCCTTCTGCTGGTATAATAATTATGTTTTTTCAGCGGTCGACCGTTTACGAAATATAGGTGTTGGAAATTGGTAAAAAATATAAATTTTAAATCAAATCATAATTTTATTTTCATAAAATAAAATAAGAAATAAATTAAAATCCATCGGTTCTAAAAGTTCTCATCGTTGGCATTCCTGAGTGCTTGAATACCAAACAGTAAACGTTACAATAGTTAATTGATCTAGTCGTTTTCCAGCATTTTCCCAAAAGCGATCTAACATAACGGTCGTTCGGGAAAATCAAGGCCACTGCCGACTAGAAAGAACGTTCGCGGATCTTTTAAAATCTTTAAAGTTCGCAAGAAATCTGCGATCAAAAAATCTACATATAATTTACGAATACTAAAATGGTTTTCTATAAAACCCGAGAGACCAACTTATTACTGCAACTTGGCTTTCCGTTAAACCTGATTTTTCCAATTAAGCTTATTTTTCAATTACAACCCCGGGGGGCGGGGGGGGGCTCGTCGTCGTAATCGACTGATTATCTATTTCATTGATAATGCCGCACCATTGAAATGATCGAGAACTGCGGTTATCATTCGGCGTAGAATTTTTAGGGTGTCGAGAGTCCGCCTATTTTTCTTTTTAATACTAGTTAACGGAACAGTTACTTTCGCCGCGGAATAGTAAAAACAGCTGATACGCTAAATTTATCTCATCAGTGTGCGTATTCTTGATTTCATTCGATAAACGCTGTAATCAGATGATGTAGTATATTTAGCTTCAGCAATAACAAACACATGAATGACTCTACATGCCGAATCGAAACACACCGAATCGAAGTGAACTGATAATTAAATACGCACAATCGTTAACTTCGTCTATACGGCTGTATCATTGGCCTACTACACCGTTTTATTATCGCAGAGCAGCCAAACGTTAAATATCGCAGAATGAATACGCGCAATTAAAACCGGCGAATTATACGATTTTTTTAACAGCGAACAGAACCTTCTTGCTTTTCTTTTCAAAGATTAAAACTCACATTTTTTAATTTCCTTTTTTTAACATTTAATATTTTTTAACTAGAAAAACAAAAAAAACAAAAAACAAAAAACAAAGACAGCGTAGTCGTTTTGATGATTTAAATCGTTTCGTTTCGGTTTTTTTTTTACGGCGAACTAATTGATGCAACGTGTAGAGCCTTCTAATGTAGGTTATTTACCTTTAGCGTTTATGTAGGTCACAGCAACGGCAAATGGCGTACGATTTTCAGAGGTACCGTGTGTACACGTTGACACGGAACGATTCCGTATGAGCTAGAAATCGAAATGCTGGTCGTCGCAACTACGCGCGTGCCAAAAATGAAAAAAAAAAAAAACGAAGAGAAAATAGAAAAAAAAGTTGCAACTTCGGTCTAGAAAGGTTATCAGATGAGCACTACCCTATTTTATCTATTGTCACTATTTGCTCGAACTATAGGTTTATTTTTATCATCAATTAAATCGCGTCGTTGGTGAAAATTTTCCAATGTTTTACCTTTATCGGAAGTACAATAGAGAAAACCACGCTGCGACAGGATGGCCGCCACAGGGAAATTTTAAAAATTCCCGCTCCGAAAATTTTAATTGTCTTATCACCTAATGGTAGGTTTTTATAAAAATGGCTTTATCATCGGCCATTACTTAAAGAAAACCGATCGTGTTTATTTCCGCGCTAATCTGGAATTTTGTTCAATACAAAAAAGGTGACCCATCTTTAGAATTTGAAAAAAAGTACATCGCGTAGAAACAACAGAGTTTCTTCGTACGGATCGCGCGAGGGATCTTTGCAGATACTCGCGGGGACTTATAAATCAAGGCTGGTGGTGAGAGATTTTACCTCCATTGAGAAGTTCAGAAAACAAAAAACGGTCAAAAAGGAAAACAAGTGCGAGAGAATAAAACTGGTTGTAGTAATGAAATTTATGTGACGCGGAAATTTGAAGAGATGCACCTTCGTTATTTTTATTTTTTCTCTTATGTCGATCTTCGGTGAAAATAAAATGATTATAAATATCTTTATTATAAATTTCGCGCTAAGAATACTCTGAAAATTCCAAGTTAAAACACGAAATCGTGGCGCATTAGATGGAGGCATTCCGGGTAGGCCCGAGTTTAAATCCCGCTATTGAAAATAAACAATTTCACTCGTACTCGGTTAATTTTCATAATTGATAAACCCTTGAGGGAGGGGGGGGGGCAAGAAAAAAGTTGAATTCCCCAGTTTTAATAATGAAGTGTTTTTTCTATAATCAAAGTCCTTTTTTCAACCACGCTCCTTCCAAGAGGACAAATTCCGTGAGTAGATATACTTATTCCGCTCTCTAATGTTATGTAGGTGAATGAATTTTTTATCGGTTCCTTCTTGTTCTGTGGCGAAATTTCAGCTTGTAGTGCTTTTACAGTATTAATTTTTTTTTGGATTTCCCGTAAAATTGCGTCAACCTTGCAGACTTATTATAAAAGAAGAAAGTAGAGAAATACACGCTAGAACCTAATTCACTAGGAACTTTAAAGGATGTAGGAGCAAAGAAACAGGAAACGAGGAAAGCCAGAGTATGAAAGAAGCATTGTACGGATTTTTAGTTTCACCAGTTCGGAGTGTAATAAACGCTCAGGTAAAAGGGAAAAGCGTTCAAATAGGATACTGCATGGTAGTTACGGAAATGTAACATATACAATAAGAGTGATATATAGTGCGGGAAAGAATTTATGAAGAGCGGAAGGAAATAAAGAGTGTTCAGTACGTAGACGACGAATAGCAGAAATCACTGAGCGACATTGATTCGGTGATTCTTTTGATTTTCTCTTTTCTCTTTTATAATTAACCTTTATTCTCAGAAATTTGGCGTGAAATATTTCCCACTTAAAAATAGTTTATTGAATTAAAATAGGTTACGAACAATCTCTTCGATTTGGCCTCTGTTTTTCTCTAAATTTTTATATAAATTTTTGAGCTGTCTCTTTTTGCACGAATTGAACCACTCAGTTTCATATTCTGTGTGGTTTAATTACAGTTCTATTGCAATTTCTTTTCTATATGACCACTGTTGTAAACTATTTTTGCAATGTAGGATCGGAAAAGAGTTATTAAAAATTTTTAAAAATAATATTAAACCGATTTTTTTTTTTTTTCCTTTTTTCTGAAGAAGGTTCGGAAAAAAACTTAACAGTAATTAAAAAACGCTCTCGGGTAAATTATTTGTATTTTTCGAATTTATTATAAGCGCTTTGATGTCTAATATTACTTATATTTTAAATCTACTAATTAAAACGCACTTGTTTCGTAGAAACCGCACGCCGGAAAATAAAAGGTAACCTAAATTTTACCGGGCTATTCTTCGGCTTAATATAAGCGCTAAAATGAAAAAAGGGTCACTTGAATCTTTCTTTTTTTTTTTTTTAATCCCATTAAGTAAACTAATCCTCAGCCTGAAATATTTAATTAATATCTGCTGAGATCTGACGAATATTTAACATCATTCTTGCAGCGTATTTTATCTTTTTTATTGACTTTTTAAATATAATTTTTTTTTTTTTGCTTTTAATGAGCTCGTCAACGCAAAGCTGTTTGTCCAGACTGTTTAATAACCGATCGATTACATTTACTAACGGAAATAGTGAATATTTTTAAATAACATTTTCCTAAATCTTACGTATTATTTCCGAACAAAGAGATTTTGACGTGTTCAACTAATGATAAATTTAAATTTATATTGAAAATTTTGTTCACAAACTTCAGAGGTTAATCTTCAACAGGAACAACTGTGCAACTTGATAAAGGTATATTGTTGCCGAAAAAAAGGTCCTACCGCGATTAGTTAAGTAAAGTCCTAAAATATCCGGACAATGTAGCGAAAAGGAATATTATCATTTATTGCCGATCTCGTAAGTAACAAAAATAAAGTCGAAACAACACTTTAGACAATGATGAAAACAAAGCGGTCTTTAATTTTTATTTTCTTTCTTTCGTAATTATAAAGATCCACTGAGGTTATTCCGCAGACCCACTAATAAAATTGGAAATATCAAAAACAACCAGTACATTTTACGATTTAGGACGTCACGTCAGTAAGGATCAAATTCAACATGCGGATCACAAATATTTTCAGAAATGTTACTGTCTACATCTCTTCGTATCCAGCTATTTTCATTTTAACAGCGTGCGCTACAAATCATCTTCAATTAAACCTAGCTCACCAACTGGTTTCCATTATTTCAGATTTCTCGAAGGATTCACCCAATCCATCTGTTTTATCTCTAATATCGATGAGGAAGCTGTATATTAATTTCCGGTTACCGAATTATTCTACTATTCCTAGAGACCCCTAAATATCACTTTATTTTAAAAACAGAGACCTTTGTTTAATCATGAAAAGATCAATTAAGCTAATAATCACAAGGAACAAGGCATAGTTAATAAGAAATTTACGAATATACTTCTTTTCCATGCGTTTCAGTGTGCTTTTTTCCAATTTAGGCTGATAAATAGAAAATAACGAAAAATTATTTTGTTCGTTTCTTTCATAAAGAACATTTTAATTTTTATCGAAAAAATATTCGTCACTTCGCATTAGGTGACAATTGCATTTTAAAATATCTCTAAAAAAAAATTGGTTCAGTTGATTTTACTAATTGATTTTCAAACTATTATTTATTAAACTCGCTGCATAATTGCAGTTAATTGTGTAGTGTACACTAGTTTTAGACGGTTCAAATTCTAAACCAAATTTCTTAATTTTCTGAGCTAAATGAATTACTTTTTGAACACTTAATTAATTTTTTTCTTTTGCTTTTAAAAAATACTCTCTTGTTAATCAGTAATAAATCGTCTGTAAAGTTATATAGAGGTTTTTAATTCTCTCTTTTTTTTTTAGCGGGTGAAAAAGGTGTTCATTTAGTGAAACAAATATTTTAATCGCTCAATTGAAACGACTTTCAGGGAAAATCAGAAGATACGCCCAGATGTACCGTTACTGACCTGCAATGGTTGTTCAGATATTTTTCGGCAATTAAGTGCTTCGTTGCATCTTCATTTCCTGTAATTTACCAATCACATCGGTAATAATCAGCGGCGTATCTGAATCACTTCTTCGGATTGAAACAAAATGCTACATTTTTTAAAATCTACTATTATTGTTTTTTTTTTTTTTTAGAACATACTAATAACCAACTCTATATGACGAACTGCAAAAACTAACAAAATCTAAATTACGTCTAATTTTCATTTTTTTTTTCGTTTGCAATAAAAATCTACTTTAAATAAACTGAATCGTGCGTACGCTAACTTCCGAAATCCGTAAATATTTTTTCTATGCACTCCCATGCGAATTAGAAAGCTGATGGCATGAAAAATGAAACATGACTAGCAATAATCTTTCCAGTAGTCCGCGTGAATTTCAAGTTTATTACGCCAGCCGGAAAACGAAAATTGTCTCCGTGAGAAAAAAAAAAATTCTTTATTTTTTTATTTATTATAAGAAAAGTAGAAAAAAATAATTCACATTTACCCTCGCTATAAAGTGATTAAAAACAAAAAAACAAAACAATAAACGACACGATTATTTTATAAATAAAATATAATTGAACAGGAATGAAATAGACAAACCAGCGATCTGATAAATGTATGTTGTGAAAGGTATAATAATGTTGAACCGCTAGCCGAGAAGTTGTTTTCTCGAAAACTTGCAAATTACAGTACCAAGCGCGTGCATACATTAAAATCCGATTCATATCAATGAAAGAACCCGATACACGTAATTCATAATGAATTCAAAAGCACAGCTATTCACGGAAGGCCGCTTAAATATTAGCTTCAGTTTTAAATAACTTACCGATTTATTTGAAAGCTTTTTCCCCATATATAGATATATTTTTTTTAATTAATTTATTTATTTATTTTTGGAACGCCAGCCAAGAGCAGAGATCCAACAACTACTAAAATAAAAAAAAATTACATTTTAATATGTGCGGATACGGAGGAAATTAACTCGACCAAAGCCAGGAACAATATCTGAAGACAAGTGTATACTTGTTAAACAGATAATTAAAATTATCTGCAGTGAAAAATCGGATTAAAAAAATTTACAATTAACTAACAGTTAGAAGCACTCGTAAAAATACATTTCAATACAAAAATAAGATCATTTTACGGTGTATTCAAAATTTAACCCTTCCCTTAGATTAAATTATTTTTTTTAAAAATTAAAAGTGTGCGTAAACGATGTTATTTTTTTATATTCGATTAAAAAAAAACAAAAAAAACAAAAAAAACGGGGTTACGTGTTATTTTTTGGCACTTTACTGACAAGCGGTCACTCATAACGAACAATAATGTAATTTGTTGTAAGAAAAAAAAGAGAAAAAGAAAAATTCAATCAATATAGTTCAATCGTCTTTTGATAAAATTTGATCGCGGCATGTACATCGCGTAAACGTATCTTCGCCACGGAATAACTATTTTTAACAAAAAATGAAGAACGTAAATTTCAATATATACCATGGAAATGTTCAAAAGTATTAAAAATTTCATTTTTTTAATACGGTTATTTTAGTCTGAAAAAAAAACAAACAAAAAACAATAAAATAATAATCACTGAGCATTAGAAAGATTGCATAGATTTTATAGTTGAAATATGTTTAAAAAGCACGCAGAAAAAGGATTTGTTTCAAATTTGGATGCGTTTAAATTAAAATAAATCCGATGAAAAAAAAAAAACGGTCCACGTATACAAGATATCAACCGTATCCTTTAACATCATCAGGATTCTTTTTCGTAACATAAACTAAGTTGTAGGTCCTAGAAGTAATTTAAAAAGCCTGACTACGACCGCTCACAATATGATTCACGTATATTAAGTAATTGCCATATTTTATAGCATCGACCAATAATAATCAACCATTAACTTTAAGCGGTGGTGTTTCGTTCTAGTAGCACCCCTGATATTCCGTAAAAACTTCACTTGCATTGGGTTAGTGTCCATAGTTGACACATTAAAAATAAATAAGTAAATAAATAAACAAGTCATCATGTTTACAAATTTATGAAAATTAATTGAAGAATATTTCAACTGCACTTATAATCCATGTCGTATTTTACGTTTAATATAAATAATGTATGTCGTCGAGATAGCCTAGTTGCTAGAATGGTTTTCGTTACGGGTCTTACATTCCAAACAGTAATAGAAAATATTACAGAAATGATTCCAAAAATAGTTAAATAGTAATCGGTAATAGAGTCACGTGGAAGACAGTGGTACACCACCATACGCGCGCGCTGGTTAGTGTACAGTACCAGACACACTTGTGGCTGGGTTACAATCAGCTTTATGTATGTAGTCTCGCGTGTACACCCGCGTTGTGTATAACAGTTGCCATAAACACTACTACTAACATACTTTACAAATTTGTAAAAAAGCCGATGTTGATTAAATTCCGGGATTTGTTTCATCCGGAATGTGTAATGCCTCTTTCAAAGTTAATTTGTATGGGTCTTTTTTCCGGTGTTCCAGATTCTGATTATACCGGTTTACTTCTGCAAGCTTACCTCAAGCATCACTGAAAACAGTCATTTGGTATTATTAATACAATTCTTCAGGTAGAAGGAGATATAAGGCGCAAGCATAATGGATCAAAGACTGGAGACTTAGTAGAGGGACGCTTACACAGAAGATTGATTTCGAAAGTGTCATCAGATACTCCGGATGAAATAGTTCGTGACATGCAATCAATGTAAAAAAATAAAGAATAGTTGTTCCCAGAATGCTAAAAAGCCCTTGGTTTCCCGGTTTCAGAAGCCTCGAGTTTGATCTCGGGAGAAGACAGAAATTATCGTGAAAAATTTTTAATTAAATACTCGCTAATAGAAAATCATAGGGGGGAGTCAATAGCAAACATGCATACCATCATATTCGCGCTAGTTAGTGTATAATAATAGGTAAACATATATAGGACTGCATTTGTACATCGATATAAATCAATCATAATATCAGTTCGGAGTGTAGTCGTGCGTGTGTGCACTCATGTTTTGCATATAATAATCGCCATGAATGCTACCTATTCGGTACAGCTGGATTGTACAAATAGCTAGAGTCTCGGCGAAACGACTGATACGTCATTGTATTGCCATCAAAAAGCCACCGCTACGAACAGACGAAACAAAGGACATATATATATATATATATATATATATATATATATATATATATATATATATATATATATATATACTGAGCGTAATGTCAGACAAGGATGCATCTTATCAACTATGTTATTCAATATTTATTCGGAACAGATATTTGAACGGGCCACGGCTGAATTAAGAGAAGGTATACGGTTCAATGGAATACACTGATAAACATCAGAATCGCTGACGGCACTATTCCGAAGGCCTCGAAAAACTAACTGATGATGTATACAGAAGCGCTAAAACGGTAGGAATGAAAATTAACGTTGAAAAATGAAAAAGATGGCAACAACGCGGACAAAATAACAATAGACTAGAAAGACATAAAGTTTTTGTTTTTAAATATCTGGGAAGCTGGCTAGCAGAAAGGGGGAACCCGGATGATCGGGTGTAGGATAAAAATAGCACGCAAAGCATTTCAAGAATGCATTACTATACTGAATGACATCGATATGAAGTTGAAATTGCGTCTAGAGTCAGATGTTATATCTGAGCAACACTGCTGTATGGGGTGAAACTTACAGCAGCCGCATCAAATAAAATTCGAAATGAGTCGTAAGAAGGTCCTAGTTACTCCAACGTGTTTGCAGAAAGAATGCGAGTCACTAACAATCGCAAGATAATGTATCTAGCACACATTATGATGAGAGGGAATAGACATACGAAAGACTGCAATTGATACTTCAAGGAAAAATAAGAGGGAAACGAGAATAAACTAAGGCATATGGAATACAAAATGATGTTGGACGGGAATTAATGAAATATAAAAACTTACGAATTATGGCCAGAGATCGAGATATGTATATCAGTTTGGTCGCCGGCGTTCACTGCAAAGGAAGAAGATAGATATAACATACGCGTGTATAATTTTTTCCCTTCCATAATCGCGTCTTAATTTTGTGCTTTTTAATATTTCTTCGTCAATTGCATTTTTAAATATATACTTTTAAAATCTGGATTTATTTTAAATCCTACAGAATACGAAATACCAAAATGCTGTTCAAAAATATTTAACACCAGCGGTAAAAATACGATCTATCTTCTTTTCCCTTTTTTTTTACGTTTTTTAATTCGTTGAAGTTTTTCGAGTACATTTAACAGCGAGTAAAGAGAACTTTTTTTTTTGCAACATGAGAATCTTTCATTCTTCACTATTGCAGCGAAATGAATTAAAACCAAACTGCGAGAAACAAAAATATTTCTAAAATGAACCGAAGTCTTTATTAAAAGGAATTTCGAAAATTGGTATTATGCCCCAGTTCTATGAGTTTATAATGAAATATACGAGGTGTGTTTTTTAAGTAAGTACCGTTTTGAAATAGAAAAGAAACAAGTTCACTTTTCTTAACAATTTGACTTTTTATATGAAAAATTGTACCTTAATTTACTTTTCGACATAATTTCCACCACTATTAAGACACTTATCGTATCGTACAACTAGCTTTTGAATCCCCTCCTCATAGAAGTCTGCCGCCTGACTTGATAACCACTTCCACGCGGCCGTTTTGACTTCATCATCTTCGTCGTGGCACTGAAGATGCATCTTCTAACGGGGGAACACACGTGATAGTCAGAGGGCGCTACATCGGCACTGTACGGAGGGTGATCAAGTTGTTTCCAGCCAAACGATCTGATGAGATCATGAGTTTGATTAGCCGTGTGTGGACCATGGAGCAAAACGATTCCTTCACTCAGCATGCCACGCCTTTTGTTTTGAATTGCATGGCGTAATTGTTTTAAGGTCTCACAATAAGTTGTTGCATTTATTGTGTTATCACGAGGAAAAAAATCCACAAGCAACACACCTTTTCTGTCCCAAAATACAGTACACACTATTTTTGGGGGCTGAAATTGTTTGTTTGAACTTCAATTTCTCCGGTGAAGATGAATGCCGCCATTCCATGGATTTCTGCTTTAATGCCACCCATGTTTCGTCGCCTGTGACAATTTGGTGCTTAAAAAATCATCACCTTCCGTACGGTACCGCTCAAGAAAACTCAATGCGCTGGCTAAGCGTTTGATTTTGTGCTCCTCGGTTAACATTTTCGGTACCCAGCGTGAACACAACTTTCGATATTAAAGCGTCCGGTCACAATCTGATAGAGACACTTCTCGACGATAACGGTGAAATCGTAAAGCGTCTGTTCTCTTTCACCTTTTCGTCAACTTTCTGCACCAAATCATCGATAATGACTGAAGGTCGCCTACTACGCTCCGCATCATGAACATCGGTGCGGTCGTCCTTAAAGGCTCTAACCCATTTCCGTACCATTCCATCACTGATAATGTTTTTTCCATATACTTCACTGATCTGACGATGAATTTCAGTGGCTTTTACACCTTTAGCGAAAACGAATCACAGCGCGTATTTCGCAGTCGGCGGAGGCATTTTAAACGCTCGTAAACAAACGTAAACACGGTCTAATGTTTGCCAAGTAAAGTGTTTTTCTTTATTATTATGCGGAAATACCATTCCGTTGTTTGAGAATTTTGTTATTGTACTTTTTTTTTGAGTTAGCTAATAAGTAGTTCATAAACTGGAAAAAAGATGTGCACATGAAAGGGAATTAAAAGCACTATAGCAAAGATACTTACAAGTTTGTAAATAAAAAAAAAAAAGGTTAATCATTAACATTACCAAAATCATAGTTTTTACAAACTGTTATAAAATTTTTAATTCTAAGACATTCAAATTTGATGTGTTCGATTTTGAAAACACGTATCTTTTATTGAAATCTGTAAAACTCGATTAAAATGTACAGAATCTGAAAACAATAATAAGTATATTATAAAATTATTAATCATAAAATTTTTGAATTTAATTTATCCGACTATGGAAATAGATATTTTATTTAAACAAAACTCTTTCTACTACGCTAAAAAGAACGATAACCATTGGAACAATTATTTTAAAAATTAATTAGAAAATTTAATTGTTTATTAAGTTTTAAATTTGACCGTATTTAGACGATTTTATGAACATCTATTTTGCCTACTATATCATCTGAAGAAAAAAAGGGTAGCGCATTAATGAATCTTTCTTAATGGTTAGCTCTCGTTATTATACGCAAGTGATTAAAAATTAATTTTAACGCGCTAAATAATCGTTTACAAGACGTTGACGATAAAGGAAACGCTAAAATAAGACGAATAACTTTGGATGCGGTATATTTCGTAATTTAAATGAAATTTTTGAAATACCAAAAAAAAAAAAAAAAAACGTATACGCCATTAACTATAAATTTCATAAGAAACTAAGTGGTTTAAAACAATTATTAGCGAATTAATAAAAATAATAAATAAAAACATAAAACAGACTTTTTAAAAATTTGATAAAATTAATTAAAAATGAATGGATAATTTGCCATAGAGTGCAATAAAAAAGTTCTACAAAAAGTTCTAAAAATGTATATATTTTAATAAATATATTTGTAATTTTACCAAACCGGACTTATTGAAAAGTGCGGAATAATAATAATTTACTCAAACGGAAAACCTAAATATTAGGTCGTTCAGAAAATAAGTTCCATTGCCTGATTACCGTATGTGAAAGAGTGATCAAAAAAAAAAAAATAAGGTCATTTTCGAGACATTTTTCTATTTTTTTACGTAATCTCTCATGTAATACATTTTTTATATCTTATAACTAAATTTTTTAATGCCGGAGTCGAAATGTTTTGCGTCCAAATTATTGAAATAACTTGTAAAAGTAAATTAAAATAGTTACATTTTATAAATAAATGTTTAAAAAATTACAAATAGACGCAGAAATTTTTTGATAAAAGTAATTTTACAAATATAACAAATATAAGTATCTAAAGACGAGAAATAATTTAGCTATTGCATAATGTAAATTTTGGCATTTTTGTTTTTTTGTTTTTTTTTTGTTTTTTTTTTTTTTTTTTTTTTACTCTTAAACACGATCTATTTGACATTCGTCAGCGTCAGTTTACGGCAAGATAAATATGTCTTTGTAACACATCAAAAAGTTTCCAAATACTCGGATGGCTTCAGCGAAATAGAGAATTTAAAGCATTTTGAAATGCTTCATAGTAATTTGTAGTTTTTTCCGAACTTTCAGTGGCTGAGTCGTAATGCTCCCCCTCCCCCATATATGAATTTGAAATTGAGGATTTCTTTCCGCTGCAACTTTAATGTATGTAGAAAAGATAATATGTATGTATTTCATTATAACTTCCCGGATCGGTTCCGTAAACTGATGAAAAACAGTTTCTTTACATCATCTTCAGCAGAAGAGTATTGATTAGATCCAAGATCTACTGTTTACTGACGAAACTCCGTGCGATCTAACAATTACATACTTCTTGAAATTTTGAATGAAACAGTACCATAGTTCAGTATACAATTAATAATAGTATTTTTTATTTTATTAAGAGGGCAAAAAACATAGAATTGAAAATTATTCTTAGAAACTACTTATTTTTAAATTAGTGTAAGCATTGCGTTTAAGTATCTTTCGCTAGATTAGCAAAATCAGGTTTGTAGTTGGAAATTGCCAACCTTAAAGAATCCAATGTATGAGTGTGTCTGCGAAGCGAGAAGGGTGTTTATTTTTTCTTTGTTTCAAGTAGGAAAATGCTGATTCACATAAATATGTTGAACCAAAACATGAATGTAGTTGTTCAACAGATTTCTTCAAATCGCGCAGCTGTTGTTGATTACGTTGCGCAGTCTGTGTTCTATGTATTTATATTTTTTGCCTTGCCACGATCGACTGGACTAATAGCCGCGATCGACCGGTTGACCACCGTGGATGTATGGGAACGAATGTCAAAGTAGTTAGAGATTTCAGTTTTAATTTTACTTCCGTATCGATTTCAAACTGACTTCTTAAACCGATCTCCACAACTTTTCTAATTACACTCTGACAGGGATGAAAATAATAACAACTCTTTATTTCAGCAAGAGGAAAAGCAATACTCGCAAAATTTATACAGGTCCTTTCGAAATCCAATAAAACCTTTGCAGGTGTCAAATGGGGAATTAATGATTTTAAAATGTCAAAAATTCTGCTGTTCGTGTCTGATTTTTTATTCGGCAACATGAAATAAATGCGTGGTGCACATGAATTTCCTGGCGCACATCAAGTATACATACAACTGTTAAAAATAGCTTGGATTTTATCGATTGTGCCGCCGTCTCCATAAATTGTGCCTTATTATCATTCAATGGCAAAATTTCTGCCAGGATCGTCAGTTCCAGTATCATAAAGATCTAAACGTTTGGAATTTAAAAAAAAAAAAGGTTCTGTTCTCGGATTAAACAAATGACGCTTTATATAATATCAAGGTAAATTTCTCGCGATAGATGACCGTTTCGGTATATACTCGTATATGGAACTATATCGTTGTTTAGTTTACATAAAATGTTTCCACACCGGTAGACTTCACATCGTTCTTCATTTCATTCTTCGCTTAATTAACTTTTATCTTCTGTGAACAAGCATCGCGATAACGTTCCAGTGCTTCCGGTATTACATCTTATTTTTCGTTATCATCGTTGAGTGACATTTGAAAAAAACGGTTTTGTCCACGCTTTCAAATAAATTCTATCGTAGTCAAATGCCAAGTAAATTAGAACTGTTCTTCCTTTCTTCTGGATTTTGAACGATTCCATAATTAAAGCTAAAAATAAAAACGTTTCAATTAGTCAAAACATGATGCTGGTCATTTAAATTAACAGTTATCATTCACAAAAAATATTTTTAAAAATGAAAATAATAAGAATGGAGCTCTTTCAAAGTCGAAAATTGACTACTTAATCGACTAATCTTCTCTTTGCGACCAGTTAATTATATTGCGCCGAAAAAAAATTATCAGAAATATTATACGCCATTTTTTACATGATCAAGCCCTGACACCGCAAGTATTTAGGAAAGCAACTCAGTTATTTCTAAAAATTTCATACAGTTTACAACTGGCGTAGATTTATAAAATCATACTTATGGGAAAATTGTAGTATCGCGTTAACTTTATATTTTTAATTCGGAGTTTTCGGAGACGCTTCGCCTTGAGAACACGTTTTCTTTTTCTTTTTCTTTTCTCGGCGCTGTCAAGTATTCAGTTCAAGTGTGTGATTTAATAAAAAATTTCAGAACACTAAAATTCTTTTCATGATGAAACGGGGATAGTGTTGTATTATTGTTTTATTTTAAAAATGTATTGTAATTTATTTTCCTTTTTTAATAATATCTATGAAAACATAAAAATTAATTAAAATTATTTAATATTATCTATCAGTGAACAACAATTATAAGTTTTTAGTGCATTGTTGTTCATAAATTTTTATAAACATCATGAAAATGATTAACAGTAAACATTTTACACTTAATACATTCGCTTAAACGCATTAGTTAAAAGGTGAAATACATTCGAAAAAGAAAGAAAAAATATATAAAAAAGTACCCTAAATGTTGATTATTAATATTGTCAATTTCGTAAAATCGTATTTTCATAAAGCTTTTTTTAAATAATTTCAATACCTCGCAATTTCATTAAAAAATATATACATATAGGTCGAAAAAGAAAAAAGTATTTTGCCCCGGGGAAAATAATTCCCACAATATAAATTTATTTTTTCTTCCGTACCAACGATTTGGTCTCATTTTGACTCAGAAAAACCGATTTAAATCGAACTAAAGTAACGCTACTCAGAAATTATAATTATATATAATTACAATTATATAATATTATTGTTTATAAAAAACTACATCATCATCATCATGGTGTGATGGCACATGACGGAAAACCTTCCAAGTTCTAAAAGAAATTTTAAAAAAGAACGAGATTAATAAACAATTTTAAGGACCGACAATACGCATAGAGGGGAGGAAGCTGCGTGAAAAAGATACACAATGTTACAACTTCAAAATGAGTAATATTTGTTTTGAATTTAGCATTGTAGATGTATCTGTAATTTAACGTACAGAATGCTAAGCGTATGGAGTATTATGCTTGACTGACTTTTTGCTTATTTATATTCAATTGTAAAGTTTATTTTAATTTCTTACTGTTTCATTTTTCACAAGTAAATTATATAATGTTCTCTTATAAACACTTTAACATCAATGAAATTCCAGCGATATTGCTAATAATTTAATGTTTTTCAGCGTAGAATTTTTTTTTTTTGTGATTTTTATTGCATCTCGATGAAATGCTCTAGCTTCTACTATGTTAAGTGCTTTTATCCGTTCGAAATTAAATAAACAATTGTGTTTACCTTTGCATAGTCAGACCGACCAGAAGTGAAAAATTTGAGAAACATACTGGCGCCTAAATAATGCACTCATCAAAAGTACTTAACTGGTTGGCTATTAGTTAACAGTTGGCCTTATCGTTTGGTTTCCGGTTTCCGTTTGGCTATTTACTCAATTACACACGTTTTAATATGTATCCCTAAGTAGTGTTTTTTTGTTGTTTTTTTTTTTTGTTTTTAATAATATAAAATAATAATAATATTATTTTATATATTTTCTTTTGGGCGCGCTGGCGGCTTTGACCCAACAACTACAGAAATTATAGAAAGGGTTAAATAGAGAGAGAGACGATTAGAAATAAAGCTTAGGAAAGATTAAAGTGCAGGAATTATAGCTGGAGATGGGAAGGAAAGGACAAAGGAAGAATTATAAGGAGCAGGAAGACCCCCCGTGCTATGATTTTGGAGTATAAAGCAGAGCGTTTAGAATCAAGGACGGGGCATTCAAATATATAGGTGGAGTAGAGATAGAACTATGAAAGGGGGGGCAATCGGGAGAGGAGGACAGGGAACAACGAAAACGTGAAGAGGAGAGAAAAGAATGATTAAATCGTAGGATTAAGGAAACGATCGCGGAGCGTTGATAACAAGAGGATTGAAATCGCAGCTGAGAACAACCGACTATATTTGAAGATAATGAGAGACAGGATTAGAAAATATAGAAGGATAAATATCCGACCATAGTTGGGAATGATTGGCTGAAGTTGTATGATGGCGTTTGCCTGTTTTACTTTTTGAAGCTGAAGTTTTTACCTTCATCTTAAACAACTAGTGAGCTCTCGTCCGCGTATATATATATCACAGAGTGCATTTATCCGTATGCATTTTTAAGTGTGCTTTTTTCGGGAACCATTTTAAAGACATTTATCTTTACTAACAAAAAAGTTTTAATTTAAATTTTAATTATAAATTTTAAAACAATAAATCCATTATCAAAAAACCCAACTACAAATTTTAAGTTTCTATTCCAGCTTTGGTTTGCCTATAGTTTACATAATTATAATTAGCTATGATGTCGATGTATTCATCGTTGAAAACAAAACGCTCCAAAAGTGCTGTGATAAATTGAAATTATTTTTGAAAAAAAAAAAGTTATTTCCCTTTTTTTAGCTATGACGATATAATTCACATATAATTGGCAATGTTTTATTATTCACGATAAGGTCACTCTCTCCGTAACTTAGAGAAGAAGAGGTAATAGCCTAGCTGAGCTCACCCGTTTATATAAAAGGATGACGTGTTCAGTTTAACTTTCTGTTTTGTTTAGGATCAAAAAATTTGAGATTATATATAACCGCGGTTTAGAAGATTAGGTGGAATTATAATACTCGTTATAAAATTTTCGCTACGAAAATATTAAATTTACATCTAAAAACTGGTTGGAGCCTCAAATGAAAAACAAGAAAGAGCTGAGCCGGTAAAAATATTTAATAATCACTATTAGCTTTTTTTCCCCCGTATAATAGATTTATATTTCGTTATTATTCGTTTATACTAAAATAACAAAACTAATCGATTTCAACTGCTAATACTTAGAAAGCATCTAAATTACAGTACTGTTTTTATTCTATAACATCGATCAGGAATCATTTGAACTGAATGTAATCGATTTGAGAGAATAAAATATTACGATTAAAAACCGAAATATTTAACACCGGTTGTCTTCTTACAAATTCATTAGTAATCCAATCAGGCGAATTAGAAATTTTTATATCAATTTTAGATTCCAATACTACAACATTCCGGTAATCAGTATAAAACAGTTGCGAAGGAAATTATCATTCGTCTTAATTCGAATTTTTCGGAAAAATCATTAATGTAAAATACTGCACGGCAGATCTAGACAAATTTTCACAACAAATCCGGTTTTGATTTAGAACGAAACTGTAATATGTGTTCACACATTTCTTCTTCCACCGTAGATACACTTAAGTCAATTTTCAAACTATCTTTTTTATTGAAAATTACCGAAAAATACCAAAAAAATGTTTCTGAAACCGTCAGATCTTCGTGCTTGTTACAGGTTATTAAAGGAAAAACGTTAGACGTAAATTGTACTTTTGCTATTCATTATTCGAGATATATTGTGTAATTTCATTAGTCATTTTCCGTTACTTTAAAACCGATTTGTGCTACGGACATTATATTACTTAGTTTTTAGCGGTAAATACGCGAAGAATTTTTATTTAGCCGATCGTGAGCCTTCACTCGGGCTACTACGCATTTTTCAGTCGATATCGTCTGCCTGAAAATTGCAGAAATTGTGTCTTTCGAATTTTCATTGTTTCCAATACAGATCTGTCGGTTTTGAGCAGAATTTATGCCACCTTCAAATATATGTTTAACTTCGCCTACAACTAGTGATGCCGATCGTTCAGCATTTTGTCCCATCTGTTCCTCTTACGAAGAGCGAAAGATTTCAAATTAGCTTTATGTTTTTATCTACTTTGCATGAAAATCTTCAGCTGAAAAACTCCGTTCTTAGCCGTGTTACATATCTTATCTCGCGCATTTACCATTGCCGAGAATACAGACACTGAAATAAGTATTATTTTCTTGATAGTTTTATGTCCTTTTAATGTACTGGCGGCGGTCCGTTTAATTTATTTCGTTCCCCGACAAACGTAACTCTCCGATCGTTCTAATTTAAAACTAATTCTGTTTTATAGGTAAATTTAAAAAAATTTAAAAATTTAACCTAGTTCACACACCGATAAAAATTTCATCGCAATTAAAAAGCGACAATTATTATAACGGCCAAGTTTCGTATGATTTTAGATTTTTAAAATGGATTTTACTTTTTTGTCTTTTCTTTATCAGTATGTTTGGCAACTGATAATAGGAAATATAAGAAACAAATAGCGAAAAAACGGACAAAAATAAACACATCAATTACTTACAATTAGAAGAGTAATTATTACAAGTCAATAATTCCTATATTTACTTCAGTCCGCTAAGCGGCGCTAAGAGAAATGCGTTTTAATAAAACAAACAAACGCGAATCTCTGAACGATTTTAATAGCATCACTACCATTTACCGTGTGTTCTTATTACAGCGAGTAAATATATGCTCTGTTCGGGAAGAATTTGAACATCACATATACAAGATGTGACGGCGGTTCAGTGCGCGCAGCATCTGCGGCTTAACACAAGTATTATCAAAAGTAGTTTGACAATTCCCAATTTAATAAACTGGAAAAGTAAACAAATAGCGTTTCTTATTTTGTGCAATATTATTATAGCAACAGCCGATACTAAATCTATGTAAAAATTTTCTAATAATTTTCCTTATACAATATAATTGTTGGTGCAGCGTAAGATGTGGACATCCGTTAACCGGGGGGGGGGGGCGCAAAATTAAACAGACTGTAAATGTAAAATACAACAAATACGAACATAATTCTGTGAAAAAACGTTCTAATTCAAAAATATTTTGTAACAAGTTAAAATTCGGAATTTTACAGCCGTTATCGCACACCATAAAACTATATACCCGAAATTCGTTCGAATTAAATTTTGAACCATATATTTCTATCAAAATACAGAGCACCGAAATGACCGAGAAAAATAAAAAACACGCGGAAACTGTTTTATAATGTCTAATAAAAATGATTACACAGACCGTGTCACGCAGTAGATTTGTTTACTCAGTACTGCTAAAGCGATTCTGCTGCCCGTTCGAAGCCTTTCTCAGGTTCGTTAAATAGTCTAATGTAGGCATTGTTAGTTCATTCGATAGATGCTCGTATAATATCGAATAACACCGACAGGAACGGTTGAAGGTAATCTCGTCTTCCGATAGAGAAACAGTTCGGGCGCACACGAGAATCAGCTTTTTTGCATATTTCCGTATCAGAGGAAAGCATTTCATGAAATATAAATTCATTACCTACACAAATACACAAATTCAATAATTTACGTTAATTGTATTTTTTCAAGGGCGTCGCCAGCCGATGAGACAGGGAAGGGCAAGATCATAGAAAAAGGATATGAGTTATATATAGGAAAAGAATAAAATTTTGTAATTTGTAAAGGCTTAATATTTTGTATTAAACAAGAATAAAATCTTAATTAAAATTTCGTGGGTTTCTGGCAAATTTTTATAATAAAATTATAAAAGTCTTCCAAATTGTTCATGATTACGCGCCTACACGAATATACTCATCATGGCCAGTTGATTAAAAAGTTTCGAAGCTCCAGGGAGGACAATGCCCCCTGCCCCCCTGGCAACGTCCATGTTGTATTTCATTATGTTTTTGACTTGTTCGCGATTTTTTTCAATGGTTGTTCAGATATTTTTCGGCAATTAAGTGCTTCGTTGCATCTTCATTTCCTGTAATTTACCAATCACATCGGTAATAATCAGCGGCGTATCTGAATCACTTCTTCGGATTGAAACAAAATGCTACATTTTTTAAAATCTACTATTATTGTTTTTTTTTTTTTTTAGAACATACTAATAACCAACTCTATATGACGAACTGCAAAAACTAACAAAATCTAAATTACGTCTAATTTTCATTTTTTTTTTCGTTTGCAATAAAAATCTACTTTAAATAAACTGAATCGTGCGTACGCTAACTTCCGAAATCCGTAAATATTTTTTCTATGCACTCCCATGCGAATTAGAAAGCTGATGGCATGAAAAATGAAACATGACTAGCAATAATCTTTCCAGTAGTCCGCGTGAATTTCAAGTTTATTACGCCAGCCGGAAAACGAAAATTGTCTCCGTGAGAAAAAAAAAAATTCTTTATTTTTTTATTTATTATAAGAAAAGTAGAAAAAAATAATTCACATTTACCCTCGCTATAAAGTGATTAAAAACAAAAAAACAAAACAATAAACGACACGATTATTTTATAAATAAAATATAATTGAACAGGAATGAAATAGACAAACCAGCGATCTGATAAATGTATGTTGTGAAAGGTATAATAATGTTGAACCGCTAGCCGAGAAGTTGTTTTCTCGAAAACTTGCAAATTACAGTACCAAGCGCGTGCATACATTAAAATCCGATTCATATCAATGAAAGAACCCGATACACGTAATTCATAATGAATTCAAAAGCACAGCTATTCACGGAAGGCCGCTTAAATATTAGCTTCAGTTTTAAATAACTTACCGATTTATTTGAAAGCTTTTTCCCCATATATAGATATATTTTTTTTAATTAATTTATTTATTTATTTTTGGAACGCCAGCCAAGAGCAGAGATCCAACAACTACTAAAATAAAAAAAAATTACATTTTAATATGTGCGGATACGGAGGAAATTAACTCGACCAAAGCCAGGAACAATATCTGAAGACAAGTGTATACTTGTTAAACAGATAATTAAAATTATCTGCAGTGAAAAATCGGATTAAAAAAATTTACAATTAACTAACAGTTAGAAGCACTCGTAAAAATACATTTCAATACAAAAATAAGATCATTTTACGGTGTATTCAAAATTTAACCCTTCCCTTAGATTAAATTATTTTTTTTAAAAATTAAAAGTGTGCGTAAACGATGTTATTTTTTTATATTCGATTAAAAAAAAACAAAAAAAACAAAAAAAACGGGGTTACGTGTTATTTTTTGGCACTTTACTGACAAGCGGTCACTCATAACGAACAATAATGTAATTTGTTGTAAGAAAAAAAAGAGAAAAAGAAAAATTCAATCAATATAGTTCAATCGTCTTTTGATAAAATTTGATCGCGGCATGTACATCGCGTAAACGTATCTTCGCCACGGAATAACTATTTTTAACAAAAAATGAAGAACGTAAATTTCAATATATACCATGGAAATGTTCAAAAGTATTAAAAATTTCATTTTTTTAATACGGTTATTTTAGTCTGAAAAAAAAACAAACAAAAAACAATAAAATAATAATCACTGAGCATTAGAAAGATTGCATAGATTTTATAGTTGAAATATGTTTAAAAAGCACGCAGAAAAAGGATTTGTTTCAAATTTGGATGCGTTTAAATTAAAATAAATCCGATGAAAAAAAAAAAACGGTCCACGTATACAAGATATCAACCGTATCCTTTAACATCATCAGGATTCTTTTTCGTAACATAAACTAAGTTGTAGGTCCTAGAAGTAATTTAAAAAGCCTGACTACGACCGCTCACAATATGATTCACGTATATTAAGTAATTGCCATATTTTATAGCATCGACCAATAATAATCAACCATTAACTTTAAGCGGTGGTGTTTCGTTCTAGTAGCACCCCTGATATTCCGTAAAAACTTCACTTGCATTGGGTTAGTGTCCATAGTTGACACATTAAAAATAAATAAGTAAATAAATAAACAAGTCATCATGTTTACAAATTTATGAAAATTAATTGAAGAATATTTCAACTGCACTTATAATCCATGTCGTATTTTACGTTTAATATAAATAATGTATGTCGTCGAGATAGCCTAGTTGCTAGAATGGTTTTCGTTACGGGTCTTACATTCCAAACAGTAATAGAAAATATTACAGAAATGATTCCAAAAATAGTTAAATAGTAATCGGTAATAGAGTCACGTGGAAGACAGTGGTACACCACCATACGCGCGCGCTGGTTAGTGTACAGTACCAGACACACTTGTGGCTGGGTTACAATCAGCTTTATGTATGTAGTCTCGCGTGTACACCCGCGTTGTGTATAACAGTTGCCATAAACACTACTACTAACATACTTTACAAATTTGTAAAAAAGCCGATGTTGATTAAATTCCGGGATTTGTTTCATCCGGAATGTGTAATGCCTCTTTCAAAGTTAATTTGTATGGGTCTTTTTTCCGGTGTTCCAGATTCTGATTATACCGGTTTACTTCTGCAAGCTTACCTCAAGCATCACTGAAAACAGTCATTTGGTATTATTAATACAATTCTTCAGGTAGAAGGAGATATAAGGCGCAAGCATAATGGATCAAAGACTGGAGACTTAGTAGAGGGACGCTTACACAGAAGATTGATTTCGAAAGTGTCATCAGATACTCCGGATGAAATAGTTCGTGACATGCAATCAATGTAAAAAAATAAAGAATAGTTGTTCCCAGAATGCTAAAAAGCCCTTGGTTTCCCGGTTTCAGAAGCCTCGAGTTTGATCTCGGGAGAAGACAGAAATTATCGTGAAAAATTTTTAATTAAATACTCGCTAATAGAAAATCATAGGGGGGAGTCAATAGCAAACATGCATACCATCATATTCGCGCTAGTTAGTGTATAATAATAGGTAAACATATATAGGACTGCATTTGTACATCGATATAAATCAATCATAATATCAGTTCGGAGTGTAGTCGTGCGTGTGTGCACTCATGTTTTGCATATAATAATCGCCATGAATGCTACCTATTCGGTACAGCTGGATTGTACAAATAGCTAGAGTCTCGGCGAAACGACTGATACGTCATTGTATTGCCATCAAAAAGCCACCGCTACGAACAGACGAAACAAAGGACATATATATATATATATATATATATATATATATATATATATATATATATATATATATATACTGAGCGTAATGTCAGACAAGGATGCATCTTATCAACTATGTTATTCAATATTTATTCGGAACAGATATTTGAACGGGCCACGGCTGAATTAAGAGAAGGTATACGGTTCAATGGAATACACTGATAAACATCAGAATCGCTGACGGCACTATTCCGAAGGCCTCGAAAAACTAACTGATGATGTATACAGAAGCGCTAAAACGGTAGGAATGAAAATTAACGTTGAAAAATGAAAAAGATGGCAACAACGCGGACAAAATAACAATAGACTAGAAAGACATAAAGTTTTTGTTTTTAAATATCTGGGAAGCTGGCTAGCAGAAAGGGGGAACCCGGATGATCGGGTGTAGGATAAAAATAGCACGCAAAGCATTTCAAGAATGCATTACTATACTGAATGACATCGATATGAAGTTGAAATTGCGTCTAGAGTCAGATGTTATATCTGAGCAACACTGCTGTATGGGGTGAAACTTACAGCAGCCGCATCAAATAAAATTCGAAATGAGTCGTAAGAAGGTCCTAGTTACTCCAACGTGTTTGCAGAAAGAATGCGAGTCACTAACAATCGCAAGATAATGTATCTAGCACACATTATGATGAGAGGGAATAGACATACGAAAGACTGCAATTGATACTTCAAGGAAAAATAAGAGGGAAACGAGAATAAACTAAGGCATATGGAATACAAAATGATGTTGGACGGGAATTAATGAAATATAAAAACTTACGAATTATGGCCAGAGATCGAGATATGTATATCAGTTTGGTCGCCGGCGTTCACTGCAAAGGAAGAAGATAGATATAACATACGCGTGTATAATTTTTTCCCTTCCATAATCGCGTCTTAATTTTGTGCTTTTTAATATTTCTTCGTCAATTGCATTTTTAAATATATACTTTTAAAATCTGGATTTATTTTAAATCCTACAGAATACGAAATACCAAAATGCTGTTCAAAAATATTTAACACCAGCGGTAAAAATACGATCTATCTTCTTTTCCCTTTTTTTTTACGTTTTTTAATTCGTTGAAGTTTTTCGAGTACATTTAACAGCGAGTAAAGAGAACTTTTTTTTTTGCAACATGAGAATCTTTCATTCTTCACTATTGCAGCGAAATGAATTAAAACCAAACTGCGAGAAACAAAAATATTTCTAAAATGAACCGAAGTCTTTATTAAAAGGAATTTCGAAAATTGGTATTATGCCCCAGTTCTATGAGTTTATAATGAAATATACGAGGTGTGTTTTTTAAGTAAGTACCGTTTTGAAATAGAAAAGAAACAAGTTCACTTTTCTTAACAATTTGACTTTTTATATGAAAAATTGTACCTTAATTTACTTTTCGACATAATTTCCACCACTATTAAGACACTTATCGTATCGTACAACTAGCTTTTGAATCCCCTCCTCATAGAAGTCTGCCGCCTGACTTGATAACCACTTCCACGCGGCCGTTTTGACTTCATCATCTTCGTCGTGGCACTGAAGATGCATCTTCTAACGGGGGAACACACGTGATAGTCAGAGGGCGCTACATCGGCACTGTACGGAGGGTGATCAAGTTGTTTCCAGCCAAACGATCTGATGAGATCATGAGTTTGATTAGCCGTGTGTGGACCATGGAGCAAAACGATTCCTTCACTCAGCATGCCACGCCTTTTGTTTTGAATTGCATGGCGTAATTGTTTTAAGGTCTCACAATAAGTTGTTGCATTTATTGTGTTATCACGAGGAAAAAAATCCACAAGCAACACACCTTTTCTGTCCCAAAATACAGTACACACTATTTTTGGGGGCTGAAATTGTTTGTTTGAACTTCAATTTCTCCGGTGAAGATGAATGCCGCCATTCCATGGATTTCTGCTTTAATGCCACCCATGTTTCGTCGCCTGTGACAATTTGGTGCTTAAAAAATCATCACCTTCCGTACGGTACCGCTCAAGAAAACTCAATGCGCTGGCTAAGCGTTTGATTTTGTGCTCCTCGGTTAACATTTTCGGTACCCAGCGTGAACACAACTTTCGATATTAAAGCGTCCGGTCACAATCTGATAGAGACACTTCTCGACGATAACGGTGAAATCGTAAAGCGTCTGTTCTCTTTCACCTTTTCGTCAACTTTCTGCACCAAATCATCGATAATGACTGAAGGTCGCCTACTACGCTCCGCATCATGAACATCGGTGCGGTCGTCCTTAAAGGCTCTAACCCATTTCCGTACCATTCCATCACTGATAATGTTTTTTCCATATACTTCACTGATCTGACGATGAATTTCAGTGGCTTTTACACCTTTAGCGAAAACGAATCACAGCGCGTATTTCGCAGTCGGCGGAGGCATTTTAAACGCTCGTAAACAAACGTAAACACGGTCTAATGTTTGCCAAGTAAAGTGTTTTTCTTTATTATTATGCAGAAATACCATTCCGTTGTTTGAGAATTTTGTTATTGTACTTTTTTTTTGAGTTAGCTAATAAGTAGTTCATAAACTGGAAAAAAGATGTGCACATGAAAGGGAATTAAAAGCACTATAGCAAAGATACTTACAAGTTTGTAAATAAAAAAAAAAAAGGTTAATCATTAACATTACCAAAATCATAGTTTTTACAAACTGTTATAAAATTTTTAATTCTAAGACATTCAAATTTGATGTGTTCGATTTTGAAAACACGTATCTTTTATTGAAATCTGTAAAACTCGATTAAAATGTACAGAATCTGAAAACAATAATAAGTATATTATAAAATTATTAATCATAAAATTTTTGAATTTAATTTATCCGACTATGGAAATAGATATTTTATTTAAACAAAACTCTTTCTACTACGCTAAAAAGAACGATAACCATTGGAACAATTATTTTAAAAATTAATTAGAAAATTTAATTGTTTATTAAGTTTTAAATTTGACCGTATTTAGACGATTTTATGAACATCTATTTTGCCTACTATATCATCTGAAGAAAAAAAGGGTAGCGCATTAATGAATCTTTCTTAATGGTTAGCTCTCGTTATTATACGCAAGTGATTAAAAATTAATTTTAACGCGCTAAATAATCGTTTACAAGACGTTGACGATAAAGGAAACGCTAAAATAAGACGAATAACTTTGGATGCGGTATATTTCGTAATTTAAATGAAATTTTTGAAATACCAAAAAAAAAAAAAAAAAACGTATACGCCATTAACTATAAATTTCATAAGAAACTAAGTGGTTTAAAACAATTATTAGCGAATTAATAAAAATAATAAATAAAAACATAAAACAGACTTTTTAAAAATTTGATAAAATTAATTAAAAATGAATGGATAATTTGCCATAGAGTGCAATAAAAAAGTTCTACAAAAAGTTCTAAAAATGTATATATTTTAATAAATATATTTGTAATTTTACCAAACCGGACTTATTGAAAAGTGCGGAATAATAATAATTTACTCAAACGGAAAACCTAAATATTAGGTCGTTCAGAAAATAAGTTCCATTGCCTGATTACCGTATGTGAAAGAGTGATCAAAAAAAAAAAAATAAGGTCATTTTCGAGACATTTTTCTATTTTTTTACGTAATCTCTCATGTAATACATTTTTTATATCTTATAACTAAATTTTTTAATGCCGGAGTCGAAATGTTTTGCGTCCAAATTATTGAAATAACTTGTAAAAGTAAATTAAAATAGTTACATTTTATAAATAAATGTTTAAAAAATTACAAATAGACGCAGAAATTTTTTGATAAAAGTAATTTTACAAATATAACAAATATAAGTATCTAAAGACGAGAAATAATTTAGCTATTGCATAATGTAAATTTTGGCATTTTTGTTTTTTTGTTTTTTTTTTGTTTTTTTTTTTTTTTTTTTTTTTACTCTTAAACACGATCTATTTGACATTCGTCAGCGTCAGTTTACGGCAAGATAAATATGTCTTTGTAACACATCAAAAAGTTTCCAAATACTCGGATGGCTTCAGCGAAATAGAGAATTTAAAGCATTTTGAAATGCTTCATAGTAATTTGTAGTTTTTTCCGAACTTTCAGTGGCTGAGTCGTAATGCTCCCCCTCCCCCATATATGAATTTGAAATTGAGGATTTCTTTCCGCTGCAACTTTAATGTATGTAGAAAAGATAATATGTATGTATTTCATTATAACTTCCCGGATCGGTTCCGTAAACTGATGAAAAACAGTTTCTTTACATCATCTTCAGCAGAAGAGTATTGATTAGATCCAAGATCTACTGTTTACTGACGAAACTCCGTGCGATCTAACAATTACATACTTCTTGAAATTTTGAATGAAACAGTACCATAGTTCAGTATACAATTAATAATAGTATTTTTTATTTTATTAAGAGGGCAAAAAACATAGAATTGAAAATTATTCTTAGAAACTACTTATTTTTAAATTAGTGTAAGCATTGCGTTTAAGTATCTTTCGCTAGATTAGCAAAATCAGGTTTGTAGTTGGAAATTGCCAACCTTAAAGAATCCAATGTATGAGTGTGTCTGCGAAGCGAGAAGGGTGTTTATTTTTTCTTTGTTTCAAGTAGGAAAATGCTGATTCACATAAATATGTTGAACCAAAACATGAATGTAGTTGTTCAACAGATTTCTTCAAATCGCGCAGCTGTTGTTGATTACGTTGCGCAGTCTGTGTTCTATGTATTTATATTTTTTGCCTTGCCACGATCGACTGGACTAATAGCCGCGATCGACCGGTTGACCACCGTGGATGTATGGGAACGAATGTCAAAGTAGTTAGAGATTTCAGTTTTAATTTTACTTCCGTATCGATTTCAAACTGACTTCTTAAACCGATCTCCACAACTTTTCTAATTACACTCTGACAGGGATGAAAATAATAACAACTCTTTATTTCAGCAAGAGGAAAAGCAATACTCGCAAAATTTATACAGGTCCTTTCGAAATCCAATAAAACCTTTGCAGGTGTCAAATGGGGAATTAATGATTTTAAAATGTCAAAAATTCTGCTGTTCGTGTCTGATTTTTTATTCGGCAACATGAAATAAATGCGTGGTGCACATGAATTTCCTGGCGCACATCAAGTATACATACAACTGTTAAAAATAGCTTGGATTTTATCGATTGTGCCGCCGTCTCCATAAATTGTGCCTTATTATCATTCAATGGCAAAATTTCTGCCAGGATCGTCAGTTCCAGTATCATAAAGATCTAAACGTTTGGAATTTAAAAAAAAAAAAGGTTCTGTTCTCGGATTAAACAAATGACGCTTTATATAATATCAAGGTAAATTTCTCGCGATAGATGACCGTTTCGGTATATACTCGTATATGGAACTATATCGTTGTTTAGTTTACATAAAATGTTTCCACACCGGTAGACTTCACATCGTTCTTCATTTCATTCTTCGCTTAATTAACTTTTATCTTCTGTGAACAAGCATCGCGATAACGTTCCAGTGCTTCCGGTATTACATCTTATTTTTCGTTATCATCGTTGAGTGACATTTGAAAAAAACGGTTTTGTCCACGCTTTCAAATAAATTCTATCGTAGTCAAATGCCAAGTAAATTAGAACTGTTCTTCCTTTCTTCTGGATTTTGAACGATTCCATAATTAAAGCTAAAAATAAAAACGTTTCAATTAGTCAAAACATGATGCTGGTCATTTAAATTAACAGTTATCATTCACAAAAAATATTTTTAAAAATGAAAATAATAAGAATGGAGCTCTTTCAAAGTCGAAAATTGACTACTTAATCGACTAATCTTCTCTTTGCGACCAGTTAATTATATTGCGCCGAAAAAAAATTATCAGAAATATTATACGCCATTTTTTACATGATCAAGCCCTGACACCGCAAGTATTTAGGAAAGCAACTCAGTTATTTCTAAAAATTTCATACAGTTTACAACTGGCGTAGATTTATAAAATCATACTTATGGGAAAATTGTAGTATCGCGTTAACTTTATATTTTTAATTCGGAGTTTTCGGAGACGCTTCGCCTTGAGAACACGTTTTCTTTTTCTTTTTCTTTTCTCGGCGCTGTCAAGTATTCAGTTCAAGTGTGTGATTTAATAAAAAATTTCAGAACACTAAAATTCTTTTCATGATGAAACGGGGATAGTGTTGTATTATTGTTTTATTTTAAAAATGTATTGTAATTTATTTTCCTTTTTTAATAATATCTATGAAAACATAAAAATTAATTAAAATTATTTAATATTATCTATCAGTGAACAACAATTATAAGTTTTTAGTGCATTGTTGTTCATAAATTTTTATAAACATCATGAAAATGATTAACAGTAAACATTTTACACTTAATACATTCGCTTAAACGCATTAGTTAAAAGGTGAAATACATTCGAAAAAGAAAGAAAAAATATATAAAAAAGTACCCTAAATGTTGATTATTAATATTGTCAATTTCGTAAAATCGTATTTTCATAAAGCTTTTTTTAAATAATTTCAATACCTCGCAATTTCATTAAAAAATATATACATATAGGTCGAAAAAGAAAAAAGTATTTTGCCCCGGGGAAAATAATTCCCACAATATAAATTTATTTTTTCTTCCGTACCAACGATTTGGTCTCATTTTGACTCAGAAAAACCGATTTAAATCGAACTAAAGTAACGCTACTCAGAAATTATAATTATATATAATTACAATTATATAATATTATTGTTTATAAAAAACTACATCATCATCATCATGGTGTGATGGCACATGACGGAAAACCTTCCAAGTTCTAAAAGAAATTTTAAAAAAGAACGAGATTAATAAACAATTTTAAGGACCGACAATACGCATAGAGGGGAGGAAGCTGCGTGAAAAAGATACACAATGTTACAACTTCAAAATGAGTAATATTTGTTTTGAATTTAGCATTGTAGATGTATCTGTAATTTAACGTACAGAATGCTAAGCGTATGGAGTATTATGCTTGACTGACTTTTTGCTTATTTATATTCAATTGTAAAGTTTATTTTAATTTCTTACTGTTTCATTTTTCACAAGTAAATTATATAATGTTCTCTTATAAACACTTTAACATCAATAAAATTCCAGCGATATTGCTAATAATTTAATGTTTTTCAGCGTAGAATTTTTTTTTTTTGTGATTTTTATTGCATCTCGATGAAATGCTCTAGCTTCTACTATGTTAAGTGCTTTTATCCGTTCGAAATTAAATAAACAATTGTGTTTACCTTTGCATAGTCAGACCGACCAGAAGTGAAAAATTTGAGAAACATACTGGCGCTTAAATAATGCACTCATCAAAAGTACTTAACTGGTTGGCTATTAGTTAACAGTTGGCCTTATCGTTTGGTTTCCGGTTTCCGTTTGGCTATTTACTCAATTACACACGTTTTAATATGTATCCCTAAGTAGTGTTTTTTTGTTGTTTTTTTTTTTTGTTTTTAATAATATAAAATAATAATAATATTATTTTATATATTTTCTTTTGGGCGCGCTGGCGGCTTTGACCCAACAACTACAGAAATTATAGAAAGGGTTAAATAGAGAGAGAGACGATTAGAAATAAAGCTTAGGAAAGATTAAAGTGCAGGAATTATAGCTGGAGATGGGAAGGAAAGGACAAAGGAAGAATTATAAGGAGCAGGAAGACCCCCCGTGCTATGATTTTGGAGTATAAAGCAGAGCGTTTAGAATCAAGGACGGGGCATTCAAATATATAGGTGGAGTAGAGATAGAACTATGAAAGGGGGGGCAATCGGGAGAGGAGGACAGGGAACAACGAAAACGTGAAGAGGAGAGAAAAGAATGATTAAATCGTAGGATTAAGGAAACGATCGCGGAGCGTTGATAACAAGAGGATTGAAATCGCAGCTGAGAACAACCGACTATATTTGAAGATAATGAGAGACAGGATTAGAAAATATAGAAGGATAAATATCCGACCATAGTTGGGAATGATTGGCTGAAGTTGTATGATGGCGTTTGCCTGTTTTACTTTTTGAAGCTGAAGTTTTTACCTTCATCTTAAACAACTAGTGAGCTCTCGTCCGCGTATATATATATCACAGAGTGCATTTATCCGTATGCATTTTTAAGTGTGCTTTTTTCGGGAACCATTTTAAAGACATTTATCTTTACTAACAAAAAAGTTTTAATTTAAATTTTAATTATAAATTTTAAAACAATAAATCCATTATCAAAAAACCCAACTACAAATTTTAAGTTTCTATTCCAGCTTTGGTTTGCCTATAGTTTACATAATTATAATTAGCTATGATGTCGATGTATTCATCGTTGAAAACAAAACGCTCCAAAAGTGCTGTGATAAATTGAAATTATTTTTGAAAAAAAAAAAGTTATTTCCCTTTTTTTAGCTATGACGATATAATTCACATATAATTGGCAATGTTTTATTATTCACGATAAGGTCACTCTCTCCGTAACTTAGAGAAGAAGAGGTAATAGCCTAGCTGAGCTCACCCGTTTATATAAAAGGATGACGTGTTCAGTTTAACTTTCTGTTTTGTTTAGGATCAAAAAATTTGAGATTATATATAACCGCGGTTTAGAAGATTAGGTGGAATTATAATACTCGTTATAAAATTTTCGCTACGAAAATATTAAATTTACATCTAAAAACTGGTTGGAGCCTCAAATGAAAAACAAGAAAGAGCTGAGCCGGTAAAAATATTTAATAATCACTATTAGCTTTTTTTCCCCCGTATAATAGATTTATATTTCGTTATTATTCGTTTATACTAAAATAACAAAACTAATCGATTTCAACTGCTAATACTTAGAAAGCATCTAAATTACAGTACTGTTTTTATTCTATAACATCGATCAGGAATCATTTGAACTGAATGTAATCGATTTGAGAGAATAAAATATTACGATTAAAAACCGAAATATTTAACACCGGTTGTCTTCTTACAAATTCATTAGTAATCCAATCAGGCGAATTAGAAATTTTTATATCAATTTTAGATTCCAATACTACAACATTCCGGTAATCAGTATAAAACAGTTGCGAAGGAAATTATCATTCGTCTTAATTCGAATTTTTCGGAAAAATCATTAATGTAAAATACTGCACGGCAGATCTAGACAAATTTTCACAACAAATCCGGTTTTGATTTAGAACGAAACTGTAATATGTGTTCACACATTTCTTCTTCCACCGTAGATACACTTAAGTCAATTTTCAAACTATCTTTTTTATTGAAAATTACCGAAAAATACCAAAAAAATGTTTCTGAAACCGTCAGATCTTCGTGCTTGTTACAGGTTATTAAAGGAAAAACGTTAGACGTAAATTGTACTTTTGCTATTCATTATTCGAGATATATTGTGTAATTTCATTAGTCATTTTCCGTTACTTTAAAACCGATTTGTGCTACGGACATTATATTACTTAGTTTTTAGCGGTAAATACGCGAAGAATTTTTATTTAGCCGATCGTGAGCCTTCACTCGGGCTACTACGCATTTTTCAGTCGATATCGTCTGCCTGAAAATTGCAGAAATTGTGTCTTTCGAATTTTCATTGTTTCCAATACAGATCTGTCGGTTTTGAGCAGAATTTATGCCACCTTCAAATATATGTTTAACTTCGCCTACAACTAGTGATGCCGATCGTTCAGCATTTTGTCCCATCTGTTCCTCTTACGAAGAGCGAAAGATTTCAAATTAGCTTTATGTTTTTATCTACTTTGCATGAAAATCTTCAGCTGAAAAACTCCGTTCTTAGCCGTGTTACATATCTTATCTCGCGCATTTACCATTGCCGAGAATACAGACACTGAAATAAGTATTATTTTCTTGATAGTTTTATGTCCTTTTAATGTACTGGCGGCGGTCCGTTTAATTTATTTCGTTCCCCGACAAACGTAACTCTCCGATCGTTCTAATTTAAAACTAATTCTGTTTTATAGGTAAATTTAAAAAAATTTAAAAATTTAACCTAGTTCACACACCGATAAAAATTTCATCGCAATTAAAAAGCGACAATTATTATAACGGCCAAGTTTCGTATGATTTTAGATTTTTAAAATGGATTTTACTTTTTTGTCTTTTCTTTATCAGTATGTTTGGCAACTGATAATAGGAAATATAAGAAACAAATAGCGAAAAAACGGACAAAAATAAACACATCAATTACTTACAATTAGAAGAGTAATTATTACAAGTCAATAATTCCTATATTTACTTCAGTCCGCTAAGCGGCGCTAAGAGAAATGCGTTTTAATAAAACAAACAAACGCGAATCTCTGAACGATTTTAATAGCATCACTACCATTTACCGTGTGTTCTTATTACAGCGAGTAAATATATGCTCTGTTCGGGAAGAATTTGAACATCACATATACAAGATGTGACGGCGGTTCAGTGCGCGCAGCATCTGCGGCTTAACACAAGTATTATCAAAAGTAGTTTGACAATTCCCAATTTAATAAACTGGAAAAGTAAACAAATAGCGTTTCTTATTTTGTGCAATATTATTATAGCAACAGCCGATACTAAATCTATGTAAAAATTTTCTAATAATTTTCCTTATACAATATAATTGTTGGTGCAGCGTAAGATGTGGACATCCGTTAACCGGGGGGGGGGGGGGGGCGCAAAATTAAACAGACTGTAAATGTAAAATACAACAAATACGAACATAATTCTGTGAAAAAACGTTCTAATTCAAAAATATTTTGTAACAAGTTAAAATTCGGAATTTTACAGCCGTTATCGCACACCATAAAACTATATACCCGAAATTCGTTCGAATTAAATTTTGAACCATATATTTCTATCAAAATACAGAGCACCGAAATGACCGAGAAAAATAAAAAACACGCGGAAACTGTTTTATAATGTCTAATAAAAATGATTACACAGACCGTGTCACGCAGTAGATTTGTTTACTCAGTACTGCTAAAGCGATTCTGCTGCCCGTTCGAAGCCTTTCTCAGGTTCGTTAAATAGTCTAATGTAGGCATTGTTAGTTCATTCGATAGATGCTCGTATAATATCGAATAACACCGACAGGAACGGTTGAAGGTAATCTCGTCTTCCGATAGAGAAACAGTTCGGGCGCACACGAGAATCAGCTTTTTTGCATATTTCCGTATCAGAGGAAAGCATTTCATGAAATATAAATTCATTACCTACACAAATACACAAATTCAATAATTTACGTTAATTGTATTTTTTCAAGGGCGTCGCCAGCCGATGAGACAGGGAAGGGCAAGATCATAGAAAAAGGATATGAGTTATATATAGGAAAAGAATAAAATTTTGTAATTTGTAAAGGCTTAATATTTTGTATTAAACAAGAATAAAATCTTAATTAAAATTTCGTGGGTTTCTGGCAAATTTTTATAATAAAATTATAAAAGTCTTCCAAATTGTTCATGATTACGCGCCTACACGAATATACTCATCATGGCCAGTTGATTAAAAAGTTTCGAAGCTCCAGGGAGGACAATGCCCCCTGCCCCCCTGGCAACGTCCATGTTGTATTTCATTATGTTTTTGACTTGTTCGCGATTTTTTTAAAAAGCAGAAATTCAGCCGTTTCGTTTTAATTCAACTTAAAATCTGTATACATTCGAGTATAGTGCACGTTTCTTCTTTTTCGGATAGTTAAAATAGTACGAGGACGAACCGTGATCTTTGAAATAACTACATTTTTCCCGGTCACAGCGAATAACGCGTAATTGAAATTATCGGATATTCAGCTTTTATCGGTGAACATCGTTTAAGCTGGTAACTTCACAAAATTAAGTCTTAAAAAAGCTATTACGCGGAGAAAATTTAAAAAACTCTCCGCGTCTTTTCAACTCGAATTTATTTAGAACAAAAGGAATAAGCTAAGATTTTCCAGCATATTAAAATATATATATATATATATATATTTACAAGGGCTAGCCCACCAGTAATGTATCTAACGTTAATAGCAGATTTGATTAATATTTACAAGAAAAATCGTCGAATTTTTAGGCTACTTTCACATCGTATCGGAATCGAGTCTCGAGTAATCGAGAATTCTTACGTCAACTAAATTAATTGGATAATCAGTGTTCAACCCAATAACTTTATTCTACAGATGGTGCGAGAACCAGATCAAGAACCTGCTTACATACTGTACCAATACATAAAACTCAGAACATAATTGTATAAAATATAATTTGTTTTAATAATTTATAAACAATAATAATATTATTATTATTGTTTATAAATTATTAAAATAAATTAAAACAATAAATAAATAAATTAATTAATTAAAAAAAAAAAAAATGTTGAATGGCCAGATGGCCAAAGCTAGGCACAGAGGGAGGAGAGGAAAAAAAACATTACGCCGGCAAACACTTCTGGCAACGCATATTTTGCGTGAATTTATGAAAAAAGATGACATTTCCAGTCTTTACTTTCTAAATGTATTAATAGATGACAAAAATCCGATAATTACTTCAACGCAAATGGAAATTGCTTTTTAAATATTTTTTCGTATGAAAAAGTAGAACACACAGAAATGCAAGTTGCAAATAATTTATATTTTATTGAGCGGTGCCGGGGAATTTTTGTACAGCGAAGCTGTATTACGATAATATTTTTAATTTTGATAGCGTCAATGCGTTCGAAACAACATAGACAACGAAGGTCATGTAAGTTTTCCGTAACCACGTTTTAAGAGAAGCTAAATGGAGGCAAGTTCTTTTTATCAACAAATCCGAACTGGGCGAATGTGTAGACAGATGTCACGAACAGGGATTTAATTAATGTCTCACTTTGTTCGTAGATACTTCTTTTCGAAAATTCAGTTAAGGTGTAGTTGGTATTTCGCGTATTTCAAAACAAACCTCTGCTTCTACATGTAGGACACAGTGACTTCGATTCTTCATACATTCAGGATATTCACCTTGAACGCAGCGCCATTTGCGGGCGATAATGTCACTCACAGACAAATTCGCTGATTGAATTACAAAACAGGTTGAAAGGCGAATGGGGGTTAATTTCAAAATACTGTGCTTTTACTGGCGGCTTAAAGATGTTATTTAATTTCCCCGCATTAGAATACATTTTTACGTAACTATATATATATATATATATATATATATATAAAAATTTAAAAAATCTAATATTTGAATAGTTTTTGATAAATTTAACACATACCACTTCCGAAACTGGTCTAAATTGAATTAAATGAGAAACGCTACGAGACTTCTACACCGCGATTTCAAACCAATCTGGTACGGTAAAGATAAGAAAAAAAAGAAATATATTCTCGCTTAAATCTAAATACTCTCTGTGTGATAACTAAATCAAAAAATGATGATCGAAATATTGGTTTTAATATTTTTTTTCAGAAAGTTATGCTATGCAAAAATTCGAATGAAAATGATATACATATTTTCTTTCGTTCCCTTGTTGCATTATATTTTAATATGCGGAAATGATAATTTATGCAATAAACAAATAAATAAACATTTTTATTTACACTTTAACTACTATTCCATTCAAATAATAACACACAATCTAATATTAAAGTATATTAACTCCCTAGTTATTGAAATATATTTATTCCGAGTTTGAGTAATTTTAATGATAAAAATGATTCCGATTATTCTCGGAAGGCAGGTAAAATAGTATATGTAATATATATATATATATATATGCAAGGCCGTGCCCACGGGGTGGGTTTTGGGCGTTAACCCCCCCCCCCCCCATGAGAACCGAAATAGTTTAGGTACTTCATTAATATTTTATGCAAAATTTTTTGTTACGATTATAATCAATAACATATGTAATTTTTATTAATGTTAATATACGGGGTAATTCGTTTATTTAAATTATTAATATATAAATCAAGATGATGGAAACTATTAATAGCATGAATATTAGTGAAAAATGTATTTTTATTTATAAAATAAATATGCGAAGAAAATTTTCAAAGCCCCCCCCCCCTTTCAAAATTCTGGGCACAAGCCTGTATATACGTAATATATATATATATATAGTTAGTTTTAGTATATAATTAAAAGAACAGTTACTTGATGTGTTTCGCAATTTCCGCTGTTCTATTATGCCGCTCAAAAACGTAGTAATCTAATGAAGAATATAAGAATTAAAATGTCGCTATTGTAATTCTTTTTATTATGGTTTTATACGCGATTTGTTTTGTTTCTGTGACAAACAACATTTCAAAAAAATGCAACGAAAAAGAAAACTGTTAATTTCACCTATTCATGGATTTTGCTATTATTTGAAAAATTTCATTGTCTCGATCGTACCGAAATTTTTTAACACTTTTATTTTGAAAGAAGTTAATTATCTATGAGGATTATGCAAAAGTTTTCGGGGAACTGGAAAACACGCAGTTGAAGAATAAAATGTTCTCTTAAGGCTACTTTTATGCGATTGGAATATTCGTTGATTACGAGTTTTGCTAGCTCAGTCGAGTTTATTTAATTTTATAATTCCTAAAGAGTTGTCTTATACGGAGTACATTATATTCCTCTTGTTTGGGGCCTCTTTTCGTTGGCAACGGATGGCAATAGTAATATTTAACAGATAATAATACAAATATGAAACATTTTCCCGTTTTAATATACGAAACCGTTCCGAAATCTCTGTAATGCGAACAGGATTAAGTGCAAAAATCGTCAAATCATTAATCGTACGTAGAAGAAAAAAACTGTCGAGGAATTATTTGAGGCCAGTTTAATTTTTTATATAAGATTACACTTACAACAAAGTTTAAAAATATAATTTCTTGCAGTGAAAAATATACAATGAAATAGTAGTTTTATTTATTGGTTAGTTGCCTAAATTATCATTTCCGCAAAAATATTAAAATATAATACAGCAAGGGGACAAAAGAAAATATATCATTTGAACTTAAATCAAAGCAAAGACCCGATTTTAGAAGCAGTATCTAAAAAAATAACTTCAACGCATCCAAAAGATAATCAATTTCCCTATTTATACTGTGCGCAATTTTGTCTCTTCAAGTAATTCTTTTTTCTGTCGCACCTTATTGCTTTTTATATATCTGTCACTATATTTTAAAGTCAGAATTGGTTTTTTTCTTGTTTTTTTTTTTTTTGTAAATATTTCTTTATTATTATTATTTTCAGGTTCGTGTGCGTGACAATTTTTAAGTTTCTTCTTTATAAAATTAAAAAAAAAAAAAAAAGACTGCTGAACAAGTTTATAATAGTTACTGATGCTTATCTTACTTCGTATGCCATTTTTATTAACAAATTCAACGTTAATTAATCGAACATTAATTACTCAGCCATTTTGTCATTGCTAACAAAACAGAATAAGTAGAAAGCATAACGATAATTCGACTATATTATTATTATTATTATTAACACTATTAAGGAACAAAATAATTTCAAATAATCAAATTATAATATATACTTACTTGCATTGTAATTTGACTAGTATGCCGAAAAGAACTGTACGAGTCAAAGATAGAAATTAAGCGATCTGACCACCGACCGATGGAAAGTTTTACCCCTGGGCATTTCATAATAATGTACAGTGCTTCCATGTATTTAATTTGTAAATTAATACTTTGTTCGAACTCGATGATAGGCAATAACACATTTAAAGTTTCGTCTAAATATTTACACCACTGTAAAAAACAAAATAAAATTTATAATTGAAAATGTGAAGAAAATTAACGAGAATGTTTCCAGAAACATATTTCTAATAATTTCTCTTTTTTCTACATATTTTTTAAAGTAAATGACGTTTTTTGAAATTTTTAATTTTTTGAAAATTTTTCGATCTGCATCATCGACTGAAAGGATATTGAAGAAGATAAATAATGTGATTGTTATAAACGCGTTTCGGTATTTTATCCGATATAAAATAGAACTTTCGAAATTTTTAATGTACAATTCGAAAATTTACTGTTACCGAACAATCACTCTGTTATTTCATGATATTTTAGGACATCCGAAAATATATTTCAACTAATTTTCTGAAATTCCATCTTTAATATTAGCCATTTCCTCCTCTGATCTTTATGAAGACAATAAGATGCCGAACTACTACGACATCGCTGCACCCATAACGACAAACACTGAAAAATCGTGTATTGCAGTAACTTTATTGACTTGCTTTTGTAAAATGGTCCATTGATAATAATATTATTTTTTCACTAAAATTTAAATCATTTCAGAACATCTTTTTCAACTTTCTCAAGAATTTTTTTCAATTTTATTTGGTCTAAGAAGTTTTTCCTGTTTTGTTTATTCTTTTTTTCCTTTTAAATTACTGAAACCAAAGTATGAGGAATGCTGAACTCTTTTGTTAAATCTTTTCATAAACGTAAAATAATGTTTTTTTTGGCATGGAACATGCTTTCGCCGTGACTTAACCGTCTGAAAACGTTACGCTGAAGAGTTACGCGGGAAGAGCGACGAAAGTAGCGCGTTTATAATAAGAATACCATCGTAGTAAGACAAACGGGTTTATAGTGAATTAGCGTATATATTATATATACTAGGAGCGTTTGAAAAGTAAGTATACAACCCTCAGGAATCGAGGAAAAACGGACAAACCAAAATCGAAAAAAGTATTTTATTATTTACGAAGTCTTACTCTACTTTTCTACATAATCGCCATATCGCTGCAGGCATTTGTCATAACGTGAGATCAACTTTTCTATTTCAGTCGCATACCATATAACGTTCAAATTTTGGAAGAATGCAGCGACCGTTTCCTTCAAAGATGATGTATCTGAAAAACGCCGCCCAGCAAGATCTCTCTTCAAGCCAGAGAAGGCAGGGTAGTGTCACATGGGGCGAGATCTGGTGAGTACGGGGGATGTCCAAAGATGTCCCACCGAAAATTAGCGAGCAGGGACCTCACTTGAGTTTCAACATGGTAAAGCTGCGTGGTACCCACTACGCGGACACCTTAGTTATGTGCAAATGTTCTGTAAGGATACGATAGATAGAAAAACGATCCGTACTAACATACGAGAACCAGTTTCATCGCTTCAGTGTTACCGTGAGTGGAGAACGAAAATGTGTATACTTACTTTTCAAACACCCTACGTATATGCAGATATATATATTTGTATATTAGGGTAGTCCTTATTTACATGATTTCGGAATTTTTTTTTACTCTACATTATATACAAGCAGAAAAAATGTGACGAGATTCAATGTTAACTTTTGATATCTGAAAGAAATGAAAGAAAAGAAAAGAGCGCAACCTGATTTAAGTATTGTTCAACTATTCGCAAAGACTATTAGCAGAAAATTAATGACATTTAAGAAAAAGATTATTTAAATTTAAATGAATGGTTACGCAAACACGCTAAATGGAATGAAATAATAAATGATGTGATCAGTACTAAAATGACGGTGATGTTCGGATTCCAGCTCAAAGCAAATCTCGCTCTATCGACTACTCGTGGTGGATCGTGCATTGTGGTATAGTCTTCGCTCGTCGCATTGAAAAAATCGGTTCGAAAAATTATATCAGTTATTTTAGCTATCATAACCCGGTACTGTCCATTACTTCGAACGACCATGTAGAACAAACAGAAAAATAAAACGATTATCCGTAATTTTTGTATTTTTTTTTCATATATTCATTCGTAATTTCCCAATAGAACAACAGCAGTTACAAAGTCGGCATTCAGCAAACCAGGCTAAAACATGTTCCATGTTTCATAATTTTAACCGTAGGCTTTAAATGAAGGCACGCAGCGACGAGTATCTTTTTTCAATAAATCGTCTTACGTTTAGAGATACTGAAAAAACAAAACATGTTGAAAAGAATTCGCTTGAAATACAGACCCGAAAATCAAATAAGTTATGTGATCTTCACATTAATACATAGGGAAAAAAATAACACGACATGTATGAAAACCGTTTACGAATTTAGTCCGGATCCGAATATCAGTCTATATTAGTACGTCGTATGTTATTATTCTAATAACAGCAAAACGCGATTGTGTAAAGTTTACTTAATGCGGGAATTTAATATTTTGCGGGGAAAACGACGATCTACATTTTCCATGAAATGTAATTGATCATCTTTTGAAATGTTGATAACGAAACAATTGGAAATAGCACATCGCTTTAAGTTGTTTGTTTAATTATGTACAAAAGTAGAATCGCTAATGCAGCTAAGCAAAAAATAACAAAAGATAATATTATTATGATTATGTGCACAATCACGGCAGCTGTAAATTTATATCATCATGTTTTGCTAGTGTGTTTAATGATCGTTATAGGCCACTGGATTATTGATTTCACATTATAAAAACTTTTTTTCCACTAAAAGGAAAAAATTGAAAAGACGATTGTTACATTCATTTTAGAAAAATTTCTGAAGCTAGATATTGTGTCATGATGTCGTTATGAGCCGTAATTTTTTATTTCCGCATCAAAATTTTGGACGTAATAAACGATAGAAATTAACATTTAATTTTACGTAATTTTGCCGGTTCCAACAAACCAATATATCGCTATGATCGATTGTAATTTCATACGATAAAAACTTTAAAGTCATCATTATTAGCTATTTGATGACCTGTATATTATAGTTAAAGTAAAGCAAACAAAGTTTTAAACTAAAAAAAAAAATATATATGAAAACAAAGTATACATAATTAACTGCATATTATTATCATTTATTTAAAATAAACATTCCTCTTTCCCTAAAAGAGAAGAAACATTTAAAAAACCGAAACCGTTTTAATTAAAATTACAAATAGGTATTCGATTAACTAATGTGAAATGAAATTCTAATTAAAATAAGCCCAAATGTTTATAAAAATATAATAATATTAACGTAATTTCATTTAAATTCTATTTTAATATTCATTTAGTAACTAAATACGCAATAAAAATTATTAAAGCAGGGGCAAATCCAGAAGGACATTTTGGGGATGGGGAAACTATAAGACGGACATTTTTGTGTGGGGGGAGATTATATAATTACGTAAAATCTTCTACGGTAGGCAGTAGATTTGAGAAATACCCCTTGTTTCATAAAGAAAATCAAATTTATAGAAATTTAAAAATGTTTTAAAAATACATAATGATTACAATTTTTAATTTAACTTTTGTCTTATATTTAGGGGTGAAAAATGAAATGAAATTATAAAATTCTAGCTAAAATGGTAGTTTAGAAACAGTAAGATAGTATTTTTCTTAGACTTTACTTCTTTTTTATTTTTGTTAGTAATCCGATCCGAATTCTTTGTTCATGAGCAAATAAAAAAGTATATGTATATATTTCTCATTGATCTATTTTCATTTACATTACAAAATAAAAATGGCAAAAGATCGACAACAGTTGCGTTTCAGAATAGAATAGAAAAGGAACATTAATAGTTTTACTAGAAAGTAGTATTAAATATTAATTATTAAAATCCATAGGTGTAAAATTCATACAAATCTTTTATAGCATAAATTAAGTTTCTCTGTTATAACAAATTTTTTCATAGAGCCCCTTTGATTCTTTAGGGGGACGTTCCCTATCCCCCTCCCCATGGATACGCTACTGATTAAAGGCAATTCAAAAAAATTTCTAGGTTATTAAACAAACAATACCACAATTCGCTAATGTTCATAAATATAATTTATAATTTTTATCGCTGAAACTTGAAACATTTTAGATAGATTTAGAGAAACTTTAGATTATTATGCTCCGCTATTCAAACACTTCACTATTTGAGAAATAAAAAATACTCCTATTATTTTACTAAATATTTTAAATTACACAAAACCTTGGAGAAAAAATGTTGTTTTTTCTTTTTTGGCAAAGGGCTTTAATGAATAAAAATAATACAAATATTTGAAAAAGAAATAAATAATTGAATAATAGTAGTAATAGTAATAATATTAATAATAATGAAATGAAAAATACGGAAACTAGATTCTTACCTTTAAACTAATTGACTGTTTCAAATAATTTGTATTTTGCTTTTCTGATATTTCTAAAATACATTCAATTAATGGTACTATAATCTCATCTTCTCGCCAATACAGTAAGGATTTTACAGTATCGTAGAATAATTCGACTGTGCAGTAATGTTTTACTTGTTCTGAAGTCTGAAATAAGTTTTACTTGAAAATACAAACACATACATGAGCGTGCACATACAGATACATATATCGCTAAAATGAATTTTGAGTTAATCTGTATTAATTTATATTGGACACCAAAAAAGGATTTCAGAAAATCATAAAACGTTCAATTGAGATGGTAATACTCGATTTCCTTTTTATGAAAAGATATAACGGTGTTAATGACGCAATCTTGTTCTATAAGTGATCCTAAAACATCATTTAGCGCTTTAAGAAGTTGCAGAATTATAAAAATTTACGATAAAAATGGAGGTTACACTTTATAAGTATTTACTAAAAATTTGCTGTGAATAAAAAAGGCTATTGTCACCGAAAGATTTTCCAAAATATTTTAGGCGACTTGGTAATGCAAAAAATGTTACTCCATATAACTTTTTTTTTGTTATATTATTAAATTAAAAACGTAGTTTATTTAGAAGAAAAACTTCTACGAGAGACTTAAGCTTTTTAATTCCTAAGTTGAAATGATTTGCGTCCAGTTCTTTGAGGTACTTGACACAACGTCTGAGATCTCCTGTGTTGAATTGAAGCAATTCAGGAAGTCACAGTAGTATGTTGCATTGATAGTCTTGCCTTTTTCAAGGTAATCAATTAACAAAACACAGCGATAATCCCAAAACACAGTCGCCAGAACTTTGCAGGAAGAAGACGCCGTATTGCACTGTTTTGGAGGTTTGGTGGCCTTTCTTTACCCATTCGATTGACGATCGTGTTAATTCTGGTGTATAGTGCCCAAGTTTCGCCTCCAGTAACAACTTGATTTTATTTTTAAAATTTTGTTTTCGACATAAAAAATATGAAATTATAGAAAAACATGTTCACATTTTAATATTGCTTTAAAATAAAATAAACGGAAATATCGATAGCTACAGAAAAATATTTCACGGTTGAACATCGAATAGATGTTTATGCTTCGATATTAATAGTGTTAATTTCAATCTATACCGGATGCTTATTCTCCAATAATATATGACATCAAACAAATATTTAATAGTCATAACGCAATAATAAATGAACTTTCAAACCTTAGACAGAGAGAGAGAGAGATTAAATCCATGGAGATATTAAGAATGTAGTCAGAATATTAGTATGCCGAAAAGAAACATTAAAATATCCTACAATAAATGGGAGATTTTAAATATATTAGTAAAGCACAACTAGAAAAATAAAAACAATTTATTTTTGCGCTGAAGTATTGAAATTTATTTAATTTTCCGAAATTAAGAAACGGCTTTGACGAAAAATAAAATTAGCAGTAAAAATCGCTACGGTGCGTAAGAAGGCTTTAGTAGAAGTGAAGCAATTAAGTTCTTCTGCCCGTTGAAATTGCATTAAAAACAAGTTGTTGGTAACACGATATTCTGCAAATAAATCACTAACGAAAACTAGAAATTTGTTTAAGTCAAAGAGCGTAGCATGTATAATGTAGCATAAAAGATCAAAACGCAGCTAAACAAATGATCTATAGCAAATTGTAAAATAAGTAAAAATTTATTATAAAATGGCAGAGCAAACTGTTATATTGCTCTAATTTCCCCCAACTTAATCATTTTTGATAGCACTGAAGGCTTCTATAGTGGCATACAATATAAATTTTATTTTTCTTGAAAAAATTTTAATATTGAATAATGCTAATTAAAGCATTATGAGCGGCGCTGAAATTTAATCACTGTCTATTCCTATTTTTCTAATGGTTTCTTTGGCATCAGTTTTTCCCTCAAAAAATAATTTCATTTTTTTAAACTTTACTACTTCAAATAACACTACAATGTCGGTTTAATTTAATATTTAATATCGAAAAATACTTTTCAATGATAAGTGTTTTCTTAGAAATGGCATATGTTTTAACGTTTGAAATAAACTGGATTAACGCATCGTAAAAATAAAGACGCGGGCGATCAAAATTAAGTAAAATAGCAGAATTTATAATTTCCTCGAAAAACATTTTTAAATTTAATTACATTATTGCATTCACCATCATATGTTTTCGATCATGTAATTTTTTTGCTTATTGCATTATATTAAAGCATAATTTTTTAAAAATATTACCAAATTACAACAATAAACTCCTTTTTTTTTTTTTTTTTATATAAAATATTTTTAACGGTTATGGTTAATGCAGTTTTATTTAGCACATAATTTACTTTTATACGCTTTTTCGTGCCACTAAATTATTGGTTTTTAACAGCCCTTTTCGCTATTAATGTATTTACGGGATTTTTATTGTTTTATAGAGAAACGAAAAATATTAATATAAATACATATGAAAATATAATTTTTCATAATTCTGCAACATGCTTTATCCTACTGTCTAAACTTTTCGACAAAATAAAAATTATAATTCAAAATATTAACGGTAACAGTTTAATACAATTTTTTGTCGAAATTGAATGATAATCACCGCATTTGGTATATAACATTTTCTTTTTCTTTTGTTTTTGGTCGCGTCAACTAAGGACCTTAAATCAGCGCAAGTGAAACTTCTTTGCAAGTTTCAATACGCGGTAGCCGAATTCGAATCGAGTTGTACTTGAACGAGACACCACTGCTTTATTAAGTACGCCACGGTAGCTGGCTTCTTTTTTTAAATATCTAACGATTTCTGTACGCTGTTTTTTTAGGATTACTAGTTAATCGATAAAATACGTGTTTACAATATGTTCACTTTTCAAAATAATATAATTACAGCGATGTAAATAAAAGCATTAGAAATATGAAATAAGTCAATTTATTTGTAAAATATAATGTGAATACTTCGTTTGGGACCATGAACAAGTTGAATATTAAATATTTAAATATAAAAACGAAAAACTTACCAAGCTGCGTAAAATGCATGTTAAACATTCGAGACCAAGCCGTTTATTAGAAGTTTGATAATCGTCTAATATGTTGAGTGAAGTCGGAAATACTGCGTACATATAATTATACATATGCGGCATCTAAAATATTAGCAACGTTAAAAAGCAAATAATTTACAATTAAACATAAACAAGCAAAAAAAGTTCATCTATTATATTACCGTTATGTTTGTTATAATCCATTTATAAGTTGCAACAGCTGCAGGGTATTTTTTCCATTCATCTTTAAGTAATTTAGGTCTTAATACTTTAAGCAGTAACATAGCTACACTTTTTTCCGCATCATTTGTTTTAGAAAAATTTACACGTACAAACAATAATTTAATGTTACACTGCAGTAGACAGCAAATTTTTTCGATGATCTCAGCTGATAAATTTTTAGTATTCTCAGTTGACCATAAATAGCACGAACTATGTTCTCCGCATATTAATAATACATTTATAAGAAAATTTTCGCATTCCACATGTTCAGTTGTACGTAAAATATTTTTTATTTCATCCTTTTCAAGCGAACTATTTATTACATCTAAACATTCCCTTGCATTTTCGATAAAATTGTAAAAATATTGCTCATCTAACTGAATTTCATCTACATAATCGATTTTTGGTATCAAGCTTTTTTGTATCTCATCAATAAGTGTGTCCAACATTTTTAAAATCTGTGCATGTATTTTTAAGCATATAGTTTATTACAGTAATGAAATATACATAAAAAAAAAAAAAAAGAAATTATATAAACAGTAAAAAACTTCTAAATTACAAACACAGAATTCATTTTTTATTATATTTATAGGTGAACGAATTTACTAATATTAAACAACACAGAATCGATTAAGGATGTTAATCGTTTAGTAATTCAATTTTTTTTTGTTAAATTTAAATATTTTACTAAATTCTTATAAAATTTATTACTTTTGTTTTTGTATTATTATTAAAATAAGCGGAAACTCAAAAATAGAGTATTTAATTGAAAATATTAAAATGTTGGATAGGATTTTATAAATTTTGTAGCAGTGTAGAACAGTTGAAAATAATATTTTTATAGTTTAAATGAATATTTAATGATCACTTTGTGTAAATACTTTGTATAGTTATTTTTCATTTGTTTTGTTGGTTAATCTTAATATTGTAAAACAAAAAATTATCGTAATAATTTGTTAATTTCTTAAATGTAAAACAATTATAATTCATACACTTTACTTACTATATACAATTCTAACTGAATTATTATGAATCCCTACTTTGTTCCAATTTATAGGTTTATCATCTGCTTAGAATTTTATTAGAGCTTGAAACTTAAATAAAAATAAAGCTCCAGTTTAATTCTGCTTATCATCTTTAATGGAATAGCTTTAGTTTTTAGGTTTTGGTTATTTAAATTTTGAATGTGACTTATTTCGGCGGTTAACTTGTATTATCATGATTACAGTTAACTTTTATATATACTAAACAGAAGATATTATTAAATCGAATAGGAATCTTAATTTGACTTTTCCTAATACACAGTTTAAATTTCAAATGTTGGCTTTTGATAATTTAAATATACATGGTTCTTGGATTTTGTCAACTATAATTTGTTTAGCTTTCGATTTTCAGCTTTTAGCTTTGGCTGGCTTTCAGCAGTTGAATTTGATAGCGTACCTTAGGTCTCTTTCTATATAATCGATGAAAAATATTTCATATCTTAAAATTATTTTAATATTACTATGATTAAAATTGTTAGGGATTATTAAAGATTACATCGGTTTCTAAATTATATAGTTTATAATTATTACCGTCACATAGAAGATAAAATTTCGATTTCCTATTTTGCTTTTGCGCGTACAATTTAAACTGATATCCTAGAATGAGTAAAGAATGGTATTTATAGATTAAAATATTTTATTACTTTTTTAAAATAAAGAGCCTTCTGTAGCACTGGCTTTAGTTTTTCTAATATCTACGTGAATATGTTAAATAACATATAAAAATATAATTTACTTTGAAATCTCATTATATACCCTGAAATTTTTTAAACATCCGAATTACTGTGTTATTAAAATGAATTAACGACAAAAACATAAATATAATGGTTGCTAATTATTTTGTTACATCATGTTTACTTGTATTTATCTTTTTACTGCACAAAGTATTGGAAAAAATAAACGTCGGTATGTGCGTACACATCAATAAATAGTTGGCAACTGGTAGAGCAGCCTGTAGCTAGCGCAAGCTAGGCAATTTAATTTCAGTTTTGTCTTATCTGATTGTTCGGTGATAGTTGTAAGGTGTGATGTTTTACTTTAATATGTAATATTTAGTCCAATAGGTCATAGTTGTTTTTGTTTTCGCTATTTAATTTAGCATCATTTTTAATGTTACTTTTAGATACTTTTATTTGCATTTATTATAATTAAGGGTATAATACGGCGAATAATTCTCGAAAAAAAGGTAATATTGACAGTTTAAGATGTGTGATTTTTAATACTAGATCTTCTTAAAATGTGCTCTTATAAAATTTAAATATATATTTTTTAAAGCTTAATACTGCGTGATAACATACTATAACAGAATTCATATTTAAAGTTTTCAATAAATTTGATAGTCAATATGTTGCAACTTTTTATTCTTAATTGCTGTTCATCGATATGTTATTAATTATTCACTTTTATTTCAACATTTTTGTATTCCGGAACGTCACTGTATCCTTTAATTGATCTATATGCTTCAAGTTAATGCTAAATTGCTTTGTAATTTTTAAATTTAGTTTGTACAGGGAAATTTAAAGTAATTCTTGTAAATTGTAAACATGATGAATACGTACAAATTTATCCTTTTTACGCGAGTATTTTATTTATTTAGTTATTAGTGTTTTTTATGTGTATTGTACCGGAAAATATATATATATATATTTTTTTTTTTAGGATTTAATCATGTATTGGAAACATAATGGGAACTCGTCATCGCAGATAGATGTTATACTGTGTAAAGAGGTAAATTGATTAAATAAGTGCGAATTGGAAATTTTAGTTTGCCTCGTATTGTAAATTACTGCTATTAAAAATACCTTATATATTGTAGGATTTAAAATTGCAAGAAATATTAGAACAGGAAGATTTATTGCAGGAACTGAAAGGACAAAATTTGAAATTAATTGAATAGTGAGTGGTATATTTTAATTATTTCCAAATTATGTGTATTGCCGTTTGAATTTTGTAATAATGTTTTAAATTAGCAACTCACAGAACTGTAGTTTTTAAGTCGTACAATTTATATTGCACTTGGAAGAAAAATTACATTATAAACATAATTTTCGCTGTATTATAACGGATTTTAAAAAATCATTTCATTAAAAGTTTTAACGAGTCGCTTAACTTGTAAATACAGGATTTCTTTGAGGGTACTTTTTTGTATTTTATTCATATGACATCTTTTATATGGGGAGTATTCTGATAAATTTATTTTTAAAGTAAGTTTCATCGAAGTTAATCGAATTTCAAAGTGTGTAGTGGTGAGAAATTTTAATTGTTTTGTTTAAACTAAAACCAGCGTTCTGGTTAATTTATTTTTGCATTAGATGAGATTTATATTTTTAATTTGCTCAGAATTGTAATTTATCAAACATTGGTTTTTTATCTGTTTTGTTTGTGCTAAGTGATGTGCTTTTAGTTTTTTAATCTTTATAAGGTTTTAAACGTGATTCTTCTATTATCAAAGTGTCGTTTTTAACTTTTTTTTCGTGTATCGGTCGATGCCAAGTATGCGTTATGAGATGAGTAAATATGTACATTGGTTCATTTTACTCTCGTGTAAGTGTGTTTAATGTTGAAGTTGCCTGAAATAATATTCTAAACCTGGGAATATGATAGACACGACAAAATGATGCTTTGCAAAATTGCATTAGCCTGTTGTAGATTAAAAAAAAATTGTTGATGAAATTTTAGATATATCATTTAATTAATGTCGTTATTTCGTTTGATGTTATTACTGCCTTATATGATTCAGTGTGTTGTATATACGGCATTCTAAATAGCGGATAGCCTTAAAGTTGTGAGCGATAAGGAATGATTGCAGTGTGTAAACGTTGAAAGAATCTGCTAAATAGAAGCGTAAACAGATGATAGTCTTTTTGTGCATTTTGTTGCGTATAATTTAAATTGCTTTCGCAATCGGATTTTTCTGGTTTTGATGTATTTTTATTTTTTTTCCCGCATTTGCGTACACTTTAATTTGCGTGTCTTATGATAATAGTTATAGTTCGTTCTTTTAAAATGGTAATTGCGTCCGCGGTATGGCGTAGGCCGTTCTGGATTCGAAATCTCGCTAAAGTATGATTGTTTTCATTTTTTTCTTCTTTGGTTTATGAGTTTTAATTGATTTAAAATAATGTAAAAAATATTTCAAACATTTTTATTAACAATGTAGGAAATATTTTAAGTGAATTATTCACCAAGGTGTTTAATATTAAGTTTTATCGAAGTTGAATTCAACGAAGGTTCAGAATAGCAAAGAATGGCTGCGAAATAAATGTTAATCGAATGTTGTCTATTATTTATCGTCACATTAAATAAAACACGGGGATTGAAAAAAAGGTTTAAGATATTGCAAAAGATAAAGTAGTAACGGTAAATGAAATGAATATAGATCTGTTAAGTTGTATAGGAGAGAAAGAAATAAAGCAGTTCATATGCAATGGAATAAATATGATTCAAGTATGGCTGAAAGCTGCGATCTGTTGTAGAATTTTTTAAAATGTTTTCCAATAAAATATTGCTAAAGAAAATAGAACATAGTAAGCATATGTAATATGGATTTGAAAAATATGGCATGGAATAAGCGGCACAGTTGGATTGTTAAAAATAGTTGATCAAAAGCTGATTACATGGAGGGAGTCTCTAAATTTATTTATATTTGTGATGTAGCTAATTGGACAGAACTGTTCAGAATATTTTCCGAACCTGGAGGTAATATCTGGCGAAAATAGATAACGTCATGAGCAAGAAGTAAAGAAGTTAGGGGATAATGTTGTGTGAGTTTTTAAAATGAAAAAAAAGTACTGAAAAATGGTTATCATGTGAAATGTATGCGTGACAAGTAAAATAAAGGTTACGGAATGTAAGCGATTAGAGGAAAGTTTAGAGATTAATTTAGGGGAGAAGGCTGCGGAAAATGGGAAAATAATTTAGGTTTTAAGAACGACGTTGAGTACGAAAAAGTGAAGGAAGCAGATATAAGAAAAATAAGTTTACAAAGGTAAAAGTGGCATTCATTAGAAGGAATGGGATGTTATGTATCAAGAAGAATTTCATTTTGAAAAAGAAGAAGAAAAAATTATAATGTGTAAAGGGTTTTGATGTGTTTCGTCAAGTGGTCTCAAAGTATCATGGTATATGGAGAAAATTGAAGAATATAGGGGATGCAGTAAGAATTTAAATGAAGAAAAAACGTAACGTACGTATAAAGTTAAAAACTCAAAGATGTCACTGCAGAATTGCAGAAGATAGACATGAATCAGGAAGTTTTAGAAAAGGAAAATAAGAGTGGATAGAATACAAATTGGAAGTAGACAATATATTTAAAGCGGCTGTAAGGAGACCCGTAGAAGGTAAAAGGAAAAGATAGAAGAAAAATTGAGATAATAGACGACATAGAAAAGAATTATTGTAACATAAGTGGGAAGCTGCAAAACAGAAGATTTGATTACAGTGCTAATGATCTGTTAAATAAAAAAAAAACAAACATTTGTTGATATAATTAACGTTGGGATTTTTATATTAGTTCTTTTTAAAGTTTTAAGCGTGATATTTTTATAAAAAGAACTTAATATTTTAATACTAACTGTTTCGCCTTGAAAAGAATTTTTTCAAAAAATTTTTCAGTAAATTTACTATAATTGGCAAGGTATTTATAATATAATTTTTAATAACGCTAGTTTGGTGGAAGTCTCGATTTTATACCTATACATTTAAATTTATGTTTACTTTATTATTATTATTATTATTATTATTATTATTATTATTATTATTATAAAGTAACAGCAGAAGGTACCGAAAGACCAAGGTCTCTTTGTAGATACCTTATATTCTCATCAGTGTTTATTTAGGGAAAAATAACAATTTACAGTAAAATTCAATTAAAAGTCCACAATGGGTATTTTGGGATTTAAAGAAAGAGGAAAAACTGTACTAAATCTAGTTTAATATAAAAATTGTTATCTTATGGGTATATTTTGTATAATACTGTGGTATACGTTAGATTGCATTTGTGAGATTGTGTATTTGAAGAAATATAGGTAAAATTTTGTTAATTTCATTTATTAGACAAAGTTTGTGCCAATTTTGAAAAGTGGACCAGAACTCGGGTAACTTTTGGTGGTATTTAGCGGTTAAATGGTATATTTTTATTTTTTAAACATCGATATTAGTTTTTGACAATTTTCAGTGAAATGTATTTTAGTTGCATTACGGTATCGTAAGCGTTTGGAGAAAATGTATAGCGGTTATGTATTATGAGTAATATCTCAAATATATGTATAACGATTAGATTATTCAGTTAATTTAGATACTTGTATAATTATATCAACATTAATCAATTTAATATTGCACTACTTTAAATATATCAGTAATTTATCGCGATACAGATTTTCGGTTTTTTTTTTTTTTTCATCAGTTAATGAGTAATATATTTAAGTTAAGATATATTTGGTTCGTTACATAATGTTTAATGAATTTCAGGAATTATTGTTCAAGTATCTATTCTTTTACGTATTTAAAATATTTTTTAGTTATTTAATTTCGATCATGTTTATATATATATGAAAATATTGCAAAATTTATAAGTTTAGGCGACTTTAATCTCGGTCAAGAGAATTCCAAAAAATTATGGGAAATTACTTTAAATTCGATTTCCCATCAGTTATTTTAATATTACGAAATAATTTGTTTTTTACCTACTATTTTGAAATCAATTAGGATTTCGTTTGTTACTTGATGATATTTTACTCAAGGGTTGGTTATGGTAGCGTTAAAGGTTAAAATAAGAACGGAAAGGAAGAAAATAAAAGAAGGAGGGAAGGGCCGAAGGAGTAGAGAAAGAGAAAAAAAGGTGAAGATGCTGAGAGCGAAATAAGGAGAAGAAAATACTGTACTTCGAATTTCTAAAGCAATATTATAAATATGGCAAACGTTAATTTATTTTCCATTTTATTTCATTATGTTTTTAAGTAAATTTATGCTCGATAAATCTATACTTATTGCAAATAATTAAATCTGTTCTACGTTTAATAAAGTCGTATTTTAGCTTTGTTGATTAGTTCTTTTTTTCAGGTTTGCGTAGTTTAGTTATAGTTTTATTATTTTTATATGAAATTATATTATTTGGTTTTAGTTTGCTCCGTGGTGATGTGATGGAAGAACTGATATCGTTAGTTATAAGCGAACCCAGTGATGAGTTGCCGGTCACAGAACGCTACAAGTATGCTAGTATTGCCTGTGAAGTGCTCACTTGTGATCTCCCTGCGTTAAATGAAAGATTAGCGTCTAATCGCATGCTGTTAGATAAACTGTACAATTTCATCGACCAGGAGTATCCTGTCAATCCTCTCTTAGCTTCTTATTTTAGCCGTGTGATTACCGTTTTAATAAGTAGAAAGAGCGAACAGGTAAAATTATTATTTTTTTCTATTTTCACTTTTATTTTATTTTCACATAGTGCTTGGAATTTGTGGGTTATAACGGTAACTTTTTCTGCTCTCTTTCTCGGTAAATGTGCAAATGCTAATTTGTTAAAATTCGTTTTGAGAATTTTAATGAAGAATTACGATTTCATTTCGTTCGCCTAAATGCAGATACTTATTTATATAGCACGCCGGTTCGTTTAAATATTACTACAGTTGTACCTACGTTGTACAATACGGGTCACATTCAAAAAGTAAGTTAAACGGGCTCTATACGACAGAATACGGGATAGAATGGCTTCGATTGTAATGAGGTGTTGAAGTCACATTTTTTTGGGAATTCATGTACGCAGTTTAGTATAACAACACTAATAACGCAATTTCGCATATTTCCGTTATTACTAACAAGGGAAGTACGCGAGTTATCAGTCGAAATTTTGATATGTTGTAAAGATTTAAAAAATATTAGACATATGTTTTTTTTTTATTGGCCCACATGCAGTTTAAAGGGATGAAAACCACTCCTAAACTTTACCCCATAAAAACCGGTTTCTTCCACATATCTCGGCTCCAACTCCATATTTTTCCATAAAACAAAACGGAGGCGGTTTTTTATGAAATAGGTGAGTAATCCGTAATGATTTAAGCAGTTAGAGTTACATCCCCATTTTTAAGGGGTGAAAAACATGTGTTCTTCAGCTTAATTTTGAATAATAAATTTAAAAACAGCTGAAAGAATTTTAAAAACTTGTTCCAAAACATAAAACAAAAATATAAAGTTGACCTAATTCGGAATTTTAATATATACTGCTCCCAATGGTGGGAAACCACCCCTAATACAAAGTAACTTTAAACATTGTGTTTCAAGCGAACAAAATTCGTTTAAAATTCGTGTATTTCGAGATCCCTCATCACAGATCTGATATTAGATTTTGTTAATTCAAAATGGCGGATCCAGTAAAGCGGACGGAAATGTCACAAAAAATTTAATTCATGTAAAAGCTTTTGTATTGTGGTTTTTGAGGTGGCTGATAAAAAATTTGCACTTAGACATTAAAGATTTATAATAGCAGATCTGATAAGGCAAAAAAAAAAAGTCAAATATATTTTACTTGACACTAAAACTTGTCTGCAAAAGTATCCAATGGCGCCTATTACAAATAAAAGCATGACTTTAATATCCTAATGAACCAATGATCTATTTCTGAATAACCCTAGAGAGGTCAAAAACCTGTGCGCTTAACCCTAAACGCCTAAATCGCCGAAAATTTGTAGTCCTGGCTTGTAAAATCATAAACCCATAAAGTGCAGACAGTCGAAGCCCTGTGATTTAAACCATGCAATCCCTAAAACCAAAGCAGGATTATTAAAATGTAATTACTTGCACGTAACCAACTATCACGTTCTAGATTCAGAAATTCATTCTTGTATGCTTGGTATGCAACGGGTTGCATCGAAAAACGGCCAGAGAAAGGACCAAACCCAAAAAATTTTTGGTTCAACTCTGATTATGTAAAATGCGATATCTGTGGTAAAAGAGCTATCATAACGTGCTTGTGGTGCAAAAAAAAAAACAAAACATTATGCTTAACATATTTCTTTCATGATTACCATTACTGCAAAAACTATAATAAGTAATTTTGTTGCAATTAGTGACCATATTTATATAATAGTATATACGCATAATACAAACAATTAAATCAAATGCATTATTTGAGATATGATTTATTTATTTCAATCTACAATAACTATAAATAAAGTTAAATAGGTAAAAGAGAATCGTATTGATAATTTTTTTGTAATAAGTACATTATAAGAATTGTTTTATAATATAATGAAATGAATAGGTCTTTCGCTTGTCTACGGTTTACGGGTTCTGCATTTGAATCACAGGTCTTCCGCTCGTCTAGGGTTTAGGGGTTGTGTGTTTTAAATCACAGGACTCTGACCTGTCAGACTTTATGGGTTTATGATTTTACAAGCCAGGACTACGAATTTTCGGCGATCTAGGCGTTTAGGGTTAAGCGCACAGGTTTTTGACTTCTCTAGAGGGTTATTTAGAAATGAATCATTGGTTCATTAGGATATAAAACTCGTGCTTTTATTTGTAATAGGCGCCGTTGGATACTTTTGCAGACAAGTTTTAATGTCAAGTAAAATATATTTGACTTTTTTTTTTGCCTTATCAGATCTGCTATTATAAATCTTTAATGTCTAAGTGCAAATTTGTTATCAGCCACCTCAAAAACCACAATACAAAAGCTTTTACATGAATTAAATTTTTTGTGACATTTCCGCTTTACTGGATCCGCCATTTTGAATTAACAAAATCTGATATCAGATCTGTGATGAGGGATCTCGAAATACACGAAATTTACAATTTACTGTAATAATCAGTTTTTCAAAAATAATTTGACTACTAACGAAAAAAAGTAGTATAATTTCATTCTTTTAAACAGTTGCAGATCTAAGACAAAGTTATTATATGTGGGTGTCCGACACACAACTATTTATTAGCATGTTTTTCCTATTAATGGGAAATTGTCTGCCGCTAGCAAGCCTAATAAAATAAAAAATAATAAAAAGAACTATCTAATGTTCGCAATTTCTTATGATACGAAATACGTTGTAATTAAGTGAATTTACTTAATCCGGTATTAATTCTGTGAACATTACGTTTCTTATTTAAGGATTATTTATTTAGGGAAGTGTTTTCTCTTCCGGTAACTTTATTAATACTAATTGTACTTAACTTCTCCCCGATATTCTTAAATGAATGTCATATTTTTTATTTCGATTTATTATTCTTTTTAAAGTGGCGCATAAACTTAATTTCTTTATTTCGTATTCTATTAATCGGTATTAGTGAAGATACTTTTTTTTGGTAGTTATTCTCATATCGTTTGCCATTACAGTGTTTCAAGCTTAGTAAAAGTACTTCCAAATAATTTTTTTCGGAATTTATCTTAATCCTGTTTTGTTGAATTCGCCCAAATTTTGATGCCGCATACAATTCTAGATGTGATTAATGTATTACAATACAATCGAAAAACTGTGGGGTAAGATATTTGCCTTACTTTATACAGTAGTAGTAGAATTTATATACATGTTTGTTTTTTTGTTTTTTTCATTAAACGAATTTACCGAAAATGATTTGAATGTGCGTGCGAATTAATTCGGATAATTAATAGATGTTTCCGTTTCTTTTTTCTTTTTTTTTTTCTATTTAAAAAAAAATGAATGGTATATGTATATCATAATTCTCTGGTACTTGTGCGATGAATGATGAGCGAAACTTTTATACTCTAGTATACATGTAAACGGGTTGAGCTTACTAACGCGTATATGGTCACGGATCCGATGAGTAGATCCTTTTAATTTATACCGTGAAATAAGTTCGAACGGTGTAATTAAAACAATATATCTGCTTCGATTAACCGCTTCGTTTTGAAATCGTGTTGTAGCGGTCTGAATTGCGTTTTGAAAATAAAGTGAAAATTATTTCTTTTGTAGAACTGGTATTCATACCAGATGACCTGTCTGCAGGCATTGGAATACCTGAAGGATAAAGAACACTTTGTAAATTTGTTACTAAGGCATCTCGGTGTTTCTGCCATCATGGATCTCACACTTAATCTCATTACTCTTATCGAAGATAGCACGTTGAAACAAAACAGTCGTCAGGTGAGTTTATTTAGGAGCTGTTGATATATATTTTTTTATGGTTTTTAAGTGGATGCGTTAATTTTCGTAAGTTTATGTGTGTACATTAATTGTAACAAAGGCATTCAACATATTTTTACAGTGGTTAATGTCTCAAAATGTGATAGCTAGTTTGATTAGTTTACTGAATCCGTTAATCGAGAATGATCGTCAAAATAATGCTGCCCAAATACTCTGTGATATAATTTATAAGTTACGTTATCAAGTTGAAAATGACGAAATTGATCCAATACTTGCCCAAATCGAATCGTAAGTTGCATTATTATTGTTAATCTTTCCAGAATTATAATTTATATCGTTATTGCAAAATTGTAACGTAAGAATTCACTTTATTTTTTTAAAGTCACGTAAAATATTACGAATGCACGGAAGTATATGTAGAGAGTATATATATATATATATATATATATATATATATATATATATATATATATATATAGAGAGAGAGAGAGAGAGAGAGAGAGAGAGTGGTGGCTAGATGGTAACGAATACACAGAAGGTTATCGATGTAATATGGTAACTGTGCAGAAGAAATTGGTCGATGCGCGAATCGGTAAACGGTTTAATATAAACGTTGTTCAGAACGCTTTCCGTTACAGACTCGTACTAGAGTACTTGAAATGTGCATTTTTTACTTTATGTTGAGGTCGCGTTACACAGCATACTTCTTAAAATGCTTGCAGTGTTAAACTTGTTTGAATTTGTTTAAAGCGGAAAACATAACTGAATTTAAGTGCGCTGCATATTAAATCCAAACCATGCACGTCCGTCAGCTATGCGAAGAATGCAGTTTTCATGGGTCGCGTGGGTTGGTTTAAATTTTTTGTTTAAATTAATAACTTAACAAGTGAAAAGTAAATAAAATAATTTTAAAAATTAAATTAGGCTTATTATTTTTTCGTTAGTATTATTGGTGTTTTTACAAACTACATAGTATACACTGCAGTAGTAAAGGATAATTAAGAAATAAAACAGATTTTCTTTTTTAATTGTACCCCAACATCTATTATCAGAACTAAAACGATCAGCATACTGTTGTTTAATTGAAAATGATTCAGTAGTAGATCGATTTTTATTTTGTGCTAGGGGATTTGAAGGTATAACCGGATTACCATCTTGTACTTGTGTAGAGTTGTATTTGAGAGTTTTTCTGTTCTTAACACTACTTTATCGATAATATCCAGTTTGCACTCAAAAGGTCTTTTATAAACATGAAATCTAGCTGCTCACTCTACTGTTTGTCAAGCTCGAGATAATCTCCAATTCTTCCCCGTTTCACTAGATTTCTTTATTATACATTTCTCTCTCCTCTTGTCCGTATTTATTGTTTTATATTTTCGTCCCATTTCCATTAATTCTATTACTTTATCTGTTATCCGTGGTTTTTGATATACTTTAATATTGAATTTTCGGAAAACGAAGAAAAAATAGAAAAACGATAGATATCAAATCTAATGACAATATGCGTTTTCGTGTTTCATTTGTCGTTCTAATTACGGATTTTTTAAAATTATTCCACCTATCGTTAATATCACCGTTTTCTACCGTGAATCCTTCTTTAACTTTTATTTTGGTTATGCGATCTTAATGTCATATGTTTTTAGTTTTTCTATACGCCATCTCTGATACTTATTCTTGTTCATTTTCTTATTTCTTTTCTACCTTAATAATGATTTCATTACCATGGCATTGTGATCGCTATCTACACCAGTGCCAATGGATAAGTTTTGCGTACCTTAATTTGAGAAATCTCTTCCTGATTAAGATATAGTTCTATGTAATATCCGTTTAACCCCCAGGTATTCTCCACCTATATATCTTTCTTGAATGTTGTCGAAAAATTGTATTTGCTGCTATCATGAAATCTACCAGTCTTTGTCTTCGTTTGTTTCTGTTTTCTGTGCTATAGTCTCCATGGTCTCCTAAATTTCTTCCTTTTCCTTGGCTCACCATCGCGTTTTTCAATCTCCAAAAATTAATAAATTCTCATTTTTATCCATATGGTTATAAATAAGACCTTCTGTTTGTTCATATACTGTTTCCATATCTTCGTTTTCTTTAATAGGCCCTGTCGTATATATTTGGATTATCGTATCGTCCGTAGGTAATACATCCGGTTTTATCAAATTATTCTGTCGCAGTATTGTAAATAATTGTCCACTTTATTTCTGTAGTTTTTTTGTAATATTATTCCAACACCGTTTTTTTTTTTTTTTTTCGTCCTGGCTGCTTTAGCTTATAATTCGGTAATCACCGCTCTAGAAGTTATTTTGTGATCTTCTTTCGCTCACTCCGATTCTTTCGGCTTTTCATTTCTAATTTCACTTTTTCCAGTTTCCCACATATGTTGAGAGGCCACGTTCTACATTGCAATCGTTACCATATTGATTTTATTTTTCGGTTGTTTTCTAGTCACATTATTTTTATATATAGCTTGGCTAGCCATTGTATTATGGGTGGTAGCATATTTCACACCATAAGGCTGGCGTCGCGTGCTAGCTATTATAGAGTATAATTTTATTTTTATTTTTTGAATCGTATTTCATAATTGGCTATGAATTTATGATAATAATGAGGTGGTTTCCCGTTGACTTCCTCATTATGAAAATCCAATATTAAGTCGATTCTGGATTCTTCCATTTTACCCTAATTTGGTTCTGATAGTCGTTGCTGCTCTCTCTCAGAATATAGAATACAGAAGTTGACTAAAAGCCGCTTCTACTTCAAGTGGAGACACTTTTGGATTTTGGATTTTGGATTTGGAACACTCTTCCCTTAATTAACTCGAGGGCTTCGTTAAATTGATTTCTGTTTAATTTGAAGAATTTTCTAAAAACGTTGCCCGGAAGTTCGATGAACAGCTGGAATGCGCTATACGACTGCTTCTTTAACGTAAATAATTATTTTTTTGCTTTTTTTTTTTTTTGTTTTTTTATTTAATAAATAATAATAAGTCATTTTTCTTTCATTCTCTAATTCTAACCTCTAAATCGAGAAAAATTTGTTCTTCAACGGTTAACCCGAAATTGATTACATATGTCAAAGCGTGGGCATGGGCGTGGACTGGGTTCAGTATGCGGCTGACTTTATTCGCAAGTTTATTTTTATAGATTTATGAGATAAATGTCAATTTTTGAGTTACACCGACCAGATATAAGAAATTCATAATACGCGTTTGGAAAATGAAAAAATAAGAAAGGCGATGAAAAATATACTGCTTTCTTGTTTATACAAGTTAGCTATTTCGAGACTCCAAAAACATTCTGAAAACCTATTCACTTCCGGATTACGGTGTTCACATCTTCATAAAAGAGGTGAATAAAATTTGTAATTGTACCGCTATGAATGAATGAGAATTTAAGAATAATATTTACCTTAAATGCGAGAATAATGAAGGTAACTTTTTTTCTAAATTTTTTATAAAGTAGTTGAATTTTGAAATTACTGCTATTTTATTTTATTTTGGAATTAAACCTACAAAAAGATTCCTTAATCTATAATTGTGAAAAAGAAACGAATTATAAGATGATTATTAATTTACGAGATGTGAAAGAATATATTTAACCTCTTTTTATCGTGGAATCTATTTTTATTATTATACATGAAAAATTTGTTGATCAAAGTTTACAAGTGCGTGCGTAGTAAGCAGCAGAATAAATAATACGTATCTTACGTGTTGCAATTTTTCTAAATTTTCTAACCTTGGGGGGGGGGATATTCACTTTAAAAATATCATTAACAACGTTTCTGCATATTTCAATATTATTTTGAGGGACAAATATTAAGTAGATAAATTTCGATTACGGAACAGCTGATACATTATAACCAAGTCGATGAGCCCGTGTAAAATTTCAAATTAATAATTCGGCGATATTTTTAACTTTACAGAACTAATACGATTACATTTTTGATGGATACAATTACGAACATGGAGCAATTAAGTGAATGCAGTCTTGTTGGCGGTATTTTGGTGTTGGTGGAAATTTTAAGACCTTTTGTTGCTAGGTAAGCACCGTTCTATGTTGTAGTGATGGTTAATTATTTCTTCTGATACGAATCCGAAACTGTTTCGTCAGTTCGAGAACTGCATCCCTGATAAGTATTCATCGGATCCAAATGGATTTGACATTTATGCGCACGGTACACTTAACACTGACACTAGTTTGCACTGGTTGTCGATGCAGTTTACCGATACCAGTATTAGGTTAGATTGCATGTGTTACAAGGATAGAAGGAAATTTGCAAAGTAGCTAATGTAGAAGTATAAATCATACAGAGAGTTGCGTGTCTATAGAAAAAAATAATGAAGAGTTTCTTTATTTTTCACTTTTCTAGCCGATCTGGCACATTCCTGCTGAGATGTTTATTCCGTATGAAATGCGGAAAAGGACAGTTTAAGGTCTATATTTGCGCTTCTACTATAGTGGAACCGTGTGAGCCGGGATCTGTATAATATTCGTCAATTAGAGTATTTGCTGGTTCAGAGTTATGGATATCTGTCCGGAACTGTAGTCGGAGTTACGGAGTCACATCAACTCCGTTGTGGGATACGGGTCGTGGATACGTATCCTTCCAGACTTGCTCATCACTACTATGTCGCTTGTGGAGAGTAATAAATTTTATTTAATTTACGTCTGCTCACACATGTACGCAAATGAGTTATATATGCTTTATGGTAAAGAAACGAGGCACACTTTTTTCTTATTTTTTTCTTTATAAAGTGACATCGTAGTAATACCTTTTTGTTTAAAAAAATAACGCGAAACGAAATAAATTTATTCGTCAGTATATTAAATATTAAAAACACATTCTTTCGATCTTTTCATATTTATCCTCTTCGTTCGCAGAGAGCCTTATTAAAATTCCTAAAAATATTTCTTTTTCGTTGCGCTGGAGTTGGTAGTTTATTCCTAGGGGAAAAAGGTTACATCTGAATTCATTTTTGTGCCTTTAGATTTTTTATTTCGATAATTTAAAATTATATTGTTGCAGTATTTAAAAGAAATAAAAACGTAATATTCATTTTATTCGAGCAATTAACGTATTTATTTCTATAGCGAACCACATTCAAGGCGTTCGATGATATTTTCCGTGCACGACAATAATGATAATTTTAAAGCTCCAGACAGTTCACCAAATGGAAGTGGTTCAGAAAACTCCGGTATTGTAACAAATATCGTTAGTGGCATTTTACCGTTCATCTCAAATTTAAAAATGATCCTCATGAATCCACCGCCGGTTAGTGTGTTTCATTTTGTTCATTTTTAATTTTTTAAATTTTTGTTTCTCTTTATTCGTCAGAAATATTTGCGTAATTAAGTAGTAATTTTTTGTATTTTGTATGTGTAAAAAAGTTTATTGTTTAAAATTCACCATTTTTTTGATTGGAGCAAAATGAAATGAAAAACTGATATTTTTATTTATTGAAGCGTCTCTGCAAATAGAAAATAGTTATTTGTATACGCTTTTTTTTTTTAACATAGATTTTACCGGTTTTTTTTACATTTTTAATATTAGACAGGGGAAAATGCTCGCCTAAATCACCCCGAATTTAGTATATTTTATTTTCGTATAATATTTGGGTTGCTTTTGAAATTCAAGTATTATGTAGAAATATGGCAATTGTACCTTGGTGGCAAATATTTAAGTAAAATATCTTATAAAATTATTTATTAGTAAAATACATTTTATGCATTTTAAGAAAGTAATAAAATTTTTTCTAATTAGAAGTCACCTGTATTACTAACTACCGGCTTAATAGATCCTCCATTTGGTAAAGTTCGATTGCATATTGTGAAGTTGTTGACTATGCTAGTGGCCTTAAATAATTCCGTTATCAATGAAGAATTGATACGTTTTGATATTTTTAATTTGCTCTTGGTAAGAACTGTGCACATTATTTATATTACCGTTACGAGTTATTTAAATAAAATTTATTATGTAATGCAACGAATAATTTTTACATTTTTTGTGACGGTTTAATTTAATTTAATTTATTTGGTAATTTCTTAAATGGCTATGAATATATTTTGTTGTTAATATATTAACTCGAGGTAATGTAGTTCGTACAATAAATTAATCGATTTTTGGAATAATATTAATTTATTGTTGCGATGTAATACGGATTTTGGTTTAATAGCAAAAAAAGGATTTGTTTATGGATAAAAATTTATTTACTTTTCTCTGTTATTCAAAAAGCTTTTTGTAAAACGTAGTTTTTAGTAATTTCGTGTTTATATATATATATATACATATGTGTGTGTGTGCGCGTGAGCGCACGCGCGTATATACACCACACACACATATCATCAGATTACTTTATATTTTGCTTTGTATTGCAATGGTATTATAATTTTATGTTTTGGTTAGTGGCTGTGAAAACCGTATATAATTTTAAAAATCCGTACATTTCAGAAAAGTATTAATAAGAGTTCAAAAGGGATGAAATCAAATAAGTCCAAAGGTAAAATATAGTATTAAAAAAGTAAAAATAATAATTAAATAATCTCGAGGATAATAAAAAACGGAACATTGCAGGAAGTTGTGGAACTTTCAGATTTGTATTATATGTTAAAACGACACAAATAATTCTTTAATTTTATAACGCCCGGTGGTATAAAAACTTGCAGGTGACTATTATTGTAATTCCTCTGAACAGTCGAATAAAAGTGTGGCGGTCACCTGTCTGTATTTTAATAATGAAGTTACATACAAAATGTACTAGAAATGTGCACCACTTAAGAAATAATTTTAAGAAAATATAGAAAATTTATTATTATAAAAGATTGTATATTATAGCGATTATTAAAATTTGTAATTTCCCTTGCAAAATGTGTGTAATAATACGATTGAGTAGATACATTATCAGTCTGGTTACGATGTGCATGTGTGTGTGTGTATATGAGCGAGTAGTGGGCGGAGGTTATACATTTAGACAACTGTTTTTCGTCTTATTGATCGGTGTGAAAAAATTTGATCAGTTTATTGAAATTAATAATAATTCCACGAAAAATTATAAAAAATATGCGAAATTGTTGATTCTTCGTAGAGGGGAATCATTCGAGTACGATAAAACATTAACGGTATTATAAAGTGATCCGTTGAAACTGTTGCGCACACGTTTGTCATTATTTGGTGAAATAAAGAAGTAATCAATTTTTCGGTAACTGCGGTTAAATCGGTATAATTAGTTTGGCGTGAGGAAATAATCTCGTAAAATTTTCATTCGAATATTTTTTACCCCATCATAAATTTACACGTAAAAAGCGATAGAATAAAAATGTTACAGAACTTATCGCAATCTTGATTGAAAATGCCTTGAACAGGTTGTTCAATGTGAATTCAAAAAAATATGATCCTACCACAGAATATTGTGCTATGAAATCGCAATTATCTGAGAGTTTAAAGATATTTTGGAATTTCATGATACCTCACCTCGGGCGATTAAAATTTTTCTCGTCTTAAAATTTCCTGTGATTTAGTATTTTACCTTTTTATTTTTAAACTAATTTTATACTATCTTCACTTTCTAATAAATCTTTATTTATTTTTTTTCGCATAAAAATAAAATTTTGGTTTTCACGAAGCATATTCTCATCCACTTATAGATGGCTATGGTGTTATTAGTGTTTGTATGTGTATTTACTATATATTACGTTTGACATCTTATTTAATTATGTTATTACACGGTTATTATATTTTTACATCTCATATTAAAAATCAGTTTTTCCATGCGTGTTTAATGTGCCTTTCTTATGGGCTGCGAACCTGCATCGTTAAATTTTATGATCAGATTTGAAATTTCATTTTAATAATTCACTCGCTTAATTTATTTTTTCCCCTGTTTTTTATTTTATATTCCTCAGTAAAAAAAAAAACACAGTTTTCTATACCGCATCGAAGAAGTAACGATATGTATAAACTAGATTCTTCGGACCTTGCCTGATGACAACCCTTGGATCTTTAGATGATACTATTTTATAATTCTCATAGAAGATTTAATTTTAATTGATTATGTAATTTTTTCATTTATGATTCGCTTAGCAATTTTTAATTGTACAACACTTTATGCCACTACTCACGGATTCTATTAATAGCCTCATAAATTTCCATAGTGCATATGCGTAACGTAAAAACGTAACATGATTTTCAAATAACGTAAAACCGTTAGAGGATTTTCTTATTACTCCCAACGTAAAAATGACACGTATTCATTAACATTAATAACTGTATCATTTTTATGCCGAGGCCACTGTGAAAATGCGTAACGTTTTCGTTTTGTTTATAAAGTTGTGCTACGTTTTTGCATAATTTGGAAATCGTTAAGGAAATTGAAATAGAAATTATTAGGTTGAAATTTACTTTTTTAAAAATATTAAATTATTATCATCTAGAGATCCAGAATTTTTCCCAGTGGGAGGTCCAAAGAATTCAATTATATATATTTACACGCGCGCATATATTAGCCCGATCCCTATCACTTTTTTTGTCCCAAAATGTTACATATATTGTATATAAAAGAAAACAAAGTATCGACAAAATGGATTTTTGCCCTGGTTAATTATGTTATTTAATGATAACGGTATTCTTAGCCCGACCCCCACTAGTTTTTCTGTCACAAAAATTTGTTCCAAAATGTGACAATAAATAAAGATATATTTTTTTTTTTGTTGTACAGTCAGAAAGAATGACGTTGTCAATTTCTCTCGTTTTATACGAAGTACAAAAGTGATAGAGGTAAGGGTGTTCCCAGGAGAGGTCAAAAGACGAAGCCCTTTGTGATGCACGAAGGACCGAGTTTATATATATACATATAAATATATAAATGTATACATATATATATATATATATAAGGTATGATCAATAAGTCCCGGGAATTTGTAAATAAAACAAGTTTGTGTTACCTTTCGGGCAAGTTTATTTTATCTCCTTCAAAATAACTTCCATCTGAAGCAACACACATACGCCAATGCTTGACCTAATCATCGATACATTTTTGTTAGGCCGAAACACAAGGATGTCTTTCAGCACCTTTTTCGCATTCTGATTTATTGCTTCCAGAAACTCAAATCTTTTTCCACGAAGTGATAGTTTAAGCCGATAGAGGAAAAAGAGTCACACGGAGCTATGTCTGGCGAATACGGTGCCTGCTGTAGGATATTTACGCTGTGTTTGGTCATAAAATCCATCACAATCCGCGCTTTGTGTGGCGACGCATTATCGTGGTGCAAAATCCAACTGTTGTTCGGCCCACAAATCCGGCCGTTTGCGGCACACAGCATCTCTCAAACGCTTCAAAACAGCAAGGTAATAATCCTTGTTGACCGTTTTACCCGGTGGCAAGAACTCCTACTGGACAACACCTCGGTAATTGAAAAAAAAAACTGTTAGCATAACCTTGATTTTTGAGCAAATTTGGCGCGATTTTTTCGGTTTCGTCCTCTGAGGAGCCATTCGGATGATTGTTGGACTGTTTGCACGTCGCATTCATAGATCCATGTCTCGTCTCTTGTAATTATCCGTTTCATGAAGTTTGGATCACTTTGGGCCTCGAAAATCATCTCTTCAGCAACTTTGGTTCGATGGTTTTTTTGCAGAAAATTCAGCGCTCCTTTGACACGAGCTATGCGGCGACGCGTCGCATGCCTGAAATATCCACAATGATGTGCCGAACAGATCCGTATGAGATGTTAAGCTCACTAGCCATCCATCTAAGGTTCACACGACGATTTTGGAACACAGTTTTCTTCACAATTTCTATGTTTTTGTCGGTATTTGACGTGGAGAAGGGCGTCCAGAACGAGGCAAGTCTTCAACCACTTCACGATCATTTTGGAACTCTTTATACCATTCGTATGCTCTGGTTTTTGATAGAACAGACTACACAAAGGCTTTCTGCAACATTCTCAAGGATTTAGCACGAGAAATTTCATTAAAATTATTCACGTTAAAATTCGACGAAACCCAAGAACTTATCTGTTGTAAACAGAGTTGACAAACAAACACTAATGATCCGATCTCACTCAAGTTTGGCACAGATGTCAGGATAGGAGCCGCCAGCTTAAAAAAAAAAAAGCCCCGATCGATCGAGCGCGGTTCATTTAAATTGGGAATTCCCGGTACTTATTGATCTAGTGTATATAACGCGTTAAAATAACTAAATCGAAGTATTTATTAACATAATAAATAATTTTCGGAAACAACTGTGTTGTTAAAAAAGATATTTATTCACTTTTAACGTTTCGACCAGCTTACACTGGCCATCATTAGAAGCAAACTTAACATTTTAATATTATTTTTATTTAAAAGAGATTGTATATTTGGAACCTCCGCGCAATAAAATTTTAAATGCACCATGAGAAAAATTAATTGCGAATAAGTATATTAAATTATAAAAAGTTGATTATGAATCACTTAATATTTATATTTATCGTAAAATATATGTCTCAAAACATTGATAAAAATGAAGTTAACACTTTAATTTATCTGATACTTACGGATTTTAAAATTAGTTGTTGATTTTATATTACTAATTTTATTCAATTGACATCGGCAGAATTATATGTATATTTTAATGTTTATAATTTCTGTTGTTTAGGATCTATTTTTTAAATATCCCTGGAATAACTTTTTACACACCGAAGTAGAAAAGTCTATATGTTATACAATTGATTTTTGCGGTTTCACAGATTTACCAAATAATGAGCCATGCATGTTCGAACATGTAAGTAGAACGACAATTATTACATATTATTAGAATTTTCTTTTAGCTTGTACCACTTGCACTTTTAGCATTTTTATCAGCGTTTCACGGGGTGTATGATAGAAAATACATTAATAAATTTTATAAATGTTAAAACTGTTAGTAAATTCCTGATATACAGCTTTATGGGAATATTCGTAAAAAAACTCATTTACAGATTTTGCTTTTGTGGTAACCAAAGTTTGGTTTTATGCGCTCAAAAAAAAATTAAAAGTCTGTATGATTAAACTGTTCATAATATACATTTATTAAATTAAAGTCGGATTTCTATCTTTTAAGTTAACTTATTGGGTTTTCTCGTATTAAATAAGTTTAAATTAAAAATAACATCTATATTACAAATTTGAATTAAACAATTATCGCACTTATAATAAGAATTTAGAAATTTTCTACGTGGAATTTTAAGCAACTTTCAGTTGTAAAAACACGACCTATTTACGTCAGTCGTACGATACAGCTAGTAAATATCTAAGGGACCACTCGAAAATGCGTACAAAAAATTTCATCCGCACTGGATCCTTTAACTAAAGTTTTTACTATTCCAGTAAGTTTCACTTGAATTTGCTAAGAAGTAGGGAATGTAGCTTATGTTTTGCTTTATTTCTTTTCTTTAATTTTAACGCTAACGCTGTCGCTTCCAAGAGCTTTATATTCTCAGCTAGCCGGAATGTATATTGATATTTATTTTCGTTCAATTAATTCTATCGGTTTACTTGGCAGTGAATATTGGCGGATCGTATGCTTCTAAAAAGTTTAAAAATTTTATTATTTGAAAAAAAAAAAGTAAATATTACAAAAGAACACGTTTGCTTTATTTACAGAGATGTCCGAATTCATTTAGATATAATAATAGAGATGCGAGCAGTGTTGCACAAACATTTTGTTTTTTAATGAGGTTAAATTTTTTAACACAATTTTTTCCTTATAATTGTATGATAACATCTTTTAATTTTGAAGAATTTTGTATTTTCAATAAATAGTTTTCGAAACATCAAAATACTTTTTTTAAAATGAATCTAAAAATAAGGCTTTTACATGATTTTTTATGACATAAAAATAAAATTATTTACAATCTGACGATTAGTTATTAAACTAAACTTTTTTCGTATATACCTATACATATACACTGGAATGTCTGTTTGCACGCGAATTCGGAACTAACGAAACAGCTTTTATTTTTTACAAAGTGGGGGGTTTCAAATTCAAAATGTTTTTTTTTTTTTTCTAATTGTTTTCCTTTATTTTTAAGATTACGAGTATAACCGGACTTAGGTTTTTAAACAAAGAAAAATCATTAACCATATCAGACTCTGTTTACTGTTTAGACGTTGTTTTCCAAAAATAAATGATTGTTATACGTCGTAAGAAAAAAATTTAGAATTTTAATAAAATATCTTTATATATAGACAGGAGTTATTTGACGGACATTGATCATACTGGAAGTCAGCCTCGATGCAAGATAAAAATCGACCAAATCGAGCAATTCAGGGCGACAAATTTCACCGGACAGTATGGCGATGTTTATATTAAAAAATTTAAAAAGCGCAGGTAGTAAAACGTCTAATATTCGAATTTGCTGCAAAGTAAAGAAAGAAAAAATTCGAGCCAACGCGACCGGTATTGAAATTTTCAAGAAAAATTGCCTTTATCGGTTTGTGCAAGTATTTTTTTTTTTTTTTAAGGAAAAATCTTCTACAGTATGCAAATGATTATATAGGTTTATGATTATTCAGCATTTGAAATGTATTATAATTCTCTTTCCTTTTTTGTTAAATGAACTATTTTTCAAATTAGTGGCAGGCTAGTTAATTGGAATTAAAAGATTGACGACAATGTTAAATTTAATAACGGTTGTGGGGGTATTGCTATGTCGACAACGAGTTAGGAGAATAACAGGAAACTACAATAGCTGTTATTTTTGATCTAGTGGTAGGTGTTATTTAAAAACAAAATATAGAGTAACCGCAAATCGCTAATGAATAATAATTATGACTGATTTACAATTGTTGATATTATATAAGATATCATTACAAATTATGTTTCTTTTATATATCTGAAATATATTAATAAAATTTTTATATTGTCTAATTACAATTACTTAAATTTAAAAAAGTAATAATTTTAAAGGCTCAAGTTAGAAACTTAAAATATTGTTTTGAAAAATGTACGGATTTTATGGTAATTTTATCATAATGTGAAATTTCACTTCGCTTCCAATAAATTGTTAAGCCCTTTCGCCAAGTAGAATTGTATGCTATGTACTGCTTTTGTAAATCCGAGTAAAATCTGGAGAAAACAATACTTCAGTATACATCTGAGATAAAGTTTATATAATTAATCATGAAGAATTCATTCCCAGTTCTAAACTAATTCCTAGCGCTATTATATTTTCATTAAACGGACACTGTTAATAATGGCTAAATTTGTTACTGGAAAAATTTTTGACAGCAAAAATTAATATTTGATAAAAATATAAAGTTTTTTTAAATAATACATTTTACACAAAAATAAATATATAAATGAGAGAATAGAGAGAGATATATAAATATACCCAACATGTTCAACCTCCGCCTTTACATTTTCCTATATGCTACTCTTTTATCCCCCCTCCCCCCCTCGGGGACAAATCCTGGATGCGCCAATGGTAATAAATTTACATATGGTATATTGAAAGCTTATCAAAGCAAACTTAATAATTGTGCATGCTTCAGTTTTCCTATCACGAATATTTTTTGAAACATTCTGGATACTATAATCAGGAAAGCACTTAATTTTCTTAATTATCATTTCAGCTTTACAACTAACTTTTGTTGTAGGCTGTAATCGAAATATTTTTTTTCTTACAGAATGATCATTCTGCAAAATGTTTTAAATTATAAATGGCTCCAAACAAGAATATTCATATTAATCTATCGCCTATATATTTAAATTTACAAAAATTGTTAATAAAATCTCATTTCCACTATATGATACAGAAAATACTATTTCTAGAATACAACATACTTTTATTTTATCGTGAAGTCCTAATAAAAAACGTAAAACCTTTTGATAATAAGAAGTTATTAAAAATTTGACAATTACGTTCTCCTTCAATAAAGGATAAATACGAATTTATATTTTCAATAAAGTTGTTTAGGATTTAAAAAATTTCTTTATTTTTAAACATTTTATTTAAAAACAGAAAAAATAACTTTAGAACAATATCAACAAACAATGAAAAATACTAAATAGCGAAACCAAAATTTATAGATGAGTAAAGTTGTGAGATTTAAAATAATAAAACGAATGTTAAGAAGAACAAGATTGATGGTAATCAAAAATAACAGCTATTGCAGGATCCTGTTATTCTCCTAACTTGTTGTCGACATAGCAATACCCCGGTTGTGGCAAGCAAAAAAATTTTTCATTTTTAAGAAAAAAGCTTTATTGTTAAGAGGGAAAATGTTTGCTTTTAAAAAGCCAGCCGGGCTTCATTTTTTTTGTTCATAAAATGTAATTTTTAGCCGACTGATTGAATTTAGGCGAAATGTGTTCTTTAACGGTTCAAAGTTTTCCCGGTAAAAAAAGTGCGGAAAATTTACTTTGCATTTTGCGCCAGATGCAAACGGTTGTTCTTTAAATTTAAAATTAATGTTAACTTAAATCCGGTTTTATTTCACATCTAATAATCATTCGCGATGGCCTATAGAGCACTTTACTTCGTTGCCGAATTCTCTCGAATTCAATCCCAGCTGGCGACAGAAATTATAAAAAAAAAAATAATTAAATAATCGCTAATAGTAATGCGGAAGACAATGACAAACTACCGCACATATCACCATATGCGCGCTAATTGATGCACAGTAGACGGCTATACACAGGAGACTACATTTCTATCGCGATAAATCAAACGATTATTAATCAGTTCCAAATGCAGTGCGTCTACATCAGCGCTGCATATAATAATTGCCTAGTACACTGGATCTGTTCAGCTAGAATGTACGAATGGGTAGTCGCTGACGCTCAGGAATTAAGATGATGAATTATGTTCAAATATTTATTTCATTAAATCATGCATTAACTAAACAATTACCATGTTGCTTAATTTTCATTGTCATACACAGAACAAATTGACAAAATAATACGAAATGTTTTATTCTTGTTCGGACGAGCAAATGTCTCAAGTGTTCCCCCTAGTGCCGGATAAAAAAAAAAAAAAAAAAAGAATACCATTTTGTAATTCGCTGTTATGTTATGAATTATGGACATTTACCCGACACAACAGCAATGAATTATATTTCTAATGTGGGATAGCGGTATTTGAATCGAGTTCGATTTGATTAAAACGCTACTACCGAATTTAACCAACTATGCTTTTTCTTTTTTAATTTTTTCACACTGTCCATTCCCCCCGGAAAGCCGATTCACAAGTTTATTCTTTGCAATCAAAATGTATGTGTTCTAATGAACGTGCGTCAGCCAAATTAAAAAAAAAAAAAAAAAAGGTATAACTTATATCCTGTATTTTTGAAGAAAGTGTATTCCAATAATATATAGGGGCGGCAGGGGTTACTGCTGAGTAAAATTAATAAAAAAAAAATGGCTTGGTGATTATTCGTTAACTGAAAATATGAAACCAAAGTTTAGAAATGGTATGGTGTAGAATCGATTACGACGCAAGGAACAGCCATCTGTTAATTATTCGTACACGAATTGGTTAAATTTCTACATTGTCATCCTGATTTTGGGACGCATAACGTTAAATCGGTATTTTTTAACTATCAAAGGAAAAGATTACTAAACCGTTATAATTATCGTTATTTCAGAAATTTGTTTATTACAAATTAGTTACGTGCATCATATATCTTCGTTTTTTCTTAAAAGCATTTCTTTTGCATCCTTAATTTTCTTAGTTGATTAAGTGGTTTGTAGTTAAAACGATTAATGCATTAATTTTTTAGCTGAATAAAAGTGATTCTCTTAAAAATATGGAAAATTAAGTAATTTCGAAAAACCTGTAAGCGTTAATAATTTTTACTTGAGTCGCAGATTTTGTATTATTTCGAAGTGCCCGAATTATTTTTGATGAACTTAATTGTAACCTGCTCGGAAAATTTTTTTTCGTTTAAATTTCAAACATCGTTTTATTGAGGTATATCATTCATAAATTTTTTTTGCTAAAATCTATCCTCCACTAGAGACATGTCTGTGAATTCAAACGAAAGATGCTGTATATTCATAGTACCGAACTTATTTTTAGGATTCCGTACACATCTTAATGTGTGGAATCCTAATAAGATGGGGTTCAGAAATGACAAAAATATCAAATAAAAGTCAAAATAACTCGCGAGGATTGACTTATAAACTTCAAAATTGGATCATAAATTCTAAATTTAAGGCAATCTACACGACTTCAAGCTAACCGATCGCCCTGCGCACCAAAAAACGCAAAAAATCGTCCAGAATATATAATACGGAATAAAAAACGACCTCAACAATCACCTTTAAAAAATTCATAACTCATCACCAGATAAACCTATAAAAGTGAAATTCAAAATATAAAACAAAACGTAGAAGCTCTTTCACGAAAAGCAAAAAATTCCGGTTAAAATATTATATGGACCCCTCCTTTGGGCTCAAAAACAGCAAAAAAATTACATTCACATACACAATAGTTCGAGTAAAAAAATAGGGAAACCAAAACGTATCTCAAACTTGTACACGCAAAGGACCGCTTTATAGGAAAATTATAACCGAGCTTACAAATTTAAAATTAAACCCTCGCGGGGCATCATCGAAAGCTCGAAATTTTTGAAAAAAATATTTTTCTTTCCGAACATGCGATAAAGAGTGTTGAAAAGATCGTTACTTGTCGAGAACGAAACCGTATTTCATTTCCTTAACGAAAGTTTCGAAGTTGACAAAAAGTTAAAAAAAGCCTAAAAAATTATGTGTAGCCCGCCCCCGCGACGCGAGAATTTTTTAATTAAAAATTTTGAACAAGGTTAAAAATACGCACATCTCCGTATATTTTTCTTAGTTTGGAACATCCGGGTTTCCAATCTTAAAATTTGGCCATCGGGGGGCGTTGAAAGCTGAAAATTTTTGATTTTTTTCCCGTGCATATGATATTTTATCGCTGTTTGTCAGGAACGAAATCGAATTTCATTTCTTTAACGAAACATTTGATGTTGCTGGAAAGTTAAAAAAAGCGCCAAAAATGACACGTGTCCAGTGATGTCAGTATTATAGTTGAACATTTTAAACAAGGTTAAAAATGTGCGCATCCCCGTATATTTTTCTAGTTTGTAGCATCCCCGGGGGGTTCAATCTTAAAATTAGGCCATCCCGCGGTCGCTAAAAGCTCGAAATTTTTGAGAAAAAAAATTTTTTTTCCGGGTATTTGTAATATTGGTGGAAAGATCGGTTTTTTTTTTGTCGAGAACAAACTTATATATTTCATTTCTTTAATGAAACTTTCAAAATTGGCGAAAAGTTCAAAAAAGCATGAAAAATGACGGCTCTCTTCGTCTTTGCAGCGCGAAAAAATCTGATTTCTTTGTTTTGACTGTAATTATGTAAATGTAAATTATAGTTATGTTCAACTTAACATACGGAATCCTCAGCGCATGAAACATCATGCTTCACTGAGCTTGTAATAATAATGATGTTGTAATAGAAAAGATGCTTAATTTATTTCGATTGGCCGGCATAGTAATTTCGGGAATAATTTATTTTGATCTATTCTCTTTTAGCGCTACTTAAATTTCACCAAGTCTCTATGATAGAATCTAAAAATATACAAGTTTAGCTGCGATACATAGTGCAAAGGTTTAAAATAAAATATATGTATACATGTACATCAATTTTAGAAAGACTAATTTGTTTCTTTTTTAATTATAAATTTAATTTGTTCAAATTTATTTATATCTCTTTTAATCATGTACTTTACTGTATAGTTTACATATTATTTATTTTTCTAGATATTAAACCACTGTCGTTTATTCGATCGCTTATTAGATGAATTAGAACAAACTAGAGCATCCGAGATGGCAAATTGCGATTGGAACTATCAGTCTGCAACAAACCAAGATGAAATACCTCAGTGAGTGACTTCTTTTTTTTCGTCCATACTTATTGCCATTTGACCACAATGTAATGTGATTATTTGAGAAATTAGTATTTTATATATGGAAGAAAGTTTTGTATGTTTGAACGTGTTATTTTGAAACGGTTCTCGATATATATATACATATATATATATATAAAACAGCATGCGTAACAGGTTATAGATATATTAAAGTGCACGGAATGGTGATTCTTTATGTGGTTAAATTTTTATCCTTTGAAAGCGTTAATGGATTAAAACGTATTAATACATTGTATTTTTTTCTACAGCTTTCCGAGTATAAACTGGATCTTTCTCGAATTATAAGAGCGTGAATTGATTTTCATCGAATATTTTCCTTGTTCGTGGTTTACCCTCGTTTTCATTACAATGTTTACGCTTTTTTTGCCCTCAAGATTGCCATAAGGTTTTTTTCATTCCGTTTTTTCTACGTTCTCGTTGATTTTCTTAGTTCGTACGAACCGCATCTTCAAAGTAGCTAAATTTTATAAACATCCGGTATTTTATAGTATGAATTTGATACGTTCTCAGGACCCTATAAAGTTTATTATAAAATTTCATAGTTTTACATATAATTCAAATACCATCAACGGACTCGCCGATCGATCGCCAAAATTCAAAAAGTACAGGTCTCACGAAGCTGAAATTTGGCGCAGAGTTATTATTACTCTCTAGCTGCTCACCAAAAAGACTATTTGAGAAACTGTCATGGCGTGAAAAAAGGATTAGCTTCTTGAAAACTGTTATTTTATTCCTTTTTTCAGATTCATTACATATTTCGAGAGCAGGTATGAGAATCGTTTGCCATAAAAAAGAGACCAAGTATGAGTTTATTAGAGTGGTAATTCTGCATGTGAACTAGAATAGAGTGCATGTACTTTGGTTTCTCAGTGTTTCAAATTCGTTTACTTATACCCAATTTATCTGGTCAAATTTTTCGGCAGAGCCATAGGTTGCATCGCATAAAAAGGTAAATAAAGACAGCTAGTAGTAGAGACATATAGGGCAATGCATGAACATCGTCTTTTATTACTAATCGGAAATATACTCTTCTCACTGTTAGGCCAGTTTCTCGAATAGTACCATCCTGCTTCGTTGTCTTTTCGCAGTCTCTTAACCGTGCTACAGCCAGTTGTGAATATCTGAAGGAGCTTGTCACCGTTGTTATTAAGGGCAGCTCCGTACATTATTATAGTTGTTTTAATTTTTCCTTATACTTATTTTGATATAAATTATGTACCTTAGATAGTCTTTTCGTGTAATGTGTTATAAAATTTTCCTATATTGTCTGCTCAGTTTTTTTCGATCATCTCGTTTCTTGCCGTTGTTCTGATTATATTATGTTCGATCGACTTTCGTTCGACTACAATTATTGCAACGTTGTAAGCGTCTGTTGGTGAATTTCTGATTGTTGATTCGTAAGGTTTCATAGTCTGCTATTATTCAGATATTTTGCTTGCGGATAAAAGTGAGTATTTTGAAAACTGAAATTTCTGTAAAATTAATGAGCATATTTTATCGAAAAAGAAGTATTTTTTTTTTTTTATATTATCGTTTATGGGGGAACTCGAAATAACTTTTATTTTCAACATATTGACTACTAAAATCATTTTTTTTTTATTCCCCTTCCTCGCGCGTTTTACTTTCATTTTTTGAACTTGGCGCGATAATTCGCTGTTTTAAACAGTGATGAATTATTTGTGAAAATCGTATTCGTAGTTTTTAAGATCGCTACGTATAGCGGAGAAAAACTTTTTACCAAATTTCATCATTACGTTTTTGCATTAGACATAGATAAAAAGTTCCACGCAACAGACTTTTGACTTATTTGAGATTTACGATGTTCCATTTAGTATTACGTCGTAACTGACGAACATCTCTTGACGTATGCAATTTCGTATATAATGTAAACCACGAAATACCGTATCATCTTCCACTTGTCGTAGACTTTATTGTCGCTTTGTTGATAATTTCCGTTTAAAAGCGATTTGTTTAATAGTTAATAAAACTTGTGAAACAGCAGTAACGCTTGCATTAATTAATGCGCATTATGCCATATAAAAACCTGGTGTGTGAAACTGATTTTAAAGTTTAATTTTCTTTTTTACTTCACGATTAAAATTGCGCATAAGAGAAAAAGGTTTCATTATTTAGTTGCGTTTATAGTTTTGGAATCATTGTCGAACGATTCTGTATTATAATATGTTCGAGAGTATATAAAAAGTTATTACGAATTAAAATTTTTTATGCTGATTCGTAGGAGTTCGCTTAAATTTACGGTAAAATGAATAAAAAACTCGAAAAATTCTAAGACTAAAATTTTCGGTAATTGCCGTAAAGATTTAAAATATTTAATACTCTAAGATTGGTTTTTAATCATTACCCAGATTAATGTCGAAATAACCATCTTGCGCACGGATACTTACCTGGAAGTGTTGTTTAAAGCTTCGCATTTTTTTTTGCTTATATAACATTGCTCTTTCATTGTTCATTATTCTAGCCGGTGCATCTACCAACCGTCGCATAACGTTTTACATTTTAATGACTAAGAAGATTGTTCACTAAGAAATTTTTACAAGAGAAACGCGCGAAAAGGGTTCAGGATAGGATTTATGGATTTTTTTTTTTTTTTTTCTAAGTCAGGTTTAATTTAGTCGCATAAGTGCTCGACACGTTACATCGTTTACTGTAAGCCCTCTGCAAAGACACATTTAATGGTGTGCGAGATTCACAGATATCAGACAATTATATCATACATTGTTGATAGCGTTTCAACAGATATTGCTTACGTAAGGAAATTTTGCATTGCTATTTTCTTTTTTCATAAGGAGTCGCTAAGTGGACGTTGAACAACAGTGCACTCCATTTCGTCTGTTGAACGCTGAACGCGTAGTTTGCAAAATTTAAGAGACCAGTTTCAAATGTTCGTTACCTCTGAATTACATATACATAGTCTCCTAAAATGTTGTCGGTGCGAATGAAAAAAAAAATTACCCTCTGATCTTACATGTTCGTGTATGGTTGTGTAATGCGATGGGAAAATATTTGAAAACAATGTATTTTTTTTTTTTTTTTTAAATATTACAATCATAAATTGATCAATTTATAATTTTACCAGTGTTGCTAATATTAATAATATTGTATTATTATCGTAGACGTCAACAAGAGCAATATAAAGGTTACATGGGACATGTAATTAGGATTGTCTGCGTTATTTATTGTAAAGAAAAAAAAAATTCGGTGATACAGCATTTAATTGACAGCGCGATCAGTTCAGAAAGTTTAGAAAAGTGGAATCAGCTCAAAATTAATTATTTACCCCACACAGTGCATTTTCTCACGAAGTCGTTGGTAAGAAATTTTTTAATAAAACGAGTCGTTTTTTTCCCCCGTTTATTTTCTGTTTTTGTAAGTTCGGTAATTATATTGCGTAGTTAAAAAATTCGAGAATTTCAGTTTTATACCGGAGTACAAAAGTAAGCAGATTGTGTGTCATTACAGTCGAATGTGTGTACAATTTATGAATAAGTTGTGTATAGTTTTATATTTCATGAAACTAAGAGATATGGTTTGTCCAATTCTTGAAATTGTTAAAAACGTTATAGAATATAATAGTTTATTTACAAAATGTATAAATCGAAAAACTGATGATAAAAATGAATGTTTAAAACACATTTTCTAAAACAAATGTAATGAAGTATTTATTGAAATTTGAAAAAAAGCGCGAAACTGTTATAAATGAAGTTAACGTTGTTGGACAAACTGCGTCGTGAAGTTTTCAAACGGAACAATTGTAATAGTCACGAACGATTTTATGTATTTTTGCTTTGATCTTAGCAAACCTCACGATAAATAGTTTCGAAAAACTATGTGACATTAGGAGGATAAATATGTGCTGGTATTTAATCGTTCGCATATCCGCTTTCGATTATTTGAAGAAAAAAAAAGGAAAAGCGTAAAATCTTACAATTTCATTATATTTCTTGCAGAATTGAATATTTCGAATCAATATTTTTAGGAAAATAAATAATGAAATATCAAAAGTTTAAAGGTCCCTTTAACATGCTTCCCGGATGACTAAACTCTGGTTTCTTTATATCTGAATCATAAATGTATGAGCACCTGACACGTCTAAAGTTGATTGCGTAACAATTCGTGTATGGTAATGACGTGTAACTTGCTATATCGAAACCGATTTATTATTAACTTACAAATTTTTGTCAGTAAAAAATAACTTGAATTTGTTTTAGGGTGCGGTTCCTTTGCTCTCTCAACAGAACGATAATGAAGCGGCTGAAGACGGTAAACTGTCAATGGACAATGTAAGAACTTTTACAGACCTATCCGCCCATTTTAACGCTATAATTGTTTCAAAAATTTCTTACCACGTTATAAAGACAAAGTGAAATTATAAAGAGCGTAAAAAAAAAAAAAAAAGAACTGATCCTTTTCGTTGACCCTCTCGAAACAACATTATTGTTCAGGAAAAAAAAAAATTTAGTTTATTTTTTGCGTATGACTTTAATTAGGATATAATTTTTATTTTTATCTGAAATATTTTCACGGAAAAATAACATAAAATACCGTTTGTAAAGTAATTGAGAAAACATGAAGTAGAAGATGATGAAAAATATTACGCTTTGAATAATAGAATGTTACTGAAATCATTTGATACAAAAAAAAAGCAAAAAACAAGATCAATATTTATTGAGCTTCCCAGAAGAGTAAAAATGTGTAAATTGTTACGTATTAACTATTACAATTTTAATTATATCGACAATATAAAAAAATTTACTGTCCCGATTTTTAATATATATATATATATATATAGAATCTTTATGTCGTATAATTGTACCAAAGACTAATAACAAATCGAATGTCTTAAACGAACTTTTTGTCAAAAAATGCCTTTATGCAAAATTAATAAAGAAACTTTAAAATTTTTAACGCGATGTGATTTTAGCATTTTGTTAACATGGCTGGGACGAATTGATAAGGAAAATCCTGTGGTAATTTTCAAAAATTTAAAATTATCGTAACATTCTTCTTCTTCTTCATCCGCCCCGTCTCCGTCTCGAAGGTTGGCGATCCACAATTGGAATTTATTTCTATCAACAGCTGTTCGGAAAACTTCTAATGAGGAACATTTGAACCAGTTGTTAAGATTATCCATCTATGAAATTTGACGTCTACCTCTCGATCTCTTCCCGGCCACAATTTTACCCTCAACTAGTATTTTTAGAGTGGTATGCCTAGATCTTCTTAAGATATGTCCCAAGTATTGTAGTTTCCGTTTTTTGATGGTTCGTAGTAGTTCAAGGTTCTTTCCCAGTCTATTAAGTATTTCAATATTCTTTACTTTTTGTGTCCATGGTACTTTCAGGGCACGATCGTAACATTACCAAACTTAAATAACAAGAATTTTAAAATTTGGCAACTTTGGTGCTTCTGCCAGATAGTTATCCTCTTTTATGCAGATTTTGTTAAAATTACGTTTCATGAACTTAGATTTATATTAAGTTCCCGAAAAACTAACTAATATTTTTAAAGTTCTATAAAACGCGGGAGGAGAATTAAACTCGATCTTGCGAATAATTTGAGGACGCAGACGAATCTGTTGTTTTGTATATTAGAACTAGAAGTGACTATATATACAACTGTAAAGTCTAATTAACATCAGAAAAAGAGTTGTATGAAAAATATTAGGTTATTTATTCCGTTATACATTTAAGCGATTACGCGGATGAGATAAAACTAATATGTTTAGGTATGAAATTCAAAAAACACTTAACATTGTCCGTGACATTCGTTCTTGGTTTAATAATTTAGAGCTCAATTTCATAGTTGCATTTTATTAGCTCGAGTACGCTATTATTTTTGTAAATTATTTTTACCTGAAAACTAACTTAATACAAAACTGAAAATTACGCCTAATTTCTCCGGAAAGTGGAGATAATTATTTGAAGTCAATGCAACCATAATAAAAGGTAATTCCAGTTTTGGTTCATTAATCGTCGAATTGTTAACTTTTTTATCATTAAAAAGTTGTCGCAGGATACTGTCCGCTGCTGCTAAATCGATAATTTAATTTACGTTAATGATACGTGTATAATAGTGCACGATTGTTAAACCGTAAAATGAAATATAATTACAGAGGGTGGCCATTTAATCGGGAATAAGCTGGGAATTTTTTCGCAAAAATAGCCAATGGATAATTTTGAAGAAAAAAATATATATTTTTAAAACGAAAAATGAATGTATTTTTTGATACTCAATAATAAATTAGGAAGCTTCTTTTTTTTTTTTTTTTTTTTTTATTTCTATAAAATATGCTGCGGCGGTGGTCAAACATTATCAATAATAACAAAAAAAAAAAATCCGTTCTTTTACAATTGCCTCTAATTTTTAGACTAAAAGACTTTTCCTATAATAGCCGGTCTATTTTCATGATAAGTTTATATTTACTACCGGTACATTTTAGTTTTACAATTTTTATAGAAACGCATAAAATTTTTTTTTATTACGCATTTCATTTTTTATTTTATTTATTTATTTTTTTTTTAATCCCCCTTTGGGTACACTAGCTAACGACCTACTCCAAGAAAGAGCAAGAAAAAAAGAGAGCCGTCAGTTAAATTTTGATAGATAATATAAAGTAATCAATGAATGAAATATAGAATGGCGAGTGGAAGAACAAAATATAAGATGCACAATAAGGAGCAGAGAGCTTGAGTTTCAGTAGACAAGACTGTAAAATAAAACATTCGACAGAAAGGAATAGACATTCAAAAAATATGTGATTGGTGTCGCAAACCTCCGGGTCATTGTATGGAAAGGATAATTCGGAGAGGAGGCAAGGGAAGAGCGAAAACGAGAAAAAATAGCAGAATGGCCAAAACACAAATGAATCATAGAAATAATAACAGAACGGGGAAGTGAAGGAAACTCAAAGAACCAGTGATTAGAAAACTAGGTTTTACAGACACATAAATGAAGATGGAAGAGCGGAATGGCCAAAACGTAAGCGAATCATAGAAATGACAACGGAACGGGGAGATTAAAGTGTAACATTAAGAACACTAAATATTAGAAGGAAGATTAGGTTGTACAGATAGTTAAAAGGATTGATTATTACGAAATGAGGAGAGATAAATATTTGAACAAAGTTTAAGATGAAACTTAGTACATAGGGAATTCAGGTTAGAGGATGGGATTTTTCTTAAGAATAGGAACGAGCGGAAGCAGCAACTCGAGCCAAGGTATCAGCCGTTTCATGACGTTTAATGCCCATATGGCTGGGAATCCACAGCAAATCAACACAGATGGAGTAGTGAGAAGAAAGAAAATGAACAAGATAGCGTATGCGAAGAATGATGAAATCGGAAGAGTAATCTGTAAGAGGGGAGCTGATCGTTTGAAGAACATTCATGGAGTTTGGAATAACTAAATAATTAGAAAACAGACGATTGAAGAAAATGAAGATAATGGATCATAGGATGGTCACTAATTCGTTTATAAAGCTAGAACAGGAAGAAGGAAGACGAAATGATTGAAATAAATTGAAATCCGGAAGGATAAAAGAAGCTCCAACACCATGAGGTGGTCCCCTGGAGCCATCCGTGAAGATGATTACATGCAATGAAAATTGGGAATTGATAATGCTGTAGAAAAGAACGTAAGCTACGGTATCTGGGTCACGTAATGAGAGGCCCTAAGTACGAGATCCTGCGAGTCACTCTAGAAGGAAAAATAGCGGGCAAAAGATCTATTGGACGCCCGCAGAACTCCTGCATGAAAGATTGTCGCCGATGGCTTGGCTGCACATCAATTGAGTTGTTTCGCTCCGTTGATTCAAAGGTCGTGCTTGTAACGTGGATCGCCAATCTCCGAGGCGAAGATGGCACGTGAAGAAGAAGAATGCTGTAAAATTCCTGTTGAATTATTTCTTGAGGAAGGGATTTGGAAAGTGAGGGTAAAAAAGAAACTTATTGAAAAGGTTTAACTATTTGGTAAAACTTTTTGAGGAGCTTGAACTTCATAAACCTATTGAAGTCAGTACGTATGATTACAAATGTAAATAAAAGACGTCAAATAAATTTTATGTCAGAACTATTTAAATGGGGAAGAGGTAAATCAAACCGTTATAAACTTCATTATTAACTTTTGTAATAACAAAAAGGAAGCCTATATTGCTTGACTTAGTGGTCATTGTGACGGTAAAATATTTAAAATGAGAATAAAACAGCTTGGAAAAATTAATAAATTTAATTTTCAATTTTTTGTTTCTACTAATACATATTTTATTTGCCTCGGTTCCAATTTGTTGGGTTTTTACAAGTGGGAAAACGTCTGTGTAAGTTCTCGTACCATTTTAGCAACCTGGAAATCGTGAGGATTTGGACCGGGAATTTAAAAATTGTATTTGAGCGACCACCATGACTTACTAATATCGATCTTTAAACAAAAAACACAGCTGTTCGTATCCTAACGGTTTACTGAAACTGTCAGGTCTACTGTTAAACATGTGCACTGTCCCTCCATTGTCAGACAGGTTAATTGACTTTGAAACTGAAGAAAGTAACACAAAAGTAGTCGTTTATAGCACAAAAATAAGGTTATAAAATCGCGCATGTTAGTCTGAATTTTTATTTTCCACTTCCTTCTAGTTACGTAGTGGATGTTGAGGTTTTAATTTTACATGCGCCAATCATAATGACAAATTTTCTTTGTTGCATGAACCGTGTATATACATATATCACGCTTTTTTTTGTGGAGCTTTCTTTGAATATTTTAAAATGTCGCGTCTATTTTTGTGATTCTCCAGTTTTTATTTCATAAGTCGCACTTCTAATAACACTATACATTTATAGAATTCTTTCTGCACTAGAAAAATACAAGGAATTTGTTTCAGTTTATGCCATTGTTGATGCGAGAAGTGCATTTTATTTCGTTATAAAGATTGTATATACACTAGTATTATCTCTTCGCGGCAAGATATGGAGAGTAGTGATTTAGTGCCACGTGCAACTTATTTTTCATGATTTTTGTTTTATTAACAACTGATATCATGGGCGTCTCCAGCGGGGGCCTGGAGCAGCTGCCCCCTCCTCCTGGAGACTTGAAACTTTTTAATCAACTGGCCATGATGAGTATTCATAGGTGTCTAATCATGGACAATTTGCCAGAAACCCACGAAAATTATGTTTTAATTAAGATTTTATTCTTGTTTAATAAAATATTAAGCCTTTACAACTTATAAATTTTATTTTTTCTATAACTCATATCCTCTTTCTATCATCTTGCTCCCCCTTGGCGGCTGGAAACTCATCTCCCCCCCACCCCCCCTCCGGGCTCATCGGCTGGCGACACCCTTGACTGATATATGTATTGACCGATTTCTTCGGCAATTTTAAATCGGGTTTTATTTATTTTTCTTTTCGCGCATAACTAAAAGCTATTGATTGTGGTTTTAAAGTTTCTATTTAAGAATACTTGGTTTAACTGCGGTAATAACTAGAGGGAACTTTATTATCATCATCCTTATAAATGTTTTGCCTCCTTTTAGCTTAATGAAACCTTTGTTTCTATTTTTACGGCGTTAATCGGCTTCCATATCTCTCTGTTTTTTGTTTTTTTTTGAACCTATGGGGTATGGATCGATATGTTTTTCATTATTTCAGTTTCTGTTTTATTCTTTTTCGTTCCTTTCGCACATATAATTAATTTCATACTGAATTCTTTCGTGATTTTAAAGAACTTTTAAATAATACGTAATTCTTCCAGTTTATCGATTTTTTTTTTTTTTTTATTTTCGTTTTTAATCGTTAAATCTAATCGAATTATTTTGTAATAGGAATTTAAAATGGAAAATAATTCGGTGATGAATTTATCCGATGATAGAGAATCAATTCAGCCGACAAGTGATATACCTATAATGAATGGCGGCGAATCCGGGTAAGAATTTTTTTTTTTATACCACTCGAAATAAATTGTAAATTCCGCGGCGAAGAGTATTTACAGAAGATCGCAAAAATTAATAATCAAGTAAATGAGAGTTAATGTGAGGATTAAATCAATAATGGCTTGAAAAGAGAATTATTAATTGTAAATCGAAATACTCTGGCAAAATTGTGATTTTAAAGTGGTTGCTGCCGAAATTAGCTGATATCTATGAGCGCAATAAAAATTATGAGTTATGTAAAGTTGAATTGATTAAGATAAACTTAAGGAATTAAAGGAATTTTTCTAGCAATGAAATGTGAATTTCAAAGGTAAAGAAATCCATTGTAACTGATGTTGCGTACAGTAGAAAATTTACCTGAAATTGAACGAGAGTTATATAAATAAGGAGTTGACTGTGTTTCGTTATATTCTCATCAGAATGGTAGAGAATTAATTTACTTTTATTTTTTAATAAATGAAAGGATTTTTATTCATACTTGTTTGTTAGAAATAATTTAAAAAAAAAAAAAATTTACTAAACTGCAAACCAACACAAAAAATGATAAATAAAAGTATACTGATCCGTAGAAACGTTTTTAGGAAAAGCTCACCTTTAGCTGGAAAAAGAAAAACCACGAATATATGTCGCGAACAAATCATAAAAATTTAAAATACGAACGTGGAACAAAAGTATGTGTCAGTGAAACGATTTTACTATTTGTTCGCATTTTTGTTCTACATTCGTATTTTTATTTTAATTTTTTTTGGTTGGCGATGGACTTTGCTTGAAAACGGTTCTGAGGATAAGTATACTTTTATTTATCATTTTTTGTTGATTTGATATTTCTTCTTCTTAAACGTGTCTTACTCAGTCCCTGAGCGTTGACGATCACTATCATTACAGCGCTTTCTTCTCCGCTTTTCTGATCAATTCATTGAGATTCTTGAGTCCAGTCCAGTCCTTAATATTACCTAACCATTATTTAGGAAATATATTATTTAAAAAAAAAAAGAGTTTAAACAAATACTTTGGAGGTTGTATTAAATTATTTTTTTTTTTATTAAAATACTTACTGTTAGCTTCGAATGTATAATATTTTTTGCATAATTATTTATTTCGGGTTGTAAATTATTAAAAAAATGTATCTATTGGTTGTGTGAATATGATTCCGTCCTTTCCCACCAGATGTCGCTTTTAGTATTCCTTACGTGTACTAATAAATGGCAACACTGGTATTTGATAGTATTTTATGTCAGCTGTTAAACGTACTACGTGACATTTGGTTGAAGTGTAACCAACACGTGTTTTTGTTCTCCTTGAAAATGTCGGTTTCCTTTCCAAGTAAATGTCATTTGCGACTAATTTATTGCAAAGAAAAATACAGCGGAAACTTATCGTTTGCTTGTGGAGATTTACGGTAAGCATGCTCCATCTAATACAACTTATAAGAAACGGTTTCGACGATTTCAAAATAATGATTTTGGCACTGAGGAGGACTAAGAACATGGGAAACCACCGAAAAGATTTGAAGATGCTGAATTGGAAGCATTATTGACAGAGAATTCTTGACAAACTCAATCAGAATTAACTGCAGCATTAAATGTTAAACGATGAACTGTTGCGAAGCGTTTAAAAGCAATAGTAATGGTTCAAAAAGTTGGTAACTAGGTTCCGTATGAATTGAAAGAAAGAGACATCGAACGTCGAAAAATAATTTGTGAAATGCTACTTCAAAGACAACAAAGAAAATTATTTTTGCATCGAATAGTCACGGGAGGTGAAAAATGGATATCCTATGAGAATTCCGCACGCCAAAAAGCTTGGGTGAAATCAGATGAACCCGGCCCATCACAGCTAAAGAGAAATATTTACTGTGCCAAGGTTGTGATCTACATTTGTTGGGATTAGGGAGTTGTTGCATATTACGAGTTGCTCGAACCCTCTCAAACAATTAATTGAGAAGTTTACCGACGACAACTAATGCATTTGAAGCGATCCATAGAAGAAAAATAGGCACAGTAAATTAATTCTTCAACATGATAAGCTGCTCCACCCGCCATATTCGTCAAACATATAGCTCCTTCGAATTACCATTTATTCCGCACAGTGCAGTCAGATCTTACGCGAGAACGGTTCACGCACTTCATACGGAAGTATCAAAATTTGCCTTGATAATTGCATAAGCTCAAAAGAGCAAAGTTTTTTCATGAAAGGAACACGTAAATTACCGGAAAGATAGGTGAAGGTTGTAGCTGCAGACGGAGTAATACTTTCAGTAAACTTTTCTTTAATTTTCTGAACAAGTAAATATGTTTTATTTTAACAAAAAAAGGGTGGAGTCATATTCACACATCCAATACATAATGTAAATAATATTTTAGTGATTATAAACTTGCAATGAGATTTTCAAAATCGAGACCACAATAATTCGATTATAAGTGCGGCTAGTTCGGACAAATTAATAACTGCTTTTTATTTTATTATCTGTTTTAATTTTACTAGAATTAGCGACGAACAAATGGAAAAAAGTGAAAGTATGTTTAATTCGATGTGTGCTCAAAAATGGCAGTCATTCAGCAAGGACCTGAACAATTGGGATGACGACGATGAACCAGATATACTTACTCAGCCGTCTAGTGATGATTGCGTGTAATGTATTTTTATTATTTTATTGAAATGAATTTGTAATGTTTATATTAAAGTGCAGGGAACTGTTAGTTGTTTCTTTCGTATAGCTTTTGTATTATGTGATGTGACGATTATTTAGGGAACAAAATTACATAGTAATTCAAAATTGTTCAGTCTTCCACACATTAAAGTTTGACTTTGCTCTATGAAGATATTTAATACAAATCTGAAAACTGTTATATAAGATATTTGTTATTTCTTTCGATTGCAAGAGTTTGTGAAATATAGGGCGGTTCCTAGGTGAATGACGAAGAATTGAAAATTCCCAATTTCGGAAAGCATTTAGTGTGTATTTTTTGGGGCAGGAATCTTTCGATAATATATATATATATACTTTTCGCCTTTTTGTTGTCGATCAAAATTATCATTACAGAATAAAAGACTTATGCGGAATAGTTTCATTATTAAATCTACATCGACCCACGATGTCGAACTTTACGTTTTGACTAGAACGTTTGGTACACTCGTCTGTAGTCAACTGAATCAAATATTCTGTGCTCGATTAATCCTGTTTTGAATTGAACCAATCGGTAAAAGTTGGTCTTCAAATTCCATCATTAGTTAAATCATTGTAAACTTTTTTTTTTTTTTTCTGTCAGGTCGTATGAATGCGTAGATTCACTTGAAGATGATCAGTTCAACAGGAACCTGCTGATATGTTTTTCCTTACATCTCTGGATACATTGTTAGGCACGAAACGGATTAAATTTATGATTAAATAATTTAACGCTATAATTGGGATATCGTCCACTGTTTTGTTAGTGCTCTTATTACTTTCTTATTTTTAACTTTTTCTTCTTACTGATGAGTTAGTAAGTGAAGATTGCACATTATTCTTTTTTCTTAAAAAAGGAAGATTAGGTGTCACACGAATGAACTATATATTTTTCATTGTTAAATATATAAAATAACAACTCTCTTCCACTTGGTACAGTCACGTTTTTCAATTCTTAATGATAGCGGGAAAATGAGTTTTGATTAATTGATACCTCTTTTTTATTCAGATATTTGTCACATTCTGTTTTCGAAATGTAAAAAAAATAAAGAAAAAATTAATCGTACGTAATGTAATATTCTTGTATTATTTTTCCAGAATATGGAATAATTCTTGTAACATACAATCGGCAGAAAGCAAAGAGAACGAAATTGAATCGTCAATGGAGAATGGTGAACAAAATCGTTAGTATTTATTTTTCGAAATGTTTTATCAATTTACAAATTTGTTCTAACATAGTTTCCTTTCGGTAGTATGCAAAATTTGAAAAATTATAGAGTAATCGTAAATTTTTGATGAAATGAACAATAAGTGATGGGGTTTTCGAACTTGCTTTATTTATTTCATATGTGCCTTCTTGTATTGATAACAATAAAAAACTAAAAGATAGAATAGAGTGCTATACTGCTGAGACGGGCCATCAGAAATTGAGTAGTGAAGGTAAATAAGAAACTGAGTGGAATTTTGTTAAAATTTCAAATTTTAAATAGTTTAAACAATGTGGGACGTAAAAAAAAAAAAAAAGAAGGGTTTTCGCGTCCACGGAATAATCGTAACAGACGGATCTTAGCTAGTTTCCAATTGTTTAAATAAAATGTTCTGTTATTTTGAAAGGTACTTGTTTAAATTTATTAAAAGAAAGGGTGAAATGTGCGAATTTATTTACATTGAACGAATGATAGTTTAAACGTTCTCAGTGGTGAGAAGAAGTGTTTTGATATGTCAGCCTTCGGGGGTAAACCGGAATATTTTCAGTTTTATTTGACTGAATCGCTTTTAATTTTGCATATTTTGAAGAATTTTTCTTATCAATTATTACGCGCTAGTGTTCCGAAGAAAAAAAGGTTTTTCGGATCGAACTCTATACTTTCAAAACATCACTGCTAATGAAGATTATGATGAGGATCACAGTTGCACCTCACTTTTTTTCTTTTTTTCCCCCGAAATTCATTGAAGTAGACGGTTAAAGATCAATGCGGTGTAATGGAGTGATGATATGTAAAAAATTCAGAGGTACTGGTTAACTTTTTTTTTTTAAGATTTCATACACATGGTACATTATGTATTGCTGTTCTGATGCAATCATTTCGAATTTTTGTATTTCTGTAATATTTGATCCTTACCTTAGGATCAGCAATTGAAAAAAATAAATTTTTAATTAAAATGACGTTTTACTATATGGACGATTGCATTTCATCTTTCACGAACTGATTTATTGTTGCAGTATAAAAAGAAAAAAAAAAACAAAATTCAGACGCTTATTCCAATTATATCGATTAAATAGTGTGATCTTTTGAACGAGATAATAGAATACATTAACGCAGAACTAAAAAGCAAAAAATTGTCTAACTGTTGTAAGTGCATGGAAGTGTATCGGGTGTAATGATTTACAGTTCTTGTCTAAGTTCATATCGGTCTGTTATTTTCGCAGTATACCACAGTTAAAGCAAATACAGAAACTCGAAAACGAAATTGTGTGGCCGATGTAATATATCGAATGCGAAGCTTCTGGTGAGCGGAAGAAATTAAATAATGCACGTCTTAATTTTTGCTGTTTCTGAAGACGGAATGTTATCGCTTTTTTATTTTTTAAATAAGTTGTTAAAAATTATTCAAAAAAGTTATTTGTGTTAATCACTACTCGAACAACGGGTAGAGTAAAAACTGATAAAAACGGAGCGAGTATTGAATGAAATAACTTTGTTGCCATTTCCGTTAGGCTGGTTAAAAGTAGAAAATGTATTTTGCGTTTTAAATATGCTTAAAAATCAGGCGAAAAATCGATTTTCCGTTTTTTCACTTCAAATTGCGGCTTCAATGTGTAATTGAAAATCGAAAAAAAAAAAAAAAAACAAAAAAAACAAACGATCACGATGAAACAGCGAGCTTTTTAGCTGGCAGCCCATTCAATTATTAGCTCGTTTAATGTTTAACTTTGTCGGTCGAAGGGGAATCGAACTAATCAATTGGATTGTGATTAATTTCCGCGGTGTTAAACAATTTGCCGTTGAATTTGATGACACTTCAACAAACAGAATATATCGATTCAGTCTTTAAGCGCATATTTATTGACTTTTTAAACTCTGTTCAAATGATACCGCGCTACTTGTTAATGTAAGCTTGTAATTGTTATGCGGCAATAAAATGAGTAAACACTCTTGCAGAGACAGTTGTCCCATCGGTAAATGAAATCATGGCGCGTTATTATAACTAATTTATTATATGGAAGAAAAAAATAGATTAAAGTTAAATTTATAATTTAGTAAATTAAAGTGAGTCCCAGCGTTGGTAGTGGTCGTAAGGTTGAGAGGTCAATGTACGAGACCGAATGGTACTAAAGAAATCGGATTGGTGAGTTCGAATTGTTTTTCTTTCCGAAGAATTTTCATAGGCTAGTTGGACTTGAAAGCTATTTGTAACACTAACCGTGTTTACCACATCTTCGTTGTAAGTAATGCAGTTACGCAATGTACAGTGTGTGGGACACGTCTCACAGATAAGTATTGTGATATTGCCGAATTGTAGTACAAATTGTTAATCGAATTTTGATGTGTTAGTTCTTAATCATCAAAGGTAATCAACATCGACGAGCTAATAATTGGAGATGGGTGTTCTTTGGTAAAACTTAGTGTTCTTCAGCCTTTTTTTCTTTTTTTTTTTTTTTTTTTTGAATAATTTAGTTTATTTTTAATTCCGTAAATTAAAAAACGCAAAAAATTAATTGCTTTAATAATTTGTATTTTAAATATAAAATTGAGAATATATAATTTGGTTATAAACAAAATATATTCTTTTTCAAAAAAAATAAAATAAAAATAAAAATAAAAAAGTAACGAAATTCGTAAAAGTCTAACAAAGCTAACTAATCTTAAACATTCAACAATCTAAACTGGTGTAATAAAGGAGTAGTAGTAAGCTGTTTCGTCTGTGCATGTTCGATTTTTTTCATTTTTAATTACGTGGTACCTGAATATTTTTTAATTTTATTATATAAAGTGCAAAAAAAAAATCGAGAATATTCTCAATTTGATAATATGAAATTTATTTAAAATTTAAAAATCTCGAAATGTATAAATTTTTAAACAAATTTTTCGAATAATTATTTGCAGTTTGCTATTTCGAAACATTTTAACCGAGATTGTTATTCGAATCTTCGTTAAATTTAGTAATGCGATTATTAGTGCATGCTATAAAGTAATACGGATACTTACGTAATGGATGTACGGTATATTATAGTGTTTGATCGTTTTTTTCTTAATTTTTTTGAAAAATTCTCATAGAAAAAAAGTAAATCATAAAATGAAATTGTTATATGCGGCTGCTATTCATATTTCTGTCCGTTGTAAAGAGTAAAAATAAAATTAATATTTAAAAATTATAATTGCGGTGTTGTTTAAATTCTTTCTCAAATTCTTTTCCCGCAGCTTGGGCTAAAATAGGAAACGTATCCAATCCATGGATCACAAATGAATTTCCGAACGATTCTACTTCACCGATATCGAATTGGGCCAACTTTGAGGATACATTTTCGGACATGTTTTACTCGGATGATGTAAGCGGATCTTTGTCGAACGAAGAAAACGGTAAAATTATCGCATCTGTCGACGTAGCTACGTTTCCGGATAGTCCGGAACTATACTGTAACCAGTATGGAACAATCGGCGAGAAAGCAGATAGAAAGAACGAATCTTCGGACGAACGCAGTAACTATAGCGGTACCGGTAATAGTAGAAAGAATAAAAGTGGCGAAGAGGAAGATAAAAAATCATCGGCCCCCCCGTCCTGCGAGAACATTTGCGAATCGTTGTTTCCAGCGGTTAATGGCGGTTCTTTTTTTGTTGCCGACATTGACAAGAGAACAATTTACAAAAGTAATCACAGTGATTATAGCAGTAACGGTGCCAATCAAGGGGCCAAGTCGATTTTATATTCAACGACGGATAATAATCACTACGATCTAACTGCGCCGTCTAACGCGGATGATGAGCGAAACGAATGCGATTCTGATGGTCACAATGATCTATCATCGGTATCCAATGGAACCGCTGATGATAGTCGGCAGTTGCAATCTTCCGATTTCGACGATTGTCGACAGCGTTGCACTTTTGTAGAGCTAACAATAGAGCCTGAATCGGAATCGGTCGCCTCTCGTTCTTCGATCGATAAGAAAGAAGACTCGGCCGATAAAGAGGAGGACTATTTTATCGATAAGACTGATGATTCGTCAACTCTAACGTCACCTTCTTCGGACGGAAGCTCAGCCGAAATCGAATCACCTTCTTCTGATTTGTTAATTGTTCCTAATAGCGATAATGATATCGTTCCTTCCGAAAAGACGGACATTACATCGGTCGCCGATTCGTCAACGGAAGTTTGTCGGGTAACTATTTCTTCCAGCCCTGATGACGTTAACGATGGCAACCGCGATTACGATGAACTGACCGTTAACGACAATAATAACGGGCGGCAGCAGTGCTATGTCGATCACTGTGTGTCGAAGGAGTCCGCTGGAAAAGATGAAATGCAAATTTTAAAATCATTGAACGGAGAGAGAGAAACTGAACGAGAACTCGGAACAGGTAAATTAATATCGCGTTAATTAGTTATTCAACATGTGGTTTATTAACGCTGTGTTGTGCACGTTAAATCAGACACGGTTTTTAGTAATGCCCGAGTTTATTTCTCGGCTTAATTTTAGCACGAGCGGAGAACCATTTTTCCGCAGTTGTATTGTTACAATAACCTTCGCGTGTTGTCAAATGTCTGTTAGCTAGTATAGCGGATTATTTGAAAAATAACTTTTCGATTTCATTGTAAAATTACAAAATTCACACGAGCGGTTTGTTCAGATTATTTAGGAGTGTAGTTATTACATCGTAAGGTGATATTATGGTTCTTCAGTAAATTACTTATCGCGAATGAGGAAAAAGTGTGTAATTTCACTGCCTACTTTCAAATCTATTAAAAGGTAAAATACAATTTTTCAACTACTTTTTTCAGTGAGCATAAATAATTCCGTATTAACGAATATTTTAAACGAAAACTGAAGAACAAAACGAACTACGAGGTATTCAACTATATAGAAGGAAGACTGGCAATATTTTTAATTTTAAAGAAATTATCGAAAATTGTTATTAATTATATATGCACGTATAAAAAACAAAATCTGTATATTGCAGAAACCAGTGTTATCTACGGGGTTTCTTGTTCGTTTGCAAAATTTTCTTCCATATCTGATTTCAAACACTTTTATTATGATATTTTGAACGCCGGAGGTATCATACATTTCATTAGATTTTTCATTTAGGTAATTAATTTCTCTTTCTTCATTTCAAAACTAGGAAAAATGAAAAACAAAGCAAAGCAATGACAACAAAGATTGATGAAATTCAAGTGGTTGGATTACTGTTAGTCTTGACGACGAAGGTAGAATTGAAGAAGACGGGACTAGATTTGGTGCTCGTAGTGTAAAAGTGTTTCTATGTCATGCATTTGAAACGAATATTAAACGACTGTAGAGTGAGCTGTCTGTAACAGCTGGACTGATTTGACATGGAATTAGTCTAAAAGAGATTACAACAGTATATGGTTATTAATGTTAAAATTTATTCCACGAATTATTTTTGTTCATTCTCGAAAATAAACCATAAGAAAAAAATAAAAACACTTTTTATAAAATAATAACTATGTGCTTAGTTTATTACACACACTGATGCGATTCGAAGCTATGTTCACCAGTATATAATAAAGCGGAATACCCGCTCATACTGTTTCCAGACTGGTCATTTTCTATGCGGATGATTGAAGTAGTATCTGTCGCGAATTATTTTCCTTTACAATCTGCGATTTGGGTTCCATAGACATTGTTGAAAATGCTTTATAAAATTTGCAATATTTATGCCGCTAAGTTTACTTTATTCGTGGATATGTACAGATTGTATAGTTTTTTTTTCGTTTTTTTTTTTTTTTTTTTCGTGATATAATAAATAACATCTAAGTTTTTTGTTTGAAACCGTTGAGTTCTGCTATAGTTAATTTTTTACAGAAAAACATCAAATTTTTACTCCCTGTATTTTAATTTTGCAGCTAAAATTGTATATTATTTTCCCTATTTTAAACGTGTGTATTCCGGCGACATTTTGTACACCGCTTTCAAAAGAAATTATCATCCGGTATTCCGTAAAATATTTGAAAGTTCATGCGGCTTGTGTGACCACGGTTTACGAGTAAACACTTCTAAATTATATAACACTACATCTACGAGTAAAACTTTTGCAATTCAAAAAAAGTAAGCCAAAAGAAAAACGTAAATATTGCTTTATTTATATTTATTAATTTGAATTTTTTTAGAAGTTGCCGAAGTGGAAGACGTGACGGATGGCTGTAGTATGATTACGAAGGAAAACTTGGATGATCAGTAAGTATAATTCGTGTTTTGAGTTTTTCTATTCTTAATCGATTTTTACACAACTGTACACACATATATATATATACATATATATATATATATATATATATTTCATTTATTTTATTTTTTTAAATTTTTACGATAATTAGTAAAACAGTCGACATAAAATGTGACACACACTTCGGCGATTTTATGAAAGGTATGTTCAACAGCGATTATGATGTAGCATGAGTTAGGATGTGACGATTCTGCGTGATACTTGTGTACATCTCACTTTTACAGATAATAACAGTTTGGAAAACATGCACCTCATATTTCTCATACGTTTTCTGATATTAAGCTTAGTGATGATAACACTGTCATGGCTTCCGTATGTATGTATCCCCATTACCTTATCAAAATAGCCGCCAAAAATTTGCCGCCTTTATGAATAGTCTATACGATTTTTTTTTATCTTTTTTTTTTATATATATATATATATATATTTTTTTTTTTTTCGTTATAGGATAAACGATATTTTGTTAAAGATTTAATTTCAATTCTTCAATGTGGAATTCCTTTCAATCATACGAAAAAAATCAAGTGATATTTCAAAAATATTCCGTTATCATTGCCTAATTTTTATGAACTAATGGAATAGACGGGGAACGGGGTGTCTGCTTAGGTTACTACACAGTCCTATTTGTTATGCCGATTACTTGCGTATATAAACTTACTTTTATCCCGTAATAATGGCGAAGAATTTGTTCTAAACTACAGTTAGAGTTTCATAATAGAATTTTTAAGGTGTTTTTCGGTCTGCATTGATTTGAAGTAAGGACAGAATTCTCACGCATATTTCAAAAAATTCTTCCTCAACACTTGTATAATTGCGTAAACATTTACGCGTATTTGCAACCAAAATTTACATAAAATACGTTACTCTAGGACACGGATTATAATATGTATAGTGCATGCGGACGCGAATGCATTTTTATTTCGACATAGAATACTTTATGTTTATGGCCCGCAGTCTGTGTTTTGGGAACTTGCATGCGGGTAGTTTGCGAAAATACTCATTTCGCAATGAAATACATATTAGCAGCGGTTTGCTGTGTCGTCGATGAATATGTACTGTGTTTTGTTCGATAATTCGAAATTGCGCGTATTAATGATTTTATTTTAAGATAACGCAGGTTGGCTTTAAAATGATGCGGGAACGTTTGTTTGGATAAAAGTTTTTATTATAAAATATGTGTTGTATCGTGTGCGATTAAATATTAAAAATTATGCCAGATGTGATTCAAAATAAATTATTAGCTGCGTAAGAAAAATCAAGGGAGATATTGACGCAATTTTTTCATTTTGTGGTAATTTTGCGCAGCAACTAATCATTTTAACCTAATGATTTCGTTCTTTTTGATAACAACTCATACCTTTATTTTTTAATAATTCGATTTAAATTTTCCGCTACGAAATAATATGCGAATATTTGCGACCGCGTGTATATTCTGTCAATGTGTGTCTACATGTTCGTCACATTCTGTTCTAATTGTTCACTTTAAAATGTTGTTTTTGTACGGGTACGACTAATTTAGCAGGGTGGCTAGCCAATCGGGAAACTGGGAAAACCGGGAATAAGCCGGGAATTTCGCAAACCAGAAAAAAAACAGCCAAAAGCGATATTTTTAATGAGAAAAAATCATTTGAAGCGAAAAATGAACGCATTTCTAAATGTATTTCACTTGAAATAAATTACCAAGTTTTGTTTTAATATATATATATATATATATAGGGTGCTCTGAAACTAGTTCAGGAAATTTGTTTTACGCTATAAAGCTCGCCAAAATGAACATAAAAGTCCCGAGGGAAAAGTTATTTAGGCGAACAATTAATTAGTTAAAATTAATTTCATTAATTCATTTTAATAAGAAAAATAATATTTTTTTTTTATGATTCAATATGTTTTGAAATAAAAATTAAATAAACATTGAAGAGAAGTAAAATATGTATTAAATGTAGTCGTAAATGAATAGTCAACTAAGTAAAAATTCAACCCAGTTTGTCGCATTTTTTCAAATCGGCGGTATATGCATTTTATTATCACAACAGAGCCTCAGTGTTCATTTGTTTTTCTTCGCTTTTGGTAAACATAAGGTTTCCGGATGTAACTCCTCTGGATTTTTTCTTTTGGGGTTGTATTAGGGAAAAAGGTGTATCGTATACCAACTAACACACGAGACGACTGCATACGGCGGATCGTCGCAGCGTTTGACGATATCCGACAAACACCAGAACTTCTGCAACAACGGGCCGTAAACAACGTTACGCGAAGAGCTGAGTTGGTGGTACAGCAAAATGGTGGTCAACATGTTGAGCACTTGCTCTAGGCCACTGACAAATTATTGTTAACTATACATTTACGAATTTTACAAAATATTGATTTATAAAAGAAAGAAATATTTTTTTTTTATTTAAAATAAATAATTAAATTAATTATAACTAATTAATGGTTCGCCCAAGTGATTATTTTTTCCTCAGGATTTTTTTGTTCATTTTAACGAGCTTTATAGTGTAAAACAAATTTCTCGAATTAGTTTCAGAATACCCTGTATACAATATGCTGCGGCGGTCAAACATTATCAATAGTGGCAAAAGGTTCCACTCTTATTTTTATACAATTTTACTAATCAGAAAATCGGGAAGATTTGGACCGGGAAACCGAGGAATTTAAAAATTATATTTGAGTGGCCATCGCTATGTTTATTAGGAAATAGCTTGATTATTATTCGGATGAATGTGTAACTTTAAAGTTCTTTATTAAGTAAAATAAAACAATAAAAATGAGAAAATTACGTAAAATTTTTACTACTTTTAACTCCAACTAAAATAATAAAAATAATAATAATAATGAAATTTATTCGATAAAAATTGTTAAAACAATTTTACGCTTCGAATTTCAAATACTGCGATAAATACGCATAAGGAAGTCCCGATCTTTGAACACTCGTAATAATTTTAATCTAAATGGTTAGCGTTATTACACAGACTGTCCCAAAGGCACCGAGAGTTCGCTTCGATGGTGCTAACAAAACTACATTTACCAGAGTTCACTGACGAAGAAGTAGTTGTGTAAAAGTCTGTTAGCTAGTGATGAAGCGCCCCTGTTGGGCTCGATAGGACAACTTTTTACTTCGCTATAGTTTTTTTTTTTTTTTTTTTTCTCATAAAAGGTACAACCGTCCAACCCTTTTTGCGAAATATCTTTTATTTTACAAAAAATCATGGACGTGTATGCACTATTTTGTGCTAAAAAAAAAAAAAAATGGAACACGCCCTTTCATCCCATTTCACCATTATTGTCTTTTCGTACTCGTCTTGTAATAATAGGCTTTTGAAAATCCACGTTCACATTTGCGTCTCTAGCTTGAATCTTTGGTCCCGTGAGGCCATTATATACAATAACAGAAAGAGCCAGTGGTCTCATGCAGCAGTTTTTTTTTTCTCAAGTGCCGTACGCTACATAGCGCGTTGGCGCAACCTATTCGTACATTTAGCTGTACCGATATAGATTGTGTACCAGGCAATTGTAATATGCAACGCAGGTGTACACAGGCAAGACTACATTCGGGACTGATTGAAGCCGCTTGTTATCGCGCTACAAGTGCAGTCCGTCCGGTGTGAGTCTGCTGTGTACTGACCTAGCGCGCATATGATGTTGTATGTGGTGGTTTGCCGTTGCCTTCCACGTGACTATTAGCGATTATTTATTTATTTAATTCTTGTAATAAGTTTGTCGTCGCTCGGGATCGAACCCGTGACCGCCATATCGGAAGTCAAGCGCTCTAGCAACTAGGCTATCGCGACGACCATGCAGCAGTACTGGAATGTTAAATTACCTCAAAAATTTCGAAATGATTTTTGCCGTAGTACATAATTCCGAATGTTTTTATGCTTTGTGAATACAATTTTTCGTAAAACCACCTACAACCTTTTTTTCAAACACTTGCCGCGAAACGAGAAATTGTCGGACGGAGCGTTTTATGATAATAGATTGTTTTGCAAACTTACTTCGTCGGTAGATTAGGCAGGTAGCTTGCCGTATCGAAGCGAACTCAACCTGTGTATTATTGACTTTGTAGCAGTGCGTTGTAATCGATTGGACGTTCATTTGCAAATAAAAACCCCATTATTGGCTAAACTAGTAGTTACTTTTAATTGACGAATGATTGACGACACATACTCTTGTTTGTAAATGATTTGTATGAGCAATTGTTATTCGGAATGTGAAGAGAAATTATCGTGTAATTTAAGTTGTATTTTTTCTTCTGTTTAGCTTTGATAATTCGGAAGCGATATCGTCAATGAAACCGGCCTGACACATGTGCTCCATTTGCTAGTTAATATTGTAGCGGAAACTAGCAAGAAGACAATCATATTCTCATCACTATAAAATGTACGTCCCCACCACTAGCTTTCGTTCACTTCGCGTTTTTCTTGTATTATGTATAGGTAAGCCACCGTCGTGATATTGTTTTTGTCTTTTTGCCAGTGCGTATCACCGTTTAAGCGAATATTTAATCACTCCGTTAAAATTTTAAGTTTGGTATATTTAAAAATTATCGGGCGACGAAGATTCCTTTATTAGAGGTATTAATTCACGTAGCGTAAAATTTTTCGTAAGGGTTTGCGAACCGCTAATTTTATTTATCTACCGATATAATAGTATTTTTATTTATATATATATATATACATATGGTAATGAAAAGAAGTATTAATTATATGCATTATTAGTTTCCTTTATCGCGATCGATATTTTTTTCGAACTCGAGAACAGTATATGAATACTATATTACAATAATAATTTTTTTATATAAATAATTTTAATGTTTGTCTTATTATTATATATTGTATTTGCATACATGTACGTGTATGTTTTTATTTTTTATGTTTAAAAAGTTACACAAATGTGTTCCTTATTGTAACGATGTGCAAAGATTGAAAAATGTGATCGATTTTTTTTATGTCTATACGTAGTAAATAATTTGTTATTTATAGTTTAAGTTAAAAATAATAATTTAATTATGTTTTTTATTATATATATATATATATATATATATATATGTATTTTATCCTTGATTAATTCATATCTTCCACAATTTTGTTAAGTTTTTTACATTCATATCTAGGCGCGCGACTATGTGATTACTTAACAAATTCGAGAGAAAATTTTATTGTTACTATTGTCATTTATTTAACTATTTTGCGTTAGAGTAAGAAAAATAAATTTTTGGGTTACCCGTTGAATTCATTTTATTTTATTTATTCCGTTTAATAGAAGGTCATTTTTTTTGTGACTTTGTGACTTTATTTCCTTTTACGCAGTAAGGAAAGTGTTGTAATCATGAAAAATGTTTAATGCCGTATTTCAACGGATATTTCGACCACCCTTGATTACTTTTTTTTACACGAATAAAAGGAAGCACACTCTGTATTCGCAGAGTATTCTGAATCATATCCATTTTTAAGTCGTTTATCGTGACGTATGTATATGTAGATACATGTATATATATATGTATCATGCGTAACTCAAAAACGACCAATCGCAGAAAGTTGAAATGTTGAATTTAGAACTGTTTTAACATCTAGTTGTGCATCTCTATTTATGGGGCTACAACCGGTTGGGCTAAAGGGGCACACTTCTCTTGGAAGAGGTTTCGTCGTAGGTTTTGTATTCGGTATTGGTATAACGTTTAATTGTATACCTCCGATTTGGGTTACAATCGGTTGGACCAAAGGGGCACTTCTCTTGGAGTGAAATTTTTCTCCTAACTCAAAAACGGATAGCCGTAGGAAGTCTAAATTTTGAACTTGGAATTGTTATAACATTTATTTCTTATTCGGTCGTTTTATTGTTTAATAGTTGTGTACAAGGCAAGTCGTGTGTTGCCCACATCAGATTTTTTTTTCTATAGATAAGCGCTCGCGATTATTATGTTTTTATATTATTAATGAAAGTTTTTCGTTTATATCAAAAAATTGTTTATTGAACTATCACATAATCTTTTAAAGTAGTCTCAAGGGTATGTTCTTTTCAATTGTGATCGAGAAAACAATTACGAGTATCGTTCAATTACCATCACGCGATTGTATGTAAGATGATGCACATTGTTAAGGATTGATGTGCGCAAAATATCAATGGAATTGTAAAAGTCATCATCTTATGTAGTAGCCAAACGTATGTGGAATATCAAAAATACGCCGGATTACCTAATTTAAAAAACGACCTGTTAATTATAGTCATCAGACATGGCCAACTGAATAAAATAATAAGAAAAAGTTTCGATAGATTTGTTTTATTATTATTATCGGAAGCTAAGCTAGATGGGTGACGACATTTAAGTAAAAACAACATTCAAGTGTGACATAAAAAAATATTGTATTTCCGTAGGGAATCGTTGTGGAATCGCTACTGTATTTTATCTTTTTCCTGTATCGTGCGATTCCCCAATTTTGAACCGGCAAATTTCGTTGGTTTGCTGCAACACTGATTCTGTACCGTTTTTGATTTGTCACAGTCGACACAGATCTTCTTTAAGCGTATTTATAAATTAGGCGTGTAAATTTCGCTGTGATGCACGTAGCGGTAACGTAGTTTAACGCGCACGTAGCTCGCTTAAAGGGGCAAGGTACCTGGTTCGTTAAACGTTTCGATCTGTTTACACCCCTGTGTACGCTGTTGTTGGATGTGTCTGTATGCTTCTTTATGCGCTGTTGGTAGTTGTTAATGTCAGGAAAGTACACAGCGCCTGGCGAACAAAACGCAAAGAAACAAGCAAATCATCAAATCGGAATTCGCTAATACTCGATGCCGATTTGCGGTTAGTGTTTTTTGCACATTGAGCATTTTTTTTCACATCGATTTCTCTGATTTCTACTGGAAAGCTAAAAGCTGTCTCTTCGGCCAGGTTAATTTCTCTCGCTGGAGAAGTGATTTCTTTATTTTTCGATTTGCTTTAGTACTTCGCCACATGATTAGAAGTACCTGCTGAGGATTCGGCATTGATCAATATCAGGGTATAGCCAAAAAAGATATTTTTAATAAGAAAAAATCATTTGAAACGTTAAATAGTGAATGCATGTTTTAATGTACTTTACTCAAAATAACGAGGTTTTGTTTTTTCATTCATATGAAATACGCCGCGGCGGTCAAATATTATCAATAGTAATAAAAAAATGCACTCTTCTTTTCTATAATGTTAGTAATCAGAACATTGGGAGGATTCGGACAAGGAAAACCGGGAATTTAAAAATTATATTTCAGTGGCCACCATATACATACGTGGTCGCGATACTTTATAGCAGTGTTTTTTAATGTGTGGGTCGCGACCCCCTAGGGGGTCGCAAAGCCTCTTTGAGACATTCGTGATTACTTTAAATTTATAAACTAAATAAATTTTTGCTCTTTGCAAATTGGTTTCAGCTCCCGTTTCCTTGTATGAATTGGCAGCTTGCAATCATAATCGGAAGAAAATCAAAATTAATCATCTATTGAAAGAATTGTGGTTAGTCAATTGAGCAAATGGTCCCGGAGCACTGGGTTTCGCACAAGGTAATCTGCAAAAGTATCTTTATCATTTCGATATTTTCCGCTTTGTTAAAATGTGAAATATAGCAAACAATTTTCTTTATGTACCAGTACGCCGGAGGAATAAGTGTAATGAATAATTGGCACGATCTTAAACTCTTCAATGGCGGATCGTTAATACTTTGAGCCACGTTATAAACCACCATTGGTCGTTAAAATTTCCTTAATTTCGCGATTGGTAAGTTTAACATTCGTAAGCTTTTTTCCCGATATACAAATACACTCCTACGAGCCCGTACGCGATTTCACGCGTCATGGGGTCGTGTAAGTTTTGTCGACGTGTTCGCACGTATGTGGATGTGATTTTTGGAGTCCTGTACGTATCATGCACAGACACAGAATTTACTTATTAGCACGTCAGCTATTTTTTGTTAAATGAAATCTGGTAAAATAACTAAAACATATATATATATATATTTTTTTTTTCTTCTTCTTCCCGAATTGGCCATCTTAGAACCACGATATTTTAACTGTCCGAACTGTTGGCTTTCTTTTGTATGAAACATTGCCGCGTTCGCTGTCGACGTTGCTCTTTCCTTTCTTCGGTCCACTGTTTTCCCCTTCCTGTTTTAAAGCTGACATATTTTGCTAATTTCTTTCTGAATGGGTGGCGGGTTTCAATATCACTTGATTTTATACCAGTTTCGTTTAAATCGCTTTGCACCTTCTCGAACCAACTCCACTTATTCTTTAAACTTTAAATGTACGTAAATATTTGGCTAATTAGCCTTGTAGGTTTCGAGCGCTTTAACATAATTCGCCTTTTTTTCATCACGTCGACGACCATCTTTTCCAAGTATATTTGTGTACTTCTTCGTTCGGTCTTTGCCTATATTCTTTGTTTCCAGCTGTTGGGCCTAGGATTCTTCGTATCACTTTCCTTTCTTTTTTATGTAGTTTTTCGATTATACCCTTTGTATTTAACACCGGGGTTTCTGCCACACAGAGTACCTCGGGCTAGACAACCGTACGATAATGCCGTGATTTCGTATTCCGCGAAATACACTTTTTATAATAAATAATATAAGGTAGGGCGCGAAAACAGCCATATTATTATTTTAAATTGAATTAATTCGGTATAGAAAATCGCTGAAGTTAACTTTTTACCTTACCTTGTTTTACAATAGTGAGAATTATTTTTTAAACATGGAGGAGTCTACATGAGCATCTTTTCGTTTAGCCGCTTTTTAAAATACTTTTTCTGGCTTACTTTTAATCGTACTATCTTTGGCTTGAATATTGTTTCTTAACTTCGCTAAGGTGGTCTGTAGTTCATGAATATACAACGGCGTTTTAAATAACCCCATACAAATTAATCGCAAACCTAAAAAATTATTCGATGAAACTGGTTGCGATAGAAATTGACTATTATAGCAGAGAGATTGACGCAGCAGTTTCAAAGTTTTGGTTGCTGTATGGCACGTGTGTATCCTAACCACGTTGTCTACGCTTCCATACTGGTATGAACAAATACAGCTAGAATCAGCATATGTTTCAGTGAAAAAGTACGGGTTCCCCGACTAGTCCGTATTTTTCGGTTTACAATTATTTTTTATTATAGGAACCCTAAAACCGTTTTTCTTCACTTTGGATTGCGACCCAATTTTAAGTTGCGTTAATTTTTAATGGACCGCAAAGGTGTCAAAGGAAATCTCGGTCCTTATGTTCATTTAATCCGTAGCAAAAGTGCACTTGGAATTTTTTAAAATTAGATTGAAATTATCCATTTCCGTTATTATACTAGAGAGGTAAATGATGATAAATTTAAACCAATTAACACGGAAGTGTATATTGAATTTTTGAATTTGCGAAATTATAAAGAATATTTAAAAATTAACGAACTCTTTAAATGTGTTATTAATTTCTAAAATATTATTTTGAATTTTTTTTTTTGTTTCATTTTTTTCCGTCTTGTTTCATGGCGAATAAGCGAAAGTAAACAATTTTTTTGCAACAAAAGAAAAAGCAATTTCTTAAGAATATAATTTGGATGATGAAAATCTAGAAATGTCTAATACTGCTTCGGTGAGCCAATAGTAAAAAACGCAAAAAACTGACGCACAGTTTTACTTATGATTATAAAGATTAACTCATAATCGCAGACATGCGGCCTCAAAGGCCGTGGAGCATTTTCAATCGTTGGTATCTGCTAAGTAATTTTGCCGACGTCATTTTTATTTATCTTCAAAATATATAAAAGAATAAACAAGACCCCCCTCTCACCCCTTTTTACATAGAAATCGCAGTTTTCCGGTTTTAAAAATTACAAGTGTGTTCGCTGTGCCCATGTGTCTATGATTACGCAACACTTTATGAGCAGTGCGGTTTTATGTAATTGTACTGCCTCTCTTGTGTGTTCGTTTTCTTTTCAAAGTGTATCGTGTACGTATCGCCCGGATACGTTAGTCAAAACTGGCGACCCGAATTTTTCCAACACTCTGTCAAATTGATTAAATTGTGTAGGTATGTGAAAATACGGATACTGGTAGCCCGCGTGAATAGGAAGGGAAGCGCTGTTCCTCTTTCCGTTGAAGAATTTTAACAAGAAAGTGCTGTTGTTGCACGAAAAATTTACCACAAAAAAAGTTACTGTCATAAATGGCGTTTATTAAGAAGAATACGAGAACGCTCTGAAACATTGTAATATAATTGCCATCGCCGAAAGCATCTTTGGTTCTCTTTCCTTCGCTACCTGACGAATATGGGGGAATTTAACTTATTTTTCGATGACAATTTGGTTAATGAAATTGTTAAATGCCTGATATGAAACTATGTTCAATGAGAGAAAGATATCAATCAACAAAGAAGCAGAGATTTATACGAAGTTGATAATTTGTATAATGGAAATGCGAGCGTGTTTCGGTGTGCCGCTATTTAGTGAATCTTCAGACCTAATCATGAGAATATCTGAGAACTATTTTAAGCAGATGAATCTTTAAGTGTTTGGTGTGATTTTAATAACCCTTAGTTTTGACAATTTACTCCGTAGGGTTGAAAGTAAAAAAAAACCGATCCTGCAGTAATAATTTCTCAAATTCTTCAAATATTTGTCAAGAAATACCGAATATGTATAATCTTGGAGATAATTTATGTATCGCTCGTTGGTGTTTAAAGAAGGGTCATTACTGTTTCGTCGTAGTCGACTTGCCTTAAGCGTAACTAGCTCTGTTAGGTAAATGACCGATCGAATAGCCGTTCGCTGAAAATGAACATTTTGAATGTTTTTTTAGACTATCTGCTATTTTGGTCTACCTCCCCCGTGTCTTCCTTCTGTAACTCTGCGCTCTATGAATAATTTATTAGTAAAACTAAACAAAAAAAAAACAACATATTTAATAGTTTGCGCTGTTGCAACGAATGCATCAATTGAAAATAAACTGGCATTTCTTGCAATGTAATTTTAGAACTTTATATGCAAATAATACGGTAGAAGTAGCTAATATAACGATTTAGAATAGACGAAAAAATCATAATTCAGAAATAGACAGCAGGTAGTTTAAAAACGTTTTCAAATGTTCATCTTTGATAGACGGTCAGTTGATCGGCCGGCGGCGCGTTTACCCGACGGTTAGTTCAAGCTACACGGTGAGTCCATCTACAACGAATACTATTTAATTCGGAGCGGTCAAAAGTATGTTTTTAGACGGAGAAGGGTCATTCTACATTTTTGAGATGCAGATGGTTTCGCGTGGTCAATTCCGTGACACCGAAGGGTTGCGATTTGCATCAAGGCCGTGTCCACTGGGGGGGGGGCATGAGAACTGAAATAGTTATTATAAATACACAAAAATCTGAAAAAAATCACAAATTTAAAATAAATATTGATGAGTTTTTTTTAGGGTGTTCTTACCTACTTTTAAAAGAAAAAAGAAAAAATAAGCTCCATATTTTTAGATACTTCATTAATATCTTATGCAAAATTATTTATTACGAGTATAATTAATAACATATGTAATTTTTATTAATGTTCATATACGGGGTAATTCATTTATGTGAATTATTAATATATAAACCAAAATGATGGAAATTATTAATAGTACAAATATTAGTGAAAAATGTATTGTTATTTATAAAATAAATATGCAAAGAAAATTTTCACCCCCCCCCCGCCTTCCAAAATTCTGGGCACGGGCCTGATTTGCATAGCAGTCACAGTAATTATTATTCTAAGCTTAAAAACGTGCTCATGATTCTGTATGTTTTCCATGGAGCGGAAAAAATCTAACTTTTTTTAAAATTTTATATTATAAATCGTAAAATCGAACTGCAACTAAAAATGTAATATATATATATATATAAACTCGGTCACTTTGGCCTCGCAAGGGGCTGTGCCCCGTGACCCCTCTTGCATTCATTTCTGACTCTTTCTCTTCTATACTTTGTATAAAATGATCAAAATTTACAACGTAATTCTTACTGGCATCAACACACACAAAAAATAACATAACCACAAAAATCCTATTCTAACATTTAACTTCCGTTATATAAAATTAAGACATTTTTTCGTTACATTTTTCGTTATATATTTCATTACATAAAATTGTGACATTTTTGAAATAACAATAACAAAAATCCTACAAAATATAACAAACGTTACATAAAATTGGGACATTTTTTTGGGACATTTTGCGTTACATAAAATTGGGACATTTTTTCGAATGGGGGGTAGCCTAAGAATTACGTTGTAATTAATATATATATATATATATATATATATATATATATATATATATGTCGGGTCTCTTTGTATGTTCATAAACTATGCACCATTCCGAGGTTAATGCGATTAAAATTAGACCGGAAGGCGTGTATTCGTTAATTTTAAAAAGAAACTAAATAAAAAGTTCACTTAGATCGCATATTTTCATTGAAATAATCTTATTATAATATTATAAAATGAGACGAAATAAAGAAATTTTTTTCACGAAAAAAAATTCTGACTATTCCGACTTTGCTTTTTTTTTTTGTACTGAGTTATATAAACTGTAAATGTAGTCGATTTTTCTGACCGTGTAAATTATATATGCGAATAGTTCTCAACTACGAATGGGAACACATATGGCGATTTACCAACGATGAATTCAAAAATTGCAATGACGCTGTATTTTATTTGGTAACACTTGAGCCGCAATTGTGATAGAAATATCGTAATTTCACGTATAAAAAAAATTAAAAAAAACAAATTTTTCAGCTTTTTCAACATCTGTGCTGCAATTTGTTCGAAATAAATTTACATTTCAATCGTTGCAGCACTGTAATTTTCCGATACCCGAATGCAGTTACGTATCCAGAATACAGAGGGGGCTGGTTCCCCGCCGAAATTTTTCGGTTTTTAAATAAAATTGTTTCATAGAATCATTTAAAAAGGTACCGATATCATTTTTAGTAATTTTTCAATAAAATTCTCACATAAAATATAAAATATAATTACAGATATTAACATCATTTGTATACTCAATATATATATTCTTATAATACTATAAATACATGTTATATAAATACCGTATAAGTGTGTATCTTCGTATTTTATCATTACGATTATCTTTTTTTGCTTAGTGGGGTTGATCGTGTGCATGACGCTACTGATGAAATCCATCATGAATAGCTTGTTCAATCGTTTTCTTTTTTCCTTTCTTATTTATCAGAGTCCGTTCAACGAAAATGTGCCGATGGAAGAAGTCGATATAAATCGATATTTATTATCCATTTACTTTGTTGAACGGACTATAGCTAATGTTTACGGCTTTTACAGAGTTCAATGTATTCATTATATTCGAAAAGAGTCTAAAAAAAAAATAGTCAAATTGCACATTGAATTTTTTTTGAAATAAATAATAATACGCGTTTTGAATGTTGTCTCAGCTGATCACAACAAATACTAGCTGGAACACTTCAAGTGCATCACGATCTTGACATGTGCATCCCTCAAATGTTGATGCATTTCTTGCTATTATTTAGCGCAGCAAAATTAAATACAAAAATCGAGACTGGACTCAAACAATAAGATTTCCGTTAAAATGCAGTGCCTGTTTTAATATATCGAAGACGGTTTCAATTATTAGAAACATAAACGGAGTGGCGATAATAAAGACGATTTTAAATAATGTTGGTTGCAATTACATCGGCGAACAGATCGGAAAAAACCACATGGCAACTAGAATTCACGTTAGGAGTCAGGCCCCCCGTACGTTTTTCATTATGATGTCACTGGAAACCACTGAGGCGTCATGAGCATATTGCATTAGTAACCTTGTTGCATTATACTCTTAATTTAAAAATACAATTATCTCCATTTACGTGCGGTTTCATTTTTTTCCCCCGGTAACACGTGTCAGATGCCGTCCCTTATTGTATACAATATAATTTTATAATTATTTCATGAAAATGTGTTTTGAGTGTAATTTTGTTTGCACAGCAGAAGTGAGATTCATAGTGTCTTTTAGTATGACCGGATTAATTTTAGGCGGATCCAGGGATCTGGTCAACGTGCTTTATAAATTAGCTTCATTCAAAATAAAATAAGAACAAACATTTTATATTAAAGAAAAATACGCGTATACAGCGAAAAGTAAAATACCTTTACACATAACCTCAAATCTGACTAGAAGGTTATTGTTACTCATTCCAATTCTTATTTCCAAACTACCACCACAAGATGAAAAGAATAACTATGAAAAATCCGTGTAAAAGTAAAATAGTTATCACGGGTCAATGTATAAAACAAATTACACTCTCTTCCTCTGTATTAGTGTTAAAAGTTTAACGCAAGACGCTACTTCAAAAAATGATACGTATATTTACCTTTATTTTTTTTTTTTCTTTTTTCTGCACGGGAAAAAAAATTATCGATGGTTCTGATATTTTTAAATTTTTGTTTATTTTAGTTATTTTTTACTTAAAAAATAGAATACAGTCAAAAGTATCGAACACTTAGTATGTCTCACAGAACTATGTAGGTCACTAAATTACAGTTCCTGACTCGCCCTTGTGTATTTACCATGGCAGAACGATGAAACTAGAAAAATGTGTCATTATTTTTCATTTTCGTATTGTCTCGTTTTTTCAGCTAAAAAAAATGATAGGAGCAGAAGCTTATTTTAGCAGTGAGAGAACAACGCTTTCAGCAGTACTTTTCCAGCATGGAAATTTCTTATCACCAAGAGTGGATGTGAACAGAAAAAACTTGAAGATTTGGAAGGTAAAAAACCGAAACAACAACTAAGAACTATTTTACACATGTTTGATGATTTTCGTTTGATCTGCATCCATTGCGATTCCGAGTTGATTATTCTTTGTTGATAGAAAATGTGTGTAAACCTTTTCTGAAACAATACAAATGAATGCACCGTAGCCCTATCTGAAAAACCATCTCTATGCAGCAACAGAAGTATTAAAACGTGTTTTAATAATGAATATTAACTGGAGGTAGTATTTTTTAGTTTTGGTTCATTGTTGGTGCTGAATTTGAGCTACTGCATGTTAAAATTTCTGTCGATATTGGAAAAATAAATCTTTTTCATATAAATTGCGACAAAGTTGATTAAAAGAAAAGAGCGGACTGATTAAAATTTACTACAGGATGTGATGCATGTGTAATTCACTGCTGTTTGCAAGATTACGTGTAATCCGATTGCGAACCAAATGTAGGCGTAATCAAGATTATTTTTTTGGGATGATTAATTAAGAAAAAAATGATATATCACGACTGCGTTTAGTCAATATAATTAATGATAATTATAATGCATAATTAAGGATAATAGTACTTCGGGGGTTTGTCGAGCAAATCGAATAGTACTTTTGGTCAAGATTAATCGGTACGGCAGATTATTAGATGAATTCGATAATATTTCAGTTTTTTAAGGATCCGAATAGTAATGATTTTAATCTTTCGGTATAGTGTGCGCGCGCGCAATTGTACAAAAATACGCGTTTGTAAAAAAAGTAATCAATATAGTACATAAATAAATGGAAGGAATCAACCCCGTTCGTTATTATTATACGTAAGATATTAAAACTATTATCTAAAAATTCAAATATTAAAGCGTTATTAGATTCATGCAATATCGTCATACCAATTATCTCGATGAAGTGTACTCCGATAAATTTCCGTTTACTCTAGGATGCGTTATAATTATTATTAATTACCACGAATAAAAAGTAAAATCATACTAAAAACAGTCGGAATCATTATTTCCGTAATTGATTATTCTAAAAGATTAATCGATTTCGTCTAATCAATTAATTACAAAATATGCTCAATTGTGATATATATGTTACTGTCAATAATGTAAAGAGGCAATATAATTATAACACGTAATAATCAGTTTTATGTCAGCGCGATATTTCTAGGCGTTTATTTTATATCGCATAAGAGGGCCACGCCACGTAAAGTCCAATGTCGCGGATTTATGTCCGTGTGAAAGTCAATCGAACCGATGTAGTTATGATCCGATCTGAGAGGTTTCCGATAAATCGGACATTCGTATAGTCGCGGTTCTTTACCGGCCGTCGTATTTACTGCCCATATATGTATGACCGGCATTTGTTCGTACAGAACTTTCGGCTTACTTTCCACCAGCTTCCCGCATTTCCTGTCTAGACTAGCGCCCTCTAGAAACAAGCCGTATACAAACACTCCTTCTGCCGGAGAAAAGTTGATCTCTTCTTTATTGAATTTGGTTACCTCATTTTGCAGGACAACCGAATCTAGAGCCCAACCTTTGTGCGCTCTCGTCACTTCCTGGAAAAACAACGAAAACATTTCACGCATTATGTATAGGCAAAGAAAAGCGAGCAACTATGCAGATAATAATATCGAAAAAATGCAGTTAAAATAGGAAAAAAAGGTATCAAAACAACCAGCGTCATTTTGGTAGGTGCAATATAATAAGAAAGACGGTTATTCGCATTCAGGAACGACGAATTTGCTCCTTTGAGCAATTTATCAGCGATTTCATTGCCGTTTATTCCTTTATGACACAGAATCCATCTAGTCTGATCGAACGCATTTCTAGCAGGATTTCGTGAATTCTCTGTACGAGAAGATTGATATTAAGTATGATCCGGATATTCGTGAGAGAGCTAATCGAGTCGGTTAATGAGCTGATGCGCGGTACGTGTTCGCAATATTTCTTATAGTGCAAGATATACTACACATATTTCAGCAGTGATAGCTGAGTAACAAAACGGTAATTTTCCAGCCTTACGTGCTGCATTTGGAAAATATAAAGCTTCATCAGCAAACGTTGTTTTTTGCTCCGGATGAGTCCGAAAAAATAATAAAATAATAATCGTAATAATAGTAATATTAGTAGTAATAATAATAATAATAGTATTTTCAGTACCTTACGATTTGGATTAAAAACCCGAATGCCGCACCGGTTTGTGTGAGTTTTTTCTGTTTTTGTTTTTTTAAAAAGTATTTTCTTTTTTTATAACCAAAACCAATTTATATCTTAAACGTGTGTCAACAAAAAAAAAAAAAAATTAACCTGTCGCATAGCAGTTAAAAATCCTTGAGGATTGAAAAATCCAGTCATCCAAAATACGTGAGGTCTACCGTTCAGGTACCATTTACGAAATTGAGCGTCTCTTTCTAAAAGCTCAGTAAACCAAAAGCCAAGTGTTGCCGATTCCCAGGATATCTATATTCGAACAAATTAGATAAATAATACATAATTTTAGACAAGTTATAATTCCGTTGTAGGTCGGTTGAATGTTAACAGAAGTTACGGTTTATTATTTACAAAACGTCCTATTTATTCTCTGTACTGTTTGCTGATTCTTTTTGCTTACAAAATTTGCTACAAAGTTCGTCAGATTAAAATCCAAATATTTATTGAAGGTAAACTTTTATTTTTATTACATCAATTAGGCACATAAAAAATTCCGTTAAAAATTGCAAAGCATTCAACAACTTGATGGATTATTGAAGAGTTTGCTTCCTTCTAACTTGTTCTAACAATTTGGAAAATGTAAATTTCATCTAATCTTTATAAAATTATACAATGAAATTGCAACCATTTGATTTTAGAAGTAGCTGCTACATAAAAATTTGTTGTAGACACGTTATATGTAATAGTTTTATTTGTCCAATGGACTTTTTTTTTTTTTTTTTTTTTGATTTCCTTATTCATATTTATTTAGTTTGTAGCATTTTAAGGGCTTTGTTGTAATTGTGGTTTTCAAAAGGAGAATCAATTCTTTTTAAGTAAGCTTTCGCAAACAGTAACTGCATTAGTTTAATTTTTCATCACAATTGAACTGAAATAAATTTGAACGTAAACGATCTCAAATATGGTTAAAATTGCTCAGCAGAAAAAAAAAACTTTCTTACCTATTAGACGATGCGGTGTGTACGACATTATTTCATTTAATATTTTGAAAGAAACCAACAGATTTTTAATATGAAACAATGTTTAAATAAAACATAATCAGCATTAAAAAATGAGCGGAAGAGGTATAAAAAGGACAAAATCGAGTAGATTCAAATGAGAAGTGAGAAAATGATGTAGAAAAGAGACTCTATAATCAAATCAAAGGCAGTAAGTAAGTAGCCGAAATTGTGCAGATCTTATAAGGGAAAAGTTTAAGAAGCATGAGTAGGGAGGAAGAAATGACTGAATAGAGAAGTTAAATGAAGCTAAAGTTTAAACATGAAAAATAACAAAACAGGAGTTAAATCATAATCTGTAATAAGTCATTTAAGGAGAGGTATTATTGCAAGCTGAAAACGTGCTAAAAATTTATCACTGTAAAATGGAGGGACGTGCTAATAAATCTACTAATTCATTGTCTCTTGAGTGTTGACCTGGAATACGTAAGAAATCGATCTCGATCGAGTGAAAGAGAAAAAGGTTATGGATAAGAGAGCTTACGCGAATATTACATAATCGGAAGAGGAAATGAGATAAATACATTAAGAATTTGATATTATAAGAACTTTTTTAAAAGCTAGAGGGCAAGAAATAGAGAGAACAATGTGCGACATAGCAGTAGATTCTGAGTAAAAAAATGAGCGGGAGAAAGAAATTTAAAAAATTTAGAATAATTCAAGGCAGAATAAAAAAAAGGTAGAACCAACTCCATTTGGCTCTTTGGAACTGTTAGTGACATGTGTAGGATAGAAACAGTTTAAAATATTGAAAAATTCGATTTTGGTAATATGTTGAGGAAAAGAAGCTTAGAATGAATCGGTAGAGGAAGACTTCTAACAGAACGGAGGAAACTGGAAAAGTGGAAAGAAAAATCCGGAAGCTTATCATGGTTGGATGTGCATGATAAAAATTGACGGAGACGAACAGGAAGATGTAGAGTTTTATTAAAAGAAAATGGCAATTTATTAAGGATAGAGAAATAAGAAGAAGAGATAGACAAACGTTTAATCAGAAAGCGATAACTTAAGTAGGATTTATGAATGAAGAGAAGAGGAGTGCGGGAGTCGGCGAGGATAGTGTTGGAACTGGGATTATATTTTGGAAAATTTTGGGACTTTTTTTTTTTTTTGTCGTATCTGTATAAAATGCTTCGAAAATGGGATCAGTGCTTTCGAATTAAAATTGTGTTACGTTTATCCCTTTTTTTTTTTTCACTTTTTTTATTAGTTTAATAAAAGGAAATTTATAAAATATTAAAATAATTCATAAATAGTAATTAAATAGAAAATGATTTCGTAGGTTTTTTATTTTATAAATTTCAGAGATTAAGAGGCTCTTTTCAAAATAACGAGTTTCTTAAAATTTCTAATCGTTCTTCTCTTTTATAAATGTATTGTTATTTAAAGATATTTCTAGATTTCGATCCAGCTACACGTTTTTTTTAAAAATAGATGTACAGTGATATTTTTGATTTTTTTTTCGGCGTGCCAGTCAGGAACCCATATTTACAAATAATAAAGAGAGCGAAAGATGTCAGTTAAATTTGAAGTTAGTTAGATATTCACTATATAAAGTAATTGGAAGTCTGGAGCATTTAATGTGTCAGTGTATAGTGAGTGGAAAAAGTGAAATTTTATTTAGCTCATATTATTGAAGCGACATACATATTTTGTTCCTGGCAGTGATGGAAATTGTTGATCAGACGACTTCATTTGAATGTATATGCTTATATAAATTTATTAAGGCCATAAAAATAGAACTTCAAAGTAATTAGAGGGGAAAAGGCCGAATGGCGTGAGCTGGGCTAAAATAAAAAAAAAAAAGAAAGAAAAAAAACCGCGTTAAAAAAATGTATTAGGGAATACTTTTGCATTTATGTACACCTTTTTCCAGCTTTGTGGTATTCGAGCGTCGTACATAGCGTCCAGCGATTCTTTCAACGTATGACTCATTACGATGGTTCCATCAATTGCCAACTTCAGGTTGCACAGCGTGCTGTATACCTCGGCGATAACTTGTTGCATGCGATCTATTTCTTGCCTCAGGAAAATATTCATTGGCAACAACGGACCCATTCTTTGTAAAGCTTCCTTGACCTTCAAAAACACATATAATTCGATGTGAAAGAAATTAAAAAGTCTTAATGAATTTATAAGAAATAAATTGGTACACACACAAAACAAAATTAGGCGGAGGGTCTTCACGGTTCCCGTATTACAATTAAAATTTTTGGGAAATGTCATCTAGCGCTATTTCAAAACGCAACCAACATTTTCAGTTGGTTCATTATCAGAAAATTAAACGCCAACAGTTCGGCTGATTGGTCGACTCCTCAAATTTGAATGATATTTTTAGTTAGTCTAATTCAGTGTAGAGAATGATCAAGTTGTTAATTTTCTGCGCTGGTTTCGTCAAATCTGTACATCAGAAGCGACTGTTTCCCTTCGCATTATATTTCATTATGTTTAAAATGAACCATCCCCTTAAGATGAACTCAATTGTACTTTTATCGATGCTATCTTCATTCGCCCAATTGATGCGATTAACACTTGCAACTACATCTCCGATTGTATTAATTCAAAGCCGTTATTTAGTATAACAACGAATTAGGTGTCTAACTTAAAAGTTTCAAATTTTCTACTTGTTATTCTCTAATTTTGCTTATATTTGATGGTTAAGGATTTTGTAATAGGTAATTCTAATGATAATAAAAACGCATATAAAAATAATGGTACATAACTTAATCATAATTTGTATTCTTATTATAAAATTAATTTTTATTTTAATGTAAAGTAAGTAAATCTTATATACCTTTAACAGCATTTTGAGGGTTGTCAAGTTATAGTTTACAATGTATGAAGTCCTGCAGCACTGATAAGAGCAGGAGGGTAGTTTTCTTCTAGTTTTTTAGATTTTTCTGTTACCTAATTAATTTCAGGCTGGGTAAACCTAAGAGCGACTTGGTTTTGAAACCAGACAAGTCCGGAATCCATGATGCCCTTTGATTTAGTAGCCCAGCACTTTAACTACTAGGCTTCCGTGTTATTTTTATTTCCATACAGTTTCTTTAATTTTGAAAAATCTCGGGTTAGCCATCTAGGCTTTTCCTTAAAAAGTTACTGAAAGTACACGTTGGAAATTCAGTTAAATAATAACCCAACAGAATGCTTAAAATTATCAGGATTATATATATAAAAATTGTTTGATAATAAAACATAATTTTTATTAATATCCACACTCAAAAAAAAAAATCAAAAAAAAAAAAATCGGAGTAGTTTCTACTTTTTATAAAAACATTGATAAACATATTTAGAACTGACTATAGGCCCAGAAAAAGTTTTATATTATTTAAAGCTTAATTTACTCGTACAATTGCAAGCAAAACGCAAAAATAATAAAAAATATTGTTGAATTATTAATTAAAGTCTTTGAATATATATTTTATCTTACCTCAAAACTGTTATATTGGTTCGGTAATTTTTGTAACATATCATCTGCTAATCTGTAAACTATACTTTCTCTGGTTTCGCCCCCTTGCATTCCGCCTTCTTTTGGTTGCACATTTAGAATCGTATCTAGAATACTTTTTGCAGTATTTATTTGGTATCTAAGAAAATCAGTGATAATAATTTAAACTACCTTGTGTTGCATTGAGAAAAGTATAATCTGTCAAGCGAAAAAAATCCATTCGAGTTTCGTTGCCGAGCGTGAGTGTTGCTCAAAAGCGGGTACCATTAACAGAACGCGTATTAACATGTGACGCATATTTCAATATTACCGAAAAAAATAACTCAACCACCCGTTCCTGTTATTACTCCTCTTCTCGAAAGCGGTAACTTCATTTTTGTTTCATTTTTCTACGTTCATCCGTTATTTTTTCCCGACCTATTTACACTCAGACGGACCATGTGGTGTTAACTACTCTTATCCATTCCTACCTTTCTATTTCTAGGAACTGGCGTTTCACACCTAGAAAAACCTCTATTTTATCCCTCATTTCTCTTAAGCTTAGTTCGTTTTTCTCTTAAACAATTTCTTTTGATAATCTCCCTTATTTCTCTTTTAATTTCACCGAACTCTGCTATCCACCTAAAATGTTTACTATACCTATGCTCTCCAAATTTCTTCCACAAGCCCTAATTAGACAGGAATGCTATCAATTCTCAATTTCCATCTCATGTAACCATATTTACAGGTGGTTCGAAGAGGTCAGGTGGTGTCGGTGACTCTTTTATCTTCTCAGATTCTGACTTTTCAGAATCTTTCCGTTTGCCTCCTTTCTGTTCTATATTCATAGCAGAACTAATGGTTATCCTACGTTCCATTATTTTCATTTCCTCTAATCACCGTTTTTCTAAATTCTTAATTATATCAGATTCCATGTCCGCCCTTCAGGCCATCTGTTCTCCCCTTCCTGATAATTCTTGTGATTTTACTATTCTCCATATACGTTCACTTATCCACACGTTCTTTCTTCCCTACATTCTATTCAAATTGATTTTATACGGGTTCCCAGCCATTCGGGCATTTTTGGTAATAAAGCGGCGGACTCCTTGGCTCGGGTTGCTGCTTCTTCCCACCTTTTTTTTAAAAAAAAATCTCATCCTCTAATCTCCTTCCACTATGTAAAAGTTTTCATCTTAGATTTTGGTTGGATATGTACGCATCCTCTTTTTCTAACAATTGCCTTCCTGCCTAGCCGTGGTTCTCTCTGTTTCCTTCACTTCGTCTTTCTGTTGTTGTTTCCATTATTCGTCTGCGCTTTGGCCACACTTTCTGTTGCCTTCCTCTCGTTTTCGTTTTTCGTTGGTTTCTTTTCCATATTGTTCTCTCCATCCAAATAAAGAGCATATTTTTGATTGTACTTTTCAAGTTTCTCTATATACATAGAGCATTATTTATAAACAAAATATTAGTACATATATTATTTTATTGGCGTTGCTACCATTTTTTTTTTTTTTTTTTGTCCCCAATTCGTAATACGATGGGGTAAATATATTTAGAAAATTTATATAAATAACAGGTCTGTCCTGAGCCCTTCCATTTAAGTTTATGGAACCCTGACAGACTGTTTTACAATGTTAATAATAATTAGTATACATAAATTTAATATTAATACAGGTGTACATGTACTTTACGGTGATTTATTTCGGCTATCGTAAAACTATTGAATATTTTAAATAGCTTAGTTACTAACTGATCAGGGCTAATATTGCTAAAATCTGTATTACTGTGGTTACAGCCGGAAAAGATATGCTTAATATTATCGGGAAAGTTACACGTTACACAGTTATTTGAGTGTGCAATTTTATGTTTATGTAAATAATCTTTAAATAGACCGTGACCCGTAAGAAATTGTACATTAAAAAAATTTGGTGTAAAAATTTTATTATGTAGTCTATCATCTATGGTTGGAAAATTTTTTTTAGCTATACCGTTATATTCGTCTCACTGCGCCTGAAATTTATTATTATAATATTTATCTAATATAAGTTTAAACTGTTTAAGCGTTAACGAGGTTTGTTCGTGTATGAAGTAAGGTTGACGATACTGTACGTTATGAAATTCATGATTTAAATTTATATTATTTTTTATTAAAAATATGTTAATATGTTTCTGTATTTCGTAAGTTAATGGTTTAATACCTGCAATGACAGCGCTTGCCATGTAGCTGGTAGTTCTATAAGCTTTAATCATTTTTATTGCAATAGTTCTCTGAAAACTATTTAATATATTTTGAAATCGTTTAACTTTTAAAATGTCTATATATATTACACTACCATAAAGTATGTTAGGCAATATTACGCTTTTATATAAGGTTAGTCCCTTCTTGTAATTTAATCGGTTATTATTATTATATAATTTGTTAAATATAATTAAAAATGTATTTATTTTTTTAGTGATATAGTGAAAATGATTATAAAATTTTAAGTTATTGTCTATTATTATGCCTAAGTATTTGGCTTGACTAACCATGCTAATATTTAATCCGTATTGGAGCAAATTTAATCTTTTATCCTTTAAGTTTTTGTTAAACAACATGTAAGTTGACTTAGATTCGTTAATATTTAAATTGTATTGTTCTAACCATTTCGCGATTTCTGTATAAACCTGGTAAACTTTATTTTCCAATACATTTTCATTCTTATCGGCTATTACTATTGCAATATCATCTACGAAAGTGAAAATGTTTTCATTAGTGGGTAATCTAATGTTATACATTTGAGAGAAAACTATGTTCCACAAGTACGGTCCTAAAACAGACCCTTGCGGTACTCCCATAACGGTTTCTTGTTTTTTTGAATAATTACCGATTTGTAATACAGTGTAGCGGTTTTCGAAATATCGATTTACAATGTTCAACATGCCATTATGTAATCCTAGTTCCTTTAATAATGCAAGTAATCTATTTAAATCTAAACTGTCGAAAGCCTTTGTTATATCAAGAGTAAGTAAGCATGTACGGTAATTTTTATTTTTGTATATTCTTATTGTTTGTAAAATATTGTGAATAGCCAATTCAGATGATCTACCTGGTAATGCGCCATACTGGTTATCATTTATTATTCCGTTATTTTCTACAAATTCTTTTAATTTATGAAGAATACATTTTTCATAAATTTTACTGAAATTAGATAACAAAGATATAGCTCTATATGAAGTAGACGAGTTTGGATTTTTATTAATTTTAGGTATTATAACTGTTTTACTTAATTTCCATTCTTGAGGATAATAACTATATTTAAATAGTACGTTAATAACTTTCGGTATTACATCTGGTAAAAAATTATGAAATCTTTTAATAAATCCATTTGATATTCCATCAAGTCCTGTTGACACTTTATTTTTAAGTTGTTTAATAATTACGTTAACTTCTTCTTTAGTAATCGATATGGTTACGTTAGGTTCATGTACTTCTGCTTTAAATGGTTTTATGTTAAGGTATAACTTTGACATCAAAAAGTCGACTTTATCCTTTTCTGTACATGCATAATTATCTAATGTTGGTATATTAATACTTTTTTTTTTATTAGTTAATATTCTGTATTTTAATCCAAAGACATTTTTGTCTTCCAGTAATTTTTTCCAGGCTTTCAACTTAGCGTTTTTAATCATAAACTTATATTCCTTAAAATTTACTTTATAATTATTGTAATGGTTATGTTTTACATGTATGTTTTTACAGTTTCGATACTTTTTGTATAAATTATTTACCAGTAATTTCTTTATTTGTAATTCAGTATTCCACCAATAGACAGTTGACCGGATGGTGGAATATGAACTATTTAGAACTGTGTTGACATAGTCTTGAAAACTATTCAACCAACTTTTAATTTGTTGTATATCATTGCAGATAACATGTACATCAATCATATAACTGTATTTTCTTAAGTTAACTGCTAACTTATTGTAGTTAATTACTTTAATAACACTTTCTTCTGTCTTGCTCGTCGCCGAAATTACGTTAAAAGTAATATAAAAATGATCACTGGCATTTAATTCGTGACTAACTTCCTAATTTTGAACTCGATTTATTAAATTTCTAGTTACCAAAGTTAAGTCTATTACACTTTTTTGCTTGCTTCTCTTAAAAGTATATTTGTTTTTGATATTTAAAATATGTAAGTCATGTAATTCTATTATATTTAATAATTTCTTTCCTCTCGTATTATTCACTGTATCCCATAGTAAATTTCGAGAATTTAGGTCTCCCAACCATATAAATTTCGTTAATTTATTATTCTTTAAATACATATCGATAAACTGAAAATATTGAGTAGATACGCCATTTGGCGGTATGTACGTTAAAATAAAAGTAATATCCTCAATTTCAACAATAATAATGTTAAAATTGTTATGTATAAATTTAGTTTTTAAAGGTATTCCTAAGCGATAGATTATCATAAGCTTGTTGTGTGCTATGTTCTTAAAATTTGTGGGTACATAATTACTTTTACACTTATCACAAATAAATATAATATCTATATTTTTAGTTATCACTTTTGTTAGTAAAATATCTCTAGCTACGCTAGAGTGATTTTCATTGTACTGTAAGATCTTGACCATTGCTTATAATATGAGGTCTAATTAGGGAATACATTTATTATAAAAATATATGGAAATACTGGTATTATTAATAATATATATTTCTTAATTTCGTATATAGAAATTTATTCTTCAGTTTCAGAATCACTGTCATGTGACTCGTCAGTTGATTTATTGAGGTTTTTTAGTAGTCTTTTAAATCGACCTTTCATTTCTCTATTCTGCAACAATCCGTAGTTTTCCGCTAACATTCTTTTTAATCCTTCGATGTCATCTGTGAAAGTTTGTATGATATCTAATGGTTCATGTCGGCCTTTAACCATATCCATTAGAATAGTGAAATTAGTGAAGGATAATGGGTAACTTTTTTGTTCTGTTATATTTTCGGCTATTGGTGTTAACATCTCTTTTGTTGACAGTTTAATTTTTTTTTGAATTTTATGTGATTCTTTTTCCTTATTCGTGTTTGTTTTGTTGGTGTTTGATAAACTAGTTTCGGTATTACTTTGTTCAGAAGGTTTATTTTGCATGTCTGTGAAAGTAAACTCCATTGTAGTTTGTGGATCTGGTGTTACGGGATGTACTCGTTTAGCGACTGTTTGTTGTTGCTCACTTTTTTCCTTTGAGGCGTTGCTACCATTGGAAGTAAAGATAGTTACATACTACCCTTAAGATGTTGTATCCTGTTTTTTACTTATTTCCATATTTAAGTTGTTTAACTACATCAAGGTGGATGAGGTGGCGAAAGGAGTATCAGGTGGACAAAGGTCAATGAATGCAAAATATTGATATTTTTTATGTTTTGATAAATTGATAATTTAAATATATTTATCATTTTTTAAATAATCTGGTGTTCTTACAGTTAAAAATGAACTAAAGTGAGGTAGTTCTAGATAAAGGGTGAGATGGGGTTGAACTGATGCTTAGAAAAGTTGATATCTCACAGGAAATTTCAGCGTCTTTCTGGATACATTAGTATATATCGATTCTTTTTCTTTAATATTTAAAATGAACTACATAGGGCAAATGAACAGTAAAGAGTTAAATTATAGTTCAAAATTAATTGGAATGATGTTTATTTGGTTCAAAATGAGTCGTATTAAAAATGAACTAAACTGTGTGCCATTTATATTACTTATTTCAATATAATAGTATAAAATATTACAACTTGTTTTTATTTTATAAGAATATTTTAATATTGATTTGAAATAATTCGTAATATGTTTCTACCCTATATATGCATAAATAACTCTTAAGATGTAATGGACTAAAAAATAATAGATGGAAAATGTATGATGCATTATGTATAGTTAATCATTTTATTTTCTTTGTAACTTACGTTATATCAGCATTCGGATGAAGACCAAAAACTTCTGGACTATCAGATGATGGCAAGCTGCTAATATAATCGATGTATCCCTAGGAAAACATATATATTAATCGACAATATTAGTGTTTTTATTTGGTTATGTATAATTTGTTTAACAATGAATTTGTTCAATCACAAGTATGAATTATGAATTTTTTGAAATTAGTACTTCTTGAGTATTATACTTTCTATAAAAGAATACACTGAATACCTGGACGCTTCTTGTTGAAGGTACTTTGTATCCTTTAAAGAATTCAAATCCTGGTCGAAGTAGTATATCACAAAACCACACCTAAAAACGATTAAATTATTTGTTTTATACAAAATAACTCAAAATATGTATGCTGCGAAATGAATAAATAATAATGGCAAGTACCTGCGTGAAAGTTGTAAGTAATCTTTTATCAAAGTCATCTGTAACCCTGCCACCATATTGAACCTCGCCTAGCATGTAACAAACTGTTGGCCACGAAATTCCCTGTGAATTAATAAGGCGCATTTGAGTAATAACGCATTCGAAAGATTTTCAGATAAATTCAACTAAATTTAATAAAAACCTTAAAATTTGTTACCATCATTAACAATTTAATTTTTATAGTTATTTATTTTTGATAGAATATATATATATATATATATATATGTGGAACAGGACCGGATCTAAAGGGGGCTATAGTCTCAGACTTCAGCTTTCAGGGGACCCCGCGTTCTTAAACAGAAAAAAAATTAATTTTCCACATGCAAAATTTAAGTTTCTTTTCCCGAAATACTCAATCCTGTAAAAATGCAACATTTTAAATTTGCGATTTTTATCCTAAAAAGAATTTAGTTAATTTTTCTATATAAAAAAAGAAATATATGAGTTCATTAATAAAATTATATACTTTTTCTCTATGAAACTTTCCCCTTATAAACTAAATGCTACATAAAATTAATATTTATAGAAATTTTCTACGATAAATCTAATTTATTGTGTTAAAAAAAATGAATGAGCCCTTTAACGTACGTCAAAGGCGCACTCAGGATTTTTTTTTGGTCGGGGCTTGAATTTAGAAGATGGGTTAGGGAGTGGTAACTTGATAACTCGACTAAGTACCTATCTATTTCCGTGGTCTGTAAATTATAATAAAAAAAAAAAAAAAAAAAACAAAATTAACGAATTTTATTTTTAAAAAAATTACAAAACTAACGTATTTTATTTAAAAAAAAAAAAAAATAATAACAGAAACGTAACGTTTGTAATAAGCACAAATTAGATAAGTATAGAATTTAATTTAAAAAAAATTAGGTAAAGCTATATAACATTAAGCAAAAAGTAAATATGTATGTATTTTTAAAAAAATTAAGTAAAACTAAATTATGTTTTCGAAGATTTTTTATAAAGATATCTAATACCTTAACGGCAATTATACTTATTTCACGGTGTATATTCAAGAGCGCAAACTAGTGTTAATGTTGAGTGTAAAATGTCAGGTCCATTTGGGTCCGCTAGGTATACGTATCTGGGATGCAGTTCCGGAACCTATGATTCAGTTCCGGATCCGAATCCGAAGAAATAACGAACTTTCCGTCACTACTACATACAGCCCAACGGAGCAACGTAAAACAAAATTACTTTACATTTCTACATTTAATTCATTTATTTTTTCTGTACTATCCCGCATTACGCTACAAAATTAATTTTGGAAAAAATTTCGGAGATTTTTTGGGGGGGAGTAATGGGTCCGTGGCACCCCCCTTGAGTGCGCCAATGACGTACGTATTGAATAATAAACGTTCGACAAATCGATTAATAACAATTCTCTATTCAAATATTGATATCCACGCATTCGTTATAAATTTTTCTATATAAAAACGTTTAACGATCTGAAACATTCTTAATTTTAACAATATTTTATTTTTTATTTTTATTGTAAATACGTTTTATTTTGAACTGTATAAAATACATTTAAAATAAAAGTGAGTTTTAATCGATTGCTGATTTTATAAATATATTTGTATTTTGAAAAATTTAATAAATCATACTGCGTTTCCATAAACAGTTATGGAATTTTAAACATGCATGTTTAATTTGTATAAAGAAAAAAAAACATGATCAAAAACATTGCATGTGTGTATCAAAATTAGCTTAAAAACCGCTATAGCAACAATATCGGCACCTTCACCACCACCGCCGTTGATAATGTACTATATATAATGTTTTTATTTTCATTAAAAAAACTATTACTTTTTTGCTACCTGCAATATATATATAAATATCTTTTTTATAGAAAAAGAGAACATAATGTTATTAATCAAAAATTACAAATATTAGCATACTTATATATAATATGCACTGACACTGAATAGGATGTTTACATCTGGACATTCCTCAAAATACCAAAAGTCATATTAATCCTCAAGTTAAGAAATGATTTTTTCGCGTCATTGTATATCAGAATGGTCACTATATAACGTGATGATAAATAACATAATCGATAACCGTAAATTTAGTGTGTACCCAGGTAGAGAAGAAATCATGATGCTGATTTTCTAACTCACTAATTAATTAATTAATAACCAGATGAAACATACATTACGACATAAGTTAGCAGACAATTTTGGAAAAACCAGATAAAGATGATGAGGTTTAAGCATCAAAAGAAATAGAGAAGAGGTAACAAAAAGAATATGGAATGTTGAGGAAAAAGTGTTAAAAATTATTGAGAATTCAGACACTTATGTTAGATATTAAAAAAAAAAAACATTATCATTATTGATATTATAAGTTATGTATTTTTAAACCTTAAATTACGTTACAAAGTTATAGTTTTAAATATTACTCGGACACAAAGTACCTTTTAATTCGTTAAAACATACAACATTTATTTATATTAAATTATTACTTAAAATAAAAGTTACAGACATTATTATTCACAAAAAATATATATAAAAATCCGTCCTACCGGTTTCGTCTACTTGACATATAGGACGGATTTTTATATATATTTTTTGTGAATAATAATGTCTGTAACTTTTATTTTAAGTAATAATTTAATATAAATAAATGTTGTATGTTTTAACGAATTAAAAGGTACTTTGTGTCCGAGTAATATTTAAAACTATAACTTTGTAACGTAATTTAAGGTTTAAAAATACATAACTTATAATATCAGTGAAACAAACGTTTACAGGAAGAAATAATACATAATTATCATTATTAATATTACTTTAAATAAAATTATCTCTAAAATTACCTTTTTAGGGTCCATATCATCCAGATGGTTTTGAATAAATTGAATACTAGCTGAAAAGTCGGCTTGATTGAACTCGTAAGGTACATTCCAACCTAAAGGACCGAATTTCCTTCTTTCCTGTACAACTGTATGCAAGAATGCCACAGCATACAATAGCGGCGGCCACTGGACTTGAGTAGAGTAATCTAAAGTATCCTGAATCAAATAAAATCGTGAATATTTTTATTGTTGATTTCTAAATAATGAAATGTATATCTGTTTCAATAAAGGAACATTGTTGTTTGTAAAGCAGTTTTTATTCCTTACGTTGTTTTCTTTTTTAACAAACTCCCTTACTTCACGCTTAATTATTCCAATTATCTGCATTCTCCTAAGATATTCTCTCTTCCCGCTTTTCACAAGAACCTGCCGGCTCATGTAGTCAGATAAGAATACATCTTTGTCACTCAATCTTTATTTCCTCTTCACATTCTTATCTTTACTGATGGCTCTGGGACATCGGACGGAACGGGAGCTGCCTTTTTGGTCCCACCACTAAACTATTCTGAATCTTATAAATTGCTTTCTTTCTGCTCCATATTTACCACCGAGTGCAAAGCTGTCCTTTGTGCTATCCAATACATCACTTCCGCAAATGGTTCTAATAAATTTCTGCTAATCTCAGATTCTAAGGATGTGCTTTTGTCTATCTTCTCTCCTCTTTCTCTTCATTCCTCAGACTTTATAATTCTCCTGATTCGTTCTCTTGCCACTAGATTGTATAGCGCTTGACAGCGGCAACCTCCATTAGATTTAGCGACATGTTCGGTTTGGTGGCTTTTTGAATTTTTGGAGGAAGCCTCTGGCGATCCCTACTAGGGACGCTCATCAATCAAGAAAATCTAAATGTAATGTAAGTAAAATGTAAAAGAAAGAAAAAATAAACAAAACTAAAGAAAAGAAAAAAAATATTAGTAAAGAAATAGAGTAAAAAGAGAAATGAAAAAAAAAAACAACTCGTAGATTTTCAAAAAAAATAAAAATAAAATAAGAAGAACAAAATAAAACTACAGCTGATCGTAACTAGCTAATAATATTTAATGCGATGAAGAAACGTTCGTATAATAAGTCGGAATAATCTCACCGGTAAAATCAGATAACAACGTTGGTGAAGACAATAGGCGATGCAGCGTTATCTCACAATGCGGAAAAGACTCACGTAATTGACACATAATAGTTACACTGAGTCAATGAGCGCAGTTGATGAGCCAAAAAAACAAAAAAAAAAAAAGCATAGAAAAAAGATTAAAGGCGTGGAAAATGTGGTATTCTACTAAAAATGAAGAAGAATAACAAACATTCCGAAAACAAAGATCCGAAATATTTAAAATAATAAGAGTTAAAAGAAATGATGACAAAGAGACCAGCTTCTAAAACTGGAGGTGGACTTTAAACAAAATAATACAAGGTCATTTTATAAAACATTTAAAAACAGTTTCTCCGAAAGAGCTAAAAGTTCGAAACCTATGTTATAAAAAAGAAAATGGTGACCTGGCAGTTCATAAAAAAGAGAATTGTGAAGTATTAGAAAACTGCTTTATATATTTGGTAAACTGCGATAGTCTAGTTGCTAGAGCGCTTGACTTCCGTTATGGAGATCACGGGTTCGATCCCGAGCGACAACGAACTTATTACAAGAATAAATAAATAAATAAAATAATCGCTAATAGTCACATGGAAGGCAATAGCAAACCACCACGTTCAACATCATATGCGCGCTAGGTCAGTACACAGCAGACCCACACGGGACTGCACTGGTAGCGCGATAAATCAAACGATTACTAATCAGTTCCGAATGTAGTCTTGCGTGTGTACACCTGCGTTGCATATAACAATTGCCTAGTACACTATGCCTGTGTCTGTACTGCTGAGATGTACAAATAGGTAGTCGCCGACGCTCAGTAATTAAGTATGGTGTTTACTTTCTGAGGAGTGCACCTGGCAGCCGTAGTTGATTTTTGATAGGATGAGCGATCTATACATGTTAAGGAGGAATTTAGGATTGGTGTTGCATCTGGAACTAGCCAGATATTTCAGCCTAGGGATAGCTTTGGTGCATTGTAACAAAACTTCACTGACAATTAATCCAAAAATTAGACGCTACAATACAGTTATAAAACCAGAAAATTGATATACTTCGGAAACTCAACACGGCTAAACGAATACAAGAAATAGAAAAGAAGGAAAGCAAGATCGTTATAAGACTACTAGGACTTAAACAGAAAAATTGAATTCGGAAGCTAAGAAGAAATAAAGAAGTGTACGGAAATATTGAAAAAGAATAAAAGATGCTACGCGGAAAAGAAAATTGTATGGCCATTTAAAAAGAATGGACGAAAGTAGGCTAACAAAGAAGATATTTGACTATTTTGATAAAAATCCAAACATAAGAATTAACTGTATTCGAGAAGTGAAAAACGATATTACAGAAATAGGAATAGAAGAAGAGGAAATCATGGATATAGAAGTATAATCCGAAGAAAAATACAACAGTTTCAAACTTAAAAAGAGATAAAAAGAAGACTGAAGCGTAACTTGGACAAGTGAAAGAATAAACACCGAGAATTAATGAAAAATACTGGAGAGAGCGAAAGAAGAAATGGCGATATGCGTTATTTCACGTGGTCCATTACTAGTCAAAGTGAATAAAAAAAAAAAATTGTTTGAAAAAAATTATCATCAATTTCTCATTTATTAAATTGTAGCAATTATTTACCTGGTTTATATTCTGATACGTTCGTCTTAAACTAGCTCTAATACCTTGAGGAGGTTCGTTAGTAAATTTAATTCCCATCTGTAAACAATAGATATTAAAATAAAATTTTTCAATAAAGGTGTCCAAATACGTGTTAGAAAATACATTATATTTATACGTATTTGTTATGATTTGTTGAATTGCCTGAAGGCATACGTATAAAAAGCTGTAAAAGTAAATACAATTAACAAAATCGAGCTTTTTTATTTTAATTCTGGCCCTCAGACTATTTTTAACTTTTTGTGGATTCCTAGTGTCATGTTGATCTTGAACGTAACTAACCAGGCTGATTCGTTGTTGAGATTGACTGTTGAATCTGACTAATATCTATTAAAAAATTCTTTTGCTGTTATATTAATTTTCTTTTCAAGAATTTATATTTTTGGTTATGAAGCGCGATTTATATATATTTTTTTCTTTTCTAATTTTTAGCAGTCCTTTTACTTGTTTAATCAGACAAATCATCTTTATTGGCCTTGGGACTAGGACAATCAAAACCTTCGCCATTTTGTTATCTGTTCTTCTTGTCGTCTTCGTTTTGATTATAATTATTATTGTTATTTTTTTTTTTCATTTTAAAATTCTTCACTGTTTTGTTCTTTTTATCGTTGGCGTGATATTCAGGTCTGATCTGTGGTGCTGATCACATTTCTTCTGAAAGTTCTTTTGTTTCTATTAAGCGTTTTTTACTTTTGTTTTAATTCTTATACCACCGTTTTCTTGTACAACGCCTCTCATTTGTTCTATCACTTTTTTGTTTATCGTTCCGTTAGAACTTAAATTTTTCTTTTGATTACTATAAAGCTCCCCTAAAAATCAAAAAAAAAAAACGAAATAAAAGTGGAATGTTGAAAAATAATTAAACGCTTCTTATAGTACAGTATATCGTAACATCATTGAAGTGCCAATATTAAAATTACAATTTATAACTATTGTTTGCGAAGTATGTAAAAAATGTACCTATTGTGCAAATTTCACATATCCAGTTTATTTTCGGTTCCACAATTACACTCATTATTTCTTACAATCTTTAAATTGCAATAACTTTAGTGAAACAAGCCTAGTTGATTCGTATAAGTTGTATATTATGAAAGATTTATTATTATCGATTTCATAGTTTTGAATTAAAACGAAATTTTCGATAGACAGACAGACAGGTAAACATGAATTCTAAAAAATATTTAATTCAAGGAAAATATTTGCATCATGGCCGATAGTATGATCAGAAACGAGAAATCTAGTCTTTTGTTCGATCAAAACGTCTTACATTATTGTGGAATAACCTTTGTCAACATAGAACAGTCTGTATGCACCCATTTTCCATCGGACGCACCGCTTTTTTCGAAAGCAAATTTTTTATTTTGAAATGATTTATAACTTTAAAAAGACAAAAAGTGAGACATTCGATTTTATGAATAAACAGTAACTATTATTTGGCAGCAATGCATCTTATCACTCTGTATGAAATGAGAAATTAGTGAAAACTGTTCATCGTATTTAATATATGAAAAGGATTCAGGTTTTATAGAATTCAAAATAAAATATTAAAATTTAATACGTACATCACGCAGACATAATATCGTCACACACATATGCCCACATCCACACTGATTAACTTGACACATCTCACTTAAAGAAATAATTATTATAGCCGCAGCGAATTTTTTAGAACCAACAGCGTAAGCTAGGTTGTCGATAAAAACAGTTCATTTCAGTTGTCCTTAAAATTTATTCTTTATTTGGCTGACAAAAATTAGCTTTGTCTCCCAAATTCAGATCACCATTTTTATTCGTCAAATCAGTAGATTCTTCTGATATCGAATTATTACCACTAACTTTTAGACGGTTCTTTTTAGCTTCAAAGTTGTTCTTTTTTTTTTTCTTTTTTTTTTCAATGTCATCAAATGAATCGTTTAAAATACTCTGTAATTATCGCTGAACACATGTATTTTTCTTAATTTTGCTTTTCTTTCTGCGTTTCCAAGAAGTTTTTTTAAATACAGATTTCTTCTACGCTAAATTCGTAATTATAATAAATGCAACAAAAATAAAAATATAACAACCAGCAAGTAAAACAAGAAGTTAGTTCTTCCATAAAACAGTTACACACTGCATGTAATTAAATTAATTAAAGAGAAACTATAAACTAGATCGGTCACGAGTAGTCTAATGAACGTTAAATTATGAACTATTCCGAATAGGGGTTACAGCAAACCATGAGTTGTATACGAAGCAATCCTTTCCGGTAATTAAGCAAAATGATGGCAGTAAAATTTATGGTGAACATATCAGACGGATACCGAATCTGAATGATCACATATACTACTGAGGACGCGGTAACGCTGTGCGAAATAAACGTAAATTTACTTGTAAGAGCCCAATTGGAAATTGAGGATGAACATCTGTCGTCATCCAGAGGCGAAAATGATCGTGTACTGGGTCACTTTCAGTCAGTATGTCCATAATTTCTGTGCAAAATGGCAACGACAAATGTACATTTTGCAATAAGATCCAGTCTCCTGAAATCATTGCATCCGATATTAACTGACGAGCGTGGATTTCCTGTCCTTGGCCCATTGACACGGATCGTAAATCTGGAAATCATTGTGTTTCATATCCATTATCTCGGTCGGTAGAAAAGTAATAAAATAATTAACACAGATAAAGTACAACATGTTAAAAACATAGGCCAATAAAACAAAATTCGATTCCGACTTATAGAGGTGGGCAAACTTTAAAAAAAGGAACCGGAAGTTTAATAAGAACGAGTCTCTTCTGAATTCTGTAAAAAATGAATGGCTACTGTGCTTTAAATTAATCTTTGTTATTCCAAAGGTAACACAATTCTCGTGAGATTTATCAAACTTAGGTATCTTGACACTGTCTATTTTCTGTATTAATTAAAATTTTTAAATTCAGGATCTTGCTTCCCCCCGTATGTCTTCTTATGCAGTGTTCAAAGAGTTTTCTCTCCGATTACACCGCAAGGCACTGTTGTAATTCCTTCAATGTTTGTTACAATTTATTCAAACCATACATACCATTGTGAACTCTGCACCCTTGCCGCATGCCAACGAATTTAAAACGATAAAAAAAAACTAACCTTTTTATTTTTTCAAAAATAAAAGTATATACTGTCAACGATTTAATTATTTTTCTTCATAATAAAAACGACAATATGTAGTATATGCATCATATTTATACATCATTTTTACAAGTTCTTTATCACATCAAGATGATGCGTTTCTGAAAGGGAAAACATCCTGGCGATATATCATTTTTTTTTTTAATATTAAACGTATGTATACAATGCTATTTAGTTTAAAAATATAAATTCATAAATTCCTGACCTCTTATCAAATTTTAAGGACCAAAATCTACATTGTAGTAAAATGAATGATATGTTTAAATGTTTTATTTTTTATTTATTGCACTTACACAGTTATGGTAACATCAATTATATGTATACCTCAGGTATAGATAACATAATTTAATGCTAGAAATCTTTTTTTTACATATATATTTATTTTTTATCCGGCACATTTTTTTAATTTTTCCGTTTATTGTTCAATTTTTGTATATACTATTCATTTTGAATATTAAATATTACGGGTAATGTTAAATAATTGCATGGAAGATGATTTCTCAAGATTGTTATAAATTAATTTTTTAATTTATTAATTTACCGATATTGTTAATTTTTGAACCCCAACAACAGTTGATTTCTCTGGCATTTGCAACATCTGTCTGTTTCTAATATTTACACTCAGAAATTTGAAATTGCATCTCAGAAAATTATGTTCAATCAGTGGAAGTTAGTTTTATCCACATATGAATGATGTTATCAGGGGGTGTAGAAGTATGTATATGGTCCGCATATGTTTCAGATAGGGCGTACATGAGCACGCACTATATGTTACACAATGTAATAGAGAGAAAAGAGTGCGAATTCCATATTATGTTGAAAATTTTCAGTAGTAATTGAATCACGCTGTCAGGAGAATTTTGTAAAAATTGTATCTGAAAATTGTCGGGCGCTGTAGCCGAGGTTTTTGAGAAATTAATGGCGCTCTCAAGTTCGCGAAGAATGTCTTGATTGAAGGATTGAACTCAGGTTTCATTAAATAAGATATTCGTGTTTTGGGAATGAGGGCTGCTGATTATGATGTTTAATATGTTGCTCAAGTGATCGACGATGGTGTTAGCAATTTTTAATGGATTTGTATTGATATCGTTGTTGATAAAGCTGCTTTTGGGAGAGGAGGGATTTTTTTTTTTTTTGATTCTAACCTACGAATTGTTGACTGTATTTGCGATGTGAAGACGGTATATAAGAAACATATTTTCTCCATGAGGTTTTTTTTTTTTGCTCTTTTGATAGTCTGTTGAGAAACAACTCTTAGTTTATGATAACTGAGCAGGTTGAAGTGGGTAGGAGATTTTTCTAGGGCTTTGAGAGCCTTTTTTCAGATTGCTGAACAACATTGATCTGTCCACTATGGAACTTGTGTTTTGCGGAAAGTGTTGCTCTTCGGTATAGATTGAAAGCACTGTTTATAATGGGGCCACTGAACGAAGAAACCAGGGTGTTTATGTCCTAAGTGAGATAGAGTTCAGGTATCTGATTGCATAACCGTTGAAAGAGTGGCCAGTTAGCTTTTTTAAAGATCCATCTTTAAGGTGATTCGTCCAATAAGTGCGTGTCGAAGTTTAGGTTGATTAGTTGGGGGACCTGATCGTTACCTGACATGTCGAAGTAATGGTATGTGTGAACGAGGTGATTCAGGTTGGCTGTACCAAATAAGAGGTTGATAGTTGACCAAGAGTTGTGAGTATGTTGATTAGTGTTGAAAATGGAAAGATCGTTATCTTCTAAAATCTCTTGTAATCCTCCAAATATGAGAGGGAGTAGTTCTAGAAAAGGAAGAGCAGAATTTCTTCCAAGAGGTCTTCTTTGCGGCTTTAAGTATAAACCTAGTTCTGGCGTTGATTTGTTTATGAACCAGAAACTTTTAGGTCATCGGATTAGAGCGGTAGATTCTGAAGCTGGAACGATAATGGTCAAATGTGGCGTTACACTCCTCATTCCAGCAAAGAAATGAGGCCGTACCGCGATGAGTGGATGCAGGAGGACGGCGAGGAGGAAAAGATAGAGAAAGAGCAGACCTGATAGAATGGGAAAAGAAATTATAGAGAGATATGGCATCACAATTAAGTTGAGGATCAGAGAGTGATGAATCAACAGAAGAGCGGAAAAGAGTCCAATTAGTTTTGCTGAGATTCCATCGAGGAGAATGGAGAGGCCTGGGGTAATCCGTGGAAGAAGCTTCTTTACTTACTTGTTTGTTGGTAAACTAGAAAGGTAAAAAAAAGACAAAAAACAAATAAAGATCGAACAATTCGGTATGGGTAAGCAACTATAGACATGACGTAATATACCAAAACGAACACAGAGAACATACTACGTCTATTCTCGAAATATTTAATACGTTTCCTACCCCTTTATTAGATTATCACGAAGATTTATTATAAAATTGAAACCAGTCGGGCGATTGAATAACAGTATGATGATAATAATATCGTACCGTATAATTCGATTAAAAAATTGTTAGCGTGATTTTCGAAGTTTAGTAAAAAATTGTTGAATCTTACTTATTGATTTCGATTTGGCTAATAAGTTTATTTGAGATGATGGGTCGGAGCCGGTGGATAATAAGCATATGAACGGTGTCCTGGATTCAGATTCTTCCAAAGTTGTTTCTAAATTCAGTATACACGTTTCGCCGTATTCGGTTCCTAATGATTCTGCGTTCGGTAAAATAATGAGAAAACTTAGGATTATTATAATATTCAATTCAGAAGAAATATTAGATATTTTTTTTTTTTTTTTTTTTTACTTTAAAAGTAAGTTGTAGGTCCCACAAGGCAACACTGTACGTCTGTAGGTTCCCGATGCTCTTATCATTATTTATTTATAAAAAAAATTTACAACATTGCTTAAGGAGTAATTACATAACCGTAAACGAAAACAACGAAAGAAGGAGACAAAAAAGATGTAACAATGTTAGAAAAATATTTAGCAAATCATTCAACAAAATATTTACAAGAAAAGTGGATAACTGACAAAACACAATATGGATTGGAAAAAGGAAAAATAACATCAAAAGAATTTAGGGAAGTAAGAGACAGTTTTGGAGAAGGCAAAAATATAATGATAACATTTATGGATTATAATAGACTTTTGACAAACGACTGTTCACAAAGTATTCTTGAACAAATTAGAAGAATTAGGAATAAAGCGCAGTTTAAAAAAATGGTTTTAAAATTACTTAGAATCGAAGAAAACAAGTGTAAACATATTAAATGTAAAACGCGAAAAAAGGGAGAGGCAGGTGGAAATATCATAAGGCAATAGAACCGATACTGTTTATCATGTATATGCAAATGGGCTATATAAAACAATAAAATATACTGAACTATTCTCTTTTGTTAACGATATAAAGCAATTGTTACATTGAATAAAGATATCAAAGAAGCAGAGATATAAGTGAAAAAAAATTTAATAATAATAAATAATTATGCGCATAATAAAAACCTAAGAGTTCATATAAAAGTACAAAAAAAGAAAATGGGTAAAAGTCGATCTATCCAAACATAGTAATGCATTCTCAATGAGAATTACACTCGACAGTTGAAAGCAATGAATATGAAAATGAAAACTGCCAAAAGAAAGAAGTAGTATTTCAGTATAAATATCTGGGGGTAATTGATTAATATTTGAAATGGAATGCACATAAGAACACATTTCCAAGAAAATCGGTGCAATACTACCAGTTTTATACATACATTAAAGAATAAGGTAACAAACAGAATGTGAAAAATTATTTATTGCGCACTAGTGGAATTGAGGATCAGATACGAAATCCAGGCATATTAAATAGCAAAAAAAGTTATATTTCGGAATAGTAAACAAATTTCAATTAAAATGTTTGAAATTAATAAGAAATTATAAAAGAGACACTTAAAATGAAGTAATTAAAAAAGATAATATACTAAACATAAGAATAATGTGTTTGTTGATAAAGTTGGATGAATACTTAACCGAGGAAGAAGCAGACATGGCCATTAGCTAGAATAAAGATAGGCGAGCAAATAGACAAATACATCATAGCGCAGGTGTTAAATAAAGTACCTAAGCAAATTCTAGGGAAAAAAAATAGTGAAAAAAAAAGGTAAATAAAGAAATGGTAAGGATAGGTTAATGCATTACAAACATAAAATAAGATAAAAAGCATAAGAAAACAGTGTGTAGAAGTAGAAATAAAAAAAAATAAAAAAAAGGAAAAAAAAAGGGTAAGTATAAAATAGTTTTAAGATGTAATAGATATATTATACAATAATATTATTTTAAGTTGTTATCGTCTCTTCTCCGCGGTGCCCTCTCTACCCAGAAGATTACTTTTTTCTGTGTGATGTCAACTATCTTCTTTGAATGTTCCTTACTTTCTTCAGAACGTTCTCTCTTCTATTCTCAGCTTTTGGATCTTGCCTACTCCATACAATGACTCTTATGTTCCCTCATTTCCTTCCTTGTCAGTTGTTCCTATTCTAGCTTATTTCATTCAATCAATTTCGCACCAGATTAAAATATGTTATGTTCTTTTTGAGCTATTACTTAGATTCCTTGGTTGATTGGGCTGTTATTCTTCGTTAGCGTATCCATAAAAAAAAAAAAAAAAAAAGTTATGTAAAATATATAAATATAAAATATTTCGCCGACAAGCGTTCTAGCTTTGCAAAAAAAGGTTGTAATGTATTACAAATACTCATCTCTATTCGAAAAAAAAAGATCACGTGGAAATTAAAACGATTTGAAGAATGCGAATGCAATCATCAGAATTTTTTTTTAATAAACGCATGTAATTTTAATATTAATGGAGTACACCGTGTTGAAAGACTATTTTGAAAATTTTGAAAATTTTAAAAATTTCAACTTTGGTAATTGTATAAATTTTAACTACTAGTAAATGTTTTTCAGATAACCTGAAATGTACTGCTCAGTTTAGAAGTCAGTTGTGCTGCTGCTGAGAGTGGTATTGAGTAAGACGAGATCGGTTAAGCATTTCAAAAATGGCAGCGATGCTATCTTTTAGTATTACAAATATTTTTGGAGTATTTTCGAATTATGAAATTAGAAACCGGTTTTCTAGCAATGCAATGGAGACTAATATAACTAGCGCTATTATACTTTACCAATAATGTATTTTTTAGCTTGCGATAGTGTTCTGTCCGGACTCCAACATCTGATTAATAATAATTTCCTGAAAATATCTAAAGTTTTCCCATAAGCGCATGGGATTTCTTCCTCTTCTGGTTTTTCCTTTTCATACCAAACTCGCCATTCCTTTTCATTCTGCTTTATCTGAGAAAAAAAACAGATCGTTAATTAATGTCATAAAAATATCTAAACCGATTAGAAACAAAACATTCACTCAGAATTTAAAAATTCATACGTATCGTCTTTACGTTGGAGACCCTGAACTTCCGTTAAAAACTTAATTATAATCTATACCAGGGGTCTCCAAACTACGGCCCGAGGGCCACATCCGGCCCGCCGACAGATTTTGTCCGGCCCGTGGAGAGCTAGCTTACTTGAAAACTCCTTTTAGAGAACATATTTTTTATAGCAAATTAAATTTAGTTTACTGAAGTATTCTAATTTTATGTTGAATAATTATTAATATGACATCTACATTGACATGGTCATGGGCTAACTATTCATAACATTATTGTAGGCTTATAATTCAGTATATTATAACTAACACATTATTGCAATGAGTACAAGCAACATTTTAATTTAATTTAATTTTTTTTTAATTTAATTTTATTTTTATTAAATATATTCAATCTGAACCAACATTTCATACATTTTGAATAAAAAGATAAGTTATAATGACATATGAAATACTAATGAGATTTATGTAATTGAGATTTTCCACTGACAATAGTTTGTAGTTGTGGACTAATTTTACTTGTACCAATTATTAAAAGAGATTTAAGATGCTGATCAGTTAATTTAGATCTGTAAACATTTTTTGTGTACTTCATTTTGGAGAAGGTCTTCTCACACAAATAAGTAGTACCAAAAACAGAAAACAGCCCACGAGCAAATTTATGCAAATTATCAAATTGTGTCAGTGGAAGACTCTTATAAAATTCCAACAAAGATGAGTTTTGATACTGGTTCTTAATTATATCACTGCATTGTAGATCAATCATTTCCATTTGAAGTTCCGGGGCTAGGGTTTCAATGTCAGTATCAAAAGGATTCTCAAAAATCTTAATTTGATTCGCAATGGCATCAAAGTCCGAGAAACGAGTATCAAAATTAATTTTCAAAGCACTCAAAGTTTGGATTGCAAAATCGATAGGAAACTCAGTCTCAGTGGTGTGGCTGAATATTTCACATGTTTTAAAATGTGAAAAACATTTACTTCGTAGTTGTGATTGAAACAGTATCAATTTCTTCCGGAATGATTTGATATTAGTGTATAAATCAGGAAGATGCTGGTTTTCTCCTTGCAATCTCAAATTCAGTTCGTTCACATGTTTTGTCAAATCAACATAGAATGCTAACTTCCACAGCCATGAGTTGTTTTGTAATTCAGTAAGAGGGCGATGCTTTTCATTCAAAAAAATCTCGATCACTGCTCGAAGTTCAAAAAAGCGCTGAAGGACTTTCCCACAACTAAGCCAACGTACGGCAGTATGATAAGGCAAGTCATTTTCTCCAATCTCTTCAATAAATTGTTGGAATTGTCGGTGATTCAGCCCAAAAGATCTGATAAAATTAACAGTTGATATGACTGGTTTCAGAACTTCAGACATATCCAAACATTTTCCGCACAAAGACTGTTGATGAATGATACAATGTAAGACTAATGGTTTTGAACCACCGTCATTTTCCACAGCCTTTGACACAAGAGCGACCACTCCTTTATCTTTCCCACTCATGTTTTTGCCTCCATCAGTTGTAATACATTTCAAGTTTTTCCATCGAAGGTTCTTTTGATTAATGGCCATTTCAACTCCTTTAAAAATATCTGTACCAGTAGTTGTGCCATGAATACTATACATATCAAGAAGTTCTTCATGCACTTCATAGCTTTTATCTACCCCTCGAATATAAATCAACACCTGAGCAGTATCTGACACATCCGTTGACTCATCCAAGGCCAAAGAAAACCACTCAACATGTCCATTTTTGTCGAACAGTTGAGAGGATATATTTTCAGCGATGTTTTCTACCCTTCGAGCCACAGTGTTTGCTGACATACTGACAGTTTTTAATAAATTTACCTTTTCAGGGCACATTTCTTCGGCTACTGTAATTATGCATTCTTTGATCATTTCTCCATCGGTGAATGGTTTTCCACGTTTTGCAATTTCAAGAGCCACACGGAAGCTGGCACGAGTTGCAGCCTCTTGTTCAGTTTTGAGTTTTGTAAATGAAGATTGCTGCGATTTCAATCCGCGCTTCATAGCTTCGAATTTTTCTGTCCGCAAACTTCCTGTATATTTTGAGTAATTTTGAAAATGTTTTGTTTCATAATGACGTTTAATGTTATATTCTTTAAGAACGGCTATGCTTTCATTGCAAATCAAACATAGCGCTTGTTACTGGACTCAATTACGAAATACTGAATGTTCCACTGATGTTTGAATTTTCTGCATTCACTATGAATTTTTCGCTTCTTTTCCATACTACTAAATCACACACAAAAGCAATAATTCAAATCAAAATACTGTTACAAAGATGGTTTAATAAACTTAAACAGGCACAACCACGACGTTTTAAGGAAGTAAACACGCACAAACACGATTTAAAATAACAGCTACGAAGTAAATTCAAGAGAAGCAATGAATTTGAAAACTGGACCAAAAAAACCGAAACAATACTCGAGTTACCTTTAAACTTTATTAACACAATAATGAAACAAAAAACTCTTCGGCACTTTGCGCGCGCATACACATTAATGGAAATGAGACCGCAATCAGTAGAGGAAGGCACGAAGAGTACAGAAAAACGATCAACTGCTAAAACGCTTTCTTCATTTTCCGTTATTTACAATAGACGACGTAGCAAAGGAAAAAAACAGCCTGTACACGATCAATTTTCTGCAGCGTAGGCATTTGTTTTTTTCGCCGCCGGGTGCGCGAGCCGCAGCCGATCTATCGAACAAGCGCGTCCGAACATGACAAAAATTCTGCCTGCCTGCCGAGCTTTTTTTTTCCAACGAGATTCGCCTATACTGCCTATAGGCAGCTTGCCGGTGGCAGTAAATTAACAGAAAGGCGAGCTACCGAAAACTGTGCGCTACGTCTTCCGGCGGCCCATCTTCACTCTGTCCCTTTCTGTTATATTGTACGTATACAGTGTGTGTGCATGCGATCGAGCGAGTATCGAGATTCGAGCAGCAAGCATCTTACGCGCTCAGCTGCATAAGCCCAATTCTAAACACGTGCCTTTCAATTTGTCTAGTAAACGTTTTTTTTTTCATTTTATTCATATTTGTATTTGTTTTTCTTTAAATATCAAATGTAATTTCTTTCTTAATAAAAAAAAGAAATCCAAAACATTTCGCGGGGGGTTTGGACCCCCTAAACCCCCCCCCCCCCTGGTTACGGCCATGATATGCAGTGGTGCCGTTTTGCGGACTTTAGTCCGATTTGCAGTGGACTATTTCACTTTTTGCCACCGGCAACAATGATAATATGGTTTTGGCCCTCGGAACTTACTGGAGTAATCAGTATGGCCCTAAGGCTGGAAAGTTTGGAGACCCCTGATCTATACTATAATATTAGGATGTAGGAGGTAATCGACGAAGTACATCCGATTTCAAAAATTCTTTCACCAATATTTAGAATGGCTCTTCAGGGTGTTAAAATAAAAAGGCTTTTCGTGGAAACAAACTTTGCAACGTAAGTCGACGAAAAAACGTCGAGCGAACGCGTTTCTTTCGATACAAAATAAACCGCGCGTAGTGGTACGTAGGGAGCTTGGACTATTATTGCTGTATTCTGAGAAGGTTACTTCGACGACACGCTGTTGTTCCATATAGCTCCAATCCATATCTCCATACTGGAGCGATAACCCATAAATAAACATTCCGCTTTACGGTCAGGTTTAGAACTCTGATTTTCGTTTTAGCAACGGCCATAACAGTCTGGCCCTAGTTATTAGAGATTTTCCTCGTGATCGTTAAAATAATCTGTTTCCGATCCCTGAGATTTGTAGGGACTGAAAGGTTCAAAATTTACGTTGTAATATCCGCTTTATTCTTACTGTAACACCCCCTTATATGTGCATATTTACAAGCTGTTTTAAATTTTCAAAGTATGAAGAAACACTCCACGCTTTTTTTGAACTTTTTACAAAGTTTTGATAAAAAATCAAAATATACTTTTATTATTACTAAGCCGATCGAGCTTTCTTTCCTCTCGTTCCTTCTTTAAAAAAATTCCATCCTCCAACTTGAATTCCCTATGTACTAAATTTCATCTTAAACTTTGGTCAGATATTACCCTTCCTCCTTCCGTAACGATCAATCCTTTTATCTATCTGTACAACCTAATCTTCGTTTCTAATATCTGGTGTTCTTTGAGTTTCCTTCACTTCCCCGTTCCGTTGTCACTTCTATGATTCGCTAGCGTTTTGGCCATTCTGCTCTTCCTTTCTCTCGTTTTCGCTTTTCCCTTGTTTCTTCTCCAAATTGTCCTCTTCACCCTAATGAGGCGGCCAATTGCGACGCTAATCACGTATCTTTTTTTTGAATGTCCATCTCTTTCTGTTGAACGCGGTATCCTATATTCTTGTTTGCTGAAACTCAAGCTCCCCGCTCCTTATTGTGCATCTTATATTCTGTCCTTCTCTTCACCATCCATTATTTCATCCATTAGTAGTTCCTTTATATTGTCCATATCTGACCGAATCAAAATTTAACTGACGACTCTTTTCTTTTTTGTTGTTTCTGGGTGTAGGTCCTTGACTGACGTGCCCAAAGGGGGGATCTAAAAAAAAAAAAATCGACGTAAAAGACATCGGGAAAAGAAAAAATGTTTTTTTAATCTCCGAAACCCAACTTGAAAGTTAGATATTATACTTGACCGATAAATTTTTTTTTAATGAAAATGTTTATTTTTGCGATTTTTACCATTCGTGGTAATTAAGTGGTTCGAGGGCTGCACATTTTTTAAACGAATATTTTTTATCCGTCATTTATGTGAATAATTTCAAATTTATTATATGTTAAACAATGCTAGAATTATTGGGTTTTTGATTTGAATTTTTTTTTTATGTTTTCCAAATCGTTGTACTAGCATATTTTGTGGATTATACGACACGCGTGGAGTCCTAAAAATTACACTGCCAGAAATGTCACAGTTTATCTTCGCTAGATACACCGCTACGAAATGTTAAATTGGTTATTGATGATTTTTTGTTTTTTTATGCATTTCCAAAAATGACTCTTTGCCAACTGAGTTTAATGTAGAAGGAGAAGTTTAAAATCAATGTGACTCACTAACGCATAAGAATCACGTTTTTACACAGCGAAGATAGAACAAAATAGCAGATAGTCTAAAAAGGTGTTCAAAATGTCATTCATCATTGGTCGGTCATTTGATCTGCCGTAAAATTCATCTTACGGTCAATTCACTCTAGAGCGAGCCGAATATGACGGTTCAATCGGTAGCCGGGTGATCTACAACCAAATGAACAGTCACCGCTAAAATTAAATCGTTAATGTTCATCAGGCCAGGTTTATAGTAAATCATTCTCCGGAAACTGATGGGTCCTCTATCCTTGGTTGCCATTTGCTGCCATATTCATCATTGAAATCAGGCTTCATTTCGAATTTGCTCACAGCATTATGACAAAAATGAGCAAGATGTCTTTGTCAAGTGTCATCGTAATTAGGTCCCATTCGAAGATTACACACATTTCCCGGGATAATATTTTATCCGCGATTTATGTTCACAAGAACCACATTTACACGGCGGTGGTGAAACAAAATAGCGGCGGCAGCGTTAAAATATTGCGATAATGGAATATTATAGTAAATTTTACCTTATTTAAAATATTCGAAAAAGCCGATAGTTTGCTTATTTCCACCAAATTTAACCACGTGATATCCAATATCCAGCGAAACGGTTTCGGTGCAACAGCGTTTAAGTCTAGCGAAGCTCCTCCTAATTGAATCATTTACAAACATATTTTTGTGTAACATGTTTTTGTGTAACATATTTTTGTGTAACATATTCGCATGACATACTCTTATAAAACTTAGTAAATAAAACAGATTATGAAATGTAAAATATTGTTGAGAGGGGGGTGTGGTCGTTGATTTTAGACGAACGAGAATGCTTTTTTTAGCGATACAACTTAAAACCGAATTAGCTTTATCATTTGTAAGATTATCTTTTAGACACAGAATTTTCGTTGAATAATTATGATAAAAGCGATGTGATGTTCGAAATAGATAAAAAATTAAATAATTGGTTGTTGTCAGTAGGAGTTTATTGGATGACATTTGAAGTACGAATATCAAGTGATCCTTTCGGGAGCAATCTCCATCGTTTTTGATACGTATACGGCGATCCGATTTCATCGAAAATCAGTAATGAAATGAACACGCTTCAATTTCACAGGGGTAGAGTAACGTCTATGTCGTGAGCAAAATATTGAAAATTCACAAAAATTTTTTTTAAAAAAAATAGTATCGACTTCAAGATTTACTTTAAAAAGTTTAATAAAAATGCGCTTTAAAGGAAGAAATAAAAGAAATAATTTCTAAGTAAGAAGTTAATATATTCTATAGTAAAAAATACATAAGAATATTGTTGCGATAATTCTTAAATAATTCTTAAATAACATTAACATTTATCGGAGTCTCGGTACACCGGATTCAAATTGCACTAATATTTCAATGAGTATAACAACACAATCGTTTATTTCGTATACGCCAAGTATTGGAAACATTAGGAATAGTTTTTAATTATTATTGCAAATTTGGTACCGACTTTAACGGGTATTAATGTTGTTCAAGAATAATTATGGTATCCTTTTGTGTATTTTTCTATTGCAAAATACAGTAATACCCCGGACTTACGCGATAGGTGGGACTGAGCGCTATCCGCGTAAGTCGAATTCGCGTAAGTCGGGGTACAATTTTGCATATAAAGACATACAAAGTATGTTTAATTGGGACTGGAGACTAAATAAAACAATAATTTAGGAAATAATTAGTATCTAATTCTAGATAATATGACAAACTATATTAATAGAGTGTATAAACACAATCCGAAGTTATTTTGATGTAGAAGGTTTCATAAATTGTAACAAAGTCGTCTGACGAGTCAATGATTTTTTCTTCTCCCGTAATATCTCCTCGTAGCATCCTAGTAATTTTTTTATTCCATGTTTTGTAACAAAAATGCGCTCTTCATTGGAGTCTATGCTTTCCAAAATTGTTAACCCTTTCTCAATCGAACTGAGGGCTTCTGTCAAGTTTCCAACTGTCATTTGATCTTCTAATTGAACTGGATCCAAAGAATCATGATTATCAATTTCTTCCTCTTGTTCACGCATTGTTATGAGCTCATCAATTGTAAGCTCCTCATTGTGTGAATCCAACAGCTCTTGAACATCATCACTATCCACTTCTAAATTTATTTGTCTACCAAGTTCGACAACGTCTTTGATCACATTGCAAATTTCATCAGGCTCTGGCACTGATTCCGCCTGAGTCTCAGTGGAGAAAAAAAATGGACAGAGTTTTTTCCAGACGCCATTTAAAGTTTTTTGTGAAATTTCATCCCAAGATTCTCCAATGATTCTCACTGCTTTTAAAACGTTGAATTGTTTCCAAAATTCTTTAACAGAGAGCTCGTTGTTTTGTCTCATAGCTTCATGCAGATGTGCAAACGATCGTCTCGTGTAATAAGCTTTGAATGTTTTGATAACTCCCTGGTCCATCGGTTGAAGCAAGCTGGTTGTATTTGGTGGCAAAAATTCAACTTTCACACGTGGGTCGAAACTAGTTAAAGTAGCAGGAGGATGACCTGGCACGTTGTCGATTAATAGCATCACTTTAAACGGGATTTGTTTAGACTGGCAATAACGTTCGACTTCAGGTATGAAGTGATGACCAAACCAGTCTTCAAAAAGGGAGGCCGTCACGCAAGCTTTACGATTCGACTTCCAAATCACGGGCAAACCAGCTTTAGATTTGTTTTTCAATGCTGTTGGATTTCCTGAGCGATAAACTAAGAGAGGTTTTAATTTAAAGTCACCAGCTGCATTCGCGCCAAGCATCACTGTCAATCGATCTTTGGCGGCCTTAAAACCTGGAAAAGTTTTCTCTTCACGCGCAATAAAAGTTCTTTTAGGCATCTTCTTCCAAAACAGGCCAGTTTCATCTAGGTTGAATATGGTTTGGCTGGTATAGCCACCTTCATTTATCATAGCTTTCAGTTTCTCTGCATAGAGAGATGCAGCCTCTTTATCTGCACTGCCGCCTCTCCACTTTCTGCAATGCTATGCCAGTTACAGCGACTTCTGAACCGGCTGAACCAACCGTTACTGGCTTTAAACGTTTCATCTTTAGCCATCTCCCCAGCTTCTTCTTTTAATTTCTCAAAAATTTGTTTAGCTTGAAAGCACACCGTGTTCTGATCAATAGGACAATTTTTCACACTTACTTGATTATCACACCATAATTTTAACAATGTTTCCATCTCAGCGATAATACCATGTCGTTTACGAATGATGCTTGAATTCAAAGACTGAGCGTTTTTCACAGCTTCGAGAATTTTTTCTTTACTTTTCGTAATTGATCTGACTGTCGATTCCGGTAGATCATACTTCTTCGCTAAATCACAAATTTTTATTTTTGCATCGTAGTCTTTAATAATGTTAAGTTTACACTCCAAAGATAATGTTTTTCTCTTCTTGTTTAAAGCAAAAGAGTCGGTTCTACTTCGTTTGGATGCCATAGTACTTAGTAAATATCTCAGGTCGTCGCACAACGCACAAAAAAACACAAAATCGTAACTTACGTACCTACGCGCCGATTCCGCACTACACGTCTGTGCCTGTTGTAAACTGAACGAATAATAATGCGGGCGGGGGAGTCAGAAACAAACGCTGCCGCTTGACCTTGACTGCGCGGCGTTCAAACAAAAAACGAATAGACGAGAAAATTAAATCGCGTAACTCCGAATTCGCATAAGTCGTAAGTCGGGGTATTACTGTACGTTATTTTTTATCGAATAATTTCTTTTTACCTTCTAGTACATTTTCATTTAAATTCCTAAAGCAAATTTTAAAGTCAGTATTTTTTTTTTTCTAAACAGAAAGCTATTTTATTTCATCATTTTTAGTATAAATATTTTTTGATAATAACATAGGCTAGAGTAGCTAAAAATGTGAAGCTACCTTCTATGCTTTATGAAGTCTGTTGTCGATGAGCTGTTTTTTTGCTAATTTTTGTCTGTAAACAAAGTATACTTCTAAAGAGACTTTTTTTTTTTTTTTTTTAACGTTTATTTTAATGACTACAAATTATCATCGATACCTACCGATATTCTCATATGAGACCACCGCTGACCGGTAAAATTCCTTATAAAAAGCACTCCCCGCATGATCAAAAGTTATACGCAGTAATGTAGAAACGTAATATTTCCGCCAGTGATATGACGGTTTTAAATACATTTTCTTTATTGAAATAGGCATTTCTAATGTAAATTAATATTATGATAATGATTTAATTTTCTACGATGTTAAAAATTAATTTTTTTTCAAATTACGTTTTCATAGTAAATTGATGAAAGTTCATATCGCGTTTGTTGTGTTCCTAAAAACTTATTTAAAGAGACCATATTTTTTCACCCTATTTGATGATTTCTGAGCATTTGTGCTAATCGATATTCATCGGTACTCACATGGTACCATCAAGGAAAATAGCAAAAAATACCACCGCTGACCGGTACAATTTCGAATAAATGAATAATGGTACAAGTTATGCGGGGACAAATATTAAACAAAGAAAAGAAAAAAGAAAAACATACACGACGAACATATAATTCCACTTTTTAAAGTTGGTAAAAAGAATAAAAATTTCAAAAACCAACAACAGTAATATTATCATTATTTTCTCGGTGGGCCAAAAGAACATCCCGAATTTCAAATGCTCGTCAAAATCATACACTGTGAGTTAGCGTGGCGATTGCAACGCCATCTGACGCTAAATAATATGCCGTTTAATATAAATATAGTTGGTTAGTAGTCATGATGTCGTGGATGCGTAAACAACGCTCCTTCGTTGTCGAGTTTTTTCGAAAAACGGTGAAAGTGTAATCGCGGTACAACGCGCGTTTAAAAAACAATTTGATTTAAAACGTCATGACAATCCCCCCGACCGTAAAAGTATCCTCAAATGGGTAAAAAACTTCCGAGAATACGTTAGTGTGGTGGCGGTCAACCATCAAGGTCGCCGCCGATCGTCTAGAACCCTGACAAACATCGAAAAAGTGCGCGTAGCATTGTCGCGATGTCCGCGCAGATCCGTTCGTCGTCAGGCTTCCGCCTTGAACATTCCCCGTACTTCACTCAGAAGAATAATTCGAAACGACCTCAATATGCACCCATACAAGATACAACTAACCCAAGAATTGATATGTACCAACAGATAAGCCAAGAAGGTTAGAATTTTGTAATAAATTTTTGGATATGCTGGAGGAAGAAGACGTCGATTTGGATTATGTTTTTTTTTAGCGACGAGGCGCATTTCGATTTAAATGGTAACGTTAATAAACAAAACATGCGGTATTATGCTACTGAGAACCATCGAATCGTTCACCCGGTACCCTTGCACTCCCCTCGTATCACGGTATGGTGCGCAGTCAGTGCGAAAGCGATAATCGGTCCCTACTTCTTCGAGGAGGAGGACGGAGCGAATGTTACTGTGAACGGCGACCGCTACATCCAAATGTTAAACGAGTTTTTTCTACCGGAGCTCAGACGGAAGAGGATTGCATTATCTAAAACGTGGTTTCAACAAGACGGGGCCACACCACATATTCGTAACGATGTTTTGCGGTTATTAAGAGAGAAGTTTCAGGACCGCTTGATTTCGCGAAACTGTGAGCCGTTTTGGCTGCCGCGCAGTCCGGATTTAACAGCGACAGATTTTTACCTATGGGGCTACTTGAAAAGCAAGGTGTACGAGGGTAAACCAGCAACAACCGACGAGATGAAATTGGCCATTCAGAAGGAAATTGCGGCGATTAAAAAACCAACTCTTAAAAAAGTAATGCATAATTTTGAGGAAAGATTGCAACAATGTAAAAATCAAAATGGCGACTATTCATACGGAGTATTGTTCAAAACTAATAGTGTACAATAAATGGCGTTCTTTTTGAAGTATTTCAACGTTTGTTTCATTTCCGTAAGTATATTAGTCTTTATTTGACGAGCATTTAAAATTCGGTATGTTCTTTTGGCCCACCCTATACCATAATTTGTGACGGATTATGTCAAGTTACAATTATTCTATTACATTTTAACGGTTTTTAAACTTCCTCACTACTTAATATGACAGATTTTTATGTGTTACTATGTATACATCCTAGAATCTGTAACGTTTTAAAACTTTCCATTAATGTTTTTTTTGTTTCCATATCTTTTTCATTTCAGTGGCTAAGCTACTGTATTTACTTATTTTTTCTTTATATTTCTGGCTAATATTACTGTCATTAAGGACAGATATATTTGTTAAAAATGTATTCTTTGATGGTTTGTGAATTAAAAGTAATGTCACGTCCGTTAGCATATCTGTTTTATGATCTGTAAGAATATTTCTATCCCAGAATAATTTTACAGTTTCATTTTGTAGCACCGGTTCTGGTTTATACTGGTAGTATGGTGCTTTCTTGCTTTTTATTATACCATATTTGTATGGCACTTCTTGATATGCAGTTCTGTTTATTCTGTTTCTGCATGTAATTTACATCTTACTGTAATATGTTCAATTGTTTTACGGGTTTGATAGTATTTACGGCACAAACCATTTGCTGTATCTTGATCTTTTATTATATGTTTTTTGTAATTTTTCGTTGAAATCATTTGATCTTAGATACCTAATAAGAAACCTTCAATGTCGCGAAATAGTTATACGTGTTAACTCTTTATTGATATTTTTGCTGTTCATTATATTGATATGTCTCCCCTGTAGCATTTTACCAGACCATTTTTATTTTTTCCCATTAATAATATTTCTACTCCGTAGCGCTCTTCTTTTCTTGATAGGTTTAGCGGTGTGTAGTCTTGATCTGCCTTTATTATCGCCCTATGTATAATGGGTGCTCATTTGAATGGAAATATTTTCTAAGTCCTTCCATTGGATTTTCGTGGAGAGATGATACATTTAGGAGGCCTCTCCCTCTTTGTTTTCTTCGCAAACTTATTTTTACGATACATGAATTAGGAAGTAGAAACGTGTTTGGTGAGTTCTGATTGGACTGACCTATTAAGTTTTTCGAATTTTTTGTGTGATCATTTGATTATTCCAAATGAGTATGACGATATCGGTACTGCATATGTGTTTATAGCATTGAACACATTTTTAGAATTAAGGGATGATCTATAAGAATAGCTTTTAATCTCATTTTGAATTTATTTTTCAGCTGATATTTTATATTTTTATGATCTATTTTTGTGTTTTGTTGAATTCCTACATATCTATATGTTTTCTTTGGATTTAAAGTATATGGAGTATTCTATCGTTAAGTGTCTCACTTTTTAAGCTATTCGATCATTTTTCTTTTTCTACATATATGCACACTTTTACATTTATTTAATCCAAATTCCGTTCCTATATCTCCGCTGATTGTTTCTGTTCTTTTTAATAGTGATTCCATTTGCACGGAAGATGCTGCATACACATAGTTCTATATCATCCATATAAAGCAGATGATTTAATGCGAATTGCACTTACCCGTTGTATTTTACGTCTATTCCATATTTTGTATCATTAAGAATATTAGACAAGGGGTTGGGGCATATATAAAGTCATAAAGGGGAGGGCTCAACGAATCTCCTTAGATGATTCCACGCTCGATTTTAAGAATTCCAGTTTTTAGGCTTATTAATTCAGTAATCCGATTTACGGTTGTTCTTCAATTGTTCATTAAGTTGGCTAAGAAATTTTTTACTTTCAGATTGAATATTTCCATTATTTTTATTAACCAACTATGCGGTACAGAATCGAATGCTTTTTTATAATCTATATAACAGAATATTGCATTTATTTTTTGTGTTTCTGCTTGTTTCGTTATGACATTATATCCGGTTAATAGTTGTTCTTTACAACTCTGGCTATTACGTCTACACCCTTTTTACTGTTGCGTTAGTATTGAGTTTTCTGTTATATAACTATCAATTTTATGGGCGATCACTACCGTTATTAATTTCACATAATGTTTGAAGGCATGCATGATTGGCCTATAATTTACCAGGTTTTTTGTGTTTTAATTCTTCGGTTTTATGTACTATATGTTTTCCCTTCTGTAAGGAAGAGTGGCATTTCCGCTGGGTTTTGGAATTTATCTGGTTCGATATATCATGTAATGCTGTGAATTTCTTATACCAGAAATTGTGTATTTTATCTGTACCCCGTGGGGGCATTTCCAGCTGTGCATTTGTTTTTTTTAATTTTAACTAATTCTTCTTTTGTTATGATGTAATCGGTTTGCATTGGTGTGTTCGAAAACCGCTCTCTTTTTCTTTCGTGAACTACAGACTATTTCTTTTATGCTGCATCCGTTTGCATCATATGTTCTGCCATATTTTGTTATTTCTGTTTCTGTTGATGACTGTACATCTATTTTTTCCGGTTTATCAATCGATTGATAAAAACCCTTTTTTGGGTATTCTAAGACAAGCGGTTTTTTGTATTTTCCTTTTATGCGACTCTTTATATTAAACGTGCTACTTGGACTGCTAGCTTTTGTTTTAATCTACCCAACGTTTTTCGGTACTTTTCATTAGGCGTTTTTAAGGCTTCAATATTTTTAATCAGTTTTTTTGATTGATTACCCAAGATGTGCTGTGTTAGCCTATGTTTCTCCTCAGAGTTTCTATATTATTTTCTATTCTTATTTGCAATTAGGTTTTTGATATCTTTTTTCTTTTTGTTTTTTATTCGTACTTGGTTATTAAGTTCGATAATTGTTAATGCGGCACAATACATATTATAATTTGCGTTTCTTCCAGATCATTAAGTTTTTATTCATATTTACACAAGATTTCATTCATTATATTGATTTTTTCATATATATTTTTATTTTCGCACAATTTAGGTAAAACATCTTTTTTTGTTGGGTTTGTTCCTTCTGATTTTATTTATATAAGATTGCAGTATTTCTTGTATTTCATTGTCTTTATCATATCTTTTTTTATTATTAATTTGTTGTGTGTTTATTTTTTGTACGCTTGCTGTTTTCATTTTATTTTTTTCAGTACTTTGAATAGCTTGATTCGTTTGATCTTTATTTTCTTGTTTCATTATGGAGCTTTGTACTGCTTGTATATCTCTACACTTATTTTCATATAAAGACTGTACTACACTTTGTTTTATTTCTTCTCTTTCGAAGGTTGCTAATCGGTTACTATTTATTATAAACAAGGAATGCGAATGACACGTACTTTATATGGCCTAGAGGGATAAACAAGAAAATTGAAAGTGTAGATGAGATAATTTTAATGAATCTACTGGAGGTAATACCCCAGGATATATTACAGGAACGGAAGATAGAATTGTGGAAGAGCAAGGTTAAAGCATGGCTAATGGAGTGGTGCACAGAATAGGTAAATTATCCCCTGAGAAGATAAAAGTAAAAAAAGGGAAGACGGGGGGGGCACATGTCCCTTTCTTATTGCATCCTGTCTTTACGAGGGTTTTGGTAATCGTACCTTACACATACGGTTATGTGGAAATATCGGAATTTTTGAGTACCGCGGGACTTATGTACGCGCTGATCAAGCATGCTTGCTCACCTTCATATGTATACCCTCTGGTAGGGGCTGCGTTAATTTTATAGTTATTATTGTTATTGACAGAACTAATAGCCTAACTATAATTGTGAACATTTCTGTAGAGTAAGTATATTCTGAAATAAACGTTGATAAGCGTGGCGGGCACTCGTAATACGGGCAGCATTGCTCAGCCAGACCCACAACTTATTTAAAAGAAAAAGAAAAAAAGAAAAGAAAAAAAGAAAAGAAAAAAAAGAGTTGTCTGATGATATAGTCGAAAACGTTTCTTTTAAAGTAGGTTATTTTAATTTATTGAAGTAATTTACGCGTGTATTTATTTATTTGACGTTTTTAAATTTTAACTATGGATTTATCTGCATTACACTGCGAAGAGTTTATTAGTCTGCGGGGTAGCTTTCTTAAGCGTCGAATAAAAATACGCCGATTACCTTTAATGAAAATCATGAATTCTTCGTGGCTTATATTTCCTTTATGGCAGTCTATTTTCATGGCTAGCATCAGCGTGAATAACAGCTTATGGCGCTCGTACAAGCTACGCTCCGTGAATTTCCAAACTTCGTACGTTAAATACTTCAAAATATTTTCTATCCGTTCTTCGGTGACGGAACTCCTGATTGATCTGCAATTCATAATATTGCGCCGCACTTATTGTTAATTTCCTAACTGAAACGACATTATTAATTTTTATATTGTTATAAATTTTACACTTTGCTATTGTTAGGCTTTGTACAACGATGCAATTCCTCGACATTTCACGAAATACTCAAAATCACCACATTACAGTACCTCTGTCTCTTAACACGAGGCAACCTCTTTTTTTCTGCTGACAAAGCATGAGAAAGCACACAGCTGCTGCGTAAACGGGCTAGGGGCATATTGCTGGGGATTATTACTACTTAAGCACTGTGTAGCCGACCGATTATTTCGTAATACGTTCTAATTGATCCGCGGCATTTTCGTTACGACTGCGGCTAATTTTATACTCCGAAGAGTTAAGATGAAGGAAATTTCTACTCAAGTTTTACGAACTACTTTTGTATCAGCATGTTTCTATCGAACATTTATAGGTCATTTATTAATAAACAATTTTTAATTTCTGCTTTTGTGGATATTTCAGCTGCATCTGATAACGTTCACCTTCCTACATTCTTTGATATAATGGTTTCAATTACCATTTCTGTCCACTTTGCTTCTCTTATTATTACTTTCTTTCAATGAAGAACTGCAAGTCTTTCCTCTACTTCCTGCTCTGCCACAAGGTTAATCTTTAGGGTGTTGCCTCAGGGCTCCTGTCTTAGTCCTACGCTCTTTAATATTTGCTTGATCATAATCGCCCCTCTTTCTCTTAACTCTACTTTGCTTTTTTTTTGCTGACGATGTGCTCATCCGATTGCAAAATCTCGCAACAGCTAACTCTTGTCGCTAGAGCTCTCTAATGTTACTAGAAAATTCTCTTTCTAATATTCATTATTCTATGTGTTCTCTTAAATCCTCGTCTGTTGTCTTTACTCTTCATGCTTTTGCTCCTTCTTTGATTAGTTTTATCTTAAATGACGGTGCAACCCTCTTGTAAATTGTTTTCGCTATTTAGGAATCTTTCTTGACAACCGTCCCTCCTTTTCAATCACATTAGTCATCTGTATATATCCTCTCTTAAAAAGCTCTTTCTCATATTACTTGGGGAGGCGATCCCTATATCCTTCTCATGTTTTATAAATTCTTTATTCGTTCTGTCCTGGATTACTGTTGCTTTATTTATGGAAATTTTTCCACGTCTCTTCTTTCAAAATTAGATCGTATTCAAAATACCTGTCTTCGCCTTTGCCCTGGTGCCCTGAGATTTACCCCAGTACCGGCTATCCTTGCTAAATCCAATACTCTACTCTCTTCACTCGTAGACATCCTATTTAGATAATTGCTTTTTGATTAAGCGCCTGCCTATTTATTCTTTTTCACTTGTTTCTTCCTACTCTTCTATCTTCATAAACGCGATTTTTCTCTAATAAAACTCTAATTTTATCCTCCTTATATTTCTGTTTCTCTTCGCCAATTTTCGCCTTTTATTTATCGCCACGATAAACTTCCTTATTTCTCTTTCAGTTTTTCTAGTTTCCTTCAGCCTATTAAACATCTTTTTTTACCGTTCTAAATCTGTTCCTTAACATATTGCCAGAGCTGAATTTTCCTATGCTTTAGGTTCTCTATTTCCCACATACATCATTATTTACACCGAAGGTTCTACTATTGCTTCTTTTAAACTGGTAAGCTGAGAATGAGGGTGAAGACTGTTTTATTCATAGCATTCCTCTCATATCCGGTGAACATGCACATTGAAGAAGTCTATTCATCTTGGTTTTTTTACATTGCAGATTAAAATATTAAAGTTATACCATCTTACGATCACAAAATATCGTTATGCGCATGACTGTAGAAGGTAGATACAAGAGAAAATTTTCCAGTTACAATTTACACTACTTCTGCAATGGAACTGTCTAATTTGTCAGACGATGAAATGCAGATCGAGCAAGACAAAAAATCATAAAAATAGTATTATGATCTTTACATGATCATCAGTCGTGTCAAATAAATCAGGATGATGGCGCGCATATTGTTTACATCTGCATGTATTGCAGTATGTAGACATGTAGTTTTCAGATGCTCTTTAAATTTATTACTTGTGTACATTAAATCGCGGTTAAAATATCTAGATCGAAGAGAAGTTAGATCGAACGATGGAACGGTATATTTTTCTCATTGGAAAAATGTGTATATTTCGCTCCCTCGCTCTCATCTTCGTATTTTATTCAGGTAGGCTAATCTGCATTGGGCGATGTAGATTATCTGTCTATGCACACTTAATACTCATGCAATTTTCTAAATAATGAAAAATAAAATTGAAAAAGTGCATATAAATATTTATAAGAACAGGATGCATCTCAGCAAATTCCTTTAAAGTTTCGATTCTAAATGTTCAGTTTCGAAAGTTTTCATCAAATTCTGGGATTTTCAATCCCCGCTGCACTTGTCTTTTTAATCTTATTTTATTTGTACTCTGGTTTTTAATACTTTGAAAATAAGTGAAAAAATCGATGGTCTTCGATAAATAAATTTAAAATTTAGGTTCTACGTTCGGCTCTTCTCTCACATCGTTTACCAATCTCTTTTTATTTCTGCTCATATGCGTACATGCAAAGAGTTTTAAAATAAAATATTAATAACAAGTTAAACAGTGATTAAAATTTAAAATAATGTCATTGTACTCCTGTAACAATAGCGTACAAGAGTACAAGTGAGCTTGTGCATGCGTGAGAACAAACATGCACGATCGCAGTGATAACATCTTCAGCGAGCACTAGAACGGGCAGTGTGTTCTATAGTGGCGTGAATAGTTCAAATGAAACTTAATATGTTATAATAATAGACAATGCTAGTTTTCTGCGTACATGTTGACGAGGAAGGAAAAATAAAAATCTAGAATAAAAATAAATAAGCTTTTTCCATGATTATGATCGAAAGAAAAAAACACTGCTAAGCATAGTGGCATGTGAACGTGCGAAGTTTGTACAAAACTTTTAGAGAATATAATATCTGCAATGAGCAGGAGAGAGAGAAAGAGATTCGAACGTTTAACATGTTCTGCATGATTTATATGCATTGCTGTGTGAGAAAAAAAAATATTAAAAAATACAAAAAAAAAATAATATTACAAATGTTGAAATACGGTTCACAGACCGCAGTGTCGATGATTAACAACTTCAAGAGTTAGAGAATCGATCGAGAATCACCAATTATAATTTAATTTCTTGTGCCTGTTGTCGTCAATACTGGCAACGGCAACAAAATGTAGGGAATTCATCAATGAGAACGTTCAGTTTGAATTTCATGTCCCAAACATATAAAAATGAATCATTTACGTGATTAGATAATAAACAAGAACCACTGAATGAAGACAGATCTGACTAATAAATTCGTTTTATACATCTACCTTCGTAACCTTTTTCACTCTAATCTCTAACTTAGTTAAAAGCTAGCAGCGTATATATCGTATTACTTATACATTAAAAAATTTTAAACTAAAAAATTAAAAAAGACAAAAAAAAGATCTGTGAAGGGCACTTTTGTAAACTTCTTTAAAATTTAAGTTCTAAATATTGGGCTTTAAACGTTTTTAATAGTTTCCAAAAATTGATCTCTTCCAATCGCTGGAAATTAAAAAAATGTAAAATTACGTAAAGATTAGAATTGGTGTGCATAATGAGTTGATATTGCTGGTGTGTGTGGGATTGCACCAACTTGCGTAAGGGCAACGCTCCGATTGTCTCAGCACCTTTTGAAAGGGAATAACTGTGTTGGCATGTGCAGGAATGGTCGTGCGTGTGTATTTGTTGCAGCAACTAGCTGGATAATTTTAGACAACTGATTCTATATTTTGAAAAACGTTTGCTGGATTATTGGAGTCCTACAGTTGGATGAGGAGCTGAAGTACATTTTTGGCACTGCGATAGTACGCTTAATCCACACAAATTTTGAACTTGTACAGCGAAAATAGTAGGGGGTTGGGTTAGTTTTTGATACTGGAGTATTATACTTAGGCTTCATTTTGAATGTTTGTACTCGAATTAAGAACTTGTGTAGCAGAAATAGGCGTGTGCGTGTGTGTGTACGTAAGTATAACGCATCACTGGCTTTGGCGTCTACAGAAGTTTATGATGCTGGCGTGCGTGAGAATAGGCGTACGTATATATCTGTATAGAACGACCAGTGAATTAACTTTGAATAGTGGAATAGTATGCTTAGGTGAAATGTTGATAGTTACACTTAAAGTTTTGAAGTCGCGCTTGAGAATTGGCATCCTTAGACTTGGGCAGTGTGGTAACTGATTAATGGCGCTGGTATGTGCCGGGAACTACTTGCGAGTGTATGTGTAGAACGGGTAGTGAGCTAATTTGGAGTAATATATAATTAAATTGCATTTTGAATAAGAAGGATGGGTAGGAAAGGTTGGGATTACTGTTCAAGGGCCTTATACTTGGGCCGAATTTTAAATAATAGGCGCTCGAATATTCGATCTCCTGTAGCAGGAGGTAAAGATGGAGTTACTTTTTTTAGTATTGGAAGAGTTAGACTAAATTTTGAAAATCGATGATGGGTTTTGAAATTAGGCATTGAAAATAACGAGGGTACACAGAGTATGGTGGTTACTCTAGGGTAACTGGAATCTAGATTAAGTATACCCAGAACCTACAGAAGACTATCGTAATATTTCAAGTTTTTTGTCTGACTATGTTAAAAGTTGGTTTTCTTTTCAACTTGTGTATCTACAGTAAGTAACATTGACAATGTTTCAAAGTCAATCATTTTTGTTTTGTTAATAAAAAGTTCTCTTAAGAGACAGTCTTCTTTTATATTATTTGATGATTATTCAATCTCTTGGTTCTTTCTTTTTGTCAATATCTGACCAAATCAAAGTTTAACCGATGAATTTTCCCTTTCTTATTTTTTCTGGCGCAGTCTTTCAATTGATGCGCCGAAAGAAAAAAAAATAAAGAATTACAAAACGGGTAACTTGGAATAATTTTTGTGTCTGTTGCCGCGCTGTAAAAGGGTATTCACTTTTAAAACTTTTTTGGATTCATAAAAATAAAAATAATGTTGCTTGTTTTTATTACTTTGTGATGGAATCGTCGAAAATGTTCAAGAACTGCTTCAGCGAATTCTGATACATAACGTTAACGTTGCTCATTTCAACGATCAAAAAGTAAAGCGTGGAACCGCGAGCTGCCACAGCTCTATACTCTTCTCTGGCGATCATTATCTTTTTCTCCGTCTGCTCTGATACTTGCAGTTTGGCGTTCACTTCTTCGGCAGTTGTCTTTGTCTCTTGCAAAACTTGTATCAAAGCTTCATCATCCACCAAAGAACCCTAAAAACAGATGTACCGTTGCAAAAAGAAACGAATTCGGTAACGGAAACTTAATAAAAAACGGTCTTTCTCTGAAAACGTGTTTCTTTACATTTATGTGCATGCATTTATTTTAAGGAATTCTTAGTTGTAAGTTTTGTAATTTTTTTTTCCCACTTTAGCGGTCATTTAACGATTAATCTTTTGTGGAGGGGTAATACTCTATAGTACTCCCTCTAAACTTTATAATGGCTGGACAAGGTCCAAAGGCTTATTTCGCCACAACCTACGTATTTCACCGGAATTATCCAGCAAATTGGTAGCAAGTGGATTCATATGAGTGGTAAGTCGGGCGACATGTTTATTTGCTTGTCTTTTGATTTCATGCTCCACAAATATGACGTTTAAGTCATTACGGAGAGTATAATTGTAGACGTACCAGGGGGGCTGCAGTAATGATTCTCAGTACCCTATTTTGATACCGTTTTATTTTCTGTAAGTTAAATGTTTTTGCGCAGCCCCGCAGCTGTATACCGCACAGTCAGATCGGTTTTAGAGCTACTATTTTATATAACAGAGTTTTATTTTTTAACAACAACCCCGATTTGTCAACTAACATCCACGACATAGTTTTAAACCTTAAATGCTCGATTTTTTTCTGAATGTGAGTACCCTAGGTTAGCCTTACGTTCAGGTGCATGCCTAAATATTTTACATTATTTTCGCATTTGGTATTACGCCGTTATTTGGTTTGATTGGCAGGCGTTCAATTTTTCGATTTGTGAATGAAATACGCGTCGACTTCTTTTCATTGACTACTATACACCATCATTTTAGCCAAGTCTCTACATGCTCAACATACTTTAATAAAGAGTGTCAATTTTTTACATTTCATTTCCCCCCCCCCCTTAAGATAGGAGATAATTCGAGAAAAAACTATAAACTGATTCAAAGAAAGTTCTAAAATTTTGTCCCTGAAGTTACAAACTCATCACTACAGTCGGTATTAAACAAATCCAAGAATAACGAAATATTCACAAATTTAGGTTGTACAGCGATTTGGGAATAAATTTTATATCAATACTTCATGTTTACAATCATTGTCATCATATAGCGCCATATTTAATTCCCGAGCATCGGCGACTACTTATTCATACAAAAGATGTTTCGCTTATAAAGCGATAGGAAAGAACATGGGTCCCCAAAAAACAAATACCCATAAATAAAGGGGTTCATATTTCATTTTTGAGTGGTTGGGGAGGACCCAATCGCTATCAAATTTTTACAATAAACACGAGTACTACATATAAATGAAAAAATCTAAATACAAACACATACTTGTATAGATGTTAATCGATGGAGTAGATTTGTTTCAAGTTCTTTCATAACTCGTTGATTAGTGATGACTGATTCAAACAGAGTCATTCGTTCTTCCTCCAAATCCGACTTTTCAGTTGAAATAACTCGTCCTATATATAATCAATATTAATTGATGCTTTATGACAGATAATTAAACAACCGCGAGAATGTGAAATTTAAAGCAAACAATTTTTTCAAGTAATGTGTTTTAGAATCTGATGAACCATTAAGAAAAGAATCATCGTCTGCTACTAATGGTTTATGGCACATTAGCCGTGTAAAACTTTTTCGGATTTGTCCATATAGCACTGTCATTAAGACAGAGTAGAGCAGGTAGAAATGATATAATGACGTTTTCCAGCCGTATCTCCTAATTTTTCTTCCAACAAGATCTTTTACAGTTATTCTTAGACCGAGGTACGTGCGACAACAACTGGCTGCAAGCTCGGCTTCAAATTGAGGATTTTCTCTGCTTAGGAAGTCTTCAATATCATCGCTATATCTGTGTGCTTTAGTGAGAGTGTGTAATGTGACTCTAAATTTCCGCCGCCTCTTACTGGGTTGTAATGGCGAGTGTTTACATTCATGATCTAATTAGAGTAGAATAGAGTCAACATCTGAAAAAAACACTATAATGATAGCAATATTTATATGTGTATATTGAAACGAATTGGGACTCTTAGAATTTGCTCAAATTAATTTAGTTGGACAAAAACGCGCCCAATAGTCGGTTTCAGCGTTGCTCAAAAGTGGGAGTGTGCATACTAGCCAGTTTCAGGCTATCAAAGCCTTGATTTTCAAGTGTAAATTTTAGTATTTTTTGAGCGTGCGACCACGCATCGTAATGCTTGTGGTTCAGCCAAGGTGATAGATATGGTGATAGTCGCTGATATAACATATAGTGTTCATTTATTGAAGGTAACGCCATTTCTCACCTAGGAACAATACATACGTTAAACAAAACGTTGTTGAAAGCTGTATAATTTTATTATACAATATTGGTATTTCGTTTTATTCCACCTTTATCGTTCTTGATTAATTTTCTGACAGGGCATCGAAGTACTATTTCATTCAGGAATTTACTTTTGTCTCGACAATGGGCCAGAAATAACTGATTGTGGATTTCTATTTTTACTATTCATTAACAAAATGCCATAAGGAGTTTTTCTCATTTTAAATTTCTTGTTTCTGAAAATCTTCGGAAAAGAGGTCAAAATTTAACTGTTTCGATAAAAAGGGACCAAAACGAAATCATTTCATAACAAAATATACACACAGGGTGCGGCAGTTTAACCTCCTTTTTTAAAATGCGCCACTTTTTTTCTATTAAATTTTTTAAAGAACTAATAACAAAAAATCAAAATAAAACTGCGAGAAGGGAAGAAGCATACATATTGTCCCAATGGGGGATCTAGAGTATCCGTTATTTGGATTTTCTGTTATTATTTCTCTTTAACGAAATTTAGTAGAAAAAAAGTGGCACATTTTAAAAAAGGAAGTTCTGCTGCCGCATCCTGTATATGTCACAAAAATGGTACCGGGTGATCGAACTTTGCTCGGATCTGTTCTAAACTTACAAATCAATCAATATATTAACGAGAGATCCTGAAACAGTTAAAAATATAGCAACAACAAAAACTATAATTCTATATTATTCTCGCGTTACATGAAATAAAGTTAAATATTCATAAAGAGAAATATTATTACAAATTATCATCCGTATAATTGGTAGTCTGTATATTTTAATTGTCATAATACTTTAAATTGCTAAATAAATATATTTCATCGCAGAACAGAAATGTACCCATGCGCGCCCATTTTCAATAATTTGCTACTTAAATATATTACTTTCCTCACTTTTTACCACGCTAAATAGTTATATTATTTTTATTTACTTTTTAATAAATTCTAAATATAAATGATCGCTAAAACGAACACTGTTCACTTTTCTTTTTTTTAACTTTTGGTTAATCAATTCCTATAATCCGAAATTCGTAATCTGTGAGTTTCATTAAGATCGTTATTAGGGTCGTTTTGCTAGCGGAGAGATCGTGTGTCTCTAGCAAGTAGTCTTTTACGGTGTGAAAAACTTTAATAAAATAATATATCTGCTCGTGTTATTTTTACTTTATTTTTCAATAACCAATTAGTTTCACTTTTGTAATAAATAATTTTAAAATTTTTCTACAAATCTCTGGCTTAACGGATCGTATTTTAATATCTAGAACCTGTGAATTTCGGTCTGAAAGTCGAGTGCCTTATTTACATCTACGATATCATCGGTATTAACTAATAGTTAAGATGATCAACAAAAATCGATCAATAATGAATACTGGGAATTACGAGTTTTTTCTGTAAGAATTCAATAATCGAAATTGATTATGGAGCTGAGATTGTAAAGAAACGAAAAGAATTTGAGCGATTTTGATCAAATCAATTGAACAGTAAAATTATCGCTCACGTAAGAACTTTGCAAACAAAGATATATTACGGACTGCGCCAAAAACTGTCTCGTAAATGGTTAAATGAAACGATTAACTTGAGAAAAGACGAGGTAATATATCCGATATTAGCCTCGGGCCCCGCCTTATAAAGGGGGGCCCCAAGAGGCTCCCACTTCCGACATGGATGGTTAAACGTGCAATAATAGATGTTTTTCCAAACATTTATGCTGTATATAGAATATTTGTAACTAAACCGATTACAAATTGTAAGGCGGAAAGATCTTTTTCGATATTAAAAAGAATAAAAAACATGTACCTACACATCAACCATGCTAGATGATAGATCATCGGCATTATCGAGATTAACGATCGAAACGGATTTTCTTCGTTTAGTAGATTTTAACGATATTATACAAGAATTTGCAGAAAAAAAGAAAACAAGAAACAAATTCATTGTTTAAAATTATATATATTATATTATTTTTTGGCATCGAAAATTCTACCCATTGTGTCTGTATGATATTTAGTTTCGTTTACATTAATAATTATATGTTAATTCGTGAATTCAAAATAATTAAATTAAATCGAAGAAAATTTAGTTATTCTATAAAACTGATCATTTTATCACTTCCGAAAAGGGCCCCTAATATTTCTGTAGCCCCCCGGGTCTATCATACACTTAATCCGGATCTGCATATGTTATTTTAACGTTATTTTTAAAATTTTCTTTATACGATATTTTGTTTTTTTCGCACCATTTTCAATATGTCCGTTACTAAAATATTTTCTTTCCGGTATTTCACTTTTCGCGAAAATTTTCAAAATACGATTGTTAGTTACCTCGCTGGTACCCTATTTTTTGCTTCTCAGTTTTTTTTTGTACGTCATCTTGCATATTAAAGTACGCGTTTTTTTAAAATTTCCTTTACGTTACGTTATCGTTAATTTTAAAATATCGTGTCTTCTTCATTCGTATATCTTGTGATTATTTCGATTTCAGTTTGTTCATTTAATGCTGTTTTGCATATTTTGAATTAGTTCAGTTTTACAGTGGAAAACAGCATTAAATGAATGAACTAAAATCTAAATAACCACAAGACATACGAATGCAGAAGACACGATATTTTAAAATTAACGATAACGTAACGTAAATAGAATTTTAAAAAAACACATACTTTAATATGCAGGATGATGTACGAAAAAAAAACTGAGAGGCAAAAAATAGGATACTAGCGAAGTAACTAATAATCGTATTGAAAATAGCGCGAAAAATGAAATACCGGAAAGAGAATATTTTAGTAATACGACATATTGAAAATAGTGCCAAAAAAGCAAAATACCGTTATGTTTTGTTTTTATTTAGATTTTAGTTCGTTCACTTTTTTTGCTGCTTTTCGTATTTCGAATTAGTTCAAATTCAGCGTGCAAAATAGCAGAAAATGAACGAACTACTAAAATTTTAGCAAAAATGAACTCACTTCATACCTTAGTTGCTATTTGTTTTTGTGATGCTAATTATTTTACTCTGCCGGCCTTTTATTTATTGATTTTAGCCCTCCACCAACTAGGTAGGTTGTGCCATACCCTAGACAAATTTAAACCTTAGTAATTGACTACGATTGCGTGAACCATAATAAACTGATGAAGATTTTGAAGAACATACCTATAGACAGGAATGATCTCAGGATAATTAGTAATCTGTACTGGAATCAAACAGTCGTAATCCGTGTAGAAAACGCATTATCAGCAGAAGCAGCCATTAAGAAAGGAGTACGTCAAGGCTGTGTCATGTCTCCCCTTCTTTTTAATATTTATGCGGAGGCTATATTCCATGAGGCACTTGAAGAAAATGATGGGGGACTGAAAATTAACGGTGTTATTTTGAACAACCTTCGATATGCTGATGACAGCTTAATATTGGCAGACAGTAATAAGGAACTCCAGCGCATTTTAGATAAGATCGTGGAAAAAAGTGCTGCATACGGTTTAAAAATGAACACATCTAAGACAAAAGCAATAGTATTCTCGAAGAAGCCAATTAAATGCTCAATCAAAATAAACGATGAAAAAATTGAACAGATTCCACGCATCAAATATCTGGGAAGTATACTTGAAGAAAATTGCACTTCCAAACCTGAGATACGTAGCAGGATTGAGCAGGCGAGAGGAGCGCTAATAAGAATGAAGAACCTATTCACGCATCAAGAACTGAAACTGGAACTCAGAATCAGACTCCTGAGATGCTACGTTTTCTCCATCCTATTGTATGGTTGTGAGTGCTGGACACTAGACTCAACTTTAGGAAAAAAAATCAGCGCTTTTGAGATGTACTGCTACCGACGTGTCCTGAAAGTACCATGGACGCAAAAAGTAAAGAATATTGAAATACTTAATAGAACTGGGAAAGAACTTTGAACTACTACGAACCATCAAAAAACGGAAACTACAATACTTGGGACATATCTTAAGAGGATCTAGGCATACCACTCTAAAAATACTACTTGAGGGTAAAATTGCCGGGAAGAGATCGAGAGGTAGACGTCAAATTTCATGGATGGATAATCTTAACAACTGGTTCAACTGTTCCTCATTAGAACTTTTCCGAACAGCTGTTGATAGAAATAAATTCCAATTGTGGATCGCCAACCTTCGAGACGGAGACGGCGGATGAAGAAGAAGAATTTTACAAGAATTTTTGGATACTGAAATCTTTGTTAGCTGATTGTCAAAACACTGATGCGTCAAATAGTAATTGGTTTGGAGTGATGGAAATCAATAAAGTGAGTTTGAGTGCGTCACATCCCAGCTAGTTCAGCACGTAATTAAACCTAAATAATTCAATTATTTACATTTTCTTCGTATTTTTAATTGTCTTTAGACTACCATTTTTGACAGGATTATTTCGGGTAGGCCAACAAAATTTAAATGACTTTTGAACCTACATTATTTAATTTTATACGTTTCGCAATGACAAAGCCCGAGACTATTATTATTCAAAATTTTTGTCATTTTTATGTATACTTTTGAAAACTTAACATTAGAGGAAGAATTAATTTTTACTTCAAAAGAAGGTACGCGTTTAAACGGTGTACTCCGTCTAAACCAACTAAGTTTGGTTTAAAAATGTACCTGTTAGTAGATTTAAAAACATTTTATGTACTAAATCTTGAAGTGTGTGTGTTAACAACTGGATAGCAGTTCACTTGCAGTCAGTAACAAACCACAAGATGTAATAAACCGTTTGGTAAACTTCATTAGATGGCTGATAAGTAGGGCCGTATCTGAGAAGGGTTTTCCGGGTTAACCCCCCCCCCCGAAATGTCTGCGAAATCATTAATGCTTGAATTAAATGGACTGAAATTCAGAATAAATTTATTTTTTTTCAGTTTTTTTCAAACAGAAAAGAAAATTAAAATTTGTATGAATTCTATGGAAAGGACTATTTTTTATTTGTTTTTATTGTAGTGTTCAAATATTGCATATACAATAATTGACTACAAGGCTTTAGTATACCATTTATAAATAAATATATTTCATGACACACACACACACACACACACATACATATATATATATAAATAATTATAAAAACATTTTTGTAACTCCCCGCGAAATTTTGGTCTAGATATGGCCCTGCTGATAAGAATTTACTCTCTAATTAATTATAAATAACTTTGATCGATGCATTTACAAACAGAACTGCGTCTCACTACGGTTCACAATAGCGCGTGAGAAATAGTTATTACGATGCCGTTTCGAAAAAAAAAAAGTTACGGTTTTTACGTGTCAAAACTCCTGAGATTGTTTACATGATGTCAACACTGCACCTTGATAAGGAAATAGATGCAAAAAAAAACGGGTATTGTTATATAATCAAACAAGAAGTAGACTGGATATTGCTAATGAATTTTGCCGGACATATGACTATCCCATATAATTTTAAAAGTTGGCTGTTTTTTTCCTTATTGAATTATGTAGGAATTAATAGTGCGTCGTGTACAAAATGAATAATAAATTGGAAAAGAAAGATATTCGCCACAGAAGAGAATTTATTTAAAAAATAGAACTTGATTAGTTGAAGCACATGTAAGAATGAAAGTAGAAAATCAACGGCAGGATTTGGAAACAAAATATTTATACGCAAAAAGATGTGATACATGTCTATGCTTGGAATATGCTTTTTGTTCATGTTAAAGTTGTGTTAATTTTGACTCTGAACAATCCGATTTCAGATGAATTATTAATTTAATTACATTTAGTTAAGATCAACTTTCAACTCAACTTTCGCTTATAATTAAAAATTAAAAAAAGAAAATTATAACGCTAAAAATTCTGAAAGGCGCATGATATTTATTATCCGTCTTCAAATATGAAATAATTTTTATTTAATTATTTCACGTTGTTTATGTATATAGTATAAAATAAAAGTTTATGTTGTTTTATTTAAGGTTGTTACATTTTTTAAATTAATGTACTTTAAAGTGAATTTAACTCGGGATTTTATGCATCCCACCACCTTGATTACCACTTTAAATTTTTTTACCGGGTTTGCGGAGGGTTAACTAAATTCTCAAAACGGAAATATGTATTTAAAAATTCATATGAATAATTATTACCCAATAATTGGTCTTCTAATCCTTGCATGGTAACGGTGAAGTCGATTATGGATGTTTTCGCGCTAATTTCAGGGCTGTAAGCCGGATTTGGTAATTTCGTAGTAATATAAAGCATAAATCCGGGCATTACGTCATTTTCCTTGTCGCCAACAACAACCTAAATATTTTTACATAAATGAAATTAAGTCGGACACGTACTTGTAACTTTCATAATGTGCAAATAATCAAGTAATGCACAATAAAAACTTGGAAACGTCGACCTTTTTGTTGATATAAATGTATAAATACATATATATATATTTTTTTTTTTTTTTTTTAAATTTCACTTTTAATGATCACATGTTTATTAATTATATCAATTTTTAAAATTTTAGAACATTACAATTACAAATATGGAGAAATTAAACATAATGCACGGAGTATATTTTAAATCGATTTATTAAAAACGTAAAATAATAGCAAATAAAATTAAATCAATCAGTTAATTATATTATACCTCTTTTTTTTTCGAGAAGAAATTTTTTTACTACAAAATTTTAAATTTAAAAGAAAACAGTTTAATTTCTCAGTGAATGTTCAACATTTTTTGAAAAATGATTGTAAAGATCATTAAAATGAACACATTAGATTTTTCGTTCATTGGTGTTCAAAAATAAGTAATACTTTACACATACACGTTTTGTTTTCGTGACAGTCACTTACTTTTTCGATGGAACCAGATTTAATGAAGTTTTTCTCAAGAACGTTGTCTATTACCGGATCTAATTCTTCACCGACATCTTCAATCAGCAGCGGTCTTCCGAGCGATAAACTGTCCTCCAGATGATTTCGAAAATATTTGTGATTTAACGAGGTGATCTTCAATAATTAAGAATTAACGTTTATTTCAATATTATATTGAACTATAAACATACGGTGTAGTTTTACACAGTAATTAATACTAATTTCGTACTGAAACAAATTTAATGAATTTTAGGCCATCGGTACGAATGATTATATACAATTTGAATGAATAGACAAATCCTGAATCCGTGACTGCTGCTAAGGATACACAGAAGAAATTAACTGAGGATTTTCTAGTTCTCGCAAAAAAAAAAAAAAATTATATAATATGTCATTCTTAGCCTGGAGCACAATACAAAAAATGTGCCATTACAATGTTCGTCGCAATGCATATAAGGTGCACAACAGCCCAGTCGACTAAGAATGACGTAGTCAATTGAAAACGATTCTTCTAAAAGCAGTTTAGTAGAAAAAAGATTGGGGCTCAATGAGGCTTTGAGGCCTCAAGGGCCGAGTTGATATATATTATATATTCATAATATAAAAAAAAAAAAATTTAAAAATAGGCTTTTATTTATGTACTAAAAATAAGTACAGAATAACTTTATTAGTGTGCGACTACCATATACGTATCTTAACATTAAAATCTGAAACTACAAAATACTATTCTGAAAAATAAAAGCGGAGGCCGCAGCTACAAAAACGTTTTCGGTGTGTGTGTGGTATTGTGATGCGCAACAATGGAACAACATTAAATAGTGATTGTAATTTTGACTTAGGATGTATTATATAATATTAATGTTTAATTATTAATCTGCGGCCCCCGCTTTTATTTTTCAGAATAGTATTTTGTAGTTTCAGATTTTAATGTTAAAATGCGTATCTAGTAGTCGCACACTAATAAAGTTATTTTGTACGTCTTTTTAGTGCATAAATAAAAGCCTATTTTTTTTAAAAAAATAATTTTTTTAATTTTTAATTTTTGAGTTTGGACTTTTTACTATGTATTTCAATAAAAAAACAATAAATTTAGAATTGTATTTTATTTTGCTTTATTTTATTCAATATCTTGATTATAGGACATTTACATTTGTGTTACATTTTATTATTTAATAATGGATCGCATTCTATCAATTATATTGTCTTTTGTTTTTCATACAATACATACGGAATCCTCAGCACATGAAACACAATGTTTGACTAATAGCGATCTTTCCATTGATATATCACATGACCAAAAAAAAAATATTTTTCTGAGACTTTTCAAGCTTCCGGCGCCCCAAGGGTCCGGTTTTAAAGTTGGATACCCAAATGTTCCAAAGTAAAGAAATACACAAGGAAGCGCATTTTTTTAAACTTGTTCACAATTTTTAACTATAAAGCTGAGCCGCAAGCGGGGACGTGGCTACACGCCGTTTTTTGTGCTTTTTTAAACTTTTAGTAAACCTCAAATGTTTCGTTAAGAAAATGAAATACTAGTTTGCTCCCGACAAATAGCGCTCTAACCAACAGTATATATCAATGCTCGGAAAAAAAAAAAAAAATTCTAAAATTTCGAGCTTTCGGCGTCCCGAGGGTCTAATTTTAAAGCTGGGAATCCAGATGTTACATAATATTGTATCGTCATCTATAAAAAGCATTTCTGCAAAAAGGACAATTTTATAATTCATCAGGAAGTAGGTGAACTCAGACAGATAGAATGACAAACCGATTTAAATAAAAGCTTATAGAAATACAATATAACGGACATCGGTTGAGAACGAACGTTTAACTGATTGCATCATAAATAATTGAATTCATTCCAAAAAATGAAGAGCTTTTGGTGCGCCTAATACGATTTTATTTAAAAAAAACCAAAATTACTTGTCACAAAATGTAATTCGTCGTAAACAAACAAGAAAGGAGAATAAAAATGGAATTTATAACGTTGCTTAAACAGTATCTCATGGAACAAAAACGGTTGATGCGTTTTCAATGGCTTTTGTTACTGTTGCATCCTATTTTCATTTAGATTAAACTGTGAGCAGCGTGCACTAGATTTTGTACATATATTTTTACACTCTGAAAAAAAATTAGTTTAGGGAGAGCAATAAGGGCAAATAAACAAAAGTAACTATCACATAATGAATGTATTTAGTTGCGTGCAGGGAATTGCTCAATTTTGGACAAATTTATTTATTATGAGTATTCACTGTGAAAGCTTTAAACATTTTAGACAAATGGTTAGAGCAGACGGTACCAAGTAGCAGAAAATGATGAGATAAATAAGATGTGTAACGTAGTTCATTTACTCAGATCTCCTTTATTACATTAAATGTTTCGTTACATTTTAATTACTTAAAGTTTTTTAATGTTCATCGATAAAATAAGTTTTTTTTTGTGGATATGAATACCATAGACTGATAGACATTTTTATTTTTTCCAAAACAAAACAATTTGCTTTCCTTGTGACAAACCGTAAGGTGCAAGGATCAGATTTGGTACCGACCATGTTTATTTTGCCGAAGCAGATACTATCACCAGACCAGTGTAAACATTATCTGTACGCTATTTTCTTCGATGTAGAAAAAAACATTCGACGTTTGTAGCATCTCAGACTAGCAGATTAATTTTGCTGGCATTAAAACTATTTACGCAGTTTCTTAAACAACAGAATATTTCAAGTACAAATTGATATGTCGCCGTCATCATCATCATCAAGCCCAGTCAATATCGAGTATGGGGCAGTACCTTTGATCAGTCGCGTTATTTTAGGGTAACTAATGAGTCCTATTTTAATTTTCACATGTGTTACTCACGGGGATATACATATATTGGTGAAGCTGGTTTTCTTTAAACGCAGAAGATGTCACATTTTTTCTGCTCAACTGTATTGCGTGCATTATATTCAGCACTGACGTTATTTCAATTTGGTCTGTCCTAATGAACAAAGTTATAGACTATAGCAAAGCTTATGGGCTCACCATCAACAGCTCTAAAACAAAAGTAATAGTGTTCTCTAAGAAGCCTGTGCAATGCGTAATAGAAGCAGATGGGACAAAACTAGAACCGGTCAAATCAATTAGATACACCTGGGGGTACCTTTCTCGACGACAGCTGTAGCTGTAAGAAAGAAATCCGATCGCGAATAGAGCAATCGAGAGCAGTGCTCATAAAAATGAAGAACCTGCTCAGCAGAAGGGAATTAAATCTTGGATTACGAATTAGAATTCTGCGCTGCTACGTTTTCTCGGTCTTACTGTATGGTAACGAGAGTTGGACGTTAGATGCTTCATCAGAAAGAAGTATACAGGTCTTTGAATTATATTCGTATAGGCGTATGCTGAAAATTTGGTGGATCTTAAAAGTTACTAATAAAGAAGTCCTCAAAAGAATCAATAAACGCCCGGAATTATTACATTTGATTAAGGAAAGTAAACTACGTTATCTAGGTCACATCATGAGAGGCCAAAAATATGAGATTTTACGTCTCATTATGGAAGGAAAGCTTTTGGGCAAAAGATTTGAAGGGTGCCCGCAAAATTCGTGGACAAATGATTTTCATCGTTGGTTCCGCAGTTCACCCATTGAAATGTTCAGATCTGCCATGTCTAGAAAAGACATTGCCGTGTTGATCGCCAACCTTCGTAACGGAGACGGCGGATGATAAAGAAGAAGAATGAGAAGACTCTTTGGACAGTAATTATAATTATTAGCTTATTAGATTTTCCTCCACATTTTACTTATGGGATTCATTAAATTTTCCTCCACATTTTACTTATGTGATTCACTGGCTGTGGACATTGGCTTCCGTTATTAGAATATGCAAGTTTTAAGAACTTTTACTGAGAATTTCAGGAGACAGCAATGCTGATAACTGTCATGAATGTATTATCAACTGTGTCGTGTAGTACCTTCAATTTCTATGACTACTTCTCCTATTATGCTCTTTCAGATTGCTGCATGTCCCTCCTTTCCACTATCAACTTTGCTCCACAACTAACTGTTTAATCATAAATTAATAAAAGCAATAACCGTACATTGATGTTTCAAGAACATTTTCTAGCTGCCCCGCCTGGCTGTAACAGGATCTGTTATATAATCCTCCCTCAACTCGATGCTGCTCGGTACAGCTTTCGAACGAAGCGCACTTACTCCCCGAACTCATGTAATTACCACCGCTACCGACCACTACCAACAAGACACGCACGCATACTCTCAACCCCGACATATTCGTCTGTCCAACTGTACACGTGAATTTTGGTTTTAGCCGATTAAGCATCTCCGATACATACAGCCGGTGACAACGACAAACTAGAACGCAATAGATCGCGCATTAATGAAATATCGGAGAATATTTTTATAATTCGAATGACCCAAAAGAGATCGCGTTACATATATAATATATGAATGCGCGTAAATTTTTATTTACGTATTACCTGCAATTCGTTATTGCACTCTTTGTTTTTAATCCACATTTTTCCTTGATTCTGAGGATCTATCAGCAAAGGATACGAACTTGATTTTGTTACAATTAACGCATTTTGTACGGATAACTCATCATTAGGTAATCCTTGCAATTTCCACTCCGAAATCTAAAAAAAAAAAAAAATTATTCGTTTTATTCGTAACACGTGCAACTTACGTTATTAAGCGAGTTATTACATTTTTCTTTCGATTATTTACAAAAGTGAATTTCCGACTAAAATTCTAATTTAATAAATTATTCCAATTTTTAACAACCGAAAAAAGTTTATTATCTCACTGATGAAATGGATTCTCGTTTTAAATTTTGAGGAAACCCGCCTTTCTTCTTCTTCACCTTCTTCTTCTTTTTCTTATTATTATGTTTTTTTTCAATTTTCCTAATAATTATAAGCTACTTTTGATAAGGCATTGTTTTATACGAAACTCTTTTACCAGATTTCTTTAGCACCTTCTCTGTAATGAAAAATATCAAATAGTGTAGGTTTCAAAAACAGAGAGGGATGTAAGGCGATTTATACTGCAATAATCAAAAAGTATGACTGGCAGTTTTTATCTTCACGATCCCGACCAAGAGTGATTAGCGCGTATTACCTGTTTGCAAACATTTCTGTTCTAAAAACATATTTAGCGGCCGTGAGTAAGCTGAAATTTCTATATTTTTGTTGTGGTTTTAAGCCGAGTTTATTTATTTATTAATTATTTGCTTATGTAATTTTAACCTTTAACTATGCTTTATAATAATTTATTTGTCACAATCACTTATAGTATTTATATTACTCTGAAGAGACTTTCTTTTTTTCTTTTTTTCTTTTTTTTTTTTTTTTTTATTAATAATTCGATCAGTTTGAACAGTTTTTATATTGAAGTAATTGCTTCGCGTAGTAATTCCAATACAGTTTTACAAAACAATAAAAGAAAAATACGTATTTTTACCGTAGCCGATTCAACTAGCATTCCGGTTATGTTCAGATTTTCCGTGAATGGTATTTTATGTTCCTTTAGTATATCTACCCAACTGTCCACCAGCCGGCATCGAAATTCTTGGTTATACGGTCCGCAATACGATAAGAACCCGGTAGCCAATAACACATCGCCGACAAGTCTATGGAAGCCAGAAAAAAATAGCGTCATTAATTTGAGATTTATATTAGTTACTTACATTCCGTGTAAATAATTTATTACTATTAAACCTATTATTCGGATTATATTCGATTAAATTTTTATCTTCAGCTTTGGTTTGTATTCCTCGAATTTTTTTCCCGATAATGCTCCTATATAGTTTAAATAGTATCAAAACTAAGCTCTTACGATAACAAAATTAATTATTAAAACTAAAATAAAAATTTATACGAAAGTGTCCTACAATATTATTGACTCGTAAATATTATTAAATTTAATTATTATTTTTTTCTGATCTCGATTAAACACCATTCGCCCGCCGTCTACTCATTAGATTACTATTTAATCTACACCGAATTAATCTTTAGTTTTGCTGTCTATCGTGGCAACTAAATATTTAATTTAATTGTTACATGATAGTTGTAAAGTGGAACTATAAAGATCAAGCGATATTTAGCAATGAGCCATTTTTCGCAGCTGCTCATTCAACTCTGATAATACTAGCCAAAAATCGATGATATATGTTTGATTGCATGCCGTTTAGGTAAGTTTAATATCGATTAATCTCAAGTGAGATTAATCGATATTATTAGAATAATAAAAATCTTTAAAACGGAATGATATGTGTACCTGCCGTGTTGGCTTTTAAATTCTTTACTTTGTTGCGTCCAACGAACTTTTTCTCCACCGAGACCATTGATTAAAGTGGTTGCAGCCGTCATCTTTCGCAAACAAACGTTCGCTTCTTCAGTTAGCCGTTGTTTTTCACTTACCGCTGCATCGTACTGCGCCTTAACTTGATTCAGTGACATCTCCTTTTCTTCCAGATCTTTTTCTGTCTTGGCCAGATCTTCCATCGCAATTTTCAGTCTAGCTTCTTGTAAAGCTAAATTAGCCTTAAAATGGCGTCAATTTAATAATTTTAATCGCACGAATAAAACTAAAAAAAACAAACATAACCTCTACATAAAATTATAAAAAACCTACTAGTTTCAGATAATTTAATCCATATTCATGGTAATGTATACATTTTGCGTGTACGTTTTAGTTTTTTTTTGGGGAAGGGTGATTTTCTTTATGTCATTGAAGTTTATTTTTTCAACGTGAAATACAAATTAAAATTTTAAACTAAATTCGAAATTTAAAAAGTTGTACATTATACATACGCGTAGTAGTATAAGTGTTCTTTTAAGTTGTTCATTATGTAAACAACGCATTTTGTGGGTGCGCGGTGAAGATTCGATGAATTTATTTAAAATTAATGATCTTTTTCGTGCTGTTAGAATTAAATAAAACTCGAGTGATCTGAAAACGAATAAAATTATTATTTTGCACTTTCTAAAAAATTTCCGCTAAACCGTTCGTGTACAGTCGTAATAATTCCCCAGTCAGATTAAAATGTAAATAAACGATTATTTAAAAATTCGCTAAAATATATACGATGTACTAAGAAAATGTCGGAAATTTTACCTTTAGCGGAAGAACTTCTCTATTAACACTGTGAAAAAAAGTCATTGCTTTTGTCCACGATAGCAGTCCGGCAACATCGCCGCAAACTCTTTTAGCAGTGTCCATGTTATAGTCATCCATCTCAAAATACGGTTGCAGTAACTCCACCATTTCGTTGTTTATGATATCTTTCGGATAGTTTTGTAACTGCAGTAGAAACGTTGTACTAGCCATCATCTGTGAAAATGTTTTATACATTAACAAAATTTACGTTACAAAATCGATTTTAAAGTAAATAACAGATTTGAACGATATTTTATTACTATTAGCGTTCCAGGGATTTCGTATTAATTAAGACTAGATTCTATGGACTATTATTTGTTGATTTTTAAATAGAAAAATTCGAATAATCTGAAACTATCAACATCTTGAATCATTCAAGATGTTGATAGTTTCAGATTATTTATTTGGTTCGGTTTGTCTTGATCGTATAAACTCAGAACTAATAAAGGGTGGTAAATTTAATTACCACTTCGGAAAACGGGGTTCGGAATATTTATTTGAACGATCGAAATGTAGCATTCCTGCTGACTGAATAATTATTTTCACGTATAAAAAACCGTACCATGATATCGACGTAAGTAAAATTCAGATGAGATTAATAGTAAGGGTGAAAGATTCTATCTCATGGAGGTGACTGAAAATTCAGAGACGTTTAATGGAGATGACAATGGAACCGACAGTTTGGGTGTCAACAAGAAGCTAACCCGATAATCAGAATTTGGGCCGAATAAACGAGCTTGGAATAAATTAAACTTAAAGAAAGCAAGAGTGCTGCAAATATCTGTTTAACAAATGGAAATTAGCAGGGCTACACAATTATGTGATTACGGTAAAATGTAAACAATTCCACATTTCAAGAGAAATGTGCTAGTTTATCGTTGTGATAAAAGCTTAAATGGATTCTATTCCCTCAAAGACGGTTCAACTAATTGGCTGGAAAGAAATATAAATTTAAACTCGTTCAAAACGACGTTCATACGAATAATAAAAATAACAATAATAATATCCGAATCATTAAAAATTCGTACGTTTATTTACATTATTCATACTGCAAATAAGGGAGATGACTGCAAACAGAAATTATGTTTTTAGTTGTAAGCCCCTGCGAGAGAGTTACGAGAGTCTCTTTAATTTTCACATCCTAACTGATCGTTCGGCATGATTAACTTTTTGCTTTTGCTCTCTCGTTGTTGAGTAGCATTTGCTCGTCGATCTGTTCGATACAACGTTTACTATTTAATGCGATCTTTTATTACTTTTTTATTCCTTCGAAAGTTTTTCATTTCGTTTATTTTAAAGTTATTTTGTAATTTTAAACTACTTTTCTCGTAATTTCTTTATAAAATTAAAATTATAATTTCCATATTTTCCAAGTAACCTCTGTAGTTTATTTATGATATTGCGAAATTTGCCTAGGTTACTACAAACTGCCATCCAATATAGTGATTTTCATGTAGGTCGTTATAAATTACTGGAGACTAGTTCACTACAATATAGCGATACAAATATATGCACATATATACACACTTTTTTTTTTTTATTATTATTTAAACTCCGCCGTACCTTGCGGCTTCTCAGCTAAAGTTTCTAATTGTTACTGCTATTATTTATTAATTACTCTGTGTTTTGTTTTATTATTCATTATATAATCAACGGAATTAAGCAAATTAAAAAAATCTTGTTCATGTATTTTGGTTATTGGTTTTTTTATTATCTTCCGTTTTTCTCTTTCGTTTTTAAACTTCTTGCATTCAAAGGTCGAATGAAAGCAATCATCTGATTTCTCTTCACAGTCTTTACAGATATCTGATTCAGCAAATTTTAAAACGTTTCAAATAGACTCCATTATTTCCATGTCCGGTTAAAAATTGACTGAAGTTATAATCGGTATAAAAATGGGGGGAATAACTCTCGTGATCATGAAGCTTTGTCTTCGAAACGCGTCGGGGTATTTGATAAAACATTAAATAATTGTTTAAATTAATTTAATGAAAAAATGAAAATGAAATATATTTATTTATATTATTATATTATATTAATAATGAAAAAAAAAAAAAAAAAAATTGGTGTTTAAAATTAATTACTGTACAATAAACATAAAAGAAAACAATGAGTGAAATAAACAGATATAGCGGTATAAAAATGTTTCATTTGTAGTCTTTCTTCGATAATTGGAACTATTTCCCGTGTTACTTTGCCAGTTTTTGATTTATCACATCTGAGTTGCCAGAGTCGTATACTATTTGAATTCATTTTATTAATCTGTTTTCATAGCTTTTTTTTGTCAAACATTTTTTCTTCTTGTTTCGATGTTTTGATTTTGTTTACCGTTTCTTAAGTCTGTAGGTATTATTCCTGCTATGATGTTGACTGAAGTATATCATAGTGTGCAGAAATTATTAATATTTTCCTTTGTAATTTTAGCGTCTTGTACTTGTCTTTTTCTCGCAAAACTGGAAAGTATACTGTGGAATTCAGTTATAATAGATCCAAAAATAGCCTTGTAAAGTACTATATTTATATTTAAAACCGAACATATTTGAATATAGAGTGATCTTAATTTGAAATAAATCTTAATCTTGTCTAGTATGTATTCGACGCGTGTTCACTAAAATTTAAATTACTGCGTCTTTAATTATTGCCAAGTATTTTATTTCATTTACTATTTTTATTTTATCTTTATCTTTATGCATGAAAGCTGTTCAATGCAATGTATTATTTCTTTCCTGTCCTGTTTTGTGCTAATTAGTAGTGCTTGGGTTTTATTTATGTTAAATTGTAGGCCGAAGTTTTGAAATATATACACACTAAGTTGTATCGTTTGACTTCGAGTTTCATGACAATCTATTTGTAGATTCCAGTTACTGATATACCTAGTGCTCATAGCAACACTTTATGTGCAACATACCAATGTACGCAAAACTACCTTTCTATTAAATGTAAATGTTTGATTTATCGGTATAAAAATGCAGTCTTAAGTACACCCACACAGCCACATGTCCATGTGTGTACATATGTATATATATAAACTCGGCCATTTTGACCTCGCAAGGGGCTGTGCTCCTTGACCCTTCTTACTTACATTTTTGTCTCTTTCTCTTCTACACTTTGTATAAAATGATCAAAATTTACAACGTAATTCTTAGGTCGGGGCCCCCATTAGATTTTATAACGAAAAAATGTCCCTATTTTGTATAATAAAAAAAATATATAACCAATAATTTATACCATTCTATATTAAGTTGAATCAATGAAAAAAAAAAATACGAAACCAGTTTTAAATGATTTTCCAATATTCCGTGAAGCTAAAGTTTGGAACAAAGCAAACCGAAGTTTAACTATTTACCTTTAGTGATTCAGCCCACGACGGTTTTGGACACGAAGTACTACTATCCGGTGTACAAGGAAGCAATTTTCTTTGAAATAAAATTAAAACGCAATCCATTATTCTCATGATCAGATGCGGCGGTCGGCCCAGTTTTCGAACAGTAGCTATATGAATTGGGGAAAAACATTAAAATAAATGCTTTCTTTTCGTTTTGTGTTAATGTAATAATCGTAAAATAAAAAAAAAACAAACATACTTATATTTAAAAATAAATCGAGAAACTACGTAAATTGAAGGTTAAAACTCAATCAGAAATAAAACACAGGATAAAAATTATTAGTTAGTTTATGAATATTAATTTTTGAGAAAATTAAAAAACTGTCTATTATTATTTTATATTTTTCAATTTTAACGCCATTCCGGTTCAGATGACCATTATTGGTGATGCTTTTTTTTTTATTTCATCATTTTCGTTACAGGATTCGTTGACGAAATAAAAGGCTTTATTTACGTAATTTTCGGATTATCCATTCAAAAAGAGTCATAAAAAAAACAAAACAGTTTAGTGAATATTCACTATTACTTGTTTATTTAATAATAGTTGATTTTGGTTCAACATTTGTCAAAAAACAAACTTTGCCATTAAAAAATAAAATTAAAATGCTTTGTTCCCTTTTTTTTATCTTTGAACTTCAAATTTATTGTCGGCAAGCACGAGAATTTTTTCGACTATACTTAAATATTTTTTTGACTAAATAAGCTTCCGGTTCGTTTTCAAAGCTTGGACTCGGTTATAATTATCAAGAACAGGTAGTTGATGGAATCAGTCGTAATAAATAAAAATGTTAAAGTAGAAATTTTTATGAATTATAAATAAGAAAAATACAGTCAAATCGCTGAGAGGCTGTTTATTTTGGCGATCGGTGCAGTAAAAAATAACAACTAGAAGTAATATTTACGACGATATTTGATTTAGCGAATGACTGTTACATTTTGAAAAATTTTCCAATTAATTAAACGTTCGACATTATTATTATTATTATTATAACGAAAACTGCTATGATTATAATACCGATGTGAGCTGGTTTAATTGTGTTTAAGGCAGCTTCGGCTTCCATCAAGGCTGGTTTTGCTGCTTCCAATTTTTCTTCAGCCACGGACTTCTCTTTACCAATATTGGAAACTAAAATTTCCGCTTTTTCTTTCACTTGAACTACCTGATTCTTTACACCTTCAGCTTGCATGGCTCGTTCGGTGACTTCGTTCAAAACCTTAAAACGAAAGTTATTATACATGGATATAAACCATTTCTATATGTTTGACTGTTAATTAATTACGTAAAAATTGTTAACGATTCTCTAATTAATAAATACACCGTAATACCAAAGTTCGATCGTTTCTAAACTGGACAAAGGACAAAAATCGAACCGAGAAAAAAAAAGTTGTTTTCTACTTTTTCTCTTTTTTTTGCAACTATTAATTAATAAAGAAAAAAGAAAATAAAATAAAAAATTTAAAAAGTGCACGAGGAAAGGTAAAAAAAATCAAGTTGAATGTTAAAATAACAAAAATCTTAAATCACTTAAGAATTAAAGATTATTAAGGATTATAAATTTTGAAAAAGAACATTGCTAAACAGTTAGCTAACAAATGGAAAAAGTTATAAATAGTATTATTACGTAGCACCACTATAACGGAATAAAATAATACCTATATATATTTTACATACCGATTACGCGTTCCCGTATATATTAACACAATATACGAAAACGGTAAAGCAGTAATCTTAATTTAGGCAGAGTATTTAAAAAAATAAGTCAGGTGCAGTGGTATTCCATACAGTTTTTTGTTTTGCTTTCTGTAGTTAATAAGCGAGTTGTGTTTTGTTTACTGTGTTTACTACACTGGTTAACACATTTGTTAGCTGCACGTTCTCTGGACACGTTTACAAAATGCCAACTTTTTTTTCCTCATATTATATTATTTTATTGTTTTTTTAATCCGTCTTCTAAACTATTGGCATGAGGTAAATAAACATAATTTGGGATAATATTGCATGTTTTTATCTAGATGGCGATTCGTAACGTTTGTTTTATGCGGCTTCTAAAAATTAAAATTTTTTCGCGTAAATCAAAACGGTGCACTCTAATATGTTACACGATTCATTTACTCATGATTTTCTATTGATCTGAAAAATTTTATCAAAATCGGTGACTCGAATATCTTAACGTCTCCTTGTTAGAATCATTAGTTGGGATAACGGAATTTTACTGCGATCAGTTCTAAAAATTCAGTTGTCTGAAAATTATTTTGTCTTTTATCTTATCCATACATGTCTGAATTAAAATCGGTTGCCTACTAAACTTCCTGAAATCATGTAATATTTACAACAAACTGTAGCTTATAGTGTGACGACTCAAATGACTAAAAAAAAAAAAAAAAAAAACAAAAAAAAACGCAATATTTATAGATATAGTCAGGTCGAGTTTTATAATGCGCATAAACTTTTTTGTACGGATTTACACATTGTTACTCAAATAAAGAACTCTATCAGATCTTCTTCGGTCAATAAAAGGAAAATTATAAGGTGACTGAAAATTCGATTCTTTGAAAACTGCCGAAATCTAAAGTCGGTAATGTCCAATGGCTGTGGAGGGAATTTGACGTTACCTTATCGGTCGATCCAGTCTGGAAACATACCATATCGGGATACTTATGAATTTCTTTAATGAATTGAGCAATCATTTTTCTTTATTCTTCCCTAGTAGTAGTGAACGACTCGTCATTATTCGATAGCACACGTAATTAACAGCTTGCTAAGCCGGGGATAAGCGAAGCGGCAGATTTTTCTTATAAAAAAAAAAAAAAAGATATTGCAAACGATACATTTCCAAGAAATATCATTACAGACCCTGGCTGGATATTTATACCACACTTATAAGCCCAACTCTCACTATCTACTTATACAGTCTGATTATCCTGTCCAAGGTTAACTTTCCTTCTTTCCTAGCTTGTTTCAAAAAATTTTCTTCCCATCTCGTTTTACTGCACCACGATCCAGTTTTTTTTTAAATTCCTTTGAATGTTGCTGCCTATTATTCTTCTTGACGACACGAAGACTCAGTGATTAGTTCGGTCAGTACTAAAACGAATTTGAGTATTCTATTCGATTGCAGTGGAGAAAGTGGGCAACGCGTTTTGACATATGAGAATAGGAAATTTTCGAGAGTAAGCACTTTACCATTTCGGCTGTCTCGGAAGCTTCGACAAGTTCTTCTTCCATTAAAGCCAAGTTCTTCTTCAGAAGTTCCACCGATAAGCTTGCTTCTTCCAGCTTGGCTAGACCAACGTCCATTCTGTAGGCATCTTCGGCCAGTTGTCGTTGTTTTTTCTCGTAAATGTTCTTGTAGCCTCCGATGAAGTTTAAATACGATTTAGGAGTCACGTGTGTAGCTCGACGGAACCTGAAAATTGCGGACATATTTCTTATAAATTTCCTTATACTTAAAGCGGCCGGGATATTTTGCAGTCGTATTCTTAATTTCTGTAACAGAGCTTGATATCCAGCGTACGCAATGAACAAGGCTTGCTTCCAAAAAAGAGACAGTGACTTTTATTTTTTTTTTTTACAGAAATTTACCACGGCAACTACTCGGTTTAATTTGAAAATAAAACACTTTAAGATTTTTCGTTTCCAGATGATTTTCCGTTGGAACGATTAATACGTATAATTACGTACAATTTTAACAACAAGGCAAAGAGGCGTATTTTAAAAATATGTCAATATTCGCAAATAAAATTTTCTACCTTTCGAATTTTTGTTAAGCTGCTAGCAAACTATCCTACGTTTGGTCCAGGACTCGAGTCACTAGTCAACATAGCTAATATCTGAAATTGAATATATATACCGGAGAAGTTAACCGGTTGAGAAAGTAAAGAAGATAAAAGCTCTAGCTTCAGCGATATTCTCTTCAGAACCGCATCGGTTTCACAATCCGTGACACTTTATCGACTGTACATTTCGAAAGTGGATACACGTAGTTTAATTCGTGGTTTAATTTCTTTAAGTATCGTTATTCGTTTTTCTACGATAAGTTATTATCCTCTGTTATAAGTTATATCTGTGAGAGTCGCTTAAAAATTGGTTTTGGTAGAGCAGGTCAAAATGGAAAATTCTTGACCACAGTAAAATGATATTCAAATCAGGTTTACCGTTGGAAGTATTCGACCGATGTTTCGGAAACGGTATCCTGAATGGTGCCCATCGCGTTTACCAACTCCTTCTTCACTTCCGGCGTACATTCAACATCGAAATCGACTAAGAAATGTTCCGCTACCAAGACCAGAGCGTCCTTCGGCCACGGTTGAAACCAGTCCACCGTACAACCAGACACGAGAGCCGGGAACTGTAAAGCTCTATTCCGGAATTTTTCTCCGACCTTTTCTCGAAACAAAAATGGTACATGTATAATTCAGAACCGTAATGAACCTCTGAGGGTTCGTCATTAGAGGCTAACCGACAAGTAACGATACAATTAAAATATTTTTCGTAGTTTTTCGGAAATTATTAAAGTAATAAAGTGTGTATTCAATGGACGATGGAGCACACGACTCGATACTTTGCCAGAGGGTTTTTTGACGAGAATTAATTCGCTTACACTATATCCGTGACATAGTTGATTGGTTGAGAATATCCTGCTGCCGCACATTGAACCTTACAAAATTTTCACTTATCCTGGTTTATAATATTCATAGTTGATGAAGCCAACAAAAAAAAAAAAAAAAAAAAAAGGTAATTAATGAGGTTGTCGGCAAAAGGCAGACATTAGGACAAAATACTTGTCTTCTTCTTTCTCTCCTCAACCTAATGGTTGGTGGGTTCTACCTATTCGTACATCTCTGCTGTACAGGTATATGTACTAGGCAATTATTATATGCAACGCAGGTGTACACACGCAAGACGACATTCGGAACTGATAGTAATCGTTTGATTTATCGATATACAAGTGCAATCCTGCGTGTGTCTGCTGTGTACTGACCTAGCGCGCATATAATGTTGTACGTGGTGGTTTTCCATTGCCTTTTACGTGACTATTAGGCGTTTATTTATTTAATTCTTGTAATAAGTTCGTCGTCGCTCGGGATCGAACCCGTGACCTCCATAGCGGAAGTCAAGCGCTCTAACAACTAGGCTATCGCGACGACCAACGTTTAAAAATATGTGATGCTTTTTTCCTATAAAGTTGTGTAAATAAATTCATTACAGGACTGTTGAACAACCATAATGTTCTATTTTTTATAACAAGATCTGCGAGGAAATTTGATATACATATATCTTCTTTATCATAACATAAGAGGTGTCTGAATGGGTTTAATCAGTTTGCATAGCTTTTTTTTTTTTTATATAATCATACCAGCCACCGATGCAAAACTTACGAAGGTATGTGGGTTTTAACGCACTTTCTTCGTTTAAACTCATATCGATTTTTTTTGATGTGAAATTATCAATCGGTATTGTATTTTTTTCTTGTAACTCTCGCTGCACTTCCGCGATCGTGTTTATTTAACCGCTGTTTGTTTTTTTTCTTTCCGGTTAGCGACTTTTTTTTTTTAATGTTAATATCCGTTTAATGTTAAAAGATTCTCCACTTTACGCTTCGATGGAAAAGTGTACAGCTTCTCTTTGTACATCTTATGTAAGTTTACATTGGCAGACAATTTATTTGTACAACTTGTTATTGTTGTAGTTTTTGTTGTTGTTGCTGTTATAAGATTCTTCTATACTGGTTCCGTGTCAAATATGACACGCGACGGATGTTTACTGAACAATGTTCAGCACTTCGGGTCGATGGAAACTCGTTGTTGTTTCTTGATTTCCTACTATTGTTTGCTTTATTATTTTTTTAAAGATAAGTAACGTTTATTTTATTTTATTTTATACTCTTTTATTCTATTTTATTCTATTTTATACTATTGTATTTATTTATTTCATTTCATTTCGTTTTGTAAAACAGTAGTAAAACAGAAATTTCACTCACCGGTGAGAAACAAAAGACCACGTGTAAGTTCTGGCAAGTTCGTTGGAAGAAGTACTCCATTACGTTTTCGTGAGTTAAAGTACGTTTAGGATTTTCCCTCTTCATTATAGGCGTCAACTCGGAAATAATTTCTTGCTGTTCGTCGCGGGTAAACAGATTACTAATAACACCTGCGTAACGGTAATAAATCAAATATTTTTAAAATTTCAAACTCGCTAACGAGGAACAACGTACGTTCTAAACGTTCAATCTCATCATTAATAAACAATTTTCGGAATCAACTGTATTCAGATATATATTTGAATATAGTTGATTCCGAAATCTAGTACCGCATCGTTATTACCGAGTAATCCGAAAATTGCTAAGAAATTTTCCATTCCACAATATAATGACTAGAGTTAAAATCACGATCGTGACAAAAGCCCGATGGTACGAAGAATTCGAGGTAAAATTTAATATCACTTCTTGCTTTTTATATTCCAATTTTTCTTGATCAATAATTTGTCTATTGTTAATTCAATAGGAATTGTTCAATTTTATGCGGCGATCTTTATTATTTTCTTGAGAGAGAAGTCTACCGGCCACAAAATTTTTATCTTGATGTTTAAATGAGCTAAATAGTCGACAAAAAAAAAACTGAAAAACGCTCTTTTTTCTTTGCACGGCTCCAAACTAACCAGTTTATTCCAGCACTTCAGCGTTTGCTAATTTTTTCTATAATAAAGAATGTGGAAATTGAGTTGGCTACATGTCACGAGAAAGCTGTGGGGATGTTAACCAAAAAAAATATACAGGATCTAAAAATTCAAACTCATTGGTACCAATATTTATAGTCATACTGGTAAAAGTAAATTTTTCCCTATTTATTGCCATTATGTTCGCATTCGCCTTTTGCGACAACTATTTTAGGTGTCGATTTTAGGTGTGGCACTTTAAAATATAGCTTTAGTTTCAGGTACAGTTGTAACTAAAATTAAGCCGTCTGCACCCTGTACGATGCTAACAAGACAGTCAAATTTCATTGCGGACAAATTCTTTTTCCGGCTAATTTTCGTGGAAAATCATAATAAGTAAATAAAATAAATTACAGAACCAAAGAAAAGTTGCGAAAAACCTAACTAGTCCTAATGACAAAAGTTTAGAGCTGCTCAAGCAAGTTCAAAGACTTCCGTTGGATTCGTATTCTCATTGCAACATTACAGGAAGCAACTTAGCTCGTTTACTCGTTCTGCTTCCTCCAATGAGCAATTTGTCAACATGCTCGTAATTTTTTTATTCCATCAAAGCGCGAACAATCGAAATCATGGTTTGATACTTATTCCTTTTCTAATCTTTACTCCTTAATAACACGCGCGCATATAATAGAACTTTTAATCTCTTTTTTATTTTTTTCTATGATACCAAATTTTTTCGCTTGTAAAATCTCGTTTAATTTACATTCAAAGTACCAGTTGGAATTGATTTGTTTTTAATAAATCATAATCTTAAAAAAAAAATTTTCTCTCCCTTCTGAAAATAACTTTCACGCAAAATGTGTAAAGGCTAACATTTCTCCTGTAAATCGATAAAAACTGGGGCGAAAATTTTAGTTCTTAAATTAACCGCGCAGATTCGCTAATTGCACAAATTGAAATTATTTTTCAGGGTTTTGTTTCGGTTAACCGGTGTGCTATTTTGATATCCACAACCGTTGAGTACAAAGAGATTGCGGAAACGAAATTTATAGCGCGTCATTATCTGTCAAAGTTGCAATTTTTTTTTCATACCTGAAGATAGAATGTTGTTCAGATATTCCAGGAAAGCTTCTTCCTTTATATCCTGGTCACTAAAGATGAAGGTAGTTCCTTTTCCCTGCACTCCGCACGTGCGATACAATAACTTTAAATCTTCCAAGAAATTGGTAATATTATACGATCTGTATGAAATGTTACAGAAATTATAGTGTTTTACAAATTACCAGTAAGTTTTTTTAATTTAATTTTTCGTTCTTGAGCTTTCGCGCAAGAAATCTTATAGTGTTCTACCTTTGCATTCCGCATAATTCCGTGTTCCCGACATACTGACAAATTATAATAATGTAAAAATATATTTAATTGTAAAAAAACAAAAAAAATATATAGCGATTTTCATTAAACACCGACGTGTTTTACGAGCTCCGTGAAAGATAAAAATTATAGTTTGACTTTTCAGAATAGCAACGAGGAGAATCATCGATAACTGATTAATTAATAATACTTTTAAAAGAGTACGCATTTCATAAAATATCGCTCGGTTCTTTTTCGTGTTAAAGCGAAGCAAAAATGTGTAATTAGTGCTATTCTCTTTTTCGTTCTAGCCAAGCACGATAGTGTCGTACACATTTTAGTCGCCGTTCAGTGAACATCATAAATGGTAATCACGTCGAATCTAGCCCGACCCCTGGATTGTTTCCGAATATGTACCCTTTCTCAGACCTCTTCTGCTAATGCGAAGAAAATAACTAATTCCCATTGAGTTGGAAGATTTAGCACCGTCTTTATTTTCGTTTCACTGGGAAAACGATTTTTTAATAGCTTGAATGTAATTCGACGTTTAGACCGAGTTACTTTTTACTTCTCCGGAAGTATCTGATAAAGTCGTCATTAAATACAGTCTCGTTTTTTTACCGATTAATCAGTCTTTTTCAAATTTGACGCAAAAATAGTATTTCAAAAAGAGGCGATTTTATTTTTAATGTTACATATTCGAGCTCAGAACAGGAAAAAAGCAATCGATTTAAATTTAAAATCAGAAGTGACCACCTCATTCGAAACCTACTTGTGCCTCTGAACAAAAAATGAATTTTTCCGATGCGCGGGCTTTCCATAGGGATATTATATGATATTCGGGCATTCTAAAAAAAAACAAAAGTTCTTTCAATTCTCTCTTTTTTTAAAATTTTACAGGCTTTTCTTGAACCGAGCCATTCTTTTTCTTTCGTCCCTACTCTGTTTTCAGTCATTGTTGGAGGAACATCATCCTGGAATCGATTTTCTTCATAGCATACAGATGGGGGGATAGCTTAGTTTTGCAAAATATCGGACACAGAAATGTAACTTTTACAAAGGCGTATTCGAAAATTACACTCGATTTATTCTTTCAGTAAGATTTTCAACAGCGCATCTAAATATTTTTATTGTATTTTTCTTCCACCACATCCTTTTATCGTTACCTCTAATTAAAATTTATGTATTTTCACTAAAACGGTATTTTCTAAAATTTAAATATTACGTTTATTTCTAAATCTACTGCAACGGAATATTCCCACTCAATAAAGCGTTTATAGTATTTTACCGCTGTACAAGATATTGAATGTTCTATGAATTACAATTTTAAACAAACGGAACAATGTAACAGTGGTTGGTCGGTCGCGGTATATTATGCCGTCTGACATTTATAATCAGCAATTATCTGGAACAGAAATTGTAACTACTGTTCCTGGTATTTTTTGACAAAGCACAAAACCCCTGTTACGGTTATTTAAGAGATCATCGCTATTCTAGAGGTGTGTCTACGCTTCTACCGAAACATGTTCTCGGCATGAGTTAACAAGTAACTAACGTTATAATTGGGAGCAGTGAAGTAGATATTAACTCGCTTAATTGCTATTTTTCAGGTTTAAACTTACAATTCTTTGATATTACGTGTCTATCATAAATCCAAAAAGATTAACGAAAAAAGCAAATAAATATTTTTACATTAATTAATTTTCTAGAACTCATCGAATTACCTTGTTAAGGAAATTTGGAAAGTTTTGTAACCGGCAATAAATGAAGCTAATTTGGTTAATGATTGTTTTCCCGAACCTCCGACTCCTATCAGCATCATATTTCCTCTCGGATGTCGTATTACTCGTGATATCTAGAAATTATTATTGTTATTATTATTATTGAAAAATGCACAATTTTATTTTATAAAAATTTTTTTGACTACAGGATAATATGGAAGAAACACATTCAAACTAAAAAGAACGAGTTAAATTCAAAAACTAAAAAAATGGATCGACATTGAGGGTACACAATAAGCAATATTACATTAATGCGATGATTTCAAAATAAAATTGTAAGGTAATAGTGCACAAGCCCTTTGTTGGTGTGTCAGCAACAAAACAATTCACAGAGATGTCCGAATATACGACAAAAGTGAAAACAAAAGCAGCAGAAATGTGCATGCGGATTGGCTGTACAGCCATGCGAACTGGGCGGCTATTAATTCAGCGCATGAAGACTTAAACATAGAAAAACATTGCATAATAAACGATTTAAGTTTTAATAAACAAAATCAAAGATCCCAAATTTTGACGATCTCATCAATCGATTGCGAATCACTTTTATGTAAATAATTGATCTGACATAATCTACAGAGAGTCTACCTTGGCTAGAAATAGAAACAACTAGTCTTCTCCTGATTTTCCTTCTTTTATGTCTTTCTAGTACTTTTCATGATTTCTTTACTTTATTTTTTTTTTAAAATATAAATCTGGAATACATAACACTCTTACGAAACTAGCTCCCTTAATGATTTTACTTTCTTTCGTGATATTAATTAGTTTCGGGTTCCTTTCATATATCCATTTCAACTTTATCATTTTTCGTTTACATAAATTTTGATAATTTGTCGGTTAATTTACCATCAGAATTTCTAAACCTATTCACGTTCCAGTAGAATAGAGTAATCTTCTTTTAGACATCAATGTAGATGGATTTTCTCGTTTAACCTGCATTAAATTTGTTCTCATCTTTTTTCCTAAATTAAAATTGTGCACTTTTTTATTTCTAATCCTTGTGCTTGTCTTCTTTCGGATTCATAGTTTCGGACAATATACTTTTTTGGATCATTGACCAATCCTATTATATTATACATTATACACACATACGCATGTGCCCCCCCCCCAATATATATAAACATATATAAACATATAGATGCATATTAGATTTATATTTTTTTTATTTTTTTAAATAAATTATTGTAAAATTACTGTGCTCGGATTATTCTATTCTGTTCTATTTGATAACTTTTGCAAGCAACTAAAAATCGTTTGTTTGCTCAGAAACAATATAAATGGAGGGAATTAATTACATAGCAGTGTGATAAAAGATTGATAAGGAAGAACGATCAACAGAGCTGTAAATGATAAAGTAAAAGAAGTACAATTGGGTTAGCGTATCAGAAACAAAATAATTGGAACGTTCAGTTGAGAAATGGATATTCGAGGAGACGACAGTTAAAATTACAAAAAAAAAACAAAAAAAACTATTGTTTCAACGAAGGGGACAACGTGGAGAAGGTATAAGGGAAAAAATGGAATTAAGAGGAAGATGAAAGAGTATCGTTCGTGAAAATTATTATATAGCATTATATTCATTTTTAAACTTGTATAATGCACGTAAACAAGATGCGTGCGTATTTGGATTTCTGAATAAGCCTATTTATATTTTAATTATACAAATCATTTTGAATTAGTTTGTACTTTAATCAGATGCATTATTGCATCAGGAAAGAATACAATGTCCATTCCAGCACCGCGAACCATTTCATTATACTGTGAAAGGAACATATCCAATCTTTCTCTTAATTCTGCCATATCGTATACTGGCTCATAAACTTTCGGTAGCTCCATATCCGCATCTTCTCCTTCTTCACCAGTTGGCTCTGGAGCGTCTCTAATGTTATTGTAAATATAATTAATATTTAAACAAATATGAAAAATGTTGCATGTTTGGTTTCATATTTTTATTTTTTTTTTGTGTTTCAACAACATAACCCATCATCGGCTTTACTTTTTACCTAATAACAGCATATTTAAAAAATCAACTAAATAGGCACTACCAATATAAAAGTACATAGAAGGTAATTGTAATGTTTGTTTTTTTTTTTTAAATTAAAAACTATAAAGATGTTATTTTAGAAATTAACTTTTTTTGGATTATCTGGTAATCTTATATGCCCAATATAATAAAGAAGTCTTGAAACGTTGGCGTCGAGTAATCAGCTGCTAAATGAAATCTCTTACTCTTCCTTTCTATATCCTCGAAAGGACGTCCTCATGAAAATGCAGCATCCATCACAGTTTTCAAAGTTAATCTATCTTGCCTACTGTAATAGTGCTTCATGTAGGCTCAATTCAATTAATGATTTCAGTTGATCGATCAGTCGGGTTCTAGGTCTAATTTTTTCCATTAATTCCCTAAAAATCATTTAGCGTTTTAAAAAGTTTGTGTTTCACGCAACATGCTAAGAAGAGTAGCGTAAAAACTGTTTCCTTATCTTATCTGTTAAGCGCATTCGTGCGTTCAATTTATCAAGGATATGAATGTCTATTCATTCTTCGGTCCATCTGGGATATTTTTAACAATTTCCTACATGTCCAAGACTAATTAGGTTTCACCTGCATATATGACGATTGAAAAGATTAGGTGATTCATTAAATCAGTTTCGAATTTATTGACAAAATTACCTTCTTTCGTATCTGATGATTGCATTGCGTGTCATTATGAAATAATTAATTATAACAAAAATTAAAGTAGTCTGCTTGTTTTTTGTTTGTTTTATGTTTTTTTGATAAGGAAGAAAACGATAAAGAATATTTAACGGTATCCGTTAAATCATGGCGATACTTTTAAAAGTTTTTCTTTTCGTTTTCAAAGTTTATGAATTTAGAATTAAAAAAAAAGTGATCAGAGAAAATTCATGATACGAAGTCAGCGCGCAGATGACTGCAAGAATTTCAAAGAATGACGAATATTAAATAAAAACAAAAGGAAACAAAAAGTGACAAACATTACTGTAGTGAAAATATTACCGCATGAAATCGACGAATAAAGGATCTGACGTGCACATCTCGCCATCATAGTTGTAGTCCAAAGTTTCTTTGACCTCTCGTAAAATGATTTCATTGAACCATTCTTTATCTGCCACCATTGTGAACCTAAAAACGGTAATAAAATCATTGATAAGTGTTTAAGACTACAAAACGAAAGACTTGGTGGGGCAATATTTTCTATTTTTCTTTTTCAAATAACAATATATTTGTTTAATAATTACAACTTATATTATGAAATTTAAAGTAGCATTTGATTTAAGTTTAATGTCACTATAAGTTTAATTTACAATCTTTCATTTAAATACGTTGATTTTTATAACGTTAACAATCTTAATACAAAAATAACGATAATGCTTACACACACGATATTAACTTAAACTCCTTAGTATAACAGATTAAAGATTCTTTCCATTATTTCTTCAATAGTTATAGTTTATTAAATACTTTAAATTTACTATTTACTAATTCTTTCGTATTGCAATCGAAAACCGTCCCTCCACAATTACACACTTGTAAAATATGATAAACCGTATCCGGAGCATTTCTGGTCATAGATTCTTGGCAATCTATTAGGACATTCCAGACACCGAAAACTTCAATCGTACTGTCCCGATATATAAAGCGCATCATTAACCTGCTTTCTCAGGCCAGCCTGCAAGTAACGGTCCTGTAGGTACCAGGTCATGCTGGCGTGACGAAGAACGAATAAGGTAGCAACATATATACGCTCTTCTTCGGTTGGGATCACCCTTTTCCATGAATATAAGACAGAGACATGGGAAACTATGTGGGGGCCGGTTCAAATATCGTGGCTGCAATCCGTCAAGGTGAGTACTGAGCCATGGTGGCCACTGACACCAATGTTGCGCAGAGAGTTTGCAGCACTAACCAGACTCCGCTTAGGACACGCATCAATATCCCATAATTATTTGTTAGATAGAACATCTTCTTCCTCCGACTGTTCCTTATGCAATTCGCCCGTTTCGCCAATTGTTGAACACATTCTGATATATTGTGTCCTCATGGAGGTATCTCCAACTTACCTGCGGGTGCATTGTGTTAAACGAGCCAAAACAAGTTCAAGATATGCTACACCACACGAGAGCGGCTAAGAAAATACCTCTAAATCTGCACTGATCCACGTGCTGTAATAATCTCGGAAATTACACACAGCACATGGATCGTATATTATAGAAAAAAAAAAGAAAAATAAATTTCCGACGTATAAATCCGTCTTACAGAGTTTGTCTCGAACGGAATGTTATCAATCTGTACATTAAATCAACAGAGAGTGATTAATGATGCTCCTTTTACTACAAAACTGATGGGATCGCCTGTCGTCGTAGAAATCTTTGAAATCACAGGCGTGCTGAATTACACTTGAGGAAATGAAAAAAGATTAAGTTTCACAATCATTAACGATTCTTATTAACCTTTTTTCTGAAATAATATTCTCTTTTTAGGATTACACATACGGTGTAAGGAATCCTAATAAGATGGTTCAGAAACGACAAAAATATCAAATAAAAATCAATAACTCACGAACGGTTTGATTCGAAACCTAAATTGCAATTAAAGTTCTCTTTAAAACGATCTATAACTTCAAGCTGACTGATTACTCTGGTCTGCAAAAAAACCGAAAAGCCGTCAAGAATATATAATATGGAATTTCAAACGACCCTAAAAAATCTCTCTTAAAAAATTCATAACTCATCGCCAGATAACCCTTTAAAAGTAAAATTCAAAATATAAAATAAAATGCAGAAGTCCTTTCGTAAAATCAAAAAGTTACAGTTTAAACAATTATTTTAACACCCCACCCGAGCCAAAAACAGCAAAAAAAGGAAGTTCACGTAAGTAATAGCCCGAGTAAAAATGTTGGAGAAACTAAACCGTATTTCAAACATATGCATAAAGGACCGCTTCATAGGAAAAATATAACCAAGCTTACAACTTTATATTCAGACCCTTGGGGCGCCAAAAGCTCGAAATTTTTGAAAAAAAAAATTTTTTCCCGAGCATGTGATATTTCATTTCCTTAACGAAATTATTGAAGATGGCGATGATTTAAACTTCTTATTGCGGACGAATAGTATAGAAAGCTAAGTGGAAAATAACACGTTGCGATTATTGACGCAGAACCGCTTTACGTACCTGTCTGAAAATACTCGAGTACATTCGTGTTTCCATAACATCATTAATACTTTCTCCGAGTCAATTACGGTACTTAATGTTCCAATCAAGCCCTGCCAAATTCTGGACAAATCTCGTAAACTGAATATGTAATGAAATTTAGCCGGCGTCGGCAGTAAATTGATCTAAACAAACAAAGAAATAATTGCCGTTAATAAAAATATGAACGGTAATGAAAGTAACGAAATTGTTGATAACTGTAACAAAAATGCCCCGTTAATTTTTAATTTTACTTTTTTCGAGAGAGATGTTTGACGTCCATCGACCAATAGCAGACCACGGTAGAATTACGAGGATACTTTCAATTTATTTAGTTCAATCTTGATTCCTATACTTGCTAGTTCGACCTTCGAGACGCCTAGAAATTTGCCTCTGTTTGTCTAACCAGGGGGTACTGCTAAAGAAAACTTTCCAAACTCGACTTAGAACGGATCCGTTAGACTCATTTTCTCAGATAACGTTAAAAATCTCGAAAAACTTTCTGGAACTAAACGTTCTAAAACGAATAACGTTCGAATATTTTACTTAATAGAAAAGAAGAAATAAAGCAAAGTTTTATTTTTTGCGATACTTTCGATGTTGTGAGCTGGAGTCGGAAGGAAAAACAGAATCGTGCAGCGAAATTATATCTGGTAATATTTTGGAGAACGAACACTGGTTTCATGACGATTTTCCCCATGTGCCGGTGAAATATTTACGTGAGACGCAAAAAAAAAGTATTTACTCGAACTTTTTTCCACAACGTCCTGGTCAACGGAACCAATTTTTTCACCAGATTACGGACTTCCAGCGAAAATCCCCTTTTCACGTTGTAATGACCTTCGCCGATAATGCGAAATATTTTATCTATCGATTCGTCCGACGGTAACGTGCAATTAAATATGGAAAACTGCCTTTTCAGTCGTGCTGGAATGTCATTTCTCCCGCCGCCTGGAAAAAACCATTTCGCGCGCTTTATGAATTATAAGGAAACTTTTTACGAAATGGTTCGAATTTCAAACGTAAACGCGAAGTACCTGGCTGCGCCATGGCGGCGACAAATTGTATGTCGACTAAAGTGTTGAATTCGCCCGGTTTTTCTAAACTATAAAATCCCTTCATGTCCATCGTTTGTCTGACTATTTCGTTCGTAACTTGATCGCCCCATTCGTTGATGTGCGGCAAATTAATGTCATCGATAAATATCGTCATCTTTCTTCCTCCAGAAGGTCCAAATGTGCTGCCCATACGTTTCTCCACGTAACTTTCAACCGTTTTCTATCGGTTTTGTTTTTTTTTCCCCAAATAACAAAAATAACACCAATTAGAATAAGTGTTATATAACTATGAAAAATTATAGTAAATAGTTGCGGTGTTGTTTAATTTATTCTTATTCCATTCTATTTTATTTTATTTTATTTTATTTATTTAGTATAGTTAATTAAGGATAATTATTAAAACTAATTTTCCGTATTTTCAATGGTGGGCATTAACCGTCCACCGATTTCCAACGAAACACAACCGCTTAGTCAGCCATTGTTGCTTTACAGTTTGCTTAACAACATTGTGTTCACTGTAATAAAAGCGAGAGGATATTAGAAAAGCTTTACTCTGTACTTCAGGTTGCTGAGGCATTTCTTGCCCCTTATAGTACAGTTTGTATATCCTCTTCTTTCCTTATACCCACTCATCATCACTTCTTGTTAACAATATCGAATACATCGGATTAAAATATAAACGACAATCTTTGTTCTCCCAACGGTTTCTCTGGGTAAAGGTCTCTGATTGACAAACATTACCAAAAAACGAAAAAGAGGGTTTGATATTAGAAATAAATTTTTCACCGGATGTCTACTATAATGAAATTCGACATTTAAAAAAAGAACCGCAATCATATGAAAATGTTAGAGGTGTAAGGTTCATAAGGGTGCATTGTGTACACATATTATCAGATCGATATTATAAAAATTTTGTTGTACAACAAATCATGGAAGAACAGAAAATTTAATTAATCACAAAAAATGCCGATCCGAATCACATACTCTATACTCGTGGTAATACTAATTAAAGTTAATGTAAACAAATATTAATTTAGTATTTGTTTTTTAACTTTTTTCATTAATTTTAATCAGTATTACTATAAATATGAAGTATGCGACTCCGAAATATGTAGTCATTTTTTGTGATTAATTAATTTTTTTTTGTTTTTTCATGATTATGCAATAATTTATATATATATATATATATATATATATATAACTCGGCCATTTCGGCCTCGCAAGAGGCTATGCCCCTTGACCTCTCTTGCTTACATTTCTGTCTTTTTTTTTTCTATACTTTGTTTAAAATTATCAAAATTTGCAACGTAATTCTTAGGCCGGCCTCAATTAGATTTTATAAGGAAATCAGTAAAAATCGGTCCATATGAATATAAATTATGCGCGAACAAACGTAAAAAAAACGAAATTTTGGAAGTCGGTAACAAAGATATATTTCCATGGTAATTTGGCAAATTGATAGCATTTTAAGTCAACCGCCTCTGTTATACTAATAAAAAATATGGAGAAAATAAAAATTTTTCAAAGGGACCACATTTTTTACGTTTTCTGATGAATACTCAATTTATGTTCAACAATTTCCATTACTCACATGGTACTTAAGTTGAATAGCACTCTTTCTAATGGACAAAGAATCCGTAAAATCGGTCTATACAAATATGAATACGCACCGGACGTATAACCTCCTTCTTTTTGGAAGTAGGTAAAAATGAAAGTATTACAAACGCTACTTAAAATTGGTACATTTTTTCGTTACATAAAATTGAGAGATTTTTTCTAATTATGTTTTATATGTATTAATGGTAATGCCATTTTTACGCCAGAAATAGGTAACGAAAAAACGAACGGCGTAGCCAATGAAAAAGTGTACTCTTCTATAAGAATTATAGAAGAACTAGACCTGGCGATGAAGGAGGCTTGCCCCCTACCGAGTCCCGAAGCGCTGAGTTTATGTTTTATATGTTTTATATGTGTATATATGTGTATATATGGGTATAATTGTGTCTGGAGTTTGCGCGTAGTAAGAAATTTTACATTTTAATAATTATTTAGTTTGCGAGGTCAGATAAAGAAATTTCCGCTTCTTCAAAGAAAACCGTATGCATCACGAACATATTTTACCGTATCAGGTATAAAAAACATCATCCGCAGATTATTAAATGATGCGCTCGGAGAAGAATCAGTGGTATTCAGCGGGTATTAAGTTTTTAAAGAAAAACACATAAAACTTGATTGAAGTGGCCAGTTATCATTTTAAAGATAAAATAATTCCGCTAGAACGGATTGTGCGTACAGCTGTAATAATAGTTTAACGAAATCAGGAATACGTAATCTCCTGTACGCAGAAACATTGAGCATCGGTGCACAAGTGTATTATTACGGATAGTAGAAATGCGTTGTATTATTCTAAAGTGAATGTCTGTATATTTGTTGAACTATGGGATGCTCTTTCAGGGATCGACGTTTAAATCACTTCTAAGGAATGATCTAAATTAAACGGTGTTAGTTTAACTACGTTGATCAGAGAAATCATTTCGAATTCAAAATGGTTACGTTCTCGGTATTATTGTTTTGTTTTTCACTAATAGATTATCATGTTTCTTTAATATGATATATAAATGGGGAATGATCAATTTGTAGCACGTGAAATTAATGTTAATACAATTATTAGAAAAAGATTTTAGGCTAATGGAGTTTCTAAAAATAGAAGTTTATCATATAGGTTTTCTTTATGAATGTACTTATTTTCGAAAATACATTTGGAGATTAGTTAGTGTCGTAGTTGTCGGGCCAATACTGCTTGCTGGCGGACCCCATAAAGAAAAGAAAAAAAAAAGTGATTAGTTAGTCACTGGATTTTTTGTTTGTCGGTGTGCTCGTAACGCCTCTTTTCACTGTTAAAAAATCTGTAGTGATCACTAGCGTAAAGCACGTTAGTGTAGCATTAACACTATTCGGATGATTTGAAATTATAATTTTTTTAAAAACATTTTTACCATCTGTGAATTTAAGCTATTAGTACAACGCTGAGATATAGTTCAGGCGCGTGTGCTTCTCTATCTGTTTTGTGTATGTACGTGTGTTTCACTGAAAGATATTGAGCTTATGAAGAACGGTAATTGTAGTACTTTGATCGCTTTAAATTGCAAATATTGATAAGAGGAAACGAAGACTATCGGAATAAAATGGTGCACTCGTTTCGGCGGCAGTTACATAGCCTGTCATTTTTAAATGTTCGTATTTTCAGAGTTGACTTTTGAAATCAATCGTCATGCTTATCATTCTTTGGTCTTGTTGCGGCCCGAGACTACATCAGATTCTAGTCGAATTGCTGAGAAACTCCGTGTAACCGTAGAATGTTGGTAGTGCCCGCGAGCCGTCAGTATTTTCACTTCGTCCAGGGGTTGGACACTGTAGTCGGTGACAGTGGCTGTTAAAGTTATTTTGATTGACATGCCGTTCTCGAAACCGCCGCAGGTGGCACTGCAGTTTATAGTCGTTTGTTGTTTAGCACAGATCGAACGCTGTTCCAAGCCATCCGGCACATAGGTATTATTTCCACGAAGAAGTTGGATGGTGTTGGAGGGTTCCTGCGATGCCGAGTTGCCCGGAGTCCCGGAGTGCTGGAGAGAAAAGTCGGTCAGCTATTCGAAAATCTAAAGTCGTACAAAGGCCAACGTCGAGTACGTAGTGATGAAAAATCTACCATCGAGCTTCTAGTTTAAGTACGCGTGCGTCTCTTGATTGACCATATATTCCGGTTTAATTTTTAAAAATTACAGTAATAATCTCGTATTCTTCCGTTGACAGCATCGGATAATGTTAAATTTTGTCTTTTTCACACGGTTAGATTTCCACGTTTTCGGCGCTAAATTTTCAGTCGAAATACATTAATAACGGAAACACCGATGGGGGTTCCTTTACGGGAGTTACTATTCGAAAACATTATGCAAACATTGGTAACAGTGACGAATCCATCGGAATAACCGTTAACTTATTATTCGTCTGTAATAACTTCCCGGCGGTAGTTTAACCCGTCCAGAAAATTAAAAAAATCTCATTACATATAGTCTGTCAAGCGAAAGAAGTTCATTTGTAAAACGGCCTATGCGCGCTGACGTCACGAATTCAAGGGACCTCAGATTAACCTTCGGTCCATATCAGATGTAACACTCGCTGTGTTCATAACCACGTGGTTCGTCTGGATCAGAACAGATCGGAAAAAAAAATCGAACAAACGTATAATAGAGATGAAACAAAAACGAGGTTACTGCTTCCGAGAAGACGAGGAATAATAGGAATATGGTAGTATGATTTTTTTTAGTAATATTGAAATAAGCGTCAAGCGTTAATACATGTGTTATTACTAGTAAATTACTTTGAGCAACATTCATGCTCGGCAACGAATTCTGATATTCGCAATTGGCGATTGTACTAAGATTATCATTGAAAGTGTTAAGGTAAAAGACAACGATTCTGGTTCAGTTTAATATACCTGGAATTGGTACGGTGTAGTTGCCGATGAAAAATTGAACGATCGACTCAAGTGTTGATCGGGATTTAATTTTCTCATGTAAGACTTCATCATCGCCGTTTTACCGATTCCTTGTTCACCAACTAGCAGTACAGCTTTTTCTTGTTTAGCCACAGTTTGTATTAGGTAATCGATGCGAACGTTCTCGACAATTGGTATCATAATACTGCTGTAGTCTGGAGTACTTGATTCCGGATAGACGTAATTTGTTATCATAGCGTCCCACAGTTGCCAGTTTCCTACGCGCACCGGTATAAGAAATAAAAAAGGAAATAGAGTAATTAAAAAAAGAAAACGAATAATTTTTATGTAAATTACGAAATGAAAACTGAATTCAGCTCAGAATACGCATCGCGATTATTAAGTGCACTAGTCTTCAGTACGCTGTTATGAGTACTTTACGAAATGGTTATAGGTAAAATGGTAAAAACTGTAGGTCTGATACTGCATATGCGATATAAAAGGGGTTTTTGCAGCTTTTACTGCCTACTCCGACAAAAATGAGTCTATTAGCGCGTTTTCACTGAAAGGAGACGATTCCGTTCGACGGTTAAGCAACATTCTACCGCATCGTAATAATAGGTTTCAATTTTAATAATGAAACTTTAAGCTGCTTCTTCAAAAATCGAATAAGAATTATCGGGCTGAATGAATTATCTTTACGATACTCATTAAATTATCGGATGCGTGTGCCTGACAATACCGAAATGCTAAACGAATCTTCCATAGTAACGGAGGGAATAGCGCAATTAAAAGTAACTGCAATCGCTAACAGTGCGCGAACAATCCAGAATACATTGTTTCGACAAATTACCGATAAAATCTACCCGTTTATTTGACTTTATAATTATTTAAGTTTAATAAGTTTCAAAATATATTTTATCAAGCGTAAACATAAGAGTTCCGACCCGCGAATTATTCTTCATAATAACGAATGCTTACATGAACTTCAAGAAACTAACAACACTCTTTCATGTTTATTATGTTCACCATTAAAGAATGTAAAAGATTTTAAATATTTCGGTCCAGAAATCATGATGGGAACGATAAGAAAAATAGTGAAGACTTTGAGCAGGAAACCGACTAATGAATAGACTATTGATTTTTTTTTTTTTTTTTTTTTTTTTTGAAATAACTGTAAAGGGTCCCACGAGGCTAATGCCTATATTGTGGGTGCCCAAACACTTATTATCGTTTATTGTATAAATATAACGTACAATATAATATCAACGTCCGACTATAAACTAAGCAATTACTAATAAAATAAAACAACAATCTTCTTAAATGAAGCAAATATCTTATCCTCTTAACAAAACGTATACACTTCCGATCTGGAAATTTATAACTAATAATATTATTACACAGTATCACCGCAAACATATTCCAACCCATACAAACAACCAGATATACAATCGGCAGAACAAATACAACACAGATGAAATAATCATAATGTAGCGCTATTAATGTTAAAAACCGAATAATATACGTCCAACGCAACATAGTTAACTACAATAAATACTCTATACAAATATCAAATAGGTAATTATGCTCTATTATGCCACATGCACTCAAGCCCGCATACCCTTTTATATTGTATTTGGGGGGAGACCAAGAAACCTGCAAATTATTACTCCTATCTCTGCAACCAAGCAATTAACCAAATTTTTATTTTTTCCTTCCAAACTGCTAAATGCTGTTCTATCCAGATTTCCTTCGGTACCTTTAATAATAAATTCATCAATACATTTTCTTCGACATTATCTATTTTATGATTTACCCCCCGTCTGAATTGAAAGGAAAATTCTTTAGGTACTCTGGTATTTCGCTTCTTATCTATTAATGGCAGTTGCACGTCTTGCAACTTACTTTTTAGCAGCTTGTGATAACAATACATCGCTTTTGGAGGTAGTTCCTTATTTTCTATCCACCATACAGGTTCAGAAATATTCTTGTTTCCCAGATTTCTAGAGGGAGTTATTAATTTCAGACATCTCCTTATTAAATTGCTGATTTTGCTCATTTCCGATTTTTTTGCCTCACCCCATACTTGAACAGCATAATGTACTCTCGATGCTATTAAAGCCTTATAATACATCCTTACTACATCGTGGGGCATCAGAAATTTTAATCTATATAACGCTGGTATGGATTGCCTTATTTTTAGAGTGAGGTTATTTATGTGCATTTTCCATGTTAATGCGTTGTCAATCACTAACCCCAGATATTTGTAGCTCTTAACAACTTCAAGTAGCACACAATCGGAGCAATTATCGCAATGATTAGCATTCCCGTGTAACCAACCTGGACAGCGTAATATTATTTTCGGTATAATTTTTCTATGACGACTGGGGGTCCTTATGTACATTATTTGTGTTTTTGATTTATTGATAACTATACCTCTATCATGGGCCCACCTGGTTACATTATCCAAATCTTCCTGCAGTAATTTTTCAGCAACATGTATATTTTTGTGCTTTGTCACAATGGCGAAGTCATCTGCATAAGCAAATATAGTAGAATTTTTTACGGCAGCAAAAACCGAGTTCGTGTAGATAAGAAATAGTAATGGCGCTAAGACTGTTCCCTGCCCTAAACCCGTAGTAACGACTGCTTCTGCGCTTTGTATATTTTTGATTTTCACTATAATCTTCCGATTTGTCATGTAATTGTGAAACCATTCTTTTTGTTTACCTAATATCCCTATGTTTCCTAAATCCCGCATAAGTAAGTCATGATTCACCGAATCAAAGGCTTTGTTTAAGTCTAAAAAAGCTACTAGAAATATACTACCTTCAGCCATACCACAGTTAACTTGATTTACAAACGATTGCAGTAACATTGTAGTAGATTTCCCCTGCCGGAAACCAAACTGATTATCCGCAATAAGATAATTTCCTTCGAGAAACTGTCGCAAATGCGACGCAACATACTGTTCCAGAATCTTTGCAAATGCAGAAATTAACGTTATTGGCCTATAGTTTACAGTTTTTGAGCAATCCCCTCGTTTATATATCGGTTTAACGATACCTAGTTTTAAACCTTGTGGTATACAACTAGTTTTTATTGTGTAATTAATAATTTTGGCGAGGAGCGGTATAAAAATGTTAGAGTTACTCGTTACGTCTTTAACTCGTATTTTATCCCATCCTGGCGCTTTATTTTTGTTTAATTTCCTCAATATCATTTCTACAGATCCCTCCGTGGCTAGAGGTAAATAAAAGGATGTCAAGTGATTGCTTATTTCCTCCACTGTTGATAACTGCCTATTACAAACCGAAAAACACACATCGAGATCAGCCGTAAAAGTTTCCCGAAATTCCTCAACAGTTTCCGCTGGGTTAGTAAAAGTTTTAACTAACCGCTCGTCATTAGAAGTAGCCTTTGCCCCATGTAAAATATTGTTCACCAGTTTCCATGTACTTTTTATATCATATCCTGTTTCTTTTATTTTAGTGGTGTAAAAGTTGTACTTCGCTATCCTAATTTCCTGTATTATCCAATTTCTATACTTTTTGTAGTTTCTCCTGTAAAATTGGTTAGTAGGATTGCCTTTGGCTCTCCTGAAATAAAAGTCTCTAATTTTTATTAGGTTCAGTATTTTTAAACTTATCCATTGTTTACTATCTTTCTCTTTTTGGTTTAGGCCTCGGCCAGGGTCGAATAAGCTAGTTCTATACAACTGATCAAAAGTTTTTTGTATGCTATTATATATCTTATCCGCTGACTCATCCTTCAACAATTGCAGCCGAATGTGCCAGCGAATCAACCAAGTTGTTGCCAGGAATGCCGCATTGACTGAGAACACATAGTAGATCGATTACGATAGAACGGAGTGCAAACAAATTAGAAATTAAGGAGTGAATTTTTTGAGAATAATAGGATCAGTGACAAAAGTAGGAAAGGAAAAGGAGATAGCCAATAAAACACTTTTCGAGTAGTCCGAGGATAGGAGGAATCTAGACATAGTATTTGTTGAGAATATAAAAAGGACTGCCTGCAAGATAGCCATGGATTCGGCAAAGAAAATAGAGGAAAAGGAGAGCAACCGAAAGGATTCGGAATAGGTAAGCGCGGGGATGATGAACGCAGCCCCAACATTAGCATATTCGACTTCGAACCATCCGTGTAAATAATTGTATGGGAAGGGAAGCATAAGCATAAAACGTGATTAATTTTTTTTTGAACAGCTCGACGAGGGAAAAATTTAACGTCCGCGGGGAAAACAAATAACTTTGGAGAATGCAGGAATTTAGAAAACTTATAAGTGAAGTCAAGTTGGTGAACGGGAGGACAAAAGGCGAGAAGAGATCGAGGATAACATAGGGATTTTGCGAGAAGAGAAGCGCCAGTTATTGAAAATAAATTGATACGAAGTTGGGAGTTTAGAATTGGTAATAGGGAGGGGTTTAATTAGGAATCTTTCACCTAATAAGTCTTCGAATGAAAAGAGAATGGAACCCAGTCTTTGTCAAAATGGCTGGAATTGGAGAGGAGTTAAATGCCCCGATACAAAGGCGAAGACATGAGCTTTGGATATGATCAAGTTTACGAAAAAATTGTTTGGGAGCACTTGCGTACAGGAATGCGACGTAGTCAAATTTAGAATGGTTTATCGATCTATATACATAAGTAAAATATAACGATTACCACTCCATTTACGGGGCGAAAGAGCTTTTAATAAATTAAGCCTTTTGAAGGCGGGACGTACACGGATAATTGCTATGCTCCCGATAGGACAAGGTGCTATTAAGTATGATGACAACATAAGAGAAGGAATTGACTGAAGGGATGGGAAGGTGGCGTAAGGAAAGATTACTTAAAGAACGGTTATAAGGATGAAATGTGAAAACCATAAAAGCAGATTTTTCGGGAGAGATAGATATATGAACAGAGGATAAAGTATTTTCCAAAATGGCAAGAGAATTATCAAGCCTCGCACATTCATCGATGAGATATTATCTGACGAGAAGTAGATAATAATATTATCAGCAAAGAATAGGGAAATTCAGAGGATAGCGATACTGTGAAAATATATATTGAAAAGATTAGGGCTACGACCTTGCAGGTGGCTTCGGTAAACCACCTTGAAATCAGCAAAAAAGGGAGTAGAAAGGTGAACTATCCTTTTTATAGAATAGATTAATAACTACGGAGTGGAGAGGAATATTAATGGAGGGCATTTTGTTTTGCAAGGAAGTTAAATTGACATCAAAAGCAGAGGTGGTATCAATGAACGCGGCAGCAATAAAATTTTTGCGGGAATAGTTTTATAAATATCAGAAAGGAATAAAGATAAACAGTTTATGGAGTCCAGACCCGGACGGAAACAAAAACGCATTGTCAGGGAATATATTATGACGTTCTAGCTACGAGACCAGACGTTCATTGATCATGTATTCGAAAAGTTTCCTCAAGCAAAAAGCAAAGGAAATTGGACGGAAGGAATTAGAATTTTTTTTCGGAATCGGGATAACAATAAAAGAATTCCAAAGAGGCGGAGTTGAGGGAATATAAAGGAAGCGATTATAGATTAACAAAAAGTATCAAGTTTGAAAGATTTCTAAGAACAAATAATGAAATGCCGCCTAATCCGAGACTAGAATTGGAGAAATTAGCCAAAGAGGCGGCGGAGTTCGCCGATGCTGAAATTAGAAGAAAGAATATATGTAAAGGTTGTACAGGCGTATGTAGGAGTAAGTGTTGCTGCGCGACAGATAGAACGTAAGCGGGAGCAATAGAATTAATAAAAGAAGTAAGCTTTTCCGATGGAAGGTTATAATATGAAGGATGTTCACAGAATGAGGAAGCCTGAAGAGCTCTTTAGCTGTTCTCCAAATCTGGGAAATAGAAGTGGATCTAGAGAATGAGGAAAAAAAGTTTTTTCATGAATTCTTTTTGACCTTTTTAAGAATAAGTCTGACCTTGGCATTGGCTTTCTTATAAGTTACGAAGCTTTCAAAAGACTAAACGCCCGGAAGAGTCTAACATAGGGGGTACTGTCGGTAATAGCCTCCAAATAATCATTGTTCCACCAAAGAGAGGAAGCAAGAAGGTGTTGATTCGTTTTAGAAGGATGAACCGATGCGGAGGAGGCGATTAGCGTGGAGGAAATGGAGTCGTAGAAGGAATCGTATTGATGCATAGAATTGGGAAGAGAATAAATGTTGGAGAGAGATGAATCTCAACGATTGACCGGAATTTATCCCAGTCGACTTTGGATAGAGACCATTTAGGAGCATCGAGAGGTTTGGTAGGATCTGGAGGAGGAGGAAAGAGATCGTTCAAGGAAAAAATAACAGGGACATGATCACTGCCGAAGGTACTATCAAGGGTTTTCCACAATGATAGTTGAGACCACAGTTAGGAGAAGTAAAAGTGAGGTCAACCGAATTGCGATTGTGAACACTTGTGTAGAGAGTAGGTGAATAGTAGGAAAAAGTCGTTAATGAGGATGAAATTTTCGAGGATATGACTATTCCTACTATGACTCGCGGCACAAAGAGGAGTGAGTATTCCAGTCACCCCCAATGATGAAGGAACGAGAATGAGGATTGGCTAGTAACGTGAAAGGGAAATTATTAAGAACATAATGCGGAGGGATGTACACCGAAAAAAAAAAATATGTGAATAGGCTATGGGTGAACATTGCGAATAGAAATATGAACCAAGTTAGGTAATTGAGGATTAAGTGGAAAGCAAGAGGGGGAATGATCATGAGTAGCGAAGAAAATATATTTTCTTACGAGTATGGCAGCACCACCATAGCCGTCCACGCGATCAGAACCGATTAAACTAAAGCCCCGAATAGGATATATTTGAGGATTCGCTAAGCCAGGTTTCCGATAACAGAGAAATGTGGATGAAGTAGGAGTCGAGTCCAAGGCCTGTTTGTTAGCTCTAAGATTCCGATGATTCCACTGGTATACACTGAATTTGTGTGAGTCATTTGGCAGAAAAGGGAAAGTGAAATAAGTGCACATTCTGAGACTAAAGAATACGAACGGAAAGACGGTAGAAGCTACTTGTCTTGTGAGACTCGCAATTAATTTATATAAAAACAAAAAAAAAAAAAAAATCGTATAAACTCGAGTACATTTGAATTACCGAAAAAAATCTATCCGTTTCCTTGGCTTTTTAATTATTTAAGTTTAATAAGTTCCAAAATATATGTATTTACGCTTATTATTATTATTAAAGCAAGTGTAAATTGGAATATAAACGCCTGAAGATGCATTGCTACGTGTAAATTTGAATTTTCGCAGCCGACAGTGCAGCTTTCTCTTTTATTACGGTTATATTATCGACTGGTAGGAAGTTGGAAACGAATTAGGAATTTTCACTGTTTATCTGGGAAGAAGAAAATCTAGAATCGCACAAATTAGCTTCGTTAATTGCATCTGACAGCTAGAGGACAGTGTGGAATAAAAACTAATGAAAAGCGAAAACGGGAAGAAGATAATAAACGATGGCCAAAATTCGGCGAATAGCAAGACAACAGCAGAACAGCGAAGTGAGAAAAACAAACGGAATCGCACGGATCAGGAATATTAGGTTAAACAGATAAAAATGAATAATTATTAGAAAAAGAGGAAGCATATATATCCAACCAAAATCTGAAATGAAAACTTTTGCACGATCGGAGTAGATTTGAGAATCTATATACGTGTTTTCAATATTACCAACTACATATATATACATATATATATATATATATATATATATATATATATATATATTTATATATCCCCTCCTAAGTCGTACTCTGCTCGATGCCGACCATCGTGGCTACCTCTACTTGTACGTTCTAGTTGTACAGATATAGCTCTCATGGAACATATGCAGCGCTAAGTGTGTACACTTGGAACTGATTGCAAATGTTTGACCTATCGATTTGCAAATGCAGCTCCAAGTGTGTTTATGTGTATACTAATTAGCGCGCGTATGTTAATGTATGTGCTGGTTTGCCTTTGCCTCCCGCGGTACTATTAACGATTACTTATTATTATTTGTAATAATTCCTTGTCATGATCGAACCCGGGATCTCCATGACGAAAGCCAAGCGTTCTAGCAAATATATATATGTATATATGTATATTACTTTTTTTTTTCTTCTGGTAGTTGGAAATCTTTGAATCTTATAAAGTAGTAAAAAACACAAAAAAAAAAAAAAAAATGTTTCAATAAATCTAATACAAAAAAAAGAATAAAGAAGTACCTTCTTTAGTAACGTAAAAATCGAATAATGTTGCGTATGGTTTACTTTCGCAAGTCGGTAAATCGAATTTTGAAAATTTTTCTCTGATGAATATATCGTAGCGTGTCCTATCTTCGGTTTCTAGAAATGCGCCGATTCCCCAGATTAACGCAAATATATATAATCTATGCAGATGTTCTTGACTTAACCTGAAAAATTTTTCAATGCTTTTGACTGCTACAATTTCATTACATTACCATTTTTGTCAACCGTCTTGTTATAACTGTGAACATGATTTATAAATTCACTATTACTATTCGTTTATGAAATATTTTCTTTAGTTTTGGTTTTTTCTCTCCTTTTTTTTTTGAAAACTTCATATTAATTTTCGTACTTGCTACGTGAATGTGTTTCTAGTAAAATACGGGGAACGTCACTATTCACAGACTAAATAGAACCGTTCACAATACATAATAACAATGCCGAATTATTCAAGAGATTTAGGATAAATCTTTTTTTCATTGATTTGAGAAACTTTTTTTAGAAAAAGTTTTAAAGCAGCGCGTACATCATACAGTAATCTTCACTTTACTCCATAGACTAATTCAGGTATTTGAATACTACGTGCAGAGAGATTCCCAATGCAGTATGGAATAAAAGTCTAATTGTAAAACTCATAATCTTCGAGTAATTGTTAATAATAAAGTAACAAGGAACACTTGAAAAATATGAATTCTTAAAAAATATGAATTCTTAAAAAATATGAACTCTTAAAAAATATGAATTCTTAAAAAATATGAATTCTTAAAAATATGAACTCTTAAAAAATATGAACTCTTAAAAAATATGAACTCTTAAAAAATATGAATTCTTAAAAAATATGATCTCTTAAAAAATATGAATTGTTAAAAAAAAAAAAATTTAATTTCTTCGGAGCTGGAAAAACAGCACTTTTGCCTGCGTCGTATAACGAGAAAATTCTTGGAATTAAGTTGATTTGTATGGCTCACTACCGGAGATGAACTTTCCTGAAAATGACTAATTCGTAGTTTAAAACTGAAATGTTTTAAAACTGTAGAGTAGGCAAGTGATGTATAAGAGAAATAACTCGAAACATCTTTCTGATCAGCTCAATTTTCTAAATGTTTCTATCGAATGTTCACTACTTAACGTAAATAAATGTTACCGATTTAAATCTACTCCGGTACGTCGTAAAGAGTTTATATTTATTTCGGTCGTCTTGTAGAATTATAAAATAATATTTTTTGATCGTATTTGAAATTTTTTTATAAAGAAGTCGATCATTTCGGAACAATAGAATTACGCATATACTTTTTTTTTTTTACACACACACATACACAATATATATATATATATATGTATATATATGTATATATATATATGTATATATATGTATATATATATATGTATATATATATAAATTTAGCGAATGAAATTACTTGTGTTGTTGGGAGGAATCTTTGTCTTTATTATTCGATTTTTCTTGATTTTCTTCTATTTCTTCAACATGATGAATATATTCATTATGCATTGCTTCGAGAATATGAGCCTCAATTAAACCTTCCAGTATAGTGATCATCTGCGAAAAATTAGTTCAAATACGGTCTCGTCCATCATTCTAGGAGCAATTTATCTTAAGATTTACAAACAATGAAAAATGTTACCGACGATTTTAACGGTCCAATTGCAGCATGGTCGAACGACGCCTTTAGAACCATTCTTACGTTTATACATTTTTGAACGCTAATGAATTATCAACTAGACACCGGTGGTGGTAATTCGTGGAATATCACGAATACAAATTAACCATCGGTACATAAGATTTTGTAGCCGAGATTATTCGCACTGTGTAATACATAGTTTTCAGATTTTACACAAAATTTCTCTACTGCTAATTGTTATTATCAAATATGAAAAACAAAACGTGATGAACAAGTTAAACATCATCGTGCCATTTAAAGCTGCGATGTTATATCAGCTCCATACAAAATGCATCGGTAAATATAGTGTCACTTTTTGCATTAGCGACAAGTAAATTTAATAAACGGAAGTACTCGCGGGGAACAATTCATGGCGGATTGAAAGATTTAAGATGTAACGCGGAATCTTAAGGAAATTAAAGGTCATCATAAGCAGCGTCAAAACGGCCTAGACAATTAAGATCGAAGTGGCTTGTACAGGAAGAATATTTAATAATTGAAACGCGCAAAAATTACAAGTCGGCGAGATTACTATTTGAAATCAGTTCCACAGGCAGGTTTTCGTAAAATTAGAGTTTTTTAAAAAAAAACCAACCGCTAAAACTGCCTATTTATGCTGGTCGTGTGTTTAAAGTGTACAATATAACGGCTCTAATAAGATAGAAGTTCTTATGCCTGTCGTACGAGTTTTAATACGGCTAAGAATGCAAATTTATCTTTTCTATTGAAATAGTATAAAAAGTCTAATATAAACTCGAATATAAAATAAAAATATTACAAAAAGATTTTTACATCGGCACGCCGAAAGAAGAAACGAAGAATACTCTTTGTCGAACTTCTAACAAAGCTGTTGGGACTAATCGATACAATAAATACGCAGGTTATCAGTGATCATTGCTTAAATCTTTTACAACGACTGTGTATTATAGAACGTTGCATTTTTTGTTTTTTTTAATGTTATCCCCGGAGAGCTCATGGCAATTAACGGAGTTATGATGTTAAAAGTTATATCTAAACGTATCTAAAAGACAATCAGTTTGTTAAACTTGCACGTAAAAGGTACTCTTTAGGTAACTGCATTTAATAAAACTAAAATTCTTTATATAGAAAACAAAATCAATAATTAGGCAATGTAGTGAATTCGGAACTATTTATTTTGTTTATATAGTGAGAAAACATATTGGCGAAGGCAGGTTTAATCATTAATCGATTATGGTAAAAGCGTTTATTTTTCTTTGTTTTACTTTTTAATATTTATTTTTCAATATTTTTAAATTTTCCAAGGTAGAAGTTATAATCAGCTCAAAAGTTGAATCCAAAAATGCAGATGTTTTGGCTTTGCAATTTCCGCTCCTGGTTTTTTGAAAATCGTTTCCTAAGGACTGGAGATTGTATCTTTTTGGTCGCGATTAAGTGGCCTAAATCAAATGATCTCCTCCGAACAGATACCTGTATCTTTAGTAAAAAAACCAACATTTCAAAAAAAAGAAATGTTTTCTTAAACGATTATTTGATGAAATTCTGATGATATTTTACGTACGATTAATTAGACGAACACAGATGTGTGGCCAACTTTTAATGTAAAACGCTAATAACAAACTTGCTTGTGTATATACATCGAAACGATGAAGTACCAAAGGAGAGATCTTTTACGCTATTCTGGGTCTATACAAGCATCAGTCGAGGATTCATGCTTCTCGTAGTGATATCTTATTATTGCCGTAAATTGGCAGTTTTTACTGATAATAATTTGTTAGTGTAATAGTATAAAATATAGAATGGATAGAGTGATCTATTAAACAAATTCGAGTAATTATTTGCGGATGTACGAGGCATCAAAGACGTATGTTCAAAATTTACAATATTATAAAAGATTTAGATAAGTTAAAAAAGAAAATATTATTATAAAAGAAGAAGTAAGCAAATTGAAAGAAGAAAACGAACGCTTAAGATCCGAATTGAATAAGATAAATCAATATTCGAGAAGGGATAATGTTATTTTTCACGGTATTCCTTTCGAGTAAAAAGATATTAATGACAAAATTGTCAAAGTAGCGGCAAAATTGAAATTAAATACACATATATGAATACGACATTAAAACGGCACATCGATTACGAACACATAGAGATAATGTACCGCAGTCGGTTATTTTTAAGTTTAACAATCGTACCAAAATAGCGCAAATAATCAAGAATAATAGGGAACAAAAATTAAGAGGTAGCGATGTTCAGTTCGAACTGTTTCTACCGATATTTATTAATGAAGATATGACTAGACAGATTTATTATCAGCAGCGAAACGATCATGTAAGAAGGAGGATATAATAGCGGCATGGTACCGCTAAGTAATGTATACGTTAAAACAACGGAACACAGCAACAGTAGAAGAGTACATAATATAGAAGAACTCGAACGGCTGATAGATAAGCAGATAAAAAGCGAAACCAATAAAGGTAGAGAACTACATCATCAAACGCAAAGCAGCATAGATAGTTTTATTACAGTAAACGCAACGTCGAGTTCGCAGTCATTAAAGCCGATTACACGCTCCGAAAATAAACGAAACAAAAATGACAACTGACCACTCCGCGAGTGTCCGTCAAGAGCGCGAATCATCCTTACGCAGAAAGACTGGTTAATTTAGGGTAAGTGTACCAATGATTTTTTAATCGTTCCTATAGTTGATAGCAGTGGTATAAATAAGTAATAAAAATGTTCAACATAAATAATAAATTTAAAAAAAAATTAATACCATTAATAAGAATAAATGTGTAATAAAAGTTGGTACAATAAATGTTAGAACACTTAAAAGAGCGGAAAGCTTGGCAGAACTAGAAGAAGCTTTATTCAAAAAACGGACATCGAAATTCCAAGTCTGTAAGAAATTCGAAGGGCAAGTGGCGAAAATTATAATTACGCAAAAAGGAAATTTATTTTGTTACATAGGTAAATAAAATGGGGCAGAGAGGGGTCGGATTTTTAATAAAATCAAACTATATAAATAAATTAAGGGAATTTAGAGGAATTATAACGATCGGATGGCCATTCCAAAAATCCTATATATAAATAATACTCAGTTTAACTTTATTCACGTATACGCTCTGACTTCCTCGGTAGAATAAAGAGAAATAGAAGAATTCTATGGAATGTTAGAAAATACAATTAACGAATTTAGAACAGAAGATAACAATTTAATATTAATGGGAGATTGGAATAGTCAAATTGTGGGCAAAGGAATAGAGGAGAAAAAAGTATAATGGGTAATTTTGGTAATGGTAAACGAAATGAAAGAGAACGGAGATTTATTATATCTAGAAATTTAGCTTCAAAATAATTAAGTTTTTTTTTTCGCAAAAAAGGAAGGGAAAACCCTGGACATGGATATCACCAAACCAAGAATATAAATTATTAATTGACTATACACTGGTCTCGGAAAATAAAAACAATGAAATAACTAATTTAGATGTTTACGGCATGAACTCATTTAATTTTTATACTGACCGTAGACTTCTCACTATTACTATAAGGTTCAATAGACGACTAAATAATAAGATACATAATAAGGAAAGATAGAATAAAATTAATCCTGGATTATACAAAAACAAACTAGATGAACTACTTGGGAAACTAAACTATTTAGATAACTATGGTATTATTAACAGATTATGTAACCCGAATTCTTAATTAACGAAATAAAAATAATTATAGAAAAACTAAAGTCTAACAAGAGCCCACAGGCCATAATGGTATAGTTACCGAACATATTAAAGCCAGGAGGGGACTATGTTATTAAATTTCTTGCAATATAATTTTCAACGAAATATCTTAAGAATAAGTAATATACCGGAAGAATGGAAGTATTCAGATATAATAATACTATTTAAGAAAGATTACCGCTCTATTACTTTAAGCTTAAGTATTTCGAAGTTGTTCTCAAAATTAATAGAAATAAAATTAAAACATTTTTTAGAAGCCCAACAGCTGATAGAACAAGCCGGTTTACGGAAGACATTTTCAACAAAATATTAACGAAGACAACAACCCAGAGAGAAATACAAATAAATAATAACCTAATAGAACTAGCGAGCGAAGCGACATACTTAGATCAGAAATTATTATTTAAGAATAGGATGGCAAAATAAGTAAACGCGAGAATTACTAAGACGCGGAGTAAGTATTGGTCGCAAAACAGAATATTTTAAGGTCCTTTTCGTTTTAACATGTGTATATTACCTATTTTGGACACTGAACACAAAAATTATAAACAAACTAAGAGTAACACAAAACACACACTAGAAAGATCAATGTTTAATATAAAGATAAGAGATCGAATAAAAATAAAAGAAATAAAACGGCTTTTAGGTAATAATATTGACGACTATGTGTTAGAAGGAGGGAATGGGAATGGGCTGGCCATGTGATAAGATAAATAGATGACCCCGTTGGACATATAAGTGTCCACTTTTTGGTACCTTTCACATTGCAGACGGAAACGAGGTCATTAAAAAGATAGATGGAAAGATGAAATAAATCAATTTTTAAATAATAGACATTTTGAAAAAATATAAATCAATAGATTAACATTCGGAACGGTTAATACCTCTGCTCTTCACGGGCCGAGGGAATTTTATCTATAAATAATTGTTTTTTCTTGTAGTATTTTAGAAATGTATAATTTTCTCAATAAAGGTATTTTGAATTTGACAAGCATTAGTCGTGACTATCTACTCTATTTGTGCAGAACCGAGCCGCTAACTCACACTAACGATTTACCAGGCTCAGTACAACTATATCAACGTTACCTATCCCCTATATAGCTAGCGATAAGCCAGACGCGTAAGATCATTTCTAAATCTTGTTAATCTGCTTTTTAAATTCTTCGTAATATTCGTATTGCCCGATATGTTTCGACAATTCAGAATATCCCATATAGATGTTTTCCCGGTATATTAATACCTATTTAAATCTTTACTTAGAAATTAATACTGTTTTAAAAATTTCAGCTAGAATTTAATAAACACATTTCATTTCATTTTTTTTTTTTATTTTACGGAGTGTGTATCATCTAATTTTTTCCCATTTCACTGACGTAAATCCTTACAGGTCGGCTAAACTACACAAAAAAATTTATAAATTATGCATGACAACTTTCCTTCGGAGTAATCAGTCTATCCACTGGTAAAAATTAGAATAAAATCGGTTCGGTAGTTCCTGATACTCACGCAGACTGGCAGGAAATAGATGCGGAAACCATTACTTTACGTATAACAACTACTACGTTTAACCATTGCTTCGCTCTCTCGGCACATTATGTGTTTGTCGATGATGCAATAAACGTGTTTTTGATTTTTTACAGAACTTGTCAATTACTATAACTTAGCGCAAGTTTAATTTTTTGTATATTTTTGAACCAGACCCGAACGAAACATGCCTAACTAATTACGCCGCGACAATTAAATGCGCCATTATTTTTTTTATCGCTTTCGTTGATAAATGAGATAAATGCGTTCGCTTGGAAATTTCTGAACTGCGTTCTACATTTGATTTGCGTCGAGACGGAATAAAATGTCCAAATTAAAATAGCTGAAAAACGCAAAATTATAAAAATAATGTATTATAAATATTATCGATATACTAAATATAATATTTACTTAACACCCTTTGATAACTGCCGCCTTGAATAAGGTCGGTCAACTACTATTTAACTTTACTTTTTTTATGCGGCTAATAATTTAATTAATTATCAAATATTAATTCGGAAATAGACGTATTTTTGAGGTAACTTTACCGAACGGAAAAAGCTAAAGAAAACAGATAATAAGAAGAAAAAGCTGATTGAAAACGTAAATTTCATTTTTTAAAATTATTATATCTTGTATTACTTAAAATATTTTTGTTTCAGTCGAAATTATAACCGAAATTTTTCATAATCTTATGCTGAAACCAAAATTTTAATGGAAGTCAAAAGAACTAAAAGCCGAACACTGATACAAAATTTTAGTCAAAAATTAAACCTCCATGTCAAAATTTTCGAAAAATCTTGACAAAAATTTATTTGTTCAGAGAGAGCTCCTGCAATACTTTAATACCGGCATGTTGCCGAATACAATACGTATTTGAATACTGAAAATTCAAAAAAAAATTTTTAGAGGAATTTTTGGAACAATTGCACTTAAATAAATGACGCTGTTTACCTCTGTGGTTTACGCCGCTCGATGAAACTGAGTCAGTTAGGTTTTTGAGAAAATTCAACTAGGTAAATGTAAAAAAAAAAGGTAGTTTAAGTATTTTATAGGAACTATTTTTGTAATTTGAATTGAAGCACGATTTCAACTGTCTCGACAGAAAAAAAAACCACAAAAAAACAAGTAATAAAGTTTGCTCGGCAAAAAACAACAAATTTAAAAAAAATTTCATTCGGTTTGTGCAGGTCGTGATACATTAATTGACCGAAATTAAGAATATTATCAACGCGTTGTGTTACCTGCTGCAAGATGTTACATTGCAAGATTTTCATGACGAAATTTAAATTATGTACGCTCCAAGAGTACACTGCAGCGAACGAATCTTCGAACATTTTATAATATACTGTTGATTCTAAACTATTGTTACGTTTCTTTAACCAAGCCGATACCAATGGATTCCAGTCGAGTCCCGAGGAACTCATGTAAACCTAATTTTTGAAGCATCCTATTATTTCCGCGATTATGTTAGACGAATTAAATTATAATAGATAATTTGTAAGCCATTGACAAACGTATCTTTTTTTTGTTTTTTTAGTAATCAATCGATTTCACAAAGTCCTTCTAACGTAATTGTACATCGTTCATTTGAAATAATCATAATTCGTTACGGGACTAACTGTAACATTTTTTAACGATGATTCATCGTATTTTGATTCTATTTGTACTCTTGTGCAATCTCATAACACAGTGTATAAAAAACACGATAGAAACGAATGAAAATTATTACAGAGAAGACAAAAACGTTATGACAATGAAGACGCTTGTCGCATAATGACATCCACTTACCCCCTATTAAAATTGACTAATTAGTTTCCTTTCAACTAAGCCACTAAACGACATTCCGATATTCAAGCTATTCGACAGATTTTTATTTACTCGTAATTACACCTTTTCAGTAATTTCATTTAAACCGATTTTTTCCCATTATCAATTTCGCTGTTAACTGCTCAGGAATATGCGTGCAAAATTTGATATGCATTACCCGATAAATTGGTATAAATCATAAATAATAGAGCAACTAGTAATGTCCGTAAATTTTATTAATCTTTCATGTGCACTTCCTATCTTAACCTATACCTCCCCCCGCCCTTTAATAATTTGTAAATAATTCAGTCTTGTTTTACTATTTGTGAACTTTATCGAATAGTTTTTCAGTAGTAAATAGTTGTGTAATATTCACATTTTATTTGGAGGATCGTGTGCGCATGATAATATCGAGAATCTAGATTTAAAATGACACTTGCTTTCTTCCGATTATATATATATGTTCTGAAAATGTTTCCTCTTCGTATGTATATTTCAACAGCTTGTGACAGTATGTCAATGCCAGTAACACATATCGGCTGCTGGTGACTACACGCATTCTGCATGTCTAAGACTAACTCCTCTACCAAAACTTTACGAACTTAGCGGTATTGCCCCTCATGGCCGCGTCCACGGGGGGGGGGCTAACCTCCCCTACGGGAACTGAAATATAGTTCTTATAAATACACAAAAATCGGCAAAAAAATCAAAAATTTAAAATAAACATTCATGATTTTTTAGGGTTTCTTACCTACTTTTAAAAGAAAAAAGAAAAAATATGCTCCATCATATTTCTAGGTACTTCATTAATATTTTAAGGAAAATTTTTCATTACGAGTATAATCAATAACATACATGTAATTTTTATTAATATTTATACGGTAATTCATTTATGAATATTATTAGTATTTATATAAATCAAAATGATGGAAATTATTAATAGTATGAATATTAGTGAAAAACGTATTGTTATTTATAAAATAAATATGTAAAGAAAATCCCCCCTCTTTAAAATTCTAGACACAGGCTTGTTGTCCCTCCAGAAATTCGACGGGAGGTAACTGCAAAAAATGAAAGATTTAAAGCAGTCAACGACAACCGACATCCGTTATATGAATATATAAAGGATTGGCTGTTACAAGACTGAAATCTACGAACAGCTGCGAAAGGTCGAGGAGCTGACGGGTACTGCAGAAAAGGAAAGATTTCGTATATGGAATATAAAAGCAAACGGTAGACCAAAGGCGGAAGCACTGTCTAGCGGGAATCACTTAAGCTACAGTCCCTGGAAAACCCCTCGGAGTATACTAAGAAGTGGAACTGCGCGCACAAAATACAATCTTTATAAGTGGGGAATATCCGAGATGTGAAGTTCAAGACTATAATCATCTAGTTACATGTCTTCATTAGCGGCAAATATGAACTTGGAAGCTGTATAGGTGACGTTGATAACGACTTAATAAAATTTATAAAATATTGGACGAATTATCGTACACAGTAGACCGGACACGCGAATAATAATAATTGAAACGGAATAAAATTATATCTATTGTTTTTGAAACTACAATTTCAGAACAAATATCGCACAGGATTTTGATACATTATTTTGTCTTTTGCTCGATCTCTTTGTTCACGGCTATTTCAATATTCACGCGTTGTACGCATATGTGGATCGATTAGCTCATTTTTTTCCCCTTCAATTCTCGCGAAATATAAGTACACTCAGCGAAAAAGTTAATATTTTATATATTTTCACCATTCCATTCCTGGAAACCGTCGCTGGAGATGCATTGTCGATATTATGCGGTTCGAAAATAATCTTGCAGTTAGCTGCCATGGGTAGCCGATCGCCATTGGCTAATGTTAACGTTCGGTTATCGTCCAAAACCGAATTCAAGTTTTCAATCCAAATACTATCAACCGGGCCATCCAGAACTAACCAAATATGTTCTCCTAATTGCAAAAAAATTTAGATTATTTTAAACTAAACCTGTGTCGTTTTCTTAATGAACTCTCGGTGATCGTGACTGCTGTAAAAATTACCCCCCCCCTACGTGTTCAACGGTAAGGCCAGTGTAATAATGCAGATGAAATATATGTAATTGAGCTTGCGATGATATAATCAATTCGATAGCATCGGTCACTCGAAAGATATGAGATGGATTGTAATATCGAATTCCAGATATTTTACTGTAAACGAGATTATAATTTGAGATAAGTTAAGGTGCTTCCGTCGGTTTTCGTTTCAAATTCAAGTCACTACTAGTGTAACATCTGAAATCGAATACTGAGGAGGGCCGATAGAAATCCAAATCATTTCAAACGAATATTCTCTTCAGATCCATTAGGCGTACTATAAAATGATTGTAATTACATAATATCCCCGTTATACCTACATCGGGGAGGTTTACTTTGCTTATAAATATATATATATATAAAAATGAAAAAAATCGAAATCAATATATTGAAATACGTAACGGAAAAAGCAAAAAAAAATGTAGAAGAATCGTAATTCTAACTATGCTTTTCTGACCTTTTTTTTTTTTCTTCTTCTTTCTACTAATAAAATCCATCAAGCCTGTAGAGATTTTTTTAGAAAAGTGTGTCAGCCAACGTTCAGAAAATTCATCGACTCTTTTACCTTTCTCTTTTCTTTTTCCTTTTTTTCGGCATTCATTAACTCTACCAATGAGAAGAGTAAATCTACTTTAAGGAAGCGAAGAAAAGGCCTAGCTAAACATTAAAATGTCATTCGCTAAATAAAAGCTTGCAACACAAGTTTTTAGTATTAACTCTGAAAAAAACATTGCAATACAATTATAAATTAATTAACACTATTCGCGAAAAAGAGAAATAGCGGGTGGGGTTGAAAAGAAGGTATAATTGAAGATTAAGACCCAAAATAGCAGCCGAGTACAGCCAGATAGTGAATGGTCAAAACAGTTTGATCTGGCTGGCTACAGTCGCTAAGACTGAACAATCAATTTCGATATCTCAGAAGATTGCTATGAATTTTAGACTCGAAGCGCTGTCCAAGTTTGTCGAATTTTCGATAGATCGTATCGTTTTTTGTTTTTTTTTGTTTTTATCTTTGTTATCATTTGTAATTGCAGATCTTTTCGCCATAGTCGACTCTCTGTAGGTGAAACTAGCCGTTAGGTGTAAACTCACCAGAGTAGATCGAACTGTCGTCTGTGGAAACTTTTTAGAACACTTGCTGTGGGGTTCCAGAGTTTTTGAATTTATTTGATTTTCTTGTGTATTCCGAATCGTTATATTAGCATTTTGTGTATTATTGTTATATATGTTAATGACGCGCATTGTCTAAGTTTATGGTATAATAAGTAAAATTAAAACACGCTACTATAAACAATTATTTAATATTTAATTACCCCATGCGTTTCGGAAAAAAAGTTTCGTGATCACGGAAGTTTAAATAGGTTATAGATGTTCTTTATTTTCCACCTTTTTTTTTTTTTACTAATTACTAAATTACTGGCAGAGCACAAAATCGAAGTAGACCGATATAGAAGGAAGACACACGACGGTGGTAGAACAAAACAGGACATTCGAAGATATAAATTACGTAATATGTGTTTCAAAAGCCCCCTGCTGATCATAAAAAAAAACGATGACGTGTATTTTTTTTCTTTTTCATTTCCCATTTATCACACATGCAAGTTACTATTATTGTAATCAGCTTACTCGTTTTATTTTTTCAAATTATTTTCATCCCCTGTCCCACCAGTAACCTCCCCTAATCTTTTTTTTTCTTTTTTTTTTTTATCATTTATTTTTTCGCTAAACGTTAGAACAGAAAAAATAGAGATTTGCGCAAAAGTACAGAGTCCGAAGTGCATAGAAAAACTTGCCTTTTTTCAGTTTTAAAGTCTTTCTCCATAGGGCCGAAAAAATTCCATCAGTCCAGTCATTGGTGGCCACATCTAATTTTCCGAACATTTGAGCAGTAGTAATTGCTTTAGGATTCATCCGCATTTCCCTAGAGAGGATTTTTATTGAAAATAAATGTTAATAATAAATCACAGTATATAATAGACGATACCTTTACAAAATTTAATTCAACTATTACTGGTAATGTAGTATATGTGTGACTGCAGAATTGCTGATATACGTAATTTCTTATAATTGCTTATATGCTCCTAGACAAAAGAAGACATCATAATCTACTGAAAACAACAGAGGATGTAAATAAATTTGACTTAAATAATCGAAGAAACCCGAAATTTAATGTATATTTGGCAGAATTTTCTAAAGTAAAAAGGAGGAAATAGAAAACGATTCGATAGAAACAAGATGAAAATGCACATAAAAAAGAAATGTATTATATTTTCCATTAAACAGAATAAACGCGAACTTTTTTTATTTGTTTGTTTATAATATATTGACAGAAACACTGTAGGTAAGAAACCGGTCTGTTTTTCGGTTTTATTAACGTTTAGTTAGAATTTGCGAAGGAAAATTAAGGAAAATTATTATTATAAATAAAAATAATATAGACAACGGGAAAAGTTAGTTTACATCTATAACATAACTTTTAACATTTCACATTAATTTACATATTTTATTGTTTTCCTGGGCTTAAATAATAATGTTATATTGCAGTTTCTGATTTTTTATTTCTCTAAGTTGTAATGGAAAAACCTTGCGCTGAAGGGAATATAGAAAAAACTTTAACGTTGTAGAAAAATCGTTAAGAAATATGTAACTGAAACTGAACAGAAACTGTTAAACAATAAATTACTATTCTTTTTTTAAACAATAACTTAAAGAACTTTGCTTTTCTATAAGTATTACAGAATTATCAGGAGATGTCTTCAAGGCGGAATATATATATTAATTAAAACGTCATTCTTAGCCCCGCCTCCAATTAAAAAAAATGTCCCAATTTTGTGTAATGAAAAATTTCCAAAAAAATGTCCTAATTTTATATAACGTTTGTTATATTTTATATGATTTTGTAATTATGTTATTATATTCTTTAGAATTACGTTGTAAATTTTAATCATTTTATATAAAGTATAGAAGAGAAAGAAACAGAAATGTCAGCGAGGTCAAAATGGCCGAGTTTATATATATATATATATATATATATACTGAATATGTCGAAAAAGATCGCTTTTTTGAAAATTTGAATTTTAAAGGGTGAAAAGGGGTTAAAAGCTGTTCCCAAAAAAATACATAAACTGTTATTTTTTTTATGCAAATTGGTTTAATTGTAATTTCGCATGAAGACATACGTATACACGGTGTATTAAAAGTGTGCAAAATTGTTTTCCTTCTCCAAAATTTTAAGGAAAAAGAATGGCAGAATCCCATTTTTCAGAAAACCAAAAATCACGCTGTAATCTAAAGAAATCGTGATTATCAGTGTGAATACAGTGTATATAGTGATGATGTCAAATAAGAATGCTTTTTTGAAAATTTAAACTTGAAGATGTGGAAAGGGATAAAAAAGAACATTTAATAAAGAATATTTTATCATCCTGTTTCTTAATTATAAAATATAATAAGTTATAACAAATACAAATATAACAAACAAATTTAGGTATAAAATGATTGCTTACGTAAGCAATCATTTTATACTTAAATTTGTTTGTTATATTTGTATTTGTTATAATTTATTATATTCTAAAAAAAAAAAACATTTTCCAAAAAATACATAAACCGTTATATTTCCCGTAGAAATGAATTATCAAATTATAGTTTTATCTTAATATTCTTTATATAGCATACCAAAAGTGTACACGATTTGTTTCAAGTACCCTAAAGTTTAATTGTATCGAAGGCTCTATCCCGTTTTTGGCATAAAATAGCATTGGTTATCAGAAGGCCCATTTAAACACATCATACACCGAAAATATCAAATGAGAAAGATTTTTTGAAAAATTGAACTGTTTGTGGTAGAAAGTGGTTGAAAACTGTTTTCAAAAAATAACTAAAGTGTTATTTTGTTCATTTCGTTATCCGAGTCGGATGTCGTGACCTTATTTGACGCAAGATACAACACATCCTTATTTATACCGATCGTGTGCTAAATCCATAATATTTTGTAAATTTGATCCGCATATTTTCTTGATTTGGTCGATGTTCTTTGGTCAGCCTTTCTTCCTTTTCCCTCGACTTTTCCCATCAAAATCGTTTTCTCCAGCCCATTTGCCCTTACTATATGACCGAAAAAGCCTAACATACGTTTTTTGATGGATGTTAATAACTGTTGGTTGGTTTCGATTTCGAGCTCTTTTAACATGTATTCGTTTGTCCCATGGGCCGTCCAAGGAATTCTTAAGATTTTTCGATACCCTTTTATTTCGAAAGCTGCGATCTTCCTTTCCATGGTTTCATTGATAGCCCATGTTTCCGATCCGTAAGTCGCTATAGGGAACATCAAAGTTTGCAGGAGTCGTAGTTTTGTTAGTTTAGAGATCTTATGATCTTTCCATATACGGTTAAGTTTTCCCATCGCGATGCTCGCCAGTGCTATCCGTCTCTTTATTTCTTCGTCCGATCCTCCAGTTCTTGAAATGCACGCACCCAAATAGATTAATTTATCTTGGGTTTGTACATCTTGTAGCATTTTTAACGGTTGTAGGATTTTGTTATCCTTATCAATAATTAACATCGAACGCTTTTGTTTGTTGAGTACTAAACCGGTCTCTTTTCCAACCGTTTCTATTCCTAATAACAATTCATACATTTCTCTTTCTATGCTGGCAAGTATTACCGTATCATCTGCAAATCTTATGTTTGTGATTTTCTCGCCTCCGAATGATATTCCCCTTGAAATATTGAAGAGAATCGGTGATATACAACAGCCTTGCGTACCGATTCGTTTAGTATTTTATAACAGCGTAAACAATATGGTGTTTATTTCGAACAGGGACAGCGTATATTTCCAGAGAAAATTAAATCGTTCTTATTATACCAATCAATACTTTTCTGTATTATCCGGGTTCGCTTTAAATTTGTTTCGATCTGCATATTATTTTCGTATCATTTAAATCGAAATTATTTGGTTTTCGTAAGTTTTGTCTGTTATGTGTACCGTTTTTAAAGGTTTAAAAATTTTTTGTGAACTGCCTGACCGTGCAAAACCGCTGTATATATTTTTTAAATAACTTTTTAACTTTCTTTTTATTATTTTTTATTTATTTCTGTCACTACTGTCTCGGTGATTAGTGGCAAAGGCAACGGTTTACTTTTTTTTAATTTTGTTTTTGAATTATTCCACAAATATTATTTCAAGCAATTCAGGTAATGCGATTCATGTCTAATGTAAATGTATTAATTATCAAATTTATGTATCATATTTTTATATGTTGTAAATGTTTATTCGATAATTGTTATTTCTTTAATTTTCATTTTCGCGTGTTTAAGTTTAATTTTATACATATTATATTCACCGTAATCACGAATGTAAAATTAATATGTGTTAACGATACAATATTTGTCCATTATGTAAAATAGATAGGGTTGATGCATGTTTGTTTTCGTCTCTATCTTATTTATTTTATAATAATAAATTATTAGGAGTAGAAATACGAAAATGTATTGTACAATATATTTGTAAAAACTGAAAGAGGTTTAAGCCATACACTATTGGACTCAATGGGGAACATGTAAAAATAAAATATGTAGAGTATTTAACTGATATATCAAATATTCGAACTTTTGGGCCAAAACTGCTGTATACATTTTTTTAATTAACTGTTTAACTTTTTTTTTAATAATTTGCCAGCAGGAATATTAAAATCCTTACTCAACTATTGCAATTTGATATTGCAGTAATAAATTAATTTTAATAAAACGTTCGAGACAGAGTGGTTGAACGATATAATGGAAAAATATGTTCTCTTAAATGTGTAATTACGGGAGATCACCGTGTGAATATCTCGGCCTCTTCAAAACGATGGCCATGTGTGCTGTTTAGTTGAGCAAAACTTTATGTTAGATCACGACGGTCTTCTGTTTAGTGGCTATCGACCTACAGCGCTATTAAACTGTATTGGTAAAGTATTTGAACAAGTAATAAACGTAATTGAAACTAAACAAATCTTAAGTAACAACCAGTTCGGGTTTAGACGTTCGCGTTCATCAGAAATGGCTGTCAGAAGAAAACTCTATGATGTTATTCAATTGGTGCAAACCAAAAATTTATTCAGTGTTGTTATTAATTTTGATGTAAAAGACGCATTTGATGAAATTCTAAAATCTTACAAAGTCAATCCTGATTTAATTAAAGTAATTTATGATTATCTAACAAACAGAACTTTGGTGATCAAATCCGAAAGTTTTATTATTGAGCGCAGTATATCATGCGGAGTGCCTCAGGGTTCGGTGTTCGGACCAACACTCTGGAATATATTATACTCATATATTCATAAACAGATGGAAATCTTTTATTCGCGATATAATTACGATGTAGAATTTATCAACTTTGCTGATGATTTATGCTCCATCGTTAAACTGAAAAACGCAACGGAAGCTGACAACGTTACAGTTATCGGTAAAACCTTGGAACAATTTTTTCTTCACTGTGTTCTCGAATTTTCAATTGAAAAGACAAAAATGATGGTTACTGGTAACAAGAAAACCACGGAGGTGATTAACAAACTTAGCATACTTAACTTGTTATATGATAAACTTATTCCAATTGTAAAGAATTTGAAATGCCAATAGATCATAAGTTTAAATTTAATAAACATGTAAACTACATAACAGATAAGGCGAACAAAATCTTTTATATGCTATTAAAAATTCAACCTAACTCAGGTGGTGCTAACTAAAACAACGGAGTGATAATGTATAATGGTGTTATTCGCGCGATTTTTAATTACTGCTCAAGTATTTATATCACAAATATCTCTGTTTCTGCTATGAATAAAATTTTAAAGATTCAGAGGAGGCTTCTTCTGAGTGTAGGCTCGTTATATAGAACGGTGTCGATGGCTGCGGCTCCAGTTGTCACTAGAACCCTTCCGGCCAACTTGAGTATGTACCATGCTGCCTTATTAGCAGAATAGAAAATGTTCCGAATATCACTTACTACTTCCCATAGATCGCTACAATTGTTCAGTAACAATTTTAACGTAAACTTACAATATGATAATTTTACAAACATTAAAAATTTTAATAAACACATGAAAGCAATTATTTTAAATATTTGGCAAGAAAGATGGAATAACATCAGAGTGATGATAGACTAACATACAAATTATTATATGACATAAATGTAAGATTTGGGCTAAAGAAATTACTAAAATTTTTTATAAGTCAAGCGTTGACGGGACACGAAAGTACTTATTTGGAACGATTTAAAATAATTACACCTTCTGACATTTGTCATTTCTGTCAAATTGGTGTTCTTCCCGATACAGTTAGTCATTTTCTATTTGAATGCCTCTTCACTAAGGAAGAACGTTTGAAATATAGTCTAGATGATTACTTACCGATAGTAAAATTATTATTAATAATGTTAACAGCTTAAACGTGTCGAACTGTTGCGTGTTCGTAAATTATTGTAACCTCACTTTGAGGACACGCATTACTATATAAATATACCTAACGTTAAGTCGATTGTACATTACGAATACCGTGACTGAGCCAATAGGCATCACGGTCGTATATAATAATAAAAAAAAGATCACGACGGACAGGTTATGGAAAGATCGATAATCTTCAGCTAAACGTGAAACGTGAAGACTATTTTCTTTCGGACGGTGATAAACATGTTTGCCAAAGAGAGAAAAAATCTTTACATAAATACAATTCCAGATAAAACAAACATTTTTTTATGAATTTCCAAGTACAAATTTAAACGGGTATTAATATATGGACGAAGCCGTGGGGCACAGCTAGTATATATATATAACTCAGCCATTTTGGCCTCGCAAGGGGCTGTGTCCCTTGACCCCTCTTGCTTTTATTTCTGACTCTTTCTCTTAACACAATCACAAAAATCCTATCCTAACATTTAACTTTCATTACATAAAATTAAGACATTTTTTCATTGCATTTTTCGTTACATAAAATTGGGACATTTTCTGGGACAATTTTTTGGGACATTTTTCGTTACATAAAATTGGGACATTTTTTCTAATGAGGGATAGCCTAAGAATTACGTTGTAATTAATATGTCAGTGGCAAAACTTCTGGTACTTTTTGTCGTGTGACGAAGTACTAAAACAAACTGAAAAAGAAATAAATCTGCTAGTACCTTTCCAGCAGCAAAGATTAACCTGGTTAAAAGAGAAGAGCAATTTTTAGCTCGCTTGTGGATATCTGAAAGGTCACTCTATTCGAACATGAGAAGAAAAGTGCCGAGTGCTTACTCTGTCAGTGACGAGTAATAGTCGAGTTCTGATTTTTTAATGTGACCACTTCCATGTTGTGTTCGCTAGGCACTGTGAGTTCTTCTCCGACTTTAACAAAGTACTGAGAACGCCTTGAGAAGCGTAAGTACACATACACAGCAACAACGTAAACAGCCAATCAGACAAAGCGTTTAATTAACCAAATAATTCTTTACTTTGGCAGAGTCACCAGCCCTTTGTGCACTGTACATTTTTTTTTTTTTTTTTTTTTTTTTAATTCGGGCAGTATTACTCCACAGAATATCTTGTACAGTGTTTTCACATTACCTCATGTCTTGACTATTTTACCAGAGCGAAATTTTTTGATACATAACTATGGAAATTATGAAAATTGAAAAAAATCTATCCTATTCGGTGAACAGGAATTTATAAATACGTTGCCCAAGATATATACCATTGACGAAAATCCGTCAAATAAACCAAACGAAAAGCTGTACAGAGTGCAGCAAACCAGTAAAATAAGATTGGAAGTTCAGATAAGTTTTCTAATGTAAGCAGACGTTTTTAAATAGAGTTCTTAATGCGATTGTAATTTTCCTTTGAATAATATATTTCAATCTTTCTTAACGAAGGCGCTGAATATATCTCACTTTATGGTTTTAAAGTTATGTCATGTAATAACTTTTTTCATTTTTTGAATTCATTTAGCATTATTCCTTTCCGTCGTTCACATAATTATTCATAGTACATTTCTTAATTTTATAATTAAAATAACTTAAAACACAAACAGATACATATTTATCAAAATCGCAACACCAACTTGTCTCGGAGCGACTACTCTATTTAATTAATAATACGTTAATATCAATTTTCTCTTAAATAAATGTAATTTTTTATGTTTTTAAATCAAAAAAAAAGTGGCTTCTTTAAATATTTTAACTCTTAGCTGCTATAATTTCCCGAATCGTAATAACCTTTTTTAATTTTAGCTTAAAAACGTACAAAACCAACGTAAAAAACGGTTCCACAATGATTGATTATAATTTTTTCATTAAACTTAATAACATAAAATCTTTCCTTACGTTTAACCGGTTAACCAAAAACATGAACAGTATAATGTGTACATATTGTAACGGTATTATTTAGTTACGCTATTAGGGATGTCACCACGGTCTAGTAAATACAGTAGACGTAAAATTATATTTTTACATTATTATTATTATTATTATTATTATTATTATTTTTGATAAAAAATAATGTATAGTTTTTTTTTTTAAAAATCTTTGTTACACAGTTTTTTACAATTAATCAATTTCTAAATATACATACAAGAATAAAAAAGGATTATTCAAATATAATGCAAAATGGTACATATCACTGTCGTCAATGATGACTTATAATTCTTTGGACTGAAGTTCTGATATCCTTTTGGTGGCTGAGACTGCAAGGGATAATCGGTGGAATTCTTTATTTGTATGTCTAGATTTTACTCTTGTCCTCACATATACATAATTATAAATTCAAGGCATACGTACTACAGATATTAATGTATTGGACTAGAATGATACTTGTGGTGACCACATGTGTGAAACCTATTTTGTTCAATTTTATTCTGTCCACTGCTTTTAATAGTCCCAAAATTGATCAGACTTGCACAGCTGGTTTTCTGCTTAAAATTGTTTAACCCATTTTTCTGCCTTAATGTGATGCTAATGTAATCAGAGTCTTAAATTCTACATTCTTGTGTAAATATCATGTACCTCCTAGTGTAGTTGTAGTATTTTAAACGCAGAAACACTATTAATTAAGTGCATTCGTATTTCAAACAGCGTTGGTTAGTATCAGTTTGCTTTTGCTTCTTAAGAGGTACAGCAAAATTTATTGAAAACAATCGAAAATGTAAATGTTAATCCTTTGATATGTTATCGTTTCATCGAATTCTTCAATGTGTTTACAGCACTATCAGATTTTCTAATTTGTCAAAGCCGTAAAGAAAATATGAAATTCGAAGAAACTGGGATCAGGTGACTTGGTTTTAAAATTTTTGTCAAGTTTAGATGTGGAACGAGACAAATAAATTTACGCTCTTTAATCAATACTGGATATGAGATAAATTGGAGGAGATTGTGTTTGTCATGTCACTCTTAGGTATTGGATGACAACAGTTAAATATTTTCCGCAGCTATATGAATATTGGTACTTACATAGCTGAAGAAACTTGCAACAGAATTTATGATCACAGCCATTTCGCTTCAAAAAAAGTATTTGAATATTGTTCTAAAAAAACTGTAGACGAGGAAAAGAAAGAAAATGAATAACTTGAGAGACCTATCCTTGAGTTCAAAGCGTCTGAAGATGGTACGTGAAAAAAAAGAGGGTTCAAATCGTTATTCAGCGCGACGACTCTCATAGAATATCACACAGGAAAAGTTATAGATGCTGCCATAAAAAGCAGCTACTGTCAATCTTGTGCACTTTCGAAGAACAAATCTAAGTATTCACAAGAATATCTAGCATGGAAAGAACAACACAATGAAAAAACTTGCACAAAAACCCATGAAGGCACTGTAAGAAGCATGGACGTGAAATCTATGAAAATGATGTTTTTGAGATCAGAAGAGCTTCACGTTTTGATTTTTATCATAGTTTAATCACTAAGAGTTATGAACATCTAAAAGCCGTTATTTTAGAGAACTTTTTCGATACTTTTTAAAATTCTATTATAAAAGCTTTGCATTAGTTTTTTCTTTAAATAGATATTTGAAGGGGAAAGAATAGATCAAAATTAGGTAATTAAGTTCGTTGTCAATAAATTTTTAATTACCTTCAAACTTCCTTCCTTTTGTTTAGTGTTCTATGCCGATTATACTGCTATCCTACGTGCCGTCCTTTTTGTTGCTTCTTCCCTAGTTTCGCATAAAGTCCTTATTATATCGGATTCCCACAGTGTCTTTCAAGCCATCTCCTCTTCTTTTCCTTTATCCTCTGTTGATTACATAATCCTTCTCATACGCTCTCTTATTCACAACATTTTCCTTTCTCACTTTATCCAAATTGACCTACTGTGGATTCCTGGCCACTCTGAAATCGAGGGTAACGAGTCGGCCGATACACTAGTTCGTTCATCCTCTTCTACCGGTGAATTCCTCAGCGTCTTTTCATCTCATAATATTAATCTACTCTCTACTTCAGCTCATTCCAAACTATGGTTAAATTCGTGTACCTCCTCATTCTCAGATCCGGATTCCTTCTATCTTTTTATCCAGCCTAATCTACCATCTTATTCATGGTTTTTCAATTTTCCCTCCACGCGGCGTTCAACTCTCTCTGCAATCTGTCGCCTACGCTTTGGGCACAGTTTGCTTCCTGCTTCCTTATTTCGCTTTTCTCTAGTCCCCTCTTCTCACTGTCCTCTACACTTTTCCTCTCACAACTTTATAGGTGACGATAATCACATTTTGTTTGAGTGCACCTCTATCGCTTCCGAACGTTCTTCCTTTTACTCTTCTCTTTTGTCAATTGGTCTTCCAACTCCGTATTGTACATCTTTTGTCCTCTCCTTTCCATCACCCTCGGTCATTCCAGCACTTGAGTCTTTTCTATCTTCCATATCTGATCGCATAAACATCTGATTCCGCTTCTCATCCTTCCCCCTCTTCTTGGGCCAATGTCTTTATGACGACCCCCCCCCCCCCAAAAAAAAATTAATTAAATTATTAAAAAGGTAGCTGAAAATAACCGGTTTCAGACTTTTTATGGAGGTTAACGATGGCTCCTACAACGATTTTCGAGTACAAGGGTCTTAATGTTTTGGCTCGAACTACGAAATTATCATTCATACTAAGACAGAAAAAATGTTCAGGCGACCTAATATATATATATATACGTAGTGAGCGAAATTAGAAAATTAAAAATAACGGATAAATTTATGTTCTTAATAATTCCAAGAATACATTACCTGTAGTGGTCTTCTTTATTCGACATGGCCTTCATAAGCGTCTGTATGCAAGTAGTTTTACCTGCTCCGGCCGGCCCGAGAATCATTATTCCATGTCTCACTCTTTGCGTCTCGTATAACTATGAAATATCAATTTCTGTTTTTTTAAATAATATTTATTTTAGATAAAAACTTGTTAATAGTATACTGTGAAAAAAAAAAATTTTACTAGCGTCGTTCCTTTGATATTTTAAAATGTTAGAACCTTCGAAGTAAAAAACGAAAAAAGACCATATTAATCTGATTGGATTAATATCTTTCATTGTACAAAATAATAATAAAAATCATTTTTCGATAAGTTTTTTGCAAGATTATCTTCTAATACATTGAGAATTTTCTTACAGTCCCTACAATTGCATCCTTCGTTAGCTCAATATCTAATAACATTTAAATTTAAATTAACCTAAAATTTTATACTAAACATGAACCGATGCTTCTTGTTAGCTGCGCAGCCCCTAAAAAATATTTCCTTAGGGAAGTTCTATATTATTCTGATATGGTGATCGCAGGTAGGTTTTAATTTGTTCCCGTAGTAGCGAAAAATGATTTTTTCTACACTGCAACTGATGTGGGCAATATCGTAAATTAAAAAAAAAAAACATAAACAACGGTCTTCTTAAAGTTAACAAAATAATTTGATTAAATATTTATATTGATTAAATTTTAATATCCCACGATGTATTTATAAACAGAAGTTTTATATTTGGTAGTTACTATTTAATATATATATTCACTTGGAATTTGTGTGCACTGCTAAAATAAGGTCGTTCAAAAGACGTCCGTTATTTAACAAACTAAAACATCAATATATTTTTTTCTTTTCTATTTATATATTGGTCAAAAAAACGAAAAAAAAAAATTATTCACTTGAATTAATTTCAGCACCCACGGTGGATGGTAGATGAGGCCTGCTTTTTCCACTTCATTTTGTATAGCATCTTCCAATTCTGGGTACGCAGTTTTTTCCAAAGTCTGATTGGGAAATAAATCGGTTACCAGCGACATGAATAACGGTTCATCTTCATCTACATTTGCGTTATAAAGCAAAATATACATCTTTCGGATCACAATATAATCGTGTAAATTTACGTAGTTTCTTACATCCGACTAAATTTACAGGATACTATACTGGTTATTCGAGAAATTTCCAGTGGATTGGATAAACTTTTTGTTTCACTTGTTGTGAGTTTTGATGGTGATTCTTTTGATTGAGTGTTTCGTCGATTGATCGATAGTTTGCTTTATTTTTTTTATTCTGTGTAGGTTGTTCGACTTTAGCGCCATTTTTGTAAAGTCTTTTATTTAACGTGTTCTTTGTATTTGTATTTTTGTATTTTTGCAAATTTCGGAACGCTAACATCTCAAAACGGTAAGACTAATTTTTATGAAAATCGGCCCCTAGACAGATCTGAAACTGTGGAAGGTTTACCAAAGAAAAAATTTTTACTGTGTGTTTTGAACGCGTTAGTATTGAAACACCAATACTTAATATCTCACAAATGGCAAGGCTATAATTTTAATGAACATTTTTACTAAGATTTGGAGGCCTGTAAAAGGTTTGCGAAAATTTTTTTTCAGAAAGACGTTGCTTCTAATCATTTTGTTGCAGATATGTTGGGTTTTAGGTTGAAAAATACTGATAAAAAATTGAAAATAAAAATAAAAATTAGACCAATTATATTCTGGTTATTGAGCAAAATTTAAAATTAAAATTGTTATACAAAAAATTTCATTCCGTTTTACTTCCTTCTTGGATAGCGCTATGTATAATAAATAAAGCAAAAAAAAAAATCTGTAATATATGAAAATTATAATAAATATTCAAAAGTGAGGAAAAACTCTTTTCCTCTACAAATGTAACTAGAAATTGTAAAATTAAATATAAAAAAAAAAATTAAAGAAAGATTTATTAATGCGATTAAAAAAATAAAAATAATGTTTGCAGCTCTATACAATTTGGAATATTTTAAAACATTTCATATCAGTATAGCGCTCTTATTCTATTCTTTTAAAATATTCCAGTTTTGAGAAAATTCCCCTTATGGCATTAATACATAAGTATAAAAGCTTTTGTTTTTTAATTTTTTTGTATTATTTTATTTCAATTGTGTTTGCAAATAGTTCTTCGGATGAAATTAAAAGATGGTGTGATGTTTGTGCTCTCGTGAATTTTAGAACAATACGATTTTCCTTCGGGAGCGGTAAAGGCGTAAATTAGCGAAACCATGTTGCATGATCTAAGAGACCTTCGTTTTTGAAAATGAGAAATTTATTATTTATTAAATTTTTTTTATAATATTTTAGATATTTTCTATTTGGCAATATTATCCACGATGATATTTTTTTACGTACGGCAGTTAAGTCGAGAGTTACGTACGTCAACTATTAAAAATCGATCGCAAAATATTTAAATAGTGAAACACTTTGCAATAAAACACTGCCATCGAAAACATTTATATTTCGATATTTGCACAATTGAAAGATTTAACTGCGCGAAAGAGGTAGTTGTAAGTTTTGAATTTCCCTATGGAGGCGAGTTCAAGAAATGGTGATAAACATATTAGAGCCCGCAGTTTATATTTGCGAATAATACTTCAATGCGATTACTAAATGCATTGTTTTCTAAAACAGATCAATATGAATATTTGTTTCATTGCTATGTATATTTTTAGTACAAATAAATCGTAATAAACAACTTTAAAACTAATAAAATTTTATCTTACTTATCATCATCCGTGTTTTATTATTTTAGTAATTTGATTAAGCAATCGATTAAACTGACATATATTTTTGTCATACCCGCGCTGGTTGAACAAATGGAAAGAAAAGAAGTCAGTTATATTTTAATCTGATCAGAAACCTTTGATAAAAAGGAACAAATACTAGGAATAACTAGAGGGAAAGAAAAAGACAGGATATTAAAAGCACAATAAGGAGTAAGAAGCGCAAGCCTAAACTAATAGGAATACAAAATGCTCCACGGAAAGTGATGAACACCGGAAGAACACATGATCGGCGTCGTAGATAACTACATTAATACAGGATGGAAAGGTTAGTGTGTGGCGAGGAAATCAGGGAAAAGTAAAATCTGGAGAAAGGCAGTAGCCAAAACGCATGCGAACAACTGAAACAACAGTAGAACGTCAAAGAAAGGATGCAAAAGAAACCATGAATAAGAAGGAAAAATAGGCTGAATAGACAGATGAAATGAATAATTATTAGAAAAGGAGGAAGCGCAAATATCCGATATACCGTCATCTGATACAGAAGCTTTTATATACCGATACGAGGTTAGCGGAAAGAATTAAAAAAAAAGAAAGCGGGAAAAAGAAGCAATCCGAGCCAATCAGCCGCTTCATTACCAAATATGCCCCTAGGTACCCACAGCAAATCAATGTTAATCGAATGGAGAAAGGAAAGATTATGAATGAGTGAACGTATACGGAGGATAACAAAGTGTCATACGAATGATCAGGAAGGGGAGAGGATATGGCCTGAAGGGCCCCACAGGGAGTCAAAGATAATTAAAAAATTGGAGGAAAGGTGATTCGAGGAAATGAAAATAATAGAACGTAAGATAGTCATTAATTCGGTTATGAGTATGGAGTAGAAATAAGGAAGATGAAAAAATTCTGATAAGTTAAAATCAGGAAGGACTAAGTAAGCCCCAACACTACCAGACGCCCTCGAATCATCCCTGTAAATAGTGCCGTGAGAAGGAAATAGGGAATTGATAGTGCTGTAGAGTACCTGTTTAATTACGGCTTGGGGGAAGTTTACAAAAAATGAGGGGAGAATAAATACTTTAGGAGGAAATTAGTGTAGTGGAAGGAAAAAAGGGGAGATTATTAAAGAAGATTGTGTAAGGCCAAAATAAACACTAAGTCGATCGGGAAATAATAAAAGCTAGCGGATAGAAGATTTGCTAAGAGTAAAACAGCAGCTATTATAAATCGTAAGGAAGGACTGAATAAGAGTAGAGGACGCAAGTGGAAGACGTTTAACAAGGAAACATCTACGAATGGTCAGAAGTAGCGTATTCGGTTCAGCAAGAATAGCAGAAATTGGAAAGGATTTAAGCGCGCCAAGACAAAAACAAAGGCAAGAGTTTTGAATTACATCTAGTTTAGAGGAACGGGACTTGGAAGCACAACCAAAATAAAAGAACAATAATCAAGTTTAGAACGGATTATATATTTGTGAAGGGAAATAAGAATATAAGGAGCACTTCCTCATTAGGTCGGCGACAGAGCTTTCAGAAATTTTGGCTTTTTGATAGTAGAAGCAAAAAGATATCTGATATGTTCGGAGAAGGACAAACGACTATCAAGAAATATACCAAGATAACGGAAGCAATTAACACGAGAAAGAGATACACATTGTTTAGGGATAGATTAACTAAAGCAGACTTATGAAATCGAAGGATAAACTAATAGAAAAGAGAATGTTTGAGCTCAACGAGCAACGAATTAAGTGCTTCATTGGTTGCTAAAAAATTAGACGAGGTAAAAAGAAGGATGTCGTCCGCAAAGAGCAAAGAAAAGGAATTTAAACGAAGACATGCACAAAACCGATGGTATAGATGTTAAAAAGTGTAGGAGTGAGGAAGGAACTTTGAGGAAGACCTCGGAAACAACAGTGTACGTTAATTTTATCCGAAATAAGAGCGATTTAAGAGGGTTTACTTTTTTATCATACAAAACATAAAAAAATTAAAGAGTGGTGTGCCGCCGGAGGGGGTAGTTAGTTATAGTCGGCTATTGACATAAGGGTCGTAATCAACGCTGGAGAAAGAAAGCCAATGAAAACATGTTAATTTTTCATTTGACATTAAAAGTGTTTTATAAAAATGAAAAATATCTCCCGTTTAACTGGAGATAATAGCTTTAATTAGCTCAGAACGAGCAGGAAAAGACGTGAGATTTTTTTTTTTGTTCGGCTCAGCCTTCGTCATTTAGCCAGTTTTTAGGCCCGAGAAGCTGAAACTTTTGATAATACGAAAATGTATACAGCTTCTCCGAATAATAAATAAATAATCGCGCTTTTGTAAATCCTAGAGTTTAGTTGTGACTGCTAACTGGTTTTTACGACAATTTTTCATGTAAGATCATGTTGCTTTTTACAGATTACCTATTGTTGTCGTTTCGAACGGAACCGGAGATAAAAAAATCTATACGCGAGTGAGTGGTTTTAAAATGATCAGAAATATCTTTAAACTTAATTACAAATTTGGCAGACGATTTAAGATGGCTTGAACGGATATTACTAAAATTTTTATTTTTCAATTTCAATAAATGACCTCGGCAGCCATGAATACTACAGCTTACGTGTAATTATGCAAGTATTTAAAAAAGTTTTCTTGCTTAACAAAGTAGCAGCGTAATTTTTGAAATTCTCTACTAACAAGACAAAAAAAGGTCCGAAACACATTAGACCATAATGTCAAGAGAGAAACAAAGAGCCGTCCTCCAGAAAGCCGGCGTTTGGAACAAATAAAAATTAGCGAATATTTAATCGTAAAATTTAAGTAAATCATAAAATTTTAAGTAAATCATCGTATCATAATACCGATCAATTTAGACAAGTTCATATCTCGTAACACCCTCATTACTATTGTACTTTCTGTGTCCTTCAAGTTAACGCGTTTTGCTGCACCCAGTGTTCTTAAAACTGATAATATATTTCTTAACCCGAAGTCGTAATGTACCTGTGAAAAACGATAAAGTGAATAAAATAATAATTTAATTAATTTCATTATCGTGAAGAATCATGATCAGTCGATCGACCTTGATCAGATGCGAACGCGAAAAGTTTAACAGATTACGCGCAACTGCATCAAGATAACTTATCCCGTCGTACGCGCCAACTCTGAAAAATTGAATATTTTTCAACACACTCAGTATGGCCCAATAGATCTGTGTTTGAACTATCTCCATAATAGCATTGCGCGTGCATATGGTATCTTTAAAAAGTATAGAAAACAACGTTGCTGCGTAGGCAAAAAACAAGCATATTATCCTTTGTTTTTTAAAATGCGCGGCAATATTAATATCAAATGGAACAATATCAAGGAAAAACGGCTTTCTTACCTGTTTAGTTAGTTGTTCCTCGCATAATTTATAGAGCGTATAGAACTTCCGAGCTAGCGTTATGTTTTCCAGGAAACCGCAACTGGCCAGTTTGACCCTGATTATAATTTGCCTATCCGGAACCATCATAGCAACCGTTCTGAATTGGATTTTTAGATTTTCAGGCAATTCTTTGCGACCAGCGTAGCCGGGATTCTGCAAATAGCAACCGGTCCGCCGATCCGTTATTCGGTTTACAAGTAAATAGGTAAAATTTAAATTATATCTTTCGGTTTAAAGAGCATTTCAATCACGATATTTGCATGCAAAATTTCCAGTTCACGAGTCAAGCCGTTCTTAAGTTGCTTTTTTTTGGCCTAGCATTAAACGCCATTTGGCCACTAACTAATCATTTTTCATTTAAATTAGTCTCTCAGTTTTTTTGTTTTTTTTTTTTCAAATCGATTTGTATACTATTTTTGGCCGTCACTGGGAATCGAACCCATGACTACTATTTTAGTAATCAAGCGCTCACGGCACTAGGCTATTACGACGGCCTCGTTCCTAAGTTATTGCATATTTTTTGATAAAGTTTTGTGTCATTTCTAATCTCCATTTTATTCGAATTATTAACCAATGTGTGCTGCATCAATATCGTGGGAAGAGGAAAAAAGCCGAATATCATCAACAAAGAATAAATAATGAGAATTTAAAGGAAAGAAAGCGATACTAGCAGTATACATGTTAAAAAGAGTAGGGCTGAGGAAGGAACCTTGAGGAAGAGTGCAGAAAACCTTTCTAGAAGGATCAAATAATGGAGGAGAAAGCTGCATAGAACGATTGGACATGAGCTTAATAATAAGGGAAGTGAAATTGTCTGGAATGTTAATTGCTGTCATTTTATCTCTTAAAGTTGGGAGATTGACATTGTCAAATGCGCAGGAGACATCAATGAAGGAAGCCAGAGTATAATGTGTTTGGATAAATAACTTATATAAATCAGACACGAGAAGACTGATACAATCAGGAGGGCCAATACTCGGCCGAAAGCCGAACATACTGTTAGGAAGCACATTTTATGGTGTTCCAACACCAGACAAGACGCTTGTTCAGGATACCCTCAAACAATTTTCTGATGCAGGATGCCAAGGAGATGGGGCGTAAGGAAGAACTTTTCTTAGCAACAGGGACAATAACCCTACTTCTATTAATCTGTCCTTAAATAAAGTATAGCTCGGTATCTTTTTCGATAGTCGTCTGACTTCCTCCGAACATATCAAATATCTTTCCTTCTCCTCTACTAAACGGTTGAAGTTGCTGAAGGCTCTGTCTCCTACTAAATGGGGTGGTGGCCCTTTCATTCTTATTCTTCTATATAAATCCATCGTCCGCTCCAAGCTTGACTACTGTTCGTTCATTTATGCTTGCGCCTTCAAGTCCCGCCTTTCTAAACTTAATGTGATCTAAAACTCTTGCCTTAGACTCTGTCTTGCTGCTCTTAAATTATCTCCTTTTTCAGCATTGTTTGCTGAATCGAATGTACCTCCCCTGCCTATTCGCAGATCTTCTTTAGGCTATCGCTTCCTTGCTTAACGTCTTTCTCTCTCATCCTCTATTCTCATATTTTCCTATCTTTCAAGGAATTGGCGCTTTGTGCCTAGGAAAATTCCTATCCTGTCCTTTATTTCTCTCCGTCTTAGTTCATTTTGGCCGTATACAATTTCCTTTAATAGTTTGCCTTATTTCTCCTTTAACTTCAGCGATCTCTGCCATCCTCCCAGAGCATTTATTTTGTCTACACTTGCAAAATCTCTCCCTCCAGCTGTAATTAAACAGGAATTCCATAGTACTGTCAATTCTCTCTTTCCTTCTCATGTAAACATTTTCACAGATGGTTCTAAGGGGCCTGATGATGTTGGTGCTTCTTTTATTCTTCCAAATTATAAATTCTCTGAACCCTTCTGTCTTCCTTCTTTCTGTTCCATATTTACAGCCCAGCTGATGGCCATTTTACGTTCCATTATTTTTATCTCCTCTAATCGTCTTTTTTCCCAGTTTCTGATCATTTCCGACTCCATGAGTGCTCTTCAAGTCATCTCCTCTCCTCTTTCTAATCATTCCTGTGATTTCACTATTCTCCGCATACTTTCTCTCATTCGGACTCTCTCTTCTCTCCATGGGATCCGTATTGACTTGCTGTGGGTTCCTGGCCATTCTGGCATCTCTGTTAATAAGATGGCTGATTCTTTGGCTCGGGTTGCTTCTTCTTCTTCCTTCTTCTTCAAAAAAATCCCATTCTCTAATCTCTCGCCGTTGTGTAAAGATTTCCATCTTAGATTTTAGTCGGATATGTACCCTTCCTCCTTTTCTAATTGTCGATCCTTTTATCTGTCCGTTCAGCCTAATCTTCCTTCCAATCCTTGGTTCTTTTTGTTTCTTTCACTTCCTCGTTCTGTTGTTGTCGCCATTGTGCGTTTGCGTTTTAACCATTCCTTGCTGCCTTCCTTCCGCTTTCGCCTCTCGTTGGTCTCATTTCCATATTGTCCTCTCCATTCAAATGATGCGGTTGTTTGTGACGCCGATCACGTGTTCTTTGAGTGCTCTGCTCTTTCGGTGGAGCGTTCGGCTCTGTACCCTCACTTGCTTAGGCTGGGGCTATCTGATCCTTTTTGTGCCCGTTATATCCTGTCTTTTCCTTCTACACTTATTATCCCTTCCATTGTTTCCTTCTTATTAACGATATCTGATCGTCTCACTTCCGGGTGAAGGTCCTTGGTTGACGAACCCAATCTTATTCCCTTCTTTTTCAAGAAAAAAAAAAAAACCAATGTGTGCGTGAAGTTTCAAAAACTACACTGAATTGTAAACCGAGCGTAAATAAATACCATCGTAATGAAAATTCCGAATTCCGGATTTAAATCTATCGTATCGCCGTCGGTGAATGTGAATTTCTTCTTTTTTTCTTTCTTCGCCGTCAATACGGTAGCTATTTGCTGCGCCGCAACCGACAGAACCGGTAGTTCGATTCTGTTGAATTCATCGAAGCAACCCCAGGTACCAGATTGGGCTAAACCTAAAATAATTTAGAAGCTATTATTAAATCAACAAACTATAACGCCTTCAAACCAGGAGGAGGTCTTCTCGAACTCGTAAATTTAAATTGATTAAATTACCACTCGATTACAGTAATATTATTATTTAATTAGGCAGAGTAGAAAATTCTGAGGTCTTTTAAAATTTACGCTACCCAATTTTCCATATAAATTTTTCTTAAACGAGCACCGGCCGCTGAAAATATGCAATTTATCACTTTACAGAAATCAATAATCATTAATTAAATATAATATAAATGGTACGTATCACTCCTGCTGCGGTCGTTGGGTTTGTGTTACTGGTTCAGTCTGGATTCCCGATGAACGCGGAAGAGGAGATAAATGTTACAATTATTTACGGACTTCACTAATTAAAAAATCGAATTTTGATGTGATCATTAGGCCGTGTCTGGATCGTGCTTCTTTCGGTTGCGAGACGATCTCGTTATTCTTACCAAAAACGGTCAATATTCTGACCAAGACTGTCTTTCAGCTATGGCGATTTTCAATTCGGCTTTTTATTCCCTCTGCTACGTTTTCTCTCCCACAACCGATATACCAATCAGTTTATTTGTTGCTCAGCCATTGCACGCATCCATCAAAAACGAAATCGATCTGCATCCGACAACCCCCAGTCAGCAGTTGGTTCTCATTTACTCACACTATCCCTCAATACGTTTTACTTATTGAACATTTTTATTTATTTATTTATTTTGTATATGACTTACGCAATATACACATTATATCGAATTTTAAATTATTAGTTTTGTTTGTCTGAGCCACTATTTACGTGTTTTTGGTATCTGTTAGATTTTACATCGGCCAGTGCTCCCCCCAAAATTTATCGATTCTTCGAGAGAATATATTTATTTTAATAGTTATTTAATCTACATTATGTAAAATGCGTGTGCCCTTTGATTCGACGCAGTACTTGTCGATTCGGATACGGGGAAGTTTATACAAAAAGCTGCCGTATGATTCGAAGACAGAATTTGTGCGTACTTAAGTGTGCCGCTCTCTAGCCTTACGCTATGGGGTACGTACGACTAGGTCTCGTTATATTCGAGCCTAGAATAGTCGTCGCGAAGCCTAGTTGTTAAAGCGCTTGACTCTCGTTTAACGCAAGTCTCGGGTTCGATCCTGGACGACAACAGAAATTATTACGAAAAATTAAATCGAAATACTCGCTAATAGAATCATATGGAAGGCAATGGTAAACATTCATATTATCATATGCGCGCTAGTTAGTATATAGCCAGGCACTCATGGGAAACTGAATTTGTACATCGATATAAATCGAACTTTTACCATCAGTTCCGAATGTAGACTTTGCGTGTGTACATTCGCGTTGCGTATAACAATTGCCATGAGCGCTACCTATTCTGCATAGTTGAAATATATAAATACGCAGTCCAGACGCTCGAAATCGAGCAATACGATTGAGGAGAATAAGTGTTCTCGCGAGTTTAGTAGTTCAGAATTTTGCGGGTACCGCGATTGATCAATGAGAAATTTTGCAATTTCCCGTGGAGAAAACGGGGGCTATCGAATAATTTGGATAATTTTGGCGAGAATTAGGCTAAACTCACATGGTCCACTTTTCGACCACAGCAGAAGCACAGAATAGTGTCGGTCGTAGGTAATATTATTTTAACATAGAAATAACGCAATCCTACTTATTGTCAGACGGGCCATTTCCTGGCGTCATCTCTAACAACAGTTGCAACGTGCGGTTGGCATCGCCACAAAAACGTGATCGTCGATGGTCGAGTTCAGCACACATTGAGCTACTCGTCAGTCACTTTCTAACCACTCAACGCCACGGTTGTGCTACTTTGTTAAAATTATATGTGCCCCCACGGTGAACTTATTACGCGTTTATTTGTTGTACGAAATCTATTTTTTTTTTTAAATTTTCAAAATGATGGTTGAGAAGGACGACACTCATTCGATACATGGTTGTTCATAGGGGAAGTTCAAAATTCTTCATGTATTTGAGACTATATCTCAAGTAACTATATAGCAATCGAAAGAAATCACCAGACACAACCACGCCGTAAATGTTTTAACACTACCTACGCGCCTGCCTGCACAGAGTCATCAGGAGAAAATAGTTGATCAAATCGTTTCCCTGAGAATGTACTCGTAAATTCCTGAACTCGTCTGAGCAGCAAAACTATGCAGTACAATTGATATCATGTTCGTTATATTAGGGCAGTACAACTTAATGTTCTTGAATTTGTGGTTGGAATTGTGATCAGGTCCTCTAGTTGATCCCTATCAACATAGAACGAAGTTGCCGTAATTAGTGTTAGTGGCAAATAATAGGTTTATGAGAATAGCAAGATTATAAAGAATTACAAAGAGAACTCGGTTAAAATGATTGAAGTGCCTTAAGGTCAAATAAATGAAGAGACACTAAATTGATCCTAAATTTTATACACTGCGCAGCGAAGAGGAAAAAGAAATCCACCGAAATAAAGAAAGATAAAAAAAAAAAAGTAAAAAATTAAAAAATAATAATAAAAAAAATAAAATAAAGTGTAAATGAGAATCGAAATACACTAAATCAAAATAATCCTCAGTGCACACAAGATACTTGTATAAAAATATTATTTTGTAAAACAAACTTAAAAATCAAAAAATTGGAAGGTAATGCAGGCGGAATACAATGGTTACATATCGAGGGATATCAGTTTATTAAAAAAACTATGTCTACTATGTTCGAATTTTCTATAATTAAAAAAGATGATTTATGTCTTCTAAGAAATTAACCGACGACGTGTGATCGTTACATTGTCCCCGGTTATCAGCATGTATAAAATTCAGGGATATATGTATGTGGGAGTGCCCCATAATACTCTGGTGACATATCTGCGGAGAAGATGATTAGGCACTGAAATTGACACTTGTAGGTACTATAGTTGTATCATCGGATTGTTAATTGTATGTTGGTTACGTCGTCCTATTTTCTTAGTCAGAAACCGCACTCTGCGTTTGTCTTTTTATTTATCCGTGTCGTCCTGCTAGGTACTTCTATAAAAAATTATGTTAATCTGCTTGTGTTCTGTATATATGTTTATTTTTCTGGGGGGTGGAGGATAAAGAAATTCGTTACAAAACGGAGTTAATTTTTTTTTTTTTTTCGTTTGTACGATTGCGTATTATATATGTCATCTGGATTTAGCTATGCGTTCGTTTTAATCCCTTTTTTACTCGGAAAATATAACGAGGTCGGATCCATGGTGACTTTATTTTAAGAATGGTTTTTAGAGTTTGAAACGTTCGTGGGAAATTGCAAAGATCACAAAAAGAAAATTATTTCTACTCATGAAATAGCACGTAAAAAAAAAAAAAAATAGATAATGCTCAACACGGTTTAGTAGTCCGAAATTTTCAATTCCGAATTCTAAAGGGAAATTATTCCGAGGCAGTGAGATTTTGATCGAATTTTATCGAATGGCTTCTCAGAAGATCACTCCAAATTTTAACTTCGAGGCGAGGGGAGCAGATCTGAAGCAGAAACAAAGCAATTTATAAAATTGACGTTCCGGAACAGGAACTTGAGAAAGCGAATTGAAAATAATGTAAACTCGATCCGTCAGTGACACTTCCCAGATCTCCGGATGAGATAAACTTTTATAATTCTCGTAGAAGAGTTGGTAGTTTTATTTTTGAATGTGTGCCGTTTTTAAATACGACACATAATCGATACAGTCACGTTAAACAAAATTGTTACATGACTTTTTATAGTATACTCGCAGTGTAAAAATTACATAATCGTTAGTATACGCGCATATAAGAAAATGGATTATTTCCATTAGCTAACACAAGAAGTTGGTGCTTAAGACTAGGATTGTAGAACAAGTGAACAACAATTATATACCATGGAATTATATATGGCCTTTGTAGATAATGAACAGCCATCTGATTCGACTGAGATTTGGACACTATTCGATTCTCTAAAAATTAGCTGGGGTCTAAGAATAGGATTGTAGAACAAGTGAGCAACAATTATATACCATGAAATTATACATATGGCCTCTGTAGATAATGAACAGACATCTGATTCAATTGAGATTTGTACAGTATTAGATTCATCAAAAAAAGTAATGGGACCAACGATAATTATGTCAAAGTCATTGATTTAAGCACGATGCGAGTAAGTTTTTTTTAGATCAAAACATTACAGTTGGAAAAAGTTAAACAGTCTCTGTATTCTGGAATAATCAAGAATTCCAATTAACCTGAAAAGAAAAGTATAAAATCAGCGTATACTAGCAGTGCGCACATATACAGTTTTAACAATATATGTATTAAAAGGGTAAGGAAAAATTTAAACATGTAGGAAAGAATTAAATATAAGACACTTAGGCAAGAAACAAACACGCGATCAAACGAGATTAATGCACACCTAAAACAAATGGCTAAAGTGTAAAACGGAGTTATACACCCGGCGTCAGGTAGATTGGCCGATAGACAAGGGAAAACGATGACGACTTACTTCAAGGCGGAGAAACGATATAGCAAAGGTAGCGCGGAAGAATTTGGTAAAGATTGCACAACGCAGAAATGAGTGGAAACGGACATGGGAAGCTTGTGTCCACAGATCGACTGAAACTTTGTGTCGCGATACATAAAACGTATATAATTATACACGGATTATTTCTTGAAGTGGATTAAAAAAAACCGTTTAAGTTAACGGGCAAGCCAAACAAGTAGATTAAAAAACTTCAACGTTAGTGATATATACTGTGATCATATAGATTAGTTTCGAAAGGCGGCAGTGTTTAATTTTCAATATATCATTAAAAGTGTACGTGTCTTTTGATTCATTTAATAGAAAAAAAATAAATGTTGAGATCTTAAAAATGGTATACTTAATTGAACCAGATCCGGCGATTACATTAACCATTTTTAGACGTTAATTAATTTAGCAAGAAGCAAATACGTGTTTTACGTTTTGATATCGGAAACACGACTAGTACTGTCAAGTTAGAAATAAGTGAATTAATTTTCTCCTTTGTCTACCTTTATAAATACGACCTAATCCTCGGTAATCCATCTGGTCAGAGCAGTTAAACACAACCACGTATTTTGCTAACGTTTTTCCCATATCCTTCACTGTTTCCGTTTTTCCTGTCCCAGCAGGACCACATGGGGAACCGCCCATGCACATAGATAATGCTTGAGCTAGTGTTATGTAACATCTAACATAAAAATAAAAATAGTAGATTAATAAATATTAATAAATATTAATAATAATAATAATAATGTCGGATTATTTTAATCGTATGAAACATTAACGTTCAGCGTTAGAAATTAATTTTTGGATCTACACCGATTAGTACACGTATTACCGCAAGACCTATACATTTGCGATCTTACGTGTACGAGGCTTACAATATATATATATATACTAAATCTTACGCTCCCCTAATTTTAGAGAAGGAACTATCATAATTGCATTTATCTTCAAAGTAAATTTTCAGTTTGTTTTTCGTTTATTAAGTTGTATTTAAAGTATTGTGGTGCATGATACCTGTTTTATTTCATTTATCTGACTACTTAATGTTGGCAGTTTCTTATTTTACCTTATAATTAATAAATATACATATAGCGGAGTATCTGTTTTATAAAGAGTCTCGTTACTTATTTCAGATTTCATCTACAAACTTTTACTGGAGGAAATCTGCAGAAAAATAAATAATTAATTAAAAAAAAAAAAAAAAAATATTACACGTGTAAAAGATTTCCGGAATTATGTAAGAATTATATATTTATGCGGATCTTCCTTTGGATCTGCACGTCTTGCATAGATTTATGAACTTCAAATTGAAGTTCTATTTATAAATTTTTTTTTTTACTTTATTAAACTTTTTTTTACGTAATTTTACCTGTCGGTAAGTGGTGTTATCACTAAACGTTCGGTGCAACCCAAGTATTCATTCTGATATGAAAATGTAACATCGGTAATGGATATCCAGGTTTTATCGATGTCGTCCTTGAAGTAAAATCTGCTTTGCTTAAGCCAGTCGAAATCGTTGATTGATCTAACATTTAATCTATACTGTGTTGTCGAGTGAAATGCGAGAAGAAAAATGTATATCAGTATTTTATAGAAATTTATATGATTACAAAAAAACTCAAGAAAAAACAATTATTCTATGTTGTAAAGAAAAACTAGACTATACAGAGTGTGTGAGCACTATTAAGATTTTCAGTACAAGTTGGATAGTTTATTTTTCTCCGCGAATCTATATATTGGCAGCCCCCCCTTTATACGTATAAAAATGACTTCCCGCGATTAAAACTAATAGGAGGCTTTAGTCGTAATTAGAAAATATAAAGATTTCTGTGTTTAATATTTATTAAACACGTGTATAGAATTATATGGGCATGCTCTCTGGCATCATGTTAACATTCGTAATTATATAGTTTTTTGTTTTTATATATATTTATGGAGCGCTGTAAATAATTATGTACAATTAAAATGATATTCCGACGCCGCAAATGCGCCTGCGAAGCGTGAACAGCGGAAATGATAAACGTCTAACGTCGTAGTGTGTACGGATTTTTTTGTATCCCTTTTTTTCCCCTTAAATATTTATAATAATTCAAACGAAATCAGTAATTAAAACAGAAATTAATTTAGCCCATGTTTACACGCTGAGTTCAAACATCTTAATAAAAAATATTAAGTCAGTGGCGGATCCACGAGAAAGGTGATAGGGGACATCCCCCCCCACCCACACCTCAAAGAATTAAAGTCTTTATGAAAAAATTTGTTATAACAGAGAACCTTAATTTATGATATAAAAAATTTGTATGAATTTCACCTACAGATTTTAATAATTAATATTTAATACTATTTTCTAGTAAAACTACTAATGTTCCTTTTTTTATCCTCTTTTAAAAAACGCAACTGCCGTCGATCTTTTGTCTTTTTTATTTATTTTTAATTTTTATTTTGTAATTTTAATTAAAAATAGAGTTCAATGAAAAATATATATATATATATTTAAACTTGCTCACGAACAAAGATTTCGGATCGGATTACTAACAAAAATAAAAAAGAAGTAAAGTCTAATAAAAATACTTAAAGTATAATTTTATAATTTCGTTTTATTTTTCACCCCTAAATATAAGACAAAATTTAAATTAAAAATTGTAATAATTATGTATTTTTAAAACATTTTTAAATGTCTATAAAGGTCGCTATTCGATTTTCTTTATGAAACAAGGGGTATTTCTCAAATCTACTGCCTACCATAGTTATGTAATTATATAATCCCCCCCCCAAATGTCCTTCTGGATCCGCCCCTGATTAAATATATAAATTACACTACTCTTAAAACAATCACACCCATGCCCCATATCCCAGGGACTCAGTGGTCAGACTGCAATAGTAACATACTGGATAAAACCAAAATATTTTATTTTGGGATTGCATTCAGTTGTCGCCTTTTTAAATGATGTTACAAAAAAAGTTTTTAAGAGGGATCGTGGAAGTTCTAAAAACCTTTTCTAACTCTTCTTCCTCGGGTGATTATCCACACGGCGCTCAGATGTAAGAGGAGCGAGTGTTTTTGTTCAGAAATAAAAGTTGTATATTATTTAGAAGATAGGAGCGGCATCGGAAATAGTTTAAGACGGAGAGGGATTTACTGGTCAGTTGTAAAACGACAGTAAAAATGTAATAAAGAAGAAAATAGGTGCAAAATTTACCAGCGTATCGAATATGTCTCGTTGATGGACGTGTATCGTGATTAGAGTTTCGAACTTTATTCGTTCTATTCGACTTAAATCCTTCGTTGTTTGATCAATTAACGTATTCAACAATTCCAGAAACCGGTTGTTTGTCAGTGCCATAATTTTCTTATCCGAACGAGCTTGTAACAGTGCCGCTTCAGAATCCCTAGTCCACATCATCTGAATTCCGAGAATACCGATCTGCGCGCAACAAGTACCGCCGCGTTATTATTCTTCGAGTTTAGATCGTAAAATTGCGTGCGCTTTACTATAAAAGGTTCAGAACACTTACCTGAGCTGGCATTTTTTCTAAAAACTGCAATAAATTAAAGTTCGGATCGTTGATCAACGAGTGAGCTGTTCGGATGATGGAATGTATAGTTTGCTGAGACGTTTGCAGAAGAGATGTAAGCCACGTTTCAACACTGCCTTCTGCGCGAACACCTCTTTCCAACTAAAATTAACCGTACTCGAAATTAATATACCGGTTAAAATGAAAAAAAGAAAGAAATTTGTATAATTAAACTAATCCTAAAACGGCTTTCTATTTTAAAATCAATTTTTTAAAACCTAGAACAAAAATATACATAAAAGAATTCCGTATGAATAATTCTTAAATTATACGATGTTTTTAGCTAAAAGTATATTCGGTAAAGTCAATTTAAAGCGAAGATGTTTTCATTCCTATTATATCACCGTAATGTAAATCTGTTTAATTTGGTGTTTACTTTTCTTCCTAATTTAGATAGTTCGAGATAAATTTTTTAGTAAATATTTTTGTGCCATCAAAAAAAAATAAAAAAGGAAGAAACTTTTGCGCTAAATTTAAGGAAATATTTGATATTTAATTGTAAAACTCATATTTTTATATGACTCTGGAAGAGTCGTAAGTTTTAATTTATAAAAACTCTCAAAAAATACCAGTTTATTTTCTCAGGTATAAATTGTCAACGACAACAGAAATCTATTTAAATGACGCCTTTTTTGTATTTAAATTTAAATTTTTCGCAGTTTAAAATAATGCCGGCGGCAGCGCAAGCAGCCGTCAAACATGAAAATATCATTTTAACGGTATACCTGAATTGTTTCTCCTTCTGAGGACATAATAGCAGTGATTTTATTGTAATCGATGTCGTGAAATTTAACAGCTCTCGTATTATCAAATATCGACATTAAATGATTTTGTATCGTGTGTGAATCCGAAGCTTGTCCCAATATTTCCAATAGAGCAGGATCTGAGACGAAGAAGAATCTCGGAAACATCATCCTCTTCTTTTCTAAATAACTTTAGAATAGCAATATCATTTGAACGATTAAAATGTCGCCTAGTATACGATTATGACTGATATAAATGTACGCATTAAGATACAAAAAAACAAATCATTCATCACATCGGGTAACACTGCAGTTAGAACATAATTTTCATTAATCTGCATTTTCAGAAAAAACAAGAAAAAACAACATATTTTATCCGCTGTAGCAGTCGCTAATTGTTCAGTTAACAGTAATTTGAAAAAAATAAAAATATTTCGGACTAATAATAATTTTATTGTTGTTTGATTAGTATGTATTTTTTTTTTTTGGGCTTGTCAACCAGGGACCTTTATCCAGAAACAATTAGAATAGGAAGGAATCACTTATATCCTGATACGATCAGATATTTTTAGGAGAAAGGAACAAATAATAGGAACAATTTGTGGTTATTAGTATGTATATAATAATATACATGTACATTAATAATGTTATTTTTGCACTTCAAAAATAAATTGTCAAAGTTAGACCTTTTTTTAGATCGCTAGAGTGGTGTTACCCCTTAAGTGTAACTCCCATTTCTCTATATTTCTTATAATCGAATAGTTAGGATAAAGTACTTGTTTTTTTGTTTCTTTTTTTTTTTTTTTTTGAATGGTAAGAGTACCGTTCATAATTGTTAAAGGATATACTAAACCAAAAAATTTACCCGCTTAATGATTTTTGGCACAGTTCTAATTGTTCTTGCAAATGAGGCAGTAACTGCTTTAACATATCGTCTCCAACGCAACAGGCAACTGCACCTGGTGTTTCGTGCGCTCTTTGCATGATTTTTTGCCAAGATTTATCAATTTTTGCGAATCTAAAATTTTAGTTGCAAGAAAATTACACCGACTAACAATCTAAACATTTTTAAAATAGTAAATATAAAGAAATAATATTAGTCATGCAGAAAAAAAGAAAGAAAAAATCGTTAGACACTAATAATGTAGATATGTTATATAATGCACACAGTTCAATAGCTTAAAATTTTGCAAAAAGACAAAAATATTATTCGCCATTTAACAGACAGAAAAAAAGAAATATGCGGGAGCAATAAAATTTTAAATAAGTTGAAAAAAGTACATGCCTGCAAAGTTTTTGAAATTTAGAGTATTACGGGAAGATGTTTCTTTTAGTTTCAAAGTAAGTGAAGTAAGTCCCACATGTCTTTGATAAGGTACAATGGATTGTGGAATTAAGCTTTTCACAATGTATTTTTTTTTTTACCCTACCCTGGGCACGCCAGCGGCCTTGACTCAACAACATGATAATTTAATAGATAAAACTAAATAGTCAGGCGGTCAGAAATTAAACTCACAAAGGACAGCAGCAGCGAAACAACTGAAGGCGGTGGGAAGGAAAAGATATAGGTAGCGTTAAAGAGAGTAGCAAGACCAAAACTAAAAGTTGGACGTATAGAAGGAAGCGTTCGTTAAGGAGTGCCATTCGAAAATGATATGATTTGAATTAAAAATTTCCAAAAGGTTCAGAAGCATAAAGAGAACAGAAAGAAGAAGGGACAAAGAAAATCGAAAGCGAGAAGAAGAGAGTATAGAATGATTGATCCTGAGTTTAATTAAGGAAACAACAGAAACGACGACAAACAGAAATAGAAAGAAACCAAGGCAGGAAGCGAGGAACCGGTTGAGCAAGACAGTAGTATGAGTAATGATTAGAGAATAAAGATGGATACATGTCCAACCAAAGTCTGGAATGATCAGAGCATGAAAGGGAAAGAATGTCTAAGGAAGGAAAAGAGTTGAGGAAAGGACCAAGCTAAAGAGTCAGCCGAGTCATTGCCCTCTATATTGGAATGACAAGGAAACCATAGAAAGTCGGATCGAATTGAGAGAATGATACCGTCAGAGGAATAAGGCAGAGTGGAGATGGCTTGAAGAACGGCTTTAAAATCGGAAACTATCAGAAATTTGTGAATCCCACTTGTAATGTACTAAACCCAACGGTAGTAATGAGAATAGGGGGAAACCAGTTCCTTTCTACTTGGGACCTGCCTTTACTGCCAATTATTTCTCTGGTACCCAATTATTTCGGGCTGGGTAAACCTAGGAGCTACTTGGATCCGGAACGAAACAAGTCTCGAACCCGTGACCTTTGATTTCGTAGCTAAACACCTTAACCGCTAGGCTACCGTGCTAATTTTTAGTTTCAAAACAAAGTTATAAACCATGAAATAATTATAAATATAGAAAAAAACTATTTAATAAAGTTCAAACGAAATATTTCTAACTGACATATTTTTTTTTTCATACCCGCCAGCGCTGGTTGTTATTGAACGACCACATGTTTAGACGTTGAAATTTTACTATTTTCCTAAAATAAATTTAACTAAAGTATTTTTTTTCTTCTTATTTTTGGCTCGTCAACTAAAAAATACTTTTTTCCAGAAACAAATAGAATGGAAAGAAGTCGGTTATATTTTAATCCGATCAGAAACCTTTGATAAAAAGGAACAAATACCAAGAATAACTAGAGAGGAAGAAAAAGATAGGATATTAAAAGCACAATAAGGACTAAGAAGCGCAAGCCTAAACTAATAGGAATACAAAATGCTCCACGGAAAGTGATGAACACCGGAAGAACACATGATCGGCGTCGTAGATAACTACATTAATACAGGATGGAAAGGTTAGTGTGTGGCGAGGAAATCAGGGAAAAGTAAAATCTGGAGAAAGGCAGTAGCCAAAACGCATGCGAACAACTGAAACAACAGTAGAACGTCAAAGAAAGGATGCAAAAGAAACCATGAATAAGAAGGAAAAATAGGCTGAATAGACAGATGAAATGAATAATTATTAGAAAAGGAGGAAGCGCAAATATCCGATATACCGTCATCTGATACAGAAGCTTTTATATACCGATACGAGGTTAGCGGAAAGAATTTAAAAAAAAGAAAGCGGGAAGAAGAAGCAATCCGAGCCAATCAGCCGCTTCATTACCAAATATGCCCCTAGGTACCCACAGCAAATCAATGTTAATCGAATGGAGAAAGGAAAGATTATGAATGAGTGAACGTATACGGAGGATAACAAAGTGTCATACGAATGATCAGGAAGGGGAGAAGATATGACCTGAAGGGCCCTCAGGGAGTCAAAGATAATTAAAAAATTGGAGGAAAGCCGATTCGAGGAAATGGAAATAATAGAGCGACTCCTCTTGAATTCCTTCTATACTCATTTCTAAAACTACAGTCTCTTAATATATTAATTATCCGGTGTTTCTTTTTTTTTTTTTTCTTTGTCAACCTTTACTTCTAATAATATTTCCAGCACATCTTCCTTAAAATTCTTTCCTGCTCGCTTGATATTCACTATTTCATTCTTATACAAAAGTTACTATTGCTATTGTATAATGTTTCTCGGGGTTATATTGCACGCTTACTTTTTAGTAAAGCCAAATTCATTATAATTAAAATATAAGTGAATTAGAATTTCTTCGATGTAAACTTAGTGCCTTAAAGTTAATAATTAATATTAATAAAGTACAGCCTTTTGTATCAAGCATAAAAAAGAAACCCATTTAGAACATAATTATTGTGAATTTGAAATAAAAAATGAAATATACATTATTCTAAAAGCTTTATAATATATTAGAAATTATTAGGGGCGCTATTTATTATAATAAAAACACTTAAAATAGAGGTATTTTATTATTAAAATAATCACAATAATTTTATCCGGACATGTTTCGGCAATTCACGGGAAACAGTAATGAATTAAAGTTAAAAATGTAAACAATAAACAAAATAAATTTTTGAAATACAAGTCATTTTATGTATCACTGTTTCCTATGAATATGGAGTGTCGATCTTTGAAACGGTCAGGGTAAAAATGTGATTGTTTTAATAATAAAAAGATTCCGTGTTAAGTGTTTTAATTATAATAATATTATTTACAATTATCCGCTAGAAGGTGTCTGTAATGTGAAAAAAATACCTAATGTTCAACGTTTTTTTTTTTGTTTTTTTTCGCATTTAGATAATACCGAGTTTGTTCAACTTAAGGACCGTGAACAATCACTGACACTATTGTGGGCCCAAAAGTCTCCCCTTTAATTTATGGAATGTACTAGTGATGGATAAAGTAAAGCGAGTCCCAAATTGACAGGGCGTCGAGGATTGTGCTCAACGGCACTAATGAGAGTAGGGGGGGCAGTTCCTTTTTTTTCGGCCGCCTTTACTTTTTCAGATTTCTCTGGTACCCAATTATTTCAGGCTGGGTAAACCTGGGAGCGACTTGAATCCGGAACGAGACAAGTCTCAAACCCGTGACCTCCGATTTGGTAGCCAAGCACCTTAAGTTCGTTATTTTTTTAGATACGGATCCGGAACTGAATCGCAGGTTCGAGAACTGCATCCTGGCTACTTCATTCGGCGTTTACCTACACAGTGCACTTAAAAATTGGAAATTGCCAACGAAGCAATGTACACCGGTGTATTAGGTTAGATTACATGTGTTGGAAAGGGAGAAGGAAATTGCAAAATAGCTAATGTAGGAGTATAATCGTAAAAAAAGTTGTGTGTACAAAAAAACAAAACGATGAAGTGTCTATGTAATTATCCTAATGTTATCATTTTTCACTTTTCTGGCTGATCTGATATATTTCTGCTTAGATATTCATTTCGTATGAAAAAAAGGGACAAACAGTCCCTCTCTTCAAGATCTATATTTTAGTGTTTACAATGCAACCGTGTGAACCTGGATCTGTATAACATTCACCGGTTTAGTATTTGTTGGGTCGAAGTTATGGATGCATGCTTCGAAGTTACATCATTAACTCTGCTGTGCGATACGGATCCGCGGATACCTTCCGGACCTGTATATCATTAGAATGTACCTTCGCACATTTTTATGAATAGCAGTATTAACCCTAAGTTCGCTGCTTGTAAATTAGTAATGTCGAACGTAGTTCACAAGGACAAAAATACCAGGAGGCATTGCAAAAGAATATGCTTGATAGTTGGTGCCGTGTGGCTGTTGAAAAAGTGCAAGCGGTTGGTAAATCGCTTCCTCTGGCTCGTATTGTTGATGATTAGAATGAAAAAGCGAGATTAATGAAGTATACTCACTGTTAGAATAAGCATGCGTTAAATTACATACCTTTTGGCTTCCTTTGGCAGCTGTTTAGCTATATCGCCGCCTACAAAAACAGCTTCTAAGTACACCCACATATTTTGCACCAGCAACCATCTTTCTAAAATTTCGTTTGTGTTCGAAAGATCAGATACCCACTGTTGTATTTGTTTACGGAATGGCGCGTTGTATCTGTAATACGTAAAAAAATTAAACTTGACAGAAAACAATAGTACTCGTTTTTTCTTGCGAAAAGCGATTTTTGTTAGCTATACTTAATAAGGAATAATACATAGTAGTTAACTGTCTTATTTGTCGTGCTAAATTAAAAGCTAAGAACCAAAAATATGACTCTAGTACAGTGAAGGTAATAAAGAATGTCTCAACGATTCGCGTATGCCGAGCAGTATTTGAAAATAAAACATTAAACTAATTTGTTTGAAAGCGTTGAAGCTGTTCTAAGGAAAAAGTACGTTTTTTCAAATTCACTTCAAGTTATTGGTTTTTATGGATCTCCTGTGGTACGTTTAATCTGGAAAAAAAAAACTGGAAACACTTTAAAATATATATTTCAGGCTTATTACTGACAACATTTGATCATGTCTAGTATTCAGGCAGAAACTAACATTACTTCTCTTTTCGAAGGATCGATTTTTAGCTGAAATCTATAATTACTTTCACCTTAGCCGGGCTATCTTGAAAATTATGATTAAGTGAAAGTTTTTGCTTTTAAAATTCCATTATTGACTAGAAGAATTCTGGATTAAAATACATACAATTCAGCTATTGAGCATACAGTTCCCGTGTTTTGTCTTACTTTATTGCATTTTGTTTCCTCAGATATTGATATATACATTTTCGAATCTGTTAAAGATATTCGTTTAAGTCATTGACTCCTGTTTAAAAAACGATCTGACTTTATCTGCATATTCACGGACTACTCTAAAGTACAAACACTGAACGGTCCTGTGTATCGGTTCTAGTTTCATTACTAATTTCGAAGTCTGATGCAAAAATCTACATTGGTTTCAATATATGAGGAACGGAATTTTTATTTTTGAGGCTCATAATAACTTTAAATAACATTAGAAAAAAAAGCCTGTTCGACTAAAAAATTCAGCAATACACGATACAATTGTTCACGTTTAGTTCGTTAAAACTGGCATTCGCGACGCAGTAATGTAACGAAAGTCTAACTTTTTAAAATTTTTGGTAATATTTTACCTGTTGGAAAGTAAAGAACCTAGTACCATCAGACTGTCTTCCAAATGACCGATGGTTTCAGCTGTAGTGTCGCCTCTAAGTAATAGTTCTCCTCGATTATTAAACATCATAAATGTTAATTCGTGAACTGACCACTCGTTGGTTACCTGTCGCAGTTTACCTTCAATGTCTTTCTCTTTCATAGCTGATATACAAATATCCTGCGAAATTAGCACATAGTATTGATAAATTAAGTGACTAACAACATTTACGATTATTTTAACGGTGACACAGTATATCGCATTTAATTTAAATGCCCTTAAAGCATGCGAAAATATTGTGATGAGGTTTCCTAACATACATGATAATTTTTTTTTTTTTTTCGGTTTTAGCTGGGTCCATTGTAGAATCAATTAAGCCATCTGCCATAAATTAGTATTAGTGAACAAGACAAAAAAATAAGCAATGATATAAGTAAAGGTTAATTATGTATATTACTTCATAATAATTAACAGTGAAATCCCTTGATCCTGTACATAACTCCGCATTAAGAACCATTTTGGGAGTGCATCGAACCTCTCCAGCTGCCAGAATGTGCGTTCTATCCGGGCGTCCTTCGCTTTCTTATTTCCGAAAATATACTTTTTCATACTGCGAAATATGTACCATTATTTCAGCCACACACGAAACCTCCTCCTAAAGTTGGAGCATTGTCTTCTTGAAGCAAACTTTCCCGGCGACCCACTACCACAGAATTACTGGCCGACCTGCGAAGATGTGGTATCACGTCTGTACAGAGGTCAACACCTAGCCCCAATATCCTCATTTCCCCTTCGATCACTTTCCAGATAAATATTGATCTATCGCTGAAACAAAATGTAAACACAACAAGTTCCATCTGTACAGTGAAAGTGATAATTAGGGCAATTAATACGCATCCGGACCACCTAATTTACTACACTGATGGATCTAAGGCAGCGTTCGAGGCAGGACCACGGCCGCAGCTTGCGCATTCGACGGTCACGACATGTCATACGAAACCCGACTCAATGATGCCTGATACAGAACTATATGAAATTGCACACTGCCTCCACCATATCGTTACAACTCACATCGGAGCCAGTGATTTCATCCTCGTTACTGATTCTCTACAGTCTTTAAAAATCATTAAGTGGCAAAAATACAACAACCCGCTAGTACTAAAAATATACCACTACTTGTACCAATTGTATCTAATGGACAGTCACGTGTCGCTGCTATGCGTTCCTGGGCATATTGCAGTGCCTGGTAATGAGAAGGTCGACGGAGCTATCGTGTCATCAATTGCATATACATTCTTAAAGGCGCGCGAAAACCAGTGAAGAACCGAATGGGCAGCTGTTACAACATTCTTATGAATCATGGTAGTCACCGGAAGGAACATCCCGATACGACTTTAAGATCCTCAGCCGGCTGCAAATCGGCCACATGGCTATTTCCCACAAACACATAATCGATAAAACGCCGCCTCCGGCTATCTTGTGCGGTCAGACAAGCGTACCGACAGTTTCTCACGTACTGGTTACCTGCCAAAAGTTTACAGCACTATGAAAGCAACTTAGCCTATTGCGAAACATGAGCGCATCCTCTCAAACGAGGCAATTGTTATCACTAGAGTTATTGTCTTCATTAGAATGAGCAACTTAACTCAGCATATTTAAATGATTTCCCCCTGTATGTGCTGTAATGACCATAGCAGTTACAGACAGCACATACAATTTAAGGGGGAGGCAGTGAAACTTGTTCATCGTAGTAAATAATGAAGTGAGCATTTTGGAAAAATATTCATGTTTCATAGTTTATTGTATAACGCAACTGCGCTATTTACATTTTAATATTTTAAACTCGCCTAATCATCCTCTTCAAAGCTAATGCAGACATCTTTCAACGAAAAAAAAGTGTAAACGAAACATTTTTTCATGTGAACGAAAAAAATAAAAATAGTTCTGGAGCGCTGAATTGTTTCTAAAAAAAAAAAGCCTGTGATGGATTTTGCTAAATGTTCGAATTTCGGTCTTGTAGAGCAAAAAAATGCTGCCGAGAAATATTACCGTCACCAACTGTTAAGCGAAACTAACTGTGCTTATTGATTTTATATTACCTAGCACTGCCGATCGTAAAGTTTTGTTCTATTTTGGTTTTCTGTTTTACTCTTTCCTTTCTTTACCTCATCGCCATGGTAAGCTTAGAACATTTTAAGAAATGTTTCCACACGCCGTTTCATTGTCCGCCAGAATTTCCGGCAAACCAGCATCCTCCTAGAAACACGCGGCTCTTTCTTGTTGAAATTTGCCGCACGAAGTGAGCAGATGCTTCACTGTAACCGGCACTCTACAAATTTCACATATAGGTTTAGGTTGTTTTTGAAACAGGTAGCTATGTGTCTAGAGGCAGTATGCGCAGCCGAGCTAATATTGTTTCCTCGTGACGATCCTGTCTGTGTACACGTATAGAGTGCTTCATCGCCAAAGGTTTCCCCCTTGACTATGTACAACTTCTGCGAGAGACAGTTTTGCCCCCCCATTCGTCTTACTAAACGAAGTATACATGTTTCTTTAGTTGGGTCTTCAGATTTTGGTTGTTTTTTCCTATACTGAACTCGGTAAGTTTTGATAACTGCTGCATACTGACGTTCCAAGGAGGGGCTTTTATCGTACGTAGCTGGACCGTCGTCGTCCATTGAAGACTGCTAAGAGCATTTCAAACTCGATCCCCAGGGGCTTTGGACTTTTTGTTGTTTTTTTTCTCGTATAACTGTGTATAGCGCAAACGTCTTTTGATGCGAGGGTTTAAATATTTTTTTGGAATTTCGGTTTCTTTCATTTGTTTTTATTGGAATTTCAGTCACCTTTTTTCATTTTTGTGTCAGCTTTACCGCAGACTCCTCTAGAATTACATTTCGGTTTTTTCCGCTTAAGTTAGTCAGGTTAAGGAGCTACTGAATTTGCGTTTTTTTTGAACCGGTACATAAAGAAGCAATATTATCGTCCTTGGCAGCACGTAACATACCGGCATGTGTGGTGCAGTAGTATATACATATATTACGGTTATATTACTTTGCGCAAACTTCTCAAAAATTACTTTTTCCACCGCAGGTCCCTTTTCTTGACGAACGTCACATATTAAAAAAAGTAAATAAAAGAGTGCGATTGAAATAAAATTTTCAGCCGAACTTGAATTTCGCTTTTTTTCCTAACAATTTCGGCCGAAACAGAAGCTTTAGTTTTATAAGCAGTTGTAGTGTCAAGTTTTTTGAAATATAAAATTCGAGCATGCGTATTTGGATTTACTAGCCGATATATGTGATGTTAAAAAACAGATCACCTCCACTTGATTTTTTAGGTAAATACTTATAAAAAGGTTATGCGTAATTTACTTTTTACGCGTAGACAATATTTTTCTTAAATGAAACATGACAATTTAACAAATTAATAATTATAATTAAAAAGTCTGAATAATTTAGGAATAACAATTTCTCAAGTAAATTGGATGGACAATTAGGAGGCAGCACTAATTACCTGTTTACTGATAATACTAGTGTGTTTGTGTGTGAATGTGTGTGAATGTGTGTATTGTGTGTATGGGGGAGCAGATATTTTAGAAACTTTTGATGAAAGGTAAGCGCGAAGTTAAAGCGGTTCAAGCAATGTTAACTTTTATGATAGATAAATTTTACATCAAAGTTCTTCAACTTCAAACGGAACCGATGTTAATTTGAAAAGCAGTTGCTTGAGTTAGTCCAAAGGTATTACAGTTGAAATAACGGCACAGCAGAAAGATTAACGTGAATTTACAATATATATTTCAGGTGTGCTTGTACCTCTATATCTTCTTTGTACTTCAGCAGAGGAGCCTCCAGAATATTTTTCAAGCAAAATCCTTCACTTTCAAGATCGAAATTGTAGTTCGTTACTTCCATGATGCGATGCCAGTGACGTTGTTTCATAGCTTTGTTGGCCATTAATTCCAACAGTGGACACATATCGTTAAAGTCATCTATCGTTCTTTTCAATGCATGAAAAGCCGGCCATTCCTAAACATATGTTTTAGTGTGTAATATTATAGATGTACATTTATTTGTTCATTTTGAAAAAAGTTATTTTAGCTAATAATTACTATCGACGGAAAAGAAAAAAATATATCTTCACGCATATTCGTTAAAACCTTTTTTAGTACACCATATTACTGTCTTAAAACGAAATCGATTGAAGTCGGACTAAAAAAAAAAAAAAAAATTATAAATCTATTCAACGAGAAAAGAGAGAAGGTGTTGTTATAAGATTATTGTTTATCGGGAGAAAAGAATCCTTTGATCGGACAGAAGTAATCTGACGCAAATTGTGTATTAAATTAGAATATACTTAAATGTAGGTGAATACATCCTGTTTGTTAAAATGGTATAATAAAATAAACTTTAATAACAAACAATATAGTTCAATAAATTAGATAAATACCTAATAGGTATTTATCTAATTTATTGAACTATATTGTTTGTTATTAAAGTTTATTTTATTATAGAATATACTTAATCTGCGAATTACAAACATCATCGACCGAATTTTATTGGTCTCGGATCACGACGGATTTACGCGGAAATCGTTCTCGTCATCTCTTTTACATTAAAATGTACTATTTTCTTCATAACATCCTTGTATGCAAAAAGTAATTATTCTAAAGCGGGGAAAAGACAAAAAAGAAAATTGCGGGTGTTTTAAGCAAATCTCCGAAAAATGTAGAGACGTGCAAAAATGTTATTTTTAGAATATGAATGATAAAAATTTTAATTCGCACGATTACGGATCAAATTTAGTTGGAAATTTTAACTATTTACATTTTGTATGTTTTTCCGTTCATAACTTAATTGTACCAAATTTTAATCTGCTTTAGAAAACATTAATTAGTTTCACGCATCACAAAAATTAAATCATTTCCTTCTGCCGGAAAATGTAATTCCCCTTAAAAAATTGAAAAATTAAAATCGTATCGAATTAAATTTATTAATTTCCACGAACGGATAGAACACTTATCCGAAGACGATAAAAAAAAAATATGTGCAACTAGTTAAAGTACTTTCAGTGCTTTTGGCAACTTGCGACATCTGTTCTGAAATTCCATCAGCTCGTTATTTATTTCTTCGATGTTTACTTCGCTCCACGGTATATCGTAATAACTGCTGACTCGGTCAATGACGTCATTATATAATTTGTACAGCTTTTGCAGTAAATTCAACTCTTTTCGAATTTGTGCCAATTCTGGGTAATCGGTGGTCGGTAAACCAAACAGTTCTTCGCCACTTTGATAAGTCTGTAGTTTTCTCCACATACCATCAAACCGGTTCTACGTAAAAAAAACGAAAAAAAAGAAAAAAGAGATAAATATACACGATTAACGTAAACTTGAATGTTGCACAGAAAAATCTGAAGCGACATTAACCAATGATAAATCGGGGTTACCAACCTTACGAAGTAGGTTTAGAAGAACTGGCGAGTTAATCAACGAGATAAACTAATAGTTAAGCCTTTCGATTGCCTATACATTATTTTCGACAATACGGTAATTTAGTTATTCAAATTCGCAACGCTGCTCTTCGAAAAATAGTCTATTTTCATTTGTAAATGTTTAACTGTTAATTTACAGCTTACTTAAATAAATAAGATGATATATGTAAAAATGGGGTTCTCTATTTTAACATTGCTCTTTAACTTTTCATCAGTCTCGATGATGCGCAAGGAATCTGTAAAATTGCTTTAACGTAAAATAGGAATACTTATCTCGTCCCGGATCCAAATCGCTCCCAAGCCTACCCAGCCTGAAATAATTGGGTACCAGAGAAATCTGGGAAAGTAAAGGCGGATCCCAAGTAGAAAGGGTCTGGCCCTAGTATTCTCATCAGATCCATTAGGCTTAGACATTGGGAACCTTAACTTCACAATCCCAACGCCCTCTCAAGGGTATGGAACTCACTTTACTTTTCTTTACTTATGTTTCGTGTTATTAATTTAGCGTTCGAACGGTATATTATATTACTTGCACCAGAAACGTTAATTTGGAAATTAACGCAACAAATGCAATATGTCGGGCGTAGCACGCAACTTTGTCAAACATTTTCTAATGAAATGTTTCGCCGCATCCGACTTCCCCTTATAATGTCAATAAAAAGCCAGTTCGTTCGTCAACTTTTGAATAATACTGTTGAATTCTGTCGCGCCCGTATTAATCATCCAATCGTCACACGCATCTGTAATGATGTTTATTTGCTCTGCGCAACTCGTAAACTGAATTTTACATAATTTATCGGTTAAATCACAATTTTTGCTTTCTCCGCATTCGTCGATTAGTTTTTAAGTTATTAAATATCACGTTATTTTAATTAAAATATTAACAATCTTAATTATTTGCCGCGATTTACTTTATTGTTCTCTTGTATTTTCTCACGTCGTAAACAGGAGTACACTAACAATGATTTATTTATATTTAAAATTAATTTTAATATCGCGATCAGTTTAACAAATAAACGGAATTACGGAAATTGCCTTATTTAAAATAAAGAAAATTCAACATATACGAGTATATAAACATACATATACTTATATATATATATATATATATATATTATATATATTTTTATATATGTGTATATGGCGCTATCTCTCAGTTAATTCGTAGAAGGAATATTTATGTATACGTGCCGAATATTAGATTTTATCACGATGTTAAAGTTCAATGCACGGTGAAGGTACGCTTTGTCGTGTGCAAGTGATTACGATCGAGCGGTTCGGTAAGATCTGATACATTCCTAATATTCAGGGATGGTAGATGCGGACTAGTCTGTGCGTGTATGTTAATTCCAAACTTGTATTGTTCGGCTAGCAGCAATACATGTCGGCTGAGGCGATGCACCGGTGCACGTAACAACCACCATGCGTGGGGCAGCACGATAAGCGACTGAGAAATTTTATAACCCCCGGTAAATGGCAGAGGAAATATTTGGTTTATAGAGATAGTTAGTAGTTTGGCTCTGGTCGGGCTACTATCGTGCTATAATCAGTAGGTAACATAAATGTACAGTTGTTGCGCTAGTCGTCGATTAACGTTATCACACACACACACACACACATTGTTAAGGAAAGGCTAGTCAGTCGCACGGCAGAAACGTTGTCGCTCCTTTTTATGTGGTTGGTCGCGTTTCGTCTCGTTTATATATATATATTTTGTATGCCGGTCTAATGACGGATCGCGTAAATCTCGTTGGCATCGTTTTCCGCAGAATTTATAATTAGGATCGCAGAAATATACGCGTTTTTCTTGAAGGTTTTCTGTTATTAACGTTTTATTTCCCGGAAAGAATCGGGAATACTCGGACACACGGATCCGTGGTGACATTCCCCGAAGGGAATCTCATCCTCGTCTACGTGCATAGAGAGAAATTCGAGTTCAGTCATGTGCGACAATTTGTTGTGGTCTCTTTGTGCACTCTGTGTATCTTATTTAAGTGCGGTGTTTTGGGAATCAGTACGAAAATTTTTCTGTAACTGTAGGTCATACAAAAATCTAAAATTTCTCATAAAAATCTATATATATATTTCTTTTTTTTTTGGTTTTTATTTATTTTTGCGCGTCATAAAGAGAAAATTAATGAGTTTCCCCAGCACAGTAATGTCCAAGCAAAAAATAATCAGCGAGTCGAATTAGATCTGTCTACATCAAGTGGCTTCCTGAAGTATAGAGATCATTGAAATTCATAAGAATTTAAACTCGGTCCTTCAAATTTCGCCGATATCCTCAGATGGATAGTCTTTTATAATTCTTACGAAAAATGAAAATTTCAAACGACTAGCCATTTTTTAGTTTATACACAGTTTTTGAGGAATAGGAAGAGATCATTTATATATGGACTATTATTACGCAGTAAATGGGATAGGTTTGAGGACAAATTAAATTTTTGGCGGGATTCGGATAAATTATTGAAACTTGTTAGGATATGTCGAAGAGTAAGCTGAGGAGTGTTACAAAAGGGACAGGATGGTGGTGGTGTGTTATTGAAAAGGTATGAATGGGTTACATTGGTATGGCCGAGTCTTAATCTAGTTAAAATTATTTCTTCTTTTTGCGATTTTCGATCAGATGACTCCTATTCTTCGATCTTTTCTTTTATGCTTTTGAGATGGTTTATGGATGAGGTCGAATTAAATTCTGCATTCCGAAAAATTTATAATTTTCTTTCTATACGAGGTCTTTAGATCATCTGTGGTTATTATGGTTTCAGTAATCCAGGGACAGGGAATTCGATCTCTTTGCTAATTTATCTGCGATTTCGTTGCCCTTTATTCCTTTATGACTTGGGATCTATACTAATAAAATATCCAGTCCATTAGAAAGTAATTCTGTTATTATTTTTTGGATTCTCCGCACTATAGGGTTGATGTTATATATTAATCGAATATTTGCAAGGGCGCTAGCCGAGCCAGTTAGTATTATGAACTGGTGCTCTGTATGTATTCGCGATATTTCTTGCAATGCAAGGTATATTGCATATGGTTCAGCAGTTTTAGCTGAGCTGTCTACGGTACTTGCGGAGTTGTTTAATAACTTTAACAGCTCGTCGATGATTTGGATTGACGGTATCGACCATACTGCAGGACGTACGGCGATCTGGGGAAGCGTGCGGTATGTTTTCGGGGTATAGGAGATTCGGATATTTTCCTCAAATTTGAATGCAATATCTTGATCTTCCTTTTGGGTTGATTTGTACTTATTTCGATAATAGTTGTTGAATAGAAGATTTCCTGTTGGTAAATCTGGTATAGCTGCTGCGGCGATTAGGAGATTTGCGGTTTGGATCACTCTTCGATATTTGAGAGGGGGTTCGTTAGTTTCTACACAGAGGCTTGTCATAGGTGTGGTTTTGAACGCTCCTGTCGCTAATCTAATGCCTTGCTGATGAATACTAATTTTCCTAAGGTTGTGCGGCTTGCGGAATTATAAAGTTGAGCGCCATAGTCCAATTTTGTTCGGATGAGGGATGGATATAAATGTAACAGTGTTCTTCTACTGCATCCTACATCAGAATGGTTGAGCAACTTGAGAATTCCTAGAAGCGGATGCATTTCGATCGTATGTACGTTATATGATCCTTCAATGATACGCTTTTTATCAAGCAGTATTCCTAAAAACTTAACTGTTTGTACTTCTGGGATTGGTTTGGAACGCAGTGTGAAAACTATATTTTGTTGTTTTCTTTTATTATTTGAGAAGATTATGTAGTTTGTTTTCTCGGCGGATATTAGAAAACCATGGTCGTGGCTCCAGGTATTTATGTTGTCTATCGTTAGCTGTATTATTTGTTTAGCGATTTCGAGCGACGATGTTTGAAGAGATATGCTAACATCATCGGCGAACATTCTGATAGAAATTGGCTTCTCGACAACTGAAGTAATATTGCTTAGCGCAAGTAGGAACAAAGTAGCACTCAAGGGTGATCCTTGAGGTACTCCGTTGGACACAGTTTCTTTTATGAAAGAGTGCTAATTTTAAACCTTTAAAACTTCATTAAAATTAAATTGGCGCTATTTTTATGCATAAAAAGACATCTCAAACACGATTACGGTTTCAAGAGCAGTAAAAATTTTTCGAGATATTAAGAATATAATTAAGGTAGGTGAGAAGGGCGAGAAGGGCGAGAAGGGCGAGATTATTTTAATGAAATAAGAAAGCTTAAAAACTAATTAACAGTATAAAAAATAATCATCTTTTAAATACGTTCAAGTTGTAACGAATTTTATTTCGATGTAACAGAATTCAATCGTGCATGTGTATGGAAAAGGCTGAAAAAAATTTTTCACTAGCGTAAAACTGTCGCGGCTACTTTCATTCTGGATTGCTTTAATGTTAATTCAATTCACATTTATTTACTTTATATCGCGTATAAAGATACCAAACGTTATTTATCTATTATTTGTTATCGTCTCTCGATAAATGTTATTTTAATTTATACTAGTCGGCGATTGTTGAGGTTATTTGAAATTATTAAAAGTATTGTATCGTATTACATTAGTTTAAAAGCGGTGTTAATTATAAATTTTTCAGGTCGCCCAGATGTTCTAAAAACTAACGAAATTAAAACAATATGATAAACAAGTTAGCCTATTGAAGGGTTTGTGTATCATTAAGTTGGTTAAATTTTTAGCAAGTTCTTGAAATTTTATTTATTGACGGTTTGATTTTAAGTGTGGAATTAGAAATTGTTTTACTTTTGAGATTAATTTCACGCTTTTTATTATTTCATTCTGTTCTCGTATGGTTCATTTTGACCGATTTAATCTATCAATTAAAAGTGACCGTGTCAAATTATAGTCACAAAAAAGGATAGAGTCACAACAAATTTTTACCGAACAGGATTTTTTTTTGTATTCGCATATCATTTGAACTGTTTCGATAATGGAAATAATTTTTAAAAAAACAAAGAAACGACTTATTATTCCATTCTTTTCATCGACCATCTCATTTCCTCAATCATTAGGAAGGAATTCACTTCAGTAAGAGCTAGCTATACTTTATGTACTCATATTACCTTATTAAACACACCGTATTTGTGATTCGCGTGTCGTCGATATGGGATAGCTTTAGCAATGCTGCGAGGGAGTGTCTGTTAAAATTAAAATATTTTTTGTCCGACATATTTTTTTCAATAAGCTAAACATCTAAATATTGCATATAATTCGGTATAAAGTGACGAGCCAACATCTCGCACCGGTCATCACATCTCTGCTAGCGTCATAATAATATTATTAGGCCTTTTCTTAAAAGCTCAATTTCGCAGAAAAAAAATGTATTTTTATAAAATTTTAAGACTTTTCGATGTAGCTCCAGAAGGAATTAGTTTCTCTTTCTGAAAATATGATTCTAACGCTACTTATTTAAACTTTTAGTTAAAATAATTTTTTCCCCTATACGTGAATATTTTATTTCAGTATCGATGTTGATAGTACGGTTTTTGAATTGCTGTTGTCCTTAACGATTTTACTCGCGTCACAGAATTCCATTTGGCTCTTATTGTTAACGAAGTGTGTGTGTGTGTGTGTGTTATTAGAAAAAGTACAAAAGATGTTTATTGTGTTTTCGAGTAATTAGACCAAACTGTTTGTTTTTTGTTTTTTTTGTCGTACGCATCGAAATATCTAAATTTTGTATTAATGATGCACTATTTATCTAATGTACGCTTTACCTGAAACAGTATTAAACGATCTGAAGCTTCCCTCGGCGTTAATCCGGGAATCATTGGTCCGGACGTATGGTATTGATGACAATAATCTTCACTGTCTTTTTTGAATTTTTCCAGATTCTTTGCGAGTTCCTCTTGAAAATGCGGTTGCATTGTTAGTAAGAGTAAATTGACGTCCATAGCTCGAGTCAATAATCGTTGCCAGGTATATCTTAAATTGTCAACCTGTTCTAAATCTTCCCTGTCGACTGACAATTCGTACCGACCGATTATGTTGAACGCTTCCTAGAGACCGGGGAGAAAAAAAGTTCTTTCGTAAATAAACGCTCGTGATATAGAGAGTGCCGGATGCTTCTCGCGACTCGAGAGAAATATTAATAATACGAGAATACATTATTGTCCAGATCGGAGGAGAAATAGTGGAAATCGTAAATTGAGGTGAAAAAAATCGCGCAGCTGACCGAAACGGTAATGCAGGTTACAATAATTTTTTTATGCTTAATGGGAAAAACAGCACAGGCCAGGGTTATCGTACGAAACTGTTATTAGCAGCCGTTTTCCGAAGGAGATATTGTCTGATAAAAGGTAAACACTAAAATATATGTTGTCTGACGGCAACCCCGGAGTCGAAAATATGATCCGCTTAGAGAACGAAAAATATTTGCGCTGAGGTGATTGAATTGATCTATATGTAAAATTCTATGCCTGTCGGTAAACAGATAAACAGAAACCATAAAATGGGCAGTGAAGTTGATTGTTCGAGAATTGTTTAAAAATTAAAAAAAGAAAAAAAAGAATTTATAACTCACGTTATTCATCATTAATAGGGTTCGGATTTATATGCACTAAAAAACCTTGAAATATGCATTAATGCACTAAAAAACCTTGAAATATGCATTAAAAATATGCACTAAAAAGTTTATATTAAAAAAATAAAATAAAATCCGTCGTTTTTCGCCCCAAACTTTTTTTTATTAACATACTGCATTTTTTTTCTTCTATTAGATTAATTTATATTTAAAAAATTAAATTTTAAATCTAAATTTAAAAATTATTACATTTCCCAATAAGAATTTTTCAACGCCAAAATTATTTAAATGTGACCACTTCAAATGGAGTGTAAAAGATTTCGTTTTCATCTGACATTTCATCTAATTGAATGGAAACTGTAAATGATCTGCTAGATATTGAAGACAGCATGTCTGGATCAAATTTGTGTCACAAGCTGTGTAAGTACATATATATATATATATATCTGGTACATAGTTCAAAGGAAAGTTAGTTTAGGCAATTGACAATATAAATTTAAAAATCCTAGAATGTCGGAAAGTAAATACTCCTCTGTTTAAATTTATTTCATCTGTAAAGAAGACAAAAGGTTTTGTTTTTTTTTGCTTACAGACAGATATCGTGTTTGTAAAGAGAACAACTGTTGGTTCTCCCACGATCGACAAGGAGAAATTTTTTTTTTTGGTTTCATAAACACGCGGCAAGAGACCATTACCGAATAGACTCGGCGAAAAATAAAACAATGATAATATATTTTTTTTTAGTAAAGTTAAAATATTTATATGTAATTACGAAAAATATGTAAAAATCCTCAAAATATGAAAAATATACACAAAACGTCCAAAATATGCTTTTATATGTACTGTTAAATTAGGGTATTTCGAATCTACAACCCTTGAAGCGCCTAGGTACGAAATATCAAAGCATCAGCTATAAGCCAGAAAAATATGCATTATGTGCAAAATTTGAACCCTAATCATCAATATTATAGTCAAACAAATTTTTAAAAAGCGCAATTAGACTGGAATTTGTAATTAAATTAAAAAATTAATAAATAAATATCAAAGTAAATAACAAAGGTAGTTTATTACATTTGACTAGAGTTTGCAGAATTCATTACAGTTTCAGCTACATCATCGAAGAATAAATGTACACATAAAGAGAAACATATTGCAGATTTTCGAAATAGACATACTGAGAGAATGCAATATTGTCAAACGCAAGCAAACTAATTACAAAAATTGAGTCTTAAAGAGTAGCTGGAATTAGAAACGAATTTAGCCTTCAATGTGGGTATGGCAATAAGATTATTTGTATTTATTGTTATTAATATTGGCAATAAAAATTATACTGTCCGTTCAAGTTTGTATTCTTTCCTACTGGAGGCCGTTTGACACGTATTGGTAAGAATTAACTGCATGACTAATCTTATCTCTGAGCTGTGACAAGGATAAAAATATTTTAAACATAAACCTTTTGTCTAACTCATCTTATAGAATAGAATAAAAAAAAAAAAAAAAAAAAAAAGGTTATTGAAAACAAATTGTGAAAGAATAATTACCTTAGTTGCACCATGAAGTAATTGAGTTAAGCTTGATAAAAAATTCCATGACGGTCTGTAGGTAAATAAACAGCAAGAACTATCTACAGTTGTTTTCATGAAGAACGTTCCTGAAAATCCGCATGCAAGCCTTGTCGGACTTTTTGAATTTCGTTATTTCTAGTATTCTTTTAATTGTTAAAGTTTTTAGACTTTTTTAAATTCTATTCTGTAGGGCGAGTTTGAAAAAAGTCTTATACTTAAAATATTTTTATCCTCGTTATAACTTATAAATTAGCTATATAATTAATTCTTATCAATACCTCAAGCGTCCTTCAACCGGGAAAAATACAAACTGTAACGGACAACATCATTTTTATCATCAATATTAATAATAATAAATGTTTGCAAATAATTGTATTCCCCTATCACTACCGCTACCGCCACTTATATTGCAGTGTTAAATTCGTTTCCGATTCGATACTCAATTTTATAATTGGTTGCTTTTGAAAATATAGATTCACCGTAAATCAGATTACACACCGTTTGTATGTCTAAATAACGGCATCAATATTACAATTATTCAATCTCAAGAAAGCGAGGTACCTTAGAAAATTATTATTTCAGGTTAAATACTCTAACGGAATTTTCATGTTATTTCTAGTATTCACAAAAAAATGTTCGCGACAGAATGAAGAATCCAAAGTACTGCAAAAAATTGAAAAAACTTCTCAAGGATGAAATAAAGTACATAAATTAAGTGCGAGTGATACCGCAATATATCAACTGACTTTCCGAGAAAGATTAAGTGTGTTTAAATGAAAACTTTAAGATCATATTATTTAATATGTCAAAATAGCTGTATTTATCTCCTGTTCTAGCTAGCACACACACAAAAAAAAAAAAAAAAAAAAAAAAAAAAAAAAAAAGCATTTCCTAGTTAAAAATTGTTTGCAATATATTTCTAAAAAAAATCGTATCATTTTTGTATTAAAGTTTTTATAATAAGAACTTAAGTCAATTTCGCTGAAGGAAAGAAAACATGCAAAAAAATTGAAATAAAAAGATAGAAGGTTACTTTTGGAAACGTACGAATGACCATTGTAATTTTCAAGTTACCTCGATGGGCTCGATTTTCAATTCCATGTCGATTTCTTGCTCCCGAATTTTCTTTAGCGTGTCCATGACTAATCTTACATCGTCCAGGTCCCTAATCGGCCTTTCGAGTTTCCGGTCCATTTCACCTATTAACGCGTACACGTAATCCATTTCTCTACGATATTTCTTTCGCAGCAGTTGACCAATACGATTATTGCACCCCTTTATCTCGGACACCAAACCGCACTTTAGACCTTCTACACATCGAATAAGAAGCAGAGAAAAATTTAACTATAAAATGTTCAAAAGAAAAAACCCACGACACCTTGACCCTGAATTAAGAAAGTCAAATATCTACCTCCAAATACAAATATTGCTTAAATTTAAAATAATATATATATATATATATATTTGTTGAAACATCCGCCTGTTCTCAACAATAAACTATTAAATGATAAATTTACCTATTTGCTGTATAATTTAAAATTTTTGATCTCTTACTCCGAACTCCCAGGAATTTCCCGCTACTATTCTATTCAAAAAGAGATTTTTTCCGTTTTTTCAAATCCTATATATCGAAACCCACCATCTTGTTTGGGACACCTTGTAAGTCAATATGAAAACATCCTTTTTCTTTTTTTATTTTACGAACATCGCGGTGCGGCATTTGAGAAAATTTTCAACAGACCGTAAGTCTTCTTTATGATAAATGCGGCTGTGGTCTTGAAGAACGGTATGCACTTTCGAGGTTTGCGACAAAATCCACACTTTAACTAAAATCGGCTTTAATTGCAGAACAATATGCTCTTCGTATTGCTTGTAGCATTTTCGATCATTAATTATTACCCCCGCAAAAATATGGGTAAGGGGACAATTTAGTACAAATTCAACGATGAAGAATGCGCAGTATTATTAAATGAAATGGTCGTGTTAATAGCGCAAATTTTTTGTTTTTCTAGTTATCAGGATCCCGTGGACCAAAAAGAAGACAAACGCTGAGGTACTACAGACGATGAGAAAGGAAAGGGAGCTGATCGACATAGTCAAAAGAAGAAAAATGGAATACTTTGGTCATGTAATGCGTGGGCCGCGAAATACACATTACTACAGAATATATTGATTGGAAAGGTCGAAGAAAAAAGAAGAGTTGGATGAATATGATTATCTTGGTTCAAGAAAGGTTGTAGTATTGAAGAACTGTTCCACACAGCAAAAAATAGGGGAGCCTATAAAGAATTAATGAAGCTTGCCATTAGATGAGCCTAAGATCGAGAACGATCATAGCACTGAAAGAAGAAGTTATCGCACCATATTATATACACTTTTTTTTAATAATTCTTTTTAAATTTTACAAAAATTATTATCGGAGCTTAGAAATTCCGAAGTTAAAGCTGAAGATCTTCATTACGCTAAATTAGAAAAATTTCCTATTATAAGCACGTTTATCGAAAACTTTAAAATTTATAATTAGTTATAATTTTCGTCCCGCAAAACGGTATACATTCCATTATTCATTCTGTTTGGAATTTTTTCTTGCGAACTTTTACAGTTTCGTCAAGAAATCGAAATATACTTTTATTACTTCTAAATAGCACATTTTCCATCGCTACGCAATACATCCGAAACTGAAATAATCCTATCTTCGAGATCTTTCAGGGTCTGAAATTTTTTTTTCGTTTTAAACATAATATTGTATTTTTCAATTACTTTTTTTTTTAAATATATTTATTTTCAATTATATCGTTTTCTTTCGTTAAGCTGAATGCTTGTCCTCTAATTATCGTGTATTTTTACACGTTCTAACATCATAACTTAAATTATACATATAGATATCCTCGTGTAACTGTGGTTCCTGGATAAAAGTGTACAAGACATAAGACTAAAGTGCACATCGATTTGCAGAATCGGGGCTAATCTATTCATTTTTCCGTTCTCGACAGTTGCGTCATTTGTAAAACGGCATGAGAGTACGGCTGTCTTCAAGAATTTAAAATTTTATATAACAAAGTAAAAATAATACAATTTATTGTATGATTTACTAAATATGTCATATTTCCGGTTTTTTTCTTTTCTGAAACATGCATTCATTTGTTAACAATAATGTCGATTGTCTACAACCACTAGAAAGTTATACTGTATATACAAAATAAAATTTGTATCAATAATGTATTCAAGCGCGTTTGGAACATTCCAAATAGTGTGTGGGGGGGGGGGGGGGGTGCTGAGAATACCGATTCATGATTTTACGAAATTCAAAAATAATTACTTCGTATGGTATATACCATAATATAATGAATTTTTTTTTCATAATTTTTTTTAAATATTCGAATGTAAGCCTTTCGTTTTTTATTACTGCAGTCGGAATTGATTCAAACGAAACTTTGGGGACCAAAAATATTTTTAAAATAATTCTAGTATTTATGGTCAATCGACATTATGATTATTAACAAATAAATACGTGTTTAAGAAAAGAAAAAAAAAACACAGAAAGATGACACCTATTAAATTATGCAAAAATTGTATTCCTTTTTACTTTGTTATAAAAAGCTGATCATCAATAACTATTTTAAATTCTTAAGCGACAACCGTTTCGTTTTCATGCCTTTTCACAAATGATGTAACTGCCAAAAAAAAAATTATTAAAATGTATTTATTGTTCTGCAAGGTTTTTGAAAACAAATCGATGCTGTAGAGTTATGCTTTTTCTTTTTCAATTATTTAATTTAATTTGACTAACAATCAATCATAACATATCGATATAATGAATAGTTTATAAGAATGACGCATATGATATCGTTTACTTTACTTTTAACTTTATTTATTATTGCCATAATTATGGAGTATGTAACTCCGAAACATGTGGGCTATATTTTATATTTTTCATAACTATAATTATTTTCTGTAATAGGTGTTTTTTATATATATATTTAATAAAGTGACAAAACAGAAAATGGATATGAACATTTATAACTCAAATTTAAATTTCTAGGAACTTGCTGAGAGTAGGCAACAGCGTATCGGCAGGGTATGGTCTTTATGTCATCTTTTCTTCCTGGCTTTAATAAATATTTAATTCGATTAGGAAGTTTCATATTCTTATGATGAAAATTAAATACATACGTTAGTAGTATTAAAGCTATTTTCGCTAGTTCTTTTAAAGTCACAGAAGTCATGTAATTTTTTGTTACTTTATGTTTTACTTTCTTTTCTTTTTTTTTTTCAGGGCTACAAGAGAAACGATTTTTATTCAGTTACTTAACTTAACTTTAAAATCACTTACTTTGCTATGGATTTAACGTAAGGTATATATCGGCAATTTACGTTTTTCTCATTTATTCGATTTTATTCTAAAATGTAAATATTTAAAATTGTACGGTCAATTTAAATTCGTAAAATATTTACTTTTATTATCGCACGCAGTAGCAGACGGTGATTGTTCAATATTCGCTAATATTCAGCTTGCTAACGGCGGAGAGTTAAAAACTTTTTATCTTTTATAGTGTTACATATGTAAGAGAACTATTAAATTTGATCTGGCGTAAAAGAGAAAAAGCGACATTTTTTTCTGGAAGTTAGTGGTTAAGTTGCTAGACTACTGAATTATTTTTACCAAACATAACCGGGGAATTTTCTCGACAATAAAATTGGACAAAAACGGGCATATAGCAAAACAGCTGTTATAATTCTGTATAATATTCGAATTTTTCTTATTCATCGTTACTAATACTTCCACTGGAATTCATAAAACTTTTATTCACTGTTGTTAATGGAGACCATTTTTTTTTTTATGCGTAACAAATATTAATGATATATATATTATAAAGTAATAAATTCACAATATTATGCCGAACATAAATAATAAATGTATCATAAAACTTATATAAAAGTCACACAAATCATATTAAACATATTTTTTTTAAAATATTTTTAATATGATTTATGTACTTTTTATATAATTTTCAAGGTACTTTTATTATTTATGTTCGCCATAATATTGCCAATTCATTACTTTGGGAAATTTACATATTTATAGTGCCGACAGTATTGCATTTAACTTCACGAATAATTAGTGATGATAGTTCATTTTTACCGATACTGACGACGAAACAGGATGCGAATACTTTATTATCCGGCTCGACTTTGAGCTCAGTCTCCAGTTGACCATTTTGTCTCAGAGAAATTTCGGAATCGGATAGATTAATCAGATTAACATCTTTCTTGTTTAACATGTAATTATTATCCCATAGAATTTTATATTGGTCCCAGTGACGTATAAATCGATTTAATTCCTATATTAAAAAAAAAAAGTACATATAGATATATATATATATATATATATATACATGCATATACACACACAAACATACATATATATATATAAGCCATTTTTTTAAAAAAAGGCTAAGCCTATGCTTTGAATTGAAACATTTTTAAATATTCAATAAATTTTCAATTATGTTAAGTTTTTAATAACTATATTTAACCAAACGAAAAGTGTAGAATTTCATTCAAAAATCGTGGCTGCGTTTCGCCAGCCCCGCCCATTTTGAGTTGGGAAACCAAAATAGGCTCATTCGTTTGTGCTTCGTTTGTGCTTCTTTGTGCACGACTTTTTTTTGTTTGTGCTCTCCCCCTTCATAGTTTAATTAGAAAAGTCTTTGGGCGGGGCTGGCGAAACGCAGCCCCGCCCATGTAAAATTAAGGGATGAAAATTATGCCATTCGTTTGTGCTTCGTTTGTGCTCCTTTGTGCACGACTTTTTTTTGTTTGTGCTCACCCCCTCCCTGATTTGGTAATGGTGGGATCAGCCCCGCCCATGTAAAATTAAGGGATGAAAATTATGTCATTCGTTTGTGCTTCGTTTGTGCTTCTTTGTGCACGACTTTTTTTGTTTGTGCTCACCCCCTCCCTGATTTGGTAAGGGTGGGACTAGCCCTTCCCATGTTGAGATGTGTTACTCATTTGTGCTTTGTTTTGTGCTTCATTAGGCACGGATTGTTTTTATTTGTAGTGAATTTGAATGGGCGAGGCTGGAGAAACAGTACCTTAAGGGTATGAAATGGGATGTTGTAAATACAAATATATACGCTTTTGACAGTATGGTGCGTGCTCTAATGAAATTTAACCATCAATCTTCTGTGTAGTAGACAATTCGAAATTAGCTCAATTATTTGTTTCTTCCGCCTAGCGTTTTTAAATTCATTTCTTTCAGGGACAATACATTAAGAAAATAATGCTACACACATACTAGGTAAAGCATTAATATACAAGAGTATAACAACGAGTCATTTTGATTCTAATTTTCAACTTCAGTTTTCAGATTTCCTATATTTTATGTTGTTTCCTCAATTTTTCATATATCTTGTTATAAACTGTAAAAAATTTTTTTTTGTCTATTTTAAGATAAATTTTATGTTTTGTAAATTTTTTTATTATTTCATCATTTTAAAATTTTTAGAAAATATAAAACTTTTTAGAAACCATAAAAAATGTACCTCTATTTAAATTTTAAATTAACAAAAAAAAAAATTAATTTTACTCAATTTAATGTGTTTTAATATAATGCGATTGCCATAGTTTTGCAATTCAACTCAATTAATTTAATTAAAATTGGTTTAAACTTAATTAAAATTGATTTCAAGTTTTCGTGGTGTTTGTTAGTAACCAGTTGTCGATTTTTTTCCGGTAACAACCACGTCCATATTTTTTTCTTCGGTTGACGTTTCGAATAGTATAAATGAAACGACCAAGTATGGTTCTGATGATGAATAGAGCACTACTATTCGAAACGTCAACCGAAGAAAAAAATATGGACGTGGTTGTTACCGAAAAAAATCGACAACTGGTGAATTAAAATTTTTAATAATCTTACATTTATAAACACATTTTTTTGATTTTAATTCGATTTTATCTAACATAATAATTCAGATTTAGTCTCACTTTTAATTTGAAAGCCACTGTTTTATAATATTCAGAAAAATGAATATAGTTGCTTAAAGATTACTACACATATCTTCATTAATATGAATGTCATATATATTTCACTTTTATTTTCTTTTTATTTTCGAGTCTAGTGTTCTAATAGTATTTATCATTGAATGAATTTTTTGCATATATGAAAGTATTTAATTGTCGTTATATAAAATAAAAAAAGGAAAAAACGGGCGCTAAAAACTTTATGTAAAAATATTAGAAAGTAAAGTATAAAATCTTCTTCAACAACAATAAAATTAGTATAATAATGATGAAATATACCAATAAAAATTATAATTTAAATAAAATAATAATATTTTAATATAACATTTTATATTTCAAGATTAAAATTTGAAATTTCAATTAAAATATTATCACAAAAAGTAATTTGATTTATTTTTAAACATCGCATGTACGTAATGACTGTAGGTTTCAACTGTCCTCAAAAATGAGCAATTTTGCAGTCCCGACAGTTTTGACTGTGACGAGTCGTGTTTCGGAAATGTTTTTTTGTTAGTTATTATTAATATTCTCTTTGGTAAAAGTCGTTCAATTCAGTATTTAATTTCTAGCCATCGCAGTCCATCTGATTCATGTTATTTTTCTATGCTAACTGTCGTAGCTGACGATCTATTGAAATTGTATTTTATTTATTCTAGTCTGGAGCCATGCCAAAGTTTTCTTCTAATCGAAATTGCTAGCGTACTTATATTTTATTTCTTCTACGTTGAATAAACATGTAGTATTTAGTAAATAGTAAACAATTTAGCCAGTTCGTTTCCATATGTATTAACTGTTTCGTCTATTCTAATTTTTCAAAAATGGAACGGGAGGAAGAAAGAATTTTAAGATTGTTAGCCAATATTGACGAGGAACCGGAATGTATTGCAGTAATTGTTCCGATGAATCTAATATTGATATATCGGAATGCAGTGATCATGATTCGAATTCGGAAATTTCTAACAATGAAATATGTGAAAATAATGAAGGAAATGATTTGAGTCCAAATGATGCACCGCAATTGGTGTATACTGGAAAAGTTGGCCACACTTTGTGGAATATACACTCACCTCCGAAAAATATTAAAATTCCGAAGAAAAATATTTTACGAATTCGTATACCCCGAGTAATTGATAGCGCTCAAGATATTAACACACCCACAGATATCTGGAAGTTATTTTTTACCAATGAAATTGTTGAAAATATCACAAAAAATACGAATATATGGATTCAGAAAATTCAGTAGAGAAAGTGATTGCAGCTGAAATACCGTCAGTAAAGTTTAAAGCTCTTTGTGGACTACAATATTTAGAAGGAGTTCATAAATCTTCGCACATTAATTTAGAAGACTTATGGACAACAGATGGAACCGGAATACAGTTCTTTAGAATTTGCATGGCACAAAACCGGTTTAAATTTTTACTGCGAGCAACACGATTTGGTAATTTAAATTCTCAGGAAGAAAGAAAAGGAGTGGATAAACTAGCACCAATAAGAGACCTTTTTGAACCATTTGTTAAGGGAACTGTAAAAGCAATTTCAATCTTAGGGAACATGCAACGAATGATGAAATGCTACACCTTTTTGCGGTCGATGAACTGTTGTGTTTTGATTTATTTGTATAGAAATTAAAATTAATTTTTTTTATAATCGTTGAAGACATTTTTATGTTTTTACATGGTATTTTTTGAGAAACATAAGATGATGCATTAAAAAGTGTACAATATTTTTCGAAATGCTTAAAACTAATACTATCATACACATATACGCTAACATTTTTAGTTTTTCATGTAGAAGGATAACTACATAATGTATGTATGTATATTTCTATAACTTTTAAAACGTTAGTAGCGTATGTTAAAATATAGAATTTAGTGACCCAGAGAAATCCTCCGTGTGCATCCTCTCGCGTCATTTATTTTTTGCGACCTCTCGCGGGTTAAATTGTTTTCAAGGAAGATGGAAACATAGGGATGGGAAGTTTTTTGAGAATAATTATTTATGCCTTCAAATGTTGCGGCCGAAATGCTTGCAAAAACATTAGCAGTAATATAACAACTGATAAAAATCTTATACATACATAGTCTTTATAAATAAGACCGAATTTTAAAGTGTGGAAATCATTGTTAAAACGAAATGCCAATCGTTGTGTTCGTAAAACGCATCCTGCTCGGTTGCGGATGTGAAAATTTTATTTTAGTTGTCTCCGAATAGTGTCGCTTTGTCTCTGGATAAATAATGTTATTACAGAAATAAATTATATGATATTAACCAACATATTTTTATAACTAAAAGTAAATACTGTAAGTGAATATAAAAAATAAAATAAACATATTACTTATTTACTAAAATCAATTTCAGATATAAAAAAAAGCGAGTTACCAAACACGGTATTTAATTATCGGCTGTTAAGAATATGTAAAAAAGAAAAAAAAACATACCAAAAATAGAAGATCTGAATTCGATATAATCCACTGTGTATTAAGAGAACAAAAATCTAAAATTTGTAAGCACTCAGTTTAATAAAAATTAATAAATGATCATAAAAATTTACTCACAGAAGAAACACATAAACTGGCAGAAATAAAGGCAAAACAGAACTCGTTATCTGGAAAAGACAGCGTTACTATTATTAGAGAGAGAAAAAAATAAGAGAAGAAAATGATTACAAACAAAAAGGAATTTAATATTTTGGTGCATTTACATTAGTGTAAATCGACGTGGTGTACATTTACTGTTAGGAGCAATTGTTGACAAGATGATAGTAATACGTGTGAATTCCTCAAAAATCAGCAAACCAATATGCTCAATGGATGAAAATTATAAATATGTAACTATGGCCAGACTCGAATTGCGCACCGTCGTTTACCTGGCTGACGACGTTTAAAAAAGGTCTAGTAACCTAAACACTCGAATTGCGCACCGCACCTTTGCCGCTCTGAAATATAAAAAAACAAACGAAAACGGCACCGGGACCATGATATTTGTTAGACTCGGTGGTTCCAAAACTGACTGCCGCTTTATAACATTTGAGTGTTCGATGGCTTTAAACATTTTTACGCGTCATCGTATAGTTAAAAAATGGCATTTCGTCATTTAACAAACCTCTGTCGTCCTTGCATTATTTAATTTTGATCAATATAGGACATGTAATGTTAGTTCGGTTGTGTATTTGTAAATAGATGATTCTTCATAATTCTCCTACTTAATTTTACACTTCGATTAACTAATAAAATAAATTTGAATTTTGAATAACATTTAATGAAAACACATCAAATAGACATCAGTTTGATTTCATCAAACAGCATGCAATATCGAACACCATTAAGGTTACACTTTAAATTGGTCACCAGTGCTTGCGCGATTGAAATAAATTGAGAAATTTAGAGGTCAGTTAATTTATATTTAGTAGTTAATAATTTGTCGGCCACCATTACATTTTTGAACATATTCTGCATAACACTAACCTACCTAACTTAAACTTTTATAAATGTAGAATCCACACGGTAGCGAAATAATATATACATAAATATTTCAACAACTTTTTCAGTATACAGCCAATTTTTTGTAAAATCCGAGCTAATTTCGAATTGTCTATTACACAGAAGATTGATGGTTAAATTTCATTGGAGCATGCACCATACTGTCAGAAGCGTATATATTTGTATTTACAACATCCCATTTCATACCCTTAAGGTACTGTTTCTCCAGCCTCGCCCATTCAAATTCACTACAAATAAAAACAATCCGTGCCTAATGAAGCACAAAACAAAGCACAAATGAGTAACACATCTCAACATGGGAAGGGCTAGTCCCACCCTTACCAAATCAGGGAGGGGGTGAGCACAAACAAAAAAGAGTCGTGCACAAAGAAGCACAAACGAAGCACAAACGAATGACATAATTTTCATCCCTTAATTTTACATGGGCGGAGCTGATCCCACCCTTACCAAATCAGGGAGGGGGTGAGCACAAACAAAAAAAAGTCGTGCACAAAGAAGCACAAACGAAGCACAAACGAATGACATAATTTTCATCCCTTAATTTTACATGGGCGGGGCTGATCCCACCCTTACCAAATCAGGGAGGGGGTGAGCACAAACAAAAAAAAGTCGTGCACAAAGGAGCACAAACGAAGCACAAACGAATGGCATAATTTTCATCCCTTAATTTTACATGGGCGGGGCTGCGTTTCGCCAGCCCCGCCCAAAGACTTTTCTAATTAAACTATGAAGGGGGAGAGCACAAACAAAAAAAAGTCGTGCACAAAGAAGCACAAACGAAGCACAAACGAATGAGCCTATTTTGGTTTCCCAACTCAAAATGGGCGGGGCTGGCGAAACGCAGCCAAAAATTGTAGGCAATTAAGTCTATCAGGGTAGTAGAGAGAGATGATTTCTGAAAAATATGTAAGTTTTGAATTGTTAACTAAAATAGAAAAAGAAACGTAAGTTAAACGCTTTTATTAATAGATTACAAAATAAATGTGTTATAAAATTAACCGTTATCAAATTTTTCGGAAAATTATTCCATGACATCTGATAGTATGCGATTTAAAATGACTTTTTCAAGACAATACTTTTTAAACGTCATTCATTTCAACGATCTTGCTATCATGTAGAACATCTTAGGTTTTAAAAAATTCTTTGTTATGATCTTCTGTTTGTACTTGAAAAGTAAATCAAGGTGACTGAGCAGTTCGAATTGTCAAAAATTTTTTCACATTCGGAAAATGGCAGATGACGTTACCTTTCAACAATTTCTCACAATTCATAAATGGTATTGTCGAAATAGTCAAAAAACGATAATTCTTTCCGTAACATTTTTGCCTATATAATAAAAAAAACAAAAAAAAAAAAAAACGTATACTTCCTAGACTCCATAAGTATAGTTTACGATTTGTTATTTAGATAGAGGGATAATTCCGTGTTTATTTTACACAATTTAATTCTTAGTTTACACCGATGATTAAATGCGCTATAAGCAAAAAGATGGAGGAACTATCGAATGCTAATAACATTAAGAGGGAATTGCCATGGTGAACTTTTAATTTTTACTGTTTTAATCCCCCTAATCTATTGTATCATCATATTTCTTTTTTAACAAAGTTTCGATTTAGAATTGCCCGCACTGTGCTAATAGTTGAATGTTATACGTTCTAATCGGGATCCAGAAAACTATAAATAATTGTAGTACTTTTTTGTTCTTTGTTTTTAACGCTATACTAGTCTTTTCACTATACAGAATTTCAATCTCGTCCCAAAAATGAGCATAATTTTATTCTACAAATTGATATTTAAATTTATTCCGCGTTTTTTCCGTCATCTATTACATTTGTCTAACGCAGCATCGAAATTTTACTTCATTCAGGTGGTTTACCTTTTGTCTCGACACCTCAGTTCAGCATTTAGATCAATTCGAACCTCGATCCGTGTTCGCATGTGAAGTTTATCAATACTAATTTCGATTATTTCAATTTTTGCAAAATACATAATTCTTAATTTTAAATGTGCGCAAATAGTGGTAAATCAAACTGGTTTTTATTGGTTTCTCCGGCGCAACGACAACCAATCACGTTGCGGGACAATCTGCCCCATTTATATTACACACTTGGGTTTTTATTATTCTAGTTAGTCACATTCTGAATTTTGCACCACCATTCGCATCTTCAGAGCGGACCAGAGTCGATGGTTATCCGACACTTTTAGTCTGATAGAGTTGGTCTTCCAGTAGGGAAGCACCATAATGCTGCTTTCAGAGCTATACCCGTCACCAAGGTGAGAATCATCATTCGCTGCTAATCAACGCGTATCACCCAGTTGCCGCGCTCATTCTGCAGCCTATGTATAATCATCAAATTCAGCAGCCGATGCTCATTTCGGACAGCGCGAAAATTCTGCAAAACGATTACGGTCACCCGTTTCTTGCCGTCTAGTAGTACGCTAACAATCCATCTTCATTCGGCTTTCAGTCGCTTTGTCACCGGGTCAATTTCACCAGTCCCCCCCCCCCCCAAGGAAAAATTTATAATAAAATATAGTGTCTGATAATTGTGTATGACTTGTGTAAATTGTGCATCAACGTCCACGAATTTATGTGCACTTCCCCTCACTACTATAATAAAAACAAATAAGGGGGGGGGGGAGAAATGGTAGCCCCTAAGGTGAAATTACAAAAAAATATGGTTTCATATAATTGTGCACAATTTGTGTAAATTGTGTATCAATATTCAAAAATTTGTGCACACTCCCCTCCGTCGCCATAATGAAAACAAATTTCCGGGCTAGCCCCCCGAAGTGAAATTAACGAAAAAAATATAATACTGCATAATTGTGTACAATTTGTGTAAGTTGTGTATCAGTATCCCCGAAATTTTGTACACTCCTTTTCACTGCTATAATAAAAACAAATTTGGTAGCCCCCTCACCAGGATGAAATTTACGAAAAATGTGCTATCGTATAATAATGGTATATAAATGTACATTGTGTACCAATATTTCTGTATACACTTTCCTTTACGTTATAATAAAAACAAATCTGGAATAAAATAATTTACGAGCTTCGTAATTTATGCTTGCATGAATATAGTATTAGCATAAGGCTTATATGTCAGTACTAAAGAAAAGCTATATTTACACCTTCCAACATTACGACAAAATAAGTTTTGTATCGTATTCATCCATGAAATTACAAATTTGAATTTTGTGGCGAACATACAAACTGTGCAATACGCGAATGAAAAGACTTACAATGCTTGCTGTATATTGTCTGTTTATTGGTTCAAAAATTAGTTTGATATTTAATTCTTTATTCTCATGCTTGGTTACTTACACCTTTTTTTTTATTACTGCTTCTCTATTCTTTTATGTATATACCAATGGATGTGCCATTTGTGCATTGGAAGCAGTATGAAAATTTATAAAGTACACTAGCTGACCCGGCGAACTTCGTACCGCCCCAGGACCAATAAATATTGTGTTAACTTATCAGCAATCAATACTCAAAAAAAATTAAGTTCAATAAATGTACAAAAATCAAAATGAAAAGTATTTTAATTACATTGAAATAAATGTAATTCACGTGGCAGCAAGGCATTATCCCCCTTAATAACAAAAATCAGTATAAATTTACTTTGAAAAATTAAAGTAAACTACTTTTTGGAAACATGCTTTTTCGGGCTATATCATCAGCTAACAACACATAGTACACACTCAATTTATATACTTTTTAATAAAGTGTGTACTCTCTGCAGTTAGCTGATGATGAGCTATACACGAAAAAAACGTGTTTCTAAAGTAATTTAATTTCTTAAAGTAAATTTATACCCTTTTTTAGGATTTCGTACCCATATAATATACGGAATCCCAATAAGAGGGTTCAGAAACGAAAAAAATATTCTATTATATAATAGCTCGGAAACGGTTTGACTTATCGGAATCATATCATAAATTACAATCAAACTTCTCTATCTATGACAATTTACAACTTTAAGCTGACCGATTATCCTGGTCGGCAAGAAACCGTCTAGAATATATAATATAGAATTTAGAACGACCTCAAAAATCGCCCTTAAAAAATTCATAACTCATCATCAGATAACCGTTTAAAATCGAAATTAAAAATATAAAACAAAACACAACAGCCCTTTCATAAAATTTAAAAATTACGATTAAAAAATTATTCGAACTCCCCTTTTGAGCCAAAAATAGCAAAAAAAATGAATTTTCTTCATAATTTTTTTTTAAAATTTTGTATTCTGCTATTCGGGACAGACACAAATTCAACAAATCAAAGATCATAAAAATCGGTCCAGCCGTTGATTTAACTAACCCGACTTTGTTTTATATACAATGCCTGTCCCACAGGAAGTGAGAGTAACTTTGGTCTAAGTAGGCACCTACTCACAGCGCGTTCGCTCCGGGTACATCTTAAAGCCCATTTAATTATCTATCGAATGCAACAAACCGAAAGTTTCAACCTCCCGGGGGTTCGCCCTGCAGCATCGATTTGAAAAAAAGTGTTTCGTCGACCGCCACCGTTTTTTTGGACAAAAAAATTACAACATTTTGGAAGAAACTGTATTTCAAAGTTTTTACATAAATTATTACCCATCTTCATTATTCATATTAATCTTCTCGAAATAGGCACCTCTCGCTTGTAAAGGTCGCTTTAAACTCGCCGACAGGTGTTCTGTTTAAAATGGTCTGTACCGCATTCACGACTTCTTGATTGGTGTCGAATATTTTTCGAAATCGCGCTATGCTATCGAAATATTGTTGAATTACCGAGTCGAATATCATCAGGATACGCTTCTTTTTTTAATAAATCTAACGTCTCTTTAGCCGTTTTTTGCAACCAACAATAATAACGAATCACATACCGCTGTTCTTGCTCGATACCTTTCTTATCCATGTTGACAACACAAAACTGCACGTGGTTTTCACAATTTGCGCCTTACTCTTTCGACTATAAAACACGTAATAATGCTCGTAGAAACGTTCGGTTTGTTGCATTTGACAGCTGATGGAATGCCCTTTAGGATTATCTGAGTGCGAGACCCGTAACGATGCGTTTTCAATCTGCCCACTCCGCTTGAAAAAAATTGTAAAGGTTGACAAAACACTTTTTTTTCAAATCGATGCTGTGGGTGTAGAGGCGAGGTATGAACTTCCGGTTTGTTGCATTCGATAGCTAATTAAATGGGCTTTAAACACGCTGTGAGTGGTTGCCTACTCACACCAAAGTTACTCTCACTTCCAGTGGGACAGCCATTGTATATAGATAGTAGACCCGGCCACGCGTTGCTATGGCTCAGTTGTAATACGTTGAATTAATATTATAAAACTAATGCTTACTGATAAAGATAAAAACGATTTAGCCAATCTAAAAACACACAGGATTGAGCCTTCGAATTCACTTTCCGGATGGTTGGAAAATGTTTTCAATGACTGCACATGTTGATTTTTATAAAAATATTTCTATATGTTTTTTACGGGCATTTAGCAGTTAAAGTGATAGACGTCTTTTTATATGTAGCTTTTTTAGAACATCTTAAAATTTTTTTTCTTGCTGAGATAAATAATAAATCACAATATTTATACGACTGAAATATGAAATTGGCACTCACCGCACAAATGTAAATATATTCATACAATATTACTGAAAGTTGCGAAAATACCGAACACATTTTAAAAACGAATACATATGGATAATATGCGAGTATCGGACGGGCAGATGAAGCACATTTACCGAAACGAAAACACAAATAGATCTGAATAACTCGGAACACGAAATACATGCAAAAAATGGTTGATGCGCTTATTGTAATGTTTCCGGTCAATCTTTCGATTTCCCGTCGGTAATTAATTTTTCGGATCAAAGACCTTTCAGTTGTATAAATGTCTCATTATTGGGAAAATCTCTTTGTGCTTCTCAAATTTCTTTCGTTACCTGATTGCCGGACATGTGTTTCATTTTTTTTTGTCATTCTCGCGGTACTTGTGAAGTCGGGTAGTTTATTATTTTCTTTTCTTTTTCCCGATTTAGGGTATACCATGTTTAAGAGAAATGCAGACCGGTTTGCACTGTACTCGCTAAACGACCATTCGCCTACATTGTTCTGCTACATCTTTTGATTATATTTTTAGTTTATCGTTGCGACCATTTAATGACGGAAAATTTAGTCCGCTACAACTCACAAATGTTAGATGCAAGCACGTCTGTGATCCAACCAATTTGAAAAAATTTCCGACTAAATTACTGCAAAATGTAATAAGAATATACTGCACATAAGGGGAGTTTTAAAATGTGCACAACACATTCTCAGTAATTCACTTTCACAAACAAATATATAAATACTCAAAACATTTAATACCTGCATATAAATAGGCAAAGCCTTTTTTCGTTTATTAACCGATTTTCTTTTTCATTTTTTGTTTGGTAGCTATTAAAAAGCAGTTTTCTTTCTTATTTTAATATAAAATTTGTACAAAAAAAAAAATAAAAAAAGAACTGCTTGTTACGATATTTTTGATTCAATTATGTTTTTTTTTTAACTGCATGCGTAGCGCATGATTTCCGTGCCGTCATTAAGCGACCGCCCGCTGATCGGCTGAGAGTCAAAAACCGACACCTTTTTTTGCTTATTCGTTCCTCGCCGTTTCCAGGTATCTGAAATTACCCGCTCGCCTGTTTGGCCTACAGCATGTTTTATTGCTTCACGTATTCTAGGCGAATTTTGTAATTTCCGTGCAACTTTTTAAAATTTTTTTTTCTAGGAACCTAATTTAAATTTTAGCCAATATTTTAGAAAAAAAAATCAGCTAAATCGGTCGAGCCGTTCTTGAGTTACAATTTTTTGCGAATTGTGCAATTTCGGTGCGATTTTTTTATTTTTTTTTTTTTTTTGCAAACCTCCTAAGAACTACGAATACAACAAAAAAAAATTATTCAAATCGGTTCAGCCGTTTTGGAGGAGAAGCGAAACCCACATAAGGCAACTCATTTTATATATAAGATATTGTATCGTATACAATAATAATCACGGAAAAATTAATTTAAATGAATAAATAAATAAATGCATAATTGTTATTACCAAATTAAATGAATGATGAATGACTATGGAAAAACTTTGAAAAATTTTTAAAATTACTTTAAATAATTTAAATACGCTGAAAATGTTTACTTCAACGTTTACAGAACGAAGACACAAATTCAAATGATCGAGGAATTTGAATTTTCTATAACTAACCACCCTCAAATTTAACAGATTTCTTCGATGCATATACCTACAGAAGTCGCTTTCGCAAATTTCGTAGAAGATCGGCATTGTAGCAGTACATTTACAACGATTAGCCTTACAATGTGACCGGACGGAAAAGATACTTCCGAAAAATGGTTCTTTATGACCCTTGAAGGTTGCGGTATAATATTCGTTCTTTTGTATCGGCGACAATCGTTAACCGCTTTGTGCAAACGATGATGTCGGCAAGGGACAATGAAGAAAAAAGGATCTGGTCTTTTAGAGGACAGTCTTTTTTTGTTCACTTTGTTAATTGTTCATCGATAGTCAAACCCATCTTCGTTATTTTTTACGATGACACTGATGCGACCGAGAATATATCCTTCTTTCTTACACATATACATATACATACTCTCTCACTCACTTTTCATATTATGAGACTTTAAAGCTTTTACAGTAAACTTTCCCAAAATTTTCTTTCACACAAACCTTCTTCTGGCAATAACGAATACAATAAAAAAAAAATTAACCAATTCGGTGCAGTCGTTCGGAAGTTATGGGCGTTCATACTAATCGACGATTCATTTTTATATATATAGATAACGTTTTTGTGTAACTGGGGGGGGGGGGGGCTATAATAGAAATTCTTACAAAAACCCTAAATTAAAAAATCACGTAATTAATCGAAACTTACTCTTCTATAATAATTACAGAATGCCATCGCTTAATGTTCAGGGTTTTTTTATATTCATTTAGTCAAAAATGTATCACGTACATCCGTATTTTCACAATATACATATATTAGCTAAATATTAATTACTGTAACCTACTTTTCCCAGACTCTTTCATTATAGTGGCGGAGGGGAGTGTAAACAAATTCAGGGACGTTGGTACACAATTTACCTAAATTATGCACAATTATCTGACACTATATTTTATCATAAATTTTTCCTTGAAGGGGAAGTGAAATGGACTCCCCTTCGTCACCAGTTCTTATTTGGCAACATCGTTATCACCATAGATCGATTCTTCTCGGCATCCGGCTTCCAGTCGTTAAGTTACTAGTTCCTGTTGGGCAGCAACATCATTGCATCTTGCTCGGATTTTCGCACAAGGCGCAGTAACCGCAACAGCACAGTTACGCGCAAATTATGAAGGGATACTTCCGGGTTTTCAGTTACAAAAATATTTCTTTGTACAAATAACGGTTCTATTCAAGTTTAAATTCGTCAATTATTCGACATTCCGGATTTAGTACGCTCATCAAGTTGCCCATTTCAGTAATTCGTCAACTTCGGGTCGAGTATCAAATAATCTCTAAACGTAGATAACTTTTAACAAATGTTTATTTATGGTGGGATAGAAGAAGAAAAATTGTTTTATTTGAAGTGATTTATGTTCGCCTAATTTCTAACACCGTACAAGCGAAGTCTTTTGGTTTTTAAATAACCACGCATTTTCAAATATGACGGAAACTTCTTGAACAGATTCTGAGAAACAAACGCGAGGAATTTTTTTACAACAGAACTGTTATGGTAAAAAGTCAGCTGTCAAGATAATTACAAAAAAAGAAACAAACAGTGTAATATTCACGGAACTGTGAAAGAACCGTTATTTTTACGTTTCTTATAAGCCGATGATCTCCGATGGATGCAGATATTAAAGTTGACCATCTGCAATAAGTACATAGCAAAGTCTGTTTTCAACGTCCATGTTGGTCAGCTTGTACCACCGCAGGCATTAGAAAATGAAGCCTGGCGAAGCTATCTTTCGTTAATGACAATATTGATTATTTCACTGCAGTAAGAACTGAATTATGACTAATACGTTTTTTCAATATCCTGTTCATAGCGTAAACAAGTAAAAGTTTGTTAAAATCAATTTTTCAGTTATCTCTCTTTCTGCGTAAACCGATTTTAATGATTTCATTTTTTAGTCCATAGACAAACTGTTCAACATAAAATCGTGACTCTGCATCAGATTGTTTTACTGAAAGTTGCGTACGGAGGATAAAACTGTGAACAGCGTAAAATTCAATAGTGACTTCGTTCTATTAGCATCGATATATACTAAACTTTGTGAAAATTTATGGCAACGAATTAGCTGCCGGCTGGAACAGCTGCGATCAATGGTAGTTCGTTAAATAAATGTTTCTCCACTAGACGTCGAAAATTTCACTATCAAGTATGGATTTATTTCGTTTTCGAATTTTTCGCACCATTCTATTCAACCTCTCTCTCCGATTATTAATCTTTGGTTCTCCCATATTCCTCCTATTAGTAAATTTGTAATATTTCCACGTGTTATACATGCACTTATTGTTAGATCACATAACTCACTTTCTTCTTATCGTCCTAAATTCAATCCCGGACTCACTGCTCTTAGCCTTTCACATTACTTATTTTTTTCTACAATACAGATCACATTTTCCCCCCCGTGTCTCTCTCTCTTCATTTAGAACGTTCTCTTATTTACTACAATGACGACTCAACATTTAGGTTCATGATTAAATGTCTGCACATCTCTCCTTCCAAGTTCATGAATTCTTATCAATATATCCGGGTCAACTAGCGTTTCTCTCCTCGTAAGATTCCAATTTTTTCCGTCATCTCTGCTCGATTCGTTCCACTCTCTCTCTCACTTCGTCCTCTCCCAGAACAAATCTTCATACTTAACCTACAACTTTTCTGAACTGTCTCATGCCCTAAGCTATTCTTTACCTTCTAACATTAAGTCTCTTCCATGTTCTGCTATTCACGAAGAATTTAACCACACTTTTTCCTCACTATATTTCCTACTCATATCACGATTTTCACGGGCGGCTCAAAATCTGCTTCGAGGGTCGGTGCAGCTTTTGTTCTTCCCGCCCTCAACTATTCTGAGTCATTTCAACATTTCTTTTCCTTCTGTATTTCTAGCCGAATCCGTAGCTATTTTACGCGCGATCTTTTTTATATCCTAAACTTCTAATTTAGTGAATTTCCTTCTACGCTCCGACTCGAAATACGTTTTTAGCTATCTCGCCTCCTTTCCCTGAACCATCTTCCTATACTATCATTCTTTATATTTGTTCCTTGATTTACGATTTATTAGCGTCCCGTTCTATCCAAATTGACCTGCTTTGGATCATATCGTCGGTAATGATCTTGCTGGCTTATTAGCATGCTCAGCCACAGTAAATGGTCGTTTCATAGGCAGAATTCCTTCCCAAAGTCTTTACTCTCTCTCTCTCTTTTCGTTCTCACCGTGACTTTCGGAATGATCTCTATCCGTCTCTTTTCTTCAACCCTGACTCCATTTACCTTGCCTTACAGTCCTCTTCTCCTTGGTTTAACAATTTTCCTAATATCAGTCGTTCTGCCATTTCTTCCATAGTTCGCCGTTTTAATTATAGTCTGCTCCCGGCTTCTCGTTTCCGTTTTGCTCTTGTTTAATCTCCTTTATGTTCCTTTCATTTTCTTATCTTAAATTTTACCTGTGACGCAAACCACGTTCTATTCGAGTGTTCCTTTGTTTCCTTAGAACGCGCGATTTTTTATTCCAATTCGCTTAACCTTGGCCTCCCTACTTCTTACAGTGCTCTCTATATTCTCGCTTTTCCATCTCCTTCTGTTGTTCCGTTGTTAGCCGCCTTCATTTCTACTGTCGCTAATCGTTTTTTGATATTACCTGTCACTCCTTTTATTTTTTAATCTTTTGTGTTGGGTGAATGTTCTGCGCGCCGACGTGCTCATAAAATAAAATAAATAAAAAAAAAACCTCTGCACAACTTCTTATTTATAGTTTTTTTTATAAAATAGTCAAGAAATTTAGGCCGTATTACATACAAGTTGACCTGAGTATCAGTGTTTCTGATAACAAGTCTGAAAAATAAAAAGATGGTTTATCAAGCTTTTCGCCTTTGATCTTTTTTTTAAAGTAAAAATTAAGTTTCATTTGACATTTTTAAAACACTAGGTTGTTGTTAGCCATCATTCAAAGAAATTAAAATATTCTTTTGATACTAACCGCCTGAACTTGTTGAGTACAGCCGGACAGTAACGAAAAACTTTTGGAAATTTCCTTATTTTCCATCACTTGATTATAATAATTTTTATTTTGATACGGAAGTTTAGATTTCTGTTCAGATGCCAACCGGTAAAAGCGTCTCCTGCGCGATCTCGAATCTTCTTGGTGCTCGGAAAGTGAGCTGATCCGTTGTTGCTACAAGTAAACGACGTGGATTACTTAACCAAAAAATATTCGGGATAAAAGATTTCCCATTAGAATGTCGTACAGGTATTTTCAAATTTAAATAAAAAAAAAAAAAAGGGTTTTCTTTCGCGCGCTTAGTTTTAAATACCTGTTGATGTTTAATGCTAGAGGCGGAATTTCCTGTAATGTTCCATTGAGAAACGCCCTTGGAAACTGCGCAGATGGTCCGACCAGCTTCTGTTAGTGTTTCTTGTATTTGTATCAGATTCGGTTCGACCAATATGTTCGGGATCTGCAAGACCGCGGTTAGTTGAAAAACCGGCGTGACGTCTACAAAAACCAAAAAAAATTTAACAGTACGTTCTTCTGATATGTCGGAAAAATTTGCAAAAAGTAACAAAAAAAATTCTCTACGACTATAAATATACAGAACATTATGCCGCGATCCGTTATTTACTTCGATACTATAAGACGAATCACTCCTAAACTTCTTTGAAGTTTTACGTAGGGGACAAAAAAAATTCAAGAAGGTGTTGGAATCAATTTAGAATTTTATCCTCTATCCTCAAACGTTCAAGAACATAAAGTTATTTTCTTCTTCTCCCGTTTTTTGTTCTCGTTGACAAACCCATAAAAACAAGGGGGAAAAAAAGTAAATAAATAAATTTAGAAAACTTCTTGCGAATAAATTTTGTTTTTACGCTGAAAAATGAGAATTTATTAATTTATGTGTCAAAGGATAAAACAAAAATACTATAATAATATATTCATCGGCGTATCAAAATTTGTTTTTTTTTAGGAAATAAAAAAAGGACGCAGTCGTAGAAAAGGATTTTCTGAAAATTCAAGAAACAACATTTCCAATTTACTGTTATCGTTGTTGTTGTTTTATCCATTAGCGTGCCGTGTTGTACTGCAACATTGGCCAAAAATGAATACAGTTTAGATGTCATTTAAGACATTTGACAGTCTCGGAAATCTGAGGAGCAACTGAACTTTTTGTTCGTTGTCCTCAATAATTCCGGAAAGGGAACTAGGGAATAAGTTAAATTTTGGACAGTCTACTATTAGACGATGGTAAATGAATAAAAGAACAGAACATCTGTCGGGTCCTGTCTTATTTAACATGTAGGGATAGGCTTATAAATAAACTGTACGCGTTTAAAAAAATGCAATAGTCATTTTTTCCTTTATTTCGGTAATAGTGAGTTTGTAAAACTGCAAATCGTCCGTGTTTGTTCGGATATTTTTGTCCCCGACTGAGTACAGCTATTAAAAAAAATTACGCGTCTAGAGGGGGATGTTAAAAATTAAATTACGCTATGTTTTTGGAAAAATTAAAACATTTTAGAAAATAAAAAAAAAAAACATCGATAGTTAAAGGTGTCAAAATCATAAGGCAAAGGTAATAACGAGTGGAGAGGCACAGTAAACCATGGTATAGGAGAGAGTGTTCAAGAATAAGGACTGGGTATTGCTGCGGTTAGCATCGCAGATGCTCGAATCGTTAAAATGTAATGCACATAAAAGTGAAGAGGGCGAGAAGGTATGGAAAAAGGGAGAAAAATAAAAAAAAAAGAAATGTTAATTAGGAAATAGCAGCCAACGAACAGAGAGAAAGAAATCGAACCAAGCGGAAACTTATATAAGGATGTATGGAGAAAGATGATCAGGAGAACAAGATAATATGATGAAAGTTTGCGTGCAAGAATGAAGATTGATGGAAGTAATTTTTCGTCCAGGATGAATGAACCGGCCTCCGTATTTGTTTTCGCTTTATAAAAATACTTATCGATCATACTCGACGTTGTGTTTCCCGACAGTAGTCTGTTATCACCGTCGGCGAAATAAGCGACAGTTCGTAAATAGCTAGATTCAACTGTTATTAATTAGTCGAATAGAGCACCACAGCTGACAAGCAAACGAGGATCGTATCGGGAATTCGTACCTGAACTGTGCTGCAAACTGAATCGTTGTCTCAGGGAATCCAACGATCTCCGAGTTACTTTTATCAGCAGATCGACCAGCCGACGTGTATAATATCTTCTCAACTCGGATGCCGCGTTAGAAGCGATCTCGTGCATGTTTCGATACGTTTTCGAATTCATCAGTAATAGCGTGTACGGCTTATCGAAACAGTCGCATATAATATTCCAGTCTTGTGACGGCTGACTCGACGAAGGTGCGACCGCATCTGCAGTATGAGTTGACTGCGTTGACAGCTCTTCACCTTAGCAACATGTAAAATTATTAAGTGTCAATAATGTATCTCGACAGACGAACTAATTATCACATGAGTAGCAATTTAACGATCACAACAGGCATACCTTCGCTGTTTATTGTTGACAATGTATTGCAAGACCTTTTCAAAGAATTCGAAGCCTTTTGCACTAGATCTAAAACTTCTTCCACAGCCTCTTCGATCATTCTACTCTTCTTCTGCAGTTCCTGCGCCGTTTAAAAATACATCGGGTAATTTTACATTATATAAACTAAACAATGAAGACGAGGGGAACTTTATGAAAATCGCAGTAAGCAAAGCAACACATTCGTAAAGAAATATTAATTTTAAGGTAGATCATCAGAATATTTTTGATAACATTTGAAAAAAAAAATTCACATATTATACTTATATATATATATATATATATATATATATATATATATATATATATATATATATATATATATATATATATGTTCTTTAATGAATATCTTTTTTATATTAAAATTAATATTATTTCGCTAGTAATTACAGTAGTTAAAAATAAGACGTAAAATGTTAGCGATAATAAATTTAACAGCGTCATTATTATCTGTATCAGTTTATTATATAATAATCCGAGATGATAATTTCAAGGTCTCAAAAGCTTCTTACACCGGCGCATTGAGATTTACTTTTAAAGCGCGTAAATTTAAAATTAATAAAACGACAGCTCCGGGGACACAAGATTCTGTAGGATAAGCGTTGCACATTTTATTTCATTAAAAATAAATAAATAAAGAATTCTAACCGACGCTGCTTTACTGCACGTGTCTTCGATTCTTTCCAAGAAATATTCAGTAGTCCAAGGAGTTTCTTCCGGAAAACACTGTAAGGTGACGTTATTCATCGAATTGAGCACCTCCAAAATCCGGTTTGTATAAATATCGTGTACTCTGTTATAGAAAAAAAAGGCGGCAAAACACGTTATTTTAGCTTGCGTCATACACACAATTGTTGTTTTCTACAGCTGAAATATGTAAAACCGATTTCAAAGAAATTATTTAAAATGATTAATAATCGCTATATTTAAACTGTTATTCTGCTGGTTACCAATACCGAAGATGTAGTTGGTTTAAACCAGTGGTCCGCGGACCACTGGCGGTCCCTGGAAGCACTCAAAGTGGTCCGTGAAGCCATCCTAAAAATATTAAAGCTATAAAAGTAGTTAACTTCATTAAAAAGAGTGCACTTAATACTAGTCTCTTCAAACAATTGTGCTTTGATATAAACTCTGAACACGAAACTCGGCTTTTCCATACGGAAGTGCGTCGGCTTTCCAAAGGAAATATGCTGTCGGGGTTGTAAAGAGGAAGTACAAATATTATTAACTAACAAGGAGAACAAAGAGTTGCTGGATCAGTTCTGCGAGTCCAAATTTCAAATGTGTTTTGCTTATTTGGTCGATTTTTTCGCAAAACTAAATAAATTGAACCTTAAACTGTAAGGGTCATGAAATTTGAAGTTGCAAGGCGCAAGCAATAAATTTGCATATGAAGATAAAATTAGTGAATTTATCACTAAAGTCACGAGCTATGGATCGACAAGGTTGGAAGAAAAAATTTTTCTGCGTTTGATACGCTGAATCGAATTATTGACAGGCAGCATGCTGAGATTAAAGGAGAAATACAAAAGAACATGAACTTCATCTGAAAAATTTAAAAAGTGAATTCAATCGCTATTTTCTCCTGACTACTGTAAGGACGAAGGTGTTCAGAAAGTGAATCAATGTTTCTGAGATGCCTAATGAAATTCAAGAAGTAAATGAAGTGCAACACAATAGTAACTTGAAAGATATATTTGTGACAGGAATTAATTTTGAAAATTTTTGGACCGAAAAGGCAATTTCTTTCCCAAAGATTCAAGAAATTGCTGTACGTTACCGAACTTTGTTATCATCGATATATCTATGCGAGCAGGAGTTCTCGGCGCTTTTGATAATTAAAAGCAAGCACGGAAATCAATTGGATACCAGTGCCGACATGTGTTTGGCTTTGAGTAGCACTGAACCAAGGATTCGGAAGTTAGCAAAAGTATGTAGTCACAGAAATCGCATTAAAATAATATATTTACCTCTATTCTGTAAAATTTTCGTAAAAAAAATCAAAATACTGTTGGTTTTGAACAATTTTATGCGTGTCTTATTTATAGGTAGATAGAACAATGTGCCCTTATCTTGCCTTGCTTTTTTGAAATAATTTTATATATAATACTCATCATATGCAATTCGCTGAATGTGGAATGCAGTGATGATGATTTTTTGATAAAATTTTAAAAATCCAGCATTTTCCATTTCTGCTGTACCGATCTATTACTGAAATGTTCAGCATTCTAACATCTCGATGGAAATGAAAACGTTTGAATGTCGTAATAGAGATTTATCCAAACTGCCCTCTTTACATGGATTTAGAAAAATTTTGAAAATCTTTTTGCTGATTATTTGATTTTTTTCCATATTTAAACAAGTACTCTCTGTATAAACGCCCGTTGGTTTCTGATATAATTCTGAAATTAACAAAGTGGGAACTATTTTTAGCTGGTTTTTTATTAACGCATTGATTAGATTATTTTAAATTAGTGATCGCGCCTTCCATTAGCGTACAAATAGAAAAGTGGCGTTTATCTGTACAAAATGCTATAAAATTTTCAAATCCGAGTCAAGCGTAGGAATTTTTTTAGGTGTTACATCTATAATATTTATCGCCAATCTTAAAAATGTTGTTCTGAGAAGTTTCTTGAACAGAAACCATCTTCATTAGATTCATTTATAAGTAGTATAGCAAACACCTTGATTACACGGGCTGTTCAAAAGACCACCAATTTTTATCGAATTATTATTATTAAAGATAATCTGTTTTAACAAAAAAAGCTACATATTCGTGTAATTTGTAAGCGGCTGCACCTCTTGCGTGTGTAAACTTTTTGTCTCTTTTTGCCACACTAGCTAAGCTAATAGTTTAGGAAATATTACCGAGTTGTAAAGGAAGTGATAAATGATTAGCGGAAATGAATGATCAAAGACCGACACGAAGAAGAGAGAAAATGGCGCTGATATTTACAATAGTAGCACTCGGATAATAATGGTAATTTTAAAAATAACAATAATACGTGTAATCTCAAATGGCGTAATATCAGGCGCTGGGTTAAATCGCTAGCGTCCGATGAAAACAATAAAGAGAAAAAAAAATACGTACACTATGTTCAGGAGGATATCGTCAATTATACATTCATTATTTATCGAAGCGTTTATTCATAATTAAACGTAAATGAGCGCAATTAATAAATAATAAATATGCGGACTAGTTTCGATATAATCGTGGCACCAAAATTAAAAATTTCTTTTATAAAATAAAATAAATAAATACCCCTTATTAAAAAAAACAAAATTAGTATTATATAATATATATTTAAATAAATTAAACTTACTTTAGAAATGTTTTATACTCAGATAATAAAGCTAAAATTAATCTGAGTGTAGTCTATATTGTTAGCTGATGATGGGCTATAAAACGTTTCTAAATAAAGTATTTTAATTTATTAAGATAAATTATTTATTACTAATTTTTTTTTTTTTTTTGAATAAGAGATATTTTATTTACTTTATTTTATAAATATTAACAAACAGGTATGGGGACTTATCTTTATTAATTTTTTCTCCCTCTTTTAATTATAATGCTACGATTATAATTATATGTAACCGAAATTAGTGTTTATGTGTTTTGTACTTTACTAAATAAATAATATTAAAGTATGGACGAATATATTAAAAAATGATTGACATTATCAAATTGGATGTAGTCTGTGGGACGCTACATTTCCAAAAAAGACCCTATGTAAAAGTTAGGAGCTGGCTTCTACATACGCAAATAATAAATTTAATAAAAGTTATTTCGGGTATTCATTTATTCAATAAATTTGCTCCATCGGTTTATATGTAATTCAAATGCAGCTAAAAATTGCTTTTAAAAATTATTTAATTACTTAATTAATAACTAAATTTTTTTGAGAATACGAAACGAAAAGCACAATAAAAAGATCCGAAAAATGTTATAAACAACAATTTTTAAACCTACGTAATATTCAGTTTCGATAGGGTTTTCTGAAATAATCGGTATAACACTTAGGTGTCCGTACCTGCGTGTATGCCGAATACTGTTCTAGAAATTTCAATGCTTCCTTTATCCTTTCCTGCCCATCTCTAGTCGTTATTCCCCTCCTACAATCGCCTCAGAATTTGAGTAGGTGATCTAAGCGCATGTAGTTGGGTCAGTGCTGACACCGAACCCATTTAAAAAAAAAAAAGAAATAGAAATGTATAAACTCTTCGGTAAATGATCGATAATTACTCAATGGCCTGATTTAACTAACTTTTTTTAGCATTAAAAAAAGAAGGCATAAATAAACGCGTTTGGATGAGTCAGCTAATTTACCTGGTCACTATAATGTCAAACTGATTGACGGCCGTTTCGGTATCGTCTACAAACTGCTTCCAGCTACAATCGGTCCACGTAATTATATTGATCGCCGGTGAAAATAACGTTACCAAGTGAACTAGGTGCGGCAACAACAGTGGTCTCACTTCCGTTTTTACGTTGCTCACGGTTTTCAAAAATCTTCCCAGTAAGAACTTTTCCGCGAAAAAACAGGATAATTGACATTAAAAATTGTTCGTAATAATTTTGAAGTGTAAATTGTATGATTGAACGTGCTTTTTCATTGCAGATAGAGTGTAGTAAAAGCACAACATAGCTTATAAAAAACGTAATCGTTTATCACTTTCAGACCCGATAGATTCGTGTTTTGGTCTTTTATCATTATTATTATCATTATTTTATTGTTATTATTATTATTATTATTATTATTATTATTATTATTATTATTGCCTCAAACGTAGAAGACGTAAATAATTCCCTAAAAATGGTCACTTAAAAAATATAGATTTTCTAAACTTTTTCTTTAATTTTCGTTGTGCATTCTTTCCTCAAATTCTGCATTGTTTTTGTTACAGCTGATTAATTTTATACAGTCGACAACATAGGACCGCTAGGTATCATATAAACTTTTCAAAATTAACATAATGTATAGATTTAGTTGATTTAACGAAATGTGAACGCGTGATCTTACACTAACTTATGCAGATTTTTATTTTTTTAAATGTTTCTTTTATTTATAACATTTCTCGCTATCGCTAAACATCTTCCAGGTTGGCGTATTCAGTTAGGAGATGCTCCGCTATAAATTGCTGTAATTCACAAATATACGATTCGGTATCTGTGTCCAAGATGAGTTTGGTGAAGTAGCTCCCGAACGCCTCTGTTTAGTCGCCAGATAAAATGTCCTGGTCAGCAGCAACCACTTTTCGGTTCTGGACATCCAAAATGTAACAACACACTTCCCGTTCATTTACAGTCGTCTGTTACTCCTCGTTCCACTCATTCAGGATCACTTCCATTATGGTTCATTTTTGGGCCGCTAGGGTGTGAATTATCCTGAGCTAAATTTAACGTTTCTTAAGATAGTTTACACTTAGAATCTAGCAAGAGTACTTTTACGATGATGTATAACACATCTGCCCAAATTAATCTGTACACTCTACACATAACGAGCAGCATGAGTTTTTGTGCGGTTCACAATGAATGACAAAGTTCGGTTCAAAACCAATGGAATTTACAATACTGATGCTTCGACAGTATTCTTGTAAACAGTTTTTATGGTGTTGAAGCCCGGCCTCTACTCTTACAATGCTGCCATCACCTTTGTACCAACAATCCAAATGAGTTTATTCATGTTCATCAATTATGCTCAGACACTAGCGCTAAGGTGCACCAAACTGTACTTCTAAAGTAAGACTCATTGCCCCCTATTTTAGTTAAGCTTATTCTTAAACAAAACTTTCGATTTGACGGCAATAAACGCTAAGCCATTTTTAATAGACCACTAGTTAGCCAAAGTGCAACCTAAGTCTACCTTTTTACGCAATCCATTATGTGTTGTTGCACATCAGTATAGCCGAATTGTTCACATATGCGACTAAATTCTTTCAGATCAACGTAATCGGAGGAAAGTGCTGAACAGCAGGGGCCCCATAACAGGTTCAACGCGAGACTCCTGTAGCAGCAACCTCTGTACAACTCTTCTTTTCTAATTTTTTTCACCATTATTGTCACTGTTGTTTTCACTTTAATTAGAATTTTCTTCCGCATCCTATTCACTCTCTACTGTTATTTTCTCTTGAAATATTACACTGCTGAATGAGGCAGCCGCAATACACTGCCACAGAAAGCTCATTCCTCAGCTAGTACGCTTTTAATTCACATTATGGTTTCATTCCACTGCATCTGTTGTAATTCCTCAACTGCCTAATCAGAAATTATTTTTATGAACACTAGACTATGGTATGTGTTTTAATTTCAAAGGAATATTGTACGATTTTAAAATTGCAGTAAAAAGATAGCCGAGGATTATTTGTTATTGTTTTTCTGAAAGGTCTAGCAATTGTCGGGTACAGAGATGAAATTTTTGCTATTAATCTTATTTGGAAGTTTTTTTTAAGCAATCACTACCATAAGCATAAAAAAGGGAACAAATCATTGTTTCTCATTTATGTAGTTTAAGTGCGGCATTAATTTTCCCAAGCTAGTCTTATGAATACGAATCAGTGTAGTAAGAGTAATAGAGGTTGTTTTTTTAAACAATTTAGTCCGGTTAATTTGCATTCTGGCATATAACTGCATATTAAAAAGTTTTGTCAAGTTATTATTTTTCTGTATCGATATATTTTTAAATTGTTTATATTATTTTTATATTCCTATATAATTTCGAATAGTTTTATTTTTGCATGTCCATTAAAAAAACTCTAGCCTCAGTTATAGTAACAACAATCTGTTTTGCACCTTCAGTGAATCGTTAACTTGGAAGAATAGTTGGCGTTTTTCAAAGATAGTCTGAGTTACTGAAGGTACTGGTAATTGCATCTTAATCATGCATTCCGCTTCTCTGATCAGTAACATTATACGCTGATCCAAATTAACAACCAAACTACCTGTGGCCGAATCTAATTTTAGTAGCGTTTGTTTCAGACAGTCGTCTACGATCCAAACCTAAAATTATTATGAAAACAATTCCTAGATAAATTTATTTCACAAAAAGTTGGAAATTATCCACTTACAGAAATATAACTGAATAAAATAAATGTGATGTTGGATCAACAGCATGTATAAATATAAATTTTAAACATTAAATTTCGGTCGATTAACTCTTTTTTCTGCTATTTTGGTAAATAATCTAACCAATTTTTTCTTCTTTTTTTTCCTTTTTAAATTACTGTTATTTTTTTTTTTCAATAGAATTCTCCATTATTTGGCACAAAACATTTCATTGACAAATTACTACAAATTTGGTTTCTTTGTAAAATGACGCTTTTTTTAGAAAACGTGAGAAGAGGGATTATGTGCCTTCTGGTACAGTGGTTATAATGTTCACACCAGAGGATGTAAGAGTGTCAGGGTTGCACCACTACTCGTGCACCTTGAACACCCATGTAACATCCAATCAGCACACACTGATGCCCCATATTTACTAACATCGTGTATAATAATGTTTACTGATGTCACAAATCATGCAAGCTCTTATAGGAGGAAGGTTTCCCAATTCACCATTGCTTAGAAAGTGGAGCAATATTTTTACCCTATCAGCACTGCAGGCTATAAGTCAAGTTAAGGAACAACCAGGACCATGTGATTTCACTGCTGTTATGCTTTCTACGCAGCAGTCGTCTAGACTATTATTTTCTGTATGCTGTTGCATCTAATATCAACACTTGATTGTTGTGCGCATTATTATGCACATTTAAATTTACTAGATGTTAACCCAGCAGGCGTACATAGCCAGGTTGTATGTTGATATATGATTGTTAAGAACATCAAGACAACCCTTCAAATTTGCCACTGAAAGCGCCTATGTTAGTTCAAGCAATACTTGTAGCCACTACTTGTTTCTGTTAATGGTAAACTCATTCTTCATCCAACCCTTCAGTATTTGATTAAACTGTTCAATAACAGATGCCTTCAAGGGGGAATATGTTCTGCTTAGGTGATCACCATAACGGCTGAGAACAGCCATGCTTGAGGGTTGCAGAATTTGGTACCCAGGCATATCAGAACCTGCTTCAAGGCCTTAGCAATGAGAAGACCACTCTTATTCATCACAGAGACTGCCCATGTATCTTTGCTGAAGGCATTTATTAAAGCTAGAATAAATTTATGTATGCGAATAAAACGGGTGTATTGTGTATATATTGATGAGACTGGCTTGCCACAGATTATTCAAGCTAAGTACTTGCATCGTATAAAATATCTTTTTCTTGTGGATCTGTGCAGCTTATTCTACTGCGTCACGCTGGAAGTAGCTAATAGATAGGGTTGGTTTGGGTGACATACTAGTAAGATAGATAGATGTATACACCCTCAACCAGTACTTTTTCAATCATTGTGATTTCATTATATACATCTGTATTATCACTTCTCCAACTAGCATGTAACAATTGTAATTATTCCAGCTCATTAATGTCAATCCAATACTCCAATCTCGGAGCTGTCAATGTAATTTAACTTATACCTTGCCTTCTCTTATTATTACCCCCACTATTATACTACCAGGCCTATCATAAAATAGCAGCTTAATTATTTTGCAGTACTTTTCATACTGAGTTATTTTTGTACAAGCCCAAAATTTTTCTTTTTTCATTAAGTAAAGAAATAAATTATGCGAAATATTTCTTTAATGCCTTTATTTCATTTTTCTGACAACATATTATTTACACTGAGTACTTGGAACAGATTTAATATTGAATAACTGTATATGGTTTAGGGTGCAAAAAAAAAAAATTTACGCGTCTACTGTTGGCAATGCGGCTAGATATTTCCAACAAAAATATTACCCTTTCCAGTTCTCCAGTTCTCCAGTTCTAGGAACACATTAGTCGTAAGAAATTACAAAGCTAGAAGAATCTGATATCGTTCTTAGATTTCGGCCAGCATAATATATTTATATGTGTATGATAGTTTGGAATGAAGCATTTTTTAACGTTCGCCTTCACAATCTCGAAGATGTAATTATATTTAGTGAGACAATTAGGTTCTACAAGCCCATATAAGTTCATAGTTATGTTGTTAGTTGCCTCAAACCTTACAATATCGTCTAAATTTAAGTTGAGGCCTTCTAGTTTTTGAAAATCATATAATTTTGCACTACTTTAAGTTGTCAAATAGCTTGAATGGCAAAATTTGCACGGATAGCACTCTCATATCCCCTGGTAATGAACATCATCACTACTGCACCAGAAATCACTTAATCTTCTTACTAACATGTTAGTACTATTCAATGTAACAAAGAAAAAAATAACCCTTAATATTAACAATTCGCTGTTTCCCATTAACTGCCAAAGCACTTATTCTGAGGGTTAAGTTTTTGTTTTCATTTATTTTGACCGTAATGTCGTTTTTGTACCATGTATGCGGGGAAAATATATAGTAAAAAATATGCAGAATGAATTCATTTATTGCATTAATAAAAATAATTTAGCGTTTTCGAAACTTTTTACATTCACCATTTGTGACTACTTTCACTACAAATTATGGCTTCATGTTTTGAATATACACTCCATCCATTCCACAGATAATAAACAGGAGCTAATTATGCTTTTCATTCTGATGGCAGTGGACAGAGAAAATTCACAAACATTGATTGTACATAACAATTGTGAAAAACAGTCATATAAATGGTAGTTAAATTTTTCTGAAGAAATTCACATTAGAAAAATTACCCATAATTTATTTTTCTAACTAAATATCGATTTATGTATTGGTGATGTATAAAAATTAGTATATAAATACTAAATGAGTAAAAAATAAATAAACATTTACTTTGTAGAGAAAACTATTGCAATGGAAATAAAAAAGCAAAAACTAACATTATGGTTCATCCAGCAAGTCGTTATTTCTTCTTCATATGCACTTAATGCAACCATGGCTATATTGTATTTTTTAGTTAGTTCAGCTGTTAAAGTCTGCAATATTGGATGCTTCAGTGCGTTTCCCAGTAAATCTTCTAAATGATATTTTAATGATCGAGCCCATTTTATGCGACCTACAAATTAATTTGCCCAAATAATAAAATCTGAAGGATAACATGTGTGAAATATGAATTATAAGGAACAGTCCTAGTGCATAATAATCGTGCAAGGTAAACATATGTTGTGTAAATATAACTGTACATATTTGTAAATAGTGGTGAAAGAGTTGTTTTTTCTTACTATAAATCGGAATTCTACAAATGAATAAAGGCGAACTTTAGAAATAGGGGGCTCCATAAATAGCTGTTCAAAGCAAGCTGTGGTCTTCATAGTAAACCGTTTTGTTAAAGCTAACTAAATAAATATGTTGATATTGCTAATGTTTTTATTGGAATCAGTCATTATTTCCACTATTAATAATACTGAATAAATACTTATTCAAATAATAGCAATCAATCAATCATTTATCCGTTTGGTTCAGTTTTTCCATTTGATCCCATTCCGTGCTGTTGCTTTTAATTTGCTGTATGTTGTACACTTCATATCTTTAATTATTTGCGACATGTAATTATTTCTCGGTCTTCCTTTGTATCTGGTTTTCCCTGTTTCTCGTTCTATAATTTTGGTTAATATTTCATCGTTTCTCAGTATATGTCCCATCATGATGGTTCTACGTTTCTTGATGCTGTTCAATAAACTGCGAATTTCCGCCACTCTGTTAAGAACATCTTCATTTTTAACCTTTTTTCAGTCCATTTTAATTTTAGGAGTTTTCTCCAAAACCACATTTCTGCACCTTCCATCTTTTTCCTTTCAGTTTCATTTAACACCCAAGTTTCGCATCCGTATAGTATTATGCTCCATACGTACAATTTGATTAGTTTTTTCTTTAAGTTCATATCCATAATTTCGTTAGTTAACATGGCGTATTTTTGCATAAAAGCGTTTTTGCCAGGTTGATCCTTCGCTTTATTTCCTCTGTGTTTTTTCCATTCTCTGTTATCAAACTTTCCAAATAGATACCCGCTTCTTTGGCTCTGTGTATAGTTTTGTTATTAATTATAATATCTTGTTTTTGTTGCGTATGTGTTTTCTCACATATACAAATTTTCGTCTTATCTTTATTTATTTTCATGCTATAACTTTCTAGATGTTTTTTTTATAACATTTAATGCTACCTACAATTCTTTCTCTGATTGCGTTAAAATTACTGTATCATCCGTAAATTTGTTCATTGATTACTCCATGTGAATGTAAACTTTTAATAATTTAAATCATCATCATCATCAAGTAGCAGCCCCAATCTGGGGATTGCTCACACCATTTCTACATTTCGCGGTTCCTTGCCATCTGAATTAATTCGCTGCATTTTTTCCCATCAATTTCGATCATTTCGATTCGTCTCCTTCCTCTTGTTGTTTTACCTTTTATTTTCCCTTGCATCGCTGTAACAAAAATTCCTCCTTCTCGGATCTTATGCGCGAGGTATTTCCTTTTTCTCTGGATTACGTATTTTACTACATCGTATTCTGTCAGTTGCCACCTGCTTAAAACGTCTTTATTTTTGACCTTGGCCGTCCATGGTATTCTCATCATTCTTCGTAACGTCCACATACCGAATGCATTTAGCTTTTTCCTGCATTCCGCGTCCATCGTCCAAGTTTCTGCTCCGTATTTTAGCACTGACATCACGTAACAGTTGTTGATCCATAGTTTCAATTGCATTCCAAGCTTCCGGTCCCTCAACACCGCTTGTAAATTATTAAATGCTTGTTTGGCCATTCCTATTCTTGATCTAATTTCTTTTTTATCTCGGCCATCCGAAGTGAATAAGGCACCCAAGTATCGGAATTCTTCTACTTGTTTCAGCATTGTATTATTTATTTTAATTTTTACTTCTTTTCTTCCATTTTTGGAGAATCTCATCACCTTTGTTTTTTCGGCGTTTATCGTCATGCCATACTTAATTCCAGCTTTATTAATTCGATTTAGCATGATTTGCAATTGACCAACTGACCCGGCAATGAGCACCCTATCATCTGCATAGCTAATATTATTAATAGTTTTGCCATTGATTGTGAATCCAGTGTTTTCCAGCTTTGCTTCCCTCATAATTTCTTCCGAATAAATATTGAACAACCTTGGCGATAAGGGACATCCCTGTCTGACGCCTCTTTCAATCCTGCATTTCGTATCCGAATACCCGCCGTTCAATTTCATCCTTGCTGATTGATCCCAGTATAGATTCTTGATGACTTGTAAATCGTTATTATCTATCTCGTGTTTCTGCAATATACTTATGAGTTTATTATGGTTTATCCTGTCGAACGCTTTTTCGTAATCCACAAAGCACGCTATTACATCTCGGTTACGATTTATTGCTCTTTGTACTATTATTTTAAGGAGAGCTATCGCATCTCTAGTTCCTTTCTTTGAAACAAATCCATATTGTGTTTCTTCCAGCTTTCCATCCAATCGTTGTTCAATTCTACTATTTATTATTGATAAGAATATTTTTGCTGTATGACTCATAAGTGCCACTGTTCTGTATTCCTCGCACTTCTGGGATGTACTTTTTTTGGGTATTGGTATTAATGCCAGTGATTTGAAGTCCTCAGGTAATTTACCTTCTTCATATATTTCATTCAATAATTTTAAAAGCTCGCTTTTCCCACGTGGTGTCAAATTCTTTAATATTTCTGCTGGTATCTTATCTTCTCCGGCCGTCTTATTATTTCTTGCCCTTTTTATTGCATTTTCCAGCTCCCACATTTCTATTTTTGGGGCTTTTTCTTTCGTTTCGCATATAATATTTAATGGTCTGGTGTTATCATTGTACAGATCAGTGATGTACTCCATCCACGCTTCTTCCTGCTCTTCTCTTCCTCCGCACATTATACCCGCTTTATTTTTCAACCTATATATTCTTGTGCTCTGTTTTTTATATTGCTTCATCATATATTTTATTTTTGCGTGCATTTCTCTGTTATTGTGTCTTTTTTCTAGCTCTTCTATTTCATTGCATTTTTGTTCCAGCCATTTTGATTTTGCTTTTGTGCATTCCCCAATTATCTTTTTATGCAGAGCTCTGTATTCATTACTGTTTCGATTTGTGACCCTCCTTCTTTCTTCAATAATTGTTATTATTTCTTTTGTTATCCAAGGTTTCTGTTTTTGAACTAATCTTTTTGGTATAGATTTTTCAATTGATGTACCCACTGCTTCTTTCCATGTGTTCCATTCACATTTTTCTCTTTTATTGAGATTGTTGTCGAGTTCCATTCTGAATTTGTTTGCGATAATTAATAAAGCGGTTACAAGAAGAAATCACATAAAATGATTACTCCATGTATTTATACATTTAGTATATAACTCGGACGCGTTTTGAAGTTTCTTCACAATTAAATTTTTATATGCGTTGGAATTATAAACTAAATACATTATTTGAATAAATACTCGTTCGATATTATAAATAAATATCATCCTTGAAGTAAGTCGCTTTAAAAGCCCGTGCTTTCAAGCAATTCTACTTATTTTCGTTCTGCTATTTCATGGAGTAATAACAATTTGGTACTGATCACATCTGCAACAAATATGTTTGCGACTCAATCCAGTTTATACATCTGTTGATTAAAATTACTCATTCTACTAAAAGATGGCTTGCCGTTAAGGTTTGTTGTTAACTGATCTGTCTAAAAAAGTTTGTAACGATATTTATTAATTTTTTTTTTACTTTCACACTCTCAGGGATGTTACACAATTTATAACAGACAAAAGAATTTAGTTTTTTATATACTTAATAAATATTTTACAAAAATTTTCCATGTTCACTGACGGACGTTAAAAAACATCATTATCCGATGTAACATGAAAATATGACACGAATAATGACTGATAATATAAAAATAAAAGCAAAATGAATATATCACTGTTGTCAATGGTAATCGGGTGCTCGTTGAGTTAGTAATTTTTTGATGTCTCTATGGTTGATATTTTTGGTAGAGGCAAAGTTAATCGTGAACTTATACTTTTGCCGATTATTTATTGTAGCGAAATCAAATAATGAAAATACCTGCTCTGACGAGCAATTTGACTAGCAGAATTCATGCTGCATACTCTGAGTGACTCACTTGATGAATGCTAACTTTTCCGATTGATAACCGATTTTTAACTAAAAACCGATCAACTAACTGAAAAAACCTCGGTCAGATTCCTTTTGGATCAAAATTCCTTTTCTAACGCCCATTTTTAGAATATTCTCAAGATATTAACCACACTGATGTGTTATGGTCTCTTGGCCTTTGACGATAAAAGGATCTCAAGCATGCTTTCCAGTTTCTCTCTCACCGTTTACACAGTTTATTAATAATATAACTTTTTTTCATTATTTTACTTTTGTTGTTTACTTTTAATACTTAAAAATGTGCTAACCCACAATGTAATGGATATATTGCAATTTTTAAAGTAGAACTCAGATATACTTCGCGGGTTAATAAATTTAAAAGATTCTACTGACCCGCTATAGGTGGGAAATTGAATGCCAATGGTGGATCATGCTTTTGTTTGCGGAACATCTTTAATATTTTTTCCACTTCGCGCTCGCCGTACTTGACCACTCGTTCGTACTTCTCGTCCAAATTCAGTAAAGGGATTTTTTCCTTGATCTATAAATGCAAAAAGACAAAAGTAGAAAACTATATACATAAGTTATATATGCGTCTGATTCATAAAAATTTAATTAAAATTATATAGGTACTTTTGTAATAAACAGGCAAATTGCAGTCGGTGGCCTTTGGGATCCCTTATAAACGCATAGATAATATATAATTACGCAGAAAAAAACGCCATAAAAATCACATTAAAACGGTATTTGATGTTTTCTGTATTTTTTTATTTTTGCTACCAAAATATCCGAAAGATTTCGATTTTGATTTGTTTATTTAAAACAAAGCGATCGGAAACGTGACCAAAACCGGCTAGTTATAAGTAAAATAGGTCTTACACCTTTGACAGGGCATTGGGGATTGTAAAGTTAAGGTTCACACTAAGCCCAACAGCACGAAGGAGAGTAAGGGGGCCAGTTATTTTCTACTTGGGAACTGCCTTTATTTTCTCCGACTCCTCCAGTATCCAATTAGTTCGCTAATCCTGGAAACAGCTTGGATCTAGAACAAAGCAAGTTTCAAACCCGTGACTTCTAATTTGAAAGTCGAGCACCTAATTTCTAGGTTATCGCACTACCCTTTAGTAGTGTTTTTTTTTTACAAAACACTACTAAATATCTGCTAATAACGATATCACAGATGTATGTTATCATGTTTCAGTTGGAAATGCTGATAAAACTGGCAAAGATAAACCACCGTTTTAGTATGGAAGCGTGTTTATTATATAACAGTAAATCTTTTAAAACTTACAACTTATTTTGGCTGGCTTAATACCGAAATAAAAAAAAAAAAATAGCGGTACTTTCTACGATATTCGCAGAAATGTTGAATTGTTTTTTGAGAATTATCATTTTTTTGTATTTAAAATATTACGCTATGCTGGCTGTAATTATTTTAAAATATATAGATAGGAAGAAAAGGAAACTTTGTCGCTTCACGTTAATTTTTAAAAAATACATAAAATAAAGTAAAAATTTTTGAATTTCAATAAAATTTCTAGACAACTTAAAATTAAACTGAGGACGTCATCATAGAAACATTTTTTATCTACGCTCTTTTGTACAAAGCAAAAACATATTCATGTTAAAAAATAACTGTCAGCGATTAAGAACAAAAAATGTCACTTTCTGCTTCATCATTCATAAAATGAAACAGATTTATTTTTTTTAATACTATTATTATGGGTTTATCAGCGAGGACATTAACCCAAGAAATGGGAAGAAGGGTTGATTTTATTAGAATTTCAAAAAACTTTCATTCGCTTCTTTGTTTGAGGAAACTGCCTCTTTTTATATATATGTATATTTTATTCAAATTACAATGGTTTTAGAGATTTTGGATGCTACAATAAAAATCTACAACTTAAAATGGAATAATGGAAAATGATTAATATTAACGGAAAGCGCATACATGCCTACTGGAAAATACAATTAAAGCACATCGATAATGGTAAAAGTAATTAAATATCACTTGAAGTATTAACTTTCTCAAATCTGATCAAAAACTGGTATCCTTGCGGAGTTTCCCATATATCACAAAAGTTATCTTCTATTATTTGGCCGACGTTTTCCTTCATTGTATCCATTTTCACAATGAAATTATTATAGTCTTCGTCAAATTCTGCATTCCGTTGGTTCAAATAATCGTACTTTTTATTAGTCACTTCCTCTTTCGCTTCGCAAAAAACTTTAATCGCGTTGTCTAGTGCTAACGATAACATAGAATAAATTTTAAAGGTAAAATATAACACAACATTCACAGACGAAAGAGGTACCGATAAGGTCAGATGAAAAAAAATTAAAAATAGGGAGACTAAAATACAAACTGTAATAATTTAATTGTCGTCAGAATTTTTAAAATTTTTTTTTCTTTGTTTCAATTATGCATGAAAGTAATAGAAATCATAAAGAAAGAACAACAAAAAAAAATTGAAAAGGAAATTGGAGGAAGCGACGAAAAGGAAATAAGGGAAAATTTTTTTGAGAACTGAATTAAGAAATTCTTGGTTAGTTCTTAATGGAATTAAACATAAGTGCACATTAGAGATGGCAAGGTGCATTATTAGTTAAAATATCTTCGTAAGAATATGTTCCACCATAGAGAAGAGAGTGTAGCGGAAATAAATGAAAAAAAAAAAAAATGACGCTTACTTTTAAAGTAATCTAATGGTCTGTAATATACTAAAAGGAGTTTTTGTACGAATTCGTTGAAGAATTACTTCGATTAAAGATCGGCTGGTTTCAATGGACACGTGAAAACAAAAAAAAAATGCAGATAACTTTGTTTTGGATAACTGTGACAAAACTAAGTTTGTTGTCATAAACGATAAATTTTGTTACGTAAGAATTGAAGACATAAAAACTTTAAAGCAGACTTAACGGACACTGTAAAACGTAAGTCCAGAAGTGATTGTTTTTAATAGAAAAACCCGAGCCACTGTAACTTTTAACAAAACCATCATCAAGAATCATTTTGTTGAAATATTAAAAGGCAGTAAATCGTAAACGCTGTAAACTAAACTTGGGCGTTATTATTAGGATGAATGTGCAAGTTCGTACTAAAAAAAGCAAAATAAAAACTAAGTGATATACTAAGTCGGTAATTAAATTTTCTGATCCGTAAAAATTCCTTACCATCGCCTAGAAGTAATCCTGCAACAAAAAAATAAATAACTTTATTTATTTATTTACTCGAATGTAAACTTTTAATAATTTAAATAACCGTTAAATCGCATATAATATTTATTTACTTATTTGTCTATTAATTAATTTATTACAAAAGTGTTTTTCATCTTATTTTAAACAGATAAAGAATTGTAATGTAATATTTAAATGGATTTTTAATTCAGAAGTAAAAGGTAAAGTAAGTCCCATACCTTTGACAGGGCGTCGAGTAATAAAATTTATATCAATATATGTATGCGTATACATATATATATTTAAACTCAGCCCTCCGTGCCTTGCAAGAGGCTTCGCCCCTTGACCTCGTCGGGGGACACTCTCGGACCCCCACCTCTATCACTTTTATACTTCACATTGATACGAACTTGCCTCTCGTCCGATTCTCAATGTTACCTATTTGAAAAGAACTGATATCTTCCGTGAAATTAATATAAACCGCGTGCCAAAATTTCTTTTCTTTTTATTTTTTAATATGAAACGGGCGCCATTGGCATCGACTATGCCATGAATAACTGAACGGTACTTAGGCTTTATTACGTATAAATAAATAAGAAAATACCGACACGAAGCGTCAAGTTTACAATTTATTCGACCCTCTGGCTCCGATTCCGACCACAGCAGCCACCACTCGCTGCTGAGAGACGTCACTGCGGAATTTCACCACGTGTTCAAATAATGGGCAATGACCGTAAAAAGTGAATATTTATAAAAAATGGCCCAAAACACTTAATTAGACGATTGACTGGGCTCGCATATACGGCAACAGTAACAAACGGAACAAAATAAAAACACAAATATCACAACAAATTGTAAGAAAAAACTGTTTAAATTGGCGGCATGGCGCTTATATATTAAGCAAAACACGGTTCGAAGACGACTAGTTATACATTACAACGACTAAAAGTGAAAAATGACAACTGACCGATCGAACAATGTGTTCAACGTCACGATAACAAAGGCTACGCAGAACTTTTTAGAACAACACTTCTGCGTAGATCACAGCACACACTACCCTGCCTGACTTTTGGCGGGATACATACAAAATTTTCGCTCAGCTCAACGTGACTCGACAGACCGTATTCCGCGCTTTCGCCGCAAGCCGCTTAGCCCTCGACCACTACCACTCAGACACCACACCGCGTCCCTAACCTAATACGACCGTACGACCGACCGGACTTCAATAGATCACGGGGATTTTTGGTTTTAGTCGAGTAAGCATCTAATGACACGACAAAGCAGCGATGCAACCTAGAACGAAACGTCGTCAAGAGATAGCGCTTCGCGTACCGAATCCGTATCAACATAGAATGAAGAAAATTGACAACGCTATTCTTTCCGACTGCATGACAAAAAAAAACCTTATTTAATGTAACATTTTGGGACAATTTTTACGACAGAAAAAGTAGTAGGGATCGAGCAATGACACCATTAATATATATCGTCATCATCAATTTCTATCAATCCGTAGATTGTTTTATAGCGGCATGCCACTCTTCCCTTTTTTCTGGTAGTCCCTGCAATTCCACGTAGTTATTACATCCTAAGTCGTCTCCAATCTGCTTTAGATATTTGTAGCGAGGTCTCTTTTTGGGCTATCTATTGTATAACACTCCTATTATAGTTTTCATCAGGTCATCGTACTTCAGAATATGTTCTACCAATTGGTCTCATCTTCCAATAATTGTATTTAAAAGGTGATTACTTGTTTCTGCTCTTGATTAGTAATTTAGTCTGTCAATCTCATTTTCATTACTCTTCTCAGATACCATATTTTAAAAGCATTCCAATTTTGCTTATTTCTGGTTGAATTCACGTTTCGCAACCATATTATGCTACGCTCCAAACGAAACGTTCCACGAATTTTCTCCTTTTGTCTATTGATATTGTTTTTGAAGTCAGCAAAGCTTTCTTCTTATTAAAAGCTGCTTTTGACTGCGCTATTCTCGCTTTTATATCCCTTTCAATCCTGCTGTCTCGAGTGATAATACCTTTGAGGTATGAAAATTAATTGACTTCTTGAGTTTCTAAATTTAGTTTGATATAAGTAGCCTGTACTATTCCTGGTTTTCTATTTGTCTTTTTCATATATAAAGTCAATTTATGATTATGAAATATATATGTATGTATGTATATATATTAATTTTTTTTTTTTTGGCCCGGAAAGAAATATATATTAATTACAACGTAATTCTTAAGTCGACCCCCATTAGCAAAAATGCCCCAAAAAATTGTTTATATAACGTTCGTTATATTTTAATTTTTACCGACATCTAAAAAGAAGGAGTTATATGTACGTTCGTCGCGTATGTTATTTTTTATGTTTGTTCGCGCATAATTCATATTTATATAGACCGATTTTACTGATTATTTGTCCGCAATTCACATTTGCGTTTGGTGGCGGTTTTCGTTTCTGAAAACGTAATCAATACACTTCTTATTACTGTGCAGGTTGATGAATAGGAAGTCTCACCATAGAGAGGAACATATAAAGACTATACTGCTAATTAAATAATACCATGGAAACGCAAAACTAGTTTTATTTATATATGTATGTTGTAGTATGTTAAGTTGTTTCGGTACTTTAATCAAATTTATCTATTTTTTATTACATAAAATTGGGACATTTTTCCGTTATAAAATCTAATAGGAGCCAATTACGTTTTAAATTATGTTTATTTATACGAAGTGTAGAAGAGAAAGAGACAGAAGAGTAAGCAAGAGAGGTCAAGAGGCGAGGCTAAAATTACTCAGTTTAAATATATACACATTATTTTACACCAAAACAATTGAAAGATGTTGGATGTAAAGAAAATCAGGACCAAATAAAGAAATAATTATTATAGAAATAATTGATGAAGATACAAAATTATTATCAGAAAGTATATATTTTTTTTCCTACCCTGGGCGTGCCAGCGACCTTGACCCAACAACAAGATAAATCAAGAGATAGAACTAAATAGCCAGGAGGTCAGAAATGGAACTCATAAAGGACAGCAGCAGCGGAACAATTGAAGGCAAAGGGATGGAAAGGATAAAGGTAGCCTTAAAGGGAGTAGGAAGACCCTAAAAAGTGGATCTAAAGAAGGGAGTGTTCGTTAAGGAGGGCAGAACATTCGAAAAGTATATGATTTGAGTCACAAATACAAGGAGGCTCAGAAGTGTGAAGAGAGCAGAAAGGAGAAGGGGATAAAGCGAATCGAAAGCGAGAAGAAGGGAGAAAAGAATGATTGATTCTGAGTCTAATTAAGGAAACAACAGTGAAACCACGACAGATAGGAATAGAATGAAACCAAGGTAGGAAACGAGGAACCGGTCGAATAAGATGGTACTGCGAAAAGCGATTTGAGAATAAAGATGGATACATGTCCAACCAAAGTCTGGAATGATTAGAGCGTAATAGGAAAAGAATGTCTGAAGAAGGAAAAGAGTCGAGGAAAGGACCATTGCGGGCGGCTGAGCGAGCTAAAGAGTCAGCTGAGTCATTGCCCTCTATATTGCAATGACTAGGAACCCATAGAAGGTCTATGCAAATGGAACGGGACAAGAACAAAGAGGAGGCGAGAGATCGAATAAAGAGAATGATACCGTCAGGGGAATGAGAAGGAGGAGAGGAGATGGCTTGAAGAACGCCTTTGGTGTCGGAAACGATCAGGAATTTGTGAACCCCACTTGTAGAGGATATAAATAAATGGCACGAAGAATGTAGATAGATTCGGCCGAGAAGATAGAGCAGAAAGAAGGAAGTTTGAAGGACTCAGAGTGCAGGAACGTAGGAGACGTAAACATACCACTCACGCCTTATCACTCTTGAACCGTCCGTGAAGATTAAGACAAGGGAAGGAAAAGAAGAATCCAGCAGCTGAAGGAATTCGAAGTTGACTACATTGTGGGAAGAAGAATTAGCTCGGATCGGGATGGAAGAGAAATTGATAGGATGCCGTATGCTATTAAAATCATAAGAAAAGTAAGGAAGATTGTTATAAGAGAGAACGTAGGGAGAAAATTTGGAAACACGAACAGCTATATGCGATAGAATCGGAATTCTATGAGGCGCCAAGGGCCAGTGATTTTTGATATGAAGACAGGGAGGAATAAGATTGGATGAAGAAGTGGGGAGGCGTTTTATTAAAAAATGATAATCGAGGAATGAATGACGAATGAATAGAGGTTGAGTGGCAGATTCAGATATAATCGCAGGAATACGAGAAGATTTTAAAGCGCCAATGAATAGACGAAGGCAGGAATTTTGAATTGAGACAAGTTTCGAGAGGAGAGATTTGGAGGCATTGCCATAAATAAAGGAGCAGTAGTCGAGTTTGGACCGAATAATTGATTTGTACATAATTAAACGAATACACGGGTCGCCACCTCATCTGAGAGGAGATAAATATTTGAGGAGATTAAGTCTTTTAATCGAGGAATTATAGATATAATTAATATTTTCATGAAATGTAAGACGACTATTTAAGAAATAACCTAGGTAACATATGGAATTAACAGTGGGAATAGGAATACCAGATACAAAGAGCACGGTTAAAGGGGCGGAGAGAAAAAATTATGCAGGAACACTTGGAATGGTATAGAGAGAGGTGGGGAGAAGAGAGAGCATTGCTGAGATGGGACAATGAATGATTTAACACTTTTGATGGCGGAGGAGAGATCATCTGAGGTGGAGTAAACTAAAATGTCATCAGCAAAAAGGAAAGAGAAAGAGGGAATAGGAAGAGAAGCAATATCAAAGGAGTTAAAAAGAGTGGGGCTAAGGCAAGAACCCTGACGAAGCCCACGATAGATGCATCTGAAGGTGGAAAGAAAAAGATAAGGTAGATAAAGCGTTCTATGTTGAAAAATGTTGAGTATAAGAGTGATAAAAACCGGAGGGAAATTAAGATAGAGGAGTTTGGAGCCTAGAGAGGGAAGATGCATACTATGAAATGCAGAGCAGACATCGAAAAAAGAAGCTACAGTAAATTTCTTTAATAGAAAAGATTTATAGATATCTGCAAGGAAATGATTGATGGTTCCCACTTGAAAAAATGTATAATCATTTCTTATAGCTTTTGGAAGAGATTATTTATACGAATTTCAACAGGATCTTTTGGAATCGAGCAAAATGTAAAACTGAATTAAAGTTCTCAAAGGTGAAATAAAACCGTTGTCCCTTTTACCTTCCATTCTCCTCTCGAAGAGATTGGTATAGTCCTCAATCAGATCAAACAAAGATATAATCCTTTGAAGCCTCCTGCAAAATGCATCGAATTTGCCGAAGACGTAGTTTTCTGAGAATTTAAATTGATTAACTGTACGAGCGACTCCCGCAATCGGTGTTGACTGATGCTGAACCAATGCGTACATTTCGTGGTAAGTTGTGTTTAATCGGATACAGTCATTAAGTTTTTGACAAACTTGAACTCGTTCTTGACTCCATAGCGATTGAGTGTTACGACATGTAATGTACTGTTTACACGTATCGATCATCTGATTCGTTATCTGAAACCGAAAAGCAGATATTTTACCATTATGTTTCTCTAGCCAGTGATACGGAAAATTTGTGCGTGAATTTCTGTATGTTTATCGTTCGAGAATTCCGCACAGATTAATAATCTAAAACGAACGGCCTACGAAATACAGAGAAATCGATAAAAGTAAAAAGCTATTAAAAAAAGGATTAACAGCCATCTATCACGCACAGACGCGTGTACTGCACACTTCGACTAAACTTGCATACTAACAAATAAAAATCAAAAACATTTACGACATTAGTTTTAAACAAGAATGTGCGATGATAAGAGATTCGAAAACGAATAAATTCATTTAATTACCTAAACTAGTTTTCGCCCATTGGTCGAAATTCGACCATAATTATTATTAAAAATTTAAGGAAAACATATTTGCGTTGTTCGAAATTTTTTTTTCTACTCTGATACATTCGTTCATTGTATATCTGAGAATATATATTTTTATATGTACTTACAATACAAAACAGTTCGGTATCATTATAATCGAATAAAAAATAAATATTCAATAAAATAACACTAAATCACAATTTTAAAACCCTCATTTATTGATATTAAATGATACCTTAAGATTTAGTACATCGTAAAAAAGCCAATAATGCTGATTATTAAGAAAAATTAAAACATTTTAATAAGAACAGATTTATTAGCTATATAGCGATTTCATTTTTCATTTTTAGTATTAATTTTTTATTTAAATACGAAAAAAAAAAAAAAACTGTTACCAAAATTTCTTTACTGATAACACTGAAAATCGGTTAATAAACAGAGGAGAAAAAGGTACTGAACTATTTAGTTTTTGCCTATTTATATATAGATAAAATCACAAAACATAAAAATAAACGCATAAGTAATAAAAATTTCGCTCCTAATTTTGGGCAGCTTTATTCAAAATTGCGGCTATGTATACATATCACCATTATTATGGATCGAATTATCCGAAAGTAGTGGGCCTTTTTTACGTTTTGTGATTTTATGTGTATAATTACAGTTTAATGTTCCATGCGCGCTAGTTGTATTATTTCCAATATGGAATAATGAATAATAGTTTAAATTTTTCCCCTAAAAGATCGTGGGCTTTATAAAAAAAACAAAAAAAATAGCACCTTACTTTGATCATCAAAGAAGAAATTCGTTCAGGCGTGTTGTAGAACTGCGACACATCGTGAATTAATTTTACCGTTTGTAGCAAACTCATTATAGAATCTTTCATTTTCACCTGCAACAGCGGAGAACAGAAACGATAAGTACGCGATGTAGCGCAACACCTTTCATTATAGATTTTCATACTCAAATATTAATTTAACATTTTTGTTTTTTATTAGTTTAGCCCAGTATAGTAGTCGGTTAGTGGAAGAAATTTCTGTAGCTGTGGTTACAAAATTAAATTTTGGAAATACAGTGAAGTACCGATTATCCGAAAATCGCTTATCCGAAATGGATGTTATAACGTATTTTAATTATTTTTAATACATATTTAAGGTATTTAAGATTTTTAATATGTACGTACGTAATTACATATACGTACCATGGGCCTACATGATACGACATTCGAGTTTTTATTTTTCATTACAACATATTACATTACTGTAGTTTATTAAATTTCGTAATTTTCAATGTTTTTCTTTTATACGTTAAATACGTATAATGTTTCTATAAATACATGTAATGCTTCTATAACGATTATCGATTATCCGGAAAAATCGTTTTTCCGAAATTGTCAATTCCCGATTATTTCGGATAATCGATACTTCACTGTAATGGGTTAATTCGTAAAAACCGTTAATCTCCGATAAAATCAGTGGCAATCTACTGCGCATTACGTCGCACAATCGGTTTAAAATTATCATTAAAATCAGTACTAAAAAAGCTCGCTTAAACCTTAATTGCGTTAGCTCATTCAAAATTGACTGAAATGTGGTTCGAAATGAATATATTTATCGTCTCACATGTTTACTATGGACAGAAAAAGTTCCAAATGAAGATGTTTCAAAAAAAAAAAAAAAACTGTCCAAAAAAAAAAGAGTTACTACTGTTTACGATACAGAGATATGCAAACTGGAATATTACGGGGGCATATCTTTATGACTCTCTTCAACTGGTTCTTCGAGAACGCAGGACGAAGAAGAACGGTATAGAAGGGAGAAATTACAACGATGAAGTGTGAGGTAAACGGTCATTAATGAAGACAAACTGGCTTTATTGCTCGTTAAACTTCGCTTAGAGGTAGCGTACCAGCAGAAGACGACACGGTTAATTAATTGAGTCTTACGAATTTCCAACTCAGATAGCCTTACAAAAAAGTTGTCTTTTGTCGGCGAAACGAATAAGCGTAGAACTTTGCCACGATCTGTCTTGTAAATCGAAAGTATTCGCCACATCAAGACTTTAAGCTACGTAACTGTAATAGTGCATTTTCAATTTAACCGATTTTAACCAATTTTTAAATGATATTACAAAATTACCTACAAACGTAGCAATTTTACTCCGGGAACTTTAAATCAACTAGGTGCAAACTGCGACGGCAACATCAGAACAGATTTAGAGTTCTGTTTCCTAGGAAGGAAAAGAATGAAACTAACCAACACAAACATGGAAATTAATGGTTTTCCCAGCTAATAGAATCAGCCAGATGCCGACGTATATACATGGTTTTCGTCATATGCAACCTCCCGAATGGGAGATGCTACCTTATGATGATGTATAATATTAATAAAAATCTGTTTGATTGTGTGAAAGAAGTTACAAATTAAAATATAAATTACTGGTGGAATTAAAAATGGTCTAACAAGCAAAAACCAAATAGAAAAAAAAAAAATAATGCTAAATTATTAAGTGTGCCAAGCACAAAACCACATTCAGATCTTGTTGACATGATTTGACTTGGCGGTGCGATTTAAAGTAAGGGCCTTTCAGCACTACACGGCTTTTTTATATATTGCGCAATGTATTTTAACATTTTCGTGGCAAAAAATAAACTACAGTTAGATTGTTTAATCTTATTTAAAGCAGAGAAGTATAAAAATATCTTTGAAAAAAAAACTTTAACGAGTATTTGGGCGGGAAAAGTCTTAGTCAAAGGAATCTAATCGCTTAGGTAAAACTGAACTCGCGGTTAATTATGAGAGAAACGGAAAATAATCTGTCACTGAAATAAACGAAAAATATTAAAAAAGGGGCGTTGAACTGGACATAATTAAAGTAGTAAACGCTAAGCAACACCGCGTACGATTTACAATAATATTTAATTATTTTACGCTTACTCTTTTCCTTGGCGTTTTTTAAAAAAATTAACCGCGATACAGAAGCCTAGTCGCAGTATAAATTAAAATATATTAAATTTAGTTATTTCGCATATAGCGATATTGATGTATTGATTAAAAAACTTAACATTATAGATATTTAGTCCTATATAGTTATTAATAACGAATTTCCTATTTATAAACGAACCACTGAAATGGCTAATTTTTTGCGAATGCCTGCAGTAAAAGAACACTCAAATAGAAAATGTTCAACCGAATCGATGCAGGAGTTGCAAAATAAACAAGTGTCTAATGGTTTTATTATGCTTAAACGTTTCAAATACGTTCCGAAATTGCTATGTCCACACACAGCACTTGACTGGTATAGAAATTTACATCCAACTTATCTTTGACATTAAATCTATTTCCTATGCTCTATGGAAAAACTTAAAGGTTGTTCTACCATGTAAATTATTGTGGTCCATCTATTCTGCTAAATATCATTTATAATTACGTTAATTTCCTTTGATGAAAGCATACTTTTAAATAAAGAATTAAATGAATCTATTACGTTAGTTTTTACGGAAATGAATTTGTTGTTATATACATATTAAATTCGGAAATCAAAGCCGACCTAAAAAGACTTAAGTCAATAGGCAGAATCCCGGTAATAACTGCAGTTGCCTGTCAGACTTTGGTCGGATGTGTATCCTTGCTCCTTTTCCAATCCTAACTCATTTTACCTCTCCTTCTTGTTCTTGGTTCTATCATTTTCCTACTCTTAAACGTTTTTTCATCATTGCCATCTGCCGTCTGCGGTTCAATCATACGTTGCTCCCATCATCTTGGCATCGTTTTGCTCTTTTCCCATCCCCTTATTGTCCTTTGCACTCTAGCGACTGTTCCTTCGTTTGTGATCTTGACCACGTGCTGTTTGAATGTTCCAAGTCTTTCCTCCGAACGTAATATCCTGTACGTTCAGCTGTTAAAGCTGAATTATCTTACTCCATATAGTGCTTCCTATATCTTAGCTTTGCCGTCATCCAATGTGGTTCCTATTCTTGTCTCTTTTCTGTCATTGATTTCTGACCGGATTAAAATTTAATCTCTGATCTAGTCCAATTGTCCTGGGTAGCTGCCCTTAGTCAGCCAAGTCCAAAAAAAAAAAAAAAACTGCAGTTGCCGAAACAGTTCTATATAAAGAACTTACATCAAGCAGAAGCTTCCTTTGTTTGGGTAACATTTTGTTAAACTTAATTGAATTTAGCTTGTGTACGTTTATGCTTGAACAGTAATTAAGCAACGATTCTATAACTCATTTATATATAATTACTCGTCCTTTATATTTAATTCCGCCGATGTTAGGTTCAATTTTGAGAAGTATGTAAAATTTTTTATTTGCTTTATCCAGAAGGTAATTAACGTGTTGTTTACTTTAATTTATATGTAAACGATGTTACTATTGGTAAAGGTTGATTATAAATTAGTTTAGTTTTCTTCAATTGGTCATGAAATTTCGAAACATTTCTTTTACTAATTTGATCATCATAACCGATATTGTTTCATCGAAAATTCAAGACCCTAAGATGATCGAGTGTAAATTGAAACTTTTTACATATATTTTTGATGTTATAAATTTGAGAAGAGAGCTGCTGTTAAGATATATGACATCGTACACATCATCAGCGAAGTTTATAAGTTCTGCGTTATATCCACTTTCCGAGATAAATCGCTTTATCAGCTGTATTATGATGTGAACTTTTTGTAACGTTTGCAATTTGATGATATTCATTGTTATATTATTTTATGCCTTTATACATTTCTGAAAACGACGGAAACATAATGCAACATTACGCGTATATTGTGTCTTTTTATACATCCACAGAAATAATGAAAATAAAAGGGATCAATCTACTCCATATCTCTTACGTCCTTATAGAGAACGGGAACAATAAAAATTATTAACCAATTCACTTTCTATGTCGTACATTCGTGAATTGGGAAAATAAATGAAAATTAACAAATGAATACTTACCGGATCATTTAAATACAGCGAATAGCAACATTTCTCCATCACCTGAATGAATTTAGCGTTATCTTTCGCTTCGTTGTAGTACACTGTTATCATATTTTCTATCTGACGCCATTGCTTTACTGATTTCGAGTGACAATACGACAAGCACTGAATTGAAAGTTGAACCTTATAAAAAAATAGCGTTAATTCGAATATGTCGGTAAAAAATTGAAACAACCGACAGCGGTTTATTTTCTATATGAAATTTTTTTTTTCAATTGAAGACAAAAACAGGATGCACACAGTTCTATTTACCGTTCATAAGGGAATTTTTCGCTGCATCGATAATTAATTGATTTAAAGATCGCATAAGAAAGGAGAAAGGATGTGTTTTTGCTGGCAATTTGAAAAAACAGCGAGCAATAAATGAGAAAAAAAGCAGGACAAACCGCATTGATCCACGATTTTGGCACTCTAACCGATACCACTAGACGATATGAAATTTTCTAGCGCCTAATTTATTCAATCATATCTAGCACAAATCAAACCTGTAGCCTAATTAATAATCATAGTTTCTCACTGAAAGTCGCATATATCTACCGAATTTGAACTTTCTCTTCAGAATTGTTCTAAAATAAACGATAAAATAAACTTTATTTTAGTTCAAGGTCACCAGCGAATCCCCCTGAAAATATTAGTAAATGTCTAAGAAGAAAGCAATTAAAATAATTTTGTAGCGTTTCGGTTTTCTTAAAGAGCCTCATACTGTCGATTATATACTTTAAGTTACATTGCAAATTCTACTGCGACTAAAGTTTCCTTATTATTTTATAAGAACTGCACAATCTAACTCGGGCACTGTTGACAGTATTGTCACACTGTTGATTAGGGGCGTGCCCGGATTATGTAGCGTTTACTATTGTTACGTACGCGATTTATTTATGTACAAACTTCTTGAGAGCGTAATCCGGCGACTATTTGTGAAAACTGGGCGCATCGCTTTTTCCAGTATTCTAATTCTTCTTGGGGCTTGCTGAAATCACCTTCCGTTCGAAGTTGTTTACATTCATTGATTACCTGAAAGCGAACAATAGTATAACGAAATTTAATCTTGAGATCGATAAAAATAATTACTATATTTAAAAAGGTCGTTTAATATTCGTCCGGAAAATCACGTGGTTCGATATTTAAAAGTTATTCGGCGATGTTAACGATGCGCAAACAAAAATAAATGATTCAGTTTGTTCAGTTTCAAAAAGGAAAAAAAATAAACTGAAAAGAAGGTTGATATCTAAACTTAGATAAAGAGAATATTAATGAGCCTATTAAAAATAATTGATCATTTTAAATTATTTTACGTAAAATTTGCTGAAAGAAAAGACCTAACCAGAAATCTAAAATGCTTGGAAATTTTAACTCGGCCATACTTTTTTTTAAATTTTTTTCCGTTTCATTTACTTCCGTATAGGCCAGAGGCACGGTGAAGGATATAGGCTTAAAAATATTATTTATGAGGTTAGTGATGGACAGGAAGTGAAGGAGTCGGTTTAGTGACATGGGATCATCTTGAAGAATGGAGAGCAGAGTTGTTGGTAAATTACTTATGATTCTATGGTGAGCGTACAAAGAACATTCAGATGGAAATTAATTAACTGTTATTTGAGTGTGCTACATATTGGTGGAGGAAGATTTCGAAAGAGGTAACCGTGTGTTACGATCTACTTGCGAACAATATTTTAATTGTTTTACGTATTATTTTAAAGTGTTTTATGTGAAATTAATACCAGGGAGAATAAAATATAATTAGAAAAGAAACAGAAAAACAAGACACCAAAAATTGGGGTAATTCTTTTTAGATGTAAACGAATTACAAACCGTTATGTAGATCTCAAAGCCAACATAATACATATTTCGCTATTTGCTGCTGTGGTACGTCACTCGGTACTAGTTAGATGCAATACAAACGGTGCTATAGTAGTGATTGATCATGTCGCAGGAGTAAGAGCCACCATTGAGTCCCTAGCCGTATATGGATGCTATTACCGAGATCAGAAAAAAAAAAAAAAAAATGTGCAGTGTATGTGTATAATGCGTTGATCGCCTCCCGAAAAAAAAAAGTACTTCTTCGTTAAACGCACGATCTGATTAATTGTTTATACTACTGCTGTGTGTGTGCGCATGCTTCCCAATGTGCTCTTAGTGGCTCAATAATGTCAGAGAGGTATTAATAGCACCTAATGAACATGAATGACAAAAAACAGATGATCAAATAGAATTTCAACAAAGATCCCTTCCTTCCTCAGGGTCATAGATCGATTTGTAATTGTAATTGTAATCGTAATTGTAATAATACTAAAAAGTAAAAACACACACACACACACATATATATATATATATTAACTGTGCCTGCTCAGGGTAGCCACATTACTATATGCTAAATACGTTAACATACGAGTAATACATAACAGTTAAATAATAATGTTTCATATATATATATATATAAACTCGGCCATTTTGGCCTCGCAAGGGGCTGTGCCCATTGACCCCTCTTGCTTTTATTTATGTCTCTTTCTCTTCTATACTTTGTATAAAATGATCAAAATTTACAACGTAATTCTTACTGGCATCAACACAAAAAGAAAAACAAAAAATAATCACAAAAATCCTATCCTAACATTTAACTTTCATTACATAAAATTAAGATATTGTTTCATTACGTTTTTCGTTATTTATTTCGTTACATAAAATTGTGACATTTTTTAAATAACAATAACAAAAATCCTATAAAATATAACAAACGTTACATAAAATTGGGACATTTTTTTGGGACATTTAGCGTTACATAAAATTGGGACATGTTTTCGAATATATATATTAATTACAACGTAATTCTTCGAAAAAATTTCCCAAAAAAATGTCCCAATTTTATGTAACGTTTGTTATATTTTATAGGATTTTTGTTATTGTTATTTAAAAAATGTCACAATTTTATGTAATGAAATGAGTAACGAAAAATGTAACGAAAAAATGTCTTAATTTTATATAATGAAAGTTAAATGTTAGAATAGGACTTTTGTGGTTGTGTTATTTTTTTTTGTGTTGATGCCAGTAAGAATTACGTTGTAAATTTTGATCATTTTATAAAAAAGTATAGAAGAGAAAGAGACAGAAATGTAAGCAAGAGGGGTCAAGGGGCACAGACCCTTGCGAGGCCAAAATGGCCGAGTTTATATATATATACCATATATATTTAATAGTAAACTATTATACATGTGACCTAAAAAATGAGCGAATAAAATAATTCACGAATGAATAAAAAGATTATACGGTAAAGGTAATACGAGTAGATAATTAAGGTACACGATAATTAACGGGTCTGTATTAGAGTATTAATAATGTTATTTTTTTATTGGAATATTAATGAAATTTTTAAGATTTCATTTTGAATAGAGAAATCGTAAAATTCGCTGAAATGAGTGTTTTCCACAACATGCAAATTGTTTTTCTTTTTCAAGTGTTTTTAGTTGATAAGCGAGTCCTTGATCAAGAGTTGGGTTTGTGACTAATTTTACTTTCCTTACATAAAAATGTTATGGCTAATCGATACGAAAACATTATATATTATTACATGATTTTTCGTATAACTCTAAATTTCATAACACGTATACGTACCGCTTGTAAATTCTTCATCCATACTTTGACCTTAGCTTCCAGGAGCGCCACACGATCAGGATGAACTATAAAATTTTTCATCTCTTCCACGTTTTTCAGTCGGCATTCCAAATTTAGGTTATCTTCGAAAATATCTGGTTCCATACATACTTCTTCGCATACTTTTATCCCGAGAAAAACAGATAAATTTTGAAATTAAACAATATTTATACTTTATATAGCGCCCAATGTTGAACGTAAACTGTAATCAATTATTTTTCAGAATTTGAGTTAACGTTAACGTTAACGTTCAACGTTGATAAGTATAGTAATTACGTTATTACGTAGGTAAGTAAAGGCAGACCATGAAACAATCGGTGAAAAACTAAATCGATAATACTCCTAAAATTGTGTACTTACTGGCCGAGCAGTGATTTCGCTAAAACGAAAAATCGCATATGCGTCTACTATTATTTCTTTTTCAAAATTTATAAGGGTTTAAAAAAAGAAAGAAGAAATTATTTGTGCTTATGATTTTTACAAAATTCGAGTCTTTAAAAAAATATCATGATCACCAAGCACAAAGCAGTAGCTCTATCTTTTGCATGAAATAAATATATCGGTAAAAAAAAAAAAAATTGGCTTTAGCACTGTGTAGATCTGCTGTTAGGAAAAGAGGTGATCGTAAATCACTGCCACGGACTCGGTATAGGCTGATACGTAGAAAATGTTTTTTAACCCCATCGTGTATCATTGCTGCCTCTGGGTTTATTTAAAATATAATTTTGTCGATGGATTGAATTTTCGACGTCCAAAAAAAAAAAAAAAAGAAAAAAAATAATAGTGTGTCATTCAAGAATTCTAGCTGAAATTACACAGTGAGGCTGAAATTTAAGTGTTCTGTATACTTCATATTGTGGATTCGAAGTGAATGGCAGCGAATGGATTGAAGTGTAGAGAAAGGTTAAGAGATCTATAAAAGTATCATGATGTACAGGATTATTGAGTGACGGGGTAGTAGTGACCGTGTATTTTTGAGACAAGTTTTTGTTTTTTCAAATGTTTAAAGGGGGTTTGTTGGCTTCAGTTGGTATGTTGCTCACTGAACAGGTTCGGAAAGCTGCTGAACAAGGCGATAGTCAGTAAATGTTTTAGACAATAGCTTCATAATCAAATCTAGGCGTATCAGTGCGTAGTATATAGCTAATAGGATTTCTATGTCACAACTTCAGCGTTTTAATAATTTCCCCTACTAACTCGTGGCCTCGTTTAACGATCACAAACTTGGATTTTTTAAGAGAAAAATTGAATCTACTCTTGCCAGCCTTAGTTAGGAGGGTATGTAGTACTCTAGTTGGTTGTTGACATTGTAATATATATTTTTCGTTTTTCATTAATATTTATTGTAAAATAATAATTATATTAAGCTATGATTATAATTTTGTCTAGAGTAGCTAATTAATATTTAATCGTTATTCTAACTTATTGTGAGTTTTTTTTATATATTTTTTTTTAAATAATGAAGAGAGCCGGTATTGTCAAAGTTAAGTAAACCTAAATATTGTTAGTGTTTCTCTACACTTAAAGAGAAGGTTAAGGAAAAAAAAATCTAAATCAATATTCCGATATTTTACTTTATTAAATTGTGGTGTATCCGAATTAAATGTTTAAAGTGAATATTTATTTTTTTTTGCTTAATGTTATATTTTAAGATCCTATTCAGTGACTTTCAAATATTTATGTATATTGCATTTCAAGCAAACTTATTTTAAAATTGTTCTTTCTTAATTTCTACAGATATGGCTGTGATCATTGCTATTGTACAGTCGTTTTTCATGGCCCTCTTAAAAAAATTTCATGGCTCCCGTTGAGAATCACTGCATTAGAAAACTTCAGTTGCTATATAGAAGAGACCCTAAATATAACGGGTGATTTTTTAAGAGTTAAGTTTTTCAGGTTGGCAGCACTGGTTCGTCTAAACGTCATCTGTCAAAGTGAAAAGTTTTCAGTATACTCTGCCATTTCATCATGGAAAGACTTACAAACGAGCAACGACTGCGATATGATTGAAATTTATTATCAAAAACCAGTGCTCTGTGTGAAAAATGTGCATCGTTTGTTACGACCGTATTGTGATAATCGACCTGGTGAATCAACAATTCGTGCTGTTATCACCAAATTTCGCACCAAATTTACTTTGTTGGACATTAAACCGTACGCATGCGTACAGTGCGTACCGAAGAGAATATTGCAGTCGTAGCGCGTCCAGTGTTAATGAGGATCGTGAAATGTCAATTCGTCGCCGTTCTCAGCAATTGGGCATGTGTTACTCAACCACATGGAAAATTTTACCTGTCGATTTGGGTTTGAAAGAACTTCCGCGAGAATGAAAGCCGAAGGACCTACCACAACGTCTAATTTTTGGTGAATGGGCCTTAGAACAGCTCCATGAAAATCCGCTGTTTTATCGAAAAATTGTGTTCAGCGATGAGGCTCATTTCTGGCTCAACGGATACGTAAATAAGCAAAACTGTCGCATCTGGAGTGATGAACAGCCACATGTCATACAAGAATTGCCGATGCATCCCGAAAAAACGACAGTTTGGTGTGGTTTATGGGCTGGTGGCATCATCGGTCCATTTTTCTTCAAAGACGACCGTGGAAGAAACGTTACCGTCAACGGCGAACGATATCGAGCCATGATACGCGACTTTTTTTGCCCCAGTTGGCTGAGTTGAACTTGGTTGACATGTGGTTTCATCAAGACGGTGCCACATGCCACACAGCTCATGAAACAATGGACATGTTGAAGGATGAATTTGGTGAGCAGCTTATCTCTCGAAATGGCCCTGTGAGTTGGCTGCCAAGATCGTGCGATTTAACGCCTCTTGATTATTTCTTGTGGGGTTATGTAAAGTCGTTAGTCTATGTGGACAAGCCGAACACGATTGAAGCCTTACAGGATAACATAATACGTGTAATTCGTGGAATACAGGCCGAAACGCTCGAAAAAGTGACGCAAAATTGGACCTGCCGAATGAACCATTTGAAACGGAGCCGCGGACAACATTTACATGAAGTTATCTTTAAAACGTAAATGGCTAAGGCCAATTTATCGATTCCAATAAAAATTTTGAATATATTATGCAAATTTGAGTGTTTTATTCGATTTTTAAAAAAACTACGCTTAAAAAATCACGCTTTACAAGACTAGTCTACTACATCGAAATTATCATCTTGTTTTTGTGCTTGACAGTATAATTTTTGTCTGCCAAAGAACTGAAAAATGATAAATCAATACTTTTTATACCTTTTAAGGCGCTGCAGAATGATCTGAGACTCGGCAGGAGTTGATTTTTCACAACCGGGCAGGTGCCTTCTTCCTCATCATTAATGTTACCGCTATTGCTGGACGGTGTATATGCTAACGCCTGCATAAACACGTGTTCCATAACACGCTGTATACAAGTTACCAAACCGATTTCAGCTGCATTTATAACTCCGCAAAATAAATCCTAACAGTTAATAAGTCAAATAGTATACGTGAAATGCAGCGCACCCATGCACAACCTATTTATTAATTAGTTAATAAAAATAGTGAGTAATCAATAAATGTAACTGAACATTTTAAGGTTATACTCGTATGTTAGTAATATTTTTTTTGGGGGGGGGAATCTGCCTCGTTCTTAAGTACCCTTAAAAGCGGAAGTAAAGATAAACGTATTATAATCCATATTTGATCAGAACGATAGGATCTTCCTATCTTGGGAAAAAAATCAAAAAAAGAGAAGATAAAAACACATAATATTAGTAAATAATCTACAGTATATAAGTTATCTAAAAATTTGAAGCAGACCTGAAATACCGTTTATCTTCTAATTTTGGAAGAGAAAAAAGTGAACTGTGATTTAGATCTCTTTCACAAATTTAGATATTCAGACAAGCTGCTAAGTTTGCCTTTGCACATTATGTTGATTTGGCTCTCTTTTCTTAATTATGCGATAATTCAGATCCCCCTGAAATATTCAGATAAAGTATTTACGATACTTATGCACGGAATATGTGTTTTTCTTATTTCTTTTCTAATTGAAGATGGGATACTGTTCTCGTAAAATCGTCTAACATACTTCATTTATTGTTATTAAGTTTTTCATTATTTTTAGTATAAACAAAAAAAATTTCATTAAAAAAATCTATATTTTCAAAATTTTTTTCTTTTACACATACTATTAATTCGACCAGTGCAATATCAGACGTGGTAGCAGCTGAGAAATTCACATCATATGTAGTATATATATATATATATATATATATATATATATATATATATATATATATATATATATATATATATATATATATATATATATATATAGATACAGATGTACTTTAGCCTACGCCAATAACGCAATGGTTAGAGACGGTGAACAGATGTGTAAGAAAATGGAAAATGAATGATTACTAATACATTTCATATTATTGAAAGAAAAAATCAAACTATAAATCAAATGTAAAATTATATTTTCTAGTATTTAAAATTGAACGTTTCTCACATTTAATATAACGTTACACAATAAAACGATTACGTACTTTTATAAAAAACACTTTTCTTGCCTATTTTGTCGCAAACTCACCAATGGAAGAGAATCATAATTGATTTCTCGTTTAATTCTACTTAAATACGAGCAGAATAAAGCATTTAATCTTTCTTTCCTTTGGCTGCCTCTTAAATAATTTTTTATTCCAGCGCTTTTTAAAATCATTTTAAACATTTTTAAGAAGAATCGTTCGTGTAATATTATTAATTGCAACTATTTGGTTGAAGCGCTTAGCTACCAAACCGAAGATATCAAGGATTTTCGAGACTTGCCTCGTTCCGGATCCAGGACGCTCCCAGGTTTATCCAATCTGACAATAATTGGGTACCAGAGAATTTTGGGAAAGTAAAGGCAGTCGAGAGAAAAAAACTGGCCCCAATACTCTTTTTAGGTCTATTAGGCTTAGTACATTATGAAACGCTTAATTCCGCAATCCACGATACCTTACCAGTGGTATGGGGACTTGCTTTAACTTTTACCAAATTTAAGTTTATTATTTTTGGAATTAATCAATAATACACTGTCTAAAATTGAAGAATTTAGCTACTCGGAATATGGAATGTTAATATGAAAGCAATTTTGCGTTAAAACAAGTAACACTTTCTTCAATATGAAAATTTAGAAATATAAGTGATCACTATTTGTAACAAAATGAATTTAAAGCTAAATTCAGTAAGGTAGTCAAATATTCTGACCCGCTCACACCTACTCGCATTTTATTGGCTTTACAGAGGCGGCACATAAGTCTGCCACCATATATATATATAAAAATAAATAAAGTAAAGTAGATCCCATACCTTTGACAGGACGTTGGGATTGTGAAGTTAAGGTTCACAATGTATTAAGCCCAACGGCACTAATGAGTGCGGGGAGGGGGGGCAGTTCCTTTCTCTCGGCCGTCTTTACTTTCCTAGATTTCTCTGGTACCCATACGAGTGTGACAATTGTATTCGTAGAATTTTTTGCCCTTGAGCCTAAAAATAGGGGAAGGGTGAAACTTACTCTAAACACCTTCACAGTAGTCTTCTCCGAGGTCAGCACACTGCCACCAACGTTCGACAGATTTTTAGAAGCATCCCGTAAACGCCCCCCAAAAATAGGTCCATCAGGACCCTCGTCGTGACATTTTCGACTTCGGTAATGCCGCCGTATCGGTTTCCTTTCGAGTAACTTTTGAGTTGAGGAAACAAATGAAAGTCGCACGGAGCCAGGTCCGGGCCGTAGGGGGTGCGGGAGAGTGGGAATGTTGTGGAGCGTCAAAAACTGGCATACTGCGAAGAACGAGTGTGCTGGAGCTTTGTCATGATGCAGCGACCAACCCTTCTCGGGAAATTCGGGTCGTGCGCGGTACACGCGGGCTCGTAATCGTTTCAAAACTTCTATGTAGAATGCTGCATTGGCTGTCTGGCCCGCGGGAACGTATTTGTGATGAAAACGCCGTTGATGTCGAAGTAAGCGAGCAGTAGAGACTTGACTCTTGATTTGGACACGCGAGCTTTTTTCGGACGCTTCCCACTCTTCTCCGAACACTGCATGCTCTGTCTCTTGGTCTCAGGGTCATATTGGAAGACCCAAGACTCGTCCCCTTTGATAATGGACGACATCTACTGGTTTCCTTCAGCGTCAATTCGATCAATCATGTCCTGACAGATGGATCTCCGGAGCTCTTTTTACTCAGCTGTGAGCAGTTTTGGAACCATCTTGGCGCACAGTTTGCGCATCCCTAGATCGTCATTTAAAATCTGCCGCCGAATGGTCTCGCGGTTGATGTGTAACTCTTCTTCTAACATTCGCGTTACAAAATGATAGAATAATGAATACATTTCAGTTGATGTTTAGAATATGGAATATCGTTAATTTATTTTTTTTTTTTTTCGTATTAGAAAAACGATAGGCTCACTGTTAACCATGTTACTTTTTGAGGAAAAATTTAAATTTCGAACGAGTTTATCGAATTCAATTTTTTTTAAAGAAAATAAAATTTCAAGGTGTTCAGAAAACAGCGTTATATATAAACAAACGGAAAAAATGAATTTGAATATAATTCATATATAAATTTTTTCTTCGGAAACATTACTCTTTAGCTTCGTTTGCCTCTGGTTATTGACAGTATTCATCTACAACCTGCTAAGAGATAAAACGACAGCAATTAACAGCAATTATTTGTTTTGTTATTTTTATATTAATTACAGTTAGGACGATTGTCGTCTTTTTCTCCGCATTTTATCGCGCTACAAGAGAACCTTTCTGCGATCTTCGTCAGAGTTTTTTCCTCAGCCGTACACTTTTTTCAACATCGACTCCATTAGTGTCACATTCAGTCCTTCAAATTCTTTTGCCACCAGTTTGTATGAAGCGTTTAGTTCGTCTCTCATTTTGCTAGAATATTGCCCAACGTTGAAATTTCCGCGAAAAATCGTCACAAAAGAGGAATCATATTTTACGATCGTTTATTTCCCTCGCGTGTAACATCACATTTACAATCGGTTCCAAAAAGCCTGGCGGTATTGCAGCTTCTTTCGTTTCCGTATCTTTTCTTTTAGTTTTATCTTTAAGTTCCAATATTTTCATTACATTTCGTTTTTTTTCCACAATCACTTCACTATTATTGGACTCCATCAGTGTGGTTCTTTTTGATTTCTGACTTCTAGAGTTTTGCCCTTACTACATCGTTCTATTTCTATTATTTATCCACATTTCAACATGCTTTACCTTCTCGGTTTACACTGCATGATCAAAACTTATACGCAGTAATATGAAAACGTAATATTTCGGTCAGTGATGAGCTTGTAACGATGGTGGTTTCAAGTACAATTATTTTCTTTATTCAAATAGACATCTCTAATGTAAATTAACATTATGATAATCATTTAATTTTTTTTTCCAAATTACGCTTTTATGGTAAATTGATAATATGTTCAGTCCATCGCGTTTGTTGGGTATTACTAAAAACTTCTCTAAATAGACCGTCATTTTTTAACATTTATTTAAGTGACTACTAAGTGTTAATCGATATTCATCAGTACTTACATGGCATCATCACCGGTCGACCTACTTTCCAGTGAACAAAGAATCATTAAAATCGATCCACATGAGCAATATGCGAACAAACATTAAAAAAACATACTTGAAGTAACGATATTTTGTGTATATCCAGTGTTGTTCATTCCAAGACTTCTAACTAGACGCACACATTGTGCCACTGGTAATATATTTCACGATTATTATCTACTCTCATTTTTTTTTTTTTCATATAATTGAAATTTTAATCTATTTAAAGATATGTGTTTTTTTTTTTTTTACCATAAATGATTGATTGTTATTTGTGTCCAGTTGTCTTGGGGGGGGGGGCTCACTTTGGATAATACTGATGATGCAAATGTATTATGCATTACAGTAGTACAATTTGTATGATAGTGAGGTTGAAACGACCCATCCAAGAAAATTTTCGGTGTCAGATCATCCTTAACATTGATTGCGGTAAATTAATACAAGTGTATATTTTACTTACGGAAATTAATCTATGCAAAGCTTAAATCATTGAACATTTGAAAATTCTTAGTTACTAAGTATTCTGCTGAGCGCTGAAAATGGAAATCAGTAGTGTGCTATTACATCCAGCTAAGATATGGGCAATTGTATCTCGGGAAAGTGTCATTAAATACAATTTGCCGAATCACAGCAATTTTAAATCGGTGTAGTTAAAATTTCCGTGACCAGCGAAAGGAATTATACGTTAAAAAAATTTGGCATGTAATCTATACTGTTCGCTCTATTTAATTAATGTTAGGGAAGAAAGTATAAGTTAGTTACAATTACCCCACATAATCTGATATTGCGTGTTAGGTAGTAGTCATGTAATAATAATCTTTTAAACTGCTTCACGGTAAAGGTGGTTTTATTCTCAAATGCAAAATTTACCATTTCCGTAATATGCACTATTGAAGAGTAAAGCTAGGACCTGTAGTAATATTATTTTCAATGCAAAATAAATTTATGTGTTTACTAATTTCTGCAGTGGCACAATTACAAAGATGTGCAACCACCGACGCCAAGGGTGCCGCCAGCCGATGAGCCAGGGGAGGGCAAGATGAGTTGCCAGCCGCCAGGGGGGGGCAAGATGATAGAAAAAGGATATAAGTTATAGGAAAAATAAAATTTATAAGTTGTAAAGGCTTAATATTTCATTAAACTAGAATAAAATCTTAATTAAAACATAATTTTCGTGGGTTTTTGGCAAATTATTCTACTATTTTATTATAAAAGTCTTCCAAATTTTCCATGATTATGCGCCTATTAGGAATACTCATTGATTAAAAAATTTCAAGGTTCCAGGGAGGGGGAAGCTGCTCCTCCCCTGCCCCCCGCTGAAGACCACCATGATTGACGCTAAATAACTTACCGATTTACATGATTGAATTAATTTAATATTGTCTTTTAATTTTATTATGTTTACAATCGTATATCAAAAATTTCTGAAGAAATCAGTGTGCCGAATTTCGTAAAGTCTCCGCGTTAGATTAAAAACCGAGAAAAAGTTCTGTTTTGCAGGGAAAAAAACGTTTGACACCAAAGCGCTATTTTGACAGTGTTCAGTTAAAAGCACTGGCCGAGTAGAAGGGAACTTAATTATTATATGCAGCGATTTTTCTTTTTTTTTTTTCTTTTTTGGGTGGGAGGTTCTGAACATGACTATTCGATCGGAACAAGTGCGTGTCCAACAGTTTTCATCCTAGATTATGATATCGAATATTTGCGTTCCTTCTTTTTCTAACAATTGTTTTTTCTATCGGTCTGTTCAGCCTAGTGTCTTTCTGTTAACCTATGGTTTTCTCTGTTTCCTTCACTTGGTCGTTCTGTTGTTGTCTCCATTATTCGTCTGCGCTCTTAAGCCATAGTCTATTATCTTATTCCCGTTTTCGTTTTTCGCGTTGGTTGCCTCTCCATATTGTTCTCTCCAGCGAAGAGCATGTTTGCGATGCTGCTCAACGGTGTTTATTAAGTGTTCATCTCTTCTTACTAAGCGTTCTGCTTTCCATTCCAATTTTCTGCGAATTGCCTACTCCGTATTGTGCCTTCTACATCCTGCGTCTTTTCCTTCTCTTCACACATCGTTCCCGCTCTATTAATCACTCTTCCTACTAACAATATCTGATACCGCATCAAAATATAACTGATTCATTTCCATTTCTAATTGTTTCTAAGTAAAGGTTCCTGGTTGACGCCCCCCACCCGCCAAAAAATATAGTCGCTACATTAGAAACCTATTAATTTTTAGCCGTTTCAGCTTATACTGATGGTATTCGGGAATTTTTTGTTTTTTCTATTCTTTCGGAGTTTCAAATGCGCCGTATTTAATTAATTTCGTAACATTCTTATCGAAACAAAAACATCTTAATACGAAATAACGATATAATTTGAAGAACAAAAAGAGAGACAGATATATTCGATAGTTGTAATATCACTTTTTTTTTAAAAAAACGAAATAAAAAATGAAATAAACCTTATGGAAACCTTCCTCCGGTAATGGTTTCGAATTGTTGAGGCGCACGATGTAAACGCATATTCCAGTTAGCGCGCAATCTGAACCATCTGTTAGGAACAACCGTTTCTTTTTGGTCACAGTCTGCGTCAATGTGCCGACGATTTTCGACAAATTCATCGCCTGTCGACTGCCGGCCACCGACTTGCTCTGAAATTATGAACATTTTTGAATATTAATAACACGTTGAGTCGTCGCGATAGCCTAGTTGCTAGAGCGCTTGACTTCCGTTACGGAAATCACGGGTTCGATCCCGAGCGACGACCGAACTTATTACAAGAATTAAATAAATAAATAAAATAATCGCTAATAGTCACGTGGAAGGCAATGGCAAACGACCACGTTCAACATCATATGCGCGCTAGGTCAGTACACAGCAGACCCACACGGGACTGCACTGGTAGCGCGATAAATCAAACGATTACTAATCAGTTCCGAATGTAGTCTTGCGCGTGTACACCTGCGTTGCATATAACAATTGCCTAGTACACTATGCCTGTGTCTGTACTGCTGAGATGTACAAATAGGTAGTCGCCGACGATCAGTAATTAAGTATGGCACTATAAAGAAGAAGTTGCCAATAATATTCGAATGGAAGAAAACACTTGCAAACGGAAGACGAAAATAAGAATATGGCTTAAATGTTCATCCTGCTTCCAATTTTTCCCGAAAAATGATTAATAACGCGCCGCAAGCGTGTAAAAAGGTTACCCGGAATAAGTTAATGTTTTAAATGCACGATCGTCTTTCCTTTTTGTTTGATGGCAAGGAGACTAATTTTTTTGAAGAAGAGCAATTTTTCGGAATATCATGCGAACTATTTATTATACATTTTCAGTTCGTAAACGTAATTTTTAAATCGTACACTACACATGTATAATTTAGTGTACTTCATTCGAATATACGAAGTTTTTTTTTGGGGGGGGGGGGGCTTGTCAACCGGGAACCTTTACCCAGAAACAATTAAAATAGGAAGGAGTCAATTACATCTTCATACAATATCAAATGTTGCTAGAAGAAAGGAACAAATAATAGGAACAATCTGTAGAGAGGGAAAAGATAGGACATAAGAGGCGCAATATGGAGTAGGAAGACCGAGTATCAATAAAATGGAATAGAAAGCAGAGCACTCAGCAGAAAGAGATGAACACTTAATAAACACATGATCAGCATCGCAAACATGCTCTTTGTTTGAGTGGATAGAATAATATGGAAAGGCCACCATTGAAAAACGAAAACGGGAAGAAGATAATAAAGTATGGCTTAAAACGAATAACGGAGACAACAACAGAAGGGCGAAGTGAAGAAAACAAACAGAATCACGGATTGGCAGGAAGATTAGGTTGAAAAGATAAATAAACAGAACAATTGTTAGAGAAAGAGGAAACGTATACATCCGATACCAAAGTCTGAAATGAAAACCTTTGCACAGCAGAAAGAAATTAGAGGATAAGATTTTTTTTTGTGAAAAAAGGTGGGAAGAAGCAGCAATTGAAGCCAAGGAGTCCGCCGCCCCATTACCGAAGATGCCCGAATGGCTAGGAACCCACAGCAAATCAATTTGAATGGAATGAAGGGAAGAAAGAACGTTAATAAGTGAACGTATACGGAGTATAATAAAATCACGACGATGATCAGGTAGGGGAGAATAGATTGAAGACCGGTCATGGAGTCAAATATAATCAAGAATTTAGAGGAAAGGTGATTAGAGGAAATGAAAATAATGGAACGTAAGATAACTATTAATTCGTTTATGGATATTGAAAAGCCAAAATCTGGAAGAATAAAAGAGTCACCGACACCCCTTGGCCTCTTCGAACCATCTGTAAACACGGTTGCATGTGAAGAAAATTGAGAATTGATAGTACTGTGGAATTCCTGTCTAATTAGGGCTTGCGGAAGAAATTTGACGAGCGTAGGTGTAGTAAACATATTTGGAGAATGGCAGAGTTCGGCGAAATTAAAAAGAAATAAGGGAGATTGTCAAAGGGCTGTATGTAAGGACAAAACGAACTAAGCCGCAGGGAGATGAGGGATAAAATAGGAGGTTTCTTGGATGCGATAGGCCAGTTCCTAGAAATGGAAAGATAGGAATGGATAAGAGTAGAGGACGTGAGTGGAAGACGCTTAGCAAGAAAACGATAGCCCAAATAGGATCTGCGAATAAAAAAAAAAAAAAATACAGTCGAATTGAATACCTCCTCCTTTTTTGAAGTCGGTTAAAAAGGGTGCTGCATTAGATTCGACAAAGACTGCTATAACTGGAGAAAATTTCAGATCACCCAGGCATAGACAAATTCAAGAATTTTGAATTACATCTGATTTAGAGAGTTGGGACGTAGAGGCACAACCGTATTTAAATGAACAGTAATGAAATTTTGAGCGGATGATGGATTTATATAGAGAAATAAAGACATATTTGCTTTGTTTTGCTTACCGTCTTTTTTTTGGATGGTTGCTCCAGCCATCATCGTGGACTATAGCAACAACGTTTTAATAATATTCTTTTCAGATACATTTTACCCGTATGAATTATGTAAAAAATTAAAAAACATACGATAATAAGAATGTTGAACTATACACAACTAGCTCCTTGTAGGACCCGCGACTTATTTTTTAAATTACCGGAAAAAAAAGAAATAATAATAATAACAAAACGGTAAACTTTTACCTGCTCAAACGGAACAACCATAGACGAATCTATCTCATCAACTTCTTGATAGAACCACATCAATTTAGTACGCATATGCGGTACGAACAGCTGATTTATTTCATCCAACTGGTAGCAAAAATAACCGAAAAGCAATACAATCGACTTTATTATAAAAAACATAACACGGTATTACCGCTAGAATACATATAGTGGTAGTATCAGTTTGTATTTGAACGAAAAAAGTTATTTCAGCCTAAAGTAGGAATTATGAAATAAATTGTGGAAATCGCATAAATCGAGTATAACTGAGAAAAGAACACGCAGTGGGGGTTACAATCAGTGCATGCAATGTACGTAGCAAGTTCTACTTTTTAATGTAATCTGAAGACGTACACGTTAGACATTCTCACGTTTAACTGCACATTGGACTTTTAATTGTATATTAAATTTTCTATGAAAAAAATAACAATTCGGAAATCAGGAAATATCATAATTATTGATAGTTATTAAATTTTATATTTCGTAAAATAATTATAAAAAGTGAAGTTATTTGTAACAGTAGACAAAACATATCTGACACGTGTCACTGAAAAAAATTATGAAATAGCGTTTGAGTAAGAATAATTATTCTCAATAAAGAGTAATGCAACAAAGCTGTAGTGTAATTCTGGCATTTCAGTTGTTTCCAGTGATGTCGCAATGAAACACGTGTTCGCATGATTCCTAAAGATTAGGACACTCATAACCGCGCTGAGACTCCAACTGTAGATAGCAGTTTGTTGACAATGGAATCTCCAAAAACACTTTTAGCTACTGAAGATGGTGTATTGAAGAAACATAAATGTCGTGACTTACGTATGGCTTTTATGGAACCTTATTGACTCAAGATCAACATACCACCACCTACCATTGCAGACTCGGTGTGGATATGTGTGTTTCAACCTTAACATGCATTCTAGTTACAGGTCTATTACAGTTCGCCGCCGGCAAGCTTATTGCGAGCAATGTCAAAACCACGTTTCGCCACGACTACACGTTTGCCGCTGCCACGATTTGCCGCCAAAAACATAGCACGCCTTGAATAATGGGCATTATAAACCAGTACATTAGGATCTTTGTGACTGTAATGTGTATTGCACCAAAATCCACAGCTTGCAGCCGGCGCTATAGCACGTTTTACATTTTTCTAGAACAATTTTTTCTGCTTTAAAATATTTGCACTGCAATTTGACTATTAGTAATCGGATAAAGTCCTCCTTTTTGAACGGCTGATGCTCTGCGGTTTATCTCCTCCATTCTGCATTTTTCAACTACCTGTTTCTGGTGATCATACGTTGTTTATCCTTTTTTCATTTATCAAAAGAAATGGAATTGTAATTTAAAAATCCAATCAATGTTCGGATTAATGAAGTATTATTTTTTTTATTTGTTTACTCCGGGTGGTGTAATCCCTTTCACATGGCGTTATTATTGACTATCGAGTTCGTTTCATCGAGCATTGTGGGCGCTGCTCTGCAGTTGCGGCCATATTGCGAGATTAAGTTTCTTCCTTTATACATATGTACTATCTAGTACTATAAGTAGTGTTTGAACAGTTAGATAAAAACAAGAAAATGTTTTTTTATTATTATTTTTTACTTTGTTTTGTTTCCGTGAATTCAGTATGATTTGCACGTTAGCCTGCTGGCCAAATGAACTATATATTGTTCAGGCCCAAAAAAAAAAAATTGTATCATAAAATGTCTTTGTAATTTGTCTCTAGACTAATCAAGTGAACAAATAAATTCGGCATCGGCATCGATGATCTAGCCAATTCAGTTCCTCCGCTCGTCATAAAAGTACCCTTTGCAGATGATTTCTGCATAGCCACCAGCTGTCAAGATTCAAAAATCGGAGAAAATCTCCTCCAAAAAGCAGTGAATTGAATAATAAAATGGACTCGGAGCAAAGGACTTGGAATATTACAAGGAAAATTCACCGCAATTATTTCTGCGAGCATTAAAAATGTCTGAAAAATCTTAACATCAATATCGATAATATACTTCTTCCACTTTCTCTAACAATATCAAATACCTCGGTGTCATCTTTGACAACACTTCTTCCTGGAATCCGAAAATTCAAAACCTCAAAAATTCCAAACCCAAAGAAAGTCACTCAGCTCTCACTGACGGTTATATATTAAACAAACAGCCTCGACCTATATGTGAATCCTGCACAGTCCCAATCACCACCAAACACATACTAATCAATTGTCCAAAATTACAAACCCAAAGAAACCTACCGAAACGAATCTCTTGAATCCCTACTTTCAGATAATGATATCAAAACTTTAAAACTCTTTTCCTTCCTGTAAGCTACTAGTCTCTACTTCCGAATCTAAATCCTAACAGTACTCACGCCTCTGGCCATAAAGCTGTACATGGCGAAATAATAAATAAATAAATAAATAAATAAATAAATAAATAAATAAATAAATAAATAAATAAATAAATAAATAAATAAATAAATAAATAAATAAATAAATAAATAAATAAAAAAAAAAAAGAAGGTAAATAAGTATTGAAATTTTCCATCGACTTTAAAGTACAAGCACCTGTTTATTATGATGTCGGCAGTGAACCGTGGCGTTTGGTGTAATGTTGCCGGCGGGGAAACGTGGTTTTGGCAAATCGTGCTCGCGACGAAAAATTCCCACGATAAAACGTGGACTCCTTCTGGTTATTGTGTACACAGTGAGGTAACGACTAAAGGGAAAATGTCGCGTGTCACCCTATTACCCTACACTTTGAACATTGTCATACTTTTTATGTACTCCTAAATTTAAATGTAACATTTTACTCGACGCAAATATTGTTTTAATAAAAATAATATCGCCGTTAAATTAAAAACAAAAAATATAAAACAGGCTTTCACGCTAGTTTTTATCTTCAATCGGAAACGTTAAATCGAATCTATCCATCATTCGCAATTGTTTATAAGGTAATTTAAGTGTGGCGTAACTCCATTATTGTATGTATTTGAATTTGCGATGAATGTCGTATAAAACACCATTAATTAACATCATTCGCGGAAAAGCGACCAGAATAGATAGAAGAAAGGATTAAAAAGGAATCTTTTATCTAGCATTTATAATAATCAATCTAGTACCGAGCGAGGTATGTGAATTACGTTTGAAACATCGAAAGTTAAGATTATTGTTACTTCGAGAGGATGTAAAAAATTCGAAGCGTAATAAAAAATTAGAAGAAAATAACTGAAATACAACTTGAACTATAAATACTTTTTTCTTTTTTTTTTTTTTAATATTATCTTTTAAGTACATTAAAAATGAAAAATAAACAATTTTTCCTGAATGATGATTTTAAAAAATTATTAAATTATACAATATGAAAGTGCGGGGCGTTTTAGAACACATTTGTTTGCCGTTCCGTGCTTTTATTTTGTAGTTTATTTCAAATTATCGTTTGAGAAAAACTATTTTTTACTTTTAAAAGGTCACGCTTTTTTCACGAAAAAAATATTCTGTTGTTTAGTTGCAGTACTTATTAAAAGCTATATATTGTTTTTTAACTTTGTTTAATTTTATTTTCTCTTTAGTATTAGTAATTAATAAAAAGAAGATCGTTTTTATCAAACGCCATTTATCACACTTTTTAAACTACAGCATGACACGCAGAATTATTATCATAAAAATGATAGAATAATATTTTGTTTATCTAATAGTAACTAAAAAAAGAAATTACATGTTCTTGCATTGTTAGACGAATCGATTTAAGAAAAAAAATAGCTTTTTGTGTTACGGGAAAGTGGCCTTCAACTGTAAAATCTGATTCAAGCCGGCGCTACCCCGTCTAAATATACAATGTAAATAAGGATTCATTAAAAATTACGTATTTTTCACTAGTAGAATCGAGGATTCAAGCATAATGGCAAAAAAGAGACTTCTATTGAAAAGATTTATCGTCTACCAAATGTTTAAAATTAATATTAGAGAATGTATTAAATGTAAGAAGTATAATTATATGACACAAAAATATTGGGATGAAAAGTGAAACGGAGTATTCTCGGCAGAAAAATCTTAAACATATCATAACAATAGCAAAAGCAAAATTAGAAATTAATAAATACATATTATTTCGAAGGTAATAGATCCCAGAAGAAATGAGGGAAGAGAATAAAATAAGAATATATATACGTGACAGAAATAATATTGAAAATTAGTGGCGAATCCCTCAATACTTCCAGTTACGCGGCGAAGTACCATTGACAAAGAAAAAAATCCTTCAGTACTTCTTTAGCGGTATTAACTTGGATAAAAAGTTAGTTTTTAGCTAGCTAGTAGAAATCTAAGACGTCGCTGTTTGAGCGCGTGAAGGAAAATGCTTAAAGTTGTAATGCGTACATTACATGAATAATAAATATGATAAACAAATTAGTAATTAACATAGAATTTAAGGCGAGCGTGAGTATAAATGTGTGTGTAGTTCGGCGAATGATCGGGGATGATGATGCCTGGAGTGATGTTACGTCACGTCTGACGTAATGGAAATAGTGCTGGAGGAAACACCGTCCGACGGCGGAGGGATCTTCGATTTGGTTTGGAGATCGGAAATATGTTCACGAATAATCAGTCAGATTTTGGAGTCGGAAAAAGACAGTTAAAATAAAGGCTGAGTGGGAGTCCGCGCCGGTGGCCCACTACATTGGCCAGACGCTTTCCGTGATTGTATTCGGCCGTATAAAATTATAATCATTTTATCGCGTTTATTCGAAAAAGTATCAATGAATTAATTTGGTTAAAATCGAAAACGAAAGAAAAGATTCGCATATGAGAAGTGCTACGTCAGGAAAATAGATAAACAGGATCAACGAAGAGGAACACTACAAATCAGCATCACTATATCATCGGAATCGACCCCTCCGGAATTCGAGATATGTATATAAATTATTTAAGTTTATAATTATCACCATACGGTGGACATTTTATCATTTAAATTATAGTATTTTATTATTTTTGATTTTAAATAAGAACATTCAAATTTTCTTACGGTCGACCGTCCTCGAAAGATCTATGTACGAGTTGGTAATAAATAACTAAATCATAATTAACATTCTTATGTGCGTGAATAAAAAATATATATATATATAAATAATAATAATAAATATCATATTAAAAGCGATAATCATCATAATAACAGTGTAATAAATAAAGTAGGTCCGCGGGAATAAAACTCGCGGTGGCATCCCTGATATAAGAATAAAAAAGCCAAATAAGATATACACGCTTCAACGTGTAAGATGATTCTCGTCTGTCTGTGTAATAGTTCAATTCCAGTATGATGATCTGTTCACTTTCGTGTAGTGCCAGGTGCTGCGAGTTTTAGCGGGTCATTAAGAATGCATTGAAAACATACACACACATACAACAATATAAACAGCCAGTCAGATCTAGCGTTCAATCATCTAAGTAATTTGCCTACTTTTGCAGAGCAACACGCTGCAAATTTTTTCGCCCCGAAAAACTGTGACTAAGCTACTGTTACCTGATCATAATGACTTTCACGCACCTAATTTACAAATGCGCTTAGTGAAATATACAGCTAACGAAAATCTGTCGACTGCGATAAACCCAAAGCGGTACTAATACGGTAATGCAGCGAACCAACGAAATTAAATCATCAGTTTAGAACAGTCTAATATGGGCAAATGTATTCACTTTTTAGTAGATTTCCTAATGCGATTTTAATTCTCTTCTAAATAATAATAATAATAATACGAGTATTGTAATTACTTTGTTATGCTACTTAATAATCTTTATTTATATGTTTCTTTGAATCCGCTTGTATTATTCCTTTTTGTTATTTACATAAATTGTTTATAGTACTCGTAGATTCGTGAATTTCTCTTTTTTTTCTCGAAATTTAAATATTCATTTCCTTTTACATAAATTTATTTTTTGGAATTTTCAAAAAAAAAAAAAGTGGCTTCTTAATTTGTTTTTATCTATGTACTAGTGCGCGCGATTGTATGTTAATTCCATTTTAACACTTTTCTGTCTCAAGAAGTACTGCGGAAAAAATCAGGATTTGCTATTGATGAGTTGAGTGTGTTTACATTAGTGATGGCCTAAAAATCGCAGCACCGCTTTTTTTCACTGCCCCGACAAATGAGCAGTTGTGGTCTAAAGCAACGATCATCAGAAAAACACTGCTCACTGCTCTTTGCTTCAGCAACAATTGCAATTGTTCCAAATACTGCTTCAGTGAAATTGTTCTGACTACTCCTTCGGATTGTTCCGACTACTGCTCCAATGCAGCGAGTAGGAAAACGGCGTTGTCTCCTCTGTTGAATGTTCCATTGCCTCTATTCATCCAGGCAGTGCGCACACGCATACACATCAAAACACATAGTCAGAAGAAATATGCGCCACTGCTGGCGCTGCATATTTTTTCTGTCACACAATTTCCTTCATAATCATGTTTCATCTTACTTTGCGATAATCAAAACGAATGATATACAAACGATATATTGGGAATTTATAGGGAATACTATCGTGTCCACGTTTTTTTCTAATATTTTTACATATGTAAGTGCTATTGTTTTGTTTTTTTCTCGTTTCATTGCTATTATAAATACAAACGATGTCTGTCTAAAAAACAAATCAAATTTCTAATATTAAATAATTAATTGTTTCTCCTAAAAGATTTTGCTTTAATTTTATTTTAAATTCTTAAAAGTTACCTATTATTAAGCAAGATGCATGCATAATTAATGGAAAGAGTCAGCTTTTAACTTTTTTTTTGTTTTGTATTAAAATGTGTTATACGATTTACATTTATTTCTATTTCTTAAAATCCCAAAATACTGTTTTTTAAAAAATATTTATATCTTTTTAATTTCATTGTAAAACATAGTTTCTTCTACAAAAAAAAAAAAAAAACTGGGACGCATTTAACCTAAGTAATTCAATTTTTTAATTTTTACGTAGCCACGAATTCAGGTTTATAAATCTTTAATATAACACTATTTTTTAATTATGTAAAAAAAATTAATCTTTATTATCTTTTAATTCGCACGTTAGTTATATAAAAATAATAATTTTGTTTCGAGTCAACCGCTCTGAAGGAGCAGAAAAAAATCACTACTCATTTCGAAGAACTGCCCTGTGCGGAGATTTTCCAGTAAATCAGTTGCCAGCTACATCTCCAGTTTATATATATATATATATATATATACATACGTATGTAATATATATATATATATATATATATATATATATATATATATATATATATATATATATATATATATATATACATACGTATGTAATATATATATATATATATATATATATATATATATATATATATATATATATATATATATATATATATATATATATATATATATATATATATGTGTGTGTGTGTGTGTGTGTGTGTAGACAAAATATTGTAAATTATATTAAGTATAAATACATTTTCACACAAATTGAAGTTCAAAAACTATGGGTACTTATCATATATGCGCAAAGGCGGCGTAAGGCGTGGGCGACGTGGGCGACCGCCTACGGCCTCGCGGTCTAAGCGGCCTCACGCCTCAAAGGTTTATGCATTAGGTACTTAAAATCCATGACCGCGACGAAAAAATTTTACTCGTCATAAAACGATACATATAATTATTAGCAACTCTCCTAACTGTGAGATTTTTTTTTTTAGTTTAATTTTAATAAAGTACAATAATAAAATGTCGCGACATGTCGAATTTGAGTGTTGCTCTGTCAGTCGTCGATTTATGATCGTTTTGGGCTGCCAGAGTAAACTAATCAAACATATAGATCACAATAGAAGAAAACTTTATCGTATTTCTTTCTGTCACTGAAACGATTGGAGAACATTTAACTAATGCAATATTGGGAGAGCTTGAGAAAAATGGCTTAAATATTCAAAACTGTCATGACTCCAAGGATACGACAATGGCGCAAATAGGCAGGAGTAAATGGTGGAGTTAAAACTCGAATATTAGATATTAATCCCAGGGCATTTTTTACACTCTGCGGTTGTCATAGCTGGAATCTGCTGTTGTTGGTAGCCGTAGCTAATTCTTCTGTGACAGCGAAAACCTTTTGGTTTTATTCGGAAAATTTTTTTGATATTTTAAAGTTCCAGAAAACGCTGGAAATAAATCAAAAAGGCAAATTAAAACTTACTATGAAGCCTTTATCAGACACAAGTTGGGAAAGTAGAATTGGAGCAGTGAAGGCCGTATTATTGCAATTTGATGATAATGTTGAACGATCGAAAGCTTAAAAAATCAAACTAAACAATCTGGCACACTCAGTTATTGCGATTCGGTTTTCAACGAAATATTTAATTTAGAATTTATATCATATCATTACATGTGTAGTATGAGATATGATTACGAGTTAATGTCGTAAGCAAATTATAGTAATTTGTACATGTCCATTTAAGCATTGCTCTTGAATATTTGCGTACATTTTGTGACTGGGTCAAAGAATACCGACAAACTGGACTCGAAGAATGCTTGTCTGATGCTCGTCAGTTTATTGAGAAAAACAGTTATGATCTACCGGAAGACTATAAAAATAAAAGGGTAGCCAAAAAGGAAAAAGATGTTAAATTATGAAGGTAGCGATCAACCTGTGTATACAGTGTCTCCTAATAGACGGTATGAAATAGATTTCTTTTGAATACCATGATTGATTCTATAATAAGCAATATCGATTCAAGATTTATTTCTTTTAAATAATATTTTAAAAATTTTGATTTTCTTTATGATCTAAAAAAGTTAAAAAGTATATTCCTAAAGAGAAATTATTAAAAAACTGTCAATATTTACGCACCGCCCTGCGAGTGGGTGAGAGCAGCGACTTCTAATGTTACGAATTGTATGAAGAATTAATAACGATGTTCTCCCGAATTTACCCAACTTCATTAAAGATGTGAAACATCTGCTCCAACACATAACGGAAAAAAGCTTGAAAGAAATTTACCCAAAAAATATTTACGTAGTCATTTGAATTTTGCTAACAATACTGGTAAGTACGAATAAAAATTGGACAGTAGCAACTGTTTTTTATTTTATATAATCCGTCATTTTGCGTCACCAGAGGGCCTTGCAAAATGTACTTTGCCCAAATAAAATTTAGGTCTTGCCCTGCCACTGTATATAAGTATATGATTATTTATATACCTATATAATATTAGGAATTATGTAATTGTACGTAGTTTCTACTCTGTTCATGTTATAAATTAGTTAGATTAAGTTTTGTAACATTATTTTAAAAGTGGTGCTAATTTATTTACCATGTAATGAGATTGTACTGAAATATACGTATAAAAAAAAAATAAAATATTTGCGGTAGGTACAACGACAGATTAATTAAATAGAAACATGAAAAACGCCAGAAATATTTCTGGAAGGAATGTTTTCTTTTAATACATATTTACCGTTAATACAGAAATAATGGACTGTACGTAAAGGAAAAAAAAAGTAATCGTTTTTCCAACTTTCGAAGTAGCTGTTTCAAATTTAAGTGTATTTAAATGATTACCATATTTCCCTCGAATATGTGATCCATAACTTCCGAACGAGGCATTCTGGTGGCATCCGTTAACAGCTGAAACGCGAATTCCAGTCTCGGGTCCATTTCACCTCTGCGAGCTTTCCTCTCGCATTCTTCGCGCCGTTTCTGTTAACGAAAATAGCCGTTATTATTACATCGAAATTAAACACTACCAGCAGATTAGTGCAGGTAAACAATAGAAATCAATTCGGAGCGGAAGTAATTCGTAATAAGCCATTAAACCGACAGGACCGTGGTCAGCAGAAGGCGGAACGTTATGAATTTGCGGTCTCACGATCAACGAGAACTCGTTTGAATTACTATAATTACATCTAAAGTAGGTCTCTCGTCCAAAAAAGAGATCATTATCTGTCGCAGGACGATTTCATTTCTTCTGGCAATTGTAATGAAGTTTGTCTCGCGCAGTTGCAATTACTTAAACGGCTCTTGTTTCGTGTTTCATATTTTTCCCGCCCAGAAATGGAATTCCCGCAATAAGCAGCTAACAAAATTCGGCCGGGTAATGAAAAATGATCGCGGAAAACGCGAACAGAGCATTACCATCGTACGAGGGAAATAGTCAATCAGCCTCATTTTATCGGATTTACAAGCTGTCGCACTCCTCCATACGTTGCATCGGAGAAGCCGATTCTATGAAGCTAGCGGCAGTGAAACTAGTAAAATTTTCTAAAATTAAAATTAAAATGTGTAATGGAAAGTCGTGAGTGGTGGAATATATTCGAGAAATAGAGCCGACTTGTTAGTGAAAAAATGTAAAAATACAATTTCACTCGCAAATTATGTTTAATTAGGAATAAAAAAAAATTAAAATTTTAATTATACGGATGCGCACGGCTGTTTAATTATATATACAAGCGTGAATCTGTGAATGTTATTTATTTACAAGATAGACACACAGTGGTGTATATAGTCATAGATAAATAATATATCAAAGATAAATAACAAGTCACAGATAAATAATAAGTCATAAATAAATAATACATCAAAGATAAATAATGTCATAAATAAATCATAAGTCACAGATAAATAATATCATAGATAAATAATAAGTCATAGAAATTAAGTGTGTATACTTATTAAATAAATATATACATGTGTATTTATTAGGAACCCGCCGACAAGTCAATTAACTTGGTGGGGACTGCCGCGCATGGTTAAAAATAAATAAATAAATAAATGAAAATAAAAAATTGAAAATTAACTGGGAAACAGATTTGTTAATATAAGATTCCTCGTTTGCTGTTTTGTTGTCGACGTGAACGCGTTTAATGTAATAATTACGGAGTTGATTACACGGGTTTTCGGAATTTGGAACGTTTCTAAACGGGTATTTCGAAGATTTTTAAAATTTCTCCGGCTATATTTTAAATGTTTATTTCTGATGGAATTTCATGTAAGCTGAAAAAACACGGGAAAAGACTTTGGGTATTTTATCCTAATTCAGCTTGTTCGAAATGTTTGGCTTGTGGAATTCCGGTCGAACAAGTTCTATCTCGTATTGGAAACATGAACAATTATCAACCGCAAGAAAAGCTATTCATTAAAGAGTAAACAAAAAAATGATTTTAAATACAGTATCATGAATATATGTAGAATTTCCTAAAAGTCTATAATTAGATAATATATTTTTACATTAGAAATACATAAAATATTTAATGTATTAACTAATTGGCCACTTAATTAATTAGTTAATATGTTAAATATTTTGTGTACTGCTTATTTTTATAAAACGATGGCAATTTCTGTCGTGTCCCTGTACATATTGCATTAAAATTATATTCGAGGGAACGAACGGGCAGACACGGCTGCAAAGGAGGCTGCTGTGACTCTACCGGTGCCAAGCGTTCATGTTCCAGAAACCGATTTCAAGATCTATATAAAATGTAGTTTAAAGGCTCTATGGCGGAGGAAATGGCAGCAAACATCACAAACGAATAAGCTTCGCTCGATCAAGTCGTCAGTATCACCGCGCGGAATATATCACTTCTAAATCGAAGGGATGATGTAGTTATCACCAGACTCCAACTGGGTCACACACCGCTCACCCACGAATATTTACTAAACGGAACTGAAGCTCCTCAATGTGCTGTGTGCAGTGCTGTCCTTACCATTCTCCGTATCCTCACTAAATGCCCTTCATTCTCCTCGGAAAAGAAATGCTTCAACCTGTCTTCTTCCCTTCCCCTCATCTTTAAAGGCAACTCCTCTTTATTGTCCAACTTAATTCTTTTCCTTCATAAGTCCGGATTCTACTCACTTAAACCTCCTTCTCCTCCGGTGCCTCTAGTCATAGTTGCTACACATGGCACGTAAATCTAATTTAATAATAATAATAATAAATTATTGTAACATGCTGGTTTCGGTTGTAAATCGCAAATGAGCTAGCAGTGGTTCTATTTTATAATTTTAAAGAGATATTAAAAATATCATCAGTGAAAAACTCAAAATATCAATTTCGCATTGTAGGGTAGCATTTGAAGATTATTCCGTTAAAAAAGACAATTTTAATCGGTGGTACACTTTTTTCTCTCTATATAACAGAACGCGTTAAACTCTATTGAAGGAAAAAATTCCATCAAATGATGAAAAAATCCTCCCGAACAATTCTCAGCAAACCCAATAATAATTCCAAGTAAAGTGAAAAAAATGGTATAATTTAAAAAAAAATAACCGATCGCGGATTTCGGATATTACAGCAAATCAATTATTTTATTTTACGGGTGTCGGATGACGTCTTGCTTCATACCATTTGCAATTAATTTTAATACTGCCTTGTTAAAATTGAACGTATGAAGTCTGTTTTCTCACTTATAAATTTATTTTAAGTAACAAAACTGCGAATTTTAGAAAGAAAATTATACTTTTATTAATCGACAATTGTTTTTCTTCCTTCTTATATTTGTTGTTTAATAAAAGAAAATTTCCTTTATTTGCTTCTTATTTTTCTAACACTTTCGCACGTATTTTTAATTTTTTTCACGCACATTTAAGCTCTATAGAATCGACGGTTTTTTGCTAATAATGCTTTTTCGGTCGTGTTCGTGTGGAAAAATATTTCTATTTGAACTCAAAAGTATTTTCATTAAATTAAAATACTTAGAAGCGTAAAATTACTAATTACTAATCGTTACGCGATTATATTTTGAATATAAATTTAGTACGACAGTTTAATCTCCTCCCCCCTCCCAATAATCCAACTAACGTAAATATTTCTCACAAAACACGTCCGTGTTTATAACTTACATAGGGAAAAACAGGAAGGTGTTTTGTTGAAACAATTATAAAATTTACAACTTTTAGAGTTAGAAGTTAATATCGGAGTTATCTCTATATCTTGGAATAGCCTCGAGTGTCTGAAATAAAAATTTAAAAATATTCGTGCGATTAATTTGTACATTTTTTTAAAAAATATTCTTTCCATAGAGATTCGTGATAACAATACGCAAAGAGATATGTCGTCGTTAAATATTAACATTTTTTTTCCCTCTTTGACCAAAACTTCGGGTAGGGCGCATTTATTTATTAAAAATATTGATTTATTATAATAACGGAATTAATATAACCCATCCAATTAAATATTTGGTATTATATTAATTATCATTTTACAGTTTTTTACAATATATTAACATTAAAATCACAATTTCTAATAGACACCAGGTCAACATTAGCGCACCTATTTAACGTTTCCAAAACACATTTACACGGTCCATCATCAGAAAAGTTTAGTAATTTCTGATGATGGACCATGTAAACGCGTTCGAAACGTTAAATGAGTGTATTAATATTGACGCGATGTCTACTACAAATTGTGATTTTGATGTATGCTTTTTTCTTTAATCTTCGAATTATAATTAAATTTAACCTAAAAAAAAAAACAACAACAACAAAAAATAATAACAATTATAAAAATAACATCACGCATCATAATAAAGTCAGAATATTTCGATAGATTTTTGTATCCTGTTATTGAACTTCTACGAAATAAAGGAAATCACTAAAACACAATACAGGTGTTTCGGAAGGTATAAACGAAATTTTAAATATCGTAGTTTTCAATTATTACAGATGCATCTAAAATACGAATTAGCCACGAAATCACGCAAATTTTCCAAAATGAAGATTATGAATTTAGAGTGGGAAGTAAAGAAATATCGGTTAAATTAGAAAAAAAAAAAACTTTGAATATAGAAGATTATTAATTATTGATAAGTAAAATAAATAGGTTAAGACTAGTAAATATTACACGATTATGTATATGTATAAGTTAATTTAAGATGGTAAAGTGTTCAATAGGATAATTCGTCGACAAGCATTTTAGCTTGACGAAAGTTCTGTATGTAAAAAATAATAAATACATATTTTTCAAAAAAAAAAAAAAAAATTACATTTCCGCAATGACAATTCCACGCTGCCGTTGAGAATGGTTACATGTTTTTAACGCGTGATAATTAAATATACTTCCCTATACAGGCAGCCAGTGGCGGCTCGTGAGTAACAGAAGTGGAGGTTCACAATTAAATATATTAAATATTAGACAAATATTTATTGAAAAAAATTTATCAAAAACTATATATATGTATGTAGTTATGTGCCTGTGTTTGTGCGCGCATAATATTAATAATTTTCAGTTAAAAGTCTTGTAAACTAAATCTATTCTTCTATCTTTCTTTAAAGAAAAAAAATCTATAACAGTTTCATGAAAGTTAGGAATATTGTGGAACATTTATTTTTCAATTGATAACATAGCTAAAGCATTTAGCCAGTCTTCACACAGTGTGCTACATAAAAATGTTTTAATTCGTTTTGGTGTCGAAAAACTCAGTGAAAATATAATTAGCACATTTTATCCTTAAGTAAAATTACAATTTTAGGTAGAAACTACGGCACTATTAAAAATATTCGAATAAACATACGCGGTCCATCATTAAAAACTAAACTGTGGTTCCAATCATCGACTGTGTATACATATTCAAAACGTTAGTAGTATTTTTAATAGTGATGTGGTTTCTACCAAAAATTTTAATTTTAATTTTAATAATATGAACCGTGAAAACTCCTTACATATTTTTATTTAAGTACATTAAAAAACATACAAAAGTTCAAATTTTGCAAAATGTTTGTTATTGTTTTTCACGTCTATATATTTATATTTTATCATTATTTTAGTTTATCAATTATTACAATTATTTTGAATTTGCTTAACTCGCCAGTACTCGCTAGGTATAGCAGGACGCCAGTACTCGCGCGTGAGATTTTCTCTCACATGGCATTTCTATGTAAACTTTACCCAGTTTTTAAATAGTCTGGTTGAAAATAATTGTTTGTTCATTCATCATTCTCTTCTTTTACTTTTTCACTATACTTTTACAATCCAATTTCCAAAAATTAAGGCTCTGAACACCATTTTTAGTTAATTTTTTCAATCGGTACCGGTAGGTATACTTAGCAACGCAATAGTCTATGTTTTGATCCGTTGCGTGAGAATAATAAATACGATCGAGTCGTGAAATATTCCTCTATTTTTCAAAAGTAAATTGACTTAAAAAGCGACAAACCTAAAATAATATTTATTTACATAAATTTGTGGTAAACTACAACAAAATTAAAATAATATTTATTTACATATATTAATATAAATTTTATTATCTCCCGTTCACATTAATATTTTGAAGCGCTTAAAAAACTATCTAATATCTTGAGAAATTTGCTACTCTATTCTCCGACAATCGAAGATCGATATATATATATATATATTCACGTCCTTTGATTTTTATCGTCTGGAACTGTACACCATAACGATCTGACTTTTATTCAGCGTTTTCTTCGAAGAATCTTTATTGAAATATGTCAATCCGCAAACAATATTAATTTTTAAATTTTAAAATAATCAACCTATTACACTTCTGTTTTTTATTTTATCGCGTTCATTTAACAAAATCATAAAAATCATAATAAATTACAATCGATTCAGCGTCCGAAATTACATAGAATATGATACCCCACATGCCTATATTCTGAAAAACATCGAAAAACCTAACTGTTACACTCATTTTTCACCCACAATCACCCGCATGTACTCGCATGGCTGTGCGACCCATATCAATCAATTCAGCGCTCAAAATTACATGGAAAATGATACCCTAAATGCCCATGAAAAAGTTTCACAGGCACTGAAAAAATTGAAACTGGAGCACTCGCGTGTGAGAGTTTTTCTTACAACTCAGCACTAGCGAAAACAATCACCTCCTTCCGAAGCCTAGAGGTGACTGACTTTGACTGTAGGGTGTCCTTTGGCTAGCGGTGCCCCTAACTTTCAGCTATACAAGGCCCCAACTTTCCCACCTTCATGTAACACCGTTTCATCCGGACAGGTGAGAGAAAATCTCACGCAGCGAGTACTGGCGGGGTTAAAAAGAAAAACAATTAAATTTTTATGCTAAAATATCCAGCCAACATCTTGAACAGTATCAGTTTTACATAATGCATGTCTCACCAACACAAATTACAAGATACAGTAGAAATCAGTTATAAAAACATTCAAGGAAGTGAATAATCTGATCGTTACATCCCATATCAAATAAAGCATTATAATTTTTTGATGTCTAAAATTTACTACTAATGAACAGTTCGTTACAAAACTGACATGAAATACTTTATGGCATAAATTACGCTGAATAAGCAATCATTTATTTATAATTTTAACTACACATATTTCTTAGTCAAAAATACAAACATTACACTTTCTTTTTTGCACATAAAAGTATCATAATTAAAAAAACTTAAATCAGTATAAAGCAAGAGTAAGAGAAAAGAAACTGTACCAAAACGAAAGTGGTTTGGTATTTTCTTACTTTTGAAGAAATTTGTAATTTTTCGATTTTTTATTATAACAAAATGAGTATAGTAGTCTTTTTCTAACATTTTTTGCAATGGTCTTACCACAGGTTTTCATCAATGTTATATTTATAATAGGCGTTTTACATGTCACACTAACAAAATAAGCAGAACAAAAAATAACGGTGTATCTGTTCTGTTTGTATAAATTTCATTTCTTCATTGAAAAAGATCGGGGATGATGTTTTTGTTAAATTCATCTGCATAAATCTTTCAAAGCTAAATACTAATTGGTATGCCGTTATAACCAATTTTTACTGTATTTCAATATTTGGAAATTATAATGTTGACAAATAGAACCACAGTAATTTTAAACACATAACTGTTTTTAAATGTACAAAATTGTACTAACTTGTATATGTATGCAACGCAATAACGCAACCGATATAATATAGATGCAGTAATACACTTTTCTTATAAAATAAAAATAAAAATAAACATATAAATACACTCCAATCAAACTTTATTTCCCTCATAATTCAAATATAGATATAAGTAGTAAAAAAATGTAAACATATAATCGTTTTATGAAAATTTATCGATTAATTCTGTTTATAATCAAATTCACTTCATTAAAGTACTATCCACCTACAAAATATTATCATGCAAAAACAATGCCTATCATTAATTCGAGTGTGCTCCATCAAGCCGATATAACACATGCACTAACACAACATCATTTTTATCTTTCTGACACACTACTACATTATACTTACATAGTTTTCGATCGCACGTGCTACAAGTAGCCTTCACACTAAAAGAATTCTAGACAAAATTTAGTTACTTTTTAAAAATGAAAAATCAATTTATTTTTTACATTAATTTTACTAATAACGATATGTAAATAATAAATATAAATAAAAACATTGGATTATACTTTTTTAAAGTTGAATCCAGGGTATTCACGAATTACGCAATATCTTATGCGGTAGGCAGGATATTTGAGAAATACCTAGTTTCATAAAGAAAATCAACCAGCGACCTCTTTAGAAGTTTAAAAATGTGTTTTAAGAATACATAATTATTACAATTTAATTTAAATTTTGTCTTATATTTAGGAGTGAAAAATAAAACGAAATTATAAAATTCTAGCTAAAATGGGAATGTTAATAAATATTAAGTATACATTTATTAATTTTATTATTATTCGTTCGTTAGACTTTTTATTTTATTTAGCCAGATGTTTCGTTATATAGAAAAAAAAAAAAGAATTGCTGGCTGGCGCTCGTTGGCGTGTTGTTCGTCTTCGGTAGTCGCCTTTCGTTCGTCCAGTTAATTATGTTACTTCGTTATAAGCTTTTGGCGTCTCGGCCTTTCGTATTTCGTTTCTACCCTTTTAAAATTATTTTAGAAACAGTCTTTTTCAAGACTTCTATTCGTTCAATCGTATTCAATTAAAATACAATTTACTAATTGACCGGTAAAAAAAAATCATTCGAAAATATAATTTGGTCCTCCGGAATATAAATGAAAATATCGTAACAGGGAGTTTAGAATTTGAATAGAAATTACCGGAAAGAATAGAACGATAGTATTTTTATCAGACTTTACTTTTTTTTTATTTTTGTTAGTAATCCGAATTCTTTGTGCGTAACCAAGTAGAAGAAAATATATAGATATATTTTTCATTAAACTATTTTCATTCACATTGCAAAATAAAAATAAAAAATAAAAAGGACAAAAGATCGACGACATTTAAAACAGAATAAAAACGTAACATTAATAGTTTTACTAGAAAACAATATTAAATATTAGTTATATTTACATCCATAGGTGGCATTTATATAAATCTTCTATAGTATGAATTAAGTTACTCATTGTCAGTTGCAACAAATATTTTTATCGAGGTTTTGGTTCTTTTTTTTTGGGGGGGGGGCGGTTCCTGATTTTTCTTCGCGGATCTGTCACTATATGTGTACATATATATATAAACTCGGCCACTTTGGCCTCGCAAGGGGCTGTGCCCCTTGACCCCTTTTGCTTACATTTCTGTCTCTTTCTCTTCCATACTTTGTATATAAAATGATCAAAATTTACAACGTAATTCTTACTGGAATCAACACAAAAAAATAACATTATCACAAAAATCCTATCCTAAAAAAAAAAAAAAAAAAAAAAAACATTTAACTTTCATTACATAAAATTGTGACATTTTTAAAACAAAAATCACAAAAATCTTATAAAATATAACAAACGTTACATCAGATTGGAACATTTTTCGATACATAAAATTGTGACATTTTTCGGGACATAAAATTGGGTCATTTTTTCTAATGGGGGTAGCCTAAGAATTACGTTGCAATTAATATATATATATATATATATATACATGTATGTATATGTATATATAGATTCGTGACCTTTAACGTTTGATCACAAATTTTTTCTTGAATAACAAACGAAAAAAAAAACACATATTAAATACTGCGTTTATTTTGGAAAATATTAATTAAAATCTTTTACACTAAAAATAATACAAATAAATGAACCCATAAAGTAAAACGCAAAAATGAAAGAAATATTATTATTGTCAGTTTACCTTTAACATCATTTTAATCCCGTTCGGAAGTAATAAATAGTTATTGCGTATCGCAGTTCAGTAAACGAATTTTATTAGCTGCTTGGAAATCACGTGATAGTCGTATATGTAATCGAATTAAAAATAAAATTGTCTTACATTTATAACGCTGATATAAAATTAAAGCAGGACTACGCCCCGCGGTTTCATTTAGAACGTGTTAGCTGAAAAATAAGTTTCAGTTTCAGCGAATATACTACGCACTGAATAATAATTATTTAAAAATTGTTTCGCGATGAATTTTGTAATATTACTTTCAGAATAACGTTCTTGTCCGAAGAAAACACTTTGAAAAATATTTTAAAAAAACTAAACTAGTATTGGTAACACGAACGGAAATTATTATTTCAGAATATTCCAGTGAAACAATTGTGGGTGATGGTGGTTGGGGGGATAACTCGAATTCAGCAAAATGTATTCGGCGAAAGAATTTTTCGAACTGCATAATATTTATATTTTAAGCAATTAAAAAGTATCTATCCTCGGAATTTGTATCGACTTTATTTTACCGAAGACGTCATTATACACGCTGCGTTAAAAGCAATCATTTTTAATCAAAAACATTTGCGATAGAGCAGTATTATATTGTTCTCTTACGTCGGTGCTGCGTTATTAATCAGTGTCTCTAATTTAATCCGTCATTTATCTTGTTTTATCTTTTCAACGAGTGCTTATTAATTACCGCTATCTAATTACATACGTGTTCTTAGAGAAGTCATGCCGTAGTTTTTGTTCTAATTTTTTTGGATCAAAAATTTATTTTTTCCCCATTGCAAAATTCCCGGTTTACCGCATTATAACTTACGTCATTTTTAGCATCTTCTTGTCAGTAGAGATAGGCATATATTACCCGCTCTGGTCTCCCTGACCGTATTTGATAAGTGCTTCTTCCAGCCGTGTATTTTAATTATCTTTGAACTTTAATTTTTTTTTTTTATCTGATGCTATACCGCACACTGTTTATATATCGTTAATTTATTCTTATTTACATTTTATTGCGAAATTTCTCAGCCTTTTCATCAATTTAACCCGGAATACACAATTTTAAATTCTTCATTTGTACATAAAAGATAAATATTTGGTAAAGAATCTGCGATAAATAAAAATATTTCCAAATTTTCCCGTTTATTTATTTTCATTTTTTTTTTTTTAATGCACATTTTCCACGTCGAAAGCGAATTAACCCGCTTTTTAAATTTCTAATCGTATCTGTACATTATGTTATGTCTCGCTTTCATTATTTATTCTTAAAAACAAAAATAACAATACTAATAAATGCGAACACCTAATAGCTAAATGTTTATAATAAATAAAAAGGGTGATAATAAGAATGTAAAAATAAAAAAAACAAAATAACCCATACACCCTCGTACGTTATAATTAAAAAGTAAAAAACGGAAATTGAAACCGAAAAATACAACATTTTTTTTTCGTTCAAAGAACGAGTAAGCATTACACAAAAACGCGTTTTTTAAAGGTCTCTCCATTCTCCATATTCAGTGTCGCAGTCCCAATTACACAGCTCTGTGTGATAGTCGAAGAGAACAAAATATTAAATACTAGTTTTAAACTGCGGTCCGCTGAACAAATTCTCATAACAATTCGCTATTCGCATTTCTATTATTGCAATATGGCCATCTAGACCGGAATATTCAGCGAGTAAAATATTATGTAAGCGTGGAAGACGGACATCGGCGGGAACGCATCAAAGCAGCACACCATGTTCCCATATTAATTCTCGGGGTACCACGTTTGGACTGTCTAATTACGATGTTCGATTTTTATCCCGTCCAGATTAGTAATATATAGTCATTAGCCGAAGTGAATTTTTAATATTTGCGACAGAACCACGAAAGGCAAAAAGTAACAATAAAAAATTATAAAGAAATATACGGTCGATCCGTTTGGGGTGCGCAGAGGACATATTAACCTGAAATCCTTCAGAAAAAGGCAAATCGTTTTCCTTTTTATGCAGGTAAAACATATTGCGATGATTGCGATATTTTATTATCCGAAAAGAAAAAAAAACAATAATAATTAGAGTTAAAAACGAAACGTATTAATCTAACATGTGAATGTTAAATTTTTTCCGCGATTAACTTTATCATCATTTTCATATACATATGTATAAAACAGATAGAAAAACGATATTTACAATTTTTCGGGAAAAATATGCTTAAAAAGATGGAGTATTTTAAAAAAAAAAAAAAACAGAGCTTTCATATTTCAAAGATAAATTTAAATGCTGTGCAGAAAAATGGAAAAATAATCTTTCGACTGAAGAGAAACTAACTGTAAGTATAACTTTACCTGGGCAGTAGTGTTTTGATCATTTTCGTCAAATTCGGAATCAGATTCATCTTCCTCTTCGACAAGTTTAGGATCGTGAATGAACATGATAACACGTATTCAATCCTTAGACGTATCGCCGAGAAGAATTATAATGCGATTTGTAAATTTACTCCGAGAATAACTGTAACATCATCGATGACAATAACGCGTAGACGTGATCGAAAGCTCGTTTCTCTAGAGTCGTCAATTGCTTTCCCGTGAGATCGCGTGTTTGGCTAACTATCATAGCTTTCAAAAGCGTCGCTTCTGATAACACGTAATATCATTTCTCAAGAAACTTGCCAGAAACTAGCACATAGGCGCCACACTTTATTCCTTTTTTCCCGACGTGATTTATAAACGGTTACAACTATTCCACCCTCCGCCCCCCCGTAAAATGTTATACATTTCCCCCTCTCCTATTAGCGTGTTCATAGCATAATACGATTATCTCTCGATTATGGTTTCTTTTTTTAGGCAAGTGTCGTGTACTGTTACCGAACGGCCAAATAAACGTCGATTTTTATCTTAAATTGATGGATAAACGCTCCGCGCGACTTTTATTAAACCCTCCATCTAACAGAGTTATAACGCGTGTTAACCTAAAAGTGAGCTTTAAAATTTTTCATCACTCCGACGGTGGTTCGCTAGTGTTAATTATCGTCAGTTATTATATATTTTTTTTATAAAAAAGTACGTTTCTTTTATAATTTACAAAGCTACAAAAGATGTGTAGCATTTGATATTTTTTTCCTACATTTCTAAGTGGTATTTTTTTTTTTTTTTTTTTTTTGGTTTTTAGACGAAAATTTGGAATCGGTTCTGGAAGAAAGTTTTTTGCATAAGAAGTCTGCTAATCGCGGTTGTTACATTATTTCTAGTCCTGTATATCGAACTGTAAACGCCTAAGCAATTACCATGAGCCCAATTAACGGGAGAATTCTAGAAAAAAGCATAAAGTGAGTTGATTAAAGATTGCAGGAGCGGTTAATGTGAAAAGCCAAATAATAGTAACGGGCAAGTTGTCAGCCAATGTGGAATTTGAAAACAAAAAAAAACGTAACACGAGGCTACAAATCAAGTAAATCACAGGATGTGGAATAAGATTATCGCTAAACCGTTTAGTCGAGAGTAAGTAAAATGATAGGCAGAATTCTATGCGAGAGGGATTCTTTTCGTTACGTTAAATGATTTAATTTCTACATTGATCCTTTTATAGTCCGATTATGCCGCTTTTTAATCGGAAAACCTTTACAACTTCACTATAGTTTTCTTTTGGAGTTGATTGTTGATCTGTCACGGAAAAGAGGATTTATTGCCCCCGGGGGTGTAAAGATGATTTAGAAAGAGATTGCTTTCAGGCTGTAAGATAATAAAAAAGTTGAAGAGTCGGTTACATTTTCATCGGAATTTTACCTATCTTTTTATATAAAGCTTTCGAACAACTTGGCCTAGTCGCACTAAAGAATTTTTCTTGGATCGCCTAGGCTGTAGGAGAGATAAATTTTTGTCATTTTATAACTAATTTTTTTAGTAAAACCGGAAAATGGTCACTGCCGTACAAAAAATGGCGAGGAATAATTAAGATAAATATCAACACGGTTCAAAGTACGAGATGAGTGAGGAATTCGTCCTAGTGCACCATCACGTAGTAGATTCACGAAGAATTTCCAATATTGCTACTCCATTATTATTATTATTATTATTATTATTATTATTATTATTATTATTATTATTATTATTATTATTATTATTATTATCACTGTTGTTACAGCTGTGCTATTCGTAGCGTTAAAATCTCCTTCAAAAACTATGGGTAACTAGAGACTTTTGAGAGCAGATAAAATAGAAGATGAATGCATAAAATATCTATCCGCTGTGAGAATAATAATGAAATAAAATGATGAGATATTTCGAACATTTACTGTGACGCGGATAACGTTTTAGATGTAGTGTTGTTATTAAAAGATTTTAAATTAGTTTTATTAAGATTGCAACTGTTATCATTTCGCACTGGTATGGTGACACTGCCGTTTCAACCGGAATCCACGATATATGTGTAATTCGTCAAACTGTTTTCCAACAGGCAACCCCCAAAGTTACGCATAGCAGTATTACGTCGAAATTATAAATAAGTGTGGAAATCTCTGACTTACTCAGATGGCACAAGTTAATAAATAACCTGTAAGTATTACGAAATTTACCGCTTGCGAACACGTTATTCAATTTTTTTACGTATTTTAAATGACCGAAATTTTGGGTAATAATTATTGATTTCGTAACCCTTTTCGCACTCATCGAACGATTTTAGGTCTCTTATTTTTCGTCTTCATAAATTAAAAAAAAAAAAAAAAAAAACAATTTCCGATCCTGCATTCTAGTAATATGTCCGTAAAATAAAGGAATCTTCTTTTTTTTATCGATACGAGTTTTATCTTACTGTATAATTTATCGATCGATATCTATTTAAACTGCTCATCATTCCATTTAGTTCCTAAAATGTTTCTTAAAATTCCGCGTATTTCCCTTAATTATAATCCGTTCTTTTTCAGATTTAGGGTTTCTGATGTGTATAATCCTTCCGGCTTAATAGCTTTTGTAGCGCAATGTCTTAATTTTACTCTTATCCTCATTGCTTTGTTGTTATAGACATTCGTCACCACATGATATTATGCTCGACCTAATATTTGCATGTCCTATTGTTCCTTCTAATTCATTTTGTTATATTCATTCATTCATTCTAGCCACTCGAACACGAGTACGAGTGTGTCACTTCCATTTATCCAATATTGTTCGTGGTGTGTTACAATTAATGTTTGGGTCGCATAATTATGTGTGATCAAATCAATTCGAAAATTTCTACTAAAATCACAAAGCGAACAACGAAAATGTTGATGATGTTTCCTCTGTTTCTGGTTCAGAATGTCGTCTGCGAATAATTTCGATTCCTTCCCACTTTTGGCTATCGTTTCTCATGCGATATTCTTCTTCGGATTTATTGCAGCTTTTTCGATTGCACCGGTGGTCGCATCTTTTATCCTAACTTCGGGTGACCGCATTGTCTTTTACCGTCATTTATAAAACCTACATTTTGGAATTCGTTCATTTTTCATTCTTATTTTATGACACTAATCCACCTTATATGACTAATTTTTGTAGTACCTCCTCGTTGGGTATACGAAATCTTTCCAATTTAAGCGGAGCATTTTGTCTCTCAATAATCTTAGATGACTAACTTTTAGTTTTTTAAGTTGTTTCATTTTTATCGACCATGTTTCTCCTCCTCTTCCGCCACCGTATGACATTGTTGGTGAAGTTACGGTCTTATACGCGAGGTTATTATTTTAGTAACTATAGTTAAATTTTTCGTTATTGAAAACTCGTTTAGAAAGTCCGTTGTACGCTTTCACCGCGTTTCTTATTCTGTACATAACTTCTTCATCTAAGTTACCATCGCTACCGGTAGTAATATTTTCCGAGTATTTTAAGTGCTTTACTCGGTTTAATTTTTATTCCCGGCAATAAAGTAACTTTCATTTGTTGCAGACATTTCTATAATCTCTGTTTTGCTGCAGTTAACGGATAGAACAAAATCTTTGTAAGTTTTGTGTACTAAGTTTATCGAATTTTGTAGCTCTGAAGCGCTTTTACTTATAATGGCGCAATCATCCACATATTGTAAGTTCTGTAGAATGAATAATGAATACGTCTTGCTCTTAGCCTTCAATTTCGATACAATGCTCCATCAAATCGGTATTCTAAACATCAGGAAAGTCTTCTTCTCGAGATATATAAAATAAACCATATTCATATGAAAGTTGAATAATGTAGCTGCAAGTTGGCATTCCCTTGTTTAACTGCAGCGAATATTCTAAAAGAGTCTGCAATTCCACACATCATCATGCAACTGCTGCAAAAGTACTAGCAGTTTTGGTGGGCATTCGATTACTTGTAAGAATTTCCAAAAACCGTTTTACACATCAGTGAATGCTGTATACAGTTCTTTATTCTGTTCTTTAGTTTTTTCCACTAGTTGACTTACTGCGAATATCAAATATTTACTGTAATACGTTGCTGTCGAAAATTGCTCTTCAGGGAGATATTTTTATACATTACATTTTGCATCAGACAGATTCAGTTTAGAATTTTACTGGCGGTTGATGAAATGCCTTCGTGATAATTAAAGCAAAGCAGCATTGTTTCCTTTGTTTTTATATCTACAAACAATAGCTGCGTTTTTAAAATGTCTTTTTTTGGTAGAACACTTTCATCCCAAAATCTCTTTTATGCACCATTGCGATGTTACACACTTTTCCTTCTAATTTGTATGCTTTATTTGGTATATGCCATCTGATCCTAACGCTTTATTACGCTTCGAGCTTTTTACTTGATAAAGTCTCTTTTTCGGATGGTAGAATATCCGATTGATGCTATTCTTTCCATCTGTGTATAACTTTTTTCCTATACGCCTGATGAACTTTGTACAGAGCAGTTTTTACATATACAGTCTTAATAGTTGCATAGAATGCATGCGAATCATTTTTTTCACGTAACATTTAAATATTTGTCATTTTACTAATCTACCACTGATTTTGTAATTTTTTGGTTTCACACTGTATCCTAACTTTTATCGAAGCGTACATCCATTTCTGTTTGCTACATTCATTTTGTCCAAGCTATGAACTTATTCCCTTTTCCTCTATTTGAGACTGAAGTTTATCTGAGTTGACAGCGAACCAGTCTTGTAATCTTTTCATTTTACTCCTGGGGATATTTTTGCACGGCAGAGTTATCTCACGATTTTTATATTTTTCTTCTGTAGTCAAAATTTTGAAGTGATGATGCGTTTCGGAAACCGATCGTTAACGTTGATGTAAATCTATTTAAAATATCTTCATCTTTTTATTATAATTTCTTTGCACCCGTGGAAGATACTTGACGTTAGGAAATTTAAATTTTGCACTAATCAGCGTGATCTCTCCGCCAGCACTGTTTATTACACGAGTAATTAGACATTCACTTCGATTTTGTGCTAATGTAATCTATTAAATGCAAATGTCCGGATTTCGGATGCTTCCGCGATCTTTTATGAACATCTTTCGGTTTAGAGGATTAGTGACAACGAGGCCATTTTGCGCGCAGCATTGTGATAAGCGTTTTCCATTACTATTTTCGTTTCCAATTTCATCGGCTGCATTTGTGCCGTTTCAGACGCATACACGTTTTTGCTTGCATTAAAATCACCGAGAGTTATGGGATATGACAGTAAAATATGTTTTGAACGAGCGTAGAAGTTGATGCGACAAAGTTTGAAGGAGATATTACATAATCGAAGGAGAGAGAAGCACGAAGAGATAAGATAGTTTGCCTAATACCTTTAGAATCCAAAACTGTGAGGATTTTATAAAAAAAAAAAAGAGCTAAAGAGGAGGAAACAAAGAGAACAACGCGTAAGATAACAATAGATTCCGCATAAAATACAACGCCGAAGGCGAAAAGTTTAAAAGATTCAAAATAATTCGAGGCGGGAACAAAGAACGAAAGAACCGATTCCATTTGAAGCCATAAGATGAGCAAAGAAAAGCGAGCTTAGAGCATCGTGAAATTCAATCCTAACGATATGTTATGGAATAAATTTAAAATTAATTCTTCGAAGGGGAAGCGCGATTACAATATTAATAATAATACTAAGTTAGTGATAAAAGGAATATTGTTAAAATAACCTAGAAACAAAGCGAACATTCGACAGACTGTTAGAACGGCTTTTGCCTTTATCGCAAAAAATATGTAAATACGTCGGTTAAAAGCGAAAGTTCAGTTCCATATGAATTATTCTTCAGGTTGGTTATTTTATTGCAAGTTAGCTTTGTGTAAGTTATTTTTGTTACTTTCTTTAAATGCTAGTCGTTCGTAAATTTTTACACTAGCTCCCCCCGTAAAAGCGCAGCTAAAAACACCTAGCCGTCCCCATAAGTACGTAGCTGATCATTTTATCATTTATCCGAATTCGGTGAATGTTTGATAAATACATGTTCATTTGAATCGTTGTCGTTTGCCACGGTGAACTATTAAAATTCAGGCGATGACAGTGCTTCAAAAATACGATCAACTTTATTATTCAAAAAAAGAACAAAATCTATTTCATTGGCTTCTCCAAACAGTGAATAAGAAAGAACTGAAACACTGACGTACCGAAAAGCGGAATTCAATAAAAAGACTCCCAGGTGTCGAAGAAAGACGAATCGAAACAATGTAGCAGATATATGTGACGCAGTTCTGAACATGTTTTAATCATACTTTAGCCAACCGATAATTATAGCATATCCGGTTCACCTCAACAAAAGACACGTCTCCGATGTCTAAAATGTTTGCACTGATGACAAAAAGATATAATCAGTTATTCTTCTAATTAAATGTACTGACAACGATCGCAAGCCATCTTTAGCTTTGTGCTGTGATTACTAATCTACGTCCTGACCGAGATTTCATTTAAACAAGATCCCTCTTCACTTGTAGCGTAATAACGTCCTCTTTTCCGCTTTTTCGTTTGAAATCCGATTATCTCCGTTTTTTCATGGATACGATAAAATCCCCCCCACCCCCCCAAATTTACTTTGCACATGATATTTCAATGCCCCGTATATTTTATCCGCGATTTCTTATTTTTTTAAAGCAATAATAATATGATGGTATTTATTTAAGAGTGATTTCTGTATGAAAATAATTTCAAAATCTTATTAAATAGTCCAGCTCGGGGGGGGGGGGGGTCAGAACCAGTGGCGGATCCAGAAAGCGGGATTGGGGGCATCCCCCCTCCAAAAAAAAAACCAAAGCCTCTATGAAAAAATTTGTTATAACAGAGAAACTTCATTTATGCTATAAAAGATTTGTATGAGTTTTACCTACGTATTTTAATAATTAATATTTAATACTATTTTTACTAGTAAAACTATTAATGTTCCTTTTTTATTCTATTTTAAATGTAATTATCATATATATCTTTTGCCATTTTTATTTATTTTTAATTTTGATTTTGTAATTTTAATTAAAAATATGAGTTCAGTGAGAAATACACACATATATATATATATATATATATATATTTAAACTTGCTCATGAACAAAGAGAATTGGGATCGGATTACTAAGAAAAATAAAAATAAAGTGTCTATAATAAGAAATACTATCTTTCCTACTATTTCTAAACTATCATATTTAAGGTATAATTTTATAATTTCGTTTTATTTTTTTCATAACTAAATATAAGAACAAAAGTTTAAAAATTGTAATAATTATGTATTTTTAAAACACACACTTTTAAACTTCTAAAGAGGTCGCTATTTGATTTTCTTCATGAAACGCAAGGAGTATTTCTCAAATCTGCTGCCTACCGTAGAAGATTTTACACGTAATTATATAATTCCCCTGCCCCAAAATGTCCTTCTGGATCTGCCCTTGGTCAAAATACTAAACTGAACCGGTTGCGTCGTCTATTCATCGCGTCTCACCAACAACGCAGTTGTGTTTATTCAATGAACGACTAGAAAATCAATCTGAACGTGTATTACACTAAAGAACGTGTTGTAGGTTCCCGTTCTGCATTAATTCAGTAAAAAGTCGTACGATTACTTGTATTTCGGTAATTCAAACTGCGTTCCTTGCAATGTACACGAACAGTCACAGAAATCTATCGAAAGCTAAAAAAACTCCTATAAGAAAATAATACAAATGTCGCGTATAGCGTAATGTATTGAAGCGGTAATTTAAAAGGCGACGCAATTATGAAATTTCGAGTATAAAAAAGCTGAAAAGAAAAAATACGGCATTATACAAAAATATATAGAGGAAAATTCGAAGAAGTCAGAAGAATACGATTATTATGAGAAAGTTGCGTTGAAACTGAAAAGTATTAGTCAAAAGAGGCCGGGCAACTTGAACCTACACAAGAAGCAACTGAAGGCGGAGTAACTTTCGGTAGTAGTGAAAGAAAAAATCCAAATTTAGTAGATACGCGCAGAGAGCTAATTAGGTTCGATTGGTTGAGAATACCGTGCGAAGTAGACTTGGAAAGTGTTTACTTTTTTAAAAGAAAAACTAAAATTTACCAAAGAACCCTGTGAAGACCTTATACGCGGGGGGAAAGATTTAATGTTTACGAGGAGGTGTTAAAATGAATAAAAACAAATTTCAATCATACTCGTGAGTAGAAAGCTCATAATGACTGATATTATGGAAAAAAGAGAATGTAAGTTCTAAGAACGTCATACCGTGTATCGGATTAAAAAGGAAAATTGGTGACTGTGTCGAATAGCCCCCTGTGATATAGAAGTCTCCGAACAGTAAGTGAAAGCGCGCACACACACACCAACATGCATATCGTTTAATTAACGCCGATGCATTTAACAATAGTGTTCAATGCTAGAGATGTGTACGCGAATACCACACCGGTGGAGTTGAGATATGACTGCGAAGACCGCAATACCAGATTAATAACTTTGGCTAGCTGTCATAACCAACTGAATCGATGAACGATCCGGTTTGTCATGAATTTTGAGCGCGAAAAAATTACGGTTCCGTTGTAGAAGCTGAAATATTTGAACGGAGCAGAGAAATTCAAATCCTATCTGAACGTCACGCTAAATAATTAGTTACTGAAACGGAAGTGATATATCAAATTTTCAAACTCTGCTCTATCGTTTATCTCTATAAACACGGATAGCTATTTTTCAGTTCTCTTCTCTTTTTCAAATCTCATCAAGCGGAAAGCCATTCACTATTTTTTTTTTTTTTTTTTTTTTACTTTTTCTATTTAGTCATTATTCTGCTTGTTTTTTTATTACAACGCCCCACTATGTAATATTGTCTAATGCTGTTATTTTTTCAATATGTCATAATCTATCGAGTTTTGAATCTGTTTATGCCACTGACGACAAGTCCCCCGGTAAATAAACAAATAAATAAACCTTTATCGAGGAAACGTTTAAATTACAAACCAGATTAATTAAAAAACTAATATTAAATTTTCTCGATCCGTAGTGTTTAGGTTTCCTGCAACCTCTCCCATTCGATCCTACCTATAGAGCTACTTTCTTTTAAAATTTTTGTTAGACACCGCAAATCACTAAAATTATCCTTCCTCTCACTTTGTCAGCTAACGCACCTGCTCTCTTTTATAATATGAGGGAGACCAGAAAGTGACTCTGTAAGGGTAATTTATTCATTCTTGCTACATGACCCAAGCCTGCTTTTGTCTTCTATTCGTTGCGTCTGTATTGTGTTTTTTAATTCTTAGGTTTGAGCAGAAATTTATCGTTGTTCTTAATATTTAATATAGAACGTTCGACTGTGTTTTCAGTAAGCTTTATTCTACTAATCATTTTTGAAATCAAACACTACACAGCTTTGACTTATGCTAAACTAAGTATAATAGCGATGTTGAAAATTAAACTCCTGTGGCTTAGATGTAGCAGACGTGCGGATAATCCGCAACTTATACTGGAATCAAAAAGCTGTAATTCGTTGCGGAGATATCGCTACAGAGGATATAGAAATAACAAGTTCAGTCAAGCATGAGGTTTCATGCGCTGAGGATTCCGTATGTTAAATTAAAGATAACTCCATAATTTTCATTTACATAATACTAAATTCAAAACAACAATAATTCCAAAACAGATATTTTTAGTCCAGTTCTTTTTCACACATCACGCAGTGTCATCATATTGTACTGCAAAAAAAAATAAATTCTAATAAATAAACGCTATTCAGTCCTAGATTATTGGAAGGATTAATTATCAATAAATATTTAAAAATTTGCAATTGTACTTGTTTGTTTTCCGAACTTCTATATAGTTATATTTGAATGCTATTACTTAAACCACCTTCCTTGTTTGTCACTATTTATTAGAATACGATTTTTAAATAAAATTTATTTAGATATATACACAAAATTTTAAATAAACTACGCAAACATGTCAGAATGAGCATATTTTCAACTCTATTCGAAATTTATAGCTATAATATTCGCGATGCAAACAGGGGACTACATATTAGTTCTCGCGCTTTTTGACCTTTTCGGAAAATTTGAAAGTTTGGTTTAGAAAACGAAATACGTTTTCGTTCCCGACAAATAGCAATCTTTCAAACGATATATCACATGCCCGGGAAAAAAGAAATTTTTCCGAAAAATTTCGAGCTTTTGGTGCCCCGAAGTTCCAGTTTTCAAGTTGGAAATCCGGATGTTCCAAACTAAAGAAATATACGGGGATGCGCATATTTTTAATCGTGTTCGAAATTTTCAGCTTTAATATTCGCATCGCTAAGCGGGAGGACATGCCATTTTTCGCGCTTTTTTGAACTTTACGGCAACTTTGAAAGTTTCGTTAAGGAAATGAAATATTGTTTTGTTCCGGACAAATAGCGCGGTCTTTCCAACAATATATCACATGTTCGGGAAAAAAAATATTTTTTTCCGAAATTTCGAGCTTTCGGCGCCCCGAAGGTCCAGTTTTAAAGTTGGAATGCCGGATGTTCCAAACTAGAGAAATATACGGGGATGCGCGTATTTTAAACCGCGTTCAAGATTTTAAGCTGTAATACTCGCGGCGCTAGGGGGGGGGGGGACACGTCATTTTTTGAACTTTTCGACAACTTTACATAACTTTTGTAGCATAATTTTTTGATTTTATGAAAGGACTCCTGCATTTTAGTTTACATTTTGAATTTCAGCTTTATAGGTTTATCGGGTGATGAATTATGATTTTTTAAGTGATTTTTGAGGTCGTTTTATGTACCATATTATATATTCTTGACGGTTTTTTGGGTTTTTTGCCGCCCAGGGTAATCGGTAATCTTTAAGTTATGGATCGTTTTAAAGAGAATTTTAATTGCGATTTATGTTTCAAATTTTGAAATTAATAAATTAAACCGTTCCAGAGTTATTGATTTTTATTTGATATTTTTGTCATTTGTGTACCATCTTATTAGGATTCCGTAAGTTATTACGGAATCCTAAAAAGAGGTGTATGACAAGGCTGTGTTTTGTCGCCGATATTGTTCAATGCATACTCCGAAAACATCTTTAAGGTTGCCATGAAAGCAGATGATGGTATTAAGATCGACGATAGCCGGATATCTAATATACGATACGCAGACGATACAGTATTAGTATCGGACAGTCTAAATGGTCTGCAGGATATGGTTAACCGAGTCCGGGATGCTAGTCTTGAACACGGGCTAGAAATAAATGTAGCAAAAAGCGAAGTGGATGCTGATACGTAAGAAGAAATCCCATAATACTGTAGATAGAAGCCGAATTTACATTGGTCGGGAGGAAGTAGATAGAGTCGATAAATACTTATATTTGGGCACACGGTTTCAGGAAGAAGTTGAGCAAACCGTAGAGATCAAAACAAGAATTGAAAAAACGGGAACAACCTTTGGAACCCTAAAAAAGTTGTTAACAAGAAAGGACATTACCTTGGAGTTACGTATGCGTCTCGTACGGTGCTATGTTTTCTCAATATTGTTATACGGAGTAGAGAGATGGACCCGCACGAAAAAGTTAGAAGGAAAACTACACGCGTTTGAAATGTTCATTCACTGTCGCATGTTAAAGATACTATGGACAGATAAGGTTACCAATGAAGACGTGTTAAAAAGAATGTCCAAACGAAGAGAGCTAGTCTTCACCATTCAAAAAAGGTAAACTGGAATATTACGGGCATGTATGCAGAAATCTAAAGTATGAGCCTTTACAAAAAAGGAAAAATAGACGGGGTAAAAGAAGCGCAGGACGAAGAAAAACATCATGGAAAGATAACTTATTACGTTGGAGTGGAGAAACAGAAACAGAACTGACGGAAACGGCCATTAATAAGAACAAACTAGCCATATTGATCGTCAAACTTCGTTCGCAGACGGCGTAGATAAGAAGAAGAAGAAGGTATTTGTTGAAGTATATTTTTAAGAGACCAACATTTGTTCCGAACTTTTGTTATTGTAGTATTTGTTTAATTTTCAATACGATTTTCGAATGGTAATTGTTGACTGTTCCACTACACGTATATTCTTTCCGTTCATTTTATTTTATCAGCGTTTAGGTTCTTTGTAAATATTTTAATTTTTGTTTTATTTATGAAGAGCTCAGTTTTTTTCCCGAATTGTCTAATTCTGTTAACGTAGTTTTTTTAGTTCTATGCTGCGCCAATAAAAGTACTATACACAGGTACTCATTGGACTTGTTTCCAGTTCCGGAACCTCTTATTCGGTACCGAAGATCCGTAGTCAAAAAGTAACTAACTTTTATCCACCAATAAAACACGAGATTTCGCGGATCGCATTTGACAATAAGGTTTCGTCAAAAATCGAGTTAGAAAAAAATGTACTAGAGTGCAAAAAAAAAAAAGAAGGAATTAAGTTGTATGTAAGGACATTACTAAAAGATACAGGGCTGAACAGCTACACGGATTTAAAGAGGGCTGCGGAAAGCCGGGAATACTGGAGAAGGATCATCATGGATAGAAACCAGCTTTAGGACTGAACCATGCAGATAGATAGATAGTAAGCGCATATACGCGGACAGCGGAAACGTATACTCGTAGATAGTAGTATCTGGAATATTTACAAGATTTACCAAACAGCATAAACAAAATGAAAATAAAACGAACTTGAAGTTAAAATCAATACAGAAAAAAATCAAAAAAAACATCTACCGTTATCGCTAGAAAAAAAATATGATCATAATCGCGCTTAACAATAATTCGTTGCAGAAGAAATGGCCGTAAGATGTCAATAAAATTAATAAATATTGTACGTAGAATAAACAGAACTACTAGTCTTCGCCATTATCCTCATTAATTACAACATAGTCCTTTGTGTAACATCGAAAATACGACAAATTTTTTTCGGCTTTATAAAAGAGTAGTTGTAAAATTTAAACTAAAGAAATTGTTAACGTAAATTAATAGCCGAAAAAAAACAAAACAGCATTAGTCAAGAATTAAGCGATTGATTATATGGCACAGTTTTATTCGCTCGGAGAGACACTGCGAAAACAATAAATAAAGTACCAGGTAAATATATAAAAAAAATGAGGGGGAATTAAGTAGTAAAAAAGAACGGTATAACCGAAAATAAGCACAGAAAAAGAAAAATATTTATTAATGTACAATAATTTGGAATAAAAATAAGATACAAATAGATTAAACAAATTTAAAAGTGTATAATCTGTGTATACTATACTAAGGAACGTTTCATGTCAATTTTGCTTTGAAAAAATATAGAATTTACAACATAAACATAAAACACGAATGTTTATGTAGTTGTTCTATTTTCCAGCTGAATCATCGTCTGATTAAAAGGTTTCCGAGTAGTGTACACAGATGACTAGACACTTTTAAATTTGTTTTTGATATATTTGTATCTTATTTTTATTCCGAGTTATTATAGTTATATTTAACAAACAGTATGATAAATAATTCTGTATTGATTTATTGGCGAATATTTCGTACCCGTTATAGCGAATAGCCTATAGCGTATTCGTATTCCCAATTACGCGAACTACGAATTCTGCTAATTCTGCTGATAGATGCCGTTTCTCGTCAAAACTGTCATCAAATATTATGTTACTCATCACCCCGCCAGATAGTTACCAGTGTAGGAAGTTTGCATTTGAAAGATCTAAAAGAAGCGCGCCAACTTGATGATTAAAGTAATCGGTGAAACCCTCTAAATATTCAAAATCATGGAAGTCAACCTTAAAAATAATCCTTATCGACGATGAATGCGCACAGCGGAACTGGCTGCAATCGAAAGACGATTGATATTAAGAATATTTAAGCAACATTTGTCGATAGGAAGTCATCTAGAATTGTAATAGTAATAATAAGGCGAGAAAAAGAAAAGGAATTTAAAAACAAAGGAATTCGTAATGAGCAAATTCGGTAATTAAATCTCAGTGAGCGAGCGTAGGAGAATAAATGATATTCCAATTGAGGAAGTACCAGTACTAACTATCAGTTGAATTGGTGAATTTATTGAGTGATTTCAGTTATTACTAGCGAATAGTGTACATATTGTCAATTGAAATAAAAAGGCGATTTAAATATACTTATGGGTCGTTTAACCGCAGGCTTAAAAAACAATCGTATCAATTACATTCTTTTTATTATTATTATTATTATTGTTGTTTTAATTTGTTATTGATAAGAAATCCTTTTCTTTTTAAATTGTATCCAACTTTCACATTGAATTATCCCATCGTTCACGCAATTTCTGCGCATAGATGAATTTTGTAATAATAGTAATAATAAAAAAATTTGATTTAATTTGATCTGATTTGATTATTATTATTATTATTATTATTATTATTATTATTATTATTATTATTATTATTATTATCATTATTATTATTATTATTACATTGGGAAGGAATTAAGAAAAAAATCATACCTAAAAATTTGCCTTTCAAAAATTTTTAATACTTTTTTGCTACCAGATTAATTCTATGTACATAAAAATCAGTTTCCACCTGTAAATTTTGAAGACTATTTTTTTTGCATGTTTGTCGGGCTAACCTCAAAAACTGTCTTTCGAATTTTTTTTACTGTTAATTAGAATTTTAATAATTGATTCATCACGCTATGTGATAAAAAGAAGGCGAACAACGTTCGTTTAAGTGAGTACTATATTTTGGAAAAGATAAAAAAAAATATTTCGAATAAAATTATTTATTATCCGAGGAATTACGCATATTTACGGTTTGGATAGTAATTAATCAACGTTGAAGAAGCTGAAAGGTTCCTTAAGTGACGATTTAGAATAATATTTCTCGATTTATTCGTTATTTTGCTAATTTAACAGTGCCTCTTAAACGAAAATCGATCGATCCAACTATGAAGCAAGAGGAAAAGGAGTAACACGAGTAAACGTAAGAGCAACGTGTTAGAATCGACTAGAACGGCTGTGGCCACTGTAGTTCTAAAAAAATTGGTAAATCCTATCGTATAGAAAACAGCGAAATCGATACGTTGCCTTATTATATGATATAGAATAAGCGGCAAAAAGCGAAACAGGAAAAAATAGTAATTTTCATTCTGAAATTAATTATTAATCACCCACAGAATTAGCGGTATCAAAATTGTTTTACATAACAAAGGTTAACTCTACATGGTTTCTTGCAGAAACACGTTCCCCTTTTGAAGCTATGTTCGAAGTATTATATTAAATGCCTCTAGATTAATGCGCTTTGTATTCTTATGCCGTTTGATCACGAACAATTACTGAGTTTACTGTGATCAATTTTCTACATAATGCTAGAAGTATATTTATTATTTATTGGTAAAATAAGTATCAATACATTTTTAAAGGAAATTTATTTATTCTTTTTTTTTTTGGGCACGTCAACAGTGGAACTTACCCAACGCAAAGAATTGTACATTATATAAGGAAGAGATTAGAAATTGAGGAGATAAAGAAGGCCAACAAAGGAACTATATTGAGAGAGGGGAATGCAAGAATGGAGTGGACACTATAAGGAGTAGGAAGGCCAAGGTGCAGAAGATTAGAATACAGAGTAGCACGTTCAGAGGAAATAAAGGGACATTCGAAGAAGACGTGATTCGCATCGTAGGTATAATTGAGCTCCGGAGGTTCACAAAAATGAGATTGAACAATAAAAAAATGGAAAAGTGAAGCCGGAAGTAAACTATGATTGAACCGCAGGAGAACTATAGTGGCATGGACGCCGCCAGGGGGTGACAGGGGGCAGCTGCCTCTCCCTGGAGCCTTGAAACTTTTTAATCAACTGGCCATGATGAGCATTCATAGGCACGTAAATCTCTAATCCCCTCACCAAACATCCTGTAGCAATTCGAACCCAGCAGGTAGCATACGAACTTATTAAGAGACAGTGTATCCTTTCTGTGGGCGCCCAGCCATGCTGAGATTCCTGGAAATGAACGCGTCGATATATCCGCCCGAGCAGAAATATATTGCCCCTTGCCTAGTACTTATCTCTCGAACATAATCTTCATTAATCTCACGTCCTCATGGAAAACCCATTGGTCCTCGTGTCAGACTTTATCGAGGTTAATTAAACCCTTAACCGAACCATGGTGGCCTGAAAAAAGCATTTCCCTCGTAGAGATTTCTGTACACTTAGCCGCTTGCACACAGGCCACACGGCCATGTCGCATAATTTTATTTTGCAAAGAACCCCCTCTCCTATGAATTGTCCTTTCTGTGGCCAAGATGTTGCTCCCTCAACTCCTCACATACTGTGCGACTGCCCAGCACTATCACCCCACCGGCCCCCTTCAATTAATAACAAAACAGTCACCAACATTCTTGAGAATTCCCCCGATGCAATTTTATCTGTAACACAATTTATCAGAACTAGCGGAATAAGCAGATATCTATAAAAACAAACTGCGCATCTTCGTACTGTAATAGCCGTAGCAGTTAAACACGGTACAGGATGTTGCTTTCACAAGAAAAAAAAAAATATATCATGGGCAATTTCACGAAAATTATGTTTTTATTAAGATTTTATTCTTGTTTAATAAAATATTAAGACTTTACAATTTATAAATTTTATTTTTCCTATAACTCATATCTTCTTTCTATCATCTTGCCCCCCCCCCCGGCTCATCGGCTGGCGACGCTCTTGTATAGAGGAAATAATCGAACGGCTAAGGAAGGGGAAAAGATTAAACCAGGGGGAAGAGAGGAAGAAAAGGACTGTACAGAAAGGTAAAAAGATCGAGGATTGGTAGAGAATGAATCTGGTCCATAAATCGTTGTGGAAACTGTATTTAATAACTTTACATATATTCTGTACGTAATTTTCATTGATCATATATGACAAAAAACAAATTTAACACTAAAAAAGCTTAGGTAACAGTGCAAACAGGTAAACAGAAATTGAAATTCTTTTAATCTAATAACGTTCAATTCTAATAGGCAATTAAAAAATATATACATAAAATACTTCAGAAACGTGTTTTCGAAACTGGGTGTTTTGTATACATTGTAATCGCTTATTAATTTGTGATAGTATTATAACCTAACAAGACGAATTAAAATTTGACAAAGTTTGTCGCTATTAATAATAATAATAATGTTTCCATAGTTGCAATAGTGATTTTTACTACGGACCACCCCATATAGCCACTTAATAAGTTAAATGGAATTAACCTCGTTTACATTACACATTGGCGCGCTCCCCCGAAAAAATCTTCGAAATCTTAATTTCGTTTTGTAATGTACTGTTTTACTTAATTTTGGTTAGAAAACATACATATTTACTTTTTACTTATATTAGAAGTATAATGTTATATACTTTTAGCTAATTTTAAAAAAAATAAAATTCGTCAGTTTTGTAATTTTGTTAAAAATAATCGTGAATTTTGTATTTATTTTTTTATTTTTTTATTTTAATTTCCAAAACCACAGAAATAGAGATAGGTAATTTTAGTCGAGGTACCGAGTTACTACCACCCCCTAACTTATCTTCTAAATTCTAGCCCCGACCAAAAAAAAATCCTGAGTGCGCCTTTGACATTATACATAGAAATCATAAATTAGCGCTTCTTATACGATATTTAAGATTATCACGCCGGTAATTCTTTCCTCTGGTCCAAATCGATGATACTTACTTTTTCGTCGGAATCGGCAGTTTTGTTACCGGAAGGGGAGTGTTTAATAAAAAGTTTTCGTCGAACTGGTATCATTCTAGATTTACCGTTAATTCAAGATGACGGCTGATAAAGACTGCTCGGTTCGGCTCTTTATTATTGCATCTTTCAATGTAATCGTGATAACAAGACGGACGATGACGAAGAAGAAGGGTCGCGACAGATGAGCGACGACAATGCGCGATAAGACTAATCGATTAACCGCGGTGTCTGTCTGCACGAACATCAGCATAAGGAGAAAAAGGAAAAAACCCGACAATCATAAAAACAACGATAACTAGGCCGTTTTTAAGTTATTATGATAAAACGCTGTCATAATGGAAAAAAATTCGGAAATTAGTCAGCTGTTATTTTACCGAACATCTTAGCAACCGTTTCCAGGTGCTAATATATCGATAATCTCCGTTTCCCTCGTCTATTACCACTGAGCGTACGATATTTTTAGAACTTTCGACAGAACGCTGTGACTGGCATTGTGTGTATTTTCTTTTTTTTTTTTAATATTTACTATGGGTTCGTCAGCGAGGACATTAGCCCAAGAAATAGGAATAGAGAAAAAATCAGATTTTTATGCGGCGTGAAACATTCAACAAGAATGTATCAAGCGCCTGGATGACAGAAGGAGAAGGAAGGGAAAGAATAAATGCAGCACAATAGGGAGTAGAAACATTGTTTGATAAGAGAGAGCAGTAAAAGGAAGATCGTTCAGATGAAAGTGATGAACATTCGAACATTATGTGATCAGGATCACACACATGTTGACTGTTAGGAGGATGTAAAGGACAATACGGAGATGCCGCGAGAGAGAATCGGAAAAGCGACGAGGTGTGTGTACATGTGATCGAAGCTCCAGCGTAGAACGGACTATGATAGAGAAATATTCCTATCCACTTTTAATATGCAACAGCAGCGCATTCCGAAAATTGTTAAGAACAATAGCATTAATTATAATTTTCCCCCAACGACTGTTTCGGTGTTGCTCGTTGTTAAGATTAATTTTTAATAAACCAAAAGTGAAGATTACTATACTTCTAATTATGTATGTATGTAGTAACGGAGTTACGATTACGCACGTACACCACACATTACTATAGTAATGGAGAGAAAAGAATAAATTATATAAAATCATCGCAGATTTAGCTCACTTATATTTATTACCATCAGTCTTCTCATTTTAAGTATACCTGAATCTTTTTAATCTTCTTTCACTATTTCGGGAAACTGGAATTAATGGATAATAAATAATTTTCGGAAACAACTATGTTCTTCTAAAAGATATTTATTCGCTTAACGTTTCGACCAGCTTACACTGGCCATCATCAGAAGAAAACTGTTGACATTATCATTTAGTTTTGCCAAAAAAAAAAAAAACGAATTTATATATTGTTTTTGTTTGTTTTTTTTTTGTTATATTTCTGCGCGTACTGTATCTTAAATCTCTAATGTAATATTTTCTGAAAATGAAATTTTATTTGCTGAATCATTTTCAATTCTAAATCCTATCGATGTTTAATTTTGATGAAATTGAATTTCATGCCGCTAGGCTGGAATAATAACTGAACATTGAATGTTCCTCTGGTGCGCTTCAGTTACCTATCTATAATGGTTCGTTTGATTTAGCCCTGGCCCTTACTCCGATTAAAGTCCCTATTAAGATTTTAAAATTGTTAATCTTTTATCAGAAGTATCGAATATTTATGATAAAAGATCATTAGTGAATTTTAAACTTTTTTAAAATCTAAATTGAAATGTTTTGTGTTTAAATTGGTTTGTCGTGTGTTTCGTGTGTTCTTTTATCGCACATAGTGTAATTACGCCGATAAATAAATTAGTTCGTACTCACGGTCGATTTTATCGCAAGTGATTAAATCAGCCGCGATCGGCTTGCTTATCAGCAAGCCGGTTTCTCTCACTTATCTACTAATACTATCAAAATGTCGGTTCTCCGTTCGCCGATACTTCGCCGCAAATCGCAGACCTCAAATTCCACCGTTAACAGCAATTCTTCGACCGAATTAAATCCGCATTCGACGAAATCGGGCAACAGTCAAAATCAGCTAACATCAACCCATATAGACGCTATATCTGACGAGCAGCAACTAACAAGTAGCTACCAAATGGAGGAGACAACAAGTGAGAATATTCCATTATCTACTAACGCTAATTTTAACGATAACGTTATTCGTATTCGTCGAATAGATAATGAAAACAACAACTGGCAGTTGGTACAAAGAAAACGTACAGCACGTTTCTCACCGCCACACGCAAATGTATCCAAACGTCCACAATTCAACAATAAAAATAGATATGCCCCATTCTTATACACAAATTCCGAAGACGAAAACGATGAAAGTATAAATGTGCAAAATGAAAATAACAAGAAAGACACATTTCCCCAAAACAATAACGGAAATAATAATAATAGTAACAAAAATAATAGCAGCAAACAAAAAGTTGCAAACAAACCAGCGTCTATTCCGCCAATCTTAGTTAAGGATATAAAAAACTATTCAAAATTCGTTACGCTTTTAACTCAGGTTAATAACGTTAAATTTACGCTAAAATCGACAAATACCGGTGTAACGGTAAAGCCGAGCTCACCAACTTGTTACCGTACATTAACAAAAATCCTAGCAGAAAACAAATACAAATTTTATACGTTCCAGCTATCGGAAGACAAACCCTTTCGGGTAGTTCTTAAAAATTTACACCACACCACTGACGCCAGCGAAATCTCGCAAGCATTACAGAACTTAGGATTTTCCGTTCGTACAGTAACAAACGTAATAAGTAGAAGGACGAAGTCCCCCTTACCAATGTTTTTTACAGACTTGGAACAGTCTCCTAAAAACTCAGAAATATTTCAACTAAATCATCTCCTCTATACGGCTGTAACGATTGAGGAACCCAGAATAACTAGACAGTTAATCCAGTGTACACGGTGTCAAAATTTTGGTCATACAAAAACTTACTGTAATCTCCCACCTCGTTGTGTTAAATGTGGAGGCAAACACCTAACAGTTAACTGCAATAAAGCACCAGAAGAAAAACCAACTTGTCTATTTTGTCGCGGAGACCATCCGGCGAGCTATAAAGGATGTGAACACTATCAACAAGAATTCAACAAAAAATTCAGGCAAAATGCAAGACCTCAGTCTTTCGATATACACAGCACAAATGATTTTCCAGACACGTTTAAGCAGTCAACATCGCTCTCATACTCGAATGTTGCCAATATTAACTCACCACCTCCTCGGACTCCCCAAACCTCTGAACGACAGAGCAATGTACCACAGATGATTAATCAACAGCAACAAATTAACGACACACTAACATCATTTCTTACTGAGTTCCGCAATTTGTTAACGCCTCTAATATCAATGTTAACCAAGTTAATGGAAAAACTAATATGAATCTGAACAATATAAGCACCAATTCGCTAACAGTAGTGTTATGGAACGCAAACGGAATACAACAAAAGAAACATGAGCTCCTTCATTTTCTACAATCGAAACTTATCGACATCGTCCTACTAACAGAAACTCACATCATTCATCCGGCGAGTTTCAACCTACCTAATTACAAGTGCTACCACGGAACTCATCCCTCTGGCACAGCAATGGGAGGAGTTGCAGTACTTATTAAGCATAATATAGACCATTATTTACACTTCACCCGTCAAACAGACGCTTATCAAGCTGTGGCTGTTAAAATAAAAACCCTAAACGGCAGATTAGTTACAGTTTCAGCAGTCTATTGTCATCCTGGGCACTGCATACCGAACGAAGAGTTTACACAGCTATTTCTTCATCAAGACAGTAAATTCATATGCGGAGGGGATTTTAACGCGAAGCATCCTCACTGGGGTTCAAGGATAGAAAATAAACGAGGGAAGCAACTGTTTAATCTCAATAGGACACTCCGGCTAGAAGTAGTTACGCCAACAACTCCCACATATTGGCCGAAGCATACTAATCGATTACCTGATTTGTTAGACTTTTATTTTACTAAAGGACTTAGTAATATATACAAAACCTGCTCAACTATTACAGATCTCTCCTCCGACCATATACCAGTTCTACAAGTCCTTGATATATCACCAATTTACACAAATATTAACAATCAAAAACGAAATAAAGTTACCAACTGGAACCAATTTGAAGTTACACTGCAAAATCAAATTAACTTAAACATCAAACTAAAGACAGAACAAGACATCGACACCGCTGTAGATTATCTAACCAATACAATCCACGACTCCTATCAGAAGTCGACGAAACAGTTGAATATCCTGGCTAAAAACAACACTATACTTCCTATTGAGATACGCGAATTAATCAACAAAAGAAGAAAAGCACGCAGAAAATGGCAACGTAATAGATATCCGTCCGATTATCAAACGTATAGGCAATCTTGTAGGCTACTAAAACAGTCAATTAAGCAATATAATAACTCACGCTTCAGTCATTATTTGGCAACCCTAAATAAAACGGACTGCTCTATCTGGAGAGCTACAAAAGTTTTTAAAAAGAAGAGCGTTCTTCCATATCATATTAAAAAACCAGATGCTAGTTGGGCAAAGACTGACAAGGAAAAGGCTGAAACTTTCGCAGATCACCTCGAAACAGTGTTCCAACCCCATCAGCCAGAAGATCCACAACTATCTCAGAAAGTCTCAGAGTACAACAACGGAATAATCCACTATTGTTCTAACCGCAGACATATAACACCGAACAAGCTTTATGAGTGTGTTAAGAACTTGGAAAACAATAAGTCCCCTGGTGAAGATGGTATCACAAATTATATGTTGAAACATTTACCAAAAAAGGGATTACTATTGTTATTGTATATATACAACTCCATGCTTAGATTATCCTACTTTCCAGACAGATGGAAAAAGTCCGTAATTATCCTCATTCACAAAAACGGAAAACCAGTTACAGATGTTTCATCATACAGACCAATAAGTATGTTGGATACGTTTGGTAAAATTTTCGAAAAACTCATCAAGCCAGTCCTCTTCACCATGGCAAAGGAAGCGATTCCAAACCATCAATTTGGTTTTCGGCCGAAACACTCAGCTATTCATCAGTGTCACAGAATAGTGGATGCGATCGAATCGGTCTTCCAGCGTGGACTGTACTGCTCAGCTGTGTTTCTTGATGTTGTTAATGCATTCGACCGTGTATGGCACGATGGATTATTGTATAAAACCCGGAACAACTTTCCTATCGAAATTCATAAGCTATTGAGATCATATTTAACTAATAGGTCGTTTCAAGTAAAAATTAACAACTCTATCTCTAGCAAACGACGGATACGAGCCTCAGTACCCCAGGGTAGTGTCCTTGGGCCGCTTCTTTACAACATATACACCGCTGATATGCCCACCACGTTGTACACATTGCAAGCCACATTTGCGGATGACATAGCGATATTAGCCAGCCACAATGACCCACGCGAAGCTTCGAAGTACATTCAACATCATTTATCGATTCTTCAGCAGTGGACACTCAAATGGAGAATCGGAATCAACGAACGTAAATCCTCCCACATCACATTCACAACCAGACGTGAAGCATGTCCGCCAGTCAGGTTTAATAATAGTATTATACCGCAAGTTGATCACGTGAAATACCTTGGACTATATTTTGATAGATGCCTATCATGGAACCTACACGTAATCAACACAAGGAAAAAGTTAAGGTTAATACTTAAGCAGCTGTATCCTATAATAGGAAGAAAATCCAGTCTCAGTCTGTCAAATAAAATGTTATTATACAAAACTACAATAGCACCAGTATGGAAATACGGTTTAGAAATTTATGGTTCAGCCGCCAAAGCTCATATTGACAAAATCCAGTCGTTTCAATCCAAAATGTTGAGAATAATGACCAACGCACCGTACTATATTCGCAACAGTATTATCTATGACGATCTTAACATTCCTACAATTACGGCAGTATACTTACAACAGTACAATGAATTCCACCGCACATTTAGCCAGCATTCCAATCCGTTAATATCGCGAATGAAAGCAACGGTACTTCCTGACAATCCAGCCAGAAGACTCAAGAAAAAACAATGTCGTGACGCTATCAATTCTAACGTTAACAATTACCTATAGTTAAATTTACAAATAATTTAACAGAACAACGGTGTTTATTGTAACACGTTGTTGCTAAGTTCTGTTTTTGTTAGTGTTAGCTATTGCGTTAATGACCTACCGTACAGGTCGGTACGCAAAAAAAAAAAAAAAAAAAAAAAAAAAAAAAAAAAACTATTATTTCACGTATGTATAAGCGTAGTTTTCGTTATCACGGTTCTGTTTACCAGACACCGCTTTTTTCGTAACCTCATGCCGGAAGAATACATTTATTTTGTAAAGTAGGAAAGTTATTTATGCTCCATGCTCTGGAATTGTAGTGTTTATTTAATCGTGACCCAAGTCTATGTCGAAGGTTGATATCATTGTTACAATATTTTATTTTACTCCTTTTGTTAGTTCGCATTTAATACTGGCAGCATTTACACCGAATTAATATTTGGGAAGAATTTATTTCCCGAAATTTTGCTTTTGAGTGTATCAGTTTAAGAAAATATCTAATCATTGCTGGAGTAAGAGAAGAAAAACGTTACATTCTTAAACGCCTAAGGATAGAAAGTACAAATAATTCGAGCGCGGGAACCCACACAAGTAGAAGTGGTAGTAGACTATTTAAGAAACATCGATAAGCGGAGTTGAAACACTATGCGTTTCTTAGTGGAATGGAATAAGAAGGTTCATTTTGAAAAGACCGAAAGTTAAATAAAAAACGATCAGTATCGCAAAAGAAAGTGAGTGGAAGAAATGTGAAAGAGACAAAGTGAACTAGACGCAGGTGAAAAGTAAGAAAATGATTCGAGAAGGAGGCTATGATTACATTGAAGGTGAAAAATAGGCTAGAAGGGGGGAAAGTCGAATAACCATAAACCAGAAACAGAGGATAGTCAAGTAAAAAGAAGTTAAATAAAGCCGGATTTTAAAAATAAAGAAAAACAGGAGTCTTTTTTTTTTTTTGTCCTACCCTGGGCGCGCCAGCGGCCTTGACCCAACAACATGAAAAATTAAGAGTTATAACTAAATAGCCAGGCGGTCAGAAATGGAAAAGACAAAGGAGCAATGGAACAACTGAAGGCAATGGGAAGGAAAGAATATAGGTAGCGTTAAAGGGAGTAGGAAGACCCAAAACTAAAAGTTGGGCGTAAAGAAAGGAGCGTTCGTTAGGGAACGCAGAACCGTGAAGAGAGCAGAAAGGAGAAGGGGACAAAGCGAATCGAAAGCGAGAAGAGGGGAGTAGAGAATGATTGATTCTTAAGGAAACAACAGTGGAACGACGACAGGTAGGAATAGATTGAAACCAAGGCAGGAAAAACCGGTTGAATAAGACGGAAAAGCGATTTGAAAATAAAGATGGATACATGTCAGACCAAAGTCTAGAATGATTACAGCGTAATAGAGATAGAATGTCTGAGGAAGGGAAAGAGTCGAGGAAAGGACCAATGCGGGCGGCTGAGCGAGCTAAAGAGTTAGCTGAGTCATTGCCCTCAATATTGGAATAATTAGGGACCCATAGAAAGTCTATGAAAATGGAGCGGAACGAGAACAAAGAAGAGACAAGAGATCGAATAGAGAGGATGATACCGTCAGAAGTATGAGACGGAGGAGAAGAAATGGTTTGAAGAATGTCTTTGGAATCAGAAATAATCAGGAATCTGTGAACCCCACTCGTAGAGGATATGAATTGAAAAACAGGAGTCTGGGCCGAGTCATTTAAGAAAAGAAGAACAATGTTGTGAGCTGAAAGTGTACCTAGAGGTCTACCGTTGAGAATGTAAAAACAAGCTAGTGAATCCACTAACTCATTGCTCTCAATGGCCGAATGACCAGAAATACACAGGAAGCTGACCTCGATCGAGTGAAAAATGAAGAATCAAAAGAGAGTGAAGGTATAGAAGAAGAGATAACTTGCAGAACGCATTTAGAATCGAGGATTTTGAAGAGTTTTTGAAAAACTGTAGAGAAGGAAAAATAAAGGTCTTATCATGATTAAAAATATGCGGCGTAAAAACTGTAATATACAAATAGCGAGATAAGAGAAAAAACTGTAGTTTTATTTTTCAAGAAAAACCCCATTTATGATAAATAGTGGAATAAGAAGTGAAAGAGAAATAAGCAAACGTTTAATCATAGAAAGCGATAACCTATGTAGGATTTACGAATGATGAGAACGAGATTCAGTACGATAGCCGAAACCGGAGTAAATCATAGGACACCGAGACAGAAATAGAGGCAGTTATTCTGAACGTGATCTACTTTTAATGAACGGATTCGGAGAAATAATCTTTTTTCTTTATTTCAATTTTTATTTCTATTTCATCGATATTAAAATAGTATATTATATACTGTAGTTTTGATCCTTCATTGTGCAGCATACATATTAACGCGTCATTTGTCCAGTTTACACATATTATTACGCGGGTCACGTTTTCCACTTGTATTTTACTCACTCACCGCTGTACGTCATATACATGTGTATTACCGTGCTATGCATACACTGTTGCACTGTACATACAAGATACCGTGTACAAGTACACTTATACCACACGTTACAATGCTATCATTACACATCATCGAGTCTTTAACATGTGCCATTACGATGTAGACAACTGTACATACATGTAACCGGCGTACTGCACGCACAAACATGTACTCCGTACGAGACATACATAAAAATATGTCAACTTCACATACGGTTTTTTGTAACCCGAGAACGTTTTAAATATATGCATATTGTCGCCGATACTCTTCAACGTATATGCAGAAAGCATCTTCAAATTAGCCATTAAGGAAACTGGCGGAGTAAAAGCTGGGGAAAACCGAATTTCCAATATACGACACGCGGACGATACAGTTCTAATATCTGATAATATTATTACTGGATTACAAGAAATCGTTAACCGTGTTTGTGACATCAGTCTCCAGTATGGGTTGGAAATAAATGCCACTAAAACGAATTGGATGGTTATACACAGGAAAAGAACTGATGCTAGTGCAACGGCTGGCCAAATTTACATCGGATCCGAGAAGGTGAAAAGAGTCAGTAGTTTTCTATACCATGGCTTCATGAGGAAGCAGATCGGAGCATTGAAATAAGGATTGAGAAAGCCAGAGGTATATTCAATACTGTGAAGAGTCTGGTAACTAGAAAGGATATTAGTCTAAATTTACGTATGCGATTAGTCCGATGCTATGTCTTCCCAGTACTTTTATATGGTGCTGAGAGTTGGACAAAACAGCTTGAAAAAAGATTAGAAGCGTTTGAAATGTACATTTACCGACGTATGTTAAAGATATCATGGACACAGAACGGATAACTAACAAAGAAGTACTGAATAGAATGGCCAAGAAAAGAGAATTATTATTAACTGTGCAAGAAAGAAAAATCAAATACTACGGCCAGATTAATCGTAATGAAAATTATAGAAGCCTGCAAACTGCGCTTAGAATTGTTGGGAAAAGAAGCAGAGGTAGAAGAAAATTATTAATGGGAGGATGACATGCAGCGATGGTGCAACATCATCGGAGTTACTCCAAGCAGCGGCCGATAAAGTGCAGCTAGCCACATTGATCGCCAAATTTCGACCGGAGATGGCGTAAAGAAGAAGAAGATACGTAATCAAACTCAAGAGGTCTTAGAAACATATTAACTCGATCACGAAAGTAGAGTCATTAGCGATCAAAGTATTTCCAAATAATTGTAATAAATTCTGTTCTGGAAGGATGGAAAAAGAAATGGATCGGAAAATTTTTAAAACATACCATGAACGATGTAGAGTTAACACAAGTAGAAGATGAAGAAGGAGAATGCCTGTTAAAGCATAGATGTACTGAAGACTTTCAATGTGTTTCATGGTTAATGCGAAACGCAAGTAGGGTTTAGTTGTCTTTAATACAAAACTTTTTAAACTATATTATATTTCGATTTGCATAAACATTTAGGTTAAATAGAGATTTTGAATATTTATTTTTAGGTTTCGGGAAAATGCTGACTGCAGCCAAAGCTCGTTGCTAGAAGTGCTGCAATAACTGGCAATCCATAGTAGATCTAACAAAATAGAAGGAGATGGAAATAAATTGGATATCAAGGAGCGAATGTGAAGAATAATTTCATTAGTAGAAGATGTAGGAAAGAAAGAGTTAATAAAACACTTTTCATGTCAGAGGATAAGAGAAACTTACAATTCGATACACTAATTGGTCGAGGATATTAAAGGGAACTGCACGTAAGATAGTCAATGGATTTGACAAAGAAAACAATTGAAAAGTAGAGAATTTGGAAAAATTCAGTGTAGTTAAGCGTAGAAATAATGAAATTGGCCCCAATCCCAGCAAATAACTTCAAACCATGCGTGGAGGGCAGATTTTCCTATTGAAACAGATAGATGAACAGTGAATAAAACATTCTTCAGAATGGCAAGAGAGTTATTAAGCTTCATATTTTTCAGCGAGAGATTTTTAGAAAAAGATCAGATAAAAGTATCATCAGCAAAGAATAACGAATTAGAGGAAATTTTGAAGATATGATACTATAGAAATAAACATTAAAAGGAATAGAGCTAAGACATGGCCTCAGTGGAAGGTTTTGATAAACTACTTTGGAAACAGTGAAAAAAGAAGTAAAAATATGAACTATCCTGTTATGGTAAAGAATATCTAAGTGAAATGGGCATTATCAAAAGCGGAGGTGGTATTAGTGAATGTGAAAACAATAATTTTTTTAACAATAAGAGATTTACATATATGTACCTATTTATATATATATATATATATATATATATATATATATATATATATATATATATATATATATCGCAAGAAACAAGAATAAGCAATCCATGGTATCTGGAAGCAGAACATAGGGAGCATATTGTAATGCTTTAGTCACCAGACGAAATATTTATTGATCATGTGCTCAAAGAATTTAAACAAAAAGCCAAAAAAAACTTAGACGGAAAAAATTAAGTTCCTTCTCCGGAATAGGAATAACTATAAAACAATTCCAGAGTGGCGGAATTGTACAGTACACATGAAGCCGTCATAGATTATCAAAAAAGTATTAAGTGTGGAGATCAAAAGATTTTTAAAAACAAGGTATGAAATACCATCTATTTCAGAGCTGGAATTGTAAGAGTTATCCTAAGAGGCACGGAGTTCGTTGATGCTGAAGTTAGAACAAAGAGTACGTGTAGAGACTGTGCTGAAAAAGGAATAAGTATTTCATCGAAGGATGGAATATACGGGGAAAAAGTTGAATCAGAAAAAGAAATTGGCTTCTCTGAGATAAGGTTGTCACATGAAGGACGTCCAGAATGTGAAAAGCTCTAGCCATTTTTGAAATATTGAAAATAGGAGTTCTGAAGAATGAAAAATAAAAGATTTTCCATGAATTAGTTTTGAACGTTTTGAGAATAAGCCTAGGCTTGGCATTAGCCTTTTTGTTAAGAAGTTATCAAAGGAAGAAGATAGTCGGAAGAGTCCGAAAGAGGAGATGCTGTCGTTGATGGCATTCGAATAATCATTGTTCTACCAAAGCAAGGAGACGAAAAGATGAGGATTCCTTTTAGAAGGACGAACTGGGACAGAAAAAACGGCTAATGTGGAGGAAATGGAACCGTAGACATACTGGGGCATAACACTAGGAATAAAATCAGTGTTAGAAAAAAATTAATTGATGACTAGGCAAAATTTATCTCAGGCGAACAAAATTCTCATTAAGGATATAATCCTCAAGAACACGATCATTCCTATTACGACTCGCAGAACCTCATAGAGGGGAGTGAGCATTCCAGTCATTCCTAATAATAAACGAAAGAGAATGACGATTGGCTTGTAATGTGGAAGGAAAATTATTAAAATCATAATACGGAGGAATGCACGCTAAAAATATATGAATAAATTGAAGATGGATTCTCTGAAATAGAAATATAGACTAGGTTAGGCGACTGAGGTTAGATGGAAAGTAGGGCAAGTGATGTCATGAGTAATGAAGAAAATATTTTTTCTTACATGCAGGGCAGTACAGCCATAGCTATCAATGCGGTTAAAACGAATTGAAAGTAAATTCTCGGATGAATATAATTGTATTTGAAGATTCTCTAAGCTTGCTTTCAGATAAGAGAGCAATGTGGATAGAGTAGAAGTCGAGTATTCTCTTAAAGGTTTGTTCGTTAACTCTACGGCTGTGATAATTCCGCCGCGGAATGTTTAAATTCTGGATCATTTTGGAGAAATGGTAAGATGAAATGAATACTTACTCTGAGAACAATATGAAAGATAGAAGCGGTAGAAGCTACTAAAGGCATAAAGGGGAATTCGAATAAAAGTGGAACGAAGTTGACAATGGAAAGAAGAAACACGCATCAATCTATTATAAAAGGTGGTAAGACTAATGTTGCTACATGATGAAATTGATAATTCATTCACGAGAGTTATCAACATTGTAGTACTGCATTCTATAATTTTCAGTAAAAGGTTGAAAACTAGTCCATATATATATATATATATATATATATATATATTATATATATATATATTCTAATAACAGATTGAAATATCCTTATCCTGCAAATAATATAAGGAAAACGTAGTGGAAAATCCTGGTTGTTAAAATTACCGTCTTAATCATTTATCCATAAGGAATAACATAGACTCAAATTAAAACAGTATACCTTAGCTTCCTTCGTCGATGTCTCCTGTGTTTTTGATAATGTGCATCTGCCATTTCTCTGAGAGAAAAAGTGTAGGCAATTAACATTCAGGTTAAGTTTTTCCCCCTTATTATTAATCTCATGATGAATTGCTCTATCCATATTTCTTCTCCACCTCTCTGCCATGAAAGAAAATTTTTTCGCGGACTCCCCCAAAGTTCTTCCTTCAGTCCTTTTGAATTCTTCTTCTTTGTTTATTGCCGATGATATCCTGCTTTTTTCTTTCACCTTCGATTTTGTAGCCGCCAATGATGCTTCATCTCTTACTGCACTGGATCACTCCCTATCCTCAATTCATCTTTCTATTTCCCCTTCTAAGTCTTCGTCTATTGTTTTTTCACTTCATCCTTACAATCCTTCTTTGATTAATCTATCCGTAAACAATATACCTTTTCCTCATGTTAACTTTTTCTGCTATCTTGGAGTCTTTCACAACAGTCGGCTGACATTCTCTAAACATATTGATTATCTTTCCTCTTCTGCTATCAAAAGGAGTTAAACCTGCTGAACGCTCTGTCCTCAACGAAATGGGGTGCTGATCCTTACATTCTGATCTCCTTGTATATAAATTCCATTGTCCGTTTCAAATTTGATTACTGTTCTTTTATCTATGATTATGCCTCTAAATCCCGTCTTTCTAAATTGGACATTATCCGAAATTCGTGTCTTCGGCTTTGTCTTGGTGCTCTGAAGTCTACTTCGATTGCAGCAATTTTCGAACAGTCTAACACATCACCCCCGCGTCTCTTTCCAGATCTTATTTAGGTCATCGTTTCCTCACTAAACGTCTTCCACTCACGCCCTGTACTCTTATTCATTTCTATCTTTCAATTTATAAGAACTGACGTTTTACGCCTAGGAAAATCCCTGTTTTAGCTTTATATATGTATATATATATATGGGAGGGGGTATGTATGTATTTATAGTACCTGGTGATCGAGCTTTGCTCAGATTTATTCCCAATTTGTAGATCGATTAAAGTATTCATGAAAAAATATAACAACCGTGTAACACGAAACACAATTTTTTAATTTTCGTGATATTTAATATTGCCATGTAAATCGTAAATAAATTTTATATACATTGCACTATTTGTGACGAAGTATTCTCGCGCTACAAGAAATATTCATAAGGCAGAAATATTACTACAAATTATCATCCGTGTATAATTCTATAAGGAAGTCCTTTCGCAATCAGAATCGCAAACTTGTTGATGATTTGATTTAAAATGACCGGCGAATCACTCAACAGCGTATCGCAAATCATGTTGGAATATCCAAGGAACGTGTCGGCTTCATTATTGAACAATTCGGATACCGTAAAATCTGTGCACGATGGGGGTAACACGCCGTTTAACAGACGAGAATAAACAGCGTCAAATGAGAAAGCTGAAGTTTGAACCGATTCCACACCCTCCTTATTCCGCCGATACTGCGATTTTTTTATCTTTTTCCTCTAGTGAAGAGAGACCTCAAGGGTAATCATTACACCTCGGATAATGAAGTGTGAAAGCAGCTATCAAGTAGTCCTGGATTCGAGAAAAGTCGGAAGAATTTTTCAGTGACGGAATGAAAAAAATTCTTACACGTTGTTGGGAGAAATGTGTTAGTCTTAATGGTGACTATGTTGAAAAATAAATAAATGATTTTGAAGCTTAAGAATTGTACTTTCATTTAATTTTTGACCGATCTCACTATTTCTTTTCGTTTGCGTTCTACAAGCATGTATGCATTACATTTCAGCCGACCCACGTATAAATACAATTTTTGCTCATATTGTAAGATATTTCTCATTATCAATAGTATGGGATATATTCCAGCCAGTGTTTCTATATCATATAGGCTAACATATCATTTACTCGAATTAGTTTAGAATTTTAGATTTCGATTCACACCTAGAACAGAACTGATTTTAATAAAAACCCCTTAGCTGTTCGCTATCGGAAATTTTTCAAAATTTAACAGAGTGAAGCTACTGGTCCTACATAACATATAAGGAACATTCTTCGAAAATTAGACTTTCCATAATGCACTAAGCTTAATTCGATCTGAAAAAGAATAATCATTGTTAATCATTGTTAATCATTGTTAATCAGTTCCTTTCTTCTTCAGATTGTCTTTTATTTTTCGGATACCTTTTCTCATACCTAGTTGATTCAAACAGAATAAGTCTGAGAGAGTTCTGTGTCTTAAACCAGTCACCTAAAGTTTAGCAAGCGGCTATTTGAACTATTTAACTACTACGTTATCTCTATCAGTAGATTCTCTGTAATAAATCAATCGAAATATTTAATTCCGTTTTTCTAACTCTGTTAGGATTCTCTCGTTTCTTCATCACTGAAAATTACAAATTATTTCCCCATTCGTGTATTCAATCCAAATGCTTACTATAATTCAGGTATTTTTTTGTTAAAAAGTCTTATCTGTTTAATAACACCGTCCTTTGCATTTTCTTCTGAATATCTTTAACTCCTTCCTACTCTCCGGATCTACACCTAAATCCTGGAATGACTTTGTTATCATCCCTATACCTAAAAAAAATCAATCTACGTTCCGTCCTATTTCTTTAGCCTCCTGTCTTCGTAAACTGTTTGAAGGTATGGTGAACAATCGACTCGTCTGGTGGCTGGAACACAATGATCTAATTCCTTACAATATGTTTGGCTTTCGCCCGGGGCTGGGCCCGGTCGACTGCATCAGTCTTTTCCTATCAGACGTCTACAAAGCTTTCATAGAAAGAAAATTCACTGTTGCTACATTTGTTGACGTTTCCTCTGCGTTTGATAATGTCCACCTTCCTACTCTATGCGCCAAGCTTCTTGGGCTTAATGTTCCATCTAATTTCATCTTTCTGATCCTAAACTTGTTCCAAAATAGATCCCTCTTGCTCTCTACTCCCTCCCGTGTCATTTCCAGATGCATCCACCGGGGACTTCCTCAGGGATCATGTCTTAGCCCCACTCTTTTCAATATCTATCTCCTTAATATTGCTTCCCTCCCTACAATTTCCTCCTCTCTCCTTTTCGCAGACGATATCCTCATCTACTCCAGTTGTAATGATGTGGCCGCCGCCAACGAAGAGATCAATAACTCTTTATCTATCCTTAGTATCTCCCTCGCCTCAATTCACCTCTCTCTCTCTCCTTCTAAGTCCTCTTCTATGGTGTTCTCCCTCCGCCCCTACAATCAAGCTTTGGTAAATATTATTTCATCTAACATTCCGATTCCGCTCGTCAGCTCCTTCTGCTATCTTGGTGTTATTCTCAACAGCCGACTCACTTTCTATGAACACATCAACTATCTCTACAATTCTTCCCTCAAAAGACTCAATCTCCTGAAAGCCCTTTCGCCATCCAAATGGGGTGGTGACCCTTCCATTCTCCTAATCCTTTACAAAGCTATAATTCGTTCCAGAATCGATTACTGCTCCTTCATCTATGGAAACTCCTCTAAATCTCTCCTCACCAAACTGGACAAAGTTCAAAACTGCTGCCTTCGGTTGTGCATTGGAGCGCTAAAATCTTCTCCCATTCCTGCTATCCTCTCTGAATCTGCTATGCAACCACTGTTTATCCGCAGATCGCAGCTTGGTTGTAATTTTCTAATTAAACGGCTTTCTGTGTCCTCATCTAATCTTATCTCTTCCTATCTTAGTATTAAAAACCAATGGCGATTTGCTCCTCACAAAATCCCAATCCTTTCTCTCGTAGCAGCTCGAGTCTCCAATTTTTCGCCTTATGTCTTTTCTTATTCCAAGCTTTCTTACTTTTCCCATGACTTTTCCAGCATTTGGCAGACTATTAATCTCTTCTCTCTCCCTCTCCAAACCAGCTCCACCGCACATTCTTCAATCCAAGCCGAATTCCTCCACATGCTGGACACATCTTTCCCTTCTCATCTAACATTCTTCACTGACGGTTCTAAAAACGAAAATGGGGTGGGCGGCGCGTTTACCTCCCTCTCACTTAATCACTCTGAGTCCTTCAAGCTCCCTTCCTTCTGTTCTATCTTCACAGCGGAGTCTATCGCCATTTTACGCACAGTCTCGTTCATTCCATCCATAAGAGAGATCAGTAAATGTCTGATTGTCTCCGATTCCAAAAGTGTTCTTCAAGCCATCTCTTCTCCTCCTTCTCATTCCTCCAATTCTATCATTATTTTAATTCGTTTTCTTATATCCAATTTACTTTCATCCCGTTCCATTACTATTGACCTTTTGTGGGTTCCCAGTCACTCTGGCATCGAGGGCAACGAGTTAGCGGACTTTTTAGCCCGTTCGGCCGCCCGCGATGGTCCTTTATTCTGCAAAATTCCTACCTCGGACATCCTCCTTCTTTCCTCAGCTAATCATTCCCGGCTATGGTCGGACATCTATCCTTCCCTATTTTCTAATCCCGCCTCTCATTATCTTCAAATTCAACCGGTTCCCTCTTCCCAGCCGTGGTTTCAATCATATTCTTATCAACGCTCCGGGATCATTTCCTTAATCAGACTGCGTATTAATCACTCACTTCTACCCTCTTCACGTTTTCGTTTTTCCCTGTCCCCTTCTCCCGATTGTCCCCTTCATAATTCCATCTCTCCTCTCATATGTGATGCAAACCACATCTTCTTTGAATGCCCTGCCCTTGATTCCGAGCGCTCTGTTTTGTACTCGAAAATCTTGGCACTGGGTCTTCCTGCTCCGTATAATTCTTCTTTTGTCCTTTCCTTTCCATCTCCAGATATAATCCCTGTACTCCAATCTTTCCTAAGATCTATTTCTAATCGTCTTCTTATTTAACCCCTTCCTTAATTTCTGTTGTTGTTGGGTCAATGCCGCTGGCGCGCCCAAAAAAAATAATAATAAAAAAAAAAAAAAAAAAAAAAGGTTATTCTATGATTATATTTCTTTCCTCTCTTGATGGACATTTTGCTGTTTGGACCGTTTTTCTAGATGGCCAAAACTACTAACCTCAGGAGTAACTTCATTACGTACTTTTCAGCAGAATACCGCTCTTCTTAGCTATGTTTAAAAAATGCCTTTCAATTTTAATATTCCACTATGGAACTGAGGCAGCCTCAGATCATATAAAAAAAAATTCTCACAGGCTTTACTTCGTTAATATAACATAAATATTGCCATTTTTTATCGGAAATACAACTTTAAAAAACTCTTACATTAATTTTAGAGGGGTTTCACGCAATCCGATCAGATCGGAACGTCGGATGCGATGGAATTTGTTTCTCTCAATCTTTAATTTTTTCCCATAGTCAACTTTCATCCTGCTAACGTTCATACATACCCTTTAATCTTGTTGAACCCCTTAATATAATATCTGTCTATGGTGCAGGTGGCTACATTTGCGGACGACACGGCACTGCTTTCATCACATGAAGATCCGAAGATAGCTAGCAATAATCTACAAAATGCTCTTACAAAAGCGGAAACGTGGTTTAAAAAATGAAAAATCGGGATAAACGAGAGAAAATCGGTAAATATCCATTTTACTAACCGAAAAGTTGAAGTCCCGCCCGTTAGGATCAATAACACAGATTTTCCTGTGCGAGCAACGGTCATGTATTTAGGTTTGCATTTAGACAGCCGATTGACGTGGTAAATATACAGGTAAAAAAGAAAGATCTAGATATCCGGTTTAAAAAAAAATGTATTGGCTGATGAAACAGTGTGTACTGACAACGGATAACAAATGCCTCATATATACAACAATTCTAAAACCTATCTGGACGTACGGGGTTCAACTTTGAGGTTGCGCTAAATCGTCAAACTTGAAGGTAATCCAGACTTTTCAGAATAAGATCCTTCGGTTGATAACCAAGGCATCCTGGTATGTTACTAATCTAACCTTGCATCGAGATTTGTGTATAGATTATGTGGCTGGTTGTCATCAAAGTTCACGCTAAAAGACACGCAGACAGACTTGATACTCAACCAAACGCTCTTGCTAGAGGATTGGTAGATGTTTTTGTTTTTTTTTATTTTTTGGGCGCGCCAGCGGCATTGACCCAACAACAACAGAAATAAAGGAAGGGGTTAAATAAAGAGACGATTAGAAATAGAGCTTAGGAAAGATTGGAGTACAGGGATTATATCTGGAGATGGAAAGGAAAGGACAAAGGAAGAATTATACGGAGCAGGAAGACCCAGTGCCAAGATTTTCGAGTACAAAACAAAGCGCTCGGAATCAAAGGCAGGACATTCAAAGAAGATGTGGTTTGCATCACATATGAAAGGGGAGATGGAATTATGAAGGGGACAATCGGGAGAAGGGGACAAGGAAAAACGAAAACGTGAAGAGGGTAGAAGTGAGTGATTAATACGCAGTCTGATTAAGGAAATGATCGCGGAGCGTTGATAAGAATATGATTGAAACCACGGCTGGGAAGAGGGAACCGGTTGAATTTGAAGATAATGAGAGGCGGGATTAGAAAATAGAGAAGGATAGATGTCCGACCATAGTCGGGAATGATTAGCTGAGGAAAGAAGGAGGATGTCCGAGGTAGGAATGTTGCAGAATAAAGGACCATCGCGGGCGGCCGAACGGGCTAAAAAGTCCGCTAACTCGTTGCCCTCGATGCCAGAGTAACTAGGAACCCACAAAAGGTCAATAGTAATGGAACGGGATGAGAGTAGATTGGATATGAGAAAACGAATTAAAAGAATAATAGAATTAGAGGAATGAGAAGGAGGAGAAGAAATGGCTTGAAGAACACTTTTGGAATCGGAGACAATCAGACATTTACTTATCCCTCTTATGGATGGAATGAACGGGACTGCGCGTAAAATGGAGATAGACTCCGTTGTGAAGATGGAACAGAAGGAAGGGAGCTTGAAGGACTCAGAGTGATTAAGTGAGAGGGAGGTAAACGCGCCGCCCACCCCATTTTCGTTTTTAGAACCGTCGGTGAAGAATGTTAGATGAGAAAGAAAAGATGTGTCCAGCATGTGGAGGAATTCGGCTTGGATTGAAGAGTGTGCGATGGAGTTGGTTTGAGATGTTACCGATGATGTAAGAAGACTGAAACGCCAGAAACCGTAGGACCTTGTTTAAGGTCGGGGTAATCGAGTAGGTGCCATTGGATACTCCTCCCTTCATGCTTAATTTCATTCATACATATTGCTAAATGTCCTTGATGGACAGCTCGTAATAGTATATTTTATTAAAAAAAAAAAAAAAAATCTTCCGTGTTGGCGTGGCGAAGAATTTTCTTTTATCGTTTTTTTTTTTTTTTTTTAATTCTATTCCATATCCTCCCGCTATAAGAGCTGATTGTTACTCTCAATATAATAGAAATAATATTCTTTTTCAAGACATAAATTTCGATAATAATCTCATTTTACTTAACAAGATCGTTCTTTGACTTTTTTCAGAAGTTCCTTTATTTTTAGTTCTTTTGATTTTTTTTTTTTAAATTCTCTCGACATCAAACTTAGGTTAAACAATTCTAGATGGCATCTTCAAGAGTGATCACTTCCGCGGTTAAATATGTGTTTGGCCGATTTTAATCCTTTATTGTACTTTAAACTCGTGCTTTTTAGTGGGACCTATTTTTTTTTTTTACATCACTCCGGTCTGTTGACCACTATTGGAGTTGCTACCGTTTATTATTAAATTCGTTTTATTGTGTATAAGGCCTTCTAGTTTATTCACTCCCATTGGGGTATGCCAACATTTAAATAGTTACTTATAAAAATTTATCTATCATATACTTCAATTATTCTTAAGGCTTATTACTTATCTCCGCTGAAGCGATGACAATATCATTGATACCCCTACCTTACGCCACTCATGTGGGTCAGGTGAGGAGAGCCTACTTATACTATTTCTAATCAACAGCTCTTATATACACACCATCGTTAGCTATAATTTAGCGCATCTCAACACCATGTTCTTCTTAATCTTCTCTGTGGATTTCCTGGAAGATATTGGCGGTACATGGTTTAAAGGTGAAATATCTAAATTTCTAACTGTCATGTGCTCTATAATACTGTCTAAAATTTCAGGACGTCGACATATGTTTCGTTGACTACGAAAAAGCGTTTGACACCATACGTCACCAACCACTCATGGAAATTCTTGATGAAATTAGCGTTGACGGAAAAGATCTACGAATAATTGAAAATCTTTATTGGAAACAAGAAGGCAAAGTTCGAATTAATGGAGAGCTGGAGACGGAAGTCATTCAAATTTGCAAAGGGAGTTAGACAAGGCTGTATTTTATCACCATTGTTATTTAAACGTATATCTTGAGAGAATCTTCCAGATAACCCTAAACAAAGAAACCGCCGGAATACATAAAACTCAATGGAGAAATAATTACGAATCTGAAATATGCGGATGACTCTGCAATTTTGGCCGAGAACTTAAAAGATCTGCAGCGATTAATGAATAAAATCAATAAAACTGGACAGAAATTTGGTATCAGAATCAATGTAAATAAAACAAAATTTTGCGATAGTCACCCGTAACCCAGCTCAAAAAGAAGATCTCTACATAGACGGGAAACCAGTTAAAAAAGTTGAACACTTCAAATAGCTGGGGGATCGATGATTAATAACAAATTAGACTGCGATGAAGAGATTAAAATTCGGTGTGGAATCGCGAAGGAAGTACTCAGAAAACTTGGCACTGCCCTATTGCAACCTAAATTCCCCTTGGCTACAAGACCCCGCGTTGTGAAATGTTACATATGGCCAGTCTTACTTTATGGACTAGAGGCCTGGACCATAAAAAAGAAATTTGAGAATCGATTAAAAGTAGCTGAAATTTGGTTCCTGAGACGCCTACTAAAAATACCATGGATTGATAAGATATCAAACGAAGAAGTCCTCCAGAAAGCTGGCGTGGAAAGAGAGCTCTGGGATACCATCAAGAGTAGAAAAGCGGCATACACAGGTCATATTAGAAGGCAGAGCACAAGTCAAGCGACCAAGAGGGGGAAGAAAATGTGGATAGATTGACAATGTAACGGAATGGACGAGACTTCGTAGTTTCGAGGAGCTGGTTGAGGCAGCAAGAAGCAGAGCATTGGGAGCAGCCAACGTGTCATTGCCGTAAGGCACCCAGAAGAAGAAGAAGACACTTTTAATAGCGAATTCCACGTCTTTATATGTTCCTAGATTTGCGAAGTTTTCTTCCTACTTCTCGTCTTTCTCACATATTAATGAACTTCGATACGCCGTACATAATTCTCCCAATTCTATAATCGGGACCGACAGAAATGTTTACTCTATTCTTCACAGAATCCTTTTTTATTTTAAACTTCTTCTAACTATGTTTAATTCATTTTTTCTGCATACCCTCTTCTTGGAATTCTTTTATTGACATTTTCTATTCTTAAAAATAATTCCCCCTTCTGGAATTCTATTTTCCTAGCTTTAAAAACTGCTGAGAGTATCTGTAATAAACATCAGTAAAATGACAAAATATTTTTCCTAATAACAAGTTCGGATTTCGGTCGGATCCTTTTCGATTGTATAAGCCTTTTTCTTTCTGGTATTTACAATTTATCAATACAAACTTTACTTTTTGGCGATCTATATGTTATCTCTACGCAGATTTCAACAAACATTCTTACCCTAAAAGACAAATCTATTAAAATGTCTCTATTCCTTTCGTTCACTTGATCACAAATCTGATGTTAAATCATTTTATAAATTTTTTCTCCCCGATTTACTATTCTGCTCAAAGAATCGTTTTTCAGAGCCCCTCCCTCAATTTGCCTCATTTTCATTCTCTTCAACATATTATACCCTTGGCACTGCTTCCTATCCTATTAACTCTACAATTTTATCTTTTGCATACGATATCTCTACCGTATGCAAAAGAAGCTTCAGACATTTCTATCGCCAACAAGAAATTTAATTTCTCTTAAACTAAACTGAAACGCCTTTCTCAGTTTCAAATCCATCTTCATTGTTTTCAGCCCTTGCCCTTAAAATCCATTCCTAATTGACATTTCGTTATGCAGCTTCCCTATTCCTCCGATTAACCTTTTTTTTTCACCTAGGAATATTTTTAATTAGCTATTTATCTTTTTTTGATTGTGTTAATTTTCTGTTTACTTTCGCCCGTAAAAGTAGTCATCTCAAAAAAGGTTAAAACTCAAGGAATCGATTCTTACATTTCATCTCATTATATTATATATAAATTTATCATCCGATATTGTTCTTTCATACACGGTAATGCGTGTTAATTTTTTCTAAATTGGCACAATCTAGAATTCTCCCTTAGTTCTTCGTCTCGGTGGTCTTAAATCTTTTCTATCTCCCCTACCATTCTTGCCGGATTCAGCGTTTTTCCTTTGCACATTTGTTGTTTCAAATTAAATAACCGATGGCATTTTCCAATCTCTTCTTTTTTGCTCACTTTTTCCTAATTTTTCAGCAGATTTAAAATTGACAATTTCCACCCTATCCTACATTGCTCATCATCTTCATAAATTCCATTCTCATATTAATATTTTTCACTAGTAGTTTCTTTTACCTCTTGAATTAAACTTTTTTCTTTTTTAATCATAAAATACCTGCCCATTAATAATGCGATAGTTTAGAATCTGTTAAACTACTCTTCCTACACTACCGGGTTATTTACTATTCTTTTCGAACTTCAACCTTTATTTCTCTCATTCCACGATATATGATAGATAATTAGTTATTTCAAATTCCAAAAGGGCTTGTAAACGTTTCGCTTTTTCATACGATCATGTGACTATCTTTTTTTTTCTTTTCTGGGTTTGGTTAACCAAGGGCAGCTACCTAGGACAATTGAACCACATTAGAGATTAAATTTTAAGCCGGTCAGATATCGATGAAAGAAAAGAGGCAAGAATGGGAACACCAGCTTTGAAGACGGCAAAGCTAAGATGTAGGAAGCATTATATGGAGCAGGAAAACTCAGCTTTAATAGGTGAGCTTATATAGGGTATTATATTCGGAGGAAAGACTGGAACATTCAAACAGCGCGCGGTCAGGATCACAAACAAAAGAATAGTCGTCAGAGTGTACAATAAGGGGATGGCGAAAGAGCAAAACAGTACCGCGATGGTGGGAGCAAAGTATAATTGACCCGCAGACGGCAGATAGCAATAATGAAAAAACTTCCAAGGGTAGGAAAATAATACAATCAAGAACAGGAAGGGGGTCTTGAATAGAAAAGTAAAATGAGTTAGAATTAGAAAAGGAGCGAGAATATACATCCGGCCAAAGTCTGACGTGTATTCTTTTGGAGAGGGGAAGTACGTTGTGACCAGGAATCGTTTTAACAAAATGTGGGGAGTGTAACACTGAGCGTGCTAAGGAATCCACCGTCGCATTACCATCAATACCCGCACGACTTGGAACCCAAAGAGAAGGTCAATGGAAATGGAAGGGGAAAGATATAGATGAGAGAACGTATACGGAAAACAATAAAGTTGAGGGAATAAAAGGGAGAGGATATAGCTTAAAGAGCATTTTTAGAGTCCAAAATGATTAGGTATCCATTAGAGGATCGAGTTGAGGAAATAAATATAACGTCTCGAAGAATGGCATAAAGTTCGGCAGAGAAAATAGAGCAAAAAGCCGGCAGCCTGAAGGATTGAGCGGAATTACTGGCTCGTTGCTCTTCATTATTCTTACAAATTTCATTTCTGTTAATTTTTTTTATAAAATGTAATTCAAGGAAACGAAGTAGGAAATTTATTAGCACATTCGGTTCATTCAACAGATGATCGAGCACAGTATTTTATCTCGTTCGAAAAAAGGATACAAACTCTGATCGAATTACCGGCTCATTCATAAATTCTACTTCTCATTATCTATTTCTTATGTACAGCCTGACCTCCCTTCCTACCCATGTTTTCCTTTTCGAGGCGTTCTATCATTTCTGACATATGCCGTCTCCGTTGCAGAGCCATACCTTTCTCTCGTCAACTCGCTATCGATATTACTCCGTCTCCCCACACTGTCCACTACACACCGATGATTCGACCTTTTTATTTGTAATCCAGATCATATTCTTTTTGATTGCTCTTGTCTATCTTAAGCGTTTCTTTTTTTATGCGTATTTACTGGACATGGCTTACCCACATTCTAAGCTATCATTTTTCACAATGTATCCTAAGCTTATCCTTCTTTTTCTTATCAGTATATACAACCGAGCTAAAATCTCATTCTTCTGACTAATCCTTAACCCGTATTCTTAGTAGTTACTCTATAAAAAAAGCAGCATAAAATCCATTAATAGCGGTAATACAGTATCCCTGCTATAAAAACGGTTTAACTCGAATTTAGAGTTTTCGTTTTCTTCAGATTCGGAGAGTAAAGGTGTAACCTCGGATGATGAGGTTAATTCAGTCCGCAACATGTTCTTCGGCATCATCTGATCCGCTGCCACTTGTGTACTGTTTCATCTGTTCGTAGAGAGAAATAAAAGTGAACAATTTCATTTGCAAAAAATTAAATTCATTTATTGGCCAGCGATGACCTCCGAATGCTATTACCACTCCGTTTTTTAAACCATCTGTGGGTTGACCGCAATACGAGCCAATTCCCTTTTTTCCATTACCGCAATAGGTCAGCAGTTGTTGTTGATTTCCTAATTTCTTATAACAGTTCTTCCTTCACATATCGTTCTGCTCTGGATGTAATCAGAGGCTACATGCGAAAAAGTCCCCTTAATTCTTGCGACAACAACCATATCGTTCTGTATGAGTACTGCAGCCTAATCGCGGGGCTTTTCATAGAATTGTACAATGTTCAAACGAGTAATGGACATTTCGATGATGCGGTGCTGAACAAAATACATATGTGACCGTGCATGAAGAAACGTAACTAGTGACTAAAAATACGATTTTGAGGTTTTAACTGTTTGCATAGCTTCGACCCTTGCTCTTTCAAATGCCGCTTACCGCAGATCATGAAAATGATTTTGTTTTGCTGTGCACAGGTTTAAAGACAGCTGCTCTGGATCAAAAAATTCAACAATTAATAATGATGGAATATTGGAATATCACCTTGAGGCATTTGGTTGTCCCGGTAGTGTTCCACAGCACACACGCACACACTGAACGTGCCCGGATGGGTATTTTATAGTACCACCTCATACAACACTGGAGAAACACATAGAAAGGCGTATAAACATGAAACAGTGTTGCCAAACTTTAAACGTGTTTTTTCGAAAATGACGTTTTAGTCACTAGGTATGCTTTTTCGAGCACAGTCACATATATGTGTCACTTATTTAACTGCATTACACGGACATACACGTATGAATGTAAACATGTATGTACGTATATTCATACATATATGCGCATAAGATTTTTTTTCTATTTAGAGTCTATAAAAATATAATTTTAATGTATACAATCAAGCTGATAGTCAGGCCTCGTAAGTTAGTTAACTAAATATTATACATATATTCGAACAAATATTTTTACTCCGCCAAAAAAAACAAAAAAAAGGGAAGAAATATTAACCAAACAGTTATAATTTCTTCTGCGGTATATTTGTCATTCTCAGCTTTTAAATTTTATCAAGCTTGTCAATATATATGTATACATATATTTAGGCATTTCTTCATGTACCTTGAAAAGCTGAACGTGCTTTTCTTCTAAAAACAATTACGAATCTTTTAATGCTCCAAGAGCAATAATTAATATGAGAGAACTGTCGTTGGTTTTCCGTATATTTTAGCGATCGAGATTCATCATTTCATCGCATCATGATGAAATTTATAATTTCGTTTCTTTTAATAACCGTTGAAATTAAACGCAATCAACGCCTTACTCCGATTCTCAGAATTATTGTGACGTCTTATACCGTTTTTAATTGCGACATAACTGCTCTAAAAGGAATATGTGTTTTTTAGTTATTTTAAAACCGGGACTGGATAAATTTTAAAATAATTCTCGGTTTCTTAAAATTAAAAATCGTAAGTAATACTAACCTGACTTAAAGTGTCCATCTTTATTTATGGCGGCAAAATAGATTCTTCGTATTTATAGTTGTTACTTTTAAAGTAGCAGCGAAATAAATATTATAAAGATTAATACCATTTGATGAAAAGTCTCGCCGGCTGAAGAACAGCTTTAATTCTACCCGGAAGTGAAAAAGCTAGGATAACTTTAAATGCGAACGTAACGATGATTCTATAGGCTCGTTACTCGCGGTACATATTATCTATATTCCCGTTCGCTCCACCAGTCGTTTTAAAAGTAGATGGAAAATTGTTCTTTATTGGTTCGTAATACGGGAGATATTGACATTATCAGCAGCAATAACATTCGTCATCTTTTTTCTTTTTTTTTTTCTTTTCTCTTTGCCTACCGTGCAGCAATATCAAATAGTCACGTAAATCCATTAACTATATTAGTTCCAATTCTGTTTACGTCTTATTCTCTCGTTCCTTCTTCCTCTTGCAATCAGTTGAATTTCTTCATTTCCGCTTGGCCGAATCGAATGCCCTATAAATTGTAATCGGTTTGGAAAGAAAATTCCGATTAGAAGTGAACTCTGCCAACTGGATTTTCAAACATGTATTATTGTTTTTTTATTTATTTATTTTTTTATTTTTTTTTTTGGTCTCGAGATTGTTATCCCCATTGTGTAATATGAAAATGATGTTCTCCTTTATTTTTTAAACAAATTTTCATTTTTAATTTTGAAAAAAAAAAAAAAATCATTTAACATTATGATAGTTTTATACGCGCGTTTCAATTAAGGCTACAGCAAATGTGCCTGAGATCCCGCGAGTAGCACAATAAACAGATGAGTAAATAGAAAGCATGGTAGTTTTCTCGTTCGATAAATTTTTTTAATAAGATTCACTTAACTTTGCAAAGATCGCGTGAAAGATTTCGCCATCTCCTGTGTTTAAACATACTTATTAGAAGCTAACGCATATTTAAATATCAGAACTTCAAGAGAATACGCGTTCTGATACGATGTAGAAACCTTTTTTAACACAATGTCACACGTAAACGCATCGAGAAATCAAATTTTTCAAGATAAAATAAAATTATGTAAATTGTTTAAAATTTGTCGGTACCATTCCGCGGTGTTTAAAAAGCGAATATATTCGGACAGAAATTTCAAAAATACCAGATTACGCATCGATAAAGTGAAATAAATACGGAAAGTCGATCACTATCTATAATTTCACAATTAAAAAATCGATATTCCGTTTTTCCGTTCGCGATCAGTTATTAAAAAAATACAAAAATAATCTCATTTGTCTCGTAGTTTGTTGCGATTAAATTTCCGAATTCTCACCCTCTGCAGATGAAATTATTTGTGTAACAATTCTGCGTAACTGTAAAAATACTCGTTTAACAATAAAATAATAACACATTCTGGCTCACAAAGTAGTCTGCTATTGTTGATAATTGTACCGTTTTCCCTCTCTTTAACAGTTTCAAAATTTCACCGATAACACTTCCTTGATTACTTTTGTATAGATGTACATAAAATCGATTATGACCGCATCAGTTTTTACAACGTATTTTAGAGACGAATATTGTTCGAACGGACAGGAATTTAACGTTGTAGCGAGTGTCGGAGAACGGTATAAAGTCGGACACGAAAAGCCCGATTAATGTTTTTTCCATCAGAACACTTATCAAAAGGACACAATACGGGGTAGAGAGTACCTTTGCATATATAATTAAATTACAATTGTAGAGATCGTCCTTATCACAGCGTGTTTACATTTACCAGAGTAGTCGACGTTCGGAAATTCTACTTTCATCTGTAAAACAAATGAAACTCAGATTATCTTTACCCCGTTTTTAGTGTACGGCGCAATGACAAGTACCTATTTCAGACTGAATGTAAGCGTGAAAAAAAAAATCCCGGTAATATCCATTCATTCAGATCATTGACACACACCTCTTAGATTTTATGTCTGTATACCACAGATGTGAGGTTCACATTACCAGTTACAGAGTAACATAAGCAAACCTCCAACCGAGGGCGTCGCCAGCCGATGAATTCATAGAAATAGAATATATGTAAGCTATAGGAAAAAGTAAAATTTATAATTTGTAAAGGCTTAATATTTTGTATTAAACAAGAATAAAATCTTAATTCAAATTTCGTGGGTTTCCGGCAAATTGTTCTACTATTTTATTATAAAAGTCTTCCGAATTGTCCGTGATTACGCGCCTATGAATACTCATCATGGCCAGGTGGATTAAAAAGTTTCGAAGCTCCAGGCTTGGTGACGCCCATGCCTCCAACGCGACCAACAAGGCGACTGAAAAGCACACGCTGCCAGCCCTAAAAGTCGAATGCTAAACGAAATTGTTGACAGAAACGATTTTTAAAAAATTGTTTTTACTCGGCACTAAAGAAAACTTTACAGGCCATTGCGTAACATTTTAGTTACAACGATAAATACGAATTTAATCCGAAGTAGATGGATATTGTTGCGGTCTTTCTTAAATCAAAATTGCCCTACTAAAAACGGAATAGCATAATTACCGCGGTATCCAGTTCCCCCGAGAACTCTAATCATGGGTTTCATCGATGTATTTGTGCCAATGAAAAATCTTTTTGGGAAATATCTTAAAAATTTCTGTTCCCAGTTTGGAAGAATATTTCCGTGAGATTTTCGTCAAAATCCGGGAAAACTAAAAAAAAAACAATGCGCATTTTCGCGTCGTCAATAATAGTAAATAAAAAAAAAAAAAGGAAGAAAAGAAAAATAGGAGAATCTAACTGCCATTGCGTTGTTATTTATTTAGCGGGAATAATTTTATTTGAAATAACCGACGACCTACGCCGTAGTACTTCGGGAAATCGTGGCTGTATAGGAGTGACATTGCGCCAAATGTCTTCAAAAGTAAACTGTTGAATAATACACGGACATTTTGACTAAAAAGCTTTCGATTGTTTTTTTGTTTTTTTTTTTTTTTTCGGGCTCGCCATTAGATGTATCTATTCCGTCGAAATAATTAGAAGGAATGCCGTTTTAATCCGAGATCAGAGATATCCAAATCTTTTATCCGCTCTATTCTTGATTACTGTTCCTACATTTACGGAAATTCTTCTGGATCCGTTCTGTCTAAGCTCGATCGGGTCCAAAATACATGTCTCCGCCTCTGCCTTGGAGCTGTTCCAGCTCTGCACGCGGAATCTCACATTCCCCTCCTCTTTTTCTTCGACGTTCCTTCTTGGGTTATCGTTTCCTCATCAAACGGTTGCCGATTTCCTCTTCTCCTCTGATTTTTTCTTATTCATCTATCTTACGTAGCTGGCGTTTCTCTGTCAACAAAACTCCCATTCTATCACTTATCGCTGCCCGACTTGTTCCGTTTTCTCCGTATATCTACATTCATGATAAACTCACACACATTTCTCCTTCGATTTTTCCTCTTTTCTTCATACTATTAATTGCTCTTATTCCCCGATTCCTCCTAAACCTGTCATTCATAATGTTGTTAGATCAGAATTTTTACAGAATCTAAACTTTTCTTTCCCTAATTATTTTTTGATTTTCACCGATGGCTCCAAGCAACGGTGTTGGTGCAGCTTTTTTCTGTCCTTCTCTAAATTATGTCGAGTCCTTTAAACTTCCCTCCTTTTTTTCTATCTTCTATGCGGAATCCTCCGCTATTCTGCATGCACTTCTCTTTATCAGATCCTCTCCTGTCTCTCGCAATATCCTTATCCTGTCGGATGCTCAAAGCGTGCTCCGCAAACTATCGCATCTCCTCTCCCTCCTCACTCAGCCGATTACGTTATTCTCCTTATTCGCTCCTTGATTCATGATCTTTTCCTTTCCTTACTTAATCCAAACGGACTTCTATTGGATACCGGGTCATGCCGAAATTGAGAGTAATGAATTAGTCGATTCATTCGCTCGCCTATCTTCCTCTTCCGGTAGGTTCCTTCCTGTTTTCTCTTCTTCCAATCTTCCGTCTTCTGCTGCTCATTCCAATCTATGGTTTGACTCTTACGTCTCCTCTTTCTCCGACCCGGATTCCTTTTTCTTATCTATTCAGCCTTCCCTTCCTCGTTTCCCCTGGTTTCTTGACTTTCCTTCTATACGTCGCTCTGATCTCTCTACAATATGTCGCCTACGTTCTGGGCACAATTCGCTGTCTTCCTCGCTTTTCCGTTACTCTCTTGTGCCGTCTCCTTTTTGCCCATTGCACCCCTCCAATATCCAATTTGTGTGTGATCTCGATCACATAATGTTCCACTGTTCATCTCTTGTAACCGATCAAGCTGCTTTCTACTCCTCCCTTTTACATATTCCCACTCCATACAGTGCTTTGTTCATTCTCTCCCTTCCTTCTCCTTCTGTTGTTCAGGCTTTTGATTCCTTTTTGTCGGCTATCTCTGATCGTATAAAGATCTAAGTTTTTTCGTCCTTTCCACTGTTCTTGGGCCAACGTCCTTGTAGACGAACCCAAAAAAAAAAAAAAAAGAAAAAAAAAGAGAGAGATATCGTTAGTCAAAAATACTTAATATAGCCGGAACAATGCCCCAAGGACAAGATATAAATACGCTATAAGGAGCAGTGTTTCGGCAATTAGGACCACAAAGCAGTGCGCCCAAGACGCAAAGTTGAACACTTAATAAATGTAAGATAATTATAATCGTTTCAGACAACTGAATCATTGAGTGGAAACGAGATGAAGGTAACGAAGAAGTCTTCAATTTTGTTAATAGAGAAACACTTATGACTGTTCGAAACAGCGCATAAATTTGGTTGTTCTCCGAAAAATCGTAAACATAACAGATTTTTGCATGAAAAAATACCGCGCGGGAAGAATTTCAGCGCGTAATGAGATTTCAGGTGAGTTATCCTTGACACGGTGTTGAGGATTGCAAAAGTTCGCAATGTACTAAAAGATTTAGTGGATCTACAGCGAGCATCGGACCAGTTGCTTTCTCTTAGTTGCCTTTTCAAGATTTCTCTGGTATAACCGATATTCGATTTTAGATTTATACCAGGGAGCGACTTAAGTCTATCTCACAAGACAATCCTCCAAGACCCTAAAAACACTCTGGTGTAGTTGGTCGGGCAGCGGTGTTTCATTCAAGTAGAATATCCTGTCGCCGCCGCGTGTAGAAACTTCCAAAACCCAAACAAAAACAAAAAAAAAAAAACAAAAAATCCAATTAGCCAAGCAGCTTACTTCGACTATCCTTAGCTGCCCGTATACTGATATACATATACGACAAGGCTGTGTCCTCGCTGCTCCGTGTTTTCACGACCATTTTCTTGCTCGCAGATAAGAATAAGATTCATACGAGATAACTTTACGAAATTTCCTGTGTGAACAGTAAACCCTACGACATCGTTGATCGTAGTAATATCTTAACAATGCCCGTATTCCGAATTAAAATAATTCCGCGAACTATCCGTAATTAAAATCTAGGCTCTGCTTTTGTACTATTCACTACCGCTGACGATGCTAAAATCGACTGTTATTTTTTTTTATTTTCAGATTTTTTTTAATTTTTTCTTTTCCAACATACCTTTAATTAGTATAAATATCTTTTGGCGCATTGTTATTGTCTCGCACTTGAATTTACTGTTTGAACAATTGCAAAAACGACGTTACGCTCTAAATTAGCATTTAATTAAAGTTACCAGAAGGTAACAGTCAATAGTTAAATTGCGGTTCAGGTGCGCGCAGATGCAAAATCTACGCTGTAAGCGGCAATTCAATATCTCTCCAAGAAAAAAACAAACAAAAAAAAACACAAAAAAAAAACACAAAAAAAAAACAATATTTCTACATTTCAAATTTTTATTTATAACGAATTACAAAACGGGATATCTCCTCCATATTTAATAAGAAATTAAAATATTTACATTCAAAAAATTAATTTTTCATTACTATTAATGAAAACTTAATAATAATAATAACGCGTAGATTTAATTTCTGCAAACGGTTTCCTCGTGAAAAACCGTTAATTAATTATAAACTAATGGTCGATCGGGCGTAATTTATGTCTAAACATTTCGTTTGAAAAATTAATTTTCAATTTTTAAAAATTAATATCACGCTGTTAAAACGTGCTATGCTTTCCCGGGGAGACTTTTTAATTTGTTCCTCCTCTACGTTGTTTCGCTGTTCGTCAAATGAGAGACGGCCTAGTTTTTCGGTCAGACATTTTTCACTTCAAACACGCTAATGGTGGGAAATTTTAAAAATAAATAATATTCGCAATATTGTTGTGTCGAATAAAATTCCATTTAATGATACATTAGAGAAAATCCAAAATGCGTTCCTTTTTTCACTAACAACCATAGATTAACCAAAAAATCCATACGTTACTGTCGAAATAATTATTAAATGAAAATATAAAAATTGGACACTCGTTCAGACGTAAGAGGTGTTAGATTGAATTTAGTTCAGATCGAAAAATGAACTAATAAACGGAGTATGCGAAGAAACTGACGAAAATTCGAAACATTCTATTCTCTCTTTTTTTTTTTTTTTTTTTTTTTTTTGCTATCTACTTGTATGCCTACTAACCATCGGAATAATCCGAATTCATTTTCTACGTTACATTTATCTTTCCGCAGTATTTAAGAATGGGTCATCAAAAAATGTGCCCAAGCTGACCCCTTTTAACTCACAACGTACTTTCATCATGTAGCTTCTCCATTTATTTCTCTCTTCCGAGCATTTTACCAACCAGCGACTATTTAAGATATCTCTCATTCGGGTTTTCTGTTTTTATTATCACCGTTGAAAGGTTTTTATTTATTCACTTTTTTTTTTTTTAGGGTGGGAGGGGGCTTTTTACGATATTTGTTTTTTTTTTACGGCGGATTCCCATGATGTCGCAAGATACTTTAAAATCGTTTTGTTCGCCCGGTAGTTCGCTTTTACTGAAGAATTATGCTCGCCTTTTCGCGCGGATGGTTTGGCCACACCAAAACCGCTCTATGTGTGTGGTGTGATCGAAGAAGTTATTGCCAGAACCTCAAGAAGGTGTGCTTCGAGTGACAGTCGTGAAGGAGCCGGTTTCACTATTACTCACGTATTCTAATTATTTGTTTCTTTCCGACTCCATGAGTGTCCTTTAACCTGTTTTTCTCTGATCACATTCCTGCGACATTCTTTCCGTATATACATCGCTCTTTTCCATTTAGTAGCCGTAAGTTGCTAATAATTCAATCACCCGAATTGCTGCTTCTTTAAAAAGAAAATCTTCTATAACCATCTATCGCTGTATAAAACCCCTATAATAATAATAATACCTATTCTTCCTTCTGATATCTGGTTCTTCCTTGAATTTCTTGTTTTCATGACTTCTTATCAGCTTCCTCATTTTAATAATATTTCTGACGCTTTCAGTTTCCTCTCCATATGCTGTTCTCTCTATCTATATGTAATTAATACAATACCAGCACAGAGTGTATTTCTGCGAGATATTATCATCCGTTAATACATAAAGAATTTCTGATTGGGTCACTCATGTCTCTCTGTACATCATCATCGTTATGTTGCTTCATATTTATCTGATCCGATTGAAATTTAAACGACTCCTCAATCTTTTCTGCGCGGAGGTACACTTAGTTGAAAATTTTGAAAAAACAAAAAGGACTTTCCCTCCCCTTTAAATTCAGTCTTCACCGAAGTATAAAAATCATATTACCTACTTAAAAATAATTATTCTGTTTCGCGGCCATCCTATTGAGAAATGACGCAACAAGTCCGGTGTTTTCTTTTTTTTCCGTTGCTTAAATTTAGTCTTTATTTCGAGCAGACTTTTTGACACTTTCAAAGTCTAAAAAAAATCTGATCAATTAAAGGAAGCTCTGGCGGTCAAAATGTTTAATTTTTCGAACGGTAAATAAAATAGCAGATAACGAGAAAGTTAAAATAGAATATCGATTATTCTCATACTTCTACTTAATCATATTTTTACCGATAAATAAATACATACAATATATATATATATATATATTCGGTATAGGAAGAAAAAAATTGTATACCTGCGGGTAGCCGTGTCACAGAGAGAAGAACACTCCTTAGCAAATCACCGTATTATAGCAAATGAAATAGACTAAATTATGACAGAAATACCTGCTGATGTGAAAACGAAGTAGTGCGGTATTTTTAAATGAGGGTAATTAATGGGATTCAGCCGACTGGGAGGGGGCAAGCAACTTTATTAATTTGTCATCTTGCCTCCACTAATAACCGGTAAATTTAAATGTTTCTAGCGTACATGCGATACGATCGTGCTTCCAGTATAGGAAACAAGCCTAACAGGGGAAAAAATAATTATACAGTCCCTTCTACTAACGCAAATATTTTACAAGATAATATAGTTTAAACGTTTCATTTAAATTAACTGTATCGTAGTAATTTTAATTATTATTTGACCGTTAAAATACGATCCTATTTAACAATTTGCAAATGGATCAGTTTTTCGTGAAAAAAAATAATAATTTTAAATAATCTGGCATATCGCTTACTTATATAATTGGCACTGGTTATAACGAAAGACGGAAAAAGCTCCATATTTAATGGTTGTCCACAAAAAGAGTCAAAAAAAAAAAAAAAACAAAACAAAAAAAAACAACAGACAAACGTAAAGTTATTAGTCGGAGGAGGAGATAAATATAATTCCGACGTCAAATTAAAAAAACACTTAAATTAGGTTTGAAAAATTCTTCATAATATAAAAGTCAAATATTGATGCGATACAAAAATAAAACTGAACCATTAACAAAAACGACAACCGAACGTCCTTGCACGGAAAAAATGCAGGTGTTTGATCCTTCGGTGATTTTTTTTTTTTTTTTTTTTGGGGGGGGGGGCAGATTACGTATAAATTAAAACAAAAATCACATTAATAATATTTGGAATTTTGATAGTTTCCGTAAAAAGATCTGATAGGAAAACGGCATAAATAAATAATCCGTTCGGTATAGATCAAAAAAGAAAACTTATTATATTTAATTTTGACTTCGCGATGGTTCGTTTAAGCATTGGTGTTACTGATTCTACCGAAATCTTGTGTAACGGATTTTTCTGTCAGTTCATAATCATTCGGACTGTCGTCGTAATACGCGTAATCGTAATCATTTTTTTGCTTGGTCGGCGGTTTTTGATTTTGTTCCGTTGGGTTTTCGCTTTTTCCGGATTCCGATTTAGCGTTAGCCCCACTTAATACCTTTATAATCAAATCCGAACCCACCTGGTAAGACAATTTACCGGGCGCGGGTGCTGATTTACCGTTAGGCGTTTTATCGAAATTCAGATAATTCTTTAAGGTTGTATTCAGAACCGATGACGGCGCTGCAGAAGTGGTTGAGAAGTAGAGGTCCGGAATGAGTTTGTTGATGCTGGCCGATTTGATATTGGTACTCTGAGCGGTTTTCAGGATTTCCCCGCTAAACGGCGCGCTATTGTCTTTCGCTAGCGGTTTTTGCGGAGTCTGCTGTTGCGGCTGTCGGTTATTCAGGTTGACAACGTCGCCGTTATAGCGGTCATCGATGGACGATGGCAGGAATTCGTTGGATACCGTAGTGGCTTTTATGATGTACGGATTGCTGTTATGTTCATCTGTAAATGCAAAAGTAGACAGCGGCTGTTCCCATTTTTGACCGCTTTGTTGATCGGCCGTCCATTGTTTGTTGTTACTGTTGTCGTTAACACGTCTGGTGACGAAGGCAGACGGTGTACTAAGCGGCACGTAATGGGTGCTTGTTTGCTGCTGGAACGGTGCCGCATTCGAAGTTAAGCCGGTTCTGCTGGGATTTCTGCGATTTTGTTCGTCGCCCGAGTAAGTTGTCGGTGCAACGTTACCATTTGCCGAGTATTTGTCCGAATAGGTTTCTTCATCTCTGTTTGGTTCGCCGAAAATTGTGTTATCCGCGACAACTGTAGTCGGTCTACTCTCAGTCGAATATTTTCGTTGATGGTGCTGGTGCTGGTGCTGGTGCTGGTGATGTTGATGTTGATACTGATGCTGATGCTGCTGTTGGGGGGGACTCGGAGGATTTGCTTGATTTCTATATTGTGCAGCTGGAAAATCATCATTCGCAGGATTTACCTGATTTCTAAGGAGGGGAGATGTTTGATCGTTATTCAACGGATTTGCCTGATGGTTTTTAAGCTGCGAAGGTACTACTTGATCGTTATTCAAAGAATTTGCTTGATGGTTTTTAAGCTTCGAAGGTGAACGTTCGCTATTCGGAGGATTTCGTTGATTCTTAAACTGTGAAAGATCGTTCGAGGGATTTTGCTGTTGATTTTTAAACGGCGTAGACGGATAGTCAGTTTTCGCAACTGTGGTCGATGTTTCCTGTTGCTGCGAATTGAACTGATTATTATTTGCAGCTTCGTAATCGTTATTGTTGTTAATTAATTGTTTGTTTATTATCAATTTTGACGGCTGTCGCAATTTGCTCTTTGAACGGTCAGTCACCGGTGCGTAATTTTTCTCGTTCGCGTTTGTAACCTTTTTGTATTCGTTAAAGTCATCTTTCGAATTCGCGTACCTCTGCTTGTCGATGTTATTTTCAAAAAAGTTGCTAGAATCGCTTCCCCTGCAACAGTACAAGGCCGTAAATTTCAATTTTACTCGAAAATAAAAATTTAAATTAATCTTTTTTATACAATAAAAAGTTAAATTCATTTTTTTTATACAATAAAAAGTTAAATTCATTTTTTTTATACAATAAAAAGTTAAATTAATTTTTTTTATACAATAAAAAGTTAAATTAATTTTTTTTATACAATAAAAAGTTAAATTAATTTTTTTTATACAATAAAAAGTTAAATTAATTTTTTTTATACAATGAAAAACAAAAAGACGATATATCTGAGAGAGGTGGTCTCAATTTTAATAGTTCCTACAAATGATTTCTTTTTTTGACGTATTTTAAGTGAGGCCGACGCGTTGTAGTAAGTTTTTAGAATTAAATCATATTCGCGATTATTCTCAGTATTCATAAGTTACGTAACTTTACCGTGTTAAAATCATCTGAATATTGTGGATGTAAATGATAAGCTCAAATTTTATATATTAAACATACGAAGCACGTTCGCCGAGAAAACCTGTTGGGTGCGAAAATATGGGGGGTTCTGAGTTAAACACGGATTCTGATACTTGATGGGAAATCAGTATGTGATTTTTTTTTCGCAAACGTTAAATCGTACAAAACTGTCCGAAAAACGTTGAAAATTTTTAAAATTTGTAAAATTGTTTGTTTTTTTTTGGCCTTTTATTAATGTTTTTTTGTCTGCTTGGGGTATTTTTTGACCATTAGCCTTTTTTATTTTTCATAACTTCGGTTTTTTTCTTCCGATTGTGATTTCAGTTTTCTTCTTTCTCCTGTCAACTGTGCAGACCACGTACTATTTGAATGTTCCTTTATTTCTACAGAACGCGCGATCCTTTATTCCAATTTGCTTAGCCTTGGCCTCCCTACTCCTTACAGTGTCCTCTATATTCTCACTTTTCCATCTCCTTCTGTTGTTCCCTTGTTAGCTGCCTTCATTTCCTCTGTCTTTAATCGTTTCTTGATATAACTTGTCGCTCCATATGTCCTTCTATTCTTTTAATCTTTTGTGTTGGGTAAATGTCCTGTGCTGGCGTGCCCATTTAATATAAAAAAAAAGAAAAAAAGAAAACTGTGCTGCAGACTCCTTTACAGTTACATCTGCTGCCTTCGACTGTTTTTTCGGCTTAGGTTTGTCAGGTTTAGGAGCTACGAAACTATGTTTTGTTGTATCGGTACGTAAAAAAGCAATATTATCGTAGTACTATAGTACGGTAGTATTACTTGGCGCAAACTTTAAACGCGTTTTTCTCAAAGACTAGTGTTTTCGCACTACAGGTGGTCCCTTTTCTCGGCAAACGACGCATATCCGTACGATTCTAATAATTGCAAAATCGCACAATTAATCACAGGAGAATAATTTAAATCCTTCTAAAATTAGGAATCTCAATTTTTTTTTTTTTTTTTTTAACTTGGAAGCTTTTACGTCCGCTAAATAAATCATTCTACTGATCATCAAATGTTTTATCAGTGTTTTAAAAATATTGGACTAACAATATAGGTGAGGTTCAAAAATTTTCCTGCCCATTCTTTTCGAACAGTTGTTCAGAATATAACCTAAATACCCAGATTTGTAGATTGCCTTAATGGCTCTTCTATATCATGCAATAACCAATAACGCGTATCCTTCCGGTAAAACAAATAATACACGCTATTGCTTTGCACTGTTACAATACAGTTTTCACTTATGTATTGCTAACGTCGAAGAGCGTCTTTATTTATTCAAATATCAAGCTGGAGGTAAATGTAATTACAACCAAAGTTGTGTGTACTGATTTACAATTTAATCTAGAAATTTATTAATTTTTTAATAAAAATAAGCCGAAATAGGAGTCTTCGGAAGATGCAGAAGGAATTTAAGAAATATTAATTGTAGTGAGCTCGAGGTAAAAAAAAATTTAAGGAATATTAATAAAGAGTGTGCACAGTGCCGGTGAAGTAAAAATGAATTTAAGGATTGTTAACAGTACTCGTAGCAGTGTGTATAAAGTGGAAAGAATTTAATAAATGTTAATAGCGTAAAGTAAAAACAATTCACGGAATATTCACGAATAACTTAATTTTGTATCTATAAGTCACATTTGAAGTTAAAAAGTTAGCCTTAGTTTTGAATTTTACAAGTTCTATTGTTTCCGAAAATTATTTATTATGAGTAATCACTGTGAAAAATTTAATAAGTTCTATTTAGTTATTTTATATTCTAATTTTTACTCTCGCAAAACATAATAATAATAATAATAATAACGAATAAATAATATATAATTGTAAATTATTTATTAATATTGGGGCGATATACATACTTCAAGCTTTCGTTGTCGATATAATTATTATTCTCATTATAAGAAGGTGTGATCTTTTTACTGGTAGTTCTCCTGAATTCGCTCGCTGGACCAGAAAGTAACCTCGCCTGTGGATTATTTGTTGACTGTTTATCTTCACGCACAACTCCTACAGCATTTGAGAGGAAAATTATATCGATCGTTGCGTAATATTTTTTTGTTATACATAAGGTTATACTTTTTCGTGCTTTTACCGTTATTTTCGAGCAATACGTAACGAGTTTATAAGAATCAGCCTTAACAAATAGGTACTAATCAGACAGATTCATGCTCTTAAAATGCCTATGCAGAAATGAAAGAGCGCTTTTGCGTAGCGCCGAATTTAAAAAGCATTATTTTATATTCGTTCGCATTAAATATCGAGTGAAATTACTAGAATGAAAATGATACAATCGACGAGTTTTAGAATAGTGTTCGGACTAATGTTTCGAATTAACAGTAAAAACATCAAAACGTTGATCAGAAATTGAATAAAATATTAACTGCACTGTACATTTTAAGGATAACGCCGCATATTGAACCTAGTTCACGCACAGCCTGCACGAAGAACATATAGTTTTCGTGGTGCGAGGGTCCGCCCGCGTGGGTTGGTTTAAACTTTTTGGTTTTCAAAAAATTTTAATTTATCCGGTTCTCACGGGCTGTGTGTGTACTGGGTTCGAGCGGTGCCGGGCTTAACGCTTTTGTATGATGCACGAATTTTCTGAAACGACCATAAAACGTAAAAAATACATTTGTTACATAAATATACCGAGAAAGAAATGGTGTGATGTCAAATGTTTGAGAAGTCACATAAAACTTATACTTTTCGAGTCACAGTTATTTATAAAATTATTGCGAGAATCATTTAAGATAGTAAGAAAAAAAGGTAGAGGTCGGATAGTGTGAAGAATGCTTTCTGTAATTAGATGCTAGGAAAAATCTCGATTTTATTAAACACTACGGAGTTTAAGAATCGTTCCGTTACGAAACAGATAGCTAGGATATAAACTGATTATACCGGTTCGACGATTATTATTTTATTCCTGTGAAAAAGTTTGATATAAAAATCACGAGTTTACTATAAAAAAAAAAAAAAATATTCGAACGAATTGAACACTTGTAATAATATTATATCCATTACCGATTCTATACAGATCGAAATTTTCATTATGGTACGAGTATGCAGCTTCGCAATCGATATTATACCAATCATCGCAAATCTGACTTTCTTGATCAAATAAAGTATAATTGGGGCACAGAAATTTAAAATCTTGCAACTAGAAAAAAATAAAAATATTATCGATTTATTATAGAATTTCTCTAAACGGAATGGATAAAATAATTTTAAATAATCGTAATCATTTTCGCGATGCGTTTATGAAAACTATAATTTAAAGCTTGAATTATTCTGGATCTTTTAAACTTGCCTCCTTTCGCTCAATTTTCTATGCGGAATCTACTGCTATTTTACGTGCATTGTTTCTTCATTAATTAGTTTCCCACAAAGTGCTCATAATGTCAGATTCTAAAAGAAGTGCTTTACAGCCTATCCACATTTTTCCTGTTTCCTCTCCGATTATGTAATACTTCTTTTACTCTCATCTATGACCGTTTCTTTCTTCACTCGATCGAGTATTCTGCGGATTCCTAATCATTTAGCCATTCAGAATAAAATGATACTCGCATTTTAGCCCGTTATTCCGTTTCCAGCGGAAGATTTTTGAACACATTTTTAGCTCACAATCGTCCTTTTACTAAAACTCCGTATCACTATTCCTTCTTATATTTCCTTCTACTTCTATTATTCCTGCCCTAAAATTATTTTTATCCTCTACACTTAAACATTTAAGAATGCAACTTTATTTTCTCTTTCTTCCCATTTGTTGGACTAATATCAAATTCATTAAAAACTAAAAAAAAAAAAAAATTAATCTCACACGTGTTGAGTTTTACTAAAAAAATGTGTTTTTGATACAGATTTTTTTCTTTCTTCTTTTTTTTTTTTAAACGAAAATCTAAACGAAGGTATGTATTTCATATTGCATTATAGACATAAGGTATAGTTTGACTTAAATTATATTAAAATACGCTCAGCGAATTTTTAAAATTATGTAAGTACCGTACGGGATGTAATTTGTTACAATAATAAAAGGCACGTTGTTACAGTGTAACAATTTACTCCGTGACAGTCACCTTAGACAATATAAAAGAAATTAGTAAAAACTGACAAATATCACATTATTCAACGCCGTTAATAATGCCTAGGAAATATCTAAGGATGGCACAGAGAAGCACAATTGAAGAAAATACGTATAAAATGGCTTTCATAATGTAACTGTAAATTATCTTGACGAAGTTAATTTTATGAGTCCGCAACGTTTTTTTATGGGAGCTGAAAATAGTAAAAATCTGCTCGTTCACACATCACGGGTTAGTTAAGAACGTTCCCTGGAAAGAGGGTACATCGTTCCTAAAATTAAAGAAGGATTACCCATAATAGCGACCTCAGGTAACATACAAAAAGACTTCCCCAGTAGTGGACGGCCTTTCAACTTGAGTCTAGAATAACTGCATGTCGGATAATGTTCTCTTGCACGTTGTCAAATATTAGACCACAAGGTTGAACACCCTTACTAACAGTTGCAAAATACATGAGAAAAAGAAAAAAACAATAAAAATGAAGCGTTGCTACATTTGCACTTCTCAAAGTAATATTAGAAGAAAAGGAAAACCAAAGATATCAAAAAGAGACTAATACTTGGTTTTTGACATGCGATATAATTTGCTTAGCTCCAAAGTAGATCTATGCGTGCAATTTTGTTTATATTTAATATTTTACTAATAGCTTTAGAATTACAAACGTTTGCGATATTCTCATGTCTATATAATGATTGACTTGTTAAAAAAGTATTTATGTAATTAACGAAAAAAAAAAATTACAAAATTTTTAATTTTCGAGATTGTTCGTGGGTTTTAATTGTATTATACTTTTGTAGCAAAAATATTAGTAATAATAATAATAATAATAATAGTAACATTATTAATAATAATAATAATAACAAAAGAATAGGAAATGTCTTCACGTTAAATATTTATACTTTATTACTATAATTTTTTTACTTTTTGATAAATTCTGACTTGTCACTGAAATTATATATATATATATATATATGTTTCTTTTTTGTTTTGTTTTTTTTTATTATTATTATTATTACTTTAATAATGAAATATAACGAACCAGAGAGTAGCCTGCGAATTAGCTTACGGCTACCAGTAGCGATTATTTGTATATATGTTTAATTTTAAATAATTCAGAAATTAATACAGGAAATTGCTCTAATAGAATAATTTCATTTAGCTAAAGTGCACAGTCAATCGTATACGATTGTCGCAGGTGATTATACTTTTTTAGACGTGTATATTATATGATGCTGAACATTTTCTACTTCATTACTTTCACAATTACAACATTTACTATCAGCAATGATGTTTCATTTATTTAAAAAATATCCAATGGGGAACCATGGCTAGTGAGTATTTGAGTCATGTAATAATTTACTTAATGTTTTTGTTTTTAAAGCGTTCTATTAGGTTAGGAAAGAACTTATTTATTAATTTACCATTCGATAGAGTAATCATGTTTTAAATTCATTAGAAATTTGTAAATCAACTTGCTTGATGAGTTCTTTACTTATAATACCATTATATTTTTTTTTAGCATCAAAAATTAGAGATCGCTTTTTTTACATAAAGACTGATAGGTAAGACCCGTGCTATGGTCTGAATTGCAATATTTGAAGCAGTTACATAATATATATATATAGATATATACAAATATTAATTTATTAAAAATTCAGACCAATATATAAAACATTAAAATGCGTCCGACAGTACCAAGAAGTGTACTTATCGTTGAGATAATTTGTACAAAATTATTTCAAATTAATTATAATCAGGAAGATATAATAAAAATATTTGTCCTATTAATCATCCTTTTTCAAAATTTAATATTGTACATGAAGAGACATACATTAATAACGCAATATATTTACCCCAAGCCCAGGGACCTTTACGCAAATGTGAAACATCTGACACTGCGTCTCGTGATCCGCATAATATATACCAACGGTTTTTTCTAAACAACTGAAGGAGGTTACTGGCATATCTTGTTGACTGTAATGCGGTAATTCATGTTGCAATAATCCGTTACATAAATGCCACGTTAACAATACTGACAACCATTGTACTGCAACAGATTAAACGAATTATAATTATATATTATATGTATTTCTTTAATTAAATCAGCGAAAAAGGAATTTGTTCCAATTTCAATGACTTTTGAATTTTAAATTTCATTTATTGAGTCACTGCGAGGGATTTATGAGACAGTTGTGCCTGCACTGTTTTCAAAATTTCGGTAATTTTTTTTTTGTTTTTTTTTTTTAGTACGTTCGGCTGCTGATGAAAACAGATAGTACTTGAAGTAATGAAAGAAGGTTAAATAGGATCGACTATGAGTGAAGAACGTGAGAAAATGCAAATTGTAAAGAGCGGAAAGACTCGAATTACAGAGGTTATGAACGGTGACAGATTTCCAAAACGTCTATAGACTCTTGAAAATTAGAATGTGTAATCTAACAGTCCAGCGGATATCGGAAAGACAAAGTAGAAGTGAAATAAAAGAGAAATTTTGCGATACTGGAAATAAATCACGATTAAATCAAAAATAAAAATTCGTCAAAACGACGAAATTAAGAACGGGCAGGTGGATAAAATTTAATTGCCAAGTAATAATAATAATAGGGCGATAGAAAGAAGTGAAGTTTTTCAAAAAGGTGAATGACAGGTCACGGAGCAAAGATAGTGTGTATGAGTAGGAAAGCTACTAGGATAATAATTCGATGCCAGTGTTCGTGACGTAGAGAATAAGTTTTTTTACAGCTTTTGTTTATGGCTCTTTTGTTGTTCTTTTTTTTGTTATTTTTTATTTTTTAAAAATAGTCATTCGTAGTTGCGTTCGAATGAAATGCTACAATACTTACTGTCAAAATTAAAAATGTAACATTATGTCGATACACTCTGCTTGTTCCAACTTTCTAACAAAAAGTTTGAACTTTCAGTAAATAAGTGTTCGAAAGTTTCATATCGATAAAGAAAAAAAAAAGGTATTCCAAACAAAAAAAGATGTAAAAGGATTTGTATTAGAAAAAAAAACCTAAATTACAGGATAAAAATTATAATAGGCAGTACACGTTTACTCAAATTAATAAATACGTTTGTACAGGATAATACAGTTAACCCATATTTTATAACGGCAACAGCCCTTTTGAAAAATATAATGATAATTCTGATAATTTTGTCTGTTTCAAAATAAGGTGCTACGATCCAATGATCAGGAGCGCCATGGTATGCGCCCAACCAAACACTACATCAAGATTTACAAGTGAAATACAGAAGAAATAAAGCTGGCGGTTAAAAATCACTTGTCGAAGTTGAAATGAAAACGCTCTTGCAACGAATTTACTGCAACAACCAGCTAGTTGCAACAGGTTGAAAAGAAGAAATGTTATTGACCCCTAGTGTGATTGCTCGATAAATAAATTCGGGATCGGCTAATGATCTTGAAATTCACGATCTTATTAACATTAAAATCTAGTAAATGACACGATATAGTCGATTCTAGATGTGAAGGAAAAAGAAAAAAAAAATTGTCTATAAAATTTTAAAGAGCAATAAAACGAAGGTAGTTACAGCCCATTTCAAAGACACTGGCGCATCGATCGAACCTAACATTCAATCATAACACCCGGAGACGTTCAATTAAAAAGACACACCCTGCACCAGCGGGAAATTTTTCATCAATAAAAAAGAAGAACGAGCAGTTGCCGCTCAAATTTAAGAGGAAATTCATTTATAATGTAGAAGTAATATGATCACTACTATAATCATAAAAGTCATATTCTCCCGTCGTTTCGAAGGTGGTTCCGCAGCTAGTAGAGTTATACGTACCGCCGACGATTAGTGATGTAAGGTGCTATGGACTTTGTCTCGGTAGATGTGTAGTTTAAATATCTGCCACCTATGGAAGATAATGAATATTATCGGTTCGAATTTAAGAGCAGCTATTGAGACATCACCGTACACAAAATAAAATATAGTGGAAAATAGGAACACGGCCACCGGCGTATATATTAACTGCTTCACGAGGGATTCGTATTTTGCCGATTAAAATAATTTCCAATTCCGTATTAATTACAATTTTACTTTATACGATGGTAACTAAAGTTAAACATACTGAACTTACTTTTATATTTTCTTTTGCTATATTATTACTTGCGATTGCATAGAAGAGCTCTGAAGATATCTTGGATACAGAAAATGTCTAATGATGATGTGTTAAACAAAGCTAGAACGGAAAGGAAGAAAACTGAAGAAATAAAAAAAAGAAAAACCCTAGCTTATTTTGGTCATATTATACGAGGACAAAAATATGAACTATTACGTTTGATTATTCAGGGAAAAATAGGAGGGAAACAAGGAAGGGGTCGAAGAAGTATATTATGGACCAGAAATGTCCGACAGCGGACTGGAAAATCACCAACAGAACAGCTGATGCAGGCAGCTAGAATCCGTAAAATATAATCGTCTGCGCGCAGAACACTGCGCACAACACGTCGAAGAAGAAGAAGATATTATTCCTTCAGAAACGTATTTTTATTAAGCCAAAAGTAATTATAATACGCATAAACTGATACACTATTAAACTGCAAATAAATACACTATATTATGAGACAAAGTGGTATATTTTTTTTTTTTTTTTTTAGCCCCAGCTTTCGCCATTTGGCCAGTTTATCCGTTTATGACAAATGAACGATTAACTTAGATCGGACTGACAAGCTAATATAAATTAAACGCAATGTAGATGCAAATGAAATTGTATAAATCAATGAATATGATTGTTCGAATAATATCTTTTGATTAAGCTAAAAGTAACAACAATATCTATATCCTTGACCCCTCTTGCTTTTATTTATGTCTCTTTCTCTTCTATACTTTGTATAAAATGATCAAAATTTACAACGTAATTCTTACTGGCATCAACACAAAAAGAAAAACAAAAAATAATCACAAAAATCCTATCCTAACATTTAACTTTCATTACATAAAATTAAGATATTGTTTCATTACGTTTTTCGTTATTTATTTCGTTACATAAAATTGTGACATTTTTTAAATAACAATAACAAAAATCCTATAAAATATAACAAACGTTACATAAAATTGGGACATTATTTTGGGACATTTAGCGTTACATAAAATTGGGACATTATTTTGGGACATTTTTTCGAATGGGGGGTACCCTAAGAATTACGTTGTAATTAATATATATATATATATATGCATGTATATTAATTACAACGTAATTCTTAGGTTACCCCCCATTTGAAAAAATGTCATAGTTTTATGTAACGAAAAATGTCCCAATTTGTTATTTTTTATAGGATTTTTGTAATTATGTTACTATATTCATACGGACCGATTTAGAATTACGTTGTAAATTTTGATCAAAGTATAGAAGAGAGAGGGTCAGAAATGTAAGCAAAAGGTGTATGGGGAATGTATGTACTAAATTTCTGGTTTGTACACCTTGTGGGATTCCATGCATTTTGGCGATTTAATTTGCCTTCTATGCATATAGTAAAACCCGTTTAATGCGTTTTTCAAGGGACCATGCGAAAAGTGTGCATTCAGGAGAATAATGTCTTTTGCTGGTAAGCTAGAAAACCAACGTGAATACGTTTGAAAATAAAAAAATAATACGTAAATCCACTTTTTTATTTATATATATATATATATATATATATATATATATATATATATATATGTATATATGAACTCGGGGCCTTTCACCGCCCCGTGACCCACTTCTATTGTTCGTATAGAACGAGAAAAACTGACAACGTAATTTTTTCCGACTGCGCGACAAAAAGAATTAAATCTTTACTTACGAAATTTTGACCGAAACACCATTTTTTCATGTTGTCGGTACTTTGTCTTCTTATATATATATATACGGTAAGTCACATTTTTAGACGAATTTTTGTGACCGGAAAAGTAATGGGGGAGGGCTAAGAATGACGTAATTAATATATATATATATTTATATTATATAAAAAATTCTATACCCTCTACAGAACGTTAGCGTTTGTGAAGTTAAGGTTTGCAATGTAGTAAGTCCAGAAGTACTCTCTCAACCGCCTTTATTTTTCCGGATTTCGCTGATATCCAATCATTTCAGGCTGAGTAAACCTAGGAGCGACTTGGATTCGGAATGAGACAAGTCTCGAACCCATAATTGGTAGCCGAGCACTTCAACTACTAGGCTATCGCGCTACCTATATATATATATAAATCGATCTAATTTGCCACAATGATTTTGATTCCTTTAGAACAATTACGATGTTTTCAGCGGAATTTAATTCATGAAGACAATTTAAAGCGTTTAAAGAAGGTGTATGCCACACCTCAGTTTATTAACCGCTTACATAACCTGAACACTATTTGATATTGGAGTTGTTCATTTTCTTTCATAATTGTTTTTGTGATACAGTAATTTTATCTTCAATAAGTCCTTCCATCGGTCAAACTGCATACGCTGCAATATCATCATCAGTAAAAGAATAGATCTGTAAGATTTCCAAAACTTTTTCCGAGACGGAAACTGAGACTTTTATAGACATTAACCGCGATATTAGGCAGAACAAGAGAAAACGTAAAAAACAATTCCGACATTTATTTCAGATAAAGGTTGCTGTAACGTACCATGCGAGAAAAATTCTGTGATAAATGTAATTTGGTCGTCCGATCTAAAACGGCGTATTATTATTACGCGAGGAATATGATAGAAACAATTTAGGGCTGAGAATGTGGCACGTACTCAGTTTAAAAATTAGGAAAGCTCAGCGAAAAGTTTAATAAAGAAATTATTCTTCATTCGACTTGCTCTGTGAAAGATTTTAACGATACTTTTCACAGCCGTTTTTTCTTCAAACGAACGAGCTCAGGTGTGATTGTGTACCGTTTCGAGACAGATAATCGATTACTTTCACAAAAACTATTGCGAAGGTGACAGTGCTTTGTCGGGTCTTTCACACAGACACGAATGGGACACTGTCAGCAGGTTAGTGATGTTGTAGCGAGCGGATAATTTTACAGCCGCTAAGACTGAAAATAAATTCTAACGACAGGTAGGGCTAGATCGTTATTCTTTGAAAACGTATGCAACTTTAATTACACGCCGTTGTGTGTCATGTTGAATAAAATTCTGAAGGTGTTAATCGTTTAACATTGTTGCGAGAGATTTCTACGACCATTCCGTCATCTGCAGAGCTCTGATGCAGTCTGTATGTCTGTTGTTCCATCGATCGTCTTCTAATGACGCAATATCAACATTATATCGCACACTGACGACAAAGTCGTTCGCGCACCATCCTAAACAAAATGAAGAGTTCTGTGTCGCTTCTAGGAAAGTGTAATAAAATGTGTCTCGCCGCAAGTCCAGTCACGTTAATTGCATGAAGATTAGGCGTTCCGTAGATAAAAGCGACCCAGATATAACGTGAGCATCTTTTATATGTAAAAATTTCAATTTTACGACGAATATCTGCTGCTGCTGCTGCTGGGTTCTAGTCTGAATTGAAGTGATTTTATGCGTATATATTATCACATGTTTCTGTTATCGTGTTTAATTAAAGTTTTGTAAATGTTATCATCATTAGTGACAGTGAAAATTTTGTTGCTGCAAATAGACATATATGGAAACTGATTAATTAAAAACCGGTTTAAATTCGAAAAGGGGATTATCCGGTTTGTAAGAATTGTAAAAAAAAATTAAAAAAGAAAAACATATAACCGACTAGATACACTTTGGAAATAGCCAAAAAGTCCCCCCCGATCTAACGAACTCTTTTCGTAGTTATTTTGCGTTATCGCGAGATAAACGGGGTTCGCACATTGCGACAGAGAGAAAAACAAAAAATCGGTTACATAATAAAATATTTCTTTATAGCGTATAAACCGCACAAACTTTAAGCGCCTGCGGTTGTGCAGCGATTTATCAAAATTCCTCTCGAATTAGTCACGAAAATTTTGCGAAAATCGCATTAATGTTGTTCCCTTTAAATGTATCTTACGGCATTCTGATAGCTTGCGACGAGCTACTAGGAAGTCGAACGGTTAGTTTTCTATTAGTTGTTTGCGGAATTTTCATATTGCGATGGAGATCGTAAAATAATTTAAAACACAAGTGTCCATCCCGCTGAACAAGTTGCCACAATAACAACAAAAAAAGACATTAATATATACATTTTATTAAATTCATTATCCGAGGACAACGTGACAATTAAAACGTCCGAACACAGGTGTATTCGCGAATATGCCTACAGATTTAGATCCGGAACTGGAGTGTGTCGGTTGCGTTTCGTTACTGTATTAACATCTTCACTTAACCCCGTCCTTTTTGTTTTCCAAATAGAAGTACTTTTTCTTCTTCTTGAATCGAATAGAGTATTATTTTACACTTTTTATTTTAGTGTTTGAATATACATTATTATTACAGTATATCGATACTTCGCGGTGGTGTCTGCTAAAAGTGTTTAGTCAGAGTTTAATTTAGTAAAGTAAAACAACTTCACGATAAATAATAGTATTAATTCGGTTCGTAATTTCAACTTACTCGAAGAGCATCGTGTCCAATCGGAACAGAGAAATTTTCCCGCGTAATTCGTCATTACGAAATCTTGAAGTTGCTTGCGCCTGAAAAAAATATGTGCATCCGTATGAAATACGACGAATTTGTTGAACATAAAAGTTAGTAAAAACATCAAAAAAAAAAAAAAAACAAAAAAAAACAGAAATAAAATGCGTTTTGTTTCTCCAAACGACTTTGTAAATTTCTTTGCACGAGACATTTGCTTCCTTACGATTGTAGGGTTTTCGGGTTTTATTCCTTACTTACCTTTCTTGTTGACTATGCACAAATTACGCCATCGGGCAATTAGGAAATTTTAGGTAACTTTTTTTAATCGCAAATTTCCGTTGCCTATTAGCGTCGATTCAAATGTATGCCAGATACCCGTTGGTGTGTCACATTTGGACTTAACACGTGCATGTCAGGACAAAAATTTAAAGATGAAGACGAAAGAAATATATATTGTCTTATCGGCCGTGGCTCACACCACTCAGCACCATCTCTATAAGCGACTATTATGTCAATAAAAAATACTAAGGTAGCCAAGCTATTGAAATGATATCAAACGTAATTAAAATGTCCTCATGCACCCGATCAAAGCAGCAGAATTACATAACTTTTTGTAAGATTGAATTGGACCCGACACACTTTCTCCTCGGTAGCATTTAGTATATAAAATACGTTCTCCATGTACTAAATGAGAACCTTGCAAATAGGAATAGAGTTATTGTATTGTTTTAAAACCAAAAGAAAGAAAAGCGTCAGTTTAAGGGTTAAAGCCTGCAATCTTTTTTAATATGCTAACGGTAAATCTGCTATATCATAATTACGAGTATCCGATCATTATCATTATCATTATTATTATTATTATTATTATTATTATTATTATTATATGTAGGCGTGGAGTGTGTATATAGTGTAATTGAGCACATAGATGAATCAATCCGTCTTGATGTTTAAACTGGAAAAAGTGTTTTTCGCGCTTAAAATTATTGTAAAATGCAAATAAAACGTTCAATTATTCCGGGGCCATTCCGTAAATACAGTAATTAACGAGCACTACTCGCCTAGTTTATTGCACCGATCTCTTATAATGGGAGGAGTTTTTAATCGTTTCATCACACAATTACAAAACGCGAATGGGACCGTCCATTTATGCGTTACGAATCTTCTCACTAATGACCTAATTCGAACTTGGAGCTAGGCAAACCTACGAGAGAACGCCTTCATGGCAGCTTAATAATTCGCAGTACTCCGTCAATCGTTAAACAAGCGTTTGTTGCGTAATTGTGGAAATCAATTGCGGGAAACGCAGCCGCAGGTGGACATCAAGGTAGGAGAAAAAAGTTACAAAATCGATCAATACTTTTTCCCCCCCGTAATATAATCTCTGACAAAAGCGTGCTGTTCGTGGATTTCTTTTTTATTTATTATTGTTTTGCGGGTATTTTTAGGGAAAAAAAGCAAATAAAAATTAATTTTTTAGCTATATTTCAGAAAATTTAACACTAATTTGTTTGTATTTCCGTCCTGTGCGACTATGCCCCCGTCTGGTAGACGGAATTTAAATGCAAATTCATTTTAGTGCATTATTATATTTGGACAATACAAATCGGAGCTGTCCCTTTTCATACGTAGTATCATTAGTCTTTTTTACATTTATTCTTAGACTTTTATCGTGTGCTCATTTACTTATTGTTATTAGATCTTTTTGCATCCTTATTTCTGCCTCTTTAACATCTCTTTATGTGACGTGTAACTATTGCTTTATAATCGGGCTAACGAAACTATCTCACTGTAACTTAATTCCCCTTATACAGAGACCATTTGTATATACAATAAACAGTATTGGCGCTAAGTTGCTACCCTGCGGTATACATCCATCTCCTCTTTTTCACTTTGCACATTTAAGATATTTACACATGTTTTCATCGTCTGTGTTAAATAACTTTGAAACCATTTTTTTTAAACTATTCGTTATTCCTATTTCCTCTAATGCGTTTTATTTTATGATCAACCGTTTCATCAAATGCTTTAGTAAGATCTATAAACGTTATCAACAGCTTCTTTCCCTCTTCAAAGCTATCTCTTATTTTTTCGGTAAGCTCACCGATTGCTTTCGATGCGGATTTTCATTTTTGAAAATCTTTAAAGTTTAATCATATCCGCATAAATAATAGTTGGCCGATAAATTTTTGGTAATTCAAAATCAACATTGAAAAACAATTAAGAATCGTTTGGTGGTCACATTGGTAGACTACTACTCCCAAAATTTGGTAGTGAACAGTTCAGTTTCTAGAGACCGATAAAAAAAAAAAAAATGTGAAGTTAGCCCCGACAAATTTTTAGATTAACTGTATTTATTGGATATATATATATATATATATATATATATATATATACATTAAATACCATTATATAGCTTATTATTGCCGGAAACTCAAAACAGTGTCATTCAAATAGCAGCATATGTCCGCATGCTGTTCTTTATGTCAAATCCGAACAGCAGTTATATCATTTTTTTTATTTTTTTAAATTTAAAAGTCACCATTATAAATCATTAAATAAACTGATTTTCTGCGCATAATGTGTAATTAGTAAATGTTTTACGTCACATTAAATAACATCCATAATTTTATACAGCTGGCTCTCTGTAAGGAATTAATAATTGTTTTAACTAGGCAATTTCCACAGTATGAAAAGAGACGCTCACTTTACGTGCTAAAAATTTAAAATTACCTCTCGAATTATTTAGCGGAACTTTTGTATTTTTAACGGTCTTAATTACTGTATACAGTGCTCGCCGAATTTATAATTATAAAATAAATTTAAATACTCCATGTAATCAAAAACAAAATAATGAATCAAGACGATAATTTCAACATGCGTGTTTTTAGTTTAGCTTTCTTAAATCTTCGTGTCAAACGCAAATTGTATTCCTATTACATTCGCTACCCGCGCTAAAGAAGCGCATTTGCGACTTCAATTATTATTTAGTATATATAATTACTGTTGTACATATTCCAAATATATGATTTGATTTGATTTGATTTGCCCAATTTCGCCAGTCGGTTTCAAATTATTTGTTTTTAAATCGGTCCCTAGAAACTGAACCCCGTTCACTACTAAATTTTGGGAGTTGTAGAATGCCAATGACCACCAAATGATTTTTAACTGTTTTGCGATGTTGATTTTGAGTTACCAAAAATTTATCGGCTAACTTCACGTAGTCGTAAGTATCCTACAGGAGAGTGCCATTTACGCAGAATAAAATCACTGATGTTTTTATTCTATAAATGGCAGGCATTACCATCGCTGTGTACTTTAGCGAAAAATAATGGTGGAAATGGCGCGACTATTACAGCTGGTGTAACACGTGTTGCGTTCATCGTAAAAGTTACGGAATGTGTTTTTGGTTACTAATAATTTGTTTTGTTTTTCGCCGCGGCGTTTCTATATTGAAATGTGAAAAATTCTTAATGAAAAAAAAAAAAAGAAAGAATTTCGGAAATTATTTGTAATAATTCCGAATCGAAAATTGAACAAGGTGATTTTAACGGCGTTACCGGAAACCTCAGGCGTCACTTTTCTCAGGAGATTACTGGCGCTGAAAATAAAAAAGATTGAAAACAAGAAAAAGGGATGACCGAGAAACGAAAAGAAACAGTTCTCCAGTATTACGCCACATTGCTTTACACAATTATTTCATGCACAATCTGATTATTATTCAGTTTAAACAATGGCACTTCTATGTAATTCGATTACATTTTATACCTATTGCGTTTTATTTTCATGTTAAATACTATTTTTAATTCACATATAATTTGAATAGTACGTTTTTTTTTTTATTTTTGTTGGATCTCAGTGAAAGTTATTTATTGCATTTTTTAATGAAATTTCTTTTGAACTTTGATATTAATTATTTTCGATATTACAAATTACAATTAGGAATTTATATGCATTAAATATAATAAAAACCAGTCACTTTGGCACACTATATTCTTCTTAAAATTTCAGAAATAAATATTAAACAGCCACCAGTTGAAAATTTCAAAATTGACATATATGTATACATTTGAACCTTCATAACTCAGTCCGTAACTAATAAAAAGATTTTATTATTTTTATGAAGATGAAGGTGTGATATTACATTAAATATAAGTTACTAATTATAATAAATAAATTTGTAATTTTGAAAGAAGGTAAAAGATGGAAAAAAAAGTGCAGTAACCAGAGTGAAAACGCGTCTTGCGGCAGCGGGATCCCGAATGAAGCACAATTAACTAATCAATTACGTCACAGTAGCTGGCTAATTTGAAGTATTCGCATACGCATAGTTAATATCTAAATTCGAAAATGGCGAGAATAATTTTACATTTCGATCGGTTACGATTTTTAGACTGCTTGATTAGTTAATGAAATATTCCACTATTGATAATATACCGGTAATTGTAATTTGCGCAATTAGATTAATTTACAAAGTGTGAGACCAAATAAATTTTAAAGAAAAAAAGAAAGAAAATGAGAATGTAACGTTTTCGAGCACGGTTCCTATTGCTAAAAACTGAGAAATACTTGAATGAAATATTCTCTGTACTGTATTTTCCTTATTTCTAATATAGATGGATAAGAATGGTAAATTTTTGCCCATAGCGAGCTATCGGATTGATACTTGGGCGGTAAGTGGGTACCACCATGGAACATCCGTGGCAGAATTTTCAGATCCTTCACCTCTCTAGTTTTTGAGAAACACACTTTTTACTGGAACAATGCAGTTAATTTTCTCTGTTCTCAAGCGCAAGTTGACTGATTTTTTTAATTTTACAGTATTGCGTAGACACATGGAAGGGGCATCTTAGAAAAAATTAACAGCCCCTCCCATCATATACTAACCCATCAAATGACACCTTTTCTAGCATTGTTCATGGTTTTTTACCAGTGAAAGTACATGGACGCAAAAATGAAACTGTCATTTTTAGATGCATTTTAGATCCTGTCATTTTTAAATTTAGACCATGTCATTTTTAGATATATTTTAGACCCTGTTATTTTTAGATGTATTTTAGACCCCTAAATAAAATATATTTTGGTCATTGGTGGGTCATGGTTAAAATTAGCAAAAACGTGTAGGTTAAATGGAAATTTTATCCAAAGTAAAGCTGTTTATGATACACAATATTTACACCTATATGCTCCTTATTTCAATAGAAGACCATGGACAAGAAGCACCGACTCCCCTGAGATTTCTTATGGACCCTTGTAGCATACCAATCACCTAACATTGAATGTCGAAACGAGGTAATACAAATGTGTACACTATACAGCTAGATTGTACAGATAGGGTAGTCTCGACGCTCGTAATCGAGCTAACGAACGAATAGAATAGACACTATACTTAGACGGACCGTTAACTAAGAATGCAAGAAGTTTAATACATGGAAAGGAATTTATTTCAATGCTCGGTAAAAACATTAATCCTCGTCGCTGTCTTCTTTGATCACCATCTCAGTCGCATCGGTGTCGAATAGCCGGTTAAGAATTTCATCCGCTCTCATAACTTTGGACCGGTAACGGCCATACACTAAATAATAAATGATGGCTACTGCGGGAGAAAAAGTCGCTACATTCTCATCCGACAAGATGAACTTGAAAGTGCCTTTTGTCTTTCTTAAAAATTTCTATTACAGATGCAACACTTTGCCTCATTTCGTCTGGAGCTCATGATTAAAAAGTAAAATTACATGAAGCTAGGGAAAAACCTAGAATTTGTATTTCTGGAATAGCCAAGAAATGAAATGTTCTCTTGTCCTTATCGAGGGCTTTCTTTTTTAACAAAATCTACCCGGATGAGAAAAAAAAGTAATAAAAAAGACACAAGCGATTACATTTTTTCGCACATCGGGCAAGTACCGTACAGATAAGACATTTTGTTAACGGATGGATTAGAAAAAAATGCTGTGCAAAACCTTATATTCTTTTTTTTTTTTTGGACATTCCCTAGTTTTCGTAATCAAGGTGCCGCCAATCGCCCGTGAGATCAACTTCAAGGTGAAACGCCAATTATAACAATTAATTAATACGTGCCTAGAACAAAAAATTTTATTTTCCACGTGCAAAATTTAAGTTCCTTTTCCCACAATGCTCAATACTAACGAAAATGCAAGATTTTAAAATTTTCGTTTTTTATCCTAAAAAAACTTTCTCGTTTTCTCCCGACAAACTAAATGCTCCATAAAATGAATGTTTATAGACATTTTCTACGATAAATCTAATTTATTGTGCTAAAAATAATGAATAAATCCTTTAACAGACGTATTGAATAATGAATAAACATTCTAAAAATCGATTAATAACAATGTTCTCTATTCAAATATATTGATATCCATGCAATTGTTGTAAATTTTTTTACGGTAAAAGAAGGATTTACCATCTGAAATATTCTTAATTTTAACAGTATTTTATTTTATACTTTTATTGTAAATACGTTTTATTTTGAACCGTATAAAAATTATTTCAAATAAAAGCGAATTTTAACTGATTTTATAAATATATTTGTATTTCGAAAAATTTAATAAATCATACTGCGTTTCATTCATTTTTTTCTGATCACATAAACAATAAGGGAATTTTAAACACGCATGTTTAATTTATATAAGGAAAAGAACATGATCAAAAACATCGCATGAGCGTATCAAAATTAGCTTAAAAACCGCTGCCGGTGACATAGATAATGCATTATAAATAATGTTTTTATTTTATTAAAAAAAAAAAACGATTACTTTTTTGTTACCTACAATATTTCATTTTTATATATATATATATATATATATAAATATTTTTTTTTTTTGTAGAAAAAGATAATGTTATTAGTAAAAAATTACAAATATTAACGTATCTAAATGTGTACATAGAATTCCTTTATTTTAAAATTCAATTTGTGTATAGTATTCAATTTGTTGGGGACGAGAAAGTCGCTGTTTTAAAGAGAGCATAATTTTAATTTTATTAGCCATTCATACATACGCAATAGGTTTTTTCTTTTTACTTGTTTGCACATGTATGATAATGAACTTTTTCATCATGTTTTCTTCGATGAGGGCCGCCTCTCATTCAACATTAGTCCGATCCGCCCCTGATTTTTTCGTGTAAATTGATAAAGAACGCTTATCGTATTTCTAAGTGTACATATAATACGTTTTTTTTAATACGTTCATCACTCGCTAACGACGGCCTTAAACCGAATCTCGTGTTGAAGGAAAAATAACAGACAAACTTCAACAAAGTAGATCCAGCATGAGAAAATCCGTAACATTTACAAACGACTCTATGAAAAATAATTTTAGTTGCATTTTCATACTCGAGAACGTGAAAAATTCAGAGGATACCTGCATTAAATGAAGTAGCATGTAGATAGTAGTGTTGCAGGTGGGATTACCACGTTCGCGGCAACTATAATGTTACCTTCGCACACTACAGAATGCTCACAAATGCAAGATTGCGTAATCGCGAGTTGTTCATCTAAGCCACAGTTCGCATCACTATCGATAACAGTACCATCAAAGGAACCGTAAAAAAAAAAAACTTCTTTCATGAAGGCAGGATCGGTTTTATTAAATAATGACGTCACCGGTGCAGTTATTCACGCTGATATCACATTCTTTCATTTTGCTAATTTAATAAAACTTCAGAACTACATCATCGGCAATTTAATTGTGATTATATATAGTTCTAACTGTAATCGCTGAAAGCTACGTACTTGCAGGCCGTATGTAAATAATTACTTAGTTCGGTGAATAACTTGAAGCAAAAAAACCAACATAGACTACAACCTTCTTCATCCCTTCCTTTTTTGCCAATCGCTCTTCCTTCTATACCTCCTCATACAGCCTACTCCCAATTCACAGCCTTGGTATCAATTTCTTCCCTTTTCTCGTTTTTCTTTATCTCTTTCACCTTCTCCCTTTTGCCCTCTCCACTCTACTGATCCTCCACCCCAACCATATCCTTTTTGAATGCCCTGCTCTTTTTCCTGAGTGCTCTCATCTATACGCCGAACTCTTGGCGTTGGATCTTCCTACCCCATTCAATGCTTCCTTTATCCTTTCCTTCCCATCTCTAGCCGTTCTCCTTTTTTCCTTTATACTCTCTATCACAGATCGCCTCAGAATCTGAGTAGGTGATCTAAGTCCATGTAGTTGGTTCAGTGTTGACACTGAGCCCATTAAAAAAAATAAAAAAAAAACCTTCTTCATCTTTGAAAGTTATTTTTTTTCTTCAACGATAGTTTCATGGGTATTTTTCCAGTGATATTTTTCCAGTAGGTATCGATATACGAAATTACATTTCTGTCTACTGACAGAAAAGCCCAATTGATTCTTTTTTTTTTTTTCCGGTTTGTTTTTCCTGCTAAATATGATTAGCAACAAAAAAAATATAGCAGATTGCAGCTATTACAACGTCATTTCTGATTTCGTTCAAAGTTAAGACCGTAAGATTAAAAAAACAGAAACTGATAAATGTGGCAAGTGATGAGCTTTAATGTGCTTGGACTGCTGTTAAACTGCGAACCGCAGTGCAGGCACGGCAAAACAACAGTATTCTATAATTCCTTAATTTCCCATTTTAAAGCAGCGGAAACTGTAAAAAATCAGGTAGAAGAAAAATGGTGGCATTTACGGTTAACTTCAAAATTCAAGCAAGATAAAAACCGGATAGCAGCCCAAACGAAAAGAAAAAAATGCCGCGGTGACGTAATTTTTTAGTAGAACCGATTGCGCCCTCAGGAGATTCTCTTATTGTGTATGATCGTGGTTTTTGCGGTTGTCCGTTGCCGTTCAATTTTTTTTTTACCTACGGCTGAATGAAGTGATTTAATTTTATAGTTTTTAGAATTACCATACGCAGATTTAAAAATACTACAATCCCTTTACAGAAATCAGCTCGCAACAGTGCAAATAGACGACCAACTGACTGGAACAATACCAATACGGAGAGGAGTCAGACAAGGCTGTGTGCTGTCACCGGTGTTATTTAACTTATACTCGGAGATGATATTTTCACAGGCTTTAGAAGGACGGGACAAGGGAATAAAAATTGGAGGAGAAAACATTGCAGTGATACGCTTTGCAGATGATACTGCACTACTGGCAGATAACATAGAAGATCTGCAGGAGCTGCTGGATTCAGTTGCCCTGGAAAGTAATAAAATAGGGCTCAGTATAAACATTCAAAAAACTAAATTTATGATAGCCTCCAGACAAGCAATTACAAATAAAAAGCTTGTCCTAAATGGTAGAGAAATTGAACGGGTGCGGAAGTACAAGTACCTAGGTTGCTGGATAACAGAAGATAATGACCCTAACACAGAAATAAGAACGCGCATCGAAATGGCCCGAGAAGTATTTATGAAGATGAAAAATGTATTATGCGATAGAAGATTAAAATTGGAGATTAAGAAAAAGATATTAAGATGTTATGTGTGGTCTGTGCTCTTATACGGTTGCGAAACCTGGACACTAAAAGCATATACGGAAAAGCGCATCTCGTCATTTGAAATGTGGTGCTACCGCCGGATTTGGAGGATACCATGGACCAGAAAGATGAAGAATGCGGAGGTGCTACGATTAATGAAGACGGATTTAGTATTAATGAATATAATTAAGGAACGGAAAATTCCTTGGACATTTCATGAGAGGACCAACTTATGATCTACTGCAGATAATAATGATGGGGACGATAGAAGGGAAAAGAGGACGAGGAAGAAGAAGGATTTCTTGGCTTCAAAATATCAAGGCGTGGACTGGAGTCACAAATGTACAACAATTATTCCAGGCTGCAAGAGACCGGGACTCATTCCGCCAGTTGGTACGGACGATGAATAGTGATTAAGCTATACCCGAATCGGGTCGCACGAAGAAGAAGAAGATATGAAGTAAGAAAGCCATGGTAGAAATAAGGAGCGCGGTACCTGAGATTAAGCGGATGATACCAATCAAATGAAGGACAACATGCAAAAACGTTACTTTATAAAAAAAAAATTGTTCTTCAATAAAACGTCTAAGATTTTGGTTTGCAATGTTTTTTTTTATTTATTTCGGATTTTAAATGACCAGTGATTTCACTTTGTCTACAAAAATTTCTGCTTATTTGACATAGTTCATGGCTGAGGGTCATCCGGCAAAATTCGTATGTCACGTAAGAATATGTCGCGCAAAAAGGCGTAACGCAAAAGTGTTACCCTTAAATATTGCGTTCGATCCGCTTTAAAAGATGCCGTTGGCTGTTATGGATGTTTTATAATGACAGCTGATTTCAATGATTTTAGAGAGGATAGATATCTGTCAATAATGTTTAGAGTTTATACCGCGTTCAGTTTCGTACGAAAACCTTGTGTTTTACTACTGTGTTGAATACGTCAACTTTTGTGTTAACTAAGCATCATTTGCGGGAGGTTTTAGTTTTCTTCTTTAATTGGAAGAAAAGTGCAGCTGAAGCGCATCGAATGCTTACGGAAGTTGATGGTGAAAATGCTCCAACTGATAAATCATGTAGGGAATGGTTTCGACGTTTCAAGAATGGTGATTTCAGCGTTGAAGACAAGCTTCGCTCTGGACAGCTAAAAAAATTTGAAGACAAAGAATTGCAGGCATTACTCGATGAAGATCCGAGTCAAAGGCAAGAGAAGCTTGCAGAATCATTGGGAGTTACCCAACAAGCAGTTTTGGTACGATTACAATCCATGGGAATGATTCAAAAGCAAGGCAATTGGGTGCCTCATGAACTGAAACCGAGAGACATTGAAAGGCGATTTTTCACGTGTCAACAGCTAATTCAAAGGCGACAAAGAAAAGGTACTTTAAAATTGGATTGTGACTGCAGATGAGAAATGGATATTCTACGACAGTCCTAAGAAGAAAAAATACTACGCTATGCCCGGTGGTCAATCATTGCCTTCAGTCTCAACATCAACACCAAAGTCGAACATTTCTGGTTCGAAGGTCATGCTGAGTATCAGGTGGAACCAAAAGGGTGTGGTACACTTCGAGCTATTACAACCTGGCGATTCCATTATCGGCGATCGGTATAGGCTACAATTGATTCGTTTAAGCCATGCATTACGAGAAAAACGGTCGGAATACGACTAAAGACATGATAAAGTTATTCTTTTATATGACACAACGCTCGGCTTCGTGCCGCAAAAGTCGTAAAAAAATATGTAGAAACGCTCATCAAGTGGGATATTTTACCGCACCCGCCGTATCCGCCGGACATTGCTCTTTCTGATTACTGGATGTTTCGATAGATGCAGCACGATTTAACAGGTAAGCGGTTCACTTTTTTCGCGGAAATCGAAATAATTTGGATGGCCTTTAAAGATGTGACATTTTTTTGAGATGGAATTCGAAAATTACCTGAGAAGTGAGGAAAAGTAGTAGCCAGCGATGGACAATACTTCGATTAATTTGTTCATTTCATTTTGATTAATCTGTTTATTTTATTTTATTTTAAAATTTAATTTTTCGCCAAAAAACGGACCGAACTAATTTATACTCCCAACATATTATTCTCTTTCTATGGCAAACATTTTATTCTATTGTAACCAAACAGTTTGAGTTCACATTTTTACTAAAACGAAACACATAGTCGTATTTCACGCACGATTCGAAAGGCACATCCATATGTCACAATGTGTACGTCTAAACAAACAGATAGGCCGTATGCTGATTTATTTGTACAGTTTTCTTAATTTTCTTTTTTTTTTTGTTTTTGGTTTTAAAATACTAGTTCGTAATAAGTTTTGTTCACAGATATAAAGATATATATATATATATATATATATATGCATGTCGCTAAACTAAATCGGTTATGAAAAACTTGTAAATTAACAAATGAACGAATTTAAAAAATTAAAAACCATCTTTCATTTTACCATAACTTTCGATAGAAAAAAATTTGATCTCGCTTCAGTGTTTCTTCTTTATTTTGATTAAAGTTATTTATATTTAGAGAAGAAAAAAATGAACTGTAAATTGTTTTAAAAAATTAGAATTTGAGAAATCGAATATTTAGAAGTTTTTCTGTGGGTAAAAGGTACGTTACGGTTGGACAGAAATATAATTAAATAATATAAAATTTATATTTGACATATTTAGAAGCTCTGCCGCATGTCGTTCGCGGCTAGTTTAATTAATTTAAAGAGTATTATATTATTATTATCGGGAATCGATAACGGAATTTGTGAATCACAACGCGAATAAAACTGTAATATAAGTTTCTTGTATTGTTGAAACTACGACACTTAAAATTTCTGTTTCGACTTTACAATTTTTAATAGATATATCTATAGCTAAGTATACCTATTCAAAAGGGGTAGTCATAAAATTTGAACTGATGAAATTGCTAACGTAAATTAATAATAAAAAAATTTTTGTAATGGCAGTTTTCATGTACGCTTGCAGGGAGACGTTATTAAAAACCAAAAAATAAAGAACAAGTAAAATATAAAAAAAATTCCCAAGGAATTAATCGAATGAAAAAATTGCGGAACCGAAAAGAAACGCGAACAAAAAATTATTGCTTCATTTGGGTGATTATCATCCGCGTATTGTGTTCGTGAACACTTTGTACGAAAACGGTATTTGTATTTGTCGCGGCGAATATGAATATATATATATATTGCCCAACCCTACTGATAGACGACATTTTTATTACCAAAACTACTATCAAATGTCGTTAAATACAAAAATGATTTCAAATATTTTATTTATCAATTCGTATTATTAATTCGTCCGATAAAAAAGTTAAATCTATAACTTAAAAATTTTCTCGAAAAAATCGGTTTTTAATTATTTTTTTTAACTACGTTGCACCAAGTGGAAAAATTTTTAAAAAATCCCGATTATTAAAGAGCATAGTCTTACGTTTATTGTTAAAATTTGATAATTGCATGTTTGAAGAAACGTGTTTTAGTTTTGTTTTGTAAAAAATTGATTTTATACTCGAGAATCGTAAAAGTATTTTCACGCCTTTTACGTCTTTGAAAAAAAAAAAATCATAATTCGTTAATTTCCATGTTTAATATTGTGAGAAAAAAAAAATTAAAAAAAAAAATTTTTTTTAAAAAATAAATCGGAAAATATTTGAGATTAAGAGCTAAAACTCGATTTGTTTTTTTTTTTTTTATTTAGTTTCAAAATTATCCGCCAAATATCAATAGAAACCGCTGCGAGGGTAGATTCGTCATGCTCACCGGCCTATACTAATTTGCAATTACAACATACTTCAGTTACTGTTGGCATCTGTAGGCGTTTGCACTTATTAAACATCCATTGCGTAAAATAATGAAATTATAAACGCAATAAGCAACGTTTTTAAATTCAACATGAATTATAATATCCCAGAAATATCCCACAAGTGTCGATAGAAAACGCCGTAGGGACAGATTCGGTGTGCTACCCACCCATACCGTGTAACGTTACTAGCTTAAAGTCTATACACACAGATGCACTGTACGGCCAACAAGCTTCTTGGTCGAAAGCATTTCCACAGAGAGAGAGAGAGAGAGAGAGAGAGAGAGAGCGAGTGACGGGGGGATTCAAGATCGAACAGGATTTCCAGAGAGCAGAAGATGGATTCATGACCGAACGGAACTAATATTCTCTTATTTTTGTAATCGAATCAAATATTTAAAAAAAAAAAAGCCGTTCCGTTACAAATTAAAAAGTTGACGATTCAACTCTGAAGTACATCGAATTAGAAATAGACGATTTTAAACTAAAATCGGTCAAGTAATCTGTTCATTTTTATTTTTTTGCTTTTTTTGGGCTTGCCAACCAGGAACCTTTACCCAGAAACAATTAGAAAGGGAAAGGAGTCAATTATATCGTGATGCGGTCAGATATTGTTAGTAGGAAGGAACAAACAGCGGGAACGATAGATAGAGACGGAAAATTCAGCTAGCCTTTTGTTCGAAGAAAAGGATAAATATTTGATGTGTTCGGAGAAGGATAACCGACGGCCGAGGAAGATACCAAGAAGATAACCATGAGAAAGAGATGTGTTGATTAGTGATGGATAGACAGAAGCAGAATTATAAGGTCGTAGAGTAAATATGACACATAATAGTATTTAAATAGAACGGTTAGCCGAGGAAAGAAAATGCAAATGAACAGTGATTAAAGATGTGGTGAATAAATTACGATGCTAGTGATAATGAGAAGAAAAAAATCTCGGTGGCCAAAAAAATATAAATTATAATTATAATGAAAATGAAAGTTATAGAAATAATATAGCACCAATAGGAATTTGAGCAGCGTTAAATAATAATAGAAAGGAAATGTTAATCTCTACAGTTAATAACCGTGAAAAGTAAATTCCTCACACCGCCAGATCCAAAGAACAGGAATTTCGTGAAGATCAAAAGAAAAAAGTTCAGCCAAACAGAAATGAAATATAAGCGCCTACAGATACCAACACGAAAGATTCCAGATTTGAACTATCGCCATTTTATGTATACGTCATTTTTGGTTAATAAACAATAGAACTGAGAGGATACGAAAATAAATAATAAATAAAAACTAAATAAAACTAATAAAAAAAGGCAAAAAGGATAATAACGTAAGCAGAATACTAATGAGTTATTTAAAAGATGTTATTCGAATGAACGGTGATTTTTCGTCTAGCCCGTGCAAAAATGTTGCTCTTATGTATTCATATAAACTTCCATCCATCGAATCGAAATTTCCTGACTTCTAAGAACAGTTGAAAGTTTTCACTAGTTAAATCAGGGGTGGCCAACCCGCGGCCCACACGAGATGGCCAAAGTAGTAAACAATTATGTTCTGCGAACTCATAATGCGCGCGCATGTCGGATCATTTAATATAAAACAATCTATGTTTACATGTAAGAATATATGTTAATAGTAAACACAATAATGGATAATAACAGTGTCATTATGTTTCAATTTTTCACCACTATAAAAAAATACCTATAGTGGGTCTAAATGTAATATGGGGAGGATATATGATATTTTATATGCGGCCCGCGGAGTTATTATGCATTTCCAAAGTGGCATTTGCGTTGGCCACCCCAGAGTTAAATGCTCATTGATACAAATTCGTTAATCGCAAGACGATGTTCGCTAGCGTTGGTCGTTCGGTCATTTTTTAAGAACTCATCTTTTTGCAGCCTTCTGCAGAACTTAAAAATAATATTTGAATAATTTCGGTTTGACGATTTTGGTAATCTACGGCAGGCATCGATATCATCTTTGGTAATGGTAGTATTTGTGGACTTTCCAAGTTCCGTAACGATATCAATTAAATTTTCACTCGGCGTCGGCGGAATATTCGAAAAACGATTATATTTGCCGCTAATTCTTCGATGTTTTCCTTTTTTAACGCGTTATTTGCTTGCGAAACGTTAAGTTATATTACAGATCTTGTTGAGCCGTGCATCACTTGCACGAAGTTGCGAAATGTTTTTCTTAAAATTTCGGATAATAATAAATATGAAAAAAAAAGAAGAAAAAAAAAAAACCCTCCAAGTATTTTCGACCAATGCAACTAAAAGTAGAAAACTGTTAAGTACGAAAGAGAAGATATTTCAAAAAGAAAAAAAAATCGTTCGAAGTAGCGTCAATAAAGAACTTTCTCGTGACTCTGAGGTAATAACGTTCCCTAGGGAATCTTGCAAAGGAAACGATGTGCAGAGATTCTTCGTCGCATCCAGGTAATAACGAGCAGTATTGCCATATTGCGTTCATGAGTGAACTTGATAATAGGCCAGAAGTCGTGAGAAAAAGTAGTTGGCTCGATCAAGGGCACATCTAGCGACCGTACTGTCAGTTTACGAACTGTTTGGTAATCTTTGGTATGAATTCTCAAACGCATAATCGAGAACGATAAAGCACTTTTAATATCGAAAATAGGGGCAAACAGTTTTTATAATTTCAAAAGATGATACGCTGCGACACGACGTAAAAAGATCAAAATCTAATGAAAATGCGAAATAAAGTGAGAGAGAGAGAGGAAAAAGATTAGCATACTTTCTGTACATTCGATCCGAATTACAAACGTAATAACTTTTATTACCATTTTTCGGTCAAGGTCCTTTGATAAAGACCCCAAAAAAGATATGTTTACACGCGTCTATATAAAAATAAGTGAAATCTTAAAAGATTTTCTAAAAGAGGCGAACGGTGTGCCGGCAATTTTCGCCTAAGATAATAATATTACAAAACTTAATATTAATTAAGTTATATACTAAACAAATAGCCTCGACCTATATGTGATTGCTGCACAGTTCCCATCTTCATCAAACACATACTAATCGATTGCCCAAAAATTCCAAATTCAAAGAAATCTACACATCCGAAACGAATCTCTTGAATCCCTACTTTCAGATAATGATATCGAAACAACCTTTTCTCCTTCCGACAAGCTACCAGTCTCTACTCCCAAATCTGAATCCTAACAGTACTCACGCCTCTAGTCATAAGGCTGTGTACATGGCGTAATAATAATAAAAAAAAAAATAAATAAATAAAACCAAGAGATCAAAACATATTAAATTCGGCAGAGTTGTGAAATTCGAAAATATTATAAATAACTTTGGCAAACAACAGTCCTCCGTTTTCACCTACTTCAAAAAGAGGAGATTACGTGTTTGTCACTCCTGTTGTTTTTTCTTCTTTTCGTTTTGTGTTTGTTTGCACAAAAACTTGTATCCATGTGGACCGATTTGAATAATTTTGAATAATTTTGAATAATTTTGAATAATTTTCTTTATTCATTCGACATTGTTCCGGTTAGTGAACGTACCATCATACGAGTCTATCGGTGATTATCAGTGAAGAGTCATTAAAATAAACGTTGAAAAATGTGTGCGTGTGTATGTGGCGGGGGGGGAGTTAGAGAAATTCTTAAAGGCGATTAACTTAAAATACTATCAATTTACCAGGAAAAAAACGTAAGTGTTTGCGAAAAAAATGTATTAGCTTGAAAAATTAAAATGCCTTATCTTAACCTTAACGACAGATAAAGATATATTGGTTCAAATGAAGATATTTGAAATATCCCCAAACCGCGATTTACAAACTTATTACTGACGAAATTTGAACATTCTCAAATCGATCCAGCTTTGTGTACATTAAAGTAGTAACATTCTAATATAACTGTGAAATAAAATTGTTTAAAAAAAAGCAAACAACTTTAAGATTTACTCTAGAAAAATTTAATAAAAACTGCCTAAAATGTAAAATATTAAGGGCACATAATGATTTTTTTTTAAATTAAGGGCACATTATGATTTTTAAAAAAATTAAGGGCACAATATGATTTTTTTTAAATTAAGGGCATATTACGATTTTTTAAGTATTAACACTTACTAGAGTTTCGGTATACGAAATTCAAATTTCAGTAACTAAAAACCGCAATAAATATTCCGAATTACTTGGCTTATCTCATTTAATACGGTTTCTAATTATTGTTATAATTTGAATTTTTGATGTATGGAGACTTTAATAAGTATTAATGTTGTGTAAGAATAATCATAATATCTCCTTAAAATGTATATTTTACTGAAAAATAAATTTACTTTTATCAAGTTGTTTACCTTTTTAGTACATTTTTATTAATTTTTAACGGCGGGCGGTGTTTTTCAAACTATTTTTTTATTTTGTCGATTTTATTAATATTTTTCTATTTATTCGTACTTAATCGTATACCGAAAATTGGCGATTTTAATATTAACGTTAACTAAAACATTTTTCGACTTAAATTTTATGATTAATACACGGTAGCGGATTTTTACGTTACAATTTTTTCTGTAATTACGACCTCAAAATATTACGCAGATAGCAAAAAGTCATATGACATCCACCTTTTTTAAATTGACGAGGAAAAGAAAAAAACTTACGCAAGCGATTTTTTTCCAGTTTTTTCTTTCGGTTAACCCTTTGTAGAGTATTTCATGGAACTTTCCTACTTTTAATTTTTATATTTCTATTTTATGATGCTATATAAATTTATATTAATTACAACGTAATTCTTAGGCTACCCCCCATTCGAAAAAATGTCCCAATTTTATGTAACATTTGTTATATTTTATAGGATTTTTGTTATTGTTATTTAAAAAATGTGGCAATTTTATGTAACGAAATATGTAACGAAAAATGTAATAAAACAATATCTTAATTTTATGTAATGAAAGTTAAATGTTAGGATAGGATTTTTGTGATTATGTTTTGTTTTTCTTTTTGTGTTGATGCCAGTAAGAATTACGTTGTAAATTTGGATATAATTTTAAACAAAGTATAGAAGAGAAAGAGACATAAATAAAAGCAAGAGGGGTCAAGGGGCATAGCCCCTTACGAGGCCAAAATGGCCGAGTTATATATATATATATATATATATTAGTAAAGTTAGATTTAACGTCCAGTTCCGCTACCATCTAATTACAGTTACTAGAAAAGAATGTAACTCAAGTTTATTCTTACCCTGTTTGTATATAGTATATACGTTGAAAATAAAATGGAGTCTATTGTTCCTTCTCCTTTTTTTTTCTTTTTTTTTTTTGGGCACGTCAACAGTGGAACTTACCCATATTTCACAACTACTGCACGCGTTCCATCGTTAACAATATTCATTTTTTAATTATGGCCCACAATAACTCTATGATCACAAGAGAAACTGCAGTTAAACTTCGATAGAAAAATTAGCAATTTCGTTTTAATGGGTTTATTAACGAGGACATTAGCTCAAAAAATGGGAAGAAGGAGGAAATAATGATAATTTTTTACCGGTAATTTGCTTTAATTTCAATCGTTCAAAGAAAAAAGTGAATTTCACATAACATATACCAAAAAGCGTTAAATATTCCAACCCGGAGGGGGGAGTGCATATTTATTCCTTTCGTTCTGATTCAACTTTATACTAGTATAGTCGGTTCTCGATATAATCAACAGATTTTCGAAATATCGGATCAGCTTTGTTTTTTTTTAAAATTTTTAACAAATATTTTATAGTAGGTCTGTTCATAATTCGTGAAAAATATATTTCTTACAATTTTCCGGATTTAAACGTAAAATTTAAAATTAACCTTTTTAAACCAAAGTTTAAGCGTGTGATGTTTGCCAGTGTTTACACGAAATTGATCCTTTTTTTATTGCTGGAAACAAATACAAGGGTGGTGATTTCGATTTATCGGATTTTCGCAATAACGGAATATGCCTTCCCCCCAATTTTATATCGAGGATCGATCGACTATAATTACTCTGATCCCATTTTTTTCCTATTATTCGCAAAGAGTAATAACATTTTTTTTTTTTTTACTTTTTTGTCTTTTTCAATCCGTAGCAAACTGATGGACAACACTAAGTTTTAGGCAATTTCATTCAACGATAATTACTTAATATGTATTCCAACCGAGCATGTACCACATCTTTCGTACCAAAACCGTATTATAACACGCCTCATTTCGGTGTCCTTTGGTATTCCCATATGTCTTACGCTATTTGACGGATTCGTCGTTTATTCTTTATTATTTTATTAAAAACCCTTTTGGCTTTAAAATCTACCGTCCTGTAATCTTTGATCCTCTGCTTGTTTCCATTTTAACCATTTATTCTCCCGCCTTGCATTATCTTTTTATGCTTGCCTATTTTTTTGCCATTTAATTTTTAACGTAGTATTGCGGCGTGCACTCCAAAGTTCAGTTATAATTTCAACTTCATTCTTAATGTTTACAAGTGTGTTTTTTTCCGGGTGTGTACATATTCACAAGACTTTTTTTTTTTAACCCCCCCTTTGGGCATGTCAACAAAGGATCTTCGCCCAGAAACAACACGAGGGAGAAGGATCAGTTAGATGTAGAGTCGGTGTCAAATATTGATAAGATAAAAGAACTGAGGATAGGAACAACGGAGATCGACGTTTATAAGATATACGAGGCACAATAAGGAGTAGGGAGTTTGAATGATAACAGACTGGAGTACAAAAGACTTAATCAATACGAAGAGGTATATTAAACACTCCATTACCATCACTTCTGCTTTATTTATATAATAACCCCTTTCATTAACTTTTAACAAAAAGTCTAAATAAAATGTCTTTTTTTAAATACCGATTTTAAAATTTATTATTTAGAATTAAATAATAACGCACTAAAAAGCAAAAAAATAATAATACCCCCCCTCCCCCCAAATAATATATTTCGTAGCGAGGTATATCTTAAGGTGATATTACGATGATTCTTATATACAATATTAATTCCTTAATTAGAGTAGACGCCGAATTAAAATTATAATATTTAAGAACAATTTAATGAGTATGATAAAACAGCGTTGCTTGTATCTTATAATTCGAGTATTGGAAACGTAATGAATATTTAACGCGGTTTTTAATTACTGTCTCGCATTTTGCGATTTTCGTGTCGACTGAAATTAAGATACGAATGTTGTAAAATAATTACCATAATATCGCCATTTACGAGGGTATTTATTTCATTGTAAAATATATATTATCTTCTTATCGAATAATAATTTTCTTTTAATTTTTGACGCGTTTTTATTAAATTATTATTATCGAACAATTACTTTTTAAAGTGCGTATTTTTAATATTTTCATAATAAATCATGTAATTTTAACATTTTATTTCATTCAGCGATAATAATTAAATTATCAGCTTTTTTAAAAACCACGCGAGCTTTTTAATTTTCGCTATGGTAGTTTTTTCTTTATCCGAATCTATACTTATCCCGCATGTTAATTAACAATAATTCATTTTTTTTTTCAAAATATTGATGATACTTTAAATCAGTCGCTTATATTGATAAATGAAGAAATTATTTAGTGTGACCAGATTTTTTCACTGTTCCGATGACTACCGAGTGTGTTTACCGATAATTATACTCGCATGGTACTACCCCACTGACTGGTACGCGTTCTAATGAACAAAGAATCATTGAAACCGGCGATCCATGTGGGTGTATGCGCGAACAAAAATAAAAAAATATAAGCATACCTCCTTCTTTCTTTTTGGGAGCTCGTAAAAATATTATTGACTTTACATTAAAAATTGAGTCCGCAGTATTACAGGGGATGTACATAATCCTGAAAATGGAAAAACAGTAGCCCGGTAACCTCTACTATAGTTCTCGTCAAAAAATAGATACATATATCACAGGTTTTTATGAAAGTAGCTTAATTCTACAACTGTACATGATCCATTCTCACTTTAATTTTTATACAAAGGAACCGGATCGATAGTCTAACACGTTTAGTGTAACAAAGGAGTTAGTGATATATATATAACTATAATTTTTTTTTTTTTTTTTTTTTGGGTCGTCGACGTATTAGCTAAAAGCTAGGGAAGGAAAGTGTAATAAATCTTTACACGATTAGAGATAGTAGACCGAAAGAATACAAGTAAATTGGTATGAAGAAAACGGAAAAAAAGGGATGATGAAGGACGCACTATAAGGAGTAGGAAGATTCATTAGTAAAGGTAACACGAGTAGAAAGTTCTGCATGGATGGAAATTCAAAAAAGATACTATCAGCATTGTATTTAAATTTAAAAAAAGCTGGCCAGGATTACATGAAGGAGATATAAGGAGAAACAGAAATAAGGGAAGCAAACTGTGTCCACAACACAGATTACAGAGAGAGAGAGGTGATCGCAGCAAAGAAGAAAAGTTGGGAAACCGAGGATGCGGCGGAAACACGGTTGAATATGTGGATAGGAATCAGGATTTAATCATGAAGAATAGCACCCTTTTTGTAATTTACAATGAGCACAGTTGCAGAGAGAAATGCGATGTTGTGCAATTCAAAAAGGCTAAGAACCCCCCCCCCCCCCCCCGGAAGAATAGAACTAACCGAGCTAGCGGATTTGCCAAGTGTTTCGATTCCAGAGAGTTCTATCGATGAGGAATCAATTCGGATAGAGTGAGGAAGGAAAAGATTTAGGAAACGCATGAGAAGAATTATATACAGAGTGGTAGGGAATAAAAGATGTCCCGTCGGAGACTTCTGGAAGAATATTCTGGGTGGACACAAAGAAAGAGATAGAATGTACAAACGATATAAAAAACTAAGCAAAAAAAAAAAAATGGGGGAGTTTAAAGAACTATTCGGAATGATTAAGAGAACGACAGAACAAAAAAACGGAATCAACTTCGTAACATGCTTTTTTTTATTTTATTTATTTTTTTTTTTTTTTCATACCTGGTTACAGCATCATAGGCTAGCATCACGACAATGAGAGGTGGGTTAAATTTGATTGTAGAGGTTGTTATCTTGGGAAGAGGACGGAAACAGAGTTGTCTCTAAGTCTTCTAGGAGTGATGTGGTGGAGGAGTTTTTGTATGATTTTCGACGCTGTGAAAGTGTCCCTGAGCAACATGCTTTAGAAACGTTAAGTAAGATCGTAAAGCAGTTTGAGCAAATGGAGCTTAAGAGTTTAAGAATTTCAATTTAATAATGAGATAAGGAGTAGATTTCGATGGGATATTTCGAAAAAAAAATAATTTCAGTGAAATACAATTTGAAGTATAAAAAGTTTTACATATAAATTCATTTTTTAATTTTAAATTTTCTTTATAAATTGCACAATATTTTTATACTCTCGTTTTGCAAGCGCAATTGAAAATTCATTTACGCGATAGAAATGAATAAAAAGATTCAGAATTTGTAAATATTCAATTTAAAATAGAGTGAAAAAACTGCAAATGATAAATTTAATGTTATCTCTTATTATCCTCCCCATTAACGGAGCGCCATCTACGAATACTCGCTAAACGCCTTCATTTCATGGCCACAGTGAGTAAGTTCGGTAGTTTTTATGTTAATTTAAACTATTGGCATTCCGCGTTCGATCATCGCGGCCTTTGTTTAATTTTTGTTCCTGCTTTATAATTTTTGATCTTACTTCTTTCGATTATAGTCTCTCATTTTCTTTGTTTTTTTTTTTCCATTGCCTTAATTAGTTTTGTAAATTTGTTTTTACGATTTCGCCTAAAGCTCCTTGTGATTTTAATTAATTCGCGACGTTATTCTTCCGTTGTCGTCTATGGTTCTAACCATTAGTCTTTCATACCATTCTATTCGGCCATCTATTGTAGAACTCTGCCCCAAATGGAAGTGTGTGCACTTTTTGCAATGCGCTGATTCGCATTGTCCATCTATTATTCATATTCGGTACATCTACTTGTTTTTGATTTTTAAAATCTTTTCAAACCGTTTTTAAATGCTAAACAAAACAATGATGCAATTTTATGTGTGTATGTGTGCCGGTTAATTCCCCATCAACTCTCTCGATAAATATCGATAAATCGAAATGAGTGGTATAATTTTAATGGCGTATCAATACCCGCGATTTTACTTCATTGCACCGATACTGTGAACTGCCATCTTCAAATTTGAAAAGGCATAGCTTACGAATTCTTATTGCCCGATCGAATGCCTCTTCGCTTGCCCAACATATATTCAAACCGGTGCAATTTGTGTACACAATTATTCCAGAGTGGATATTTCGAATTTTACTGCTGAAAAAATATCCTAGTGCCGAGTGAAAATAAATTTTTATCCGAAACTGTCTGTTATTTATATATGAAGAAGCAAACATCCCGTTCGGTGTAGTAGAAGGAAGTGTGTGTACACCTTTCAAATAATAAAACCCGGTAATTTTAGTGGAAACCACTTTCAAAAATGATTAACTTATTAAATAGGAAAAAAATGATAACGATTTGGCGCGAAATTATAAAATACTTTAAATCCCCCTCTGTTTTTTAATTAATTTAGCTGAAAATTGAAGATGCCCCCAAAAAATCCAAAAATCCAAAAACGAATATATTTGATTCCGCAAAATTTGAGCCCGACTTGAGCGCAGAAAATTTCGACGTTTTTAAAATTTATATAAATTATTAAAAGATTATCAGTGATGCACGCGGTTAAAAAAGAAAATGTGCCTCGGGGCACAGGGCAGAAGTGAAACTTCAAAGGCGTTTTCCCCAACTTCGATTTAAGGTTATAGTATTAGGACCAAATTTACCAAGAATAAAAACATCTGTGGTTCTTATAAATATACATGTCTTAAAGAAAAAGAAAAAAAAAGCTCGATGCCTTTCTTTTTCCGATTCTTTATATCCGCTTTCAGAATCTTCATTTTCATTTTTACTTTTTTTTTCTCTTTCTCTGTATACTCGATGCCCTTCTTTTTCCGATTCTTTATACCCATTTTTTATGTTTAATTAATGTTTAATATTTTTGAGGGTTCTAATAAATGTATTTTCTTTTTTGTTTTTGTATATACAAATCTCTCAAAGTGGTATAAAATGCAATAACATGCAACGTAAATTTTAATTCAATACATTACTAGGGCTACGTGTCTATTACGAATTTTTAGATGTATTAATATTTACTGTTCAGAAGAACTATTAATTATTTAAAACGTACGCTCGCTCGCTCGTTTTGCATATTAAGTAAGTCCTCATGTAAGGCGCACCTAAAGATCAAAAACAATATACATTTCGATCACCGTGGGGAAATATTGTAAAGGACTTTTCTTCCTCACCTTAAATGTAATTCGGTTCGTAAGTAAAACTTCTCAAAAGATATTCTTACTGTCTCTTCTCCTATATCGGGAAGTAGAAAAAAGCCGCAATTTTCAAAGCGATGGAATTCTGCATTCGCCTGTACTGCTTCCTTAGACTTGCGCACCATCGTACTGCCTTGAAGGATAATGGATACAAACGATGTCACAATACCTATAAATATTGCATATTGTTCAACCACTGAAACCGTTTTCTCTCTTAGTCTGTCTTAAATCCTATTTTCAACTGTCTTGTTATATAAATTTTTGTACATTTTCGTATTGCATTAAATTTCGTGGATTCTGTAACACACCGAGTCAATTTTCATTCGTGACATAAACCCTATGTCAGCACTATTTTTAATTTTGAACACCTTTTCGACATGTTTCGTTTCATAATTGATAAAACGATATTTTCGATTAATTCTCGAAAGATTAACTAATCAATAATTAGCGGATAAATAGATGACACAGTTGGCAGCGAGGTAAAAAAAAATTCAAAATGACATCTAAAAAGAAAACAAAAAAAATTAGAATTAGCGCCTTAGTTCACTCGGATTTCATGAGAACTTATTAGATGGTCATATACGACGATGGTGGTAAAACAAGAAAAATGAATTGAAACAATCAAAATTTAAGCACACTCCTAAAAAAAAAAAAAAAAAAAAAAAAAAAAACAAACAAAGCCTAATTCAATACGTTCCGTAAATTTGCGAAAGATGACGGAATTTTATATGCTCACGGTAGAGTCGATGAAGTTACTTTCCGACTTATTTCGGTCAATAACATCGAGGTTAATAAAATGTGCGATTCGGTACCAGATCTCTAGAAAAACCAAACGGAAAAAGCTAGAGATTTTATTCAAATGACGTGAATTTTATAAGATAGCTACGCGAGAATTCGTCAATAGTTTTTTAATCGATAGATATAGCTTTACATTAGTGAAAAGTTCAACTTGGCGCAACGCTGGTCTACGATTGATTGTTTTACATTTAGTCCGTGAAATTTTAAAACGTGATCCTCTCAAAAAAATTTCGTTATTTCTACAAAATTTGTGTAGGTCAACTTCAATGGCGATTTGTGAAAAAATAAACAGTTAATTTAAGATGTCCAGCGTCAAATACTGCGTACCTCGAAAGGAGAGCATTGCAAATAATTTACTAAAAACAAAACAGCGGTCGTTAGAATGCGAAATTTTAAATTGTTTGTAACGGTTACAAGAATTACTTTCACCGGACTACCGCAAAAAGGCTGCACTCTCAATGGCGCGAATACCACAAAAAAAAAAAAAAGAAAAAAAATCCAAAAGAAAAAATGCAGTTTGTTATATTAGCGGAGTGATTTTTTTTTCCATATCTTTACCGTTGCCTGCGATTAATAAACGACCGAGACAACGCTTTGTTAGTTTAAATTTTGAACGTAGAAACATATTTTGACAAAATGAGAACAGTCTCTTTTTCTTTTTTCTTTTTTTTTTTTTTTTAAATCAACGAGGACATTATTCCAAGAAATGGAAAAAGAGAGGAGAAAATGACCTACACAAATTTTGTAGATTTAAAATTTTGCGAACTAAATGACTCTGTAAAAGAATGTCCTATAAAAATGCTCGTAGACCAGTGCCAAGTTGAATTTTTCACTAATGTAAACCCTTTAATAAACCACGTATATAAACCTTGCGATTAAAAAATTGTTAACGAGTTTTCGCGTGTAACTATCTCGTAAAATGCACGGCCGTTTGAATAACATCTCTAGCTTTTTCTATTTGATTTTTTTGAAGATCTAGTACACCGAATCGCACATTTTATTAACCTCGATGCTACTGACTGAAATGAGTCGGGAAGCAACCACCTGCCTTATCTCAACATTTCAGTCTATAACCACCAATGGCGAAGGATTACATTTAATTATTAACCATCTTCCGAACATTCGGACTTTCTCTTTTCTCCATGGGATCCGTATTGACTTGCTGTGGGTTCCTGGCCATTCTGGCATCTCTGGTAATGAGATGGCTGATTCTTTGGTTCGGGTTGCTGCTTCTTCTTCCTTCTTCTTCAAAAAAATCCCATCCTCTAATCTCTTGCCGTTGTGTAAAGATTTCCATCTCAGATTTTAGTCTGCTATGTACCCTTCCTCCTTTTCCAATTGTCGCTTTTTTTATCTGTCCGTTCAGCCTAATCTTCCTTTCATTCCTTGGTTCGTTCTGTTGTTGTTGCCATTGTGCGTTTGCGCTCTTTAACCATTCCTTCCTGCCTTCCTCCCGCTTTCGCTTCTCATTAGCCTCTTGGCCCATGTTGACCTCTCTCCATTCAAATGATGCGGTTGTTTGTGACGCCGACCACATGTTTATTAAGTGCTCATTTCTTTCATTAGAGCGTTCGGCTCTGTACTCCCACTTGCTTAGGCTGGGGCTTCCTGCTCCTTTTTGTGCCCGTTATATCCTGTCTCTTTTCCTTCTACACTTATTATCCATTGTTTCCTTCTTATTAACGATATATGATCGTCTCACTATATAACGTTCGTTTTCCTCTAATTGTTTCCGAGTGAAGGTGCTTCTTGGTTGATGAGCCCTATCTTATTCCTTTTTCTTTTTAATTGAAAAAACCAAAAAAGACACAAAATGCCAGCTACAAATTCTGACCCGTTCGAAAAATACCATTATTCGATTCTTCGAAAAATGGCAATAAACCTCCTCCCACGGATCCCTACGAAAATGACAAATGACTGCAGACAGACACTTTGGTGCATAAATTAATCGCAAACCGGAAATAATCCGGTAAAGACAAGGCTGTACACAGTCGAGAACGATACAAACTTTCACTGATGGCCTACAATAAGTTTCCATCGCAGAAAAATGAAGTAACACTGGGCACGAAAGAGGCTACTTTACTCGTAATCGCATTTTGAATTCATTTTCACCACCAAACTCCTGAAAGGTGCACACACTGTACGAAAATTTTTTGGGTCACATTCCCGGTGTACTTCGATCTGTTCCTGATCAGATCGTCACTTTCCTCTTCAAGAATTTAATCCGAAAATTATCTTGCACGTTTGCGCCTCTTCATCTGTTTCAATATTTCATCCAGATTTAAATTTCGGTAACACGCAGTCGAAGAATAACATAATCGTCGAATATCAGATTACCGGGGTAAATGAAAGTAATCGATAATTAATTACTAGAGTACGCTTGACGTAGAGAAGAAATTTAAAAGCTAAATATGTTAATTAAATTCTCAATTTTATCAGGTAACAATTACGTGAATGAAGTTCTGAATGTGACTGTTACGAAATTTGCAAGTGCCGATAAACCAGTTAACTAGAGTGCAGCAGGATGTTAGCGATAATCAGCTCCGATGAATTTCTGACGGGAAATAACGTTGGTACTTTGTGTAAAAGTCGCTTATCAAAGAGGCAGGTCTTGCTGTTAACGAAACACTTAACTTCCCGACTTATATAACGGCCAGCAAACAATTCTATTGTCTTTGATTTAATATCGCACTAGTTAATCCGAGTCTCACACCGAAAAAGGACCTACCGAGGGCTTATTTGTGGAAGAGAAATTGCATTAAATAAGTTTATTACTTCCTGTCATTAAGAGCGTCGATTATTCAATTGCGCGTAATGCACCGTCCACGCCGAAAACATTTTGATTCAACGTCTCTATACATAATCGCAACTATTATTATTATTATTATTATTATTATTATTATTATTATTATTATTATTGTTATTATTACTACTACTATTACCCTATATAAATTACCAGAGTTAATCAAATTTGACTCGAATAATTATAAAAAAAAAACACGAAATGTATAAATTGACTACCCTTTCTATTCTGGAAACCACCTTAAAAGTAAAATAAGTCTCATACCGTTGACAAGGCGTCGGGGGGTTTGTGGTAGTTAATCGTGGTATAAATATCCCGTTTTACGGCTTTATCCGTTACATTAAATTACAATTCCTACATTGCATTGAACAGCACTTATGCATAAAGATAAAGATAAAATAAAAATAGTAAAAGAAATAAAATACTTGGGAATAATCATAGACACTAATTTAAATTTTGGAAAACACATCGAATTCATAATAGACAAGATTAAAAAAATTTATTTCAAATTAAGATCACTATATTCAAATATGTTCGGTTTCAAATATAAAGATAGAATAGTATTCTATAAAGAGTCATTTAGTATATTTTCCAGTTTTACGAGAAAAAGACAAGAATAAGCTGTTAAAATTACAAAGGAAAATATTAATAGGAACAATCTGTGGTTATCGCACAATATCATATACTTCAGTCAACATCATAGCAGGAATAATACCTATAGACTTAAAGTTAGAAACTGTAAACCAAATCAAAACATGCAAACAAGAAGAACTAAAATTTTAGACAAAAAAAACGTTACGAAAACAGATCAATAAAATTAATTCAAGTAGTATACGACACTCTGGCAACACTCAGGTGTGATAAATCAAAAACTGGCAAAGTAACAACACGGGAAATAGTAGTTCCAAACATAGAAGAAAGACTACAAATAAAAAATTTTTATACCGATTATAACTTCACTCAATTTTTAACCGGACATGGAAATAATGGTGTCTATATGAAACGATTTAAAATTGCTGAATCAGACATCTGTAAAGACTGTAAAGACTGTAAAGAGACGATTAACATTCGATTTTCGAATGCAATAAGTTTAAAAACGAAAGAGAAAAATGGAAAATAATAAAAAAAACAATAACCGAAATACATAAAAAAAACTTTTTTAATTTGATCAGCTTTGTCAACCATGTAATGAATAACAAAACAAAACACATCAACAACAAATAATAACAGTAACAATCAGAAACTCTGGCTGAAAAACCGCAAGGTACAGCGGAGTAAATAAATAAATAAAAAAAAAAAAAATATACGTATCATATATTTCAACTGTGAACTACAGAAAATACCCATCACCTGTGCCCATTTCAGTTGTTAATTGAAATTATAAAATACGTAAATAAATAAGTTATAAGAAACTTATAGTATCTCACGTTAAATATAGATGCCATTTCAAAAAATATTTCTTAACATTTTTGAGGGCTATTGAATTCATTAAAACTTTTTTTTCCCTTTTTTTCCGGTAAAAACCACGCTTCACGCGTATTATCAGCTAACGTTTCCGGGTGAGGACCCCTGATTGACAAGCCCAATAAAAGAAAAATGAAAAAAATGTTTCGAATAGCAATACTCTATATCAAAGCCAAAAAAAAAAAAAAAAAACATTTTGGCTCTGTTGATGAATAAAGTATTAACGTTAGTTGATAATACGCGTGATGTGGTTTTTACTGAAAAAAATAATATACTATTCGATTTCATTTGATTATTATTAAGAACTTCGAAAGAGCTACATCCAGGAGTGGATTGAAAATAGCTGAAGATGATGCTGATTATTATTGTTCTTTTTATCATTGTTTTCATCGTTGTTTTTATCATTGTTTTCATCGTTGTTTTTATCATTATTATCTTTATTATCACTATTTATTATTATTGTTGTTCGATAGTTTCCCGGTTTCCAATTCCTTGTTCATCGCTGACATTGAAATTTTCATGTTTTAATTTAAAAAAAAAAAAAAAAAGAGAATCAAAATAGATGAAGTTTTTATGATTTTTTTTTAAGAGGCGCATTAAATCGAGCTTATTTTAATTTATATCCGAGTATTCAAATTTTTCCTTTTTTACTTTTAGACTTGCTGAAAATTAACCTAGAGGGGAAAAATAACCCCCTAGCGCGAGGGTGAAATTTTTGCAATTTAAATAAACGGATTCGAACTAGGTTCTACCGGAACAAAAGAGCACTGCTAAGCCAACTACACTACCGAAGCTGAACTTTTTCCCGTTTTAAAATAAAAAACTAAAGTCAACGATGGCACCGAAATCACGGTTACCAATTTTTCATTTTTCTCTCGCTATAATTCTTTAAAATGTATTTTCCGGAATTCTTGAAATAGATATTAAATAATTCAGTAAGAAATATTTCAGATTTAATTTGCAGATAAAAGATTTTCACTAACGATCAAACTTGAGAAGTTTTTTTTTTTATGGGTACGCTAACGAAAAGCAACAGCCCAATCAACCAAGGAATCTAAGTAATAGCTCAAAAGGAGAATAACATATTAGATTTTAATCTGGTGCGAGATTGATTGAATGAAAGAAGCTAGAATAACTGTCAAGGAAGGAAATGAAAGAACATAAGTAGGCAAGATCCAAAAGCTGAGAATAGAAGAGAAAACGTTCCGAAAAAAGGTGAGGAGCATTCAAAGAAAACATGAGATTGACATTACTCAGAAAAAAGGAAAAACGTTAATTATGAGAGATTGAACAGTAAGCAGAGCTATAATCCTATTGGTTAAAAAGAGGGAAGACGTTTAATTAGGAAACAATTAGGCCAGATACATTCTCTTCGCGATATATAAACGGTAGATATATTGTCTCATCTGTAATTTCAACTTTTTTTCCTATATCTAACCAACTCCCTTTGAAAATATACGTGTAGATTCCAATTATGTCGCATTATTGTCGGCCGTAATAAATTTAACGCCAAGAAGCGGAGATTGTTGTATTGAAATAAAATTTAAAAATTTAAAAATTTAAAAATTAAATTCCGATAAAAGTGAGAAAACGAATCAGTTTTTTTTTACCGCGGCCAGAAGCTATATAGATTATGAGATTGTATCAAGTTTGCCTTTTCCTGGAAATTATATTGGGTGGCATTCAATCAAAGGTACATATATTGATGAGTCGATAACAAAGATTTTTTTAATTCAATACTTTACAAAAATTTTAAGAACAATTTACAAATTCAAGTTAAATGCTTTAGGAAAGGACAAAAAATAAAAAGGCAGTGATGTGTTAAATTATCGAATTGAAAAAAAAGCTCGATTTATTTCGTATTCCAATAGTAAATTCGACAGTGTACGTCTCACCAATTGTAGAGCACCTTTTATAACAGCGCCAACGTTTTGCCACTCCTACAAGTCCTGTAAACCCTGAAAATCCTGCAAGCCCTCTGAAAATCCTACAGGCTCTGTAAATCGTGCCCCATTGCCGCAACTGTCGTCAAATGAACAGGACCTAGTTCGAACAGTTTTAAATGTTACAATATAGAGACTAAATGCCCTACTGCAACTTGTAGCTTTTACTACATCTAGATGCCGTTATAATAGTGCCTACACACACGGAACCAGGATTTATAAATAAAAATAAAAACATAACGCTATAGCGTTTTAATTAAATCCTGTGCAATAATTATTAAAGCATGGGGGAGGGGAAGAACCAATTTTTGTACCATATACACAAGCAAAATTTAGTTGTCCAATAGGGATTATTCGGTTAAGTTTCCCTTTTTTTTTTTTTTGTATTTGCTAAGTTACCTAAAAGATGCTTAAAGGATTTTCAGTTCCTCTACATAATATCAAATTGAACGTGTGAATTACTTTATCGAGTTTTGCAATTCATTAGTTTAACTTATACTTACTATGTTTTATTAAATGGATAGACATCGAAGTGTTTTTCGTGCGAATTTGAAACATCCAAAAATTTTCTTAACAAAATAAACAAAAGTACAGAGTGCACTATACATAAATAATATATTTCAATTGCAAATGCTGCTTTTGATTTTTCTTTCAAAGCGCCAAAACAGTCGATACTCAGTCTAAATTATGGTCAGACAAGTAGCGCAGAAAAGAACACCCCCCCCCCCCATTATTTATTCTCCTTTTACGGGAAGCAATAAAATATGAAAACTTCTGAAAGAAATGTGGGTACTTAAAAAAAAAAAAATAAATACATGGTAAGGATTGAAAAAGAAGTTGTGGAAATGACAGATCTTTAATCGTTAAAATTTTTTTATAAAAAAGAGTTTTAGTTAATATCGAAATTCGACAGGAAACTTTTGTTCTTTTCCGGTTCGCGCGGTACGGTTTTATTTTTTTGCAGTTCAAACTGAAAAAAAAAATTTATGTAACATTTTTATCACGTTTGTGCCAGCGAATTTCTGAAAAATAGAAAAAACCAGGAATTTTCCCGCCGTCGAGTTATATTTTGTGGCATCGCAACGAGATTTTAACCTGGAAACGGTAATAGGTAAATTACCGGGAAAAAAATATTTATAAAAGTAATTTCGACGATTAAAAAATCCAGAATAACTGAGCTTTTAACTCGATATTCAAAAGCCGAGGAGTTTTAAATGTACATATATAGACGCTTACAATCGAATCTAGTCTCACGACCGAATCAATAATGAATATTTGAAAACGGAAGAGGATAGATTTGTCACTGTATTTATTAATTAAACTCGTTGTTTATGTATATTCACAACAAATAAATTGTTTTAATTACGTGTTAAAAAAATTTATTTGTTGCAGGATAGATTTGATTTAATTAAATTAATTTAATTTAATTGAGGAACTTAATAGACAGCCGCGGCGTCCTGCTATTTCAATTCGAATTATTGAATTTTCGTATTTCGGCATACCGAATGTTATTTCATTCAGCTCGGGAATTAATCTTATCTCTCTGGTCTTGACGGTTTTTTCCCACTTCCAATGATCCCTCTGTTCGAGGCGCATCATACCCTTAATTTCGCTATGAAAAACATGGTCTTTTCGGGCACTTAGAATAAATTGGAAAAGAAAAACAGGTGCTAAAACTTACCGGTTCACTATTTAAATTAATCACTGATGAGCCCACAAGATGCCGCTTACACTTTAACCATTATAGGTGACTATCGATATAAGAGGTAGAATAAATAAACCGGTAATTACCGGACAGTACGTACGTACACAGTCTGATCACAAGTATACACCGAAATTCGATTTAAGAGTTAGAGTTTTAAGTACGTTAAAATCACGATAAACTCGAAAAATATCACCGTTGCCGTAGCACGCATAAACGCTATACAACTCTATACTCTTGTTGCATCGGTTTCTCCAGCGGTGTGCACACTACTGGATATGCTTCGCGATAAATGAATTGCAAAGTAAAACTTGCCGGCAGAATACAACGTGATGGACACGAAGAAACTGGAAAATCCAGAAGAGATGCTGTTGAAGGACATTTAGCTAGTTTGCCTATTAAACCGCACACAGTGCTGCTCTGTCGTCTCTTCGAATGGGTGCAAGAGGTGTATGTGTGCTCGCGGAGCATCCGGCGATGTCGCTTTAATCTTTTAATCTTAATCTGCCTAGTTAAAAAACCTTCTCCCGGAGAGATAATTAACGTGCGAAATAAATGAAAGGAAGGCCTTTGGAATACATACTATATGATAGATAAAAATCAAACTTTCCTTCCGCAGTTCTCGGGGTACTGTCCATGATAAACCGTGGGAGGGAGTGGGGGGAAGAAATTTATTCCCGTAATAAATTTTAAAAAAGAGTCTTAGAATAGTCGACATAGCTTTACATCAATTTTTTCTCTCTCTAGATAATAAATACGGATAGCAGTATCGAAGTATTCTGCGTTAGATTTTTTTTTTCTAATGTACTAATAAGTCAATTTTAAATTGACGCTTTTCATTTTTCTGAAAAATACAAACTCGAAATGGATAATGGATTTATTTTTTTCTTTAATAAGTGTAATCAAGTGTAGGCAAAAAACAATTTTATAAATAAATAACATAACGTAAAAATCATCACGATTTAATTAAGCAAAAAGTTGCAAAAAAATAACTCCGTATTATTATCAGTATTATTCATTTACCATTTACGGCAGAAATGATGTATTTAGTTAATTTAAAGAATTCACATTAGCCGTTATCAAAAACAAGTATAGATTAGATAAATATTACAAGACTTAATAGCAACAATTTAAAGCGTATATATGAAAAGGGTGCTTGGCTACCAAATCAGAGGTATCCTGAGTTTTGGGTTTTCGAGAGTTGCTTCCGTTCCGAATCCAAGACGCTCCGCAGGTTTATACCTAGTCTGATATTGAATTGAGTACCAGAGAAATCATCTGGGGAAGTAAAGAAGCAACTGGCCCTCTACTCTTATTAGTGCTGTTAGACTTAGTATTATTGTGGAAAGCTTAATTCTCACAATCCCCGACGCCCCATCAAGGGCGTGAGACTTACTTATATCAAATATTTAGCTTAGGAACGTTTTTGAGAATAATTTATCGTCGGCGAAAAAAAGATAGGTCAAGTTCTAAATATCTCTACATTTACATTTATTGTTGTCCGATGACGGAATGGTATTCGAAACAATGTCTTTCTAAGCTAAATAATGGTTTTACACCTCAGATCTGTTCGTTAATTTTGTGGCATTATTAAGATGTCGAAAAATGTAATATTCAAGCAGATCTTTGGTTCGGGAGAATAAAATAAAAAGAAAACGAATCTTGCACAATAATTATATATCTATAGATACATATACATAACACGATCTATGGGACTGCGCCATACACTTCCTAGACTTCAGTTAATTCTAGATAATAGTTCTTCTATGATACTTACAGAAGAACGAAATTTCAATTGACTGCGTTAGTTTCTAAAAAATTAATAATTTTACAACTTCAATTACAAATTTCATAACAACTTTTCCATAATGTTTGTTTCATGATGAACTATATAGATAAGTGTAAAACTTGATGCTTCGGAGGACGCTATAGCGGCATCCCTGATCTTCCAGATTCTAGTTCTTCTATAATACTATTATTTTTTTTTTCTATATACATAAAAGTCAGTCATTTTGGTCTCGCAAGGGATTGTGCCCCTTGACCAATTTCATAAAATAGCTACTGGCTGCGTTTTACATGCTTTTATATATTTCTTGATTTTAGTGTTGCTGCTCCTTTTTTTTTTTATATTTCTCGCATTCCCGAATGAGGTTAGCCAACGAATCCTGTTTCGTGCAATATTCACATATTTATTACTACTAAGCTAAAGTGCTTTAAATGAACGGCGGACAAGGTACATTGTATTCCGGACATTGTAACAATATAAAAGTAAGTCCCATACCCTTGACAGTGCGCCGGGGATTGTGAATTTAAGCTTTTCATAATAGTACTAAGCCTAATGGATCTGATGAGAATACTGGGGCCAGTTCCTTTCTACTTGGAATCCGCCTTTACCTTCCCAGATTTCTCTGGTACCCAATTATTTCAGGCTGGGTAAACCTGGTGGTACTTCGATCCGGAACGAGACAAGTCCCGATAACCTATGACACCTCTGATTTGGCAGCCAAGCGTAGTCGCGATTAATAACTAACCCGCTAAAGCATGGATTTTTGCTTGTGCATTCATCTTGTAGTACGTTTTGCCAGCTTTTATACTTTTCCCTCTATACAAACAAATCCCACTCTTTGTTCATTTTTTTTTTTCACGTTTGCGAGCTGGTAGTCTGCCGCTCATTCTACCCATTCTCTACCTATTTTAGAATGATATCCATCGTTTCCAATTAAACTCATATGACCAGGTTTAAAGGCGACCGCACTTCCTATTTTATCCTTTTTTGGCACTACTTGCTTTATTTTAATCACCCGCAATATTCGTTATTATTGCTATGTTGCAATTGTTGTGACGCTCTAATGCAATAACATGCTTATACCTTTGTCTTCTGTTTAGGAACACGTTAGCACTATACAACTCAATGCGTCGTGCATTTGACCTACTCGTGCAGTAGGTCGGGCGGACATTATTCCTCCGCACACGGTAGAATGCAGCCCCAGCTGCTCCATAAATGTCAACTATTGTGGCATCCGTATAAACTTCTTCGAAATTAGGGAATTTCTGCTGCTTCTTGTTTCTATCTGCTTGTTCATTCTTGTATTTGTTTTTCACATCCAACTTGCAACTCTACCTACGGTGCAGATTTTTTATTATTTCACATGACATAGGTACACATTGGGGCTTTCCACCAACTTTTGATGTACTCTGAAGTACTCGTGACTAATTATTACAGGTGATATTGTCATCGTTGAGATTCGCCTTGAACTCATTTTCGCATATAAGGTGGTTAGTTTTTTATCAACAGGTGTAATCTACCGGCCCTGATTTTAATGCAATATTTATTTGCTACCATTCCGTTAATGTATAGAAAACAGAAATTCTCCCGCCTCTGTCTGTCGCATATGTATGGAGCAAAAGGTAGCAGACAAGGCATATCTTCAAGATTTTCGGTTTTGTACTGATTGCAGTTTGAGTTGTTCTCTTTTTCGGTAATTCATTATTACTGCCCGGTATATGCGTCCTCACCAACGCCTTGTGCATCATTAATGCAGTGGATGGGTGTGAACTCCATTTCGCTCCTGCAACCGCTCCGATTATGAAAGAGGCTTTATCGGTTTTCTGAACTAGGTTCTCTGCTTTGACTAACTTTACTGAGCCACAAAATGAACATCTAAATATTTGTTTGCGTCACTAAACTTTACCGACTTCGCATTTATTACTGACCGTTTAGCGATGACGGATATACCACTATTCTTCCAGACTCGTCACTTTTTTGAATCCTTTCGTTTTCCACTTGCCATTTATATCTTTAAAAATGAATTAATAGATATCCTACGCTGCATTATATTTATATTTTAACTTTGAAAAAACATGAAATTTACGTGTCTAATATTGAAATTGGCTGAAATAACAAAAAAAAAAAAAAAAAAAGAGGAGAAAGACGATTATTTTTTTTTTGTTTTTTATTCATTTATTTTTTACATATAAAGATTTAATTTGGTTAACGGTGGAAACCATCCAATTAAAATTTTGATTTCCTCCCCTCCACATTGTACAATCATTAATCTTATCTTAATATATTATAATGTTAATATAAATTGATATTGTATTTTCTGTATTGCAATACTTTTTTGGCAAAATTATTGAATACATTTATTTTTTCCTGCACGAATTCTCCACAGTCCTCCGCGATCTCTATTTTTAAAATGTTACATCCATTCAGTATATGCTGCACACTGTCCTGCTCATTGCATCTAATGCAATTTTCCGTTTCTGCTATCTTGAATCTTTTTAGATATATTTTGAAATTCATGATATAAATTGTACATTAAAGAAATTTGGCGTATAATAATTGTTGTTTAATTTCTGCTTGAATGTTGGGAAAAAACCTTTCTTTATTCCACTATGATTCGTCCACACCGCTTCAAACTTCTCCACATATTTTTCTATGATAAATTTTTTGAATTGTCTGTCTGTTATTATTTTATTCCCTACTCTATATTGTTTGTTTATATATGTGATTTTTTCGAAAGTTTGTTCTACTTTTAATTCATTTTTATTTGCAAATACTGTGATGTGTTTTTCTATTTCTAAATTCCAGCTATGACTAATGCTTTTGTATAATTTATTGTTTTGTAAGCTTTGATTAGTTTGATTGTTATTACAGAAGGAAGTGAAATGTCATCAGCAAAATATATAGGGAAAACAGCAGTTGCAGCAAGGGACGCGACAAATAAAGTACAGATATTTAACAGGGTAGGACTCAGACGGGAGGCCACGAAATTTACTCCGTGAGGTTTGAAACACGGAAGAAAAGAAACGGATTGTTCGACACGACATAATATTAACAACAATAGTAGTGAAATGTAAAGAAATGTTAATTGCTAACATCTCTCATAGTAGGAAGATGGACGTTGTCAAAATCACTGAAAATATCAACAAAAGCAGCCAAGGTAAACTGCTTGTTAATGAAGGAACGGTATATATTGGATTGGAGACAAAACAACTGACCAGTTTGCCGGACCTAAACCTGGACGAAAGCTAAACATATTCGAAGGGAGCAATTTATTGTGTTCAAGCCACTAAACCAGATGCCTGTTTAGCATACCCTCAAACAGTTTCCTGAACCAAGACGCTAAGGAAATAGGTCGTACAGAAGATTTTTGTTTACTTCCCTCCTTTTGCTCAGTCTTCTATGCGGAGTCCTCCGCTATTATGCGTGCCCTTCTTTTTATCAAATCCTCACCTCTCTCTCGTAATATTCTTGTCCTATCAGATGCTCAAATAGTGCTGCAGACTATCGCATTTCCTCTCTCTTCCCGCTCAACCGACTACGTTATTCTTCTTATTCGCTCCTTAATTCACGATCTTTTCCTTTCTCACTCTATCCAAACGGACTTTTTTTTTTTGGATCCCTGGTCATGCCGGAATCGAGAGTAATGAGTTAGTTAACTCATTCGCTCGGTTATCTTTCTTTTCCCGTAGGTTTCTTCCTGTTTGCTCATCTTCCAATATTACTCTTCTGCTCATTCTAAACTGTTATTTAACTCTTACGTCTCCTCATTCACTAAACCGGATTACTTTTTCTTGTCTATTCAGCCTTCCCTTCCTCATTTCCCCTGGTTTCTTGACTTTCCTTCTACGCATCGCTCCAATCTCTATGCTATTTACCGCTTGCGTTTCGAACACAGTTTGCTTCCTTCCTCGCTTTTCCGTTACTCTCTTGGGCCGCCTCTCCGACATCCAATTTATTTGTGATCCCGGTCACATAATGTTCGGTTGTTCGTTTCTTGTAACTGAACAAGCTTCTTTCTACTCCTCCCTTTTACAAATCGGTATTCCCACTTCATACAGTACATCGTTCATTCTCTCCCTTTCTTCTCCTTCTGTTATCCAGTCTTTTGATTCTTTTTTGTCGGCTATCTCTGATCGTGTAAAGATCTGAGTCTCTTGCGACTTTTTTCCTTTGTTCTTGGGTCAATGTCCCTGTGAACAAATCCATAAAAAAAAAGATTTCTTCTTAGTAATGGGCACAATTATGATAAAATTCCAAGAGGAAGGAGTGACTCCGCTACAGACAGAAAGGAAAGACAGTAGGTTTGTAAGAACACAATCTGACATTAGGGACATGTGGGAGCGCAACGGAATTGATAAATGGTAGAAGACCAGCCCACAGAGATGTTAAAAGAAAAAGAAGGTTCAGAGGAAGGAAACTTGAAAAACCTGGCTATTTTCCAAATATGATTAAGCAGCGTAGCTCTAGAGAATAGGGAGCCAAAGTTTTTCCGGGGTGATTTTTTAGCGTCTTTTAGTATATACCGAGCTCTAGCGTTTGTCTTGTTATAGACAAAGAAATTACCCAGAGTCGGATTAGCACGAAAGAATTTGAAGGTGGCGCAACTATAAATGCCTCGCGTTCATCACTCTACCAATGGAATGCCGCCCCTCGAACACGTTTAGACTTTTTAGAGTTGTAAGAAGGAGAGGACAAAGTAATAGCATTAGCGATCGAGCTTAAGAACAGGTTGTACTGACGAATAGGATTGGACTCGGAGGTAGGACTATAGGATCAGTAGAGTCTACTGTAGAACGTAATGAAGATCAGGTGGTCCCAGAAAGAATCCACACCGAGGATAATTAGAAGATCTGGGGTAAGTAGGAGAAGGAAAATTGTATAAAGTAATTAGGATATGTAACGACCCGGACCGTCTTCAGCTCCAAACTGGAAAAGACAAAAGGAAATAACATTAACAAAAAAAGAAGAATTACGGAAACCGCAGAAATACTATTTTTCTACCCTTTGTGACCCAGATTGGCGCCGCTAAAGACATCAATGGCAGCCACCTCACAGATGCGAGAGTAGAACAGAATTTAATACAACTCAGTCTATATATTGACGTAAGCATATATGCACAAAAAAAAAACTAAAACGCAAAATACCGAGTCCGAAAGTGGTTCATACCACCCCAACTGCAGTATATCCGATTTTAAGAAGACATAAAAGGAATCATCCAGAGTGGTGGTTACGCTCGCAGTCAAATTATTTGTTTGACCTATCGTATAAGAGAGAGAAAACACATTTTTACTAGAAGAAAAGCAAACAAAAAAGAAAGAGGAAGGAGAAAGACGTAGAGAATGAAAGAAGCCTGTCACTACACTATCCTACTGCTTTGCAATATGGAATAGAAAAACTGGAATTAGTGTAAACGAATGTTATTAGAAAGGAAATGTACAAGGAATCTTACGATTGCACAATTTCTAATATAGTCAATAAAGGTTTTTATTAATCAATTTACCAAAAATGTAATTTTCGGTTTTAAAATGTTCAGACACACGTAAACACATTACGGCCAGCAGGAATCTAAATTGAATGTTTGGCGCATAAATTTTCCCCAACTTCGAAGTGATTTTTCGGGAGTAAAGGTTAAATCATCTGCCAAGATGATCGGAATTAAAAACACTATTTCGCAAACAACTCTGTTGACCAGAAAAATCATCCATTAATTTGTGTTCAAAACTTTTATATTCTCTGTATTCAAATTATTTTTGTATATTATTCAACACAACTGTTACTGATGGTTCAACAACAGAATGAAACATGCTTCTGTTTCAACACGCTGTTTCACTTTTTGAGAAATTGAATATTATTCCTCCACTATTTTTTTTTCTATCCTATTTTCATATTCTTTAATCATCTTCTTTAATCGTACTCTTTAATCATCTTCTTTAATCGTACTCTTTAATCATCTTCTTTAATCGTACTCTTTAATCATCTTCTTTGATCATCTTTTTTAATCATATTCTTTAATCATCTTCTTTAATCATCTTCTTTAATCGTCTTTTTCCACTAAAAAAAGGCTTCTTGCTTGTGATTGAAAAGAATTCATCAAGAAAATCTCGAAACCTTTTTACATTCTCTGGGTTAGTGTTATTTTCGAGTAATTCATTTTTCTTATTTGCGATATTTAATATTGTAGGGGTGAAATAAAAGAAAGGAAATTTATTAAAAAAATCCCTGTAAAATAATTTATAATGTATTTTTTTTTATTATTTTTATTTTTTTGGGCTTGTCAATCAAGGACCTTTACACAGAAACAAATAGTGAGGAAAGAAGTCATAATAAGGTAAATTAATGTTAATAATCGAAAAAGATTATAATAAAAATATGCAAAATTACAGTTTTTAATTTAAAAAAAAAAAAAAAAAAAAAAATCAAAAAGGCGTCTGAATTTTTTGTTATTTGATAATGGCTTTTTTAAAGTTGAGAAAATGTTGGACAAGAAGTTTTTAAAATAACAAAAATATACGCTCGCAGAAGAAAGACAAAAATTAACAAGTTTCTATCTAAAGAAACATACCGCGGCCTCCGAAAATAGAAATTGGGAAAAGTAATCATCATTACGCAAAAATTAAAAATAACCAACTTAATTAAGAAAATTAAAAAAATAAATAAACCGCAAAATTAAGAACGTTTTTTTTTTTTTTTTTTAATTTTGTATTATAACGTGCGCACTTCAATTAAATTCAATAATTGATAGAGCTAAGTAATCCGGAGAAATATTATTACTTTTAACAAAAGTACTTGAGAAAATCTGGAGAATTCTCGAAAAAAAGTTTTTCATGAGAAGTACACCGCGAATATATTAATAATATTCACTTAGCGGGAAGAGAAGTTTATTATTGCAAGCATAAATTTGTACTACCGGATCGCTAGAGTGTATTTAGACGTAAATGTCTTTTACTACTGCATTGCCTGGTAATTCCTCGCCTTAACCACTTTTTTTCGCATTTTTCTGTTCGAATAAGAATTTATTCGCAATCTTCTTCTTTAATTTGTCAGCTCCATTTTATTTTTTGAATTTTTTTGATTTACTTCTTTATTTTGTTCGCGTGTTTTGCACTACCTGCAGAGCGAACACCGTCACATTCATTCCGGATTCTGGTTTTACAAGGTACACAAAAACATTCTTAAAAACAAGTCGTTTGCATGTATAATAAGGCAAAACGGAGTTCCCGATTTTAAAGTTGAACGCTTTTGCTATGAACTTTTTCTACGGTATTATAAAACCTAGCTTATAATCTTCAAAAAAAAAGAAAATATAATATATATATATATATATATATATTAGTTAATTAATGATCTTAATGCCCTCTCGCTAGCAGGCGAAAAAAGAAACCTTTATTATTTTTAGTTCCACAGAATTTGTAAATGCGAAATACCTCGTAATTCTTTTAGCGGTTATGATATATTATCATCAGACTGAACATTTATATTCCTTATTCTCTTTTAATTCAGGTACCTGCAGCGAAGCTCGTTTCATTCGTAGGTCATAAAAACAAATTGTGCTCCAGTATTATTTATGAAACTTGCTACGCCCCGGATGAAATACAACGTTTTCATTCTTTGGCGGGATTTTTTTGGTCGCATTAAACCGAAAAACAAAAATGGAAATATTTATTAAAACGAGTTGTGCCGAAATTTCGTGGATTATTTTAAAACGAAAAATTTGAAATAAAATCGATCGTAATACGCCAATTCGAGAGTTCTCGAACGGATTCAAATCATCGGCATGGCACAATTTACAAGCGTTTCCGGCTGCGTAAAATTGCCGCGAAATTGACAAAATGAATTGTACATTTTCTCTCTTACACAACCACAGCAAAATTATTTTGAACGTATTTCTCCAAATTATTAATACAACTGATATTTTAGAGCAAAGTACTTGGGGAAGATGTTATTTTCACAGCAATCTTACAGCACTTGCGCCGTTAAAGCAGCAGCATTTCACGTGTTATTTTTTACGGTGTAAAATTTAAGATCTAAATGATTACGGAACAGGTAAGAATTACCACGTAAAATACAAACATGCTCGTATTTCATCACGGAATAATCACTTCTAATGTAGAATTTGTTTTTGCCTAAAAACCCTGGAAACTCCAAAAGTGCCTATATGCTGAAGAAATACAAGTAAATTTTCTTCGCGTTATAAAAATGATTTCAGATAATTTCGGATTATCGTACGATTGTTTAATTATCGACAAAACGTCAGCCGTATGCAGCAAGCTGGTTATTATAGTCTTCTTATTAAGATCCGGCCGGATTCACCTACGTCGTTTTCGTCGAACTAGTTCAAATTCTGAACACATTACGCGCGGAGAAGATATGTTGCTTTTCAATTATGGGGAAAGTTTGACTTGATTTCGGGTAAACCTAGCTAAAAAGATAGCATGAGATTCATCATCGGTCGATTTTGTTATAGCGGAGAATTATACAAGATCGGTCATTTTTTCGAAAATTCGTATTGAACTAACGCATTAAATACATATATGTAACAGACCTATTTTCGGTTGTACAAGCGCAAACACGACTAATCATTTTTAAGCCATGTATAACATAACATAAACAACCGTGTCGTATATTTGCAAACATTTCTATATATGTATGTAGTAATATGACATATTTCGATTTTGTTTTATCCGTACCGAGAGCGAATGTGTTGCTTACCGGACAGCAGCGTGAGACTTATAAATTTACTTATTATTAGAGTCGTACATAATTAAAGTTTGCGGGAAAATCAATAAAATAAAGAAATTGCATACATGCGCGAGTAATCCTTCTAGATAAAATAGGGAGATTTATAATTTAATCTATAACGAATATATTACATACGAGAAATCGAAATACGCTTAACATTAATACGAGGTAGAAAATGTCTTGGACATTATGCAATTGCCAGACACACAAGAGTATCATAAAATTATTCATTTAAGTGCCAGTAGTTGTGCTTTATCCCGTTCTATGTGTTTATATTTTTTCTAGCTATGCTTTAGCGTTTGATAATCATGGGAACCTATATTATTTACTAGTATTAAGTCAGATGCACGTTTCGAAAAATTTCCGCGTGTTCTCTGTAAAATTTCAAGTAAGCCCGATGTTTAACGTAGAGGTAAATTACAAACATGCCTATAGCCTCAGTCAGTGTAACGCTCACCTATTCATCAGAAATCGGGCATATAACGAGCAGGATATCAATGAGATACTAAATATTCATCAGAGATCTGGCATATAATGAGCAGAATATCGATGAGATACTAAATATTCATCAGAGATCTGGCATATAACGAGCAAGATATCGATGAGATACTAAATAGTGAAGAGCGATAAATACCGTACTCAAAACGTATTTCAGAAAAAGTTAAAATAAAATTCATTGATACATTCGGTTTCATGGCGTTTTGAGAAGTTGGCTTGTGTTACTTGCCTGATAGTTCGCTTCATCATTCGATTAATAACATTGTGTCGCCGGATTTGCTTCCTTTATTTCGCAGAAACGGAGGTTTTTCCTTATATTCATATGTATCATCAAGGAAAAAATTGGAAGAAACAAGGTTGCCTAAAAGGGATATACTTCTATAGTTCACTGACGAAATAGGATATTAACAAAAGAAAATTACTCACATTCATCGAACATGTCATCATTCGGTTCCAGTCAGTTCTGACCGTTATGAACTGCGAGCTCTCTCCATTATTTCCGGTCTTGAGCTGTGTTAATCGCTTTTGCTACCTGACCAAATTGACTTCGTAAGCCGTCAGTCTAACGCGTGGGTAGTCTGCCCCTTTCTCGTGTACCGGGGGCTTTGCCGAGCAGCAATGTTTTCTCTAGATTTTCACCTGTGCGTCTTACAATATGTTCAAAAAATTGATGGGCCCGTCTTCCGCATAATCTATGCAATTCCTCTGGTTCATCCACCTCCGCCCATATTGAAAGATTTGTTCTTCTTTCCGTCCACGCTATAATTCGTCGCCAAATCCACATTTCAAACGTATCGATGCGGCCTTTATCCACTGCTTTGATCGTCCACGTTTCGGCCGCATACAAGAAAATTGTCAGAATCAGCGTTTTTATTAGTTTCTTCCGCAAGTTTATAGACAGCTTTTTATTACAGGTTAAACTTTTCAGCCGCGTCATTGCAGCCTTACCTAATGCAATTCGCCTTTTTATTTCCGCTGAGCATCCACCATCAGCAGTAATCAGCGACCCTAGATAGATAAAAGAAGACTACTTTTTCAAAATCTATCAGGAGGTTGATGTCGTTAAGAACGGATTTACGGTCTATCACCATAATTTTGGTTTTATTTACACTGACTAATAGGCCACGCGCCATTCGCTAGCTTCTTTGACGCGTTTAATTAACTCCGTCATTTCTTTGCCTGATGTCGCCAATAGCGTAGCGTCATTGGCGTATCTCAAATTGGAGATTTTCCTGCCACCGATAGAAATGCCGCCGTTCCATTCGTGTAGAGCTTCCCTCGTGTAATATACTCGCCGTAGATATTGAAGAGTTGAGGCGACAGGATATCTTCTTGTCGAACGCCGCGATCTGCTTTGAAAACTGTCGATTCTTCCCCCGCCATTCGGACCGTCATTTCACTGTTTTCGTACAGACTTTTCACCGATGTAATTAGATGTCCAGGTGTGCCCATTTCTGCCAGGATGCGCACTAAGGAGTTCCATCTTACACAATCGAAAGCTTTTGTATAGTCAATAAAGCATAATACCGCGGGGATGTTATATTCGCGACATTTTTCTTTTATTATTCGTACGTTAAGAATTTGTTCTCGTGTTCCGCGTCTAGCAGAAAAACGAACATGTAGAATACATTAAATATTCGGACACTTGGCGAATGTGTACCTAAAGACCGATGTATGTCCTTCCGCTCATCAAGTTTTTGAAAATTTCCCATAAAATTTACAAATTAGATCCTACATGGAGTGTTCCCATTCCTGGATTAACCTTCAAAGCAATATTAAAGGTGACAAAAATCCAGCTAGTAGAACTCTAAATCGATTGTGGTACGATTTTAGGGTCGATGCTGGTAGATAATTTATTTATAGCATATTTACTTGCTAATAATTTATATATGAGTGGGCTCTGAGTGAGTCGCTGCCTACGGTAGAAATGGCTCAGTCAGAAGGAAATAATGGAATTATACATTATAGAGGTACCTAATGATGGTCCCATTGGCTATGTACTTGAGAAAGGTTTGGAGTATCCGTCAAGTGAATCACATTTTGTTCGAATGCCCCTTTATTTCCTCCGAACGTTCTACTCTGTATTCTAGTCTTCGACGTCTTGGCCTTCCTACTCCTTATAGTGTCCACTCCATTCTTGCATTCCCCTCTCTCAATATAGTTCCTTTGTTGGCCTTCTTTATCTCCTCAATTTCTAATCGTTTCCTTATATAATGTACAATTCTTTGCGTTAGGTAAGTTCCACTGTTAACGTGTCCAAAAAAAGAAAAAAAAAAAAGCCTTGAGACTAAACCTATTATTTATTGTAATAAATTAGAAAATAAACGTGACTATATCATTCATTGCAGAAACCGTAAACAAGCAATTACATTAAAAACTGCAGCAAGCACATCGAGAATTTTATTTGATCTAGAAGAATACGGCAATGTGGTGTTAGACTTTTACTGGAAGATTTAATGTAAAATCGATATGGTCATTTAACTAAATATTGGGGACACGGCAGGAACCTCCACGTGGTTCCCCTGGACAGCGCTATTCAAGAACTTATCATGAATAAATTAAAGAATTTTGTCAAGAACTTTAAACTCAAAGCGCTGATTAATCCTGCCTCCACCGAGACGCTGCATACCAAAAAAAGTTGTAAAGAAAAGAAAAGGTCTTTCTAAAGGCCAACTTTAACGATGATCTCGATAAACATCGAACGTCTGACAAAAGAGAAAGCTGTGCTCCTGTCAGTATTATGCAAACAGAATTGTTGCGATATCCTTTGCGTACAAGAAACACTCACTTAGCCGCGGAGAAAAGTGCAATTGGAATCAGCGGTTTCAGCCCAATTGCTGAAATACGACATCCCAAACACGGAAGTGCTGTCTATGCGAGAAGTGGTCTATACGCATTACCAAACGGCGTGACCAACTTTAACAATGTTGAAATAATAATAGTGGTGACGGAACAGTGTACTGTGTCGTCAATGTATAATCCGCCAAACAACCAGTTTGCCTTCCTAGCACCATCCGCTCTTACCCATAAATCACATTGGATCATTATAGGCGATTTCAACAGTGAATCTTGGGGCTATGCTGAATGTGACCCGAATGGCGAGAAGGTCGAACAGTGGGCCTCAGTGAATGGATATTTCTTGGTCCATGACCCGAAGCTAGTACCTTCCTTTCAAAGCAGACGATGGCGCCGTGGAAACAACCCAGATCAAATTTTTGTGTCCGATTCCATGAGCGCTATATGCCAGAAACAGGTCCTGGATGCATTGCCAAGTACGCAGCATCACCCTATCATGCTCGAAATAAAATTAATAATCAAGCCCAATACATTCCCCTTCAGAAGACAGTTCAATTTTAGAAAGGCGGATTGGACTAGTTTCCGGCAGATAATAGAGACAGAGCTGGCACAGATAGAACCTTCTCCAATGAATTATGATGAATTTGTCCGGATCATTAGAAGGACATCTACACGGTGTATACCACGGGGGTGCAGGCGGCACTACATACCCGGGCTGAACGATGAGCTAAAATACAAGTTGGAATTATATGTGGCGAAATATGAACAAGCATCCTTCGACAAGGAGACAATAAAACTAGGAGACAAAATTACCGAAGCTGTCAGAAGAAAGATGTAACAAGTGAGATAAATTACTGGAAGAATTAGATATAATAAAGCATGACGTCTACTAAGACGATTGAACGGGGAGCAGACTAAAAGCGCGCACTCGAACATGACACTGAATGAAATAGCTAGTCTACTCGTTAAAAATGGGAAACCAAAAGACAGAGTTCACAAAACCAAATTAGTAGTAGCCCCAAAGAAGAATATAGCCACTTCGAAAAACTATTTACACTGGATGAAGTAACTGAAGTTATAAAAAAGACGAAAATTAAGAAAGCAGCTGTAATAGACGAAATCTACGCCGAGCAACTAAAGAAATTAAGTTCTAAAGCTGTGGAATGTATCGTGAAAATGTTTAACCTCATTATTAAGCTTGGCTCGGTCCCAAAACTGTGGAAAAAATCCCACGTAGTGGCGATTTTAAAACCGGGAAAGGACTGTAATGTTGGATCAAGTTTTCGACCAATATCATTATTATGCCAATCAATGATGCTGAATCGTATTCAAGGAAAAATTAAGAAACACTTAATCCCGGAGCAAACTGGCTTCCGCAGCGGGAAGTCAAGTGAAAGCCAACTACTAAACCTCACTCAGCACATAGAAGATGGTTACCAGAGAAAACAAATTACTGGTGCCGTATTTGTGGACTTTAGTGCAGCTTATGATACAATAAATTACAGCAGACTTCTTAAGAAAATAGTACGACTTAAGTAAAGACTTCACTTTCACGAAAGTACTTCGAGCTCTGCTAGAAGGAAGGAAGTTCTATGTGTCCCACCAAGGAAAAAATAGCCGATGGAAAAGTCAACGGAACCGATTGCCACAAGTCAGCGTACTGGCTCCGATGCTATATAACATATATACAAACGATCAACCGATAAGTAAATATATAAAACATTTTCTATACGCCGACGACTTGACAATTACAGCACAAGGAGATACACACACTCCGATATCCAGGACAAACTGCAAAACGCATTGAACGAACTAGACAAGTACTATAAAGCTAATAGTTTAGACCCAGAGAAAACCCAGGTTTCCACGTTCCACTTGAAGAATGCTCAACCGAAATGCAGGCTAAGGCTAACATGGCGCGGCTAACTTCTGAACCACTGTGAACATCCTAAATATCTGGGCGTAATCCTTTACCGTTCATTAACATATAAGAAGAAATGCGAAAGTTTAGAGATGAAAGTGGCAGCTCGTAACAACGTCATCCGGAAGCTGATTTCGTCAAAATGGGGAGCTAGACCGGAAGTCCTCAGAACAACCGCTTTGGGACTGTATTTTTCAGCAGGAGAATATGGATGTTCATCTTGGGGTCGATCTACACATGCAAGGAAAGTGGCTGTAACCCTAAACGAAACATGCCGCATTATAACTGGATGTCTTCGTCCAACAAAGACTAAGTCATTATACCTGGCATGCGGTATTGCTCCCCGATCTATAAGATGACCTATTATCGCTGATGTTGAAAGGACGAAAATTGAAACAGACCCCCCCCAGCCACCCAATGTTTGGCCAAATAGTATTAGACCAAAGGCTGAAGTCCCGGAAAGCTTTCATGCGTAATAGCACTATGTTGACTAGTTATCGAACCACCATACGGAAAGAAAGATGGAAGGTTAGCAATATAGGGCCTGTATTTTCAACGGAGGAAGGTATACGACCAAAAAACGCACTAAACTGGCCACAATGGAGAACATTAAACAGACTACGCACAGTTTGCGGCCGTACACAAGTAAATCGCGTTATGTGGAAAACAGACACCAACCACAGATGTCAATGCGGTAAAAGGCAAGATCACAAGCATTTGTTCAAACAGTCAATATGGAGGACCTGTTTGACACATTGCCATCAATGACGATGTTTTCAAACCAATAGATGCATGGATTTTGTATATACGAGTATATATAATATATATATATATATATATATAGAGCGTCTCGGACACGAAAAGAAGAAGATTAAATATTAACTTTTTAGTAGTTGAGTAGGAGGGGGTGTGGTCACATTACTAAATATTCGCTTCTGAATAGCTAATCTTCCGAAATGAAGGTTTATGTACCACTACAATTATCATCTCTACTGGTCTTGTTAACATGTATTTCAACCAAAAAAAAAAAAAAAAAAAAAAACGGCTAAATTTTGTTATATGTGATCAGTAGCGCATCTGGAATTAACCAGCATGCACGTTTTAATGGTAATGATAATTTATTTTTTTTCAGAGCTCGTCAACAATTAGGAAAGAAAAGAGTCGGTTATATTTTAATCCGATCAAATATCGTTAGCGAAAAATAATCAGTAAAGCAGGAATAACATATAGGGGAAAAGAACATGAGAAGCCTATAGGTAGCAGAAAGTGCCTCTGCCAATTGAAGCGCTGAAGGCAATGAAATGAACACAATAAACGCGTGATTTTCAGAGACAACTGCATCATTTAAAAGAAGTGTGGGCAGGAAGAAAATTAAGATAAAGCACAGAAGGAAGATAACAACGCGAAAATGCATGACGAAAACAACAATAGAACAACGAAATGGGGAAAACAAAGGGAACCGCGGATTAGTAAGAAAACAAGGTTGAATATGCTCATTTGACATTCTTATACAACGTATATGTGAGACTATTGAGGGCATATACTAGTGTATACAAATAATATTAGAATTACCCTCTCCGTCCGAATGAAGCAATGGTATTTTTCTAAGCTGATACATGTCTTCTTTGAATACCTTTTCTATCGTACGTTTTTTTGTCTTGTTAACCTTTATTAAAACTCCAACTTCCTACACATCATTAAACTATACATTCTGTATCTTTTCTTTACTCATCACCCCTACTACACTGATTCCCTATTTATATATTGTCAATATCTGAAACCGAATCACGAGGAATTTACTGATAGCTCTTTTCCTTTTTTTTTTTTTAAATATATTTATTTAAAGTCAGTCGACAGCCAGGACCATTTACGATGCTAAGAAGTTTACACCTTATAAGTAATAGATTATGAAACAGAAAAAAACCTCCCAAAAAAAAACGATATACAATTATTTAATTTATCAAATGCAGGGGTATTTCATAAATTAAATGTTTTAAATTGGTGTTTAAAATTAATTACTATACAACATAAAAGAAACAATGAGTGAAATAAACAGATAAAATTATAAACAATACTACTACGTAAGTGTCTGGTGAACGTCAATAAATACTGTATTACTGTACTTAGCCAAATATACGTTCTGTTCTGTTCTGTCAAAAATTTGAAGATGCTGTTACACACCGTTCCACTGTCCGCCAGAATTTCGGTGAAATTTGTGGCAAGAGGCGAGGAAATGATCCATCGTTATTGGTACTATACGTCATAAGTGGGTTTTGGTTGTTTTTGGAATTAAGGGGTGAAAATGCAGTGATCTATAGGCGCGCTAGTATTGTTTCCTCGTGACGGTTATATCTGAGCGATGTGTAGTGCATCGTCGCGCAGGTTTTTCTTAATTTTGAACAGTTTTTGAGTTCGACACAATTTCGCTTCCATTTATATTAACGAGCGGAGTATGTATGTTTTTTTTAGTTAGCTCTTCAAATTTTGGTTATTTTTGCTCATCCGGGTTCTAAATTTTGCACATTATTGTAGGCTGATGTTTCACGGAGGGATTTCATTAGTACACGTCGACAGGCTGGAGCTGTTACTTGAAGTCTGTTGAGCGCGTTCCGCCATTCAGTACCTAGAGACTTTGGAGTTTTGGGATTTTTTTTTTTTTCATATAGTTGCATAAAATTTTGGGAAGACGTTTTTTGATGCGTGAGGTTTGTTGTATTTCAAGATAAATTGACGTAATATTTTAGAGATAGAAACATTCTTCTGAGCTGGAGTGGCAGCATGTTACTTTCTGTACGAAAGCTATCTATTGGGCTGCACAGTAAATTGCGATTAGTCTTAGGACAGAATTTTGGATGATGTTTAATTTATTAAACACATTTGGTTTAGCAGACCTACATATAATTGAACCGTAATCCATTTTTGAAAGCGTAAGAGCGGAATATCTGTAGGAATTTTCTATTTCCTCCTCGTTTTGTATAAGTCGTCTCATTTTGAGTACGTTAAGGGATTTTTGACATTTTGCTTTAAATTCATCGATGTGCCTGGACTAAGATAGTTTCCTGTCAAATATCATTCCAAGGATTTTATTAGCCCTTATTTCTCAGTGTTATTTTATAATTGGGAGGGATTTTTCATTTATTGCTGAAGATAGTGCAAGCCGTTTTATCTGCTAAAAAGAGTAAACCTTGATCTAAAGACCAATTTTGTATTTTTTGAAGGCGTTTTTTTCAAAATTTCGAGATTTGCAGATGTCATATATATTGTGAGGTCTACAGCGAAAAGGCTTTATTTAACGGGCGTTTCAATGATTTTGGTCAGATCGGAAATGCCGAATATAAATAAGGTCGGACACTAATTACCGAGACTTGAGTCGTGCCGTTTTCATGTATTCTAGGAGACGACGACAAGATATCTTCGATTCGGACCTGAAACGTTCGATCTGTTGTAATGTGTACATTAGATTAAGTATTAATAAAAATAAATAAATAAATAAATAAAATACTACAAATTAAGTTTAATAAATTATCGAACAAACGGTGTGAGTCGAAGTGTACGTATGTGTGTAATCCTGTTATCGGCTAGTGGTGAATGGAATACTGTCGAGGCCTGTGAATATCGCAGGTTCTAAGGATTCCGAAAAAGCACGGCAATTTGAATAGATCAAAGAATCTCCGCGGTCTCCTTCGTCTTCATCTTTCTCCATTCTGACTAGTGCTGCCGTCAGGATTGTAAAACAAGGAAACGAAAAAGAACGGTCGAAATGACCCGGAGTCCAGTGCTAGCGAAACCGTCTAAAAAACCGTTAGAGTCAGTCTGATTTTTGTCGCGGTCTAGATCAGTACGGAACCGTTTCGGTCTTGGTCATCGGACCAGTCAGGTAAAAGCAAATCATTTCGGTCACTAGTTTAAGCCTTACCGCTCCTCGAGTTTTTTCAGTCAAGTATAGCCACCATCGTTTAACGTTATCCCACAAAAGTATTGGCCGTAGATGTTAAAATACCTAAACCAATCGCGAACCAAGTTTTCCGCCACCGATCAATTGATCCAGAGGAACAACGGACCATCGTCATTGTAGATATCGCACACCCACCCGACAAAAGAGAAAAGTATCATATTTAATTATTTTAATAATCGTCATTTATAAATTGTGTTTTTTTTGGTTTAGCGGTCGGCCGTTCCAGAAAAATAGGTGTAGGTTTAATCAATATATTCTAGAAAACTAATTACGTACAAATTAATACTAATAATAACAGCAACAATCATAAAATAATAAATTTGTATTTATTTATTTTTTTTTTTTTTGGCCCAGCTTTCGCCTTTTGACCAGTCTGTACTCAGATCTAAATACCTAACTATTTCCTTCTTATATTTTTACATATTAGCCGTTTTTAAAAAAAATATATAACGCCTTACATTCTAAGGACAATGGCTCCTTTACAATTTGGTATAGAGATATCAGTAATGTGTAATATTTAAAATTTCTTTCATCAATTTCTCCCTTTCCTTTTTATATTTCTCACATAGCCAGACCATATGTTCGATTGGCCCCTCTAATCCGCATTCATTACAGTTGTTGTTATTTGTTATTCCTAATTATTGTAATGTGTAATCCGATGATGGCCTAATCTTATACGACATATTGCACAGATGTATTCTCGCTCTAAACCTTTTAAACTAATTCTTTATTTTGCTCCTAATAGCGTAATATATTTTCCGTTTTATTTCACTCTTGTTTTTATACTCTGCGTTCCATATTCTAACTATATCATCTCTTATATAAGGAACGAATTCCTCCCATTTAAATCCACAAGTTCATTAGGACCACCTTGTGGTTGGCATGCCTGAGGGCTGAAATTTAGAACAAACGAATCTAAAACATTACACTGTTAAGAAATCTTGGACGAAATTAAGCAGGCTCTATTGCTTGTTTTTGTTTTTCGATGTAACTGACGCTGACGCGCTCGAAAAAAAAAACCCATCAAATTCCATTAACGTCTACCGTATTTAATATTTTATGCCGCCGAATTTTATCTAAAAAATACAGGACTTTTAAATGTGATATTACGAGTTTCTTTTTTAAATCGATATATCTGCGTAACTAAGCTCGAAGATGACGGTGCATGCGATATTTACGAGAATACAATATCATTTCAAGATGAACAACAGAAGTATCTCGTTACGTATTCATTTAGACCAGTACAATTATCTATTGCCCGCTAATTATATACCTATCTTCGTTATGTACCTAGAACGAAATTTCATTACTCACTTGAAAAATTAATTTTCAATTTCTATTTTCCATGTGCGCATGTCTCTGCAGCGGCGACCCCACTTACCCTGTGCCTCACTACTTCCGTCAGATCTCTTTTTTCCCGTATTATTTCACTTTCAACTTGTAACCTATTTCGTTATGAAATGGCAATTTCTTTTAATTTTCGCGTGTCACGTTTTTTGTTTCGCAGCTAAGTTAGAACTGTACCTGGTACGTGCAAGAAGCGCGTGTGAAGATGCATGCGCGTATATTATGTTCCATCATAATAACGTTCAATGAGCGCAAGATACTCATGTCACTTCTCACACAGCATCGATTCCCAGACACTGGTAGCTATTAAAGGCATAACCTTTTTCACGGCGATCATTCCGAAGGTAATTAGCTGCTTTGAAGGAAATAAAAAATACGGCAATTAATTTTAGCCTTCCTACATTACAGTACTATAACAACGTAACGGTTTTCTTTACTTTTTTCTTGTTCAGAGCCAAAAGAAGTTATTCTGCTTGAAATGTAATTCCTCCTCACGGAGGATTTCTTCATTATTCCTAAAAGTTCCTAGGAAACATATAAATGCCAGCTGTTACCAACGGCTTCGCCCGTGCATTAATACCCGTTTAAATCTGTACTTACAAATTAATAAAAGGATATTCGTTTTATCCGGAATTTACATATGTATATTAATTACAACGTAATTCTTAGGCTACACCCCATTAGAAAAAATGTCCCAATTTTATGTAACGCAAAATGTCCCCAAAAATGTCCCAAATTTATGTAACTTATATTTTATAGGATTTTTGTTATTGTTATTTAAAAAATATTACAATTTTATGTAATGAAATATGCAACGAAAAATGTAACGAAAAAATGTTTTAATTTTATATAATGAAAGTTAAATGTTAGGATAGGATTTTTGTGATTATGTTATTTTTTTTTGTGTGTTAATGCCAGTAAAAATTACGTTGTAAATTTTGATCATTTTATACAAAGTATAGAAGAGAAAGAGGCAGAAATGAAAGCAAGAGGGGTCAAGGGACACAGCCCCTTGCGAGGCCAAAATGATCGAGTTTATATATATATATATATATATATATATGTATATATATATATATATATATATATATATATATATAAAATCGTACGTGCTTTCTGAACGTTATTAATTAGCCCTTTTGGAAATTATAAAAACTTAATTTTTTTTTGTCATCAATGACCTTTTAGAGTGAACATTTTTTTAAATCTTTATTTTATCCTACTTTTTTAAATTTGCACACCCTTTGCAAAATACTCATTAGAGTCAACTCAGTAACATTTTTGGAGGTCCCCGTAGCTTTCATCATCGCAATTATCTGTTTTTTATTCCTTATTCAGTCACTTAATCACGTCATATTTTTCGAACGGCCCATTTACTTACCTGATAGCTATTTTCCGCAGCTTCATCAGCGGATTAATATAATTTAATTTTTGTATGTGGTGAATTTTGTACTTTTATTAAAGATTTATTTCTTCTGTTCGGTTTTCCTTTCTTTTGTGAATATTATTAATACAATAATCAAAACAATCCTTAAATATATTTTATAACAGCAAGCCGCGATAGTATAGTAGGCAAGCGTTTAAGATTTAAAAGTAAATAATATTTCCGGTGTGTAGAAAATATTAAAATTCCCGTTGCAGCAGGATTTTTTATTCATTTCTTTGTAACTCTAATATAGAACATTACTAATACGCTGCATAGTCGAAATAATTGAAAAAAAAATTAAAAGGTGTTATTATTACAGAAAAACGACTTAAAGGTAAGACGTTTTTGCGCAATTAATAATTGTAATTAGGCAATAATTCGATTAATAGGTTTGCTTTACAAAGCTGCTTCCTGCGAAATCATCTTTTTTGCAGTCGACTGAGTTCCGCATCTGAAAATCAAATTGCTTTCATCGCTACAATCATTTGGTTTTTACTCCTTCTTCACCATTTCATTTTCCTTATACCTTATTTTACCTTAGTTTACCTTATTCGCTTATTTTTTGTAATCTATTCATCTACATTCCCCCTCTTCATTCACATGGACTTTATATGTGGAAAAAGCTTATTTTTTATTTTTTGGTTTCTAATTAATATATATTTATGTGAAGATTCTTTCTCTCTTTAGGAAAAATGTTTATCACCGATAAAACAAAAATTCACGTTTTATGTTCAGCCGAAAATTATTGGTTGTTCCATAACCTGTCTCGGTGGTGATCTAACAAAAAGTTTTGCATAACTAAATAGCACAAACAACTATCATTTGTATAGGTTCACTTATTCACACACGGTAATCTCCCATAATTGAACATTTAAAAGATCATCTTCTTCATTCAAATCACCTGACCACTTCGTCTCGAGCATTTTATTAAAACTAGCGTTCGCCCATCGGTCGAGAATCGACCATAATTATTATTAAAAATTTGAAGAAGACATATATGCACGTTTCCCAAAAATTTTTTTTTTTTACTCTTACACATTCATTCATTGTCTATATCTGAGATCATACACTTTTATATATGTACTTACAATACAAAACAGTTCGATGCCATTATAATTGAATAATAAATGTTCAATAAGAGTAAATCACAATTTAAAAACCCTCTTATTAATTGATATTAAATGACGCCTTAAGATTTTGTACATTGCAAAAAAGCCAATAATGATAATTATTAAGAAAAATTAAAACATTTCAATAAGGACAGATTTATTAGGTATATAGCGATTTCATTTTTCATTTTTTGTATTCATTTTTTATTTAAATATGAAAAAAAAAAAAACTGTTTCCTAAGTTTTTTTGCTGATAACACTAAAGATCGCCAATAGCTACTAAACGGGGAAAAAAAAGAAAATCGGTTCATAAACAGAGGAAAAAAAATGTACTGACCTATTTTGTCTTAGCATATTTGTATTTGGATTAATTTATACCATAACATTAATCGACATTAGTTGAGTAAGGATTTCAAATTTTAATATAAATAATATTCCTCGTAGCAACTATTAATTCTGATGCAGGATTTTTTATTTCTCTGTCAAAAATAATAAAAAACCACTCCTGGGGTTTTTTTTTAAATCTCCGCGCTGAGTACAGCAGCTAGGCTAGGAGCGCGACACTAGTAGGTTTAATGATTTCCGTAACGTAAAAAGAGAAGCAACTGAACCCGACGCATTAACTTACGCCAGAAATTAATCAAATGCCATTCAAAGTTTATTATTTACTAGTAATCATTTTCAATTTTTACCTTTAATTTGTATTTACTATGGTAATCATTTTATTTATTTATTATTACAAAAAAAAAAAAAACAAAAAAAAAAAAACGGCGCTTTCGGCTACTTATCGGGCTATATGCAACCTTTATTTAAAATTTTATAAAAATTAACTGTTTGTTTATTCATCCGGTATGGACTTCTGTACCGCTGTTCGCATTTCAACTACTTAAAACCCCTCATATTTCGTGAAGGAAAATCGGTAGAAAACTCAGCGATGCCTCGAAACCTTCCGTAGGACAATACGAACACACTCTGAAAATTTTAGCATGATCGGCCCCAGCGGTACAGGATGCATACCAAACAAACAAACATTCATTTTTATATCTGCAGAGATAGATATATAGATGTACAGATAGATAATATACGGATAGATAAACATGTTCTGTGGTTTCGTTATTAAGCGAAACAATTGACAAAATAGTAAAATTTTATTTTAGAAATGTAACATTGAATGAAAAATGAATAAATCAAATTGTTAACACACTTTTCTCTTTTAAATTGATTAAAATGTTTTTCCACATTTTGCCGTATTTTAACTATTTAAAACTTTCCGCTCTTGTACGATACTCTTTTGCTGATTTCAAGATCGGCTTTTGAATAGAGCGCATTTTTCTCCGTTTCAACTATGTGTGCCATTCTAGCTGTTATATAATTTTTTATCATAAGATACATTTCAACTATCTTTAAAAAGTACGAGATCGCTAATACGTATATATCGATTAATAATTAACATTCATTTCTCGTTAAATTTAATGGCGCAGGTTTTGTAAGTAGTAGAAGTCAGAATATCGATTTCGTAAAATATCGTTCTCGCGACATAATTCCCGTCCGAAAAATTGTCTATCCGCTTAATTCACCGTTCCCATATTTAATTTACCGCTGATAATTAAAATATTCCGAGCGATACCGCGGATTCGCTAGTTCCATCACGGATATTCTTTAGTGAACATCGCACGAAGTAAAGATATTTCTACGATTTTAGGTGGCACAAAACAAATCCTTTTATGTAACCGTTTCTAGTTCATACAGCTTATGTTAAGTTATTTTTAATTAACGAATTATTTAAACCTATTGCAATGACAATAAAATAAAATAAAAAAACCCCAAAAAAATTGTCCACCTTATAAACGAAAGTACTCAGGGATGATTTGCAAAAGTATCATCTCTGTACCTTTTGTACACTTGTACATTGCGACATGGATATGCATTTTAAGGCAGACACGTTTCGTTTTATAATAGAAACGCAAAGTCAAATTGTTGGTCAAGCGTCCTCGAAATAATGACGTCAACAAAGTAACACTTTTCAGAATGACATGCACACTTTGCTGAGATAGGAAATTATAGATATATTAAAGGTTGTGGTATAAAATCTGAAAGTATTATAGATTGGTCAAATAGAGATATACATATATACCATGTTGGAAAAAGCAGTTTCGAGAAAAACGCGTTTAAAGTTCCGAGCAATTTTCAGGCAGCCGCAGCAGTTCTAAGTTATAGAATGATATAGTTGATATGTTGTTAATCGGCAATTCTATAAAGTTCGACTTCGAAATCGACATTTTCGAAAGCTCGTCTTGATTTACGAGCAGAGTTCTATTAGAAATGAATCTCATTGCTCGAATCACTCAATTCGACTACTTAGCAAACAGCTTTACGACCAATAGCCACGGCATTGATAATCTCTAAAAAAATTGGTAAAAAGCCTTCATTGAAAATGTAAAAACACAGCTCGATCATTTTTACAAAATATCAATTGCCCGCGTTGATTTTTACAATCTTCCCCCGATTCGATGTTACACTCGAAACGTAGTATGGATGCACTCGGGCACATTTTTAGTGCCTTAGCTTTCGATTACTACTACGAGTACCACTCAGACATTAATGTAGTTTCTACCCGATGCGACTATTCTTACGAACGTGCACGAAGAGTTTCGGTTTTGTCCGAGTAAGCAACCTTGACGGAACCATATAAAACGGCAGCAAATTAGAATGATGTGTCTCGGAGATGGCGAATTAATGAAATATCGGGAAAATTATTTTCTAACTCGAACACCGCCAAAAGATAAAGGCAAAAAGTACCGAATAATCCGCCTCACATTTTACACGTAAAAATTTTAAACACCCAAAATGATTTATTTTCTAATTATGAGCAGCGTAGGCGTATTTACGTTTCCTGAAGATTGAAATTGGGCTGAATTGAAAGGCGAAAAGGTTTTTTTCAAAAAAATACGTTAACCCTTTCATTCACAATGTTACCAATTGGTAACATTTATTTTTAATTTCATGTATTATATTAAACTTTTATAATATTATACGTTGTGACATTATGTTACCATTCGGCAACGAGCCACTTTATCAATTAATATCAAAAACAGTGTTGAAAGCCAAAAAATATATATTGTTTATTTGCAGCTGAAGTTACCGATTTTTGTCCGTACAAGATTTGTCTTTTTTAGGTCCTAATTTTACGTTCTTTTTATATGTTTATTTATTTTTAAAAAACGAAGCTTATACGATTTTTAACTTAAAAACATATGTAGATTTTTGTTATATATTTATATTTACTTAATTTACTGTATGTTGTGAGTATGATTTTTTTGCAATGTTACCAATTGGGTACATTATGACTCTATGGTAAATTTTCCCCAGAATGTCTCAAAGAGAAGGCCATCTCACGAGGATTTACAAGATAATTCATCACCAACAAAAAAAAATATTAACGGAAACACGCCCTTGTTCAAGTATTATTCAGGGTCAGATGGGACACTGGGCAGTACATACCGATTCACGTGGGAGAAGTAAAAAGGAAGGAGGACTGCAGTAATGGAACGAGCAGGTGAAAATGTGAAAAATGTAACATCCCTCTGCTTAGATAATAAAAAAAAAAAAACTGTTTTCGGGATATTCATAAATAATTTTTGTATTTTACATATATACATGCATTTGGAGGTGTGGGGGTGAGTGTGTAAGTGTGAAAATTAGTATACTAAATACCTTTTTAAAAATAAAAACTTATTTAGTTGTATCTTCATATAGCATTATATTGTAATATATATATATATATATATATATATATATATATATATAATTGTAACCCATAATTATATGTTATTTTTACTAAAAGTTTCAATGCATTTTGTACTGGAATAAGTTCCTTTCCGTCATGCTGTTACCAATTGGTAACAACCCCTATCTCAAAAACTAAGGGGCGCAGAGGGATGAAATAGACATACATCATCACTTACATGTCCAGGCATTGAAATTATTTAAAAAAAAAAAAAATTTACAAACATAGGCAAAAATGCGTGAACGAAAGGGTTGTTAATACGACCTTCGGCCTTAATCGATTGTTAATACCTCTCTATATTTATACATTTTTATATAATGTCAATATACCAAAAACGGTCAGCTCCGACGTGAAGGGCTCTTAGTTGCTGCGCCGCTACTAAAATAATTCAGTATAAATTATTGTAATTTTAACCGTTTTCTCTGCTAGGTATATATTCTTAAAGGTTTTAGACTTTAAGAATATGCAGAAAAAAAAAAAAAAAAAGAAAAAAATTGATTTTTTTAAAATTCTAAACCATAGAATAAAGTCAATTCTCAATTCTCAACAGACAATTTCCGGGAATACTTGAACTAAATTTTACTCTCCAAAAGCGTGAACTATAAAAAAAAAAAAAAGTAAACAAATTCTTGACAGAGTGCACGTTTTTAGAATGCAGAAAATTTTAAAAAGCAAGAGCCAAATATTAAATAAAAGAAAAACGGTTTGGAAAAAAGTTGATAAAGAAAAAAAACCCTCAAAAACACGATCGATTACGCAAAAGTACTAAGGTGTACTAAAAAGCATTAATAACTCCGATGGTTTGTAATAATTGTATATTTTTCGAAATCGGCGCTGTAAATTTTAATTGCGATAGCAATATAAGCTTAAATAGAGCCAAAATAATGTGCCCTTTGCTCGATATTTAACCAATTTATGCCACCGATTAGGCCAAGGGCGTCGCCAGCCGATTGGCCAGGAGGGGGACAAGATGATAGAAAAAGGATATGAGTTATAGAAAAAATAAAATTTATAAGTTTTAAAGGCTTAATATTTTATTTAATAAACAAGAATCTTAATTAAAACATAATTTTCGTGGATTTCTGGCAAATTATTCATGATTACGCGCCTATGAATACTCATTATGGCCAGTGGATTAAAAAGTTTCAAGGCTCCAGGGGGGGGGGGGCACATGCCCCCTTCTGCCCCCCGCTGGCGACGCCCATGGATTAGACGCGGATCGCGAATATATAATATATGAATAAAATGAAAATGAAAAGGAAAAAAAAAAACGCTCCTTTTAGATAGTTCTTAATCGTGTGTTATATTTAAATCGTTTCATTTGGCCGCCATGAACTGCGATAAATTACAAGCGAATTATTCAAAGGTCCCCGCGCGCGACAACAAAAACCAACTCTGCGCAGAGGACATTGGCACTAGCATAGGGGAAATAATAATTTCGGAAACCGGTTTGCGGTATATTTTGTCGTCGCGAATTATCATCCATTTCGAAAAAAAGTTACGTAACAACATTCATTCTATTTCGGTATTTGAAGATAGCGAGAAGTTCCGTGTAACGCGCCATTCTTTTTTCGGTAATTTAAAACGTCGCACGATGCTTCTACTAATAATGTTTGTACGGCGATCCGACGGCAAGTTTTTGCGGTTGCGTTATTGGCTGGGACGTGATACGCGCAAAGGAAACAAGGATAGACACAAAACGTGGGAAATAATATTCCGATACGTAGAATCTGTCACGTTATCCGGCGAGTATGCTGGCTATTCACGCTCTGCCTATCGCGTGTATCGTATCGAGCGATGTTTTATAATTATCGGCAAAACGTGATTACCGCTCAGTTGCGATAATCGATAAATTTTCTCGTTAGTTCACTTTCGTCTCTCGATCATCGCAACTATGGCTCTTCCTTCGGCAGTCGGCCGCTCGACGGACGACTGGGAAGATGGACGGTTGCCAGTAATGCCGGTGATACTGGATGTACATCCCCCCACACGTTTGTATTACGTTAAAATGTTCGAGCACAGATTACGACCAGATAAAAGAGCCGCGTTGCCGAGAAACAGAAAGTGCGACACAGTGCAACCTACTTATAATGATAATTCCGAATGTGTCCACAAAAAATCCTTGAAAATATTACGCGTCTTCATAAATATAAGCGTCAGCTAATAAGAGTAAAGGAATTCAGCGGTAAATAATAAAAGATGAGCGAACAGCAGGGGCATCACTTTCACCGGTCTCCGCATTATCGGAACTTCAAGCACGCGGCATTTAATTAATTCCCTTTTCAGTTTTCACGCTAACCGTTTATACATACATACATATATGTAATATATTTTATTTTATATGTATTACATACATATCATGTTGATAATAATGGAATTGATAAATCTACATATTATTATGCTGAATTCGAAAACAAACATAAACCTTATTCAATGAGAAATGCAGTAACAGACTTGGCTTCTTATAATAAAGGAAACTTAATGAATACAGCTGAAAATTATTATGTAAATAAATATAAACATAATTACGATCAAATACCCGAATAATAATATAAAAATTTGACGCCTTTCGATTTTTATTCTGTATATGTTAATTTTTATTTTGAATATTTTGTCCGTTAAATTCGTTGTTATGTTCTAAATCCCGCCTTTGATTTTTTTTTTATGTATTTTACCGCTTTTGAATTATTTGTAAACAGTTTTCCACCTCTGTAGTTCTGCCGTCTATTATTTTCCTATATATTATATATATATATATATATATATATATATATATATATATATATATACATATGTAGTCCCAATATTTCTTCTCTGTAGTGTGCTTTTAATCTTATTTGAGTACACTCTGTATTAGCTGATGACATGAGCAATGCCCGAAAATGTTTCTAACGTAAGTTTGTTTAATTTATCAAAGTAAATTATTTTACACTTATTTTTGTTTGTTATTGAGGTATTTTTTAAATTTATATTTATAAAAAATATCGTACGGATTAATCTATGTTTATATATTTCTTCTTTTTCGCATTTATTATCTCATATTTATGTAAGCCTTAATATTGTTTATCCTTTTCTATCTCGCATTTTCAGAAGCCACTATTTTCCCGCTGTTTTGACGTGTTTTCGTACTAACAGACTCTGTGTTTGCCTGTCTTCCATCACCAACATGTCCGTCTATTTAATCTTCTTTCACGGCTCATCTTTAATCCCTGTTTCTTCTATTTTATTTTGCAGCTCGATATCTAACTTTCAAAGCACTTTTCTTTCAGTTTTTCTCAATTTTTCAGTTACTTCCTTAGTTTACGGTCAAATTTCTGCAGCGGATGTCATTACCACTGATGATTAAATAATTTTACTCTGTTTTCTTTTAGTAATTTTACATTTCAATTTACTCTGTCACAAACAATCCATGAATGGTGGTTATTTTTATTTTTTTCACAAAGAACGTTATAAGCTGCTGTTAAACAGATTTTTCAACAACGTTGTACATCCGTCCTGTAAGTAGACTGCCGAGACCGAGTCGTGTAAACCCCAGTGTTAGTATTCCCCGTATAAATTGAGTACTGGCGGATAAGCACTGTGGAAAATAACGTATTACCGCTTTGGTGTAGATATAACTGATACCGCAATACCCCGCTTTGGCTCCCTTGAAAACATGATGGACACAACACCCGTTCGTTTTGTTTTTAAAATTTTTGCACTAAATTATGTTTTCCAAAAAAAGTCAAGTTTTTATAAGTATTTTTTTCTTTTTGCATAATTTCTGACGACTCCGCGCTGGGACTCAAAATTAAAGTCTTAGAATAATCCTCAAAAAAGTAGAGCATATCAATATATGTATGTACATATATGTATATATGCATGCGTACACATACATAACTATATATGTCTATATCAGCCCCGGATCTACAATTTTTTCGAACCGAGGCAAGAACTTGATTGTGGCGACCCTCTTTCCAGCGTTTGAGATAAATTGTTAAAAAAAACTCACAAATATATAATGGGTAGCATTTTTTTGCGATCGGGAGAATAAGTAACTTATAATAAATTCGCACTCTTTATTATCTATTAGCTAATAACTTTTTCATTTGTGTGACATAAAATTAAATATAGAAAACATATATGAACCAGGAAAGACAACAGACAATCAAGACATCTTTAGGTCCCAGCATATTTTTCTCTCTAATCTTGCTACAGCTTTATATGTCGGATTTTCTTTTCTGCGAAAGAATCTATTAGCTCATCAAAATCCGTCTCAAAGGTAGTTTTATGTTTCAATGGCTATATGATCGCGAGATAGACATTCCTGACTCATTGTTGAACGCAGATAGGTTTTAATTATTTTCAGTTTGCCGAAGCTTAGCTCACAACTTGCAGATGTCGTCGGTAATGTGCAGTACATCCTTAAACCTGTACTAACATTAGGAAACACTTCTTGCAAGTCATGCGTACACAGATGTTGTAACAGGTCGAATGAACTTGATTTTTCATTAATTTCGGTTACTAGCTCTTTGAATAGTTCCTGGCAAAATTTAACTGCATTCAAGCTTTTTGAATATTTTTCGTGCTAGACAGGCTCCATTTTTCTGCAGATCCACAGTCGACATATTTAAAAACGCGTAGCCACTGAGGAAGGCGAGAAATTTTCATGTAGACTCTTTGCGCTCTCTACTCTTGTTTATATCTCTGTTAAAATTTTGTCAAACACTAATTCCATATCTTTGGAAAATAGCCCAGTCGGATCTAGCGTTCTTGATTCGTCTTCGCAGATTTCGTCGTGTTGCCTTTTCTTTTTGGAAAATCGTTTGTTTTTAAGGACTGGCTCGATTTCCAACTTTTCTGATACAGATGCAGCTTCTTTGATCTAATGTTCTATTGGGTTTTCTCTCATTCCTTGCAAGATCATAACAAGGCCTTGCATTATAATATCCTCTTTTTGTATTTCAATGTTCACTCTATTAATCTCTCGAAGAATATTATCCCAAATTGATAAGTTGAGGATAAATTTAAAATCCATCACCGCATGTAGTAAATGACCAGCTTCATACTTAGATTCTGCGACTGGAGAGGATTCTTCAATTTCTTCTAGAGCTTTAACAACTTCCGGTAAGTTATCTAATAGAGCAGTAACAGCTTGATGTTTAACTGACCATCTGGTTCCAGTGTAAACGATGTATGATGCAATAATCAGACCGCGTGGTTGAAGTTTTAAATTGTAACGAAAAAAGAACAACTACTTTGGAAAAGATAATGTGTACAGTGCAGATTACAATTTCAAATGCCATGCGGTTCAACATTCTCCAGCACTCTACCCGTCGAAATCACGAACAGTGTCATAAAAATCGCATTTTTTTTTCTAGCAGCTCGACGATGATGATCAGTTTCTTTTAAAAACTATTGCTGCACACTTTCTCTCTCTCTCATCCATATATGTATATTCTCCGCCACTCATCTCATCACTGATTGTAGACAGTCGCCGCATATTTGATTTACACACATTTATGCAATTACAGAACCTCCCGCATATACAGCCACAATACGTTTTTCTGAAATTATTCACTATAATGCCGAAAACAAATCATAGATCGCGCCCCTTAAAAACGCTTAGAATTTCCCGTTCCTGGGAAAACTTAGTGATAAAAAATTATACAAACACTCTTATATAAGCAATTCAATGTTGTGTAAAAATTTCAAGTCAGTCCATGCACTACTTTTCAAGTTTTGCGCCCATAAACATACGCCGTTTCACTTATATATATATATATATATATATATATATATATATATATATATATATATATATATATATTTATGTATATATGGATAGATTATGATTTTGGCGTCCCCTGAAACTGCCGCCCGGGACAGGTGTCTCGTTTGCCACCCTCTGGATCCAGGGCTGGTTTATGTATATATATATAAACATATGTATGTCGTTTTATATTATTTGACATTTGGCTGAGATTTTGATCATATTTAATGTATTTTAGTTTTTTCAAAGTGTATCTTTAACCTTACCGTTTTTTACATTCATGTTAATTCCTACATTATATCCTTTTATGTTTTGTAGAAATTTATTAAGAAAATATATATGTAGTTAAGAAAAAAATTTATTTCGTACATTGATCGAAATAACAGAAAAAATACATCTACTAGGGGCACTCTACAGAATACTTTGATTTGACGGCAACATTATAAATAAATTTTATAAAAATATGCTTCGTAATTTTAATTATACGTTAACAGATATCTTAAAAAATGCCGACCTGAAAATAAACTTTAAAAATGTAATAGTACTTTAAGCTGTTATTATGATAATTTTTGAACAAGATTAACTTTTTCGAGACAGTACCAAATTCTAAATTGTACAATAATATTTCGAAATGAAACGGTAAATCTTAATAATAATCTTCCTTTCGCTATCACGCAGTTGTTGGCTGCACACGTTGGTACTTCTACCTTTGTAGGCTTTCTATTACATTTTCTTTCTAATACTTTTCATTTGTAGAGTTTTACCTTCTTTAGCACCTTTAATAATTATTTTTAAACCAAATCTACCTTATAAACACAACTTTCTTTTATATGTTTTACAAAGCTATTTTTATTCACAATAACACACCGAACACGAAATATAAATTGTACTATTAAAATTATATAAAAACATTATTAAAAATATTATTAAAAAACATCGACTAGTTTCGACCAGTTAATGTCATTATCAAGATAATTGTCAATGCTCAACCGAATGATTTCGAGTATAAGTTTACGGGGTTAGTATGACTACAGACATGAATATAACGCCATCAGTTGGCCGTGATGAAAATTATTGATGTTTACATTATACGTTCAAAGTAGAAATTAGTAGTAATAATATATACTAATTATCGGAGTTTCTAAAACAAAATATATTTCGAATTTTGCATTAAAAAATGTATACATCAGTTGTTTTTTTTTTCAATAAATTTGCTAAACTTACAAAGGTTAAATATACTAAGCATTGTTTACATAAAGGGAAAACAAACAATAATATAAGTTATAATTTTGTAAAGCGGATTACTGTCCAGTAATTGTATATTCTATTATAGTGATTTAAAACAAATACAAATGTAACAAACAAATTAAGTACAAAACGATTGCCTACTTAGAAACGTTTTCAGCCATAACCCATCCATCAGCTAAAAACACAACTCAATAATGTGATCAGAAATAAAATCTAAAAACGTTTCTAAGTGTAAGCACTTGTTTTATACTTAATTTGTTTGTTATATTTGTATTTGTTTTAAATCACTATATTCCATAATTAACAAAAAGGATTGTAAAAGATTCTTTATTAGTATATTCTATTGTCCTTACTATAGTATAGATGTTTAATTTTCGATTTTACCCGCTGAATTTCCCCATTTTTCCTTTGATGCGTTGTTTTCTTAGGTTTATTAAAATAAATATTCGCCACTGTATTTCGTAACTGAAGTTTTGTTTTGTAAAACTTCTTTTTTAAAATGTTCATCATATATAATGTTGATAATAACTATAACAATGTTGACACTATATTTATATATTTTACAAAGTTATTTATTCACAATGACATGCCGAACACGAATTATAAATTGTACTAATAAAATTGTATAAAAACACAAAGCATATTAAAATGATTATTAAAAAGCATCGTACAATTTATATAAATAACTTTGTAAAAAGAAATTTTTTTTTTTTTTTAACTTCGTAAAATATATAAATATAGGGTCAACAGTGTTACACGTTTAATATTATAACTCTCTTTTATCTGATCGTACAACGTTACTCCTCGTATTCTTTTTATTGTTGTATAATAATTTCTACGTTCAACATCATTCAACAGAACCACCGTAGTGTTCGAGCTGCTAATAAGTTGACCTTGGAGGGCTTACACGATTCATTTAATGTTGATTTAGCTACTCTTTCGGAAATTCGGCTTTCGATCAAAGAGTTCTATACAGTCAGATAGACCACGAAGACCGAGCCACCCTCTCTTTGCTTAATGTAAATCTTTCCTTGTCCATGTCACTATTTCACAACATTCTTTTATCACCTCCATCTCGTATCTGTTTATATTTTTCCTTTATGCAACCGTAAAGATTTATCCATTTTCTTCTTTTTTGATTACTTTTCTCATCGATAAGGGATTGGAAGGCCTGTTCTTTCATCTAGGGTAGTTTATCACTAAAGAGAAATTGTTCTTTCGTACAAATTATAATAACCTTGTTGTCCTCAATGACGATTTTCCTGCTTTTTTTTGTTTTTTTTTTGTTTTTTTTTGAAAGACAAATTGTTCACAGTTTCACTGATTTAACTTTTGCTTTCCTCATGTAAACTTAAAATATGCATCGAGTATACCTTTGCCGGAATCTTTGGTGACGATCATAGTACTATTATTGTGTTTCCGATAAATTAATTGTTCTACTTTCCTAATTAGAACATTTTGAAGATTAACTGATTTCTGTTTATTCTTGCATTTCTCTTCATTCAGCTTCAATCCCAATCTAGATTTTATTCAACACGAATATTTTGTTCAGTTAATATCGTCTGCATTAGATTCATCTTCTTCTTCGCAGGAGCGTTTTTTTTTTTTTTTTTTTTTGAGAGCACAGATCGGTCCTACACCTCTTCCTTATGATTGAATATCGTATATTCAGTTACGCACCAAGCCGGTTTATTTACATTTCGAACCTTGTAAGCTAGGTCATCTCTGACCAATTTTCAAGCTCACAAGCAAACTAATGCTAAAACGTTTCGAACCTTTCTGCTCTTCTTTTTCTAGACCTACTCCTCTCTCGCAGATTTGGAAACTAACTAAAGTCTTCCAAAACCTTTTATCCTCAAATCCTTTCATTTCCTATGTGCAACCATAAACTGTGTCTGCTTTTGTTAATTACGCGGCTCCGCTTTATCTTTCTAACTCTGAGGAACTTGACCTTACTCTTCCCGCTTTAAATCATTCTGAACATTGTAGTACTCTTCTTTTTTGTCGAAATTTTAACATCGTTTCTGAACAATTCGAATTCTTCTCCAGGTCTAAATGAATCTCTCAAAAATTTTCCTAAATATTATCATGAAATCCTCTTAAACTAATTCCCCTCGATTCTACACTTTAGTTCTACTTCATCATATCATGGAAATCCTTCTTGTAGAGTAAAAAGAGTATTATAGAGTTACCCGCCCGTTAGAAAAATATAAATCCTTTAAGATATTCGGACGATTAAGAGCAGACGAATCGAGATGGTTTATAAAAAGATAAACGACTATTTAGAATAATTTCTATATACACGCGTATAATAATTGTTGATACTCTTTGTTTATTGACCCGAGATTGTAGAGAATGTGAAAACTATGCATGAACATTTTGGTAACGGAATTTCATTACATTTCTCGTGCAAGTTGTCTTAGAAAACTTTTTGATTTCATGTTAAACAAGCGTCTAGTTTCAAGGCAATAATATCTTGTCCAATAACATGTATACGGTTTTCGTTCTAGTCGAAGTTTGACCGCGTTGATTTCTTCCCGGAGTCATTTATCTAATTAAATTATGCCCTAGCTACCTCTGTTGATGTGCATAGTTCCTTTGACGACAGTCTCCACCTTCCAACTCTCGGAGCAAGATATACTATCAATTTAGCTTCCCGTTTCGTATCCTTAATGATGAATCTTTTCTGAAACAAAATTGTTATCCTAAGATCTTCTTCATTTTTTAGCTTGGTAAAGGGTCTTTTACGGCTTACCACACGAGGCTCCCGCCCCACTCTCTCTTCGATATTTAATCTCTTAATATTGCCTCCTTTAACCTAACTTTTGCAGATGGCATTCTTCTTTACGTAACTGCTCCTAACATTCCACTGGCAATAATATGCGAGAATCCTTGCTTGTTCTACAAAGTTCCCTATCTACACAATTCACCTGTCGATCTTCCCTCCAAAATTTTTATGCATTATTTTCACCATCCTTACAATCTCGCGGCTCAATCAACAAAGCATCAACAGCTTATATGTACGTATATTTCGTTCTTCCGTTACCTAGGAATTACTCTAAAAAGTCGCTTATCATTTTATTATAAAATATCTCCGTTAGGCTGCGCTCTTAAACGTCCGAATGTCTTAAAGGATTTATCTTCTTCTTACGGAGGAGTAACCTTTTAATACACTCCGTTTGCTCTACAAATCCACTCTTCACTCCAACTCGATTTTTTCTGTTTTCTGCATGACAGTGTACTGTCGTTCTCTCCTCGCTAAATTAGACTTGGTTCAGAATGCAACCCTCCTACGCTTGTGTCTAAGAATCTTGAAGTCTATATACTCATTCTTGTGATCCTGACAGAGGTCAATGCCATTCCTTATTTCGCTTATCGTTTCCTTATTAAAAGTGTTCATATGTAAATAACCTGGAGTCTCTTTATATATTATTCTCTTTCTTACGGGACTAATGTTTTTCCTCGGATAAGGTTACAATTCTCCATCACAGTGTGTACCTTCAGTTTTATTACATTCTCATTTTTCAACTTATTTCTTAACAAATTCCTACTTTTTCATTTTAATTTTTCAGACATTATTTCTCCTCCTAATCTTTTTCGTTTTCACCTTCTTAAGTGAAATCTCTGCCGCCCTATGTCAACGCATGCAGTTTCACCGTTTTCCCCTAACTATACTCTAATTCTTAAGGACAAGTCCAAAACGGTACACGGAGTGAGTACGCATCGATCTATATTCCTGCCCTTAATTTTGTTTCATTTACTACGCGGATACATTGACATCATTGCGTACTATTGCATTTACTCACCCCCCCTCCCCATGATGTTGATTGTAAAATATTTCTTTCGGGTTTCTGATTGAAAAAGCGTTCTATTCTCTCTCCATACATTCATCCTTCTTCCGATTTTAATCTCCGATCTTTCTCATTCACAGTCTCATTGGTCATTGATATTGTTCATTAGAACTCTGGTTGTACCGAGGTGGCCGATAATGAAAAGACGGACTACGTTGTCTGCTTCGCTATTACTTCTAGGTGTCCCTGTCGTACCGTTCTCTTTCAGAATTAATAAATATAGCAAAAAATATCCAAACTACTAACTGGAAGTCCTTCTATATTTCATTCTTCTTTTAATTATATTGAAATTTAATTTTCCATTCTATAGATGCAGTCCTCCTGCGCTGGTTGAGGCCCATGGTTGGCGAGCCTAACGAGAAAAAAAAAAAGAAAATCACCGAGAAAGTTTTTATGATTAATATTAATAAAAGCGCAGTCCATTTCTGTACTGACATTAAATACGAATAAATGTGGAAAAAACATTAATACAATTAATTAACATAAGTATCAACCGACATATATTTCGAATAAAAGTCCATAAATTTCTTTACCGAAATATAAGACAAGGCATCCTTTGCATATCCTTAATTTTCAAAACGTGGTAGTCATTGGACACCATTATTCCCATCATATAAATCACAAATTCTCTTCGATTACTTAATTCCATTCGCCTGTTCGCAGACTGCACTCTACTAACATAAGAGCGAAAACATTCTCGGTTGCGAAACAGTTTTTTTGAGAAAAGTTACTATTTCAATACATAAAAATTGTAATGAAAATTTTCCTTGAAAAAAAAAATGTGAAAATTATTGAATCTTTGTATGTAGATCTGTTGCGAACATCGTACATTAAGCCCCAATAAATTGGATTAAACAAGACTGCTGTATTATAAAATTTTCCATTTAAATGTAGTAATTTAAATTTAGAACATATACATTTAAATTAGGACAATTACATTAATTGCGCTGCTCATTTCCGGTTTTAAAATAGTCATCGGTGGAAAGCACAAAAAGAAGAAAAAAACCATATTAATAACGTGTTCTTTACACGTTCAGTCACCAGATGTTTAAAATTCTCAAAACAGGTTTTTCTTGCGCAACAAATTGAAATAGAATTATTTTCGGAAATCCTTTCAATTTTGAAACGTCGAGAGAATTTTTCGGAATTCACACGTTAGAACTATTTCATTTGCGGTCAAATAACCCCTTACCCGAAATACCATCTTTCCTGAAATCAACCCACTTGGAGGGAACGCAAAATCTGTAAACAAACATCAAACATTTCCACGGATATGAAACTTGTAAAAATGAAACATCAATTTTACCAATGAAAATTTACATAAATTCGTAGAATTCGAAGTTGCTACTGATGATATTAAATGCCATCTGAAAATATCTAATAATTTAGTTATAAATGTTTATATCCATTTTCTGTTATAATATTACGTCTGCGATTCTTGTAAAACAAAATGGGTACTATTACCTTTCTCTTCTGGAAAAACAAAAGTAATTATCGAACTGCAAAAGTACAACATTCTCTTGTTCCCACTTCTCTTAGTGACTATTATTCTGTAAAAGTTTTCATACGATCCTCCGAAGGGGGGGGGAGCTTAAATTTATGTGCATTGTTCCGTTAGGAACTAATTTTTTTTTTTTTTTAAAGGCTCATTTAACCCCTATCGACCAGTAACGAATTTGGTGTTAGCAAAATTGAAGACAGATTTTTTTGTTGACGTGAAACATTTTGAAAATCGTTCGTGAAATGAAATAGTGAAACGAAATCGCGCAACGCAACGACTATTATTTTTGTATTTTTTTATATTTTTTTTTTGGTCACACAGGAAAATCATAATTGACCCTTTAATCGCGCTACGCAAAAATAATTGCGTTAATTTTTAAATAATTCCATTCCTTCTAGTGTAAATGAAACAATAACCGCGGGATGAAGTAAATAATAGAGAAAAACACTGTATAACAAATCGCAAAAGCCCTACAAAACGAAAAATTAAGTGATTAATTGACGTAACCGCCGCAGTTCAAATTACGACACGTTTTGTTTGTCGAGCGAGAAAAAAAATTCTATTAAAGTAGAATGTAAGATATCGTTCAATGTTGAACCCGAATTTCTTCGGGCTGTAGAAAACTAAATGAAATACAAAGAGCGCGTTTTGGGGGAAAGAATGTAAGCTTGGATTGTTACGTTTTTAATTTTTTTTTTTTTTAGATACATAATCGAGATGCTAACCGATTTATTCTAATCGGACGATGGCGAAAGTTGTTTCTAGTTTTGGGCTCGCAAGAGAGTAGAACATATAAAACTATTCGCTGTGAGACGTAATGCGCCATATCTCTTAAGATTATTTATCATCTGGAAAAAATCCAGTTTAGATTCAATCGATTGTTTTTTTTCTTTTCATGTGGATATAATTTCTTGTATAACCGGATCATCGCGATCGGTGTGTCTCAATCGCGTGTCTCTTTCTGTTATGCCGGCCACCTCCTCCCCCGTAATGATTGATTACTTTTTTTTTAAATTTTTATCACTCTATTCGGCGTCGAGATAATCTTAGCTTTTTCTCGAACTGTTTCAAAATTAATAATACGCAGAAAGTGTTTTCACGTGGTTTACATTAACATCAAAATCATAATGTTTGGTAGACACCACACGTCAACATTAACAAAACCATTTAACATTTCGAACACGTTTACACACGGTCCATCATCAGAAACTTAATTTTTAAATAGTTAATGTTGATGGGGTGTCTACCAAAAATTGTGATTTTGATGTTTCAAGATCTTTCGAAGGTAGTACAGAGGAGACCGCGCTGAAAATGAACACATTTTAATTTTTTTTTTTTTTTTTTTAATGGGTTCGTCGACATGGACATTGGCCCAAGAACAGTGGAATAGAGAGAAAAGAGAGACTCAGATCCTTACACGATCAGAGATAGCTGACAGAAAAGAAACGAGAGCTAGAATAACCGAAGGAGAAGGAAGGGAGAGAATGAATGAAGCACAGTATGGAGCGGGAATGCCGTTTTGTAAGAGGAAGGAATAAAAAGAAGCCTGTTCAGTTGATAATTACGAACAACCGAAAACATTATATGATCGGGATCAGAAATACATTGATCGCCGGGAGGGTGCAATGGACAATAAGGAGAAGGCACGAGAGAATAACGGAACAATGAGGAAGGGAGCAAACTATGCCCAAAACGCAAGCGGCAAATCGCAGAGAGATTAGAACGGCGCATAGAAGGAAAGTTAATAAACCATGGAAAACGTGGAAGGGAAGGTTGAACAGACAAGAAAAAGGAGTTCGGGTTCGAGAATGAGGAGACACGTAGGGAGTTAAACCATAATATGGAATGAGCAGCTGCAGACAGAAGGGTAATATTGGAAGCTGAGAAGGCAAGAAGAAACCTACCAGAAGAGGAAGATAATCGAGCGAATGAGTGTCAATTAACTCATTTCTCTCGATGCTGGCATGACCAGGAATCCAAAGGAAATCCGTTTGGATAAAGTGGGAAAGGAAAAGATCGTGAATTAAGGAACGAATAAGGAGAATGATACAGTCGGTAGAGTGAGAAGGGAGAGATGTGATAGATTGCAGCACGCTTTGAGCGTCCGACAGGATAATGAGATTGCTAGAAGCCGGAGAAGTTTTGATAAAAAGGAGCGCACGCAGAATAGCCGAAGACTCAGCATAAAAGATTGAACAAAAGGAGGGAAGTTTAAAGGACTCGAAGTAATTGAGAGAAGGACAGAAGAAGGCTGCACCAACACCATTGGGTCCCTTGGAGCCATCAGTGAAGATCAAAAAATGGTTGGAGAAAGAAGAGCGAAGATTCTGTTGGAATTCTGATCTAACAACGTGATGAAGAAGAGGTTTGGGAGGAACAGGTGAATAAAAGCAGTTAATAGGATGAAGCAGAGAGGAAAAATTGAAGGAGAAATAAGGGAGTTTATCGTAAGAGTAGATATACGGAGAAAACTGTATAAGACGGCCAGCGATAAGAGATAGAATAGGAGTCTTGTTAGCAGAAAAGCGCCAGGAACGCAATATGTAGGAATAAGAAGGAATGAGAGAGCAAGAGGAAATAGGCAACCGTTTGATGAGGAAACGATAACCCAAGAGGGAGCGTCTAAGGAAAAGGGGAGGAATGTGACACTCTGCGTGCAGAGCTGGGGTAGGAGTAGACTTCCGGGCTCCAAGGTAGAGGCGGAGACATGTATTTTGGACCCGGTCGAGCTTAGACAGAAGGGATCTAGAAGAATTAGCATAAATATAGGAACAGTAATCAAGAGCAGAGCGGATAAAAGATCTGTAAAACATGAGTAGGATCACAGGATCACCTCCCCAGACAGTGTGCGAAAGGGATTTAATGAGGTTGAGCCTTTTGAAGGAAGATACGAATAAACGGTTGATATGGACATGGAAGGAAAGTCGGCTATCCAGAAAAACACCTAAATAACGGAAGGAGGAAGTAAGAGGAATTGGGCCATTAGTTAGGACGAGGACGACTGAGGAAGGAATAAACGGGCGCAGTGTAAAGACGACATTGGAAGACTTAGAAGAAGAGATGAAAAGATGGATGTTGGATGAGGCATTTTCCAATGCAATTAAGGAGATTTGAAGATGGGAGTTGGCCTGCGAGATGTTGCGACGAGAGGAATAAATGAGGATATCATCAGCAAAGAAAAGAGAACAGGAATTCAATGATGATAAAATAAATATTAAATAAAGTGGGGCTAAGGCAGGAACCCTGCGGTAGTCCACGATAGACTAGTCTAGTGGCATCCTGAATATGAACAGAAGGAGTGACCGTTCGGCAGAGGAAAAGATTAATAATCAGGGCAGAAAAATGAGCCGGAATGTTTAAGGAAAGCATCAAATCAAAAAGAGTTGGAAGATGGACATTGTCGAAGGCTGCCGAAATATCAAGAAAGGAAGCAATAAGAAATTTTTTGTCGATGAAGGACTTGTAAACATCTGCTAGGAATAATACAATCAGGAGGGCCGAGTTTTCATCAGACCCACCGAATAATAATTAAAAAAAAAAAAAGCAAATAAAAGATTAATGTTACATCGCATACATATAGCTCATTTGATCATCGCAGGTTATTTTAACCGACAACTAAAATTTCGTAAAAACATGTTCGGAAAAAATTTGAAAATGTTGATAGGTTTCTTGCCGCAAACCAATTTATCTTTAATATCCGAAAGAAAAAGTGACCGACTAGAGTTTTAAATCGATCCCTGATCTCGCGTGATTGTGAAAAAATCATTGATCGATTAAAAAGATGCGGGATCGATTTATTTTGTTTTTGTTTTTTTTTTTTTTTAAAAGCTAGTCAGTAATTTTTTCTTCTACGAATGCAGATGGATATTTCAAATATCAAAGATTAATAACTCCGAAGTAATTTTATTATTATAATTTTAAAGTATTTTAATATTTTTAATAATTTAGATTTCACGGTATAATGAATTATAGTTAATACTGAAATTAAAGGAATTATTTTCCTGTAGGAAGAGAGAGTTATAAGTTAATCACGTGGAATAATTTTTTTTTTTTTTATTTGATACACTTCAGTTATATGTAGGGGTGGTAGTGTTTAAAATGTTATATACGTATTTTGAAATGCCGGAAGTACCACCAGTATGCGACGTATGTCAAGCTACGCTAACGATCCGCCATATTAGCTTGTCAAAAATACGCTCAACATCGTTCCAAGGAGACAAATGCGACTATACCGCAGATGTTTACAACCTGAAAGGCCTTACAGACTTTCTTATTAAAATTAAGATTATTAATAGTACAGTGGACTCGCGGTTATCCGGATTAATTTGAGCGGCCAGCCGGTCCGGATTACAAAAAATCCGGATACGCCGGAGTTCAAGATTAAATACTGCAAATTAAATGAATGAAAATTAACTTACCCTACAAAATAAAATTAATGAAAATTAAGTTACCGTACATGAACTAGTTTTTAAAGAAGTCTGCGATTAAGGTCTCTGTGTCTTTCGCTGCATTCTCTTCTTTGCTGATACATCTGGCCACTTGTGTAAACAAATGATATCAGCCGGTGACGCTTCTTCCTACTGAGTTACTCCAGCGCTATTTCGATTTCAGTCCTTTATCGTGTGGTATAATAACACTTTAAACGGGCTCGTTATCCATATTTTCTTCAACTGGATCCTCGTTGGGTACCATATTCTCATCCGCCGTTTCTTCGATCTCGTCGCTGCCCATCCATTCTGCAACGTCATCCGTACTACCCGTTTCACATCCAGGAATATTTTTTATCAAAGAAACAAACTCCTTATTGTCTAATTGTCCAAATCACATTGTTTGTCAACTTCATCCCATTTATAACTGAGACTTTTAATAATATTTTTCACGACCTCACTAGTACGCTATAGAACTAATCTCTTCCTATCCCTCAGATAACCCCAAGTGATAACATCAAGCATATCAACTGATTTTGAAGCAACCTGGCAGTCCCCACATTACAATCACTATGAGTCACAGTACATTATGGCCACAGACAACATCTTTATTTGCAGCGAATACAAACAAATATTCAGATATGTACTGCATATAGCCGTGGATTTTATATTTGGTTTTTCTTTTTCCTTTTTTTTTTTTTTTTTTTTGAAAATCGATCCGGATAATACGGAGTACAGATAACCGCGAGTCTACAGTATTTAAAAATTAGTATTCAATCGCTTCTTGTTAAAATTAAGATCATTAATAATATTTAGTAATTAGTGTTTAATTAAGCATCGAGTAATAGCCGCAAGGCATTAAATACTCGATAAAAAAAAAAAGAAAAAAAAAGCCGGAAGAAAGTCTACGATGTTTACTTTTTTTTTATGGAGAAAAATAAAAAACAGAAATTATATACAATAAATACAGTCGCTAAATTTATTATGAATTTATGGTAAATTTTGGGATTAACCGTAATCTCCATAGCACATATCAGTTCAGTTTGGTGATCGAAATTATTTTTAATTTTCAAATAAATATGTGTAAAAACGTCGAATTTTTAATTTATAAACTTTAAATTTCTTTCTATTTCCAATTTTTCAAAAAAATTTATAAAGAGTATATAAAAATTAATTTTAAAAAAAATGCTTTTTTACAAGAAAAATAAATACCGATACTTGAAGATTTACTATACAAATTTAAAGATGCACTAAAAAGTAAAAAATAATTACTCCCGATAAAATATATATATCAGAGTGATATAACTTAAAATGACATTATCGTAATTCTTATACAACATTAATACCTTAATTAGAGTCGGCATTAAATTCATTTTACTATATCTAGGAACAATTTAATGAACATTTAATGCAGTTTTTAATTATTCTTTTAATATAAATTTGATGCCAACTCCAAAAAATTAATGTTGTATAAGAATTACGATAATGTCATTTTAAGTGTTATATCACTCTGATACATATATTTCTTATCGTGAGTAATTATTTTTTACTTTTTAGTGCATTTTTAAATTTGTATAGTAAATCTTCAAGTATCGGGATTTATTTTTCTTGTAAAAAAGCATTTTATTTCGTTACTTTTTAGTGCATTTTTATTCAATTAAATTAAAACATTTTAATAAGAACAGATATTTCCACGACGGTGTGAAAACATCAAAAGCTACATTTCCATATGGTAATTTGGCAAATTTATAGTATTTTAAGTGTCAATAAATCTAACCAAATGTGAAACCGATCATGAATGAAAAGCATCCAAAAAGCTTCAATCTCCCACATTATTAAGGATAACTCAAAAACTACCGGTCAGATCTTGATTAAATTTAAATGGGACCAAATGACAAACACCACCTTTCAAATAAAAGAAGGATCATCAAAATCGGTTCACCTAAAAGAAAGTTCTGTGGTAACACACATAAAAAAAAAAAAAAAAAAAATACAGTCGAATTGAATACCTCCTCCTTTTTTGAAGTCGGTTAATGAGTCTTCTTCGAATATTACTGCCGATAGAGTAAAGGAATTAGAAAACAATCAAATTAAAATTAGTAGATCGTTCTGTCGGTTCACAAACAGTCCGTGATCAGTTTGAAAATCTCCGCCGCTAACAGCAAACTTTCAGTCAGCGGTTTGAATTTTATAATACTGCGCAGGCGCTAACTTATCCGATTAGTTTCAGACTGTTCCGCGCGAACAAAGCTAATAATTTGTATGTATACTTAAAGATAGGCGGAAATGCCATTTTTGCTTACGGCAAGGAGGTTGTACATTTTTTTTAAAAAAAACCGAAAAAAAAAAACGAGATGCACATAATAAAACAAGTTGAAAATCCTACTTTTGGGAAATATATTTCGTAATTATGCGTTATAATTGTTATTAATTATGATTACCACCATGGGCTTCGCCAGCGGGGGGTAGGGGCAGCTGCCCCCCCCCTGGAGCCTTGATGAGTATTCATAGGCGCGTAATCATGGACAATTTGGAAGACTTTTATAATAAAGTAATAGAACAATTTACCAAAAACCCACGAAAATTATGTTTTAATTAAGATTTTATTTTTGTTTAATAAAATACTAAGCCTAATTTTATTTTTCCTATAACTCATATCCTCTTTCTATCATCTTGCCCCCCTCCCCCCCGGCTCATCGGCTGGCGACGTCCTTGATTATGCGTTACAATTGTTATTAATTATGATTACCCCACATATAGTGTGTAGCATTTAACATCCACTACTGTAATTACATAACCGGTAAGTGCAGTTCAGAATCGGGTTGTTGCAAAATGCCGATCAAAAATGAATAATTCTGAAGATGTATAAAAGAAGGCGTGTATGAATTCGATAATAAAAAAGTTAATACAAAAAAATCTAAAATATCGCTTAGATCATGCTTTATCGTGTTGCGATCGGTTTTTGCCATAGACCAATGTAGGCGAGCGTTTAACTATTACACGTAATCACACAGCTTCAATTCCTAGCGACGACAAAGACAGAGCAGTTGATTTGACAGATTAAAACTAATCATTTAACGATTGGTCAGTGACCGTGTTTAATGTCAAGTCAAAAAAATAAAACCTTTAAGGAAGAAAAAAAAGTTACGATTTATCGACCGATGGTAAATAGTCGACGAGATTACTAGGAAATAGCCGAAGGGTCGTTAATTATATTTTGACATGCTGAAAAGAAACTGGAGAAAGCTATTAATTACGCTCTGACGATACTGAAAATGCACAGGTCGTTTATACGGATTTTGGGTAGGTATCGAGGAGCGGCCGATTGCTAAGGTGCATGTCTAAAAACCTCTCGTGTTTAAAACCAGCGACCACCTTTCGAAAGATTATTAATGTAGGGAAAAAAAGCTAAAAATAAAAATGATGCACACATTTAAATAACGCGATGAGTTACTACTACTCGCTGTTATCGCTATTGTAACTGTAGTATAAGTTCAGGAAAAAAAAATGCGCGAATTTTTTCGGGAATAGGGATTTTGCTAATATGTAAAATTTTGTACAGTATGGAAAATGGTCGAATTTGTTTAATGTGTTATTTGCGTTTCAAACAATGTACATTTTCAGCGATGAAACTTTGCAATAGAATATCATTCAGTGGGCCGAATTAGAAACAAACGGCGAGCTGGACTTGACTCGCGCGGGCTGTAGTTTTTCAACCCCTGCACTAGAATATAAGCATCCAAGGATGGCGACGTGACGATACGTTCCAAGGGGGTGGTACTATGGCGGTCCGAATAAATCGGAACTTGATGTACATGAAAGTGTCTGTTACTTGATGATTTTGCTAGAATGCGACTCTAACCAAGTTGTTCCGAACTCATATAATACTGTTGTTCGTAAAGATAAGAAAAATTAAAATTTTGAAATTTTCACGAATCTGCCTATGCATTTAGCGGTATCGCGTATTATTTGCAATTTTTTGTGATAGTAAATAATTAGACTTCACTTTTAGTATACTAGTTAAAACTGATAAATGAGAGTTAAAACACGCTGAAGTAATTTTAAATTTAGTGTAAACGTTTTGCGCAATAGTTATTTATGATGTTTTTAAACTTCAACGTATACCTCTTTATAGCAACGTCTTATACTATTTAAAAAGCAACATGCCTCCACTGAGCGATAATATCCGTTTCAATAAAAATTAATTTATTAATGACCCTCTTATAATCTGCGATATTTTAACAATAATTTGGTTTCATCCAGTTTCACCAAAAAAGAAAAAAAAAAACTAATTAAAAAAATTAATCTATTTAATTTAGTTTTTTTATTTTTATCTAATTACAATCTCCACCTCGTGTATAAAAGAAAAAATTATCGTATGATGTATTTATTGTAATAATTTTGAAAAATTCCCTTAAAAAATTGCTATTTGCGGCTAACTGTTACCTAAAGATGAAATAAAAAAAAAAAAAAAAAACATAATTATTTTTATTACTGAATCTGGTAAAATTTCTTTTTATCAGTTGGTCAACTGTAATACTTATTTGGTTCATTATTAATAATTTAAGAAACTAACAAACGTAAATATACAACCCCGGTTATAAACGATACGATGAAATCTAAGCAGTAATGATAAATAAGCATCCGATATAGCAGATCGCATAATATTAAGGACTGCTATAATATTAAGTACCATGTGGAGTATAGTGGTTACATATTCAAATATAGCTTAGTCGAATGTCAACGATGACATTGTCTGGTATACCCAATAGAGATCAACAGCCCCTACATTAATGTTTAATATTTAGAATCATATTAATAAAGTAAAATGCAAAATTTAAATAACGGAATACTATAAATTAATTTGATTTTGAGTGAAAAAGTATTTCAAACATAAATAATGTGCATATTAATTATTTTCGACAACTTCGTTAGCTGATGATTTTTTAATTGAGAAGGGCGTTTTTTTTTCTATATACAATTCGGTATTTAACTGCCATGGTTATTGAACGATCCTTAGTTACTTTTAAAGAGAACCTTAGTCGGCTGTCACGAATGAAAATGTGATAGTATGTCAATCAAAATTAATGACATTGTGACTGGGGAAAATTTTATTTCGGCACAGCCTGCCCAGATGTTCCTTGTGGTATATGCAATTCTTTATTTGGCTGTCTTTCTGAAGAATAGTCGTTTTTCATTCCATAAACTCAGCCTCATTATGTCCCTTTCTCAGATTAATTGATCATCTGCTGATCTTGCTCTCTTGTTTTACAAACCTTTTGTCTACTCTACCCCTGATTACTGGTTTTTTTTTTATATTTATGAAAAGTCTTCTAGCTCCCTTCTAATCAAGCTCGGTCGTGTATCGAAAATACATGTCTCCGCCTCTGTCTTGGAGTCCGAAAATTCTTCCTGCTCTATATGCGAAATCTCACATTCCTCCTCTTTTCATTCGAACGTCTCGTCTGGGCTACCGTTTACTTATTACACGTTCATATCTTTGTCTTCTCTATTTAATGTTAATCTAATTTAAATTGAGTATACGGGGATAGCAGCGATACAGCGACCTGTAATAGACAATAAAAAATGACGAATGAAAGACGAGTAGTAATTTATGTGTAATAATATAACAATAATAACAAACATTGACTAGAAACATATTATTAATAAAAATTAATATACCGACATGTTTCGGAGACAATGCACATGGTGAAAATATACAAAATTTTTGAATAGTAATTTATGTGTCTATGTTAAAAAAAAATCAGTAATTTATTAATCCCGTAAATATATATATATATATATATATATATATATTTGCACATATTTCTGTTTAATGAAAATATGAGAGAAGACAAAAGAACGGAGATAAAAACCGCATCATTCTAATTAATATATATTCACAGGTGTGACAATAACCGGTAACTACTTGGTAGGAAGGAAATCTTTTTTTTTGTAGAAATATTGAAACTACACTAAAGAAATGTACGAGAACACGGACTTCCAACACAGTAGGCCCGAACGAGTTTTACGACACAAAAGTTGGAAGCAACAAAACGATTTATTTAGGTATTTATAAAATAAATGTGTAAATAGCGTAATAAATTCATCGACTTCTTTAATTAGGTTACCGCGGAAAGTTAAGGTCTCTATAATATTCAAATATATGTCGGGGAAACGGTAATGAGAAAGCGGTTGAGGCGATCGCGATCGATTATTTAACCGACCAACTGCTCCCATCTTTTTTAACAACAGATGACGTGGATAGACTTTCCGAGATGAAATCTCCGGTCGAGAACGTGTCAACCGTCGCTTAAAAATCCGATACGTTTTACCTGCGATGCAGAGAATTAGTTCGACGGAGTATAGAAAAGCTGGAAAGAATAGCCGGCGGCGCGGCGTGGACTAGACCTGATAGTCGATATTATGTTTAGGTACGCGCGGTTTCGTTTTACGGATGCGCTCGAAAGGAACGGAGGGGTACGGTACTATATCGATTAATCGAACGGAATGGTATTATCGTTACGCAAAAAACTATTTGCATATAGAGCTCTAAAAATCGAATATCGTTACGACATCGAGAAAAATGCGAATGAGTATATATATTTTCGTTTAGCTGAAGGAAAGTGCCGGGCGAACAATAAATATACGCGCGTTTTGTGTATTGAGAAAGAGAAAGGCAGACACGGATTTGTCGCTCGATGGATGATGGCACATTAAAAAATAGCCTCGTCTCCTCCCCCAGCAGCCGGGCGCGGATAAAATGACAACGTGAACGGGGCGCTCTCGGTTAATTAACATGTGGGAAAAGGGGTCACGAAGTGGATGGTTCGCACTGGTCATGTCACAAGCGAACGGAGAAGTCTTAAACACGCACAAGCTTTTTCACGATAGCACAAACAACGTGTTTATATACTCTATTATTATTTCGCGGCTCGCCGTACTTCAAGCACACTTCTTCGACAGACGGACAGCATTGTGCTCGGCACACATAACTCTAATGAAGAAGAGGAAATATCATCGTCGTCGACAAAGCGAAACCAAAGCCAAAGAGCAACTCCTCTCGTTCTCGTTGTTCGTCTGACGCTGCTCTACGATCCCGGTTGCCCCATTGAACATCTTTGTCGTCGTCGTCGTCGTAATAGGTTAGGTGAAAGTTGTTTCTTCAGCGAGAAGGTGATCATCATCATCTGAGAGGAAATAGGTAAGAATGGTGCGGCACTCACGATAGAGATTAGTCGAGGGCAGGACCGACCGAGCCTGATCTCTTCCGAAGATGTGCACATTCCTCGGAATGATGCTCTTTTCTCATGCATCATTCCATCTCGAACACTAGGCGTCTGCGTTTTTTCGCCTAATAAACCTTCTCCCGACCGCGTTCAAGTCGGAAAGGCCGCGTTACGTCATAGAGCTGCGCATCTTGATCGGCCGCTGTGATGCTATTATCATAACAAACAACATAAACACACGTCCTATCGACTATTAATAATCGCTTTACTACCGTGTCCAGAAGTGGAAGCCGGTTTCAGTTTTATTAAAAGCTGCCTCCCGCCCTTGTCTTGTTGCGCTCATCGTTCGACGGCAACACAACATAGAATCCCGGTGACCGGTAGACGAATCCGCGGCTAACTATATGCCGCGAACGTAATAGAACACGTTGCCAGCACCCCTCTTCTCCAACTACTGCTACCTGCCGCCGGCTCAATTACGTAATCTCCGCTTCGGACCAGGATCGTTTTGAAAAATTACCGCCACTTTAACCAGATGCCAAATACGTTCGTTCCTGATAAAAAAAAAAAAAGAACAGCCGCTTCTCTTATTTGAATGCCATCACGTTATCGCGTTCAAAATATTGACTCCTATTCATCGATAATTCCCCCGGCGAAGTAATTAATTTCAGCGGGGAATTATGAAGTCGATTAAAAATGAAAAAGCGATTTTTAGATGCGTACATAAATGTACATTAATAAAACACACTTTTAATTCTTACTATTCGAACTATCCGCGCGTATTGTTTTTTTTAAGTACAACAAAATGTTCGAAATGTATGTACGACTTTGCCGCTCCCAATTATCCCTAAATAATTTTACTGACAAATTCGACAAACAGAGTACAAGCCATTACTAGGAAGTTGGCGCAGCAAAATGGAAGATCGGAATGGAAAATTAACGAGTGCGAAACGTAAATAAGAGGGCAAAAGAAATGGAACCACCTTATAAAAAGAGTGGCACTGGTGAAAAAAAGTAGAAAGAATTGAAGCAAGGAAAGGCGCTGTAAAAACACTAGCACGTACGAAGAGATTAAACGAGGGTTTGAATTATCATTAGAATTTTTTACCTTAAATATGCGATATTTTTGCACGGACACAGCTGTGCTATTATTCCGAAATACATTACATTTATGAAATAATTATTTTTTACTTCGTTCTTTTTTTTTTCTTTTTATTTTACAGCAAATGTTGAGGTTTAGTAATTTTCTTTTTTTCAATAGACCTGAGAAAGGAACTGGCCCCCATACACTCTCTCCATTAATGCCTTTGGGCTTAGTACACTATGAAAAGCTTAATTCCATAACCCTCGACACGCTGCGCTGAAGGGTTTACTTACTTTACTTTGTTTTCTTAATGATAGCCCTATCGAAAATGCTGTTCCCTCCGGTACTCTAAACGTTTGGTATAAATGTTGTTCAAATGTAATATTTTTCCGTTAGTAATGGGAAATGACGATATGTGGAGGTTTCAAAATTATTACCTTTATAATCGGCATTTCTGTAATCTAACATTGATAATACTTTAAGTAACACGCGTGTGTTCATTGCTCCTTTAATTTTAAAAATTTCGGGTTTTTAATTTTTTTTGCTATTACAAGACGTCGACTAAAAAAAAAAAACACATAAAAAACTCCCCCCTATTTATTATAGAATAGATTGGGGACTATTTTTTTGAAAAATTTCTTAACTTTTGTCGGCAATACTAATGTCTTTACTTGCATTACGTAAAGAATTCCACTACAGGTTTTGGTCAGACTCATACCCTTCCTCCTTTTCTAACCAATTTTCCTTTTAAATTTTTCTATTCAGCCGTAAGTTAATCCTTGGTTTTATGAATTTCAGTCTTTGCAGCGCTATATTTATTATTTCCTCTTTATGTCGATCATAGTTTGCTTCCTTCATCTACATAGTGATTTTCAGACCCTCCTTACTGTCCGCTACATCCTCCAAACGATATCCACGAATATAATTCTAACCGCATTCTTTTCGAACTCTCTGTCGTCTGAACGTTTACTTCTCTACTCTCAACTTTTGAGACACTTAATATTCCTGCTCCCTATAGTGCTGCATCTGTTCTCTCCTTTTTTCCTTCGTTAACTGTTGTCGCTCCCTTTGTATCCTTCATTGATGCGATATCTGACCGCATACAAATCTAAATAATTAATTGAGACTTAATTTTCTTTCTTGTCGAACAAGGGTCAATGTGCTCTTTGTCAGTAAGCCCAAATAAAAAAAAGAAAAATCAATTTCTTTCCAATTTGTGTTTTCATGGTAAATAACATTGATAATACGAGTCAATCGCGTTTATTATATTAAAAAAGTTGAAAAGTATTTCTCTAAAGAGATTCTTTCTTTCACGTTAAATAAATTTCTAGGAGAGTAAAAGATGAGGAAATTCATTTTAATAATAATAATAATAATAATAATAATAATAATAAGAATAATAATAATAAGAACAATAATAATATTAATAATAGGAATAATTTAGGGTAACTTCCAAAGGCGCCTGCCCAGAGTACAGCATGAACACCTCTGGCGGTGATTAGGAGAGACAAGGGTAGAAGATCAATGAAGCTAAGAATTAAGACTTATTTCAGACACAAGTAGGAGGACTCTCCGCTGTTAGAGAGAAGCGAGTTATTTTGAAGGATGAACATTTTTAAGATTAAACCGTTATCATTACAATCGCTGCATCTCCAAGGAGATATTCGATTTTCGTCTATCATGAAAAAAAGGGATAAGGGTATTAGAAAATAATAATTAGGAGGAATACAGACGCGGAAATGAAATGAGCAAGTCTATAGGGTGGCTAGTCGAATAGGGAAGGTTAGATATAAGACAAAAATTTGATAGCCTTTTCGTGATCAAGATAGCTGAATCTCACTAAGGTTGAAAGAAATGTTTCTCTGCCAGTGTAAAACAATACTAATGTTGATCTAAAATTCGTTCGAGAGAAAGTTTTCAGACGAGTTCCCCGTCTTTGTATTTTAACCTAATGGGACATAATGGTAGGAGAACAAATTGTTAGAAACGTTTAAATTATAGGGATAGGAATAAAAAGAAATGAGTCGATAAAATTTGAAAAATCGAAGCAAAAATAAGAGAAGGAAACTAGGCGAGATCTAAGACTGTCTCGTTGAACGGAAGAATAATCTGGAAAAATGTTGGAAATCGCCTCCATCGTTTATATAAATCGTTGCGCGAGGGATGTCGTGCGCTCCTAAAGACAACGGATCAGTGTAAAGTAAAGGAATCGGATGCAAAAATAATATTGAGAAACGAATTCAGAAGCGGATAAAAAGTCAAAGATTACAATGCACCAACTGGCACGTAAATATATTACCAGGGCCGGTTGAAATCTCTAGACGGATGATGATGGTGATGTCTCATTGCCTTCTCATTACGACGGATAATGTCTATGGAAACCGATGTTCATTGTACGATCTACAGAAATCTTCTACGTCACTATTAAAATTCATTGATGGGTCTCTATATCTCAGAGCGATTGTGATGTTGCTTTTTATTCTTCAATTCTCCTTTCCCTCGGCAGCCGAATGTTTTTCAATACCTCAGACGTTATAGTTTTTACCTATAATTCTCTTCAGTTCGTATTGTGTCTGATAACTCCGATATTTCCTGTACACTCTCGTGCATAAAGTCCTTTCTACATATTTCGAGACCGCGGTTTTAATATTTTATTCTTCATGGTCATTCTAGCAAAATTACGGACACAAAGGAAGCTATAAACGAACGTGTTCCTATGCGACAATCTTGTCCTGTAAGTTGAAATAATACATCTTTCCTTACGGTTATCTAGGTGATGGAATTTATTTATCCTTCCACTCCATGCTCGATTTATTAATTTTTCTGACCTCCCTTATCACTCAGTTAGGTATATTTGCGTAGAATTTGTTATTCATTTTTCTTTTTCGATTGTAGGGGAATTAGTCTTATAACCCGCTTCTCCGTTTCGGATCTTGTCATCCTAACCACATTTCGTTGTCCGGCTCTTTTTAGAAACAGTTGTACAGATCATCTCCGTTCCAGGCTTAAGTTTCGATTCTTTCACCTCGACTTTACAGTCGGATTTCCTTCTTGGCGCGCTGCGATGCGGCGCAGTCCATTTTATAAAGCATAATTACTTGTCGTCGGGAACAAACTTTCACAGTTAAGTGTGTCTACAATTCAAAAAGAAAAAGAAAAAAAGCACGCTGCTACCGACTTTTAACGAGTTTTTGAAATACGTGTTTTAAAATACGTGCGGTTTAGAGATAAACTTTTTTTCGATGTGTAATTTTTTTGTAAGCAGAGTGTGAAAAAAGTTTTTTTTTTTAAAATCATAAACGAAAAATTGTTAAAAAAAGAAAACGCTTTACAGAAACACGGAATTGATGGGGTACTTCCCATATGACTTTTTAATAGCGCGTCCGAGACACGAATCGTTTCTAGAGTTCTCTTCCTATACGTTACGCAACCTCTCTGATTAGAGTCAGAAATCACCTTAGAGACAAACAGGCATTGTCTTTCTATCAGTTTTATGTAATTTTTCTCAACATCGCGCTAATGTTCTTCTCAGTTGTTCACCGGAAAACATTCCGCATACTTTCTCCGACGTCAAATTTACAATCGGTATACAATAAAGTAAAAATTCGAAATGCTCCAATTTCTCTATTGATCGAGTTAAATAAACGGCGACCGATTTATAGCATCGATTCGATTTTTTAAAAACCACATTGTACTACCGCTTTTCTTTTACTCTGTTATCTGCCGATGTTTTAACTTTTTTGGAAACAACACGATTTTAAAACTTTTTCAAAGATACATACATTTTTGAGACTTTTCTTTTCATTGTTTAAATAAATAAATGTTTAGAAATACGAAGGTGAAATTTTATTCGAAGGCTAAATAAATTTTTACTATATTTTTAGAAATAATTCATATCGTTTGTAATGCTTACCCACACATGTGCGCCCAGTGATTTGAAATTTTCCGCTAAAATCACTGGTTTCCAACTCTAATTATATACGAATAAGTACCACACACGTACGTTGCTATTTATATTTCTAGGCCTTGACAACACTGAATGTTTTAGGCGCCATCTGGCGTTTCCATTAGAAAATTTAACTCTTTTTAACATAACTTTCATAATAACATTTTTTTATTCGAATGCGATTTGGGTTGTTATACGGCAAACTGAGGAAAAGAGATCTCAGCGAATTAACTTGTGAACATTTTTCATAATTTACGACGTGAAGTATCAAGACAAGAGTGTATCGATGAACTTAATTCTCCATATATACGCTCAAAAAGCATCATCCTACAGCACACCGTAAAAAACTGGTATAATGAATTAAATCGTGACCGACGTTCGCTCCAGGACGATTTCCGTAAAGGTCGTCCAAAATCGGTTGTTGTGCAAAAAAGCATCGATGCTGTGTGTGAACTGATAAAGCAAGATCGTCATGTGACATAGAGGCATCTTTAGTCATTAGTATGACTAGCATCAATAAGCTTATTGCATGATTATTTGGCTGTAAAAAAGATTTGTTCGCGTGGGATCCCGCATAATCTGACAAACGCTCAGAACAAGGCTCGGGTCGATTGGTGCAAGGAAATGTTGAAAATATAAGTCCAAGGTGCTTCAAAGGCTGTGTATAACATCTACACACAGGTGACGAACTATGCATATGAACCTGAAACGAAACAGCAATCGACCGTATTTCCAAGACGAGCCAAATCATCGAACAAAAGTTGTTCGCGGGAGAAACACATCGAAACAAATGGTTGCCTGTTTCTTCCGGCATTACTGGTCGTCACATAGCCACGGTTCCATTAGAACAACATAGGGCAGGATCAGTTCTGAATGGTACAGAACCATTTGTTTTTGTAAAAAGTCTTCGGTAAAATAAGGAAAAGGAGCAAGCATCGTCGGATCATTCTGACAATGCGAGTTCTTATTCAAACAAACGGCCAAAACATCGAATTGATGGGTCACCCGCCCCGTACAGCCCTGATTTGGACCCAAGTGACTTTTTTTTATTCCCGTACATAAAAAAAAAAATTACATGGTCAACGATTTTCGACGCCCGAAGAACAATCGGTTGATGCATTCAAAATGCATGTGCATGTTTTGAAGTTAACTCAATCGAAATAAAAAAAGTGCTTTGAAAATCGGTTCAAATGCATGAAAAAGTATAATAATTTTCATGGAGAATATTTTGAAAAACAATAAACCAATTTCGATCATGAATATTTATTTCATTATTAAGCCAGAAATAAAAATAGCCACGTATATAGGTAAATATTTCAAATTATATGAAAAGTTTTTTCCTTTAAACTTTAATGCTAGGAGAGTCGCGTGGTCTAATACACGCCGCGTTACATTTTCAATTTTTCCGCGGCTTTCTAATTTCATTGCATTATTTAAGAGTTAAAAAATTCCAGTGATTTTCGTTGACCGGAATTCGAGATAGCTGAGCACCGGTGCATACCGCAGACCAGGCGACACGGAGAGTATTGTTTATTTACATTCCTTTTCAAATTAATCGTTTCATTCGCTGTGTTCTAGTTGTTGGTCTTACTTTCCGTCTGTTTCTGGCCGCATTCTACTCTAAAGTTATTACTTTATGAATATTTTCATTTCCTATAAAAATTAAAAGATGCATATTTGCATTTTAAATGCGTCGCATTAAGAAAACTGCGAAAAGATACTAGAAAATCGTTTTAGCGGATGCAGAGAATCTGCGTCATAGCGACTGTAACGATAAAAGTGGTCCCGATAAAATTGATTCTGCAAAGGAAAATATATTTTACACGCGAATACTGAGCACAAAAATTGTGTAAAATGTGAAAATTTTACTTGTTTACGGCGATTTCATATGTAATAACTGTAATGCGTAAAAATGGGGGAAAAAAAACGAAACCATTACCGCTTTTTTTAACTGCTGCACGTATTTTGAGTGCGTACTTTAAAAATTATACAATTTTAAGAGGTTGATGTGCATTTTATTTTATCAAAATATTAATAACAACTTGAAGTAACTTCTTTTTCGAAAAATTGGTACACTATCGTGAGCCTAAGTGGAGTTATTAATCCTAAAACCTTAAAAAACGAAAAAAAAAATATATATATACACCCCATGCCAAAAAAAATTAAGTGGCATACATTATACACTACGCGCCCCTTTTTGTTTAACTATTAAACGCAGCATACACAGTACCAGTGTCGGACTAGGCCCGTCAGAAGCCCGGGGCGGCGAAGCTGAATGAGGCCCCCAGTTTAAGAAGTTGATGTAATTTTACAATCATTTTATTCAGTTCACATTTGTATGTATAAGTGTTTATGTTTATTTAGTTAAAATCTTGCAAGTGAAATTTAAATTCGACTTAAATAAACATACGTAGAATATGGATATGGATGAGGAAAATAAAATACGAATCGATCGGCAAAAAAAACAATTAGTAAAAAGTAATAGGTAGCTTTTATTTTCAGTATGCAGCTATTATAGCATATTATATTTCGCGCCTTCATTTTACTGAACTCCTCAATAACGTCAGTGAAATAAATTTCTTTTGAAACTTTTCTTTCAATTGAAAGCACGGACATTACTTAACTATTTTATTACTATCTATAATGATAAGCTAACCTTCAGCAAAGGACCGAGGATAGTAAAAAAGATACAAAGCGCAATACATAAGTGAAACTGGAACGAAAACTGTATAGACATTAGAAAGATTTAGTAGTAATTTTATTTTAAAAATTGTAAATTACCGGTACAGGCTGTATTTATTTATTCGTATTTTATCTGTATGGGATGATATTTGTGTATGGGACCTCCCAACTCCAAACCACCTCTTAGATAGGTACTAAGCATGTTTTTAAAGCTGTGTTTAAGATTTGATCAAGGAAACATGGAGGCGTTTGGAGGCCCCCAGGACCATATGCCCGGGGCGGGTCACCCCTTTCACCCCTTCCGCCCACCGTTAGTCCGCCACAGTATGGTACATTAATCTCCCCAAAGAATATATATTTGCGAGAAAATTGCACGGCCGGCTTTTGTTGAACTGTTCCTATGATCGGGATTATTTGCTCGTTAGAGTATTATCTGCCGTCGTCGCAAACAAAAACGAATTCCTTTTGAATGCATCATATTTAGATTTGCAATCGTACATATTAAACGCAATATGGAACAACAACATCGCATAAAAATTTTTAGCTTTTTTCTTTTAGTTTACTGCTAAAACCTGCAAAGGCATCCCTTGTGATAGCACTAAAATCTGTTCCCGTTAACACGTGACTCGGAAAAAAGCACGTCCCGAACACAAAAAACTGGTCCGGCGGAGTTAAACATACGGCGGACTGATTTACGACCAATCTTAATACTTCAATTGTAGTCATCATTTTAAAAAAAAAACGTGTTCATCGGTGGGAACACTCACGTACGAAATAATGTACAGACAATCAGGCCGAACCCAATAGAAGTCCGGATTTATTCGCAACTAATAAAAAGGTTGACACCACATGACAGCCCTGTAATAATAACTACATTGTCAACTACTGACAAGTTACTATTGTTGCGGGAGGAAAGAGTAATGTAGGTATATCGCAGAAAAATTTAAAGCGCAAAACATATAGAATTCTGCCCCTTGGAGGACGGTGACTTAACAGTTTCATGTCACGCCGGGGAAAAAAAAAAATCCATCTACTCCCTACGCGCATACGTACAGAGACATGAAACCTCACAAAAAAATTATAATCATAAAATTTCCAATTTTTAACACGATTAAAACATAACTCGCACGATGAGTAAGCTAAAAAAACTGAAAAAAGTTTACAAATATTTATTTCTTCCTTTCAGTCAACAAGAACGCGCAGACTATAATTTAAACGAGTACAGACATACATACATATTGACCATCAGCTTACATTGAAAATGAAAAATCATGTAACTCCTGCTTTTTGGTAACATTGTTGTAACGATTAGACAGGCAAGATGCTCGAATCGTTGATATTAAGATATTGAAAAATGACATGATTAATTAAAACCGACTCTTCCATAAGAATTATATAAAAAACATTACTACCATCTTGGAGTACATGATGGGGTATCTTCGTGGCGAGTTGTTTGACGTTTGTAAATAAAACCTCAATCCGTAATATTCGAAAATTTAATGAAAAAAGTAAGGCCTTTTATTCGAAAAATAATTATATTTATTTATTTTCCAAAAATTTTAAATGATCAAATACTCATTTGTATTTCACTTCGTTTTTATAGATTTCGTATCTTTTATTTTTTATAATTCGTGTATTTTTTTTTCTTCGCAAAATAAATATTAAAGAATTTTATTCGGTTTTAAAAATGGACAGAAAAAGAAAAAGGTAAGTTTATGATATCGTATTTTTTATTTTCTAAATTACAATTTTAGATAGGAGCTTTCTAGACGTAATTGTTACGAGCCGCCACTGCATTCTTCGAACAATAGTTCAACTAATTCCTACATCAGATATGATCGCGTACCTATAGAAAATAACAACGTAATTTAAAGTTAATACGAGAGCAGTCCAAGAAGTATAGCCTGACGCATAAATATGGCGGTAGTATTTGAAAAATATTATACTATCTTAAGAAACACCCACTTTTTAAAGCTTATCTTTCAAGTTTGAAGACGCTATGTTGTTTAGTATTTGCTTGGCAGTCGTCAATAATGAACGTTCTTAGTGAGAGTTCGTAAACATGGAAAAAATTGGTCACCGTGTTATGCGATACTTTTATTTCAAAAGTCTCAATGCAATCCATATAAAAGACGAGCTAGATTCTACTCTGGCGGGGAGTATAATAAAATATTGAATGGCAGAGTTTAAACGGGACTGTACGAGCTGCCAAGTCGAACATCGCACTGGTTGACAAAAATAAAGTAACCACGCTAGAAATGGTGAACAAAATGGTATCGGACGACCGCGTCAACTGAAAATGCGGGAGCTAGTAGACACGATAAGCATTTCAAAAAGCGCTGAACATCACATATTGACTGAAAATTTGGAACAGCTGCGCACAAGATGGGTGGCGCGTTTACTCACAATGTCGCAAAAACAGAGAGTCATGAAGATCACTTAATCAAGTGTTTCACGGCAACAAAGAGGTTTTTTTTTTTTTGCGTTGATTCATTTCACACCTGTGACAAAGAAGACTGGATATCTCAAAAAAGGCGAAGGCAGTTCCATCTGCTGGCAAGGTCATAGCGTTAATTTTTTTTGGGATGCACGCGAGATAATTTTTATTGATTATCTTCAAGCAGGAAAAACAATCAGCGGCGAATATCATGCGAACTTACTGCAACGTGATGAAATCAAGAAAAAACGGCCGTATTTGGTTAAAAAGAAAGTGTGTTGTTTCATCGAGACAATGCACCAGCTCACACATTCGTTATCGCCATGACCAAAATCAGTGAATTAAAGTTCGAATTGCTTCCTCATACACCCCCCCTATTCGTCGGATTTAGCCCCCTCAGATTATTTTATTTTTCCAAACTTGAAAAAGTGGCTCGGTGATTAAAAAGAGATTAGCCAACAGCGAAGAAGTCAAGTCGGCAGTTGATGGCTATTTTGAGGAACTCGACGATTCGCATTATAAACCGAGTATCGAAGTTGTCGCTAGGAAAAGTGTATCGGTTAAGAAATAAAGGCATTTTTTGTGCTTCCTTTGTTAAGACAGGTACTTGCGGGACCGCCTTCGTATCTTCATAAACTACCACTTTTATATATCTATGAAGTATATAGGGAAATAACAATTATCAACGCACATATAGTCGATATTTAAATATTAGTGGTAAAATTTTTATAAAAAATGTATTTTCCATGTGTCAAACACGTTTTTATACGTTTATTAATTATAAAATGATTGGAGGAGAAAATATGTCCATTTCCACATATTTTCTATTTAGTACTTTTTCACTTTCAAAATCGCAACAATTTGCCTCGCATATTTATTTTACTGATTTTTCGCAATCCGCACCCAAGTTTCAAAAGTGCAAAATTATAAACTGAGGACAGTTCTTCTTCATTTGTTCTCCAAATTAGTTATTTTAATAAAAACTATGCATGTAGTAAAAAATTTAATCGAAAAAAAAAAAACATAAATATATATATATACATTAAAAATGTGTGTGAAAGATTTATAATTGGTGGTATTTAAAATGACCTAATAGTCATATGTTTTATGAGAAATGACATTTTTCAATATGAAAAATTGTAACACCAGTTCTGTCGCATTTCACTACAAACACAACACCAATTTCGCAATATTGGTAATCTAGTAAACATTCGGTGGTGCACTCAAGCGTGTGAATTCTAATATCACGAGAAATAGCGTAGACATTAAAAGCAAAAAATTCATAATGTCTCGAGTTACGACACATTTGCCGTTCCACCTAACTCTTCACTGAGGTATGAAGTACAAACATACGCGCCATAATACATAAATCTAATACAAAATGGCGCAAATACAATAATTTCAAAAATGTACCTCCCGGTCCATCTATCATTCTTCAAAACAGTGCCGAACGGGTTTATTGTACTCGTCACTTGTTTAATTTACCGAATATCCAATATTCTTAAAAATGCAATATAGTGTTTGTAAGAAAGCGATATATCTCGTTTTCTCTGATCATTATCTGCAATCGGCAATAATAATTCTTTCCATAGTCTCCTTCCTTTGAGTATAAATAACATAATCAAATCGGACGATTAGTTCATTTTTTGAAAATTAATAACTCTTAGCCTTCGTATCATAAACGTTCGCAGGTTTCTGAATTCTCAGTATAATTCTCGATCTTTGGAAGCAACCATTTTATTATTAATTCTAACGCAGCGCACTTGAATTTTGACCTACCACTGTCTCTGCTAAAATGATGACGACGTAAATGTTTTTTATTTTTGTCGAGGATCGGGCAAAGTAAAACATCTATTATTCAACAATTACGGGATACATTATGCTGAACAACGGATTATTACCAACTGAAGTAGAGTGAAATATCCACTGATCGATCGACCGACTAAATTGTTTACTGACCAACACGGTTGAAACGACCAAATGGTCAACTGATCATCTATTCAATAGGCCTGCATGCTTTGTGAACAGTCTTCCGACTGTGAGCATTAAGTTTACTTGGCCAAGAAATATATATTTAATGGCATAAAAAAGAAAACGATGAATTTAGTAAGAAAGTTAAAAACGGTCAATACACTAGCGTAAACCTCAAGAGCTGGTGACAGCAGTAGCCTCACTTTCTTGCTTATTCCTTTGTACGGGTAGTGGCAAAATCGATAATAACCACGCAATAAGCAGGAAAATATGTAATCGTACATCCGTACCGGATTAAAAAACGATGGCACAAATTTCTTCTTAACGCTAAATCCGACCTTTTTCTGACGGAAAATCAACATCTCAAACAAGACCTCCCCCTATTATCACATTACAAGTCATCAATTCTGTAGTAAGTAGCAAATATCTTTAGTAAACGTTTTTGTTTTTTTTTAGTTCTTTTTTTATGGGCACGTCAGCGCAGGACATTCACCCAATACAAAAGATTAGAATAGAAAAATATACAGAGCGACAGGTTATATCAAAAAACGATTAGAGACAGAAGAAATGAAGGCGGCTAACAAGGGGGAACAACAGAAGGAGACGGAAAAGCGAAAATGTAAAGGACACTGTAAGGAGTAGGAAGGCCAAAGCTAATCAAATTGGAATAAAAGATCGCGCGTTTTGAGGAAATGAAGGAAAATTCGAATAGAACGTAGTTTTCGTCACAGGTGACATTTAAGGTAGGACACAAAGGAGACTGAACAAGAGTAAAGCGGAAACAAGAAGTCCCGGCTTCTGACTACGATTAAAACGAAGGCGAACTATGGAAGAAGTGACAGGAGATACCGGGAAAGTTGATAAACCAAGGAGAAAAGAATGGGAAAGGCTGTAAGGCAAGGTAAAATGAGTCAAGATTGGAAAAAAGAGACGGATAGAGATCAGTGCAAAAGTCACAGTGAGAACGAAAAGAGACTTTGGGGAGGAAATCTGCCTATGAAAGGACCATTTACTGCGGCTGAGCATGCTAATAATAAATGCTAGAATGATCAGCCGTCATTTCCCTACGGCTTGGCCGTCCCGATCAACTGATCTCAATCCGTGTGAATTCTGGCTGTGGTGCTATCTGTTGTGTTCATTGCTCCAATTGCAAAGTTAGTCGAATTGAAAGCACGCATTGCGCAACACATTCTGAACGTGACCCCAAAGACGCTTCGATCAGTTGTGGAACATCATGCTGTTTCTTGATTTCAACTTATTGCAGAATACGGTGGACAGCATATTGAACATATTTTGTGCCAGTGTCTCACGAAATTTAAAAACCGATTTGATGGATTCCCTTTACGTGGCTTTTTAGCCTCGGGACAATTAAAAACCAATTCGATTAATGCTTTTTACGCGGTTTTTGGCCGCGGAACAATTAAAGCCCGATATCTTGCATAAAAATGATTCCAATGACGTGGTTGCGTAAAAGACACATAGCGCTTATCAGTGACGGTACAGGTAACAAGACTGAGAAAGCGCCTGTCTCCTGAACAAAATATGGCCGTATGATAAATGATGCTGTAAACCCGCACTACACGGTGACCTTTGTAGAATGAAACGGTACTGGTAGCGCAATCTGTTGGTAAAATTAGATGCGGGCAAAAAACAAAAATGATATATATATATTTTTTTTTTTTTATGCCATCCGCTTGCTCCCTTCTATTAATAATATTCCGTTCAAATTTGATGTCATTCTGATCAGTGGTTCTTTTTTTAGAGCGTTTTGAAACTTGAACTTCAATTATAATCACATCCTGTATCTTAAATAGGAAAAGAGAAAAAACATATAAAATCGGTTACGAGATATATGGTTTCATAAAGAAATGTGTATAATTGATTATTGCCATTAAGCAGTATTCCATCCAGTGACCAAAGAATGGCAACACATCTACAACATGAATATCCTTTTTTTCGTTATTAGAAAAATATGAAAAACCAGCAAAACTAGTTTGTTCTGCGCTAAATTTACATTAATTTCGTGAGTTAATTATATGCTCACTTTACAAAAGAAATTATTAATAAAAAAAGGAAACTAAAAACCCGTGATTCAGCTGAATACACAAAAACTCGCATCAAAGAAAGCTTTTCAAATTTTGATAATTAAATAAACAAAATAATCTCTATCAAACACTCAGATGGTTGTGTACTCATTGTGCTAGTTCAAATTCAGTAATAGAATTAAAGTCGCCTTCTTCTTAAATTGTTAAATTAAGAAAGATTAGCTCGAAGAAGCATTTTTAGTGTTAGGACTTCAAGGCCGTTTCACGCCAAATTATTCAAATCACATCAAGTCGAATTAATTCGATTAAGCCGATATTCACATTTAAATACTTTACATTTTACTATTACTTAGTTAATCATTGTAATTTACCTTGCAATATGTAACACACCGGTTCTAAATATCTTAAATTAGTAACGAAATTTTATAAAGTCTAAGATCATTTTTCACTCTAGTAATAAGTTGCCGTCTATTTGTTAATGGGTGCGAGCATCGTATCGAGTCTTTCGGTCAATTAAATTGCGGAGTAAACTTTTTAAATGACTGAAATAAAGTCAATTAGTAATTTCTCTTCCCCTATCTGATTAGTCTGAAAGTTTTTTTTCAAAACTAGATATTATACAGACCAAGTCGTAATAGCGGTTCCTGAAATTTTAAATTTCCTTCATTATATTACTTTGATTATAGACGACAAAATAGATTAAGTATATGCGCAGAGCATTTTTAATCTATCATGTTCTCCCTTTTTTTGTCGCGACTGTTTGCATCGACTTGCTTCACTGAGATTATCACTGTCTTACGAACTTTTAACACCGTGTGAAGATTTTCTTAGCGTGGTAATCTAGTTATTATCAAGGTACCTGTGGCTACCAAATCATCAGAGGTATCATCGTATTCATCTAGTTCTCCACTCAAATCATTCTCAAGTATGTACATAATTCGAGACTAAATATCAGTTATCCGGAGAAATCTAGGAGAAAGTAAAAGGAATCTCGAAGGAAAAGAACCTCTCCCGAAATCTTCGTATCCATTACGCTTAGTATATATTGTATAAATCTTCAACTTCACAATCTCCGACACGCTGCCAGGGCTACCGCGGACTGACTTTTAAAGAGTTTTACGGTAAATTTAAAAAACTTCAAAGTCAATGAGTATTTGTTCGATCTAAACCATTATTAAATATATCACTGGTCATTATTTAAACACCAAAAAGAACACGCTGTGCCATAATTAGAAATCGAGTTACAACGGCCTAACCGCCCTTTCATGTCATTCCATTTTGCCTTTATATGTATAAATATCTCTACCAGGTTCGCTTAACAACACCGATTATATTAATCCACAACCGTGTCTGTTAATCAACTGAATTTAGCTTTCTGTACGCGTAATAAAATACATGCACACTCGCACACACAACAAACAAATACATTTATAAAAACTAGAATAAAAATAAATCTTTATTTGTTACAATTCGCAAACGATTTAATAAATCACTAAATCATAAAGTAAACAACATTGTCATTAAAGCTAGTTTAGAGTAATAAATTAAACATTTACTGCGCGATATGTTCACGATTTAGTTTTTACCGCTATAATTTATTTCCACTATTAATAAAGCACGTTTAATGGAACAACAGAACCATCGATAATTAAATTATTCGAATGTTCATTATCAGAACGGGTGGCGAATATTTATAACAATGTAGACAGCACTCCGTATAAATCACGTAACATGTAACATATTACTCGGCCGCGTTAGCATCTACATTATGTAAACATCGCGAGAATTATGCATAGGAAGTCAACTGGAGTTGGAAATCAATTCGGCATCAATTTAAAAATTATTTTTTTTGTATAACTTTTTTTCTTTCTTCGTCGAAAACGAAAATAATTAAAAGTAATATTAAAGCGATAATTCGGTAATATTATATTTTTAAAATTTGTAACTAACAAAATTAAAGAAAATCTAAAATTTACTCCTTTCAAAATAACAATTACACATAGAGCGCACGGATTTTAAGACTTTACATTCGAAAAACTAATTTCAGCGCAATCTTCATATAAGAGTTGTTTTTTCCCCTCCTCTTCATTTCATGACTAACTTAAATAAATGCTTACGATCCTTAATAAATATAAATTACGCGACGTCGGGGACAATTAAAATGTCGCCGCACGCAAATCTATAGAAATATTCGCCACGAACAATGTGTAAGACATACTGGTGCATTTCCGCATACATGTTTCATTTTTATGCACTGCGGAATTGCACCATGATGACATGTCACGAACGAGGCTCAGCGGGCTACCAACTTCAGAAATTTTCAACATAAAGTCTTTAATTTAAACAAGAAATTTTCATTAATCATTGTAATTTTAAATAGAATATTAAAAGATTCCCTTTGCTGTTGTTTCCATTCTTTTTCTTCTTGTTTTTTAACTTGAAATAACCCTTTTCAGGGCTACCCGTTTTTAAACGGACTCGCGAAGAATTATGAAAAAAATTCAAATAATTTCAAAGTCACTATTATTAAATATTAGAAAATATTAGAAAATATTAGAAAATATCAGAAAATGTTGTTTTATATTACAGCGAAACATCTTCCATATTAAAAGTTTTCAGTTTACTCTTTACGCCTACTTTTTCAAACTAAATTTCTCTGCCTTTTCAACGTTTTTACATTTTTTCATCGGCTCTAAATAAAACTGTATAAACTATTAAAAATCTCGTTTTACTACACGCAATTTATTCCGCTAATCGAAAAAATTTAGGCAAGGGAAAGAAATAAAACGCGGCGAAAATGCAGTTTAGAATATTATTTTGTAATCCGCGTTTGAGAGTGTTAAATGATATCGCTGTTTTATTACGTTTTAAATTATTTCCTTAATCAGGCAGAGAAAAAATGACGTAATTATTTTATAATTTGAATTGACGTTCGGTCAATATTTCGCTTTAATAAATTATTCGACAAAGTTCCCCGATATTACCCGGTTTTCCAGAGAAAAGACTAGCCTGTACTCGTTCGAAGTTCTTTGTCGGTTTTTATCGCTTCGGAATTAAATTTGCGACCAATAAAAGACTCTCTATACACATGTCGGAGATGCATATGCGAAAGAACAAAGAATTCTTAATCGTAACGAATTCGGAATAAGTAGCCCGTTATTACCGGGTGTACAAATAAACAAGTCACTCTAGCCGGGTCTTCAAAATGCAATAATTGAAAAATGTATTCTCCTGATAATAGGTATCAGATGGAAAACGGCGCCGTGAGAACTTTATTTTTAAAAAAATGTGCTGTCGTACAATAAAACAAAAAGTTGCTTAAACGCTTCATTTATGACGTATTATTATGTTTTAAAATTGTAATTTTAATATTGATCAGGCAATAATCTGTTGATTATGGGGAAACAAAATAAAAATGTGTCTGTAATTTTCATCTCTTATTTTTTGATAGCGATCGTCATACATACATATATATATATATATATATATTCTTTATTTTTTTTTGATTGATTTATTTTTATTTTTTACGTAATTCGATTACTCTAACACACACAAACGGCGAAATAATTATTCTCCTATGTAATACAACTTTCACAATATCATTCAGTTATCCTTTTTAAGTGAATTCTATTCATCTGTTATTCGGATAACGAAACAAACATTTGATCAAAGTCGTTTATTTTCTCGGTGTTCAGGTGTAAAAATAGTTTTAACGGTAATTTAAAATTTTACACGATAAAGAACTATTGTTTCGACTTTAGCCGAGAAAAAGAAAAAAAATAAATAAATCCCGTTATACATATAGCGAAGAGGTAGAGCGGGCGTTTCGTGGGAGTTTGTTTAACTAGAACAAATCATCTTCCACACCTTAGTAGTGTGGCATAACTGCTTTAAAATGGCAACAGGCGCACCTGGTCGAGCTAACCGCGCACCTTTAATAAATGCACGAGAGTATGCGTTTCTGTACGTCATACGGTCGACCTTATTTTAAATCTTCTTTTTCGTTCTAATGCACCACCACCTGTGAATATTCAATGCAAATTTTTAATTGGACCCGTGAAATTCGAAAGTAGAAAGATTCCACCAAAACTTTTAATGATGTTAATCAAATGATCATTCACTTACCTATTAATATCGCTATAAATTCAGTAACGGCGATGATGGAACATGCAGCTTTTTGTATGAATTTCAAACGCTACGTTCAATTGAAAGATACTCTTATTGCTGATGATTGAATCAACTTCGGAAAACCATTCAGGGAAGAACTAAATAGCTCTTTCACGAAAATTGGTTGTACGACACAACGGGATTTTTACTAATAAACATGAGAAAAAGCAGGGCAAAAAGAGTAAAAAAATAAATCAAAGTAAAATCACCAGAACCTGATTAAAGGGGTTCATTCGGTTAAATTAAAAGTCTACTGCAAACACTTTTCGAAGAGAAGTACAGTAGAAGCTCTTTTATTCATCGGCGCCTATGACGGATAATTGTGAATAGACGGATAATTGTGAATAGACGGATAACAGAATAGACGGATAACAGAAATTCCATTACAAACATGCACAGTTACATATATAGTACTGTACCAGATTTTAAATAATTTTGGAAAGAAATGGAAAAAAAATAATGTTTAATTGAATTATATTTAGAGTACACGGTATTTTTATTTACAAATTTATTATAACATAGTACAATAATATAGTATACATACCGAGGAGTAAAATGTCTCTACGTCAGATTATTCACATCTTAGAAAAATCAGTCATTTTCTTAAAAAATCACAAATCAGCAATTTTTACAGTAGCGCTTAAAAGAGGTATTACTGTAATATTTTAATATTTTATAGCGAGATAAATAAAACTAATAAATACTTACAGCAGAATAAAGCGGTAAAGTGAATCCCTTACTATCGGTAGGATGCTGGACATTCTGAAGTTAAACTACTAAGCTCAACACAAGTCAGCGATAACTATTTACCGTGGTTATTTATTTTTGTTATTTTTTCTTTTTGGAAAAGTAAAAATTAACATAGAAAACAATTTTCCAGATTAGTCCTGATTGATCTGTACATCTTGTAAAGAATAAGCTCCTATCTCCTTTCGCTGAGTTGAAAAAAAAAATAGTAAAATATCATTTTTTATATAAGATATATATATATATAATGTAAATATATATTGAAAATAGAATTATAGAACGATCTATAAATATAACGATGTAGTACTAGTGTTTTAATAATCGTAACAGGAACGAAAAAGTGAATAATTTAAACTCCTATCGTTAAATTCGATAAAATAAAAATGGCTAGATTAAAAAAAATCGTCTACAAATTAGGAACGCTATAACTGCTATAATTATTGCGGTAATTATATTATTAAAAGATAAGCCATCGCTGCTACGCGATGGTAATGAAGAAATCATAGTCGATTTACGAGAGGTCGGCGACTCGACGGAATTTTTCACTGTCGTTGAGGTCCCGTTTCCAACATTCAAAATAGAATTATCCGTATCGGTCGCTTTATCAGCAAAACTAGAACAATTACTTACAGTATTACAATGTGAATTTACGATGTTGCCATTCAGCTCTTCATTAACACCTAAATTCACCGGAGGAACGAGGTCTGCCGAGTCACGACTAGTAGTATGATGATCTTCTTGCGTAACAGTTTTATTAGAACCGTTGTTGTTATTGTTAATCTGTTTTAAACAAGTAATTATTTAAATGTTACTTCTTCTACCGAAACTCAAACGCTAATATGCAAATATAACAAAAAGACGAATCGAGTAGTTATTACGGAACTTTGATGGTAACATAAATAAAACGCGCCGTGCTCCCAGACAGCCTAGCTCGCTTCTATATATATATATATATATATATATATATATATATATATATATATATATATATATATATATATATTCTGACCACGAAATATTAAAGCGTAATTTATTACAGAAAGTGTACTTTTAATATCATCTTTAATTTTAAATTTATTTCGCTTTTGTCTTTGTAAATATTTTTATTAATTTAATTTTTTTTCTTTTTTTATTTATTTTTTTAATTCCACATTTAAGCAAATTATAACCGAAATATAAAATAAGTTTAAAAAAAGTGAATCACCTCCTCTTATAGCAGAGCGTCGGGAATTGCAAAATAATTTTTCGATAACAGTTTCATGTAAATAGTGATTTCATTTAACTATTTAATGATTAAATAATGAAACAATAAATAACATACCTAAAAATAATATTAATTAAAAAACAAAAAAACACGATACGCTAAACACGGGAGAACCGGGAAACTAAAGAAAATTATCAATATTTTTTATAAAGTGCTATATATATATATGTATAACTCCGGCCCTACTTATTGCAGAGATGTGAAATAAAAGCTGACTTTTACGCGTTAAGCCGGTCTGTAACATTAGCTACACTGATAACATGCACAGCCTGTCAGTCATGTATAGTATATTCCGATTCGTTAGCATGCACGTATATCGTCTCGACATAAACTCTACCGAAAAAATTCGGTGCCATCTTGAAAGTATCAAAAAAAAGCTTTGAAATAAGTTTGCCACAGTCAAGCACACTAATAAATGCTCGTTTGATTCTTTCGCATGTTGAGTTATTATTAGAACGTACTAATATGTTAATTAAATAAATAATTATCAAACATTTGAATCAAAGGGAAAACCCGGATGTTTTTCAAGCTTCAAAGGGAAGGGTTTCTCCTCATAGCACGGCCACGCCATTGAACTGAATGTAAATTAGTTTTTCTTCAACTAGGGCAGATTATCTTATCTCGAATAATTAGGCATTCATTGCGCTGAGTATTCGACAATTTACACAATAGTAAACCACAAGTTCTACTGCTAGTTTTAGAACAATTGCAACACAATGCGTACCCCGTACTAAACTTACGTAACGATGTCTATTTCTTTCTCCTCATTATACTGTCGAAGAGGTGGCGCACTAGTTCAATTAATTGTTGCCGTCGCCGTAATCAGTTCATTATTGTCGAGCCATCAATTCATCGTGTGCATAGTCTCCGATAACATGTGCATTCTTTTTGCCACTCTTACTTTAAACGTTTAAAATGCATCAGGCACACACCTGCACTCGCAATTTATACAATTTTTTTACATCGCATAGATTCATATGAACGTTACACCAACGTCCCGGGTTAATTAGGAAAATAAGAGCAGTTTTTTTTTTTTTTTCAACTAACTAAAATGCGTATAACTTTATTCCATCGAGGCATTCAACAGTCTATAAAAAGGGGTCCAGAAGATAAGAAAATTGATTAGACTACGACTAGAAAAAGTTGTAAAGTTTTTTTCTAAGAATGAAAATGATATGATATTTTTCGCTTTCTGAATGCCCGTTTTATTCGAAAACGGACCAAACGAATACACAGAAGGTTGCAATGTTCTTAAGTAAATGTCGTTAGCTCTTTTGTATTAATTTTCTTAAAATTTCATTTCATTCAGTCTAAAATATTAAATTTAAAGAACGGTACACGCTTTTGCCATCTTTAGTTGTCCTTTGGGCTCGCCCCTGATTTAATTATACAAATGTTTATTTTAGCCACGTAAATAAATCAGCATCCATTTACTCGGAATATTTCTAATATTTTGGAAGCTTATAATTAAGGACATATGTGAGAAAAAATATCAACCTTTTAAATAATTTCAATAGGAAGACGAAAAAATATGTTTTTATAAAAATTTCTCCTTTTTTACAAATTTTCATATTGATCGGTAATCTTGGAAATCTTGGCAGTGTTTCTTTCCTTACCTTTCCTTTAAGGTTTTGTAATTAATTTTACGGCTTTATTTTCAATCATTGGTGTTTCAGTATTGCATAAAGTTATATATACATATATTATATACACACACACACACACACACACATATATATATATATATATAGTTATTTATGCGATACCTCCCATACAAGTTCACTTATTAAATTCCAAAAATGTATGTCTAGAGGTTTTATAAACTATCATATCCAGACAATTATAATAAAAGTATGTTTTACGTAATGGTGAAATTAATTTCGACAATATTACGTAAACGATGCAAGAGTTTTTGAAGGAATACAAATATTCGTAAATAAAATTAAGCGAAACGGTAATAAAAATGCTATCATGACAAAGCGATTGAAGAATAAAAATTAATAAAATAATGAAATTAACTTAAGAAAACTGATGTAAAGCCTGATTTCACCAGTATCATTAAAAATCGAAAAAAATGTCAAGCCCGAATAAATAATTAATATTAATATCATCTTTCTTGCGTGTAAAACTGTAAGAGAAAAAAGGTACGCAGTTAAAAAAAAAAGTTTTTTTTTTTTGAAATTCCAAAACATCTTTTACAGCTGAACTGACACTGTATTTCTTATGCCCGTATACGTAGATTAGTAATGAAAACAAATAAACAATATATTAGGTGAGCACATAAATATGCTTAAGTAGAAAACAACTATGCGAATATATTTCACATTTATATATTTCATATAAAATAAGTAAGGCCTTAAGTTGTTCACTTATACGTAAAAAAAATTTTGTCTCATTAAAAAATTTTTTAGACGTATTATATTATGTGATGAAGAATAAATGTTTACACAAAGAGCGATGGTTAGCTTTCATTAAAATACTCGACAGAACGTAAATAACTTAAAACCGAATAAATTAAAACAGGTCAACGCTGTTCAGCGTTTCTGTTCGTCGTCTATTGTAAACAGAACTATTATAACATCCGGGACAAAAACATGTAAACGATATTTTAAACATGAAAATGAACAGTGAACTAATTTTTAAAATGATTTTAAGTAAACAAAGCAAAAGGTGCGAGTAAAATCTTCATTATAATGAAATAATTTTCCCGTACGGTAAAAATATGTTATTTAATGAAAAAATTCTAAAATATGAAATACGTCTGAGTAATTTTAAACTGAAATCTACAATGTCACACACACATACACACATCCACACACTCGCGCACGTTCAATTAACGAAAGACAAAATACACGAAGATCTATTCGTAACAGCTGTATAGTTTTTCGTATGCAATATAAGATCTTGCTAAACAAGCAAAATAATATAGAAAAATATATCAATGACCAAAGAGTGCTGTACAGAAAGTTCTACATATACGTACCTTCAAGAATTTCAATAAATAAAGAGCTTATTACTAATATGTTAAAATTTGCCATCATTTCATAATCCCGCAGACTAGGGAAGTAAAATGGCCAATAGTCAGGAAAATGATTTGTACGAAACAAAGAAATAAACACGCTATTACCAACTTGTGACCATCCCTATATATAGAAAACCATTCCTAATAGAATTTTATAACTTTATTTCATTAGAGAAACAAAAAGTTAATTTTTAAAGTACAATTATTTAACCTTCCAACAGCTTAAAAACGCATTCGTGGCCCATACTTCGAAATTAGACGATAGCGAAAAATATTGAATGGAAATAAGTTTAAATGGCAAGAACCGTTAATTTGCGCAAAAAATGATAACCCATCGTCGCATATACTGCCCTACTTCTAAGCGTCAATTTTTCTTTTTTTTTTTTTTCTGTAACAGGTTTATTAAAATAGGCATTAATCCAAGAAGAGGGAAAAAGGAAAGAGATGGAATCAGATGTTTGCAGGATCAGATATAGAGGTTATAGAAGACTCAAGTGTCGTAATACCCGAAGGAAAAGGCAAGGAAAGAACAAAAGATGGACAATAAGGAGTTGGAATTAATAGAAGGGTGAAGAGCAGAAGAGGGAACGTTCGTGAGCGATATAAGAGAACTCAAATGAAATGTGATTAGCGTCACATATAAAGTTATAAGAGGAAGGGAGAAGGGGACAGAGTGGAAAGGGGGCTAGAGAAAAGCGAAAAAAAGATGTAAGAAGAAATCTGTGTCCAAAGCGCAAACGACAGATTGAAAGAAAGTTAAATGTTGTATAGAGGGAGAATAGAAGAACCAGAAACAAGATGGTAGATTAGGCTTGATAAAGAAATAGAAGGAATCCGGATTTGAGAATAAGGCGGAATACAAGTTCGACCATAGTTTGCAATGAGCCGCTGTGGAGAAGGGATTAATATTGTGGGATAAAAAAAAACGTTAAGTGATCTACCAGTAGCTAGTATATCAACTGAGTCGTTACCTTCGATTCCAGAGTGTCCAGAAATCCACAGTAAATCAATCGGAAAATGTCGTGGATAAGAGAGCATATGAGGAGGATTACATAATCAGTAGAGGGAGAAGAAAAAGAAGATGAAATGTCTTGCAAGGTACTGCGGGAATCTGATATAATGAGAACTTTTTAAGAAATTAGGGAAGAAATAATAAAAAGGATGACAGTAGACTCGGCATACAAAAACCAAGCAGAAGAAAGGAATTTTAAAGATTCCTATAGCAGATCGCACTCGTACTATATTAAAAATATATGTTTTGCGCCAAGAATGATGTACACGCGACCCGATGAAATTCATAATCGCAATATAGAAAAAAAAAATAAATAAATAAATAAATAAAAATAAATATACTACAATAAATAAATTTACAATGCACCGATTGATATTTCCGGCCTGTTACCGATTCTCGAAATTCTTAGCTTACTCCTAATTTTCCAGTTAGATGGTCGGATTTAGAGACTAAGTAGAAAACGTACCGATTTTTAAACTAATATTTAATAAAAAACTATATAATAGATTGCATCATGAATACGCGGGCTATTAAATATGTATGACAAATCAGTTATTAAAACGAATACAGTAAGAAACCAAATTATTTTTTCCCATAATTACTATTAAACAAAATCATTAGAATGTTATCATCTTTTTACTTAATTAATAATACATTCTGTAGAATTATAATATTTCGTATGTACAGTAATCGAATTTAAACGGTGCAATAAAATCACGTACAACAAATATTACCTGCAAATATGATGCTGAAGTATCCTCGGTTTTTTCAATCGTACAGTAATCTGTAGATAAACTTGGAGTTAACAAATCTTTAATTTTACCACATTCAGTACATTCCCAGGTTTGAGATCTAAATACGAATATTTTTTAAGTTAATCGCATTAACAATATTCATCGGCCTAATATTAGGTTAAAAAAAAAAAAAAAAAGAGAAGGAAAATTTAAAAAATGGCAAATTTTCTTCCAAAAACCTTACTATACACAAAATATTAAGTTAAAAACGCATTTTATTATTTAAATAACTTCAGATTACTGAGCGCAAAAAATTAGAGTATATAACAGTAAACAATTCTAAGTAGGGGAAAGGGGGGCATAACGGGAACGCGGGGCACGACGGGGCCAGCAACATTTACAAGTAATCACAGGCACTAGACGTATGTTGTTGTCGCTAATAGGCGACCATTTTGCATCAGTCTTCAGTCTGACAGTGACCGGCGACTAAACTGCTTGCATTTGTTTTTTACGATAAAAAGCTTTTTTTCAACGTCATTTCATCTAATTTTGAATGATTACGAAAACGCATATAAGAAGTTAAGTGTTTAGATTACGACTACCGTTTTTTTATTGTGTTTTTCTAGCGACATTACTTATTGATATGTGTTTTGAACAAAATCACTCTAAATCACTTCGTTTTTTTTTTTTTTATTCATTATTTAAAATAATGTTAGACGTGGGGCATAATAGGGACATGGCAATGGGACACGATAAGGTACTCTGTTATGTAAGTAGTCTGAAAGAATGGTCCGTTATATTTTATAATATAATAACTCCCGCAGAAAGAGGGCAGACGGTTACGGTTGAGGTATGTTTTAATGCAGCCGGAATTTACATGCCTCCAATGCTAATATTCCCTCGACAGAGAATGAAGCAAGAGTTATTGGATCGAGCTCCACCAGGGACGACCGCAGAGTGCAACGCTCAAGGCTGGATGACTATAGAAACGTTTATAACCTGGTTCCAACGGTTCGTCAAGTTTTCTGGTGCGTCAATAATTAACCCAGTCTTGCTTCTTCTAGATGGTCATGTAACGCACACACAAAACATAGAGGTTATTGAATATGCACGCAAGAATGGTGTTGTAATGCTTTGCTTTCCCTCGCACTGCACCCATAGGCTCCAACCCTTGAATGTTGGCTTTATGAAACCTTTGAGTGTATACTATGACCGAGCCTGCTCTAACTGGTTAAGGTCGCACCCGGGGCGAATAATAACAACTTTTCAAATAAGCGAAATATCTGCACATGCCTATGTTCAACCTGCAAAACAATGTTTACAGCAATCAATGCATTCAAAAAATGTGTCATATGGCCATTCAATCAAAATAACTTTACAGATTCAGATTTTTTAGCTGCATCAACAACAGACATACCGCTAACAAATTATGAGCCTAAAACAGCTTCTTTAACGGCCGAAATCCAGCAACAACTGTCGCCTTCTCTTGAAGAGGACCCAATTGAACCATTTTTGCCTGCAACTACGTCACCTTTACATCAGAGAACTCCTATCTCAAAAACTCAGCCCGGACCATCAATACAAAAACGAAGATAGCCTAATTCGATCTCCGATTCGAAAAGTATGTCGGAACTTAACGACTTCCTTCGAAAAAGCTTCTCCCAAGGACATTCTCGCGATCCCAACAGTCGAACAAAGAAACCAAACAAGGAAAAAATATCGCAGAGGGAAAACTGTTGTTCCTACTTCAACCCCCTACAAATACGAGTTAGAAGAACAAGAACAATTTAAACGAACGAAGAAGTGTTTAAATCCATATGATCTCAGGTTGAAGAAAAACTCTGAAAAACAGAAGACCCAAAAAGTTCACTCTGATGTAGAAAATGTAGACAAGAATACCTTATGCCTGTATTGCGTTGACGTGAACCACACTTATTTGAAGTCTTCGGAGCATTGTTGGGTGGCCTGCCAGCTATGTAGACGTTGGGCTCATACAGCCTGTGCTGGTGTTGACGATAAAAATACAGAAGAAATTCACATCTGCTTTTTCTGTGACGAAAAATAATCATGTACCCCATACTGCCCCTACCCTGGGGCACGATGGGGTTTTCATGAGAGTTTCGTAAAATTAAAATTAAAACATTATTTGATTAGTTACTTTACCAAATGCCAAATGGCAATTTAATATATAACCAAAGTGTTGTGATTAGTTTTAATTAATTCTGTTTATGCTTTTATTGTTTATTTTCCTTAACGTCCCCGTTATGCCCCCCTTTCCCCTAGTTTTTTAGAAATTTTATTATTAAAAAAAAAAAAAAAAAAAAAAAAAAAAAAAGCGGATTATAATCAATTATCTGTCTTTTTAAAACAAAGTTTATTTCATTTTACAAAACTCAAATAAAAAAGTGCTTTCGTTACACTTACTCGGAAGTAAATAAAAAATTAGTCGCGATCAGCCGAAAGCTACACTCAATTGTCAATGTTATAATAAAAAACTATATTGATTTTTAAAGTAAAAGAAAATTTTTTAGATTTCGCTAATTCGTTAAACTTAATTATTTTTATTCGTACATTCGATCAGTGTAAAGTGTAAAGTGATGTCATTTCAAAAATTTTACGATGAAATTATTACTAAAGGCCGAACTAGTAGTACTGCGACACTGCACGTGTTCACATTTACTTAAAATTGCAAACAATATTATTAATACATTCATTGCCTTTGTTTCTCGTAATATTTTTTGTTTTTAATCAAACTATGTTATTTAAATTATTGCAAAAAGAGTTCATATCTTCAACATTTTTTCCATTATCGATGACACTTTTTTGTACATTAAGCGACGAATAAACATATAAAGTAAGTTATTTTGAAAAAAGCTAACATAATTAAAAACACATTAAAGGGAAGCGTTGTAGTAATTTTAAGTATCTGCATCAATAAATATTTACTGCGTTAAAATGATTTCCTTTTGGAAAAAATTATACTAAAAGATAAAACTAAAGACATTTTCACTATCGTAATGCTCGCGTGAGAAATTTATGTTTATCCCATAAGCAGATCTTTTTATCTACGTTTTTTCCTTGGAAATCTAATAAAAACCTGAAATAATTAGTTACCAGAGAAATCTGAGTGAGTAAAGGCGACCGACGGGAAAAGAACTGACTCTGAATATTTTCTTCAGATGCATTAGGCTTAGTACATAATAAACTAATGAGTTAGTTAATTTTTTCGGATACGGATCCAAAACAGAATCGCAGTTAACTGCATATCCAAATTGCGTATCTACCGGACTCGTATGGATCCGGTGTTTACGAGCACAGGACGCCACTCAATGTTGGCACTATTTTGAACTAGTTGTCGACGCAGCGAACTGTTACCGGTGTTAAGCTGAAATACGTCATGTCAACTTCCGCAGTAGTAAATTACTCATTGACGTTAGTCACTGTGCTTGGTAGTTTTTACGTTAAATCAATTAATCAAAACTTTTACAGCGGAACCGTGTGAACTTCGATATTGTCATCGCTACATCAGAGTTGCAGATTACGCATCCGCAACTGTAATCGGAATTACATTATCTTCGCTGTCGGATGCAGATCCGCGAATATGTATCCTTCCGGACCTACTCATCGCTACTGTGAACCTTAACTTCACAACCTCCGACACCCTGTCAACCGTTACAGCACTTGCTTTACTTTTTACTTTAATTCGGAAATTCTCGATTAATTCGGAAACATTTCTTTTCTAAAAGAGTATACTATTAAAATATACTTTTAAGTTATCTAAAAATCTTCAATAGCGCAAAACTTTTAAAAGGTAAAACTTACAATAAAATGATCAAAAAAAATTAAAACTACTTTAATTTCGGAATTTACGTTAAAAAAAATAAAAATAAATAAAACACATTCTAAACCGAATTATGCTTGTCATTATACCAAATGACTTGTTCAATTTTTAAATAATTATCCCGATATGGAAGTAAAATTTACATATTTCAAATGCGAACTGGTTTCCAACCCTACTAATATATACGTACATTTTAAATGCACATATTTTTTAACATTTTTTTCCTTATTCGTTTGGCTTGAACCTTGTTTTGTTCCTTAAAAACGATCTTCTCACTGTTAACACTACTAGATAATAACAAACAGTTAAATAAACAGAAGTTAGAAAAAATTCTTAAAAACAAATTCCTTCAAAAATGACGCAACAACATCGGACCATTTTCCCGATAGTACAATATTGATAAAACATTGTTCTCATTGTGTTTTTCACTGTTTCCGTTTTGTTTAAATTAAACAAAAAGCAAGTTCTTAACGAAGAATATGTCGTCGTCGTCGTCGTCGTCGTCGTCGTCGCAGCTCTTGGAACAAGAGATCGCGTGCAACTCATATGATCCTATTTCTGGCATCCGTCACTGTTTTCTGAAATGTTTTGCTAATCAGATTCGATGTTACCATTTCCAGTCTTCTTCTCCCTCTGTAGGGTTTTCCTTGTATTTTTCCCTGTGCAGCCAACATGTAGATTCCGTTTTTTCGTATCTCATGAGCCATATATTTCACTTTACTTTTCTGGATACTGTCGACTATTACAGGTTTTCCTTCTTCTACTCTGGTTAAAACAATTTTATTACTGACGAAGTCTGTCCAGGGAATTTTTAACAGTCTACGATAACACCACATTTCAAAAGAATTTATTCTTTTTTTACTATATGCACTCATAATCCACGTTTCGCATGCATACTGTAGTATTGACCATACGTAACAGTGCATTATTCTTTTCTTGAGTTTTAAGCTTAATCTGAAATCCTTTAGTGCGTGACTCAGGTTGTTGAATGCCTGTTTCGCCATTCCAATTCTTGATTTGATTTCTTTGTCATCTCTGCCATCATTAGTGATGAGACTACCTAGATATCTAAAGTCAGTTAAGTTTTCTATCTTCTCTCCGTCTAAATAAATATGTACATCTCTGTTTTTAGTTCTGGTAAATTTAATGATATTTGTTTTTTTTTGTATTAATCTTCATTCCATATCTTAAACCGATTTTATTTATTTTGTTTACCATTTTTTGTAGTTGTTTTTCTGTTTCTGCCAGAGTAAAACTTTATCATCCGCATAACTAATTTCGTTTATACGTTGTCCATTTATTTTCACTCCCATTTTCTCTATATTTGCAGCTTGCTTAATCTCTTCTGCATATATATTAAATAATCTGGGTGAAAGTGGACATCCTTGTCGTACACCTCTTTTAATATTGCTTTTCTTATCCGAGAATTCCGCATTTATCTTGATTTTTGCACTTTGTTCCCAATACAGATGTTTAATAAGCTGGAGGTCTGAATTATCGATATTATATTTTTGCGGTATTGTTATAAGCTGTTCATGATTAACTCGGTCAAACGCCTTTTCATAATCTACAAAGCATGCATAAAGAAGAATATGTAGAATTCCGTAAATAAATCCCACTTCGACTTGTCAATATAAAATCAATCATTTTTTCTTCTGTCAGTTTGTTCAAACTCCCAGACAACTTGAACGAACTGTAGCTTTTTTTTTTATATTTCATTAATATTTAATCGAAGTGAGCCGATAATGTGTAATGCCTTCGGTTTTTACAGTAGGTTGCAAAAAAAGAAAAAAAAAAAAAAAAAAAGGAAAAGAAAAAAAATTCAGACGTACTAGAATTTTCACGCAACACAGTGTATTTTTCGTTTGAATGTATGTTTAACCTTACTACCCACAACATAGTTGTTAACATTTTCGAAGAAAATTAAAGGAAAAGAATCATCAGAAAATCAAACTCACATTTTCGAACGAAACATCTTTATGAAAGGAGCACCCTTAAGATAGTTTCGAATAAAACGGTTCTTTTTTTCTTCAATGAGATAGGTCAAAGTTTAAGAATTATGCTCGGCAGCATCGTACCAAACAAATAAAAAAAATAAAATAGAATTTAATGTATTCGGATACTGGTAATATGAAAGTGACTAATTATCCTCCGGCAGTTTTTATTATTGTTTATTCTTTAGAACGATTACAACAAGGATTAAAACCGCTTCCTTGGAATAAACAAGAAGTTAAATAGAAAAAAAATTAAAATAAATAATAAAAGTAAATTTTATTTGAACACCCTTAAAGGGGGAGGAGTAATGAAAGAACAAAAAAAGATTCGAAATTATCGGCTTGCGGGAAATCATGCTGACAGTGCAATGCGGTAAACCGTTTTGCTTAATAGGTAAAAAAAAAAAAGTAGTTGTATCAAAAAACACAAGTAATTTTAAAAAAAGTAATACGATTGAACTAGTAAGCGATGTATTTTAATGTTTACTAAAAGAAGCAACGAATAAAAGCAAAGGAAACAGTAAGAAAGATGAAGAAGAGAAAGCAAAACCGCAGCAATGGAAATTAATTGATTCGTTTCAGGCGTATTAATTAAATTAAATTAATTCCATTCCATGAAAAAACTTTTCAATTAATTTGTCAAATTTAACAAAATATCTTAATCGCACAATTTTAATGTTTCTCCTCTTACGGTCCTCCACAAAACTGTTTAAAGGATTAAAATCATTTCCATAAAATAACAATTAGTTTAGTGAGAATATATATAACATTATTTCATTAAAATTCAAATGAAAAATGTTACAAAACAGTAATAGTCAGCAAATTAACTCTTTTATATATAACATTATTGTAGGACCGTTTGTATACTATACATATATATATATATACATATATATACATATATATATACATATATATATATATATATATATATATACATATATATATATATATATATATATATATATATATATGTATATATGTATATATATGTATGTATATATATATGTATGTATGTATATATATATATATGTATATATATATTACAGATCATCAGTAGAACTCGCAAACGTCGTAATTTAAATTTACTTTTTTTGTAACAAATATTTTTGCCCTACGTATTCTGCAAACGAATTTATCCTGAATAGCGTAATCTAGCGACAAATTTGTAAATGTAACGTTCTGAAAGTTTGCCGACGACACATCGTGATCATATTTCATTATTTAATTTCGATTATGATTACGCGCAAGACGGACGAAAAAAGTAGACATTGTCGTGCGTATTAAAAGCCAAAATCTACCTTAACTTACGCCGCAATCAACGCGCGCGCACATACGCATATTCAATATATAGGTATACGTACAATATTTCGAATAGGATAATTATCTTTTTAGTTACAAAGAAAACGGTAATTTTTTTAAACAAATGGTACACACGCTGTTGAATATACGCAGTTTGTCGATTTACACTAATTAAATAATTACCTGCGAGCTAGTATTTGTCTTTCTTCAGAAGAATAATCTAAAGAACCAATAGTACCATTACTGGGCGTAGGCATAAATGCAATCAAAGCTACTAATGCTGTTCGAACTGACCACGATGGTTGCCACGTCTCGGGGTGATAGCCGGATATACTTAAGCATATTTTTTTATTTACTTCAAACCTTCCATTTGGCTGAAATAATAATAATACTTATTATTATTATTATTATTATTACTATTATATGTAACTGCAATAGCAGTTTAGTTGAGGGTGTGCACAGAGTTATTGATAAATTCGATAAAAATCATAAAAGTATAAAGAGGTATTCATGAATGCATTAGCTAGATTTTGATAAAAAAAAAAAACAAAAAAAAAAAAAAAGCTATAAATAAATAAATACAAAATACTTTATTTTTAATTTTCTTTTAAAGACATAATTTTTTAATAATAAACTACATTAAGCGTACAAATAATACTCGGAACATAAACTGAAACCAAACAGAACCATCATTATTAATCAGATATATAAATTCATAAATTGAAATTTGACTATACATACAAATGAATAATGTGAACACTTCTTGCGATACCATTTGTAAATACTCCTCCGCATTTATTTTTCAAAATCTATTATTATCATAAATAATCCCCTCTCTTTATTATAATCTTAGCATTTATACGAATAGTTTTTTAAAACCAAGTCGGTATTTTAATTATTAGCATTCTACTAACATTTTAGGTATAATTATTCAAAATATGTCAACTGATAATATTATAAATGAAATTTAAAATAAATAACAGAAAAGTTCCAATCAATGTTTTAATTCGGGAAAAAATACCACATTTAGAATATTCGGAATAAAAAACGTAACTGGGAAAACATTTTTACCCAAAAATATTTGAAACGTAGTTAGAATAAGCGAACCTTTACCGTTCAGCGCGGTTATTCTGAAGCATCTAACACTACATTTTCATCAAATTTAAAGAATAATAAATATTATATAATTCGAATATTATTTAAAATACCGTATTTACCCATCATGTAATGCACGCCCCCGTGTAATGTGCGCACCTTATTTTTAAGAACAGGGGGTTAGCAGAAAATTAAGATGGTGAAAATAATAGCTGAAGACTTACCGAAATTTTCAGTAGAATATTTGAAGCACTTTTTATTGCCAATTAAATACACTCGTCCTAGAGATTAACTGAAATTTAAAAATCTCACTTCGCATATGTGACTGTATTACACAGTATTGTGAAACTTCATATTCAATCATCGCCGTTTTCATTTATACTACTCGTATTCGAATCACTCTCATCATCCTCATCAGCCTTACTTAGTCATAATACTATATCGTCTTTCTGTACCGTTCATAGTACTGGAGATTCAGCATTTTTTAGAACTTTTCCTCACTAGATGTTCTCGTATTTCGTCCCATGCTTTTAAAATTCATTTACACATTAAGGTTTAGAATAGACTGTTGCATGGACGTTGCTCAGTACGATAACTATAAAGTGTGTAGTCATAATGTATACACATAATGTGTGATTCAGCGTGTTATCCAGAACAGAGAATGATCTGCACGTGGCATTCATTTGCTTCTCTTTTATCTATAACATTCGTCGATTGTGCATCCCTTCAAATTACAATCTCATTTATATGAAAATATGTGCGCGCATTACACGGGAAAATATGGTAATATACAGAATGATTTCAAACGTCATGTTGTAGTAAATATAATCAATAAATTTGTACGCGGGACGCAATAATTTTAATTATCGCCGTTTTAATATCTTTTTTTTTTTTTTTTTTTTTATTTCGTAAAATTAAGTGATTTTGTCTATATTCATATTGTACAGTCTTTTCTGTTTCTGTTTAAGTGTAATATCTACTTAGGCAGTTACCGCTTTACACCCGTAAAATTAATCAGGAATTTTTTTAAAACAATAATAATTTCGATTTTTTTTTTTGTTTAGTTACTCAAAACAAGCACAGTCAGATTTTCAACTTAAAATCCGTATCAAACATTCATTAAGCGTGAAATTAGTAAAACAGTTACAGAGCAAAAATTAGTTAAAAAATCAGAACACATTCGAACCAGAATTATATTTTTCATCACTCGAGATTCGTATTTTATTGAATAACAATATTTCTTCGGTTTTTTTTGTTTTTTTTTTTTTAATTTTCTCTTGATTATACTGTTGGATTCCAAGTATCACGATATCCTATTCAAACATTCTTATTGCACAGAGATCTGGTATTCATGGCAGTATGCAATGCAAATGCACACGAAAGTATCTGTATTTGATTTATCACTATACAAATACAATTCAATTGTGTACATAAACCAAATCATATGTGTAAGCGTGAAAATTGATTTCTCTTCTATGTATCTACTTAAAATAATTAATAATAACTTTTTTCTTGTTACCGTTGCATTTCAAACTCATGGACTCGGAACTATTAGTTGTTCGATCATTCTGGACAGTCAACTTTTAGAACTTTTCGTTTTCTAATTAAAATATTCGCGTGTACTGGTAAGCCGTATGTTTAAAGTCGATATGGAAGAAAAATTTATGTTTTAAGATACGGATTATTTTCCAAATTTTGTTAATGAATTTCTCTTTTCGATTTAAGTAAATCTTTTTCTAATTAACTAGAAACGAACATTTTTTTTAAACAAACCTTTCGCCCTTTAATATCCTCAAACAACTGCAACTAATAAATTAAATAAATACCAGCTGAGGGAGGGGAGTAAATTTACCCTTCATTTAACTGTCGAAAATATAATAAAATTACTATTTTTACATAACTCCTTGCTTTTTAAATAACAAAAGAAATACAGTTAACACAAGATATCTAATTCTTTTTCGTTTTTTTTTTTTTTTTTTTTTGTTTATTTTCTTCTTTTAACACGTTCTGTGTACAGCCGCCTCTAAATGCCGTGAAAAAAATTCTGAGGGTGTATTTTCTCAAGATTTCAAAAGAAAGCTAATCAATTTAATAGTATTAAAAGTGTCATTTAGTAGACTCCGTACTCTTAAAACTCGATAACATTTACGATAAACAATCTAAACTCGTCAAGAAAAAAGTAGAATGTCCGTTCGATATTGCGTAACAAGAAGTTGGTCTTTTAAAAATTTTCGTTTATCTGTCTGCCTGTTTTTGCGTTCAAAACCTTATTTTTTGATTTCTTTTTAAACCTAACGGAAGCCTTGGAATTTAATAGCAGTGTTGATATTTCAAATATCACAGCCATTGAAAACATAAAATGGACTATTTTTCTGAAAACAATTGTAACATGAGTGAGGTATTTTACAAATTTTACAACCCTAAAAAAAAAAAAAAAACAACTAAAAAATAAAACAATTTTCGTAAACACAGTGAACGTAAATCGGTTTATACACTGGCATCAGTATCTGCTGCGCGCAAATAATTTCTGCATTCATTTAAGCTGTTCCTATTACTTTAGTTGAAATTATCATTTGATTTTTAGTGCTTTTAAAAATAGACTAAAGAATGTTGTTAAAGTTCGTAATTTAAAAGCCGAAAATCAATAAATGCATACAAATTAACAGAGAAAATTTCACTTATACTTAATTATAACTGACTTTTTTTTTTCTCGTGGAACTACCGTAAAAAAGTTTTACTTGCAAACTTGTTCCTTTCCTTTTATAAATATGATCAGAAATTGATCAGTTTTTATAAAATTTTTCTATATTGTTTTTTTTTTTTTTTACTTTTAGATACTGAGTTAGCCCTATTTTATTTTTATTTTTTTTCATTTATCAATTTGTTATCGAACAGTATTGAGGTTTAATTCTAAGTATTTTTATAATATCAAGTGTACTTGACATCGTATCAAAAAGTAGCAGTATAAAACAAGCCTGAATCAAAAATAAAATATGCCCGCAATATTTTACTCAATATAAATTTTTTTTCTAAAAATTTAATAAGACAGCAATACCTGTATCGTAAGTCATAACGCTTGTAAAAAACTAACAAAAAAATTTTGAAACAAAATTTTACTAAATCTTGCAGCAAATAAGAAAACTCATCTTTTTAAAACTTCCGGTTCAATTGCCATTATCTAAGTAGCATTCATATTTCTAAATTTTACACAATTGAAAATAAAATAAAATAGTTACATTCGCCGAAAAATACAAAACTTATTAAAACATAAACCGCTTGCAATTCCAATTCAACCGTTTCTGATGAGACCAGTTACGTTCATTTGATTACATTTTATTGTATTTTTTTCTTCCATTATTTATTTTATCATACACTTTTAAGTTTACTTTTTCATTCCTAATACAGTAGTAATAGGGGGAAAAAAAAATTATTGGTAATGCCCGCGCAGTATCTAATTAATGAAAATTGTTCGCAAAGATCGTTTTATTCCTTTTCCGAATGAATCTACAGACATTTAAACTGTCAAAAAAATTACTTCATTAAAAAAAAACAAAAAAAAACTAGTTTCATTGAAATGTTTTAAACGTGTTCGTGATAGTGAATATATTACGGCATTTGCAAAATGTAAAATGCGCAGCACTTTTTACGGTACATATAGGGAGGAAGCGGTCACTTACGGGCAACACTAACATAAACAAAAATCACCTAACCACAACTGCAAATTATTGTCGTGCCGGATTTTATACGTCAGAGAGTGAATACAGTTTGATTTTTAAAAACAAAGGCAGCATATTTGTCTGCGGTGGGAACTACAATTCCAAACATCAATCTTAGGATTCAAAAGAACAAATAGAGCAGAATATTACGAACAGCAATACATATTCAAATTTTCTATTCATCCTTTCGTCAATGTCATTCACGTACTGACCATAACACTGCAATCAAAAACACGGTATGCTAGAATTTACAAAAGGCTTGCAAAGGTACTTTAAAATACACGCAACTATCATTGATCTACCATCGGATCATGTATCGGCCATTGCTAATCTCAATATGTAACCATTAAATGATTAGAATTATCATTCATCTAACAGAACTGCCAGCTCGTCGAAGATAATATTAATCTAAAAATAAAAGCTTAAAGGTGTAAATGGTATCCAGGAGGCAGTTAATAACCTTACTGTGACACTATTCAATAACTGTGCCAATTATATTGAAAACGGATATGCTAACCGAGCTATACCGATCGCAATTCTTCAACTTATAAAAGATACAAGTTCAGCAAAAAAAAAAGTGACAACAGCATCGATATATGTATGTGTCATATAAAGCGAAAAATAATTTACTTACTCCACACTTAATAAAAAATGAAATTAAAAAATATAAAAATGAATTTTATAAACTGCATATGGACACTCGTTAAATACTAAAGATAATACCTTACAAAGAGGTACAAGAAAAGTTACTTCAAGATACACACGCATCTCGTAACATTAAACTTAGAAACAATATATAAACCGAAACAAATTACTTGAAGGCTGAAACGCTTGCCGACTACATACTTAGAAAGTACATTTCTACAATGAAGCTTTTTCAAAATAAGTCATAAATTCACTGAAACAATCACTACAATTAGAGTTCTTTCATCCAAAACATTCTCGTCAAAGGTAGTGTTCAGATGTCTTAATAGAACTTAAAAAAGAAACGCACTCGGTGCAAACAAATTAACGGAAGAAATTTTGTTCCGCTTTCTAAATAGGAATCACAATTTTGATATGTTACACGTCTTTAATGCACAATAATTCAAATCACATATTCCTTGAAGTTCTGAAAAAGAGAAATAATAGTTATAAAACAAAAAAAAAATCTGAGATTCTTTTCCTCCCAAGGCCATTAGTACATTATCAAAAATCTTTGAAAAAAAATCAAGTTTGTTTTTGCAGGTTGCCAAATGTTTCAATAAAATTCAATCCTGTTTGACACTCTGGACCTTCTTATCAATATAATTCCGATTGTAAGGAAAAAAGTAATTTGTGCGTCCATTCCACGAGCCTATGCTTCATATTATCTACATAACTAATATACCGCTATATCGAAATAAACAATTTGCCGGCAACGCAACCATTTTATCTTTGTTAATAATTCAACGTTTGCGAGTATGACAGTACAACAACGTGCGGACAGGATTCGGGAATGATTCAAAAATTGGCGTATCCAGCTCAACGAGAAAAAAATGTTAACGAGTTAAGTTTTTAACAGATGATTAGTGTTAATAATAATCACTGTAAAGATAGTCAAAAATAACGAATTATTCATAAATCATGTTGGGAAGACGACTCATCGGCTATATCATATAGCACATGTACGAAAGAAGATAATAGCCCGTGGCAAGACATTAAACCCATTACTAGACCGCAGCTCACTATTGAGCGTAAGGCTGAAAAGAAATATACATAATTCTCATCGCTCCGAAATAATACGTTACGGAACTGTGCTTTATAGTAGTTATAGCCGGTCTAACTTACAGTTGATACAGCGACAACAGTCCAAGATCCTGCGTACATTAACAGCAGCTCCAACTATATGTCTCTCGTGACCTTACACAATGATACGAAAATGCCATTCGTTAAGAAATCCATAAAGATCAGTATGAAAAAATGCTTTAATAAACAACGACGCCATCGTAATCGAAGCATAAAGAACATGTATAAATGTGCCCAACCAGGACGATGAAAACAAAAAAAAGGTGGTGTCGCCATATTATCCCAATTATTTAACCGTTCTAATGAACGTAATATTATATTACGAAATTATCTCATTTAGAATGAGAAAACAACAATTCTTCAGTCACTTCACGCTCAAATCTTCCAATAAACAGAATGGGTTATACTTTGATCGATATTTTGAATACATACTGCTATAGTGTAATAATAATAAAAAACATCTTTCAGCGGAAAAAAATTTGAACATATCACCGAGAACACGTTTAGCTAAAAATTTAAATGGTGTACCATCATCTTTAATAAAAACTTAGTTTGATTTTATTACGAGGTTTTTTGATCACACTAATTGATAGATAAATATTTGATAATTAGAGAAAAAAAAGTAAATAAATAAATAAAAACCTACAGAACAAATAAAAATATTTATTATGACACGCAGACTTTTATCAATTTTTATAGGAGTAAACCATGAACAAACCAATTAAATATGATCCCTTAGTTGGAATATAAAAGATCTTCCAATAATTTTATTCGTAATATTACTAAACTGTATAATGGAAATCAGAACAGTTTGTAAGAAGAATTACAAATTTAGAAAATACTCTACCGTTACTATAATAGATAATTTTATATAAAGCATACCGTAAGCAATATAATATTTGGCGGTTTCATTGGATAATCATTTGGGAAAGTAATTCGCCCGTGGTAAATACCACTTTTAAATTCTGTGTCAGAAGAACCTCTTATTGTAAAGTGCCATTCAAATAAATTGTCACCGATTGGATTAGCGCTATAATCTTCAGTTGGATCCTTCATTTCCATTGCTTCCTTCATTAACCGTTTTACGGCTATTCAAAATAAAACAAAAATTAATAAAAACACGATTGTTCCTTCTATAAAAGTTTATCTAAACGATAAAGTTTACTGTAAAAGATAACGTAATTTTATATAATACCTCTCTTTGATAAAAATTCATTTTTTCTTTTTTTCACCTAGTAAAGATTACAAAATCAGAATTCTCAATTCTGAACCCCTTTGAAATATTTCGGACAAAAAAGTTCGTAATCACTTACAATTATAAACAACAAGCAAATACTTTGTTTCTCTTTATTTGTTTTTCTTACATTTTAAGCAGCTAGTAAAGCATAAAAACATACATCACAAAAAAGAAGACATATCTCATTGAGAACGGTGAAAAGTAAAAATCTGAAACAGTATAACGTTTCATAGTAAATCGAAATTTGGCGTTGATATCCTAGATAGAATCCTACGTAAATATTAATGTATGTTTTCTATAACATATTAGATATAGCAGCACACTAAATACATGGGTCCTCTATAAAGAAGCAACTGGAATAAATATAAATGGAAGAAATTTCATTTTACAACTAATAGAAAGCATAACTATTGATAATACCGTAACGGTAAACAGTGATAGAGAGGCATGTCAGGAATCAAACAAAAAGTGGAAACAACATTGTCAAGTCTCAGCAGAATGCAAAAATAAGTCATCGAATATCTGTTTTATCTGTAAAAAGTGTACTTGCGGAAAATGTGCCGAGGAAAAGTACATTTGTAGTAGATGTCGAAGTGTCGGGATAATGAATAAATAGATCATAATTATAATGTATAAATATATATGTGCGTAAGCGCGCATTCGCGCGCGCGTAAAAAAATCATAAAATAGACTTGACAGTGTTGAAAAACATTTACGTAAATCATATTCAGTATTTTGCGAATCCGATTTTCAAAAGATGTATTGATACCATTATAATTACTAACCATACATATATTTCAATTTGAAGCAACCTGAAACATATACATCCTAGTAGCAAACATTGACAACTTTAACAAAGTGGAACTTTCAAAAATTTGAATTTAAATTAATGTTACATGACATTACAACTAAAATTATCAGACTCTTTTCGAATATAAAAGAATAATACGTAACGAAAAATTTAAAAACAGTGCATCTTACCGGGGCATTTTTCATTAAATGTAGGTGCCATGACTAGCGAAATAACTATTATTTAAAATTAAACGAAATAATTTCTAAAATTTGACACAGTAATGAAAAATTAATCACAAATAAACCGCATCAGAATTAACATTTGCGAATTTGGTAAACAATAAGAACACACAAATGATAAACGTTGATATTACACTGAACAAAAACCAATGAAGAGTTAAAGATTTAAAACTATTTCACACTTCAGATGCACATAAAATGGAAACATTCAACATTTCTTAAGTTATTCTATTTTAGTAAGTAACAACAGTTTCAACATGTTATCTTTAGATAAATTACCATTTCATTTTTTTACATTCAATGCAATTTATTTGTAACTAAATTTACTTGCTTCATATAACATATATTCATACGATAAAAGTAAATAATTAATTTCCTTAGGTGTAAACATGACTTAATCCTTTTTGTACCTTTTCATTACGTTAGACTTCATCTGTCATACGTATTGGTGGCGTTTACGCCGCGACTCGTTTGGAGCTTTTTTTTTCTTTGTTTCCCTTATTATTATTATTACTATTATTATTTTTTTTTTTTTTTTTGGCCTGGCATCTAAACCATTTGGCCACCTTTAACACTAATATTCTTTAAACAGGAACCAACCTTCTTATTTCAAATATATAAATAAAATACGAGGGAAAAAATAAAATAAAATAAGAATGAATAAATAGATAATATAAAATAGTATAAAAGTGTATACATAAACGAAATAGAAAATAAATAACTCTAAACAACTGCCATCTAAACTACAATGTTGCAATCGATTATGAACCAAAATAAGGCGACCAAAACCTGGTCCCCACAACAAAGCAAATACTGCACGTTATTAAAAGGAAAAACGGCCAAGGAAATTAAGTGCCTGAAAAATGTATCTCTGCGTCTGTCAAATAATTGCAAGAAAATAACAGATGATTGATGCCCTCCGAGTAACTAATCATCTCGTGATCGCTTTAAATAAAATTGATGTTTGTCCTTGAAAATTCTGTGAAACTCGTGTATGTCCCATTCGAAGACGACAGATTAAGGTAAAACAAATTTCCTAATAAGCTTTTCAGGGATAGTTAACGGCACATAATAATACCATGGCCCCGACGAGATAGTTGGTTGAACTGTATTATAGAACCTACCTAAATTTGAGTTGTTATTTATATTTATCCAGTTCTGTCGATTGTCTCTTTTAATTTTTCGAAATAAATCAGTAGAAGGGATGACAGGACATGGAACTCCTCCAGAAGCAGCTCCTTGGCAAATTCATTTCCCTCATTACCACAATGATCTGGAACCCGACAAAATTTCAAATCCATTCCTCTATTACTTATTTTAAGGCATTTATTTCTTATTTCACATACCAGCGGGTGTAGTTTATAGTTAAGTGCATCACATTTTATCGCTGACAGTGAACTTAGGCTGTCACTGGTAATCAGGTGCATCTTTTGTCGACACCAAGTGTGATTGTTAAAAACTCCAAAGCCTTATCTATAGCCAATAATTCAGCAGTATAAACCGTTACCTCAGGCGGCAGCTTAAACTTCTGTAATGTTATTCCTTTGATAAAGAAGGCTGCACCCACTGCACTACCACGATCTTCGATTTTAGAACCGTCAGTAAAAATTATAACACAATCGTGATAATGGTTATCCATTAGATAATTAAATCGCAAATCAATGATATGGGGCGGAAGGTTTTGGTTTTTCAGATCTTTAAACAAGCTCGTATCAATATTGTAAAAAATTGATATCATAATGAAATGTAAAGTAAGGTGATGCATGTACAAGCGCTGGACTAAATCTATAATATAAAGAGCTATATTCTAGTTGACAATAAAGGCTTTTTGGAATCAACAAATCTCCACTCAGTATTTACTCTAAAAATAACTGACGGTAAATAGAAAAATTGGCGATTGAATAATTTCACTAGAAACCTATCTACTAAAACATCCCTCCTAATAAATAAAGGAGAGAGATGAGTTTCCGCATGTAGACATGGTATCGGAGATGTTCGGACATTACCAGTTATAAGCCTTATAATCAAGTTTTGAAGTTTCTCCAGTTTATTTAAATTAGTTCTAGAAGCCGACCCAAAAAAAGTGGATCCATAATCCAGCATTGAGCGAATTAACGATTTATAGAGTAAACTCAAAATTATCGGGTCACCACCCCAAGTTGTATTACATACAGACTTAAAGGAATTTATGATCATAGCACAGTTATTATATAATGTTTGAATGTGCTTAGCTCAAGAAAGTTTTGAATCGAAGTACAATCCCAAATACTTAACATAAGGTTATGCTACAATAGCCTCGTTGTAGATTTGAATAAAATGATCTTGAGCGTTATTAAACCTTCTCATGGTAAAAATGACAGATGTTGATTTGAAGGTAGATATATTTCTAGCCCAACTTTCTCAAGCAGGTCATTAAACATTTCCACTGCATGTTGATTCTGGTTTATACAATTTATAATACTACTAGATTTGCTATAAACTACAAAGTCATCGGCATGTGAAAGGATAGATGAGCTACACGAAAACTGCAGGTTAAAGAACGGAAGAATGTAAATATTGAATAGAATTGAACTCAAGACCGATCCCTGCGCTAAGCCTTTATAGGTATGTCTGATATAAATATTCTGATTTTGTTTCCCTTATTACTGTATAATACCTATAATTAATTGCTTGGACTATTGCGTCTTTTATATTTGTTATATGCAACTGTTTTAATAATTTCAAAGATAAAATTTAATTAATTTCTGGGAAATACATTTAAATCATAAATAAAAAACAAAAATCTCTCTACATATCGTACATAAAATTTATTGTAATGCTAGGGAATATTATTTCTTCAAGATTTGTTATACGTAAAATATATATTTCTTTTCAAATTTTTGAAGAAGAGAGGGTAAAAGCTGCCTATGATAATATTTAGTTATTAAGTATATTTTTACAAACTAATACTACCAAGGGCGTCGCCAGCCGATGAGCCAGGGAGGGGCAAGATGAGCTGCCAGCCTCCCGGGGGGGGGGGCAAAATGATAGAAAGAGGATATACGTTATAGGAAAAATAAAATTTATAAGTTGTAAAGACTTAATATTTTGTTAAACAAGAATAAAATCTTAATTAAAACATAAGTTTTCCAAATTGTCCATGATTACGCGCCTATGAATACTCATCAATGCCAATTGATTAAAAAGTTTCAAGGCTCCAGGGGGGGGGGGGCAGCGCCCCTCCCTGCCCCCCGCTGGCGACGCCCATGAATACTACTGTTTTGGACAAATAAAGCAACCCACATAGTTACACATTGTAGATAATGGCGCATATCGTCTAGCAGGTGTTAATAATAGTATTTCTCGGTGTCGGGAACACGCGTTCTTTTTGCATAAACGTTGTTAACCAAAAAGCGTCGAACTCTGATGCGCAATCAGAAACTTGTAACTGTTAAAAGTCAAGTCATCCCACTTTATTTCCATTTGATCGTTCTCCTTGGTGTGTCCGCGGAGCGTGTTTATGCAGTGGACGAGCTTGTATGTGGCCCCTGGGATAGGCTCTCAGTAAAAGTCGAATACTCCCATCGTCCAGCGCATCTACTGAATTTTTCGTGGGATGGGAGATTCGAGTAGATGTTTGGTGCGTATGGAATTCGACCGGTACCCGTGTTCGTCGATTATATATCCTAAAAAGGAAACTGATGTCTTCGCGAAATGGAATTTATTTACGTTAACGGTAAGAAAGACTGTTTCCTACGAGGTTTTGAAAAACTGTTTCGAGGTACCGGAGATGTTCCCGGCAAAGGCGCACGCAGGATTTTTTTTTGGTCGGGACTAGAATTTAGCAGATGAGTTAGGGGGTGGTAACTCGGTACCTCGACTAAGTACCCATCTATTTCCATGGTTTGTAAATTAAAATAAAAAAAAAAAAAATACAAAATTAACGAATATTATTTTTAAAAAAGTTACAAAACTGACGAATTTTATTTAAAAAAGAAAAATAATAATAGAAACGTAACATTATGTTTGTAATAAGCACAAATTAGGTAAGCATACGAATTTTATTTAAGTAAAACAAAACATTACAAAACAAAATTAAGATTTCGAAGATTTTTTGGGGGGAGCAATGGCCCCGTGGCACCCCCTTGGGTGCGCCAATGGTTCCCGGTATGAACGCGAAAAAATTCAGTTAGCGAATAGCATCTAGCTATTATCATAATAAATAAGTCGTATAAATTTGGTGTTGATAGTTTCAAGTTTGTTTCTCTCACATTTAAAATTACTTTTTTTGAACTTACATTTAGTCGTCGATTCCATGGCTATATAGTGATATTTCTGCATCCTCTACAACCTCCAAAATATCAATTTGATACTTCCGACGAGCCATTCTATCCTCTCTTGTGGCTGTTTGCGCGCGCTGCTCGGCAATCGTAATACGCGACTCGTCCTCATGGGTGACGCAGGGATGGGCGCTTCGGTCACAGGGATCTCCGAGTGCTTCAAAAATCTTCGAGAGAGATATATTTCCTTCATTAAACACGCAAGTAAATGCAGAGGCTGCAATTTGAACTGGTACTGCTCCGCCTGGAAAATGTTTTGGTGTATTTTTCCAAGTCAGTTGATTATAACTTTTGTTATTATTTTCTGTGAATGCGCCAGCGCATCTTTCAAGCAGTTCTATCTTCGTCAGATCTTCGTAAATTGGCTTAATAGCTTTCAAAAGGAAGAGCATTCAAGTGTGTTGGAATGATGCTATTTCAGCCTTTTTACCTTCAGGCTGCGCAGTGTGAGCTTTCTGCCACTCACACCATGAGTTAATTCTGGGCTAGCATTTTTCATGTTGCGGTTTACACAGTGTGTCGGAAAAGTTCCCGAACTTTTTTTTCTAACACGCTTACAAACAACATCAGCACTGTATTGCTACATCCTTCTAGAGTGTGTGTACCAAATTTCAGCAGTTTCCGTTGATTTGTTTGTGAGTTAGACGTATTTTAGTAAAGGTGTGTTTGGGTCGCATGTGCAAATCTGTAAATGGATGAAAAGTGCAAAATTCGTTTCGCGATTAAATTCAGCGTTAGACTTAAAAAAACGTTTTCGGAAACGTGGAAATTGATTGATGATGGTTTCAGTGAAGGTATAGTATCACGTACGACTGTTTACACATGGTATAAGCGGTTCAAGGACAGTAGGCAGTCGTTAGAAGACGACGACAGAACGGGCCGGCCATCGATAGCTGTTACCGATGAAAACCGAGGCTCGAGTGCGCGCCCTGCTGATGAAAGATCGTCACTTGTCTCTCCGAATGTTAGCTGCTAAAGAACTGAATATGAGGAAGGATAGTGTGCAAACGATTTTGAAAGAAAAAGTGCACTGTAGGAAAGTGTGTTTTCGATTTGTTCCGCACTTCCTCACACGAGAACAGAAGCAATATTGCGTCGATTGTTGTCAAAATTTTATCGACTTCTTAATTTCAATGGTTACTGGAGATGAAAGTTGATGCTTCCAATACGACCCTCTAACAAAACGTCAGTCATCCGCATGGCTCAGTCTAAGCGTTCCGAAACCTGAGAAAGTGCACCAACAAAACTCCAAGATGAAAACCATGCACATCGCATATCTTGATGCAAAAGGGTCGATTCATCACGAATACACTTGCCTCCTAATCAAACAGTGAACGTTGCCTACTACGTCGAGGTCCTAAAACGTCTCAAGCGTCGAATTCAGCGCGTACGACCCAAGTACAAGGAGCCCGGATCGTGGAGTCTGTTGGTCGATAATGCGCCTACGCATTCGGCGAACACTGTCAAGCGTTATCTCGCTAAAAGTTAAATTCCACGGATCAATCACGCCCTTTTCTTGCATTGAAGGACTCAGAGCCATTAATTTAGAGGGAGAAGCTTCGAATCGCTGTACAAGCGCTCAAATACGTGTATACTTCGGGAAGTATGTTGAAAGTTACATCCAATTGTACTTCCATTTATTACAAAAGTTCGGGGGAACTTTTCCGACACACCGTGTATATATCGTCGAACTGCAGTGAAAGTACGTAGTCCAAATCGCACTCTCCATTGCTTCAGTAGATTCAGTGTTTCGACGAATTGCCGAATCGTAGTACACCGTTAACTTGTCAATCATTTTTCCGATCACCTTTCCCTTTCCATCGAGACCATTTTTTTTTTTTTACATTCGCGTAAACGACTGTTGGACATGCCCAATGCGTTCTTTTTTTATAACATAATTGAGCAATTTGACAAGCGTACTGTATGTTTTAGAATCACCGTCACCAATACAATTTAAATACTTCGTTCCGTGCAAATTTTTCGCAGTGTCCGAACATTTCTGCCATGGCATCAACTTCTATTTTACCAGATGATCCTAAGTCGTTAGCGAGACAGTTTGGCTTATGGGTTATTTTTCATTCTTCATATACAGCTGTGTCCAACTTCTTCGCTTACGATTCACACATTTTGCATTACCTACTCTTTACAACTATATCAATGATTTTTCCACTATAATAGTCAATCAAGGATGCAACACTGTATAGTGACGTATATCCACGTTTTTTCCTTTTTATTTTGTGATTCAGACTTTTTCTTGTTTCACTGTCAATTTCATGAAACTTAGATATATGTTTTAAGATAATACAGTACGTAGACTGAGATAGAAATGGCGTTATATCCATAAGCCTGTAACAAACTTAGCACACTTGGCTAAGCTTAATCCGAGCATTCGCATGTTTATTTCATATGAATGCTGGGTACACTCCCACGAAGGAATATTGTGTTATTCACAGTTGTCGCACATAACTACTACTTTAAAACCAAACCCACGCATATCCGTTGGTGCAAATATAATATCACCATCACACTCTTTACACTCCACTAACTCCAAAATTACCGTAAAAACCTTGATAACATACTCCACAAAATGATCTAACGACATGGTGACCTCATCGCCACCCTTCAGATTTTTCCGAGATGTACTAAAACTACTTTCGTCAGTCTCTGCAGTTTTCGGGTTGAAATGTAGTTTTCTTCGTTTTGATCTGTTTTTGCAAAATCCTGTAGATACTCTTCCTTCGGGTTGTTTTGTCTCATGAATCGGATATATTCATAATAAAAAAAAAATCGATGTTTCTATGAGCGAATTTAAAGAAACTGTCGATCTAATGATTCACAATTGTTAGAAGTATATTCGATGTTGAACGTTCGAAAATTTGTATATAACTGCTTCAAAGTTTCAAGGACATACATTTCGAATAATACACATACAATAGAGTGACGAAAGTCGACGTACCACTTATATTATATTACACTAAACGACAGCTGCATGACTCAGCGGTAACTGCGCGAGAGCGCAGAGCAGCCGCGCGTGGTACTCAAGGTAGCGCGCTATAAATAGATTTAATTTTGGATCTAATGCTCCGATCGTTATGAAATTTGGTGAGAGTATTCTTGAGATAATTTACTCGCAGAATATACAGAAAAATAAATAAATAAATGAATAAAAATATCCGATTTTTTTGAAGCCCTAACGGAGAATGAAATGTACACAATACTGTATTACATGATGCAAGGGTGTCGTCAGCCGATAAACCGGGGGGGGGGGAGATGATAGAAAGAGGATATGAGTTATAGGAAAAATAAAATTTCTAAGTTGTAAAGGCTTAATCTTTTATTAAACAAGAATAAAATCTTAATTAAAACATTATTTTCATGCGCTTCTGGCAAATTGTTCTACAACTTTATTATAAAAGTCTTCCAAATTGTCCATGATTACGCGCCTAAGAATACTATCATGGCCAGTTGATTAAAAAGTTTCAAGGCTCCAGGGGGGGGGGGGCAGCTGCCACCGCTGGCAACGTCCATGACATGATGTATTGGTGATTCTAGCGTTTACCATCTTTTTACAAACTTGTTATAAAACGAATAAAAAAATAATAAAAGAGCATTTTTTTATACTTTTTACTAACACTAGAAGGACGGAATGTATTTATGTTCAGTTACTGCTATAATCTAAATAAGAAATTATGAAATAACAGGAAAAACCCTTTAATTGTTATTGAAATTGTATGTTTATTCATATAAATATTTGCTAAGCTAATATTTACAAATTATAAATATATATATTTATATTGTAACAAAATATTGGGGATAATTAATGCTTCATTGTAATGTAACATATTTCAAAAACTGAAAATTCCAAATAAAAAAATAATTTTTAGCATCTTATTACAAACAGCTAACACACACACCCAATGCGAAAGTGAGAAAATTTACATTGTTGAACTATTTTATATCTATTTCAAGTATATTTTTATAAATTATTTTTTAAGTAAATTTTCGATTGGTAAATATATTTTTATAACACACAATCGCGCGCGCGTACGCACATATATATTTATACATTATAATTATGATCTATTTATTCATTATCCCGACACTTCGACATCTACTACAAATGTACTTTTCCTCGGCACATTTTCCGCAAGTACACTTTTTACAGATAAAACAGATATTCGATGACTTATTTTTGCATTCTGCTGAGACTTGACAATGTTGTTTCCACTTTTTGTTTGATTCCTGACATGCCTCTCTATCACTGTTTACCGTTACGGTATTATCAATAGTTATGCTTTCTATTAGTTGTAAAATGAAATTTCTTCCATTTATATTTATTCCAGTTGCTTCTTTATAGAGGACCCATGTATTTAGTGTGCTGCTATATCTAATATGTTATAGAAAACATACATCGTCTAATTACGTGTTCCGACATGAACGGAATATTTATGTAGCATTCTATCTAGGATATCAACGCCAAATTTCGATTTATTATGAAACGTTATACTGTTTCAGATTTTTACTTTTCACCGTTCCCAATAAGAACACTGTTGTGCATCGTACTCAAATTAGTATGTTTTTATTTTTCTTACACTGATAATCGGTGAGGAGGTGCTCGTGTTCATTCGTCATTACTTTTGTTGAATACAATTGCCGTTTTTTATTTATTCTGCAGCATAGAGGTACATCGCTCCTATTCTTTCTAATAGTCCCCATGAAATTTGTTCCCTTCATCTTCAATTTTTTTGCTAAAGAAACTGAAGAAAAAAAATTATCGCACGTAACATTGAGTCCCTTGTTGTAATAAAGTTCCATAAATAAGGCACAGAACTACATGTTCTGATACTGATTGGCTTATTGGTTTCCTTTTATCTTCCTCAAGATACTGAAAACCATTCAAATAATATTTACTTTTTGTATCTACTAACATCCGATACTTTATACCAAATTTGTCAGGTTTATTTGCCATTTATTGCAAAAATTTACATCTACACTTAGTAGGATATAACTGCTCAACGCATGTCATATTTTCATTTGAATGATAACATGTTTGTGAGTTAGTCATAAATATTTTCCATATCTTAGATGCACGGATAAATTTATTTTCACGTATTTTTGTGCTCCTCTCTGAGCGAATCTGAAAACGGCAATATTTCATTATTTGCAGCATGCGATCACGTGACATAGGCTGTTGAAAAATTTTAACGTCCAATTTATTCGACCAGCAACTTTTTAGTGGCATATCACGAGGACCGAGAACACCTCTTGCGTACATTAGTGCAACAAAAACCAAAATTTCTTTTTTACTCGTGAGCCAACCCGAGTTTTCGGCCAGCGATTTTTGTTTATACACGTTACAGCGATATTCAAAAATTCACCTCTTATTAGCAAATAAAATTAACTAAATGCAGATCTTTCAAAAATGTTGTGTAACGCAAATGGGGTGGGGCCAGGAGCAGTTCGTAATATATTATATGTGGAATACCCACCTGGGACGTTCGATGGGTTTATAACTTTCCACTTATTTCCATCTTTCGCAGATACCCCAGTTTCTTGTTCGTTATCATGTTTATAAACAATACTTTCAGAAGAATCTTCTGACGCTGCGGTGTGATCTCCGTTACCAGATGTACTATTCAGACTGTGACGTAGCTCGCAATCGCTTCCAAAATCGTTATCGTTTCCGGATGATTCGGAATTTATATTTTGCAATTCGCGAAATATTTCCTCGGCACTAAGTTTAACCATTATAACGCACAAACAACGTGTACACAACGCATAATAGAATAAACGAACGAATAAGTCATTCTGACCCCGTATCCGTCCTTGTAGGTAGTTAATTTTTAATAGTCGCGTTATTGACATACCACACATTTTTTCACCAAATAAACGAATGATTCTCACAGAAAACCTGATTTTAGGAAAAGTCAGCGAAAATCACTTCATCATACCGTGTAGGACACAAAAGTTATAAACAACTACATTGACGTGACACACGCCGTCCTTCTAGTGTTAAAGAAACGAAGAGTACATGAAGTAATTAAATTTGAAAAAATTAAACATTCTTAATTTGTAAATTTTCTAAACTAAAATCTTTGTTAATCGTAATGCCGAATTTCGAGCGCCGTGGCTGCCTATTTATATATTTTTGTTGTACAGATACAGATAATTGTAGTAGAAATTGTAAAAAAGAAGTTTCCAACACCATAGCCTATTTATTTTCTTACACAGTTTTATTTAATCGTATCACTGTGCGATGTTTTTTCATTTTACATATTCTGAAAATCATTTTTAATAGAACAGCAGACAAAATTTTAGTAATCGATATATTATCAGAAATAAAAGGTTTTAAAAATGTTAAAACTTATAATATAGCAGTTGTTATTAATTTCCTACATATTTTACTTACTATAAATTTTTTAACATAGGTAACTGACCGTATATGGTATTGTAAATGTGGTCCTTTTATAAGCTCCGAAATGACTTTAAATCATGCATTTCAAGAAACATGTATCTAGATCGTTTTTCTTTAATTTATTGAGTGAAAAATTATTTCACACACATATTTTGTTTAAACGGAACCGTAGGCAACAATTACTTTTACTTCTTTTTCAATTGTATTTTCTTCTATAAAAAGCAATTTCTCAATTGCAAAGATTTATCACAAAAGCCAAACATACATAAAAAGTGATTTTTATTTACAAACTGTAGTACAGGCTGCAAAAACCAAATGCTTTTTATATCTTCGTTGTTCAGCAACAAGGCTGACGACAACGCGACACAATCGCCTAATCAAAATACTCTACACATTGACCGAATGTTTCGCTAAAATTATAATTCAAAATTGACTTCTGGGTTGGAAGAAGTATTATAAATAATTCTCGTTGAAAAAGAATAATCTAAATTTAAAAATATAAAACAATGCCGTTTCCGTTGAATTTATTTTCAATAAACTTTTTTCTTCGTTTTATCTTTTTTTTTTTTGGAATGACGAGAAGTCGTTTTTTTACACTAATAAATGAACAGATAAGGAACAAATAATTGTATTACCTCAATATATAAAAAAGAAATTAATAATAATTATTTATAAACTCATTTTTTTTTTTTTTGAAAATAAGACGTGTAACAAAGCTAGAATTATTGTTAACATTTATGTTATACAGAATGTAAAAATAATTTAATTTATTAATGTGCAAGCTATATGTGATCAAAAATTTAAATATATGATTATTTAACTTAAAAAAAGTATAAACATGATTAATAATCGTCCTCGTAATTCCTGTATCTGCTTTCTTTTTTATCGGGCTCTAATTTTATCATATCATCAATTCGTAGTATTGTAATAGCAGCTTCAGTGGCAAATTTCAACGATTTAATTTTTGATATCGCTGGCTCAAGAACGCCGACCTTTCTATTATCACAAACTTTTCCTTCACGTAAATCTAAACCAAACCTACAAGAGACATATTTTCGATGTCATTAAATTCAGCAATAAAAATCAAATTAAAAAAAAAAAACAGACTTCAAGTAACACACACATATATATTTCATTATACACTATACAAAATTAAATTCTTTTTATGATAAAATTCTTTTGGATCTTTCAAGCATTTATGATTTACTGGTGTACGAACACAACAGTTATCGATTGAAGGTTATGCCAATCAAACATCGATAACTTGTCAAAAAATGGTTCCAATGCAAAATGTGAAATAATTTTAAAGTTACTAAACAAATTATCTTTTAATTCAAGACATTAGTCTAATTAATGAATTACAAGTAATACCGGTCTAAAAAAAAGATAACAGAACACAAAACCCAATTAAAAGATAACAGATAGACCGCTGGACTAATAACTTGACAGTATAAAAGCAAACGAGAAAATGACCATCGAAAAAGAAGAATAACTATAAAAATGAATTCGAATTTTGTGTAATAATAATTATGCGAAAAAATTGCACACGCGAACACACACACACACACACACACATATATATATGACTGTGTATATACATATAAGTATATATATATATATATATATATATATAGTTGGATTTTTGGAAACAGCTCTAACGACATTGATGAAATTCACGAATTAGGGGTTTTTAGCTTTTAAGAATCAATTGGTCGAAGTGTTATCGCCGAGAAAATTCTACGAAACGAGTGTAATTGGAAAGCGATTATTGTTGATTTTAATGATACGAGTAAATAAAAACAAATTTAAAATTCATAAGCATATTATTACAAATATTTCTAAGGTAATCATTTCCTGCGAATTAAAAAAAAATAATAATAATAAAAATACGCAGGCTCTGCTGATTTGTTATAATATTTCTGTTTTGAATTTTGAAATTTTTTATTTCGAGTGTTAATAGTGAATAACGAATAATTCGCTTATTTACCATGTTAAAAGAAAATTTAAATAGCGCAATGAAATAAATTTATTTACGATAATTAAACAGAACGATTTTAAATATATACATGTTTTTTTTATAATTGTTATTACAGGCCATGCGCCGTCGGTAACTGCAAGACTATCACGGCACAAGCGCCATTTGATTTATATAAACTGTCTAGTTTGTTAGCTTTAATGAATTCGAGTATCCAAGATGGACAGAGGACAACATTGGTTCAACAGATTTATCGCATAAAATAGTAATATTCATGCCTCAACATTGTTCAAGCATATATCTCACTTCTGGAGGGATAGGTTGTAAACAAAAGGGACATGCTACAGGAGGAGCCGCCCATTTAAAGACGTAATTGTGTGACACTGAAGTATGCCCGATTCTTAGTCTGGTCAAGCTCGAAAATTCCCTGTAAGTCATTCCAAATGGAGGCAAAAAGTGCTTAGTACGATGACTCTCAGCCAGGCTGACTGTGATAACCAAAGCTGCTTTCATTTATCTCAGTAATGAATATGCAAGAAATTGGGTGTGAAGCTGGGCTAGTGGACATGCATGTTGACAGGAGTAGATGGTATTACTCTAACGGCTCAATCTGCAGCATGTACAGGGACCCATTTAATTTTTGGAAAGAACTGGAGACTGTCGTATAGGGGCAAAAACCGAGCCATCCTTTTGGAGTCAACTCTAATTTTTATTCAATTTAAATAGATCTTTGTTCATTTTACCCGATTACGGCGGAAACAAAAAGTCAAATGTCATGACTTCGAACTTTGTCCATAATTTACTATTAACTGTATTCGTTTCATGTTTTTTTAAATATACATATATTCAGTTTACATTTTTTATTGTAAATAATTAATAATATTCGGCGTATAATTCAACTGTAAACTGCAATATGTTATAATGTATATATTTTTTTTATTTCTGTCATGGATGGGTATATTATTCAATCGATGTAAATAGGCTAAAAAAGGCGAATGTTTTTGTGCATTTGGTTGGTTTTAATTACTAAATCTGTCTGCGGTGATTTTCGGTATATCTCAAACTTTAAGGAGCCGGTGTGTATAAATATTTTTAAATCTAAAAAATTAATATTTTTATTGCCAATTTTGATAGTATACTGTAAGTTATGGTTAATAGAATTCAAGTACTTAAGAAATTTATCGTAATGCTGTGTTCCATCATTATTGTTTTTATACATATTATATCGACTTTCAATATGTTTTACCAATATGTCGCAGTTTATAATTTTAACTTTGTAAAATGTTCCCGAAACATATCAGTGTTTTGGTTTAAATTTGATATTTATATATATATTTCTGAATAAAAGTTGTGATTCCAGTTATTCGGAAAAAGAAAAAGGAATAAATAAAAATGGTTGATTTAAAATCTTATGCTAATTAATATAATTCGAAGGAAATAAAATTGAAACATTAAAGTTTTAAATAAATAATCCTTCTTCTATCGAAGTCAAACACTGCAATAATGAAATAATCGAGAATAAAAAATTCGAAAACGTTGAATGCGCTCTATAGTAGTGAAATGAAATCTATCTATTTCCTTTTTACCCTCTAAAGAGCTTGTGATATTATGAAATTAAAGCCTTAACAGTAGTTCTCCAAGTTATTTTGTCTAGACCCGTTAGTAACGCTTCATGCAGATTCGTTCTAGTCATTGACCTTAATTAATGACCCACCATCAGGTTTGCGGTCTGCCTCTTGGTCTTTTCCAATTAATTGTCCATGTATTATTTGACGCTCAAGCGAATTTCTGTCTCGTGCTATTCTTCTTCTTCTTGCTTACGCCGTCTCCGACCGAAGTTTGGCCATCAGTAGGGCCATCCTCACTTTATCAATGGCAGTATTTCTTAAATCTTCTTGTGAACATCGACACCATCGGAGTAAATCTGCTCGCTACTGCAGCTTCCTTCTGCCTGCGCTTCTTTTGTCGGCTATATGTCCAAAAAATCTGAGAAACATTTCTCTCGTTTTTCCTGATAAACGCATCAGTATGTTTAGTTTGTTGATTATAAAGCTATTTTTTATTTGGTCCATTTAGGATACTCTCAGCATTCTTCTTTATGCCCACATTTCGAACGAATTTATTCTGCTGAAGTCTGTTTTAGTAAGTGCCCAAGTTTCTCCAACTAATGTTGCAACTGAGAAAACTAAGCAGCTCATCAGATTCAATTTCGTATTAATTATTCAAAAGACTTGTTCTTCCCAGATTCTTAATAATCTGTTCACCGCACTTCGCGTCATGGCTAATCTGCTTTTTATGTTCAGCAAGTAGCTTACATCGTTGGTTATCACTGGCCCAGATAGATAAAACTATCAACTATTTCAAAATTAACCACTTCATTATGTTTTTCATTTCCGTATCTGTCTATTATCATGACCTTTGTTTCGCTTTTGTTTATACTTAGTCCGCACTCTCTGCATTTATTTTCCAATCTCCGCATGATGGGTTTCAACTTTGACTTAGAACTGCTTACTACAACAGTATCGTCAGCGTAACGTAAATTGTTGATTACTTTACCTCCTACTACGATTCCATCTTCCCAATCGATCAATATCTGCCTCATAATATATTCCGTATATATATATTAATTACAACGTAATTCTTAGGCTACCCCCCCTTCGAAAAAATGTCCCAATTTTATGTAAAGTTTGTTATATTTTGTAGGGTTTTTGTTATTGTTATTGAGAAAATGTCACAATTTTATGTAATGACATATGTAATGACATATGTAACGAAAAAATGTCTTAATTTTACATAACGGAAGTTAAATGTTAGAATAGAATTTTTGTGGTTATGTTATTTTTTGTGTGTGTTGATGCCAGTAAGAATTACGTTGTAAATTTTGATCATTTTATACAAAGTATAGAAGAGAAAGAGACAGAAATGAAAGCAAGAGGGGTCAAGGGGCACAGCCCCTTGCGAGGCCAAAATGACCGAGTTTATATATATATATATATATATATATATATATATTAAATAATAATGATGAAAAGAAATATCCCCGTCATACTTTTTCCACTATGAATTCCAAGGACAATATCTTATTCATACGAACTGTGACCGAGCTGCCTTCATATAGTTGCTTAATAAAAAAAATCAATAACACACATACACTCCTCTACATCGAATTCGTACGCTTTTTCTACTAGCTGTCTTGCATTGATTATCTGCTTTCTAGTACCTTTACCTGGTACAAAGATCGTTGCTCCTGTGATATTTCATTTAGCAAACACGGTGGTTTTAGCTTATCATTAATTATCGTTGACATAACTTAACTCTCATGAGACATTAATGCTATTAGTCTGTAGTTGCTTTATCCTACTTTCAATCCGTTTTTTGTATATAGGTATTATGAAAATAGAATGGTCCCAATCCTCGGGCCATCTTCCCGTTTTCCAGATTACGTAGCGTTAATTTCAATTACGATGCGGTCTGGTCCTGCAGCTTTTCCAGTTTTAATTTTCTTTATAGCTTTTTCTACTTCCTCTCTTAGTATTGTAGGCTCTAGTTCGAATTTATCGCTCATGCACGTGTCCTCCCCATTTATATAAATAAAATCATCAACAAACCCCAAAAAATCGTTGAAACTTATCTATAACCTTTTTTCACAATTTAATTTACCTTAAAAACGTATTTTATGTTAAATAAAATAAAAATGAATTTACGGAAAATATACTTTAACGTTATTGAGTTATTTTAATAATAGTAATTTCAAATAGTACTGTGAATGTATCAGTGAGAAAATTATAATAAAAGGTCATAATCGCAGCAATCGTAATGATAAAAAATTACCATTTTAAATCAGCATGTTCCTTTTTAGTTTGACTAAAATTATGGAACGACCGCAGTTTTGCTATGAGTTCAGTGGCATCATGAGCAGCATTAACAGCCAACGTTTTTGGTATTATTAATAACGATCGGGCAAATTCTGCAATGGCTAACTGTTCTCTCGAACTCTGTATGAATTTAAATTTAAAAACAAAAATAAGTAATTTGTTTTGTAACTTTGTATCTTAAATTTGTACAAGAACCGCAACACATTTCACGATATCGAATAAAAAGCAAAGAGAATTCCCAATTATTTAAATATTGCTCAGTTATAATAATTTCGTAGTTTAAATTACTTTTTAAATTTATATATGAGACGCAGGTGTTATATTTCAATTTTAAAAAACTTTTAGATGATTATAACATCTGTAATTAAATAAAACAGAAAATTCATCTTATGTTTGTACACATTACATCAAAAACTTATTGTTCTTCATTATATTCATTCTAAATCGCAAATTAATGATCAGTTTCAGCAATATAGACCGCTAAAATATTATTCGGCTTAAATAAATTTTAATTTAAACTATTCACGTAACGTGTACATTATAGCAGACGCTGCTTTTTATAATCATTTTTAACGATCAATACAATTAAATTCTCCGATTCCAAATATTTTACTTTATAATATCATCTTTAACTTATCAGGCGTTTTCTAAACATTATTTAAAATTAATTTCATTATTACATTTATGAGACTTAGACTGATTCGCTTTTTAATCGCAAATACTTTTAACTGTGCACCTATATCCGGATGAAACAAATGTATAAGTGTATTTTTAAGACTGGCAGCTAACGTGTACGGAAGTGTTTATAAATAGTGAATTACTAAATTTAACATGTACCCGTAAAAAACAATAATTCAATTTAATACGTATTTAGCAGTTAAAAGATATGTTTTTTTATACGAACCATGGTAGTTGCAAAATTTTCAAGGTATATCGATAGAGCAGCTTCAACCGCACCACCACCGGCAACAACAGTTTTTGATTCCAGAACTCTTTTAACTGCTGATAACGCATCATGCACAGATCGTTCCATTTCGTCACAATAAAAATCATTTGGTCCTCGCAAAATGATCGAACCAGCGGTTCGTGATTTAGGGCTACAAAACCAAAAATTTATTTTCGCACTTAATAATGTATAAAATATTTTTTTATTGCTTCGATTATCATTTCAACTATTCCAATTCGCCAAATGAAATATATTATATATACATAAAAATTTATGAACAAAAACCTCGTTCCAAAATGTGACGAGAATATTTCAATTTTTTAATAAATATATTATGCATGAAATAAAAATATTACAAAATACAAGTGACGGTAAACGAAAAAAACTATTTAAGTAAAAAAAAACGTAGACGCTACCCTATCTAAGACATTTTTTTAAATCTACGTAAATATAATAGTAAAGACTTGATTTTAAATTTATATATTTTTAAAAATTGTTAGTATTAAACAACTTAGAGAAATCGGGAATAAAATATAACGAAGAATTTATTAATGAAACGAAACTAAACCAAATTTATTTTAATAAATTAGATTAGAAAAGAATAATAACAGATAGTTAATAAAATAGAATCATTCAAACTCTATAACGAAATTTTAAAAGTGCAACTTTGTTTACATTTTTACTAAAATGTACCTTCAAGAAACATCAAACAACACATATGAAAATATTACAAATGATGCAAAATTTGTCACGCACATTTAAAATAGTAAAGAAAACACCGTCATTTACTGAAAAGTGGACACTTCAACAAATAAAAAAAACATAAAAGTATAATTAAATTAAAAAACTTTTTTAAAAAATTTAATGGTTTTGTATAATTTATTACACGGTATAAAAAAAACAAAAAACGGCAACTATTTAAATAAATAGCACAATAATAAGCTTACCCTTTAATAAGAAGTAATTCATCATCGCAAACAAATTCTTGAACAACTTCAGCCGCTTCACCAAGCGAACTTGCTTCAAACTGATCGGAGCCTAAATATTAGGAAAAAATTTACTTGTTATTATCGCTCAAAATATGGGAACAATTATTAATTACATTGATACCATGAATGAAAAGGTTGAAATATTCTTAATAAAGCTTTATCAATAGTTAATTCACAAGCGCTTAAAAAATTGATAAAATTTGTATTTAAAATCAAATTTGTTTTAAATGTACTCAAATTAATATTTTTCTTATTTGCAGTAAACATTTTTTTTTTTTTTTTTTAATTATTTATTATAGTGGCACTTTCCAATTTTCTCCGTTTTTTTTTTTTTTTTTTTTGTTTAGATCAACAAGCACGTACTTGTTGGTGTTTCCATTATACAGTTTCATTAGTTTTTTTTTGACGCATTAAAAAATTTTTCCTTTTCTTTTTTTTTTTTACACCACCCCGGTCCGATGACCACTTTTGGCGTTGCTATCGTTTATTATCAATTTATTTTTATTTTGTATAAGACCTTCTAATTTATACTGTCCAACCCCATTGAAGTATGACAGCATTTAGATAATTACTTATAATAGTTTACCATATATATATATATATATATATTTAAGTTATTCCTAAGGCGTATTACTTATCTCCACTAAAGCGATGACAATATCATTAATACCCCTACCCTATACCACTCACGTGGGTCAGGTGAGGAGAGCCTACTTATACTATTTCTAATCAACATCTCTGATATATACACCATCGTTAGCTATAATTTAGCGCATCTCGATACCATGTTCTTCTTAATCTTCTCTGTAGATTTCCTGGAAGATATTGGTGGTACATGCTAGACACGTTGATATTACCATTAATTAACAGCTGTTCGAAAAAATTTCTGTACTGCATAGCGTGATATTCTTGAACATATGGAATATGAAGATCGTTGTGCAGTATGCTATTCGAAACGAAGTAAGGAGCTCCAACTATTCCACGGACGATTTTAGACTGCAACTGTTGAATTTTATTAACATTACTTCTGGCTGACGACCCATAAACTTCTATACCGTACTTCCATATAGGATCCATAACCGTTAGGTATATGAGGCGTTTGCAGGAAAGCCTCACAGTGGATCGTGAACTAGTAATACTTTTTAATATAGCCATTCTTATAAAAATCTTTTTCCTCACGTGTGTTATGTGAGGCTTCCACGTGAGGCGCCGGTCCATGATCAATCCTAAGTACTTAATGCTTTGAACTTGAGGTAAAGGACGATCATTTAACTTAACAGGTGAACAGGTATTATTGTTTAACGTGAAAGTTATTTGTTGGCTTTTTGTGTGATTTATCTTGATGTTCCACTTTTTTGCCCATATAAAGATTTTATTTAAGTGTTCTTGTATGAGCACAGAGGCGTATACTTGGTTTTCATGTGTAGCCAAAATACAGGTATCATCTGCAAATGTTCCCACAACAGTTGAATTCATAATAGGTATATCCACAGTATATACAGAATATAGGAGCGGCCCCAATATGCTTCCTTGCGGAACGGATGCTCGTAATATAAATTTATCTTAAAAAATTAGTCAAATTTTTAATTGTTCGATTTTATTTATTTTATCAGCCGAACGAACTAACGCTTATGCTGTCTGCGTATCTTAAAGTAATTTATTGCGATTTTCGATCTTAAGATTTGTAGACGTGATACGGGAAATCACATAAAGGACCTTCCAACAAGAAAAATGATTTTAAAATTAAATATGAATTATTTAAGGAACAATCAAACTATGATAAGCGCTTAGATGGGCTAAATCAGTAATTTTTGGTTGAAATTCTGTTCGCTCATTTTTGCTCTTATTCATAGTGTGAAAATTGTAAGCAATGAAAAATTACTTGAAATATAAAATGATTTTAACTAATTTTAAATTATAAACAATTTAAGATAACTTTAAAAATCAAACAATTTCAAATTGTTCTATATGTATCTAAACAAACCTTAGTTTTTGTGTGTAAAATATACTCCATGGTGGCTACTCAAATATAATTTTTAAATTTCCGGTTTATTTTGGAATAGTTTCCATTTTATTTAATTTTAAAAACATATCATTTTTATTAAAATACTTTATAATAGATGATACAAAAAAAAAAAAAAAAAAAAAAAAAAAAGAAAGAAAAAAAGAAAAAAAAAGTTAACGAATCGACGTAGAAATTGAAAATAAACCCACGCATAGAGACATATGTAAACAAAGATTTTTTAATTTCTCTGTTTCAAATTTGTAAACGAAAAGAGAATCGACAGACCAACTCCTTGAGATTTAAGTATTCTATCACAGCAAATATAATTGCAGCAGCAAAGACATATAAAAATAATGCTTTTTTGTTTGTTTTTTTTTTTTCTTCTGTTTACAACAATCACCTTTACAGAGAAAAAAGAAAAAAAGGTTAATGACTTAATTTATAATAAAATATATGACTTCTTTTTTTAAACCAGTACCGCGTATGTATATAATAAATAACGAAATTTAATACACTATTACTATTAAAAATAAAGCAGAATGAGGTTAAATCTGAAAATAAGCTAAATGAACATAATGAAAAATTGAATATAATTTTATGTTTTGAATAAAGTCATTTTGGATTTACAAAGAATAAATAAGTTATGTAAAAGAGTACCATTTAAAGCACAATAATAAATGTTTAAAAATATTTTAATATTTTATTTATTGAAAACATATTGCATATTATGTTCAGAAAAAAAAAAAAAAATCGAATACTAATGTTAAATTATTAAAAAACCTTTTAGAAACCGGAAACAATAATATTTTACTAAAAACAACAGTAGCGTAAGAAATATTATATACCTTCCATATTAGCTAACGATGTAAGATATGCAGCCCCAGAGGCTTTCGCGATTCGTTTCAAGTCACTTTTTTTAACACGACGAACCGCCATAGCTCCTGCCTCAACGAAATACTATGCATAATAAAACAAAATACAATATTTATAACAAGTTTATATTTATTGGTAATGTTTTGTAAAAAACATTAAACTAGAATTATAATCTTTTATACACTGTTAGAGACGAATGCTACGAATCCCGTGGACGGAAAAAAGAACGAACAGCTCGGTGTTACAAGAAATAGACGTAACGAGAAGATTATCGTGTCGGAAGTAATTAGAAGAATACTGAAACACACTTTAGTCATGTGATAGGAGCAAATGGATTTGAGACGAGAATTCTTGAAGGAAAAGTAGAAGGAAAAAGAAGGCGTGGCTGCGTTTCAATAAGATGGTCAGACATGACCCGGACAGCTGCAGGAAAAAGTTTCGTAGAATGTATTCGACTGGCCTACAACAGAGATCAGTGGTAGGTAACATCTTATACATCAGATGAACAGATCATAATCACGATATCTGCACGAGGGATTCACGACTCAATGATGATGATGATAGTAATGATTGAACGAAATTACATTTAATATATAGAAACACATACAAACTGATCCTTCGGAGCTGATCATGGAGGCATTCCCTGAACCTTCAAATAATAGTCTTTTGTAATTTTTATATACAAAAACAATACATGTATTTTAAATTACCCGTGGCGAAAAACAACACGAATGATATATTCTATATTTTTAGCATTACAAATTTAACTTTTGTATTTTAATCAAATTTACGAGATATTGAAGAAAAAATTCAAAAATGAATATAAATCTCATAAGCCGGATTTGTTTTATCAATAGAGCTCATAATAATTAATAGTATTTTTTAACCGTGAAGATGGTTCTCCCTAACTTCATTCGTCTTGCAATACACACACACACACACGCGCGCGCACATACACATAAATTAAAATACATACCGCATATTTTCATTACACGTTAACGGAATATTTATATAAATACATTCAACTATATGCCATATCAAATCTTTAAATAGTCTTTTGACTATCGAATTCTGCGAGATAACTTTTAAAGAAATTATCATAAGCATACCTTCATACATAAATCATCGATTCCACCAGTACACAGAATGACATTAGCTCCAGCTGATAGAATTTTTTCAATTTTTTCTTTAGTAACATTTATTTCCCTATCACGAATAGCTTCTAATTTATCAGGATCCGTAATTAAAACCTGAATATAATGAAAACATTTTTGTAGTAAAAACACATTAGCATTAATTTTATTCGTAATATAGCAAAAAATGTACTTTTAACACAGAGCAACAGAAAATTTTGGAAATATTTTGTATTCGGTATTTAAAAAATCTTTATATATTAATTTTAAAATATAACTTACTTGTACACCAAGTTTTAGTTTCGTTTTCTGTAACGAAAAATCAAGACAAGCAATCTTTGCGTTGGTAATTTTTTTAGGCATGGCTGAAACATCATAAATGATTGAAATATCAAAAATGAAATTGTATCTTAAACTTTAAATTTACAAGTTTTTTTTTTTTAAACAGCTTTATATCGTAAAATAAATAATTCTAATCAAATACACTGATTCGCTTTATATGATCATAAAGTAAATCTAGGTGTAAAAATATTTCATTTTTAATAAAAACTTGTAATGATAACAACAAAAAGCTTACCTTGAGATGCAACAGTGCAATTAAGAGCATATCCGTTTATAAGTACACTTTCTTTCGCACTTTTACCATGAGCCTTTAAAACGTTAATAGCTTTTATAGGATAAATAAAACCGCCTTTTCCATCAGACACTTTTATTGCCTGAACTGCATCAACAACCATATTGGCAAAAAATGTATCATCACTTTAAATGAAAACGATGTAAGGAAAGCACTCACAATTTAAAATCAAAGCAATATTATAAACACAATCACGGTATTCACTAATTTTTACATATTCCAATCATACATCACCAATTAAGTAAAATTAAATTTTTTTTTGATATATATATATATATATATAAATAAAGGATACATTCCAATCAATTTACTGGAAATTGACGTCTTTGCAATGTTAACAATGCATTCTTTTCCTAAATCATCTACACTGATCACAAGATGCGTCTGAATATATTTGCAAGCTTCCCTACAATACGATATAAAGAAGATTAAAAGTATGTAATAATCTATGTTTATTTATGTTTTAACTTTCGTATGTTAAATCGAATATACTTTTTCAAAGCATCGAAAATTAAGTAAAAAATAATAATTGTTGAAAGAAAAAAAAATTAAAACAAGGAAAAATATTAAAATAATCGTACTTGCATGCCAAACGATAGCCGGATATTATCGATGTTGGATGAATTTTTTGTTTAACTAACTCATCAGCATTTTTCAGTAATTCAGCAGCAATTATCACCTACACATCATTAAAACAACAGACGTATGCTTGGTAATTATTTATAGCTAACAGTAATGCTTGAGTTAACAATTTACGCCGTCTATTTAATAAAACTTTAATATATGTATATACTGTACCACGGATGTAGTTCCATCACCAACTTCTTCATCCTGTAACTGAGCTAACTCAACTAGCACACGAGCAGCAGGATGCTCAACTTCAAGTAACTTTAATATTGTCGCTCCATCGTTAGTTACAGTAACATCCTATAAAATATAGGAAAAAAAAAATTAATAATTACAAAAAATTCACAAGTTCCTCGAAAATAAACTTCAAAACAAAGCTAGAAACATGACACATTTTTCTTTTTTTTTTTTTTTTTTGCATTAAACAATAATTATCTACTGCTTATTAAAACACGTTTTATTTACGTGATATTAACGATATTAAGTAAAACATGTATCAAAAATAACTTACCCCGATATCGTCAACCAACATTTTATCGAGTCCAACCGGTCCCAAAGAACTTTTCACAATATTCGAAATGGCAAGGGCTGCGGTAACTAATACATAAATAATTAAACGCAACGGTTAAGACCCTTTCATATTTTAAGTTTATGCAAATGTAAATTAAAGTTCACTCATAGGGTAAATTCATACATATTTTATAATTCATTTGTACCTTAAATCAGTGATTATTTCCAAGTTTATAACTTCATAAATTATGCGACAAATCACTTAATACATTAAAAATCTATTTAAATTTAACTTTGCAGATTTATAAGTAAACTTTTCGTGCTATTTATTTTTATAAGCTTTAATTAATCGAAATAAAAGTGAATGAAGTTATTATAATTATATTCTATTAGCACATGTGCCACTGTATACATAATACCGGATTAAAATGTTTAACATAATTACCATTTTGTGTTCTAACAGAAGAACCTGATGAACGAACACCTCCTAATGATAATGCACTTACTGCTGTTGACATTTTAGATTAAAAAATTTGTAAAATAAAAAACGTATTAATATAGTCCCACACAAAAATTAACAAAAAATCAGCACCACTAAATAGAATCCGGCAACTTCAAGAAAAGCACAAATCGATACTATATTCGACAAATAAGGTAAAGAAACAAATTTAACCAATATTCTGAAACTTTAAAACGAACCAATAATTTTATTTTATTTTTTTAAATATTAATTATACTTAATAATTAATATTACAAAAAAATATTTAAAATCATATTAAATAAATAAGTATGTATTAAATTATAACTCACAAAATCAGAAATTACTTCTGCGCCGCATTTAATATAATTTATATTCATTATATGAATTATGAATTTGTATTTTACTTCTAAAAAAATAAAAAGTGAAATACTGTAATTTATTAGGTTACCTGAATATTTCTTTTTTTAAATATAACATTAGGATAAATTTTGAATAGTTATATTTACTATCAGAAATCAGAACTTGATAGCCGACCGAAAACTAATAATTGAAAGCCAAAACCTAAGCATTTTTATACGGCTTAAGCTTAATCTATATTCAAAATTTAAACAGCCAAAACCCAAAACACGAAAGCTTAAATTGTATATTTTAAAAAGTCAAATTAAGTTTTATATTTAGCTTAAGCTTATAAGTAGAATAAAATTTATGGTATTATCTCTTAGATCAGTTTGGAGTTTAACAGCATTTAATGCCCAGTTAAAGATCTTTTCCTTCCATCAACCATAAATAGTTTTTTATAATAAAACATGTAAGCGTGTAGTAAGAAATTTTAATTACCTCAAGTACAAAGAGATTTCATGAGCTGATAGTTAAAGTTAACTTTTATTGTATCTAATCTATCAGTGGTTATGAATTTGTTTAAAGTTACCATTGATAGCGACTGTATCAGACGATCCATATGCTTACGTTTGTTTAAAGTAAATAATAGTAGCTGCATAAGCTCTCATACTAATGCATAGGAACAACAATATGATTTCGCCCGACTGTGCATCATTACTTTAACTTTTATTGTTTTTGTTTTTATATTGCTATATTTTTCGGTCACTCGAAAATGAATTTGTATCAGCTGATTTTGTAAAAAATATGCTTTATCATTAAATTTTTTATTAAGATTTCATTCAAATATAATATATGCAATCATAATAAGACAGTTCGGAAATGCCAAAAATATCAAATAAATTTCCATAACTCAAAAGTTAGTTATCTAATAAATTTGAAAGTATGCATATATCATCAAAAGTTTTTTTCAAGATAATGTATAACTTTAGACCAACCAAAACTTCAAAAAAAAAAAAAAAAAAAAAAAAAAATCAAGAATATACAATGTAGAATTAAAAACAACCCATTTAAAGCAAAATTTAAAAAATGTGAATGACAAAAACTAAAAAAAAAAAATCGTACCAAAAATATACCTATAAAAAATTAACTTCATTTTCTCTTCGGGACATATAGCTGGAGAAAGTATATTTTTGTAAGTGGTTACTTGAGCATAATAAAAAACCAAAACATAACTTAAACCCATACATAAAAAAGCGTCAAACAGGAAAATATGTATAATTTATATTACAATTTCATATTTGGGCCCTCAGTGCACTACAAACCAAAAATTTGTGAAGAAAAAAAATTTAACGATGGAGAAAGTTCGCTTTTTGCAGATAACAAAACTACAATTCGATTTCTTAATGAAATTTATGAACTTCGCTAAAAATTCAAAATAGTGTAATAACAACTCCTTTTATTGCATGCGTGTTGTAATTAAAAATTTCCCATTAGCTTACAACCATGTACGCAAGGAAATTTCTCTAGTTAAGCATGCATGACCAAATTTCCAACTTAAGATTAGTTCTTTTATGCATTGCAAACTTTAAAATTTGGAACAGATATTTTTTATTTTCGGCATGTCGTTGGAAAATTTGCTACTTTAGAATAATGAAACAATATTTCGATGTTTAACAAACCTTGCAAAGTTTGCAAATAATTCAAAGAAGTGTGAAAATCAGGCTTTCCTCGTTATGTGGCCTGAGGATTTTATGTAGTGATGGGCGATTACGAAAGATTTTATTCGATTGTTTCGATTGTTCAAATCTCTCGAGAACTATCGATTGTTAACGAACAATTAACAAAACTTTTAAAAAATCATCATTTCGATTGTAAGCCGGCCAAACATTAATTAGTAATTGTCACTTCGATTGCAAATAATCGTCATGTAAAAAAGTCGTAAAGGTTTACTTCGAAGCATCGCGACAGAGACAAGCGTCAGCGACAGGCGACACTGTAATATAATTGAGATTGGTCGCGACCGGTTTGATTGCTGGATAAATTGAAAAATTCAATTTGGACTCTCGCGACAGAGGTAGACGACCGAAGCAGTTTTACTTTGACTAATCGCGGAGCATTAGTGTCGCGCGACAATGAAGCAGCAATTGTTGTATTGTTTTTATTTACTTTTCTTCTGAATGCATAAAATGGATGAAATTAAATTTTCTGATGAAGAAGACGACGGATTAATTGAATTAGTGTCATCTAATCCTGTTATATTTAATCCTCAAATGGAAAGTTATAAAGATGTAAATGTTCGTGATAATACCTACATATATGTGGAAAAGTATTGGTCAAAAATTAAATAGAAATGGTAAGTTTTATTTCCATCAATGCAAGCCACACATCCAGTTTTGCCAAAATTCTTTCTCTGCATGTTTAAAAATATCTTCTGTCGCAGGCGGAATAGCTATTGGTATCAATTTTCTCTTTAATAATTCCAGCGCTTACTTTACAATTCGTGAAATATAGGAGTCTGATATACGATAAGCGTACGATAACGACTTGAAACATTCTCTCGTAGCCATCTATCTGGAAAATTGAAGTTTTAAAAGTGACTACAAGTAAAAAATTCGTGTAATATTTGATTGTGTTATGAAACTTCGTGAAATTGTGTTTTTATGTTTATATTATGTACAAGATGGTAATATGTTTTAAAAATAATTAGTAGTATTTCTAAAGTTATAATTGCTATAGAGACTTCACTCAACAAACTACTGATTTAAAATTATAAGCTATCCCAGATTAACATAATTGCGATCTATAAAAATATGTAATACCTTAATGTTAAAAATAATTTTTCTTTAGCGCTTATTGTATCCGTTGAGGTTTTTGCTCTCGATTGTTCGCACGCAGATTTTATAACGCTTTCTGTTAGTTTAATGTCTACATCAATTGGTCGGTGAAATATACGTCATTTATTTACTGGGATTCCAAACGAACATTCAGTATATTTTCGTGCTCTCTTGATAACCTGTGATTAAATGTTGCGTTAATATCGCTTAGATGTTTTCTTCCATAAGGTTTAAGCAGGTTTTCTAGTAAACGAAATGCGTTATCACCAATTTTTACCAAGGCTGAATTCGAAAACGAGCATGATTCAGCAATTTGTAATTGATTTTCGCACATCATTTCAAAATGTTTTCCCGAATCACTGGATTGTTCACAAAATCTTACCTGTATATATATAAGTAAAACAATAATTTGCATTACACATTGCAAACAATACTGTCGAAAAATAATTTGTATAATTGTAAAACATTGAGCAGAAGGTTGTACAGTTCTTATGTTTCCTGTCTAATGCTCCGATGCAATTGGGAAAATTTGGGCATTTTTGAAATCCGTCGGCAATTTGTACTTATCTGTCTTTAGAAAATGGCGGTATAATAATATCAGCTAGACAAACCCGTATGGCATTGCACAGATCTTTGATAATAACAGCAACGGTGGATCATCTTCTTACGCGAAAGTTATAATGCAGTTCGGTCAAAGAACATCCGGTAGCCAAATACCTAAAGTAATTAATTATGATATTTACAAACCGCAGTGTATCTATAATGTTATTTAATCTACATTTCGTTTATCGGTGAAGTGCTTCATAAAAAAATGGAAAAACATAAGAAATAATTTTGCACGAGATTTACAACGTAGAAAAGGAAAATCTGGAAATGCGAGTTCAAAAAAAAAGTACCTTATATGTATACGCGCAGCTTACTGTCCACCACGACACGCTGTCAAAAAGGAAAATTTTGAAGAAATTTTTCAGCAACTAGGCAACCATTTTATATGTGGAGGAGACTTTAATGCTAAACATACCATGTGGGGATCTCGCTTGATCACTCCTAAAGGTAGGGAACTTATTAAAGCACTAAACGCTAATTCATGTGAAATCCACTCATCAAGAAGACCAACATACTGGCCTACTGATAGTGCACAAATACCAGATCTAATCGACTTTTTCATTTCCAAAGGTATCTCTGCAAACTATGTTGAAGTAAAAAACTATAACGATTTGTCTTCTGATCATGTACCCGTGCAACTTACAGTAAGCGGTACAACAATACAGAAACAAAAGAAGCAACATCTGACTAATAAATTCACCGACTGGGAGATTTTCAGAGAACTCCTAGATCAAAAAATAAACCTTAATATAAAACTAAAAACAAAGGAAGAACTAGCATATGAGGCGCAACATATTATTGATATAATTCAAGAAGCTGCAAAAACTGCAACCCCAGAAGGAAACGCCACTATCAGTCAAGAAAATTGCTACCCACGCGAAGTGAGGGAACTAATCAAACAGCGTAGAAAAGCAAGAAGAGTCTGGCATAATTCTCGCAATCTGACAGACAAAACCTTATTTAACAGGATTAGTAACCAACTTAATTGGCTAATAAAAAGCATAAAAAAGGAATCATTTGATAATTTTTTGATTAATCTAAGTCCAGAAGCGGATAAAGATTACTCATTGCGGAAAGCTGCACGACGGTTGAAGAGACCTGTTACCCGGATTCCTCCACTAAAAGATGAAACCAATAAATGGGTACGTAGTGATGAAGACAAAGCAGAATTATTTTTGCTAGACATTTAGCTAAGGTATTCCAACCACATGATATTCAATCTGGTGCACACCCAAGAATTATCCATCAAACTGAATGTCAAATTAATCCAGTGTCACCCCGTTAGAAGCGGCCAAGGAAATTGATAACTTCAACCGAAAGAAAGCGCCTGGCATAGATGAAATTTCACCTGGTGTCCTAAAAGAACTTTCTCGCAAAGCAATTGTATTACTAACATACATATTCAGTGCATGTTTCCGCCTTAAACACATACCTGAGTGCTTCAAAGTAGCTCAGATTATCATGTTTAAGAAGCCAGATAAACCAGGAGAAGAAGTTGCCTCATGCAGACCAATTTCATTATTGCCGGCCATATCAAAACTGTTTGAGAAATTATTTCTTAAGCGTCTCAAACCGTTCACAGCTATTCCAGATCACCAGTTTGGTTTCCGGGATCAACATTCAACTGTCGACCAAGTTCATCGGGTTACGTCAATAATTCACAGAGCATTTGAAGAAAAGAAGTATTGTTCAGCAGTATTTTTAGATGTTGCTCAAGCATTTGACAAAGTATGGCACGAAGGGTTAATCGCAAAAATTAGCCAACAATTGCCAGGTAACTATTGTCGTCTGCTGGAGTCATATCTTTCTGACAGAAAATTCAGAGTAGCATACGAAGGAGCGAAGTCAACAATTCATTCTATACAAGCTGGAGTACCACAAGGTAGCGTCCTTGGACCTATCTTGTACCTCTTGTATACGGCTGATATTCCAATAACAGGTGACACCACCGTAGCAATGTTTGCTGATGATACTGCAATATTGTCTGTGAGTGATTCACAAGTTGAAGCAAATAGTAACCTGCAAAATGCTCTAGACCGAGTTTCGAGATGGACGAAGAAATGGAAAATAAAACTCAACGAGCATAAATCCATTCACATTACATATGCTCTAAAAAAAGTTAATGCTCAATATGCTGTTTATATCAATAATCAGCTGATTCCGCAGAAGAATTCAGCTAAATATCTAGGATTACATCTCGATGCCCATCTAACATGGAAGCATCACGTGAAGCAGAAAGCGAAACAAATCCGACTCAAAGTTCGTCAAATGTGGTGGCTGTTAGGAAGAAATTCACAACTGGACCTCTACAGTAAACGACTGCTCTACCAGTCAATTATCAAACCTATCTGGACCTATGGGATCCAACTTTGGGGATGTGCAAAACCTGCTAACCGAATGGTCATTCAGCGTAGCCAGAACAAAGTCACTCGTGCAATTACCAATGCAGAATGGTATCAAAGAAACGAGGACTTGCATGCAGATTTGAATCTGAAGTGGGTAGACGAGGTCATTCGCGACTTTGCCATCAAGCACGAAAAGCGGCTCCATCAACATGTGAATGTTGAAGCAATCCAGCTGCTTGACACATCATCAGATGTTAGACGTCTTAAGCGATTAACGCCGAACGATCTAGTTTTGTAAATAATATTTATGTATATAAATAATAGAAATTAGTTAATGAACTAATATTCTATACATGTCTAAACTAATTAGTCATATATATTGATTATTTAAACAGTAGTTTAAGATCTCAATACACATTTATTATTAATAACAAAAAATATGTATACGCAGCAGTTACATTACTTTAAAGATATACTGATTCCAAAAAAGATACCACCAATTCGTTGCAACCATCAAGTTCAAAGGTACTAATGAAGACGATAACGGATGTCAACCTTCCATATCTAAGTTTCATCAATTTCAAGTGGATAAGAAAAATTTACATCTTGTAGATTCTCAGTTCCTTAGAGAGATATGGAAAAAGAGAGCAAATATGGAAACACTGGAGGATGTTAATCGGCATTTCCTTCTTTCACTACTTCCAATTGTAGCATCACTGCGTAGAACAGCGGTTCTTAACCTTTAAGTAATGAGGAACCATTTGACAAAATTTCTGTCTGCCATGGACCACCAACTGTTTAAAGGTACAGTAAATGTAAATAAATAAAGGGTTGTTCTATCTGTTTATAAATAAGACACGCATAAAATTGTTCAAAGCCAACAGCATTTTAATTTTTTTTACGAAAATTTTACAGAATAGAGGTAAATATATATTATTTTAATGCGATTTCTGTGACTGCATACTTTTTACTAACTTCTGAATCCTTGGTTCAGTGCTACTCAAAGCCAAACATATATCGGCACTGGCATCCAACCGATTTCGGTGCTTGCTTTTAATTATCAAATGCGCCGAGAACCTCTGTTCGCATAGATATGTCGATGATAACAAAGTTCGGTAACGTACAGAAATTTCTTGAATCTTTGGGAAAGAAATTGCCTTTTGGCTCCAAAAATTTTCAAAATTAATTCCTGTCACGAATATATCTGTGTTGCACTTCAATTACTTCTTGAATTTCATCAGGCACCTCAGAAACGTTGATCATTTTCCGAACACCTTCGTCCTCACAATAATCAGGAAAATAGCGACTGAATTTACTTTTTACATTTTTCAGATGAAGTATCATGTTCTTCTGTATTTCTCCTTTAATCTCAGCATGCTGCTTGTCAATAGTTCGATTCAGCGTATCAAACGCAGAAAATTTTTTTCTTCCAACCTTGTCGATCCATAGCTCGATTTTAGTGATAAATTCACTAATTTTATCTTCATATGCAAATTTATTGCTTGCGCCTCGCAACTTCAAATTTCATGACCCTTGCAGTTTAAGGTTCAATTTATTTAGTTTTGCGAAAAAATCAACCAAATAAGCAAAACGCAACTTCAAATTTCACGACCCTTGCAGTTTAAGGTTCAATTTATTTAGTTTTGCGAAAAAATCAACCAAATAAGCAAAACACATTTGAAATTTGTATTTCCTCTTTACAACCTCGACAGCATATTTCCTTTGGAAAGCCGACGCACTTCCGTATGGAAAAGCCGAGTTTCGTGTTCAGAGTTCATATCAGAGCACAATTGTTTGAAGAGACGAGTATTAAGTGCACTCTTTTTAATGAAGTTAACTACTTTTATAGCTTTAATATTTTTAGGATGGCTTCGCGGACCACTTTGAGTGCTTCCAGGGACCACCAGTGGTCCGTGGACCACCGGTTAAAAACCACTGCCCTAGAAGATTAAATTCTACTTGTCGATTAAAAATTATGCAAATTCTTCATAAATTTGAAGGTTATGCAGAAGTGCAAAATTTGATAACGTTTGTTTCAAAGGGGTACCAGAGTTCACATTTACCACAACCACAATAAAAGTTCACCTTCAAAACCAATACACTATGTATGAAAATTCCGTATCCCGAGATCCTAATTTAAACTACGTGTCTGAACGTGAACAGTTATTAGCTGCTCCTTCGTCAAAAGAAACATAAATGAAATTTATCAAATTTTTCAGGAGAATTTGCAATTTATCGAATTTTTCAGAAGAATTTGAAATTTATCGAATTTTTCAGAAGAATTTGAAATTTATCTTTTTTAAAATGAAGAATTATTTTTCTGTATTTCATTTGTTTAAATGTTTGTCTTTTTTGTTTTTTATTTACACGTTCTCATTTTTTAGTTATTGCAATTGACACAAATCGAGTACCTTTTTCCCTGTTACATTTTCGTTTTTTTGAAAGTGTTTCCAAAATGAAAATTATTATTAGTATTATAACATTACCTATATACGAGTATATAATTTTTATATTTCTAAATAATGATCAGTTCTAACAAATAGTGTACATTAAATATTTAGTTGTTAACTGAAGGCTTACATTTAAATGTATTTTCAGTTTCTAAAAATTTTATCTTATTACTTAAAATAAAATTTGCCGTGTAAATTGAATGACACTATATTTTACAGTACAATTCATAACTTTTCGAATGCGTGGAATTATAAGTTGAATTGTAAATTTAGTGTTTAAAGCGCGGGTATTATACATTTTTATGAAACACGGAAATGTAAAAGTTTTTGAAAATACTATTAAAAACATTCTTGTAAATTGAATTTGATTTGAATGTTGAAAAAAAAATAATAATTTACTTCATACGTACCTAAGAGTTATAACCAGTTTTTCTTCCAGTGGTATACAAGTTCTTAAACGATTATTCATTCCGGTTATTTTTTTTATTCTGCTTGGAAGTTCTTCAAAGGAAACTTTTGATATCCGGGTAAAATTAAAAAATTTTCATTATCATTTCTCCTTATTACACTATACAACAAATAAAACTGTCCCTTTTATAACCTACTATCCACAAGAAAATGCACCCATATTTGTCGATATTTTTCTTTTTTATAAAGTTATAAGAATTACACCGTCCATTGTACTAGACATACTTGAAACTTAATGAACTCGAGCTGTTTTTTATTGAGCAAAGTAAGTTAACCTCTGAGTGTGTCATGCTCACTTATTAAACCGAAGTGTTTAACGTCTCGATTAAAATCGTGCCGAGTGTATAATATCTTTTTAAACCGACTCGATAAATGCCTCGATTAAAACCGCTGAGTGTGTGTCATTACCCTTAGCAAATTATTAAAATTGGTTAGATAAAGTCTGCCTGGGAGTAATGTACATACATAAATCTTAGCGCAGAAAACCAGTAACCACAAGAATGATTACTAGTTATTGCAATAGATGATCTTGACTCATAACATTGAAGAGACTTGTACACAATAAGCAAAGAATAGTGTGCCTAGTGCAGCATATACCAGCATGGTGGGTGGCTCTTATTCAATGTATTGGAATTAAGGGGGATTGAACACATGACTAAATACTCACTTTTGACTGGTCAGTATCTCTGAAAGAAGTACACACAGTTGTAATGAAAATAAACAAATTATTGTATTATTTTTATATTCTCAACTTGAATAAGTTCTTAGAAACATAAAAATGTAATGTAATTATAATTTAATGTAAAATTATATTGTATAATTTAATATTTAAAAAAAAAAAAGGAAACATAAGCTATACTTTAATTGTGATTAAATTAACAGCCCATCCAAGTAATTATAAAAATACATTGATAACTGTATAGATTATATCAATGATGTAAATTTTGATTTAAATATATGTTTTTGATACATTCTACGTGTTGCAGCGAATAGAACCCGGTGCTTTCAGTGACAGCTGATCGATCTAATACAATAGTAACAATAAAAAATTAAACAATTAAAATATTACAGATTAAAAATCATATTAGAAATGTACATTCTCAAAAAACATACATGAAATATAATTAAAATTGATAATATTTAGTACATATCAGTAATTTCGAGAAGACGTACATGGAAGCTTTATTTATATTAAGGAAGATCGATGACGGAGTAACAGAGAGGATTGTAGAATATTATTGTTGCTGTATCAGTCATTAATCCGTTCCGGATTAAAGTACAATTATCAACTGTTCTGTTTTCTACTTGGGCGATGTTGTTGTCACTAGATCCTGCCCAACATTCGCCGTCTTCAATAGTTACCATGGCCTTTACATCAATCTTTCTGCCAATCTCAATAATGAATCTTTATTTGCAAGACTATCTTAACAACTCTTTTGCTTCTATCACTGTCAACTGCTTACAATTCCCTTAATCAAAATTGAACTATCACACACGCGCCTAAATACATAATCAACATCAAGAATAATTTTAAATCTTTTCCTTTAATTTTTTTTGCTTTTATTAATATAGCTCTCCTGATAAGGAGAACTACTTTATTTCTGCAATCTTAGATCTAATCTAAATAAGCCGTACTCATAATTAGCATATGTGCAAAGCCCAATGGATAAGCTCTGTTAATTATATTACTCAGTAAGAACCAAGTGTCAGAAGGTTTGAAGCGCTTAAGTCTCTTTAAGTGTCAAGGCCGCCGGATTCGAATAATAATGAAGCCGTTTCTGATGTTTTGTCGAACATAATCATGTATTATTTTGTTGACTCATTTGATCTGCAAATCCGCATGGAGTGCGTGATTTCGTGGAAACCAACGGACATTAATAATGAGGACTTTTTCTGAGCTGCTTAGATTTAGTACATCCCCATATTTGTAATTCATAAGTACATATTATTATGGCGTGTCTATTAACTAACATGAAAGGGCAATACGGTAGCCGAGATGTAAGGTAGCTTTTTGTAAATAACGGTGATAATATACAACCCGCGTTCTAAACCAGAGTATTGAAAACGTTAATTTTATATATATATATATATATCGAAAGTAGTAGCAGAGACGAAAATATAATATCATAGACTAGAAAATCGCGTTATATTCTCTTTTTGTATATCGATAAATCAAGGTTATTTCAGAATACTCATAGTAAAAGGAAATCGTAGCTGAGCCCCGACGCGGGTTCCGAAAAATTTTGATAACATTGTTCAATATCGATCAAAGAAAAAGGAAGGTCCTGGAAGAAACCTTGGATAACAGTGCCGGTCATCTGGAGGAGAAGAAACGCCAGACCATCCCGATTCGATAATCAACTGGAGGAACATCTAGTCGAGCAAGTTTATACAAATTCTTTATATATTTCCTGTTGTTTCAGTCATTTTGGTTATCGTTTTCTGTGTTCGATCATCGTATTTCGTTATTCGTGATTATATGTTCTAAATTTCTATGTGAATAAAGATTTGTGCGCACGTGCGTATATGTGTTGCAGCAGCGAGTGCCCCTGCTATACATTCGTAGTCACAAGTGCCATGAAAGTAAATTGATAATATAATAAAAAAACAAGTTTTTTATTTTATTTTCTCTGGTGTAGGAAATAATATATCAATAAAGAAATATAATAAGGATAGTTAATAGGGAAAAGGAATAAAAGGAGAAAGGGCAAAAGAGAAAATTATATATCAAAAATTTTTGCGTAGTTTTACGGTATTTCTCTGGCGGCCAAATTAGGGAAATGCCGTAATATTGGACGTATAACAGTTTCGTATATCAGAAATTTGTTTTCCAGCTTCATTTTAGAGTGACGCTCAATGAGCCAGTACATTTAACGTGTTTTTTCTTGTATTTGGGCAACTTTGTGATCGATATGAGTTCTTCATGTTAATTTTGAAACCATAGTTATACATAACTACTTTGCAACCGGAATTTGTTGGTTATTAATATGGACTACATAACATAGATTACGATTATGTAAAGCAAACATTGCATATACAGATTTCTGTTTATTTAACTGAATTTTTCAGTCGTTCGTTCATTCAGTTACTATACGATCTAGAGGATACTGTAGATTGTTATTTGCTTTAGCCTGCGAATGACTGACTGATAATATTGCTGTATTTTCAGCGAACATTGCAGTTGTAGTATCCTGTGACGATGGTATTGTGCTGTAAACAATAAGTACAGATTAGGTCCGAAGACACTATGTGCGGAATAACTGCTTGTATCGGATAACGTGCTGATGTAGCTGCTTCATGTGGTACACAAAATCAACGAGATCGGATAGATACAATTGTAAAATATGACACAAGTTAATTTGTGAACTAAAAAGATAAGTCCTTTGTGTCATTGTGCAATTTCAAATGCTTTTTCTATTAATGATGTTACCGGATGTATTTGTTAAATTGTTGAATGTTTCCTGCGAAAGCCAACCTGATGATCAGGTAGTTTCGTAAGAGGTTCGATACGTTTGTGCAGTAGTAACTTCTTAAAGAGTTTAAATATAGCTGGCAACAGTAGTATTAACCGATATCATTCAACTTCTTCCGCTTCTATTAATTTAATAATTTTATTGTCAATGCTCTGCTCTCTCCAATTTTTACAAAACTCTTCTTTATATTTGTTTCCATCTACAACTATTAATCCGTATCTAATTCGTTTGTCCGAATCATCATATCCATCCCACATTCTTCATCATCGCATTGCCGTCAAAATTTCTAAATATTCCGACTCCATATGTTCCTTTATAAATGGCTTAAAATAGCTATGTTTTGAGTAGAATTTTTTATACCAGCTACTCCTTACTAATTATCACAAAATTTATCTGATTTGTCTCGTCACACCTACAAAATTTTCCAATTCCTGTATTTCCTTAACCTTCTTAGTTTAATTTTCAATATCTCTCACAGACTCCAGGCGCACATGACCTATTTGAACTACTGGCACGTGTACACATTACTTGAAAAGAAATAAATAATTATTCAGATTTTTTTACATATAAATTTCAAATGTGTTAATTATGAAATAAAACAAATAATAAAAACACTACAGTATTTAAGGTAAGCGAACGAATTCCAATTTACCTGAAATTTTCGTGAACTTTCAAGGATTGAAATACAAGCATCTGCAATATCTTTGGGGTCTAGTTTTTTCACATTTTTTTTTGATGTAGTTAAATCTGTACTTACCCAACATGGACTTAAATTCTGCAATAAAAAGATTATTTTTAATTAATTTATACCTATACATTACAAAGTCAATAAAAAACAAATAATAACATTATTTAATTTTACTCGTTTTAAAGCTCTAATCAGTAAAATAAAATCTTTTTATCATTTTAATCGGTTATTATAGCATTTTATTTCAAAGAAAAATAAACACGTATTACATTAAATTTAAAAAAAAAAAAACAATGAATGATTTATCATAATTTTATTGTAAGTTTTTACATTATCTGGAATATCATTACAATTTCTGTATAGTTTTAACTTATATCTTTAAATAACCTTAGCCTATTCTCGCAATTTAATTATTGGTTCTAGTTTACTTCGTTATTATTATTTTAAATTTTACTTTTTTTTTTTTCATTGTACTACCGACAGCAGCCTGCCATAAACAATGGTGATATAAGAATAGAAGGAAAGGGGGGAGAAGATTGAGGAAAAGTGGAATGAATAGAAAAGGAAAAGGAAACGAATATTAACCTGACAGTTCCAACGAAATGCCCGATTCATGTCTTAAGAAGAAAATGGTTTATTTATCCTTTTTTTATTTATTTATTTTTTATTTTATTAATTTATTTATTTTCACACTATATAACGATTATGCGCAGTGCCTTCGAAAGCAATACAATAGCGCTTAAGTTATCGGAAGTGCATCCCGGCACCACTTTTTCCTTTTCAGTCGCCTGCTGGATCTGGCTGGAAGATCAATAAGGAACATTCGGTATATAAGTGGATTCGAGCTAAACTGAAGTTTCTCAAAGAACTTTTTGTACTGTTCCGTATAAACATCCTTCCCGTATGGAACATTCAAGTCCGCATGCAATGTGTCATTCGATACGAAATACGGCGCAGATACCATTGCCTACGTAGAGAGCTTGGACTGCTGTTGCTGTATTCTAAGGAGGTTGCTTCGACATGTTATTCCATATAGCTCTAATCCATATCTCCATATTGGAGCGATAACCGATAAATATACATTCCGCTTTACGGCCAGGTTTAGAACTGATTTTCGTCCTAGCAGCGGCCATAGCAGTCTAGCCCTAATTATTATAGATTTTCTTGTATTTTCCACGTGATCACGTCACGTTAATCGTCTATCCATATACATTCCAAGATAGCGCAAGGAGTCTACTTTCGGAATTTGCGTGTTCTCAAATATCAAGTGTGAACACCTTACTCGTCTGTCTGCGAATAAAATGTGACGACATTTAGTTGGGTTGAACGATATGCGCCAGAGGCATCCCATTTCTCTAGCCTATTCGGATGATTTTGAACAGCAGCGTTTGCATACGTAACATTCGTATTAGACGCGAGTATCGCAATGTCATCAGCGAATGTAGCTAATAACGTTAGATTAGAAATTGGTACGTCCGTGGTATAGATGGAATACAATAAAGGCCCTAGCAAACTGCCTTAAGGTACTGACGATCTGATTGAATGTATTTCCGAGAGTGAATCCTTTATTTTAACCACAAACGAGCGTTCGGGCAAGTACGATTTGAGTAACAGATAAATATTCTCATTAAGAATTTGCCGCAATTTATACAGCAATCCTGGATGCCAGACCTTATCGAATGCCTGCGTGACATCTAGAAACACCGCGGAACATACCTCGCGTTTCTCCAACGTTAACGAAATTGCGTCAACTAATCGGTGACACTGACGAATCGTAGAGTGCTCCGTGCGAAAACCAAATTGATGATTCGGTAGCACATCTCGGTTACTTATAACCGGATCAATACGATTTAAAATTAGCTTCTCCAAAACCTTCGATAAAGAGGAGAGCAAGCTAATCGGTCAATATAATGAAAGCTCTATCCACGGTTTTCCCACTTTATTAACCATCATTATAATCAACTTCTTCTATATTTTAGGGAAGTACCGCATCCTTAGAACCGCATTAAAGATGTAACAAAGAAGAATAGCTGCTCTCCGCAGTAGTCGCGAGATTATTTCTCCAGTAATTCTATCGAAGCCAGGAGCCTTACGTAGTGGTATATTCCGAAGGCATACGAGAACTTCTCTTGGCGAAAAGACCTTAGTAGCGTGTTCACATCGACGAGGTTCTTCCAATGCTCTTTGTATATAGTCAGAATGCTCCTTGTTGCGATCAGAATGTGGTGTAAAGACCGTGTCAAGATGGTCCGCAAAAGCATTCGCCTTTTCCTTGTCTGTTTTAACCTAAGTGTTGTTCGATCTAATATTATATGGTTCTTCTGGTTGATTCAGCAATTTTGTTAACTAAAGTCCATACAGGCTTTTCACCATCATTAACAGACTGCGTATAATGATTAAAAATTTTATTTTTATACTCCTTAATTCTGATCTTTAGTTTGTTTTGTAACTCTTTGTATCTGTTGTATAAGGATGGGTAACGACTACGCTGCCATCTCCTTCTTGCTGACCTGGTTTCATTTATTCATTTTCTTATTTCTACGGGTATATACAGGTTTTGAAAAGATTTTTTTGATACATGATTGGTAGAATTATTACACGCATATTCTATGAGATTAGAAAAGTTCTTGATGGCTATGTCAATGTCATTTGTGTTCTTTAGTTTGATCTTCGAGTCAATATTATTTTCAATTATACTTGAAAAGATATTCCAGTTAGTGGTATGATTTGTAAGTCTCTGCTGATTGAGTACGGTTTTAGGACATACCTAAGGTGACAACCACTGGAACATGATCGGAAGACAGATCGATGATTGTTCTGCATTCCCTGTCGTATCTTTGAAGGCCGAAGAAATCTAAGACTCCGGAAGCCTATTGAGATGCCGCGGCCAATATGTAGGAGTCATTGGAGTTAAAACGGCAAGTGCGTTGTTCTGTATCGATTTGTACAGTATCTTTCCGGCTTGGTTTGTTGTTCTCGATCCCCATGCACTGTTTTTGGAATTATAATCTCCACCGAATATGAATACATTTCCTAATTTGTTGAAAATTGTATTGTAGTCCATTTGTGGTATACAGAAACCTGGGTGACAGTAAATTGCGGTATCCTTTCCAAGTGTTTCGACGTTTACCGCTACAATCTGGTATGCGAATGTGCTGTATGCAAAGTTTTTATATTGTTTGTATATATCTCTGACTAATACCATTGAACCGCCATGAGCTGTTCCATCCGGCTGGTGAGCCGAGTATGCTACATAACCACGAACTTTGAAACTCTTTTCATACGTAAGATGGGTTTCTGTGATTAGTGCAACATCAATTACATTTTGTTGAAGGAAAAGCTCAAATTCATTTATTTTTTGAGTAATGCCATTCGCATTCCATAGTACTATCACGAGTGAGTGTTGTGTGATTATATTAGTGTTGTTTAACATTATGGAAGTAATTTTTCAATAACTTTCGTCAAGAGTGATATTAATGGATTTATTGTAGATTTGAATTCGTTGAGGAACGTTGTCAACATTATTGAAATTTCATTAGTATTATTGCTGCAGTTGCTATCGGTATGCACAGCTGACCTGTATCAGTTTGGTTCCCGGCGTACCTGCTCGAACGGCATTAGCGTATGATCCTCGATTCGCTGTGCTTAGCATTCCATTAGAATAGCTATCTCTAGGAACATCGGGAACGTTGATATTTTCGTGAGTCCGGGCATGAGACGAACGTATTTTATTGTAGAATTCAGTTTGCTGTTTGTATACAGAGCATCCCCTATAGCTTGACGGATGGTTACCATCGCATAAGGCGCATTTTGCGGGTTCGGATAGGCTTCTATTACAAAGTTTAGTATCATGCATCCCAGCACACTTAACACAACGTAAGGGTAGATGGTTACCATCGCATAAGGCGCATTTTGCGGGTTCGGATAGGCTTCTATTACAAAGTTTAGTATCATGTTGTTGACGTCGCATTAATCTCAGAAACACATTTTACAACAAAAAGTTTTATCAGAATTCACGGCTACACTACATATTGGACTAACCACCCAAGTGGCAGAGGACGAGGAGGAACAGCAGTGATAATTAAACAGAATATCAAACACTATTTACAGGAAGAAATACAATTGAATTTCCTACAAGCCACAGTAGTAGCAATAAACTATAATGGCGCAGACCTCAATCTAGCTGCAGCATACCGTCCGCCCAATAGTAATTTTGAAAAAAGTCAATTTATTGATATCTTCAATCAACTCGGTCCTCGTTTTATACTTGCAGGTGACTTTAATGTAAAACACACCATATGGGGGTCACGTTTGACGACACCAAAAAAAGGTGCTGAACTTCTCAACGCTATCAACATATGTTCGTGTAAGTTCTTTTCATCGCGGAAACCTACTTACTGGCCAACAGATTGCGCGAAGAATCCTGATCTCCTTGACTTTTTCATTACTAAAGGAATCGCTGCCAATTATGTGCAAGTAGAAGGAATTACGGACTTATCGTCAGATCATACTCCGGTACTTATGACACTAAGTTCTGTAGTGATTAAAAAAAGAATTCCGCAAAATCTCACCAATAAATATACTAATTGGAATCAATTTAGAGAAAGCCTTGACTCTTCAATTGAACTTAAAATCAGGCTTAAAACTATTAGTGATTTAGAACAGCAAGCCCAGCACTTTATCAACCTGTTGCGAAAAGCTGCTAGCCAGGCTACTCCAGCTCTTAAAGAAAACGTTCCAAATGAAGTACTGTATCCTATCGAAGTTAGGAAACTAATAAAAGAGAGAAGACGTGCACGGAAAATATGGCAACGCTCCCGTCATCCATCGGATAAAACAAAATTTAATCGAATTAGCAATAAAGTTAATAGGCTAATCAAGGATTTCAAACAGAAAAGCGTCACAAACTACTTAGAAAATTTAAGCCCTGCAGCGGACACAAATTATTCATTGTGGCGTGCAACGCGACGCTTCAAACGTCCACTACTTCATATTCCTCCTCTCAAGGATGAACAAGGGCAGTGGATTCGCGACGACAACAGTAAAGCTGAACTATTCGCTTCGCATTTAGCTTCAGTCTTTACAACACATAATATAAACTCCCAGATCGATACAACGAAAAATTACCAACCTTTCCAGCAAATAAAACCAGTAACTCCTCTTGAAGTTGCACAAGAGTTAGATAATAATATGAATCCCAAAAAGGCTCCTGGAATCGATGAAATTTCACCTGGAGCGCTTAGAGAATTACCACGTAAAGGAATTATCATGCTGACATATCTCTTTAATGCCTGTTTCAGAATGAGATACGTACCAAAATGTTTCAAAATCGCTCAAATCATCATGTTATCGAAACCTGGGAAACCAACAGAAGTAGTAACTTCGTATCGACCAATCTCTTTGTTACCTTCCATATCAAAATTATTTGAAAAACTACTCCTTAAGCGACTCAAGCCCTTATTAAAGATACCAGATCATCAGTTTGGCTTCCGCAATCAGCACTCTACGATTGACCAAGTGCATCGTATAACTAAGCTAATTGAAACAGCCTTTGAAGAAAAAAAATACTGTCCGGCGGTTTTTCTAGACATATCGCAAGCTTTTGATCGAGTCTGGCACGAAGGGCTGATCTATAAAATGAGCAACCTGCTATCGGAAAATATGTGCCAACTTCTTGAATCATATATCTCTGATAGATCCTTCAGAGTTTCTTATGAAGAAGCAAAGTCCAAATTTCATCCAATACAGGCTGGTGTTCCACAGGGTAGTGTCTTAGGACCTTCTCTGTATTTATTGTATACAGCTGACATTCCAACAACAGCCAAGACGACTACTGCTACCTTTGCAGATGACACAGCCATCTTGTCAGTTGGCAATTCCCCAGAATTGGCTACGACTAACTTGCAACATGCAGTAGAAAAAATTAGCAAATGGACATGTGATTGGAAGATCAAGATTAATCAAGAAAAATCAGTGCATGTTATGTTTACGCTTCGTAAATCTAAGACCTGTCCTATATATCTTGATCGTCTTCCTATTCCGAGATCGGACTCTGCTAAATACCTGGGTATGCATTTAGATTCCAGGCTGAATTGGAAGACGCATGTCAAAATGAAAAAGGAACAAACCATGCATAAATTAAGACAGATTAGTTGGCTGATTGGGCGTTATTCTAAACTCAATCTGTCTAATAAGCGTTTGATTTATTGTCAAATCATCAGACCGATATGGATGTATGGTATTCAACTCTGGGGCTGTGCAAAGATATCCAATCGATTGATTATTCAGCGCGCTCAAAATAAGTGTCTCCGAAACATCACTGGAGCTTTTTGGTATCAACGAAACGAAGAAATACATTCCGATTTAAATATTCCATGGATCGATGAAGTCATACGTTATATTGCAGAAGCGCACGAATACCGACTTCACAGTCACCCAAATCTAGAGGCTTTAGAACTGCTACTTTCCGATGATGACTTAAGGCGCCTTAAGCGCACAAAGCCTTATGAACTAGTCACCTAATTTATTCTGTAATATATTCGTATGTATGTATTTTGTGGATATGGGCATATACTTGGTGTGCGTGCGTGTGAGTATTTATATGCGCGTATGATTATGTATATATCTGTATATTAGGAGTTATGTAATTGTACATAGTTTCTACTCTGCTCATGTTACAAATTAGTTAGATTAAGTTGTAACACTGTTTAAAAGTAGTGCTAATTTATTTACTATAATAAGATTGTACTGAAATATACGTGTAAAAAAAAAAAAAAAAAAAAAAATCATGCATCCCAGCACACTTAACACAACGTAAGGGTAGGTTACATTAGTTAGCCGTGCGGCCGAATAATTGACATCTTTTGCATTGTTTAAGCCGTGAATCTTTTTTCGGTTCTTCAACCACTACCACTGTATTTAAGATGCTGTTGATTTCAAATATTTCAACATTTTTTTTTTCCGATGGTTTCAAGTCTAAAAAGAACATGGGGAGATGTTGTTTGGTTTTGTAAAGTAAAAATATTAGTGATAGTTTTCACCTGAAATCCTCTGAACTCAATTTCTTTTATAATGTCAGCTGTATCTGTAGAGTGGTGTAAATTCTTAATTACTACTCTGAACGGTTTGTCCTCCTCCGGTAAAGAGTACGTATAAAAGAGATATTTATTTTCTCTTAAGGTTGTTTTAATAATACAACGATAACAGGTCGGGTTCTTAGGCTTAATAGTAACCCCGGATAAGGTGGTTTTTAGTTCGAATTCTACCTCAGGTAATTCTAAAAGGAATTTTCTAAAGCTGTTGAAATTCGCGACGTTTTTAACCATAATTGGTGCAGGTTTAATCGTCATTTCTTTACTCTGTTCACTATTAACATTTTTATCGTCCCTAGGATTTATTTCGTTACTTATACTGGTTTCTTCGGATGACATTTCGTCATTATTATCCTCATTATTATCCTCATTATTATCCTCATTATTATCCTCATTATTATCGTTGTTTGCAGTAGATAAAAATTCAAAGATGTTTCTTTTGGGCTTTAATGTGGCGTTACTGGCAACAGATTTATTATCTGTAAGATACTTCACTGCTTCTGTACGTTTAGGCGTACGCCAATCTCGCTGTGTTTGAGTGTTGACGTTTAATAACGTAGCCTGTTTTGGATTTCTGCAACCGGAGTGGGCTAAACTTCTCATTGGAGGTAGTGGCAACGACGGTTTTATTAACACTGGTAGGTACAGATGAGGACGAGAGCGGCGAAGGCCGCTGTTGTTTATCGACAGATGCCTTCGTCGGGCTGGTTTTTTGATTTTGATTTTGTATAAAACTATTAGGTGGATTTCTCGTATTCATAATGTCATTCGTAATTTTAAAATAAATACATACGATAAATATGAACGGTCTGGCAGAGCCAGCCGATAAAGGAAAGATCTCACCTGCGTTATCAGCGGTCGACTGTATGTTTCTGTTCGGTCGAGCGATAACATAAGATACGTCGCGGAAGCAATAATTACCGTTGCGCGAATATTATTAGAAGACCCGATATATACTCGAGAACAATAGCGAAGAATTAACATGCACGAACGCGATAAATAAGACTTCATTCTTTTGAAAAAAAACAAAAAACTAACAGTGATTCTAATGTCGCTGTTCTGGTTCTGCAATTCTACATTAAATCCCTGCGAAATTATGTTCATCCCGTGTTTACAGATTGAATAGGAGACCGGAATTGTTGGTGGAATTGGAGGGATCATACCAGCAAAACTGGAAACAAATATGATAAGATAATGAATATTTATTATGGACACTGTTTCAAAAAAACGAACAAAATAATAATTTATATATATATACATTTTTTTATTCTATTATAAAATTACTAGTCGGACGAGTGATATTTTCGTTATTCTGGTTTAGTCTGTTTTCCCATTTCTTGGATGATACCAGGTGAACATAGGGATTATTTCGGGAGTTTTAATCCACGGGTGTTACTTCTGCAATTATATACGATTTTAGGTTTTATAAAAATCGATCAGACTAATCTTTATCAACAATGGAAAACACATAGTGATACTGTTCCCGCTATGTATTATTGTAGAGGAACTCTGCATGTTGTTCATTTTTGAATGTCAAATTGTTGGTTTAAATAACCAAATAGTCTAAAATTAAGTTTAGTACTTTTATATATTAAAAAATTAGTTTAATTTATTTCCGATTTATATTATTTGGTAAGTAAAATAATTTTATTTACGAGTATATTAATAAAATTATTATTTTTAAAAAATGTACTACGGGTAGATTTGATCTGATACACACAGGGCGATTTGATCTATGATTCGACTCCCCCTTATTTAATATAATGATTTTAAAAAATAATTTAAAAATATAAATAACAATAGGGTACTTAGTAAACTATGAAATAACTTTTTTTCTCTGTATGTTGTTTTTAATTGTAAGTAAAATTTTATTTAAGAAATTTAGGTGTAGATAAAATTGGATTGATTGAGAAAAGGGGTTTTGTTATCTGTTGTTCTACATGATGTGATGACAATTATAAGCGTAATAATTAACATTAATTTTTTGAAGCTAAATACGACGAAGGTGTATAAACTAAAAAGTGAGTAAAAATGGTTTTTTTTTTTTTTTTTTTTTTTTTATGGCCTTAACGAAACTACAGTCGATGCTAAGATACTGAAACAGTCTTTAAGGCAGTAACGGAAGGTAGTGCGATTAGCAATAAGGCAAAAAAAAAAAAAAACAAAAAAAAAAAAACAAAAACTGAATATCTTAGTAATGGCATTAAAATTTATGCACGTCGTTAGCAAGCCAAAGATAAGGAAGTAAAATATCAATCGGATTATGGTAAATCAAAAATATTTTTGGTAATAAAAGAAATCTTGCAGTCGATTATATAAAAAAACTAATAAACTAAATTATGGAATAATATCCCAGGCTGAACAAAAATTGGTTTATAAATTTGTTTTACAAAATAATAAGTCAATTTCCCGAGAATAGTGGAAAATAGCAGCAGTAATTGTTGATTAATTTTGTGATTTTATACGGAGAAACCCATATTTACCATCAGACTCGGATTAAGTGTATGATAGACCCGGGGCTACGAAAATATTAGGGGCCCTCTTCGGAAGTGACAAAATTATCAAGTTTATAGAATAACTAAATTTTCTTTAATTTAATTTAATTACATTACTTTGAATTGTCGAATTAACATATAATTATTAATGTAAACAAAACTAAATAAAATCTGTTTCGATCGTTAATTATGATAATGCCGATAATCTCATCTAGTATGGTGGATCTGTACATATTTTTTATTCTTTTTAACATTGAAAAAGATCTTTCCTCCTCATAATTCATAATCGGTATAGTTACAAATATTCTATATACAATATAAATGTTTGGAAAAACATCTATTATTGTACGTTTAACCATCCATGTCGGAGGTGGGAGCTTCTTGGGGGCCCTTTTATAAGGCGGAGTTCGGGGCTGCAGCCCCTCTTAGCCCCCCCCCCCCCATCCAGGCCTGTTTACCATTTCGAATTCTAGAAACAACAAGCTAAACTAGGTCAAAGAACTTTAACAATATCTTGAAATGTTTTGATACTTTGAAAAAATTAATGGAAAAATATAACTTAGGATCAAATGTCATTTGCAACGTTGATAAAATAGGATTTTCAGCTGTGTACAAGCCTAAAAATATTGTAACCACAACGAGAATGAAGCAAGTAGGAAAAATAACATTTCGTAAATGAGGAGATCCGGACTGCATGATACGTTATAAATGCATTAGGGGAAATTACGTTACTTCATTTATGGTGTTTTTCCCAAAAAACTGGCGAAATTGAATGATGAAACAATCACCATGATTAATCATAATGGACAATCATAAAAGTCACATTAGAATCAAATCTTTGAATTATTCAAAAGAAAATGTAATTCTTATGCGTTAACTATAATTATCGAGCATCAAAAAAGACACAACCAATAGACAGGCTTCTATTGCTAGCTTTTTAGACATATTTGCTTCTATACATCAGTTCAGTTTTTAACTTGCCTTTTTCTAACATTACATACATTTGAATAACAAATTGAAAAGTTGATCTTGGAAATTTTTTGAAATAATTAGTGAAATTATCAATATTTGTTAACAATGAAGCTTCTAAGTGACCCTTATAAGAAAGGCTTTCGTGTATTTGAAATATTACTGTATCACATACTTTTTTAACGATAACAAAATTTATATTTTCGGCGTCCGATTTTCGTTGTTTATTTTCATTATTGATAAGACACGGTTCTTTCCAATTATTCTACGTTTCTTTAAAGTAGGCTATCTTATTTTTAGATTGAAATTCATTAAAAAAATATGTCTACATGACGCATGATTGTATGAAATAAGTCAAGTTAAAAATATAAAATCGAAATTTTCTAAAATGTTTTGTAAGCAATATGCTTCTTTACAAATAATATTTTTATTAGACATTTTTTTAAATTCTTCTCGAGAAACACTCTGTTAATTTTTCTCGACTTTCAAAAACAATATTTTCGGTGTGCGAATATTGCAATTGCAGCGCATTGCAGAGACTTTAGTTAATTTTCAATTAAACATTTCTTCCAATATGTCGCAAAGGTGTGTAGGTCTTTAAAAACTGACTGAACCTTGAATCAATATGTTCCATTCTTTTTTTTTGTGTATATTAAACGTCAGCTGATCTATGCCTAAACTTTTAAAAAGCTCTAGAATCTTTCATAAATATTTTTATTATAAATATATCTTTGCATAATTACTACTTTTTGACATTGATCTGAAATTTAATAGTTTCGCCACACTGTACTGCTAGATATTCATTTCTCTTTACTTCCTCTTTAATCTCTTCCTGGATACGCTCAGCATATTTTCTAGAATTTCATTTTGTATTTTTTCAGGTGTGTCTTTAAAAACCGAGTCCGTATATTCAATTCGTAGGAAACTGATAGAACGAGCACACATACCACTGTTATCTTTTAACGCCCACTGAGAATTATAAACGATTATTCGATTGAGCAGTTTCATTTGGCAAAATATTTCATTGAAGTTTTATAACTGAATAGCTGTTCAACAACAGTGAATTTTAGACACCAATATACTACAGCGGAAATCGGTTATAATAACATGGAAGGGAATGAATACTGTCGTTATTCCGATATCAAACAAAGTTCTTTAATTTTTAGGATTCCGTACATGGAATCCTAATAAGGTGGTTCAGAAACAATGAAAATATCAAATAAAAATCAATAACCCACGAACAGTTTGACTTATAAACTTCAATTTAAGATTATAAATTACAATTAACAGTTAATTGTACGAAACGGTTATTCGTATTAATCGCAAAGTTGATTAAATAATAATAATAATAATAATAATAATAATAATAATCTTTTTTTCGTTTCGGACATAGTTGTACTGGCTCGTGTTTTGTTGTTATCGCTTCGTCATTTAATAACAATCAATCGTAATTTCATAAAATTATTTATTTACAGGAAAACCGCAGCTCGGTGAGTTAAAACCTTACTTCATAATCACTCGTTCACGCGTACTGCTCACGGGCGCGAGTCACTATGACCGCCATGACCCTAAACGCACACACCTGCAGACGCAGACATCAACAGCAATGCAACAGATACTATGCTACAAAAGGCACTCCGCTCCAACCAGCACGATTTATTCCTAACGCATTGGGAAAAAAGGTTGTATTAAGTGGTTGAAAGTGAGTTAGTTTATTAAATAACCGCCTGTACGAACAATTAAAAAATTATAGTTTTAACGATATATTTAAATTTTTTTAAAAATTTTATTACATAGCTGTTAAAACGATTAACTAATTTTTACACGGTTAACCGAAATCGCGATTAATACGGGGATAATCGTTTCATACAGTTAACCGTACCCGTAAAAATCGCAAACCCGGTTTTCATCCGAATAATCGGTTTAAACCGATACTGCAGTTAACGGTATACGGAATATCCGTCAAAATCACCAGCCCTACAAAAAACCTAAACAACCGTTAAGAACATTTAAAAATATGGAATATAAAAAGACTTCAAAAATCATCACTTAAAAATTTATCTCATCACCAGATAACCCTTAAAAGTGAAATTTATATAAAACAAAATGTAGAAATCTTTTCATAAAATCAAAAAATTACGGTTAAAAAATTATTTAAACCCTCCCTTTTGGGTTAGCATAAGAAAGGAAGTTCACGTAAGTAACAGCTTGAGTAAGAACGTTAGAGAAATTAAAACGTATCTGAAACATATGCGTAAAGGACCGCTTCGTAGGAAAAATAGCAAAGCTTACAGCTTTATATTCAGATCCTTGAACCTACAAAAGTTCGAAAGTTTTGAAAAAAACATTTTTTTTCCAGGCATGTGATATATCGTTGGAAAAATCGCTATTTGTCGGGAAGGAACCCATATTTCATTTCCTTATCAAAACTTTCAAAGTTGACGAAAAGTTCAAAAAAACTCGAAAAATTACGTGTTCCCCTATTGACGACGCGAGTATCATAGTTGAAAATTTTTAACAAGGTTAAAAATATGCACATCCACGTATATTTCTCTCGTTTGGAACATCCGGATTTCCAACTTTAAAATTAGGCCCTCAGGACGAGCTCGAAATTTTTTAAAAAACTATTTCTTTTCCAGACATGCGATATATCGTTAAAAAGATCGTCATTTTTCCGGAACGAACTCGTATTTCATTTCCTTAACGAAGCTTTCGAAGTTGACGAAAAGTTCAAAAAAGCGCGGAAGATGACGTGTCTTCTCTCTTGACGACGCAAGTATCATAGTTAAAAATTTTGAACATGGTAAAAAATATGCGCATATCTCTACATTTCTCCAGTTTCGAACATCTGGGTTTTCAACATTAACATTAAGCCCCGCGGGCGCCAAAAACTCGATATTTTTGAGAAAAAAATATTTTTCCCGGGCGTGTGATGTGTCGATTAAAGATCGCTATTTGCCGGAGAGAAACCGTATCTTATTTTTTTAACGAAATTTTCGAAGAAGGCGATAATTTCAAAAAATCGCAAAAAATTACGTGCCTCTCAGTCTTCGCAGCACGAAAAATCAGATTCTTTTTTTTGAATTTAGTATTATGTAAATGTAAATTTTAGTTATCATTAACTTAACATACGGGGAATCCTCAGCGCATGAAGTACCATGCTTGACTGAACTTGTTTATTATCTAATTCGAAAATTTACTGTTCCTAAATAATCACTTTGCTATAAACTACTAATGATCTTTTTTAGAATTAAGTTCCGAAGAGGAAAGGGGATATGAAATTACGATACTTTCAGAGATTTTGTAAACGGATTTTGCTAAGATTGAATTAGTGGCATATGGATAGAACATCCTACGTTCAGGTGTACTGAAAAAATATTTCATACAAAAAGAAGCTTAAAAGCAAAATTGGCTAAATAGAATATACTCAAAAAACTCGAAAATAAAACATTATGATTTTTATACTGCCATAACAATACGCAATGAAAACTGCTTAAGATGAAATGCAAATCTTGGAATCAAATATATCGATCTTTATTCAGTTACAGTATTTCATTCTAATAATGAGAAAGCGGGAATAGTTCGCTTTGCTTAATGATTGTTATAGAACACCAGGGACATTATATAAACATTTTTCTATTTTTAAAAAAAAGTGATTTTTTTTCCTACCCTGGGCGCGTCAGCGGCATTGACCCATTGATTTTTGAAGCTAGATATTGTGTTATGATGTCATTATTACGAATTATGTTGTTTTATCGCCATTTTTATCGGTGTTTTTCGAGCTGATAAAGCGGTGGTGAGATTGTATCTATTTATTTCTTTCATCTGTTTACTTTCGGATAAATTATTTGCACTTCTAATCTCGATTGCACGGAACATGTGTTATTTCCCGTCACTAACCAGGAACAGTTCATCAACCACATTTGCGTGAAATATCATTACTACATACTCACCAGAATCATTGTTATCAGGTGATGACGCTTCATTAACTACCAATTACATACAAAACGCCGAACACACCAGACCGTATCGTACTTCTAATTTAAATACGCCCACTCAACAGATTAACCGACCTTATACAACTAATAAGACAATAAACAAAGCCAGTAATAGTAAATTTCCTTCTTTTCCAAACGGTTTAAATAATCCTACTACCGGTATTAAGCTAGGATCGAAGTTAATTTCTATCACAAGATCTAAAACATTCTCCGATAAATTAAAAACTGAGAAAATCACCCCCCGTTACAGGATTTGAATATTCATCTGAAGAGCGAGGTATCATCTTTCCTAGAAAACACAGTCTCACGAGATGATTTCCTTGCGCTTAAATATCTAGAGCAGATGGTCTAAGAAATATTATCGATGGTTCCAAAATTAACAACAATAGAGTACTGATATTCCTTTAAATCAAAAACATTACCCACAATTTCATAATAATCGACACTGCAATTGTAATAAATGATATTTAACAATTACCGAACAAAGATTAAAAAATCCGGCCAAAAAATCTTACTATCTAACGTGTCACGCATCGTTCCAAATGGCGTTCTAATAATATATCATGAAAATAACCTTAATGCGAAACTGGTCTCTGCAATATCATCGCTACGAATTAGCCCCAAGGACGATGAATTTGGCCACATCATCAGCTGGCCTTGATTAGTTATACGCTGAAATTTCGACCCATCAACTATACCCGAATCCTTCACGATTTGTCATAATGAACGAAATCACAGAATATTTCTGCAAATCGAAAAAGCGTGATAATATCATCGACAAAAATCCGCAAGTGAACATATCCCAAAACTTGACATTAAAAAACAAAGCCTAGCATCCATTAAACGCCCACATCCCACTACACCCGATTCTCAGATCTCAAATTCTGAACCAGTCCATTCAAAAGTTGTCTCAAATAACGTTACGAACTTAATATAATCGGAAGAAGCGAAATACCTTTTAAACACAAACTGTGAAGTAGCGATGGCTACTGAAATCATTAATAGAACATCGAATAATGCTCCATCGGCGAAAAAGCAGAAAAGACAAAAACCAACAATTAAAGAACTTTTACAACTGGTAGAAAACAACATTTGAACAAATAAGGGCTACTTATTATCATACTCAAAGTTTGCAATACTAATGAGCATGATTCAGGGCCAAAAAGACCCTTAAGACATCGTTACTAGTGTTTCACCAACGACATTGATGGATCAGAAATTACAGAATCGAATAGTAAAAATATTAAATATGAATCATCCACCAGTATCCAAAATATTTCAAGGAAATCAACAAACCATGGCAACTAATTCCACTATGATGCAATGGAACTGCAAAGGACTAAACTGTCAGCTAGCCAAACTGAAACAACTGATTACCAAATATGACCGCAAGAAACACAAATGAGCCCAATACTCAGTATTCCAATTCAAGTATGACAATAATCAAGGATTCTGGGATAACGGTGGAGTTATGACATTGACATATTCGTCCATCCGGGCCACCACTACTAGCCTAAATTCTACCATGAAGACCGTAGCAGTGTCGGTACTCTTATTTTCCCTATCGAAATCACACACTGTATGCCCAGTTACCATAAACCTCCCAACACTCTAATAAGCGCAGATGAATTACAATATTAACAATATCTCAAAAAATGTCTCCTACGGTTTTATTCGACGATGTCAATACCTATTTGCCATTTTGAGGGTCACAGTCAAGACCAATTTCTCATTAAATAACAACTTAATCCGATTCCCTTCACCCGGTTTTACTTCTCACCAATTCACAATTCTCTATAATTGAGCTTGCCTTCCTATCCCTCAAACATTTCCCAAAACCGAACTCTGCTGCCTTAGAGGATCTTTGCTCTGGTGATCACTTTCCTATACTTATACGAACCACACTTACACAGTTAAAACAAACAACACCGTCTGCCTTCCTTTTTTTATTTCATAATTTTGTCTGAAACTTATATAAAGCAAAAGTATTAACCCATCTTTTCAAATTATTAGCAGAAAATATAAAATGTATCAATCAAGTAGTCTTTTTTCCGCTGCTGAAATTTTTATTCCTACATCCACATCATATCGCCGTCCATTTAGGATCCCATGGTGGTGTTCTGAAATTGACGTAGCAATCCGTCGCCGTAAGCGTTGCATTAAAAAAATCGAAATCGTCCGATGCACTTTTGGATCTAATCGAATTGAAAAAGTCTCTTTTATCAGGTTTAAAAAGGATAAATCTTGGCAATGTTTCGTATATCCTCAATCTCTAACACAACATCAATGAATAACCATCCCCGGTCTATCCATCTCAATAATAATGGTTTAATGATCCAAAATCCTAATAAGCTTGTTAAAAATACATTTGTTCACTATTTTTTTTTATTTATCGACATCTGCATTCCTACTTTTAACGGGAAAAAATCCCGTTTTGGAAAAAATACAAATATCAGTCAGTCCAAATTCCTCATCTATTTATAATTGTGCCTTTACCTTCTCCAAACTCAATTATCAACTTAAATATCGCACAGTGCACCCGGACTAAACTCTGTACATCGGTTCATGTTGAAATATTTACCTACATCTACAGATGTTTTCCTCCTACATATATACAACCAAATCTAGACATTAGACTTCATGTCCGTGAAAAATAGCTCTGATTGTCTCAGCACTGGAACAAAACAAAGAGCTTTTTTTGTCCCAAAGTTACAGAACCATTTTTCTCCTAATTGTCTTTTCCAAAACGCTAGAGAAAAAAGTTAACAGACAGATGCCTCCTGTTTTTCCTCAAAAGCAGTAATATCCCATTTCTCGTGCAAAGCGGGGGGCGTAAAATGCCGTCTGCAGTGAATCATTTACTGGGCCTACAGTGGCAAATACTTACAGCATACCACTACCATAATAACACGTCTGCGCTGAGTAGATAGAAAACGTTACTTCTAGGAGAAGAGCCAATCAGGAGCGAGTATTTTGTTACGTGACCATGCCCCCTTTTACTCAACTAATCAATAGTCAATACTCAATCAAATGACACACCGTTTTTACATCAAACCATCCAGTAAGAGTTCAATGAAAATGCTTCTCTCATAGCGCTACATACAAATGCTAACGCTGTCAATCAGTTGACCAATGCATGTCTTTACTTGTACGTAAATTATCGTTATTCGGTAGCGACTGGTTTTGGAGGATTACGCACACAATGATGTATATATGGTTACGAGCGTCCGTATACATATGTAAAATTAGTTATTACCATTATTGATTTTTGTTGTTATCAATGTTATCAGTGGTCAGTCTGCAGGAATCGTGGTAAAATACAGGTTTTCGCCGCTCCGGGTATTTCTAGGAATCGCGAAGATTTTCGTTCGGTCAGTTGGCTAAAACTTTTCTTTGTCCGATACATTATGTAGGGGGGGTAAGTCTATCTCACACATCGCAAAAGCGAAAATGCTTCTCTTATAGCGCTATACATAAATGCTAACGCAACCGTTGAAACCGGATTTTAACGTTCTTATAATTTCTATTCCAGTCTATGCCTTATTACGGAACCATACCCTACATGTACACACTAACACAAACATACACTCATACTCAAAGTCCATGACTACTTTATTCAATGCGCATATGTAACTAACTATTCCTGACGGAATGACATTTTTCTGATGCAACATTTCCACTGCCACAACCGATTCAAAGGTAGTAAAAGCGCACGCATCGTTCTCGCACACGTGTCGATCGTTCGCGATATCGTGATTTTTTTAAATTAACCAAAGTATAATATTTAAAGCATGAAACTAACCTGAGCTTCCCGTTCACCCACTTTGTACCATTCAAATGTATTTTTTAATTTTTTTATTTTTTTTCACGCCTAAGCATTATACAAATTAGTCTAAGTATATTTCTCATTTTCTACGGTTCCAAAAATTTTTCTTCATTCTCCGATCGTTAGAAAAGCGCACTGACAGATCACACACTTATATCTATCATATATTATTTTTTCTCACTTACGATTATTTTTCCGTCTGTAAGTATTTATGTATGTTTCCCCCAGTTCTAAAAATAAATCCTTCGATGTCTCGCCCCTCAGCGAATGCACACCGTCCGATCCCGCACACATTCCTCTGTCAATAGTTTCTCTGTCGTTTATAATATTTTTTTTTCCCGTCCGTAAGTATTATAAAATTAGTCAAAATATATTTTTTCAATTTCTAGGGTTCCAAAAAATTTTCCTTATTCTCTGATCGTTACAAAAGCGCACTGACTAGTGATGGGCAACTTCGAAATGTTTCATTCGAATTATTCGATTGTTCCACAGTTGCATTCGAAATGTTATTTCATTCGTATAATTCATTCGTATTCACAACAATCATTCGAAATGTTATTTCATTCGTATAATTCATTCGTATTCACAACAATCATTCGAAATGTTATTTCATTCGTATAATTCATTCGTATTCACAACAATCATTCGAAATGTTATTTCATTCGTATAATTCATTCGTATTCACAACAATCATTTGAAATGTTATTTCATTCGTATAATTCATTCGTATTCACAACAATCATTCGAATTAAAATCATTCGAATCAAAATCATTCGAATTAAAATCATTCGAATCAAAATCATTCGAATTAAAATCATTCGAATCAAAATCATTCGATTGTTTCTTTTTTGACGATTGTTGATTGTTTCGTTTGTAAAAACATTTCGAAATCGCACATCACTAGCACTGACAGATCACACGCTTATATCTACCATAGCGTTAGCCACCGCAAAAGCGAATCATTCGATCCCATGCACACTCTGCTCTCAATAGTTTCCCTATCGTTCATAATAATTTTTCCAAGCCTAAGTATTATAGAATTAGTCTAAGTATATTTATTATTTTTTCTCACTTACGATTACTTTTCCATCCGTAAGTATTTATGTATGTTTTCCCCGGTTCTAAAAATAAATCTATCGATGTCTCGCCCCTCAACGAAAGTACACGCATCATTCTCACGCACATGTCATTCGTTCGCGTTACCACTTTTTTTTTCAAAATTAGTTTAAGTATATTTTATTATTTTTCTCATTACGATTATTTTCAATCCGTAAGTATTTCTGTATGTTTTCCGAGGTTTTAAAAATTAATCCGAACAAACACCCAAACTGTTGTGAAAGCATACTATCTATCCCCCGCACAGATTCTACATTATACGTTACTCTATTACGAGTTCTTCAAAAATTGATTTGAATATGTTTTTCATTTTTTTTTTTTCAATCCTAAAAATTAATTCTTTCTACCCCCGCCCCCTCACATCTAAAATTACCGATTTTTCGTAATTTTTATTTATTTTATCGATTCTAAAAATTAATCAGTGGTTCACTCGAAAGCGTACCGTACATTCCCACACACATATCTTCTATCACGAATTTCCCTATTGATCATGAACATTTTTCAACATTAGCCACAATAGCATATCACATTGGTCTCGCATACGCACCACATGCAGTTCTATATGTTTAATTTTTTATTAACGATCTTTATTTTTTTTTTTTTCCCGGTATTACTTTTTCCTACACAACCATGTCATCATATTGTCATGAGCCTACAGTGAGTAACGTAAATAAAATATTGATTTTGTGTTTGGAATTCTGGCTTTACTATGCTGTGGGAAATGAAAAACATAGATTAAATTTTATATTCCTTATTTTATTTATTATCGATCAACACAGCATAGTATTTCGTATATAATTCTCTCGTAATGTTCGAACCGAGTAAAGTAAAGTAGCTGATTAAATGGTTCGAACGGTTGGGAAGTTGGAATATAATTCCGATGCCGTACCAACACAATTATAATAACGTAGAATTAACTAAGGCTAGACGCGGATACACTGCCCGACTAAAGCGACGTAATTTTGCCAAAAATTACGCGTTTGATAAGCATGATGTGTCGTTGCGAGTGGTCGGGCAGTACCGACAGCTGATCGACTACCTGGGTTTTCGCGAGGCTTGCGCTCGTTCGTCAAGAGGGAGTATCCGTTTTTGCTCTAAAAAGAGTTCTCGTAATTTGAAGCGTTGCGTGGTCAGCGGACCCGCATCAATTTATAAATTAAATTATTTGTCCGTCGACATAATAATTAATTAATACGTGTGAAAAATTTTTAATATTTTCATATTCGCGTTGTTTATCTGTTAAATGTGTCGATCACCTGCTTTGTTCCAAAATACTCTAGTCACCGACGCGTGGTCTAATTGTGTGAATATATCTTTTTATCAATAAATTGAATTTATTCGCGTCTATTACGTGACATCAGAATTGAGTACACGACAAATTGGCTCCAGCGAGCAGGGACGCGATTTGTCCAGAAAGGACCCCTGGCAAAGAAAAGGATTACGAAAGAAAATTTTGGTCTCCGATCAAACGGAGTGGCGCCCGATAAAACCAGTTCATCTCATAGTTAGTCACAAAACATCGTATTAAATTTGTCACTGGGCCACTGGGAGAAGACGCGGTGCAGTATGTCTATAAAAAAAAAAAAATAAATAAAAAAAAAATAATAGTTATTCGTTGTTTTGTGTGTCGATGTATTATAATTATTAATCGTTGTTTTGTCGTATTTGTAAGCACTCGCAATACTAGTCAACATCAATTTTGATATTTTTTTTTTACTAGTCAAAAAAAAAAAAAAGTATTAGCGTATATTTGTAGAAATTAAAAGTAGCGGAATAATCATATTACTAGAAAAAATAAAAAATAAAATAATAATAATAATAACAAATAAATAAAATTAATAATGAGCTATAACAACATAAATATACAAAGAGGTACCGAGTTTCCGGAAATGTCGGATATCGAATTAGATGTTCCGACAACTCCCTCGCCGGAACCTAATCGCGAGACTCCTACAAGAAGGCAGTCTATAAAAAAAGAATTAGAGGAGTCTCGCATGGAATGTATGATTAGGTTACTACTGGATCTGAAGGACTCAAGTGAAAAAAACTTGAGATCGAGTGAGCAAAATTTGAAATCAAGTGAAAAAAAATTAACGGATATTAGAGATTCGATTGATGGAATAAGACTGTCGAATGAGAACACTTGGAAAGAAATAAATGAGTTGAAAGAGGATATTAGAGAAACCTGCAGTACTTTAAAGCTCAGAATTGAGGCGGAGCTGGACATGGAAATAGTGTTTAGTGCGAAGAGAATAGAAGCGGATATCTCGATCTTAAATTCGGAGGTTGAAAACAAATTAGAGAAAGAGGAAGATGAGAAAGATGAGAATAAAAGTCGAATCAACATCAATGTAAAAAATAATAATAATAATAACAGCAACACGGATAGTAATAATTACAGTAAAAGTACTATTAAGAAAAATAATAATAATAACAGCTATAGTAGTATAAATAATAGAAGAAGGTTTAGATCAGTTAGCACTTATACAAATATTAATAATAAGAAAGCGAAAAATTATGATTATCGGAGGACTAAAAATAATTATAAAAAATAATAAGAAAAAGAATAATAAAGGAAATATTAAGAATAATAATCAGAATAACGAAAAACAGAATATGAGTCGTAAAAATGAGCTGAAAATTGTTAAAAATAAAAATAAAAACAAAAATAGACATAAAGGTAAAATGAATAATAATAAGTTGTATCATAAATATTTAAATAGCAGCCATATAAAAAACGCAATTAAATCGGTACATCGATCATATATGATTTTTCGATCGTGTCGATCTTGTACGGTTTTCCGGTCGTGGAAGTACCGGAGAAAGAGATCTACTGGCTTGCTTAATACCGATTATTTAAACGCGGTGTTTAGTTTTATTTTAAGTGTTTACATTACGTTATTATTGCGTTATTTTTGTAAAAAAAAAAAAAGATAAATAAATAAATAAATAAATAAAATAAAATAAGATGAAAAAAAAAAAAAAATAATAAAAATAAATGTATACATTTTTGTTTGAAATTTTCACGTGCTCGTGACTGTTTTCATCGTATCTTGTAGTCAGTAAATGTGATATATTGGTAGTGAAAATGTTTCTGTAATTACTTTATACCTCTCAATTGTGTGCTGATAACGTTTATCAATCAATTAAGTAGCGTTATCTATGGTTTATTATTATTATTACAGTGTCTTATATAGATATGTTTGATGGCGTTCTTGTCAATTAGGTAGATTCATAGGTATGTGAATAGCGATGTGCGTGTACGAATGTTTTTATTATATACTTGGAAAGCTGCATTTATAAATAAAAAAAAAAAAAAAAATAATAATAATAATAATAAAATAAAAAATACGTATATATATAAAAAAAAAAAAAAAAAAAAAAAAATCATATATATTTTGCGAAATTGGAGAAAAAAGAGTTCAGTGAGAACTGAGGTAGAGATCGGATCCTATTAGCGGCGAATAGGTCTGACTTAATATGATTCAAGATCTTACGAGTCCTGAATCATATTAAGGGGGGGCAGCTGTCATGAGCCTACAGTGAGTAACGTAAATAAAATATTGATTTTGTGTTTGGAATTCTGGCTTTACTATGCTGTGGGAAATGAAAAACATAGATTAAATTTTATATTCCTTATTTTATTTATTATCGATCAACACAGCATAGTATTTCGTATATAATTCTCTCGTAATGTTCGAACCGAGTAAAGTAAAGTAGCTGATTAAATGGTTCGAACGGTTGGGAAGTTGGAATATAATTCCGATGCCGTACCAACACAATTATAATAACGTAGAATTAACTAAGGCTAGACGCGGATACACTGCCCGACTAAAGCGACGTAATTTTGCCAAAAATTACGCGTTTGATAAGCATGATGTGTCGTTGCGAGTGGTCGGGCAGTACCGACAGCTGATCGACTACCTGGGTTTACGCGAGGCTTGCACTCGTTCGTCAAGAGGGAGTATCCGTTTTTGCTCTAAAAAGAGTTCTCGTAATTTGAAGCGTTGCGTGGTCAGCGGACCCGCATCAATTTATAAATTAAATTATTTGTCCGTCGACATAATAATTAATTAATACGTGTGAAGAATTTTTAATATTTTCATATTCGCGTTGTTTATCTGTTAAATGTGTCGATCACCTGCTTTGTTCCAAAATACTCTAGTCACCGACGCGTGGTCTAATTGTGTGAATATATCTTTTTATCAATAAATTGAATTTATTCGCGTCTATTACGTGACATCAGAATTGAGCACACGACAATATACACTTAACATTGTCAAAATAATTTTAACCTTTCGAGAAAGAAAAATCTCCGATCAATAAAAAGTGTTTATCAACATCACAATTATTTCCAATATTAATCGTTTCGCTACAAACATAATTTTTTTTATTTAATAAACTCATCCACATCATCAATCGTTTCAAGACATTATTGTTTCAAACATCAATCCCTCTTTTCCAAGAATTGATAACCTCTGCAGGTATATATCTCGTCGCCGCAACAACATTTACCTGCATGACTTGCATACCTTCAAGACCACTTGTACATTGCTCGCACGCTATTTACCATTATTCGGTCACAGAATATTTTTCACACTCCCACACATATGCGCATACACTCAAAGTCCTCGATTACTTTGTTCGTATACAAATATATCAGCTTTCTCCGACGGAACAACATTTTTCTGATGTAACATTTCCACTACCACAACCGATTCAAAGGTAGCTAATGAGATAGACTATCGAACGGAATCATTCAAGCAGTCAGTATTAGTTTTGTGTTAAACATATGTATTTTCTCGAATCTGTGTTCACGCATTATTAAAAAATTTACGTCAATGTTAAAGAAAATAATTTCCTACGTTTTTTTTCTATCATTTTTTTTCTGTCTTTTATCTTTTCTTTTTCTCTTTCTTTTTCTCTGTCTTTTTTTTTTTTTTAGTGAAAAATTTGAAATACATATTATTCAATCATGAACGCTAATATAGTTAACGTAAGCAGCAACTCAAAAATTAATTAAGGACGCCGAATTTATTCAGAATTTATTTGCAAGTGATAGCGACTCGCATACGTCTTCGTCACTTCAATTACTGCAATCAGATGATGGTTATTCTTCAACAGACTCAACATCTTTTGCACATAAAATCGTTGGTCCAGTATTATTGTCAGATCAGATGGATATAGTGGAATATTTTGTACATTTCAGCTTCCATAAGGATTCTGATTATGGTTTTCTAGTAACCGAACTAGCGATGATTGATATGTCTGGCGGGAGGTGTTTACATACGCTATACAAACCAAGCAGAGCATGGTCTGCATCAAAAATGCCTCATTTACAATGCTCTTCCATGAGTCATTACTTGAAAAACCCCTCATTATTTCCCTGTCGGGAAGAAATATTCATGGCACGTGATGTATTCACAATATTGTCTGAAAAACCGAAGGCTCGTGTATATATTTTAACCACTTATGCAAAACTTATATTATGGGAACTTAACGAAAAGTCTGAATTGTTGCGTGACTTGGGCTACGAACTCGTTAATATGGAGAAAGTCTTTCGAGTACCTAGTATTGATGATTTATATCAAGAATACTCTGGTATAAGCAATCTGGTAACTTGTAAGCACCATTATGAGAATGATATTTTTCATTGTGCGATGAAAAATGTTATGGTGATGAAGACGTGGCACGATCATGTTATCCGTCCGCTGAAGCTTATGAACAATCTCAATATAAATGATTTAAGCCAGTTGTTCATTACAGCCACCAAAGAAATGACAATTACATTATTTCCAAGTTGCATCGGGGACATTTATATATTTTAACCGGACAGATTAAAACAGGATGATGCGATAAAATCATTTCTACCATGCTACGATCACGAACATGATAAAGAATATTATATCGATGGTGATACATTACGCAGGAGTACTCGAAATTATGTCAAAGTAAAAGATTGCGACAACTGTCAACACTCAATTCATACGAATTAAAAATACAATAAAAGACTCGGAATTTGAAAGCTGGAGTTGTCTAGATCCTACGAAAGTTGAATATGAACATAACAATTACCTTTCAATGTACCAAAGTCAACTGTCGCGTAGTATGTATAATATGTGAAATAAAACCATATTTTTTTCTTTTACTCGCATTTTTTATTTTTATTATTTCAAAATCTTTTACATTGTTTCACATAAATTATAATGTATGTATGTATATATGTATGGAATTTTAATATGTAATAATATACATTTCATACATTTTATTTTATTTCATGGTCATATAATTACTTTAAAATTATTTAGATACACCGCAGATATTATAGTACCGAACACATCATTTATTATTTCATTCTATTTCAATTAATATGTTGTATGGATGAAATCAAATCAATTTATGTAACTGTTTATTTAAATTTAAATAATCTTTTTCATACAAGTATGAAAAAAATTATTTTTTTATTTTTTTCCTCGATATGAATGGTAAATCTACGACTTTATTTGAAAAATGGTCAAAACCTGATACACAGATTTCAAACTTTGATGGAAATTTCCGTAAAACGTTTAGTTTACACTTATTATTTTTAAAAAAAAAAATTTCATTATTATTATTCATATCGTTTAAATAGACTGATACAACAGAGAGAGAAAATAAAAAGCTAAATTTTTACACGTGAGGGAGGGAGCTGATGAAAACGTACGGGTCTTATTATTTGGAATACAGATTACGAAGGAAATTTTTATTCAATGTTTCATTTTAAGATTTTTCATTTTTTACATTTAAAATTTTTCAATACGAAAATATTTCGAAATCTACAGGAACGTCTACGAATAGTCTTCGTCGTTATAGAAGCACTTGCAGATCATGTATCGACACTGCATGCGCGTAAGGGTGAGTAAATATGTGTGAATATGTGTGAACATGTGTGTGTATGTATGCTTGAAATGTGCGAAATGGCTAATAAGAAACAACCGTTGAATCGCAACGACAGGTAGAGATCCACTTATAGACTAAGAGAGTGAGAGTGAGATAAATTATGTACCTTTATTATTGCAGAACTGCACTGCAGTGACAGACATGAAATATCCGTTAGCATCCTTTTCGAAGCAGTTTTATAAAAAAGGCCGAAAATTAGCTTTAAAACTGGATGAATGAGATAGTTGATAATATGCATACCATTAAGACCGGTATACGTGTATGTGGGCATGTGTGTGAGCGCATGGTTAAATGAATGACAAAAGATTATTAACTGCATAGGCATTGTTAAATACAACTATACTGATTTATCCGTAAAACTAACAAATTTTACCGTTGTTTTCTTTCTTTTTTTTCTTTCGCGTTTTACAAAACATTCATGTTAGTTCTAAAAATATTGCTAAATTCAAATTAAATCGATCATGTTATTTTATTTTTTATTTTTGTTTCTTTAAACAATATGCTGTGGAAAATAAATCGTATTTATCTTACTCAATCTTTTACCTAATATTCTAACGGTTTTAGACAACAGCAGAAATATGCAAGTTACCATGGATGTATTATATTTTATTCGTGTATATGTGTATACACGCTTTCTATACAAATGCATGCAAATATCGGATGCCAGAAATGTATGATAATATAATTTTTAAATCAATGATTAACGTATTATTAATTCTTTTTTTTTTTCACCCTATAATATACAAAATAACATCATACTTGCTTTTACAACAATATTTAACTTCTACAAAAAATAAATATCTCCAGGGTGGGGAGTAAAAATATCATGAAGAATCACTGTTTTTTGTTTTTTTTTTTTTTTTTCTTCTTCTTTGATTTACAATCTTCTTTTTCTTTACATTATTTTTTATTTCAGAGATTTTTTAAAATAGTTTTCTTTACACTCCAATATGGAATCTGTTAATTTATTGTACATGTCATATAATATGATAAATGCTAAAATTCGGAAAGTTTTTTTTAAAGAAGTAATTGACAGAAGAGTATACTTTTGAAAACAAGAGAGTGAAGAGGCTATACATAAAAAGCAATATGATGCATTAAACATAACGAAAAAAAAAAAAACAGAAGAAACGTAAACACAAAGACTATTATGTTTTTTTCATTAATCTATTCAATTACAACTTTTTTTTTTTCATTCATCTATATTCTAAGTTCCATCATAAGTTTTAATTTTTTATATGATGCCTACTAATTTCTATGTTTACTTAATTTATTTACTTTTCCACGAATGTTTTTTAGAATTAAATTTTGAAAAAATTAAACATATTTTCGCACCTGTGTCAACTATCACATTAAATACATGTAGAAATTTTCATTTCAAACACCGCCGGAAAATAACATGGGTTTTTTTTTTTTTGCTATTTTTTAAAAATTTATTCAAACTCTCTCTAATTATAGCTATTTTTACACCATTTTTCTTAACTTTTACTCATTTTTATATTCTACATACAATGCTTGAGGTATTAGATGATGCAAATTCTAAATACACCATATTGCTATCATCTCTGTTTATTTTTTTTTTATTTGTTACTCGTTTTTTTATTATTTTCTTATGTACATGTATTAGAACTAGTGATGTGCGATTTCGAAATGTTTTTACAATCGAAACAACCGATAATCGTCAAAAAAAAAAAAAACAATCGAATGATTTTTGTGAATACGAATGAATTATTCGAATAAAAACCGGAACCATCCGAACACAAACGAATGAAGTATTCGTTAAACATCGCCTAGATTCTTTCGAGAGAAATAACATTTCGAATGAATTATTCGAATAAAAACCGAAACTATCCGAACACAAACGAATGAAGTATTCGCTAAACATTGACTAGATTCTTCCGAGAGAAATAGCATTTCGAATGATTGTTGTCAATACGAATGAATTATTCGAATGAAATAACATTTCGAATGCAACCACGGAACAATCGAATGCATTCAAAGTCATCGAACAATCAAATAATTCGAATGAATCATTTCGAAGTTGCCCATCACTAATTAGAACCCATATGATTTTACAATAAAAAAAGTGTTTATACTCATTATTGAAGCTGAATATAGATAATATTTACATTTAAAGGAAAAAGAAAAAGTTATTTTTATTATTCCATTCGCACACGAAAAAAATTATGAAATGTAAAATATATATATAATTCATGTAATATATTTACAAACGATTAACAAGAATAAAAGAAAATTAATTTAAAAAATAAATAAATATCACAAAAAATTTAAAGATGGAAAAATTACAAGATTATGATTCGTGCAATGCTCACAAATTGGCTCCTTTAATCGGGTTATGTTGGAATTCGAACAAACTTGCATGGTTGCATTGCAGACAATCTTTGATTAAGGTGGGGTGTACTGCACTGGGTGGAAAAGAATCTGGAATATCATAGCTATGATGTTTAAAACACGGTAAGAAACGTTTGATACGTCGATCATTCTTCAGTGCTACAGGTAATTTATTGTAAAAATCGCAAATTTTTTGAGGGCATACATTAATTAATATCTCTGCAGTAATATTTTGCATCAAGTCGTACATAGAATATTTTACTAATGATAATATAGGTCTAACATTTACATCGTACCATTTCATCATCACATATACATTCTGCAATGAACACCTATGTATGTTTTTATCCGTGTGTGCATCACATTTTACAACTCTTGATATTCCTTTATACATATTATTTAATTTCCTTAAATTTGGTATACCGAATTCTTCTTCTAAATTAATAATCTTGAATCTAGAAAGTGATGTTTCAAATAGTTTTATCCATATAGTGGTAATTTTTTAATTTCCTTTAACGTAAATATTCAATGGTTCCAAATCTTCCAACACATTTTCTATAGCACCGGCAATAGATTCGTAATTGTAATCTCCTGCATTCCACGGAATGGAATGACAGTTTTGAATTATCCTCATGTTTTCTTGTTTTTTATTATTGGATAATACATCCCATTCGAATGGAGGCTTGTAAATTCTATGAAATTGAATTTCACCATCGATACTTATTATTGAAAGTTCCTTAATGATGTACGTATCATTATCATATTTAAAACATTGAATATCGATAATTACCTCACGTGCTACTATCATTGTTACAGTTGTTATTAAAGAGAAAAGAAAAAAAACTAAAACTTTTAATAGTAACTAAAATTTAAACGTGTGAAGAACACTAATTCGTGAAACTAATAACAAGCGAGCTAATACAGTTATTCAGAGAGTTGACATAATGTCTACCTTTGAATTAGATGCATTCGATGAAATGTTGCATCAGAAAAATACCCTTCAAACGGAGAAAGTTGATTGCATACATTGATAAATGAAGTTGTTAAGAACTTGTACATACATATACATTTTGTTTGTGGTAGTGTATGCATGTACACATGAGATTTTACATATAAGGAAGGGTCAAGATCCGGTTTTAACAGCTGTATCAAACGATCTTAACATGCAGCTATGTACATGCAGGGATAGACTTTAATATAATCATTATCGATGGTAAACGAGAACATTAATTCATTTTTAAATTTTAATATATCGTCTTCCATCACTAATAAGATAACATAAAAAACTACTAACTTAACTGAATATATCCTTCTTCAACCAACTTTTCCTCAATCATTCGAATTTCATCATCTACACCAGCATTTCACACTTTTTTTAGATGTATGCGATAACAATAATCACTCAACCAATTCATTAGGATCGTCTGAATAATCGATCGATGTATCTTCATGACATACTCCGCCATCAGCACAATGCTTAGTCTTTGCTCCATCATAGTAAATTTTTACACTTGAACCATTAGACTGAAACATCGGACGTATTATTTTTCTGTATTTAGGAAGTGTAGTACCCTTTAATACACCAGTAGCACGTAAATGAGCTCTAATACACTCAAGTATTTATTTATATAGATCTAAATCATTATTTTGTATATTTATTCTCATCTATATGCGATACCATTAGTAAATGAATGAGTCTGGGTGTGTAAGGAAATTTTATTTGCTTACTTCCTTTTCCTAAATAAATTTCACCATATTTGCAGTCCCAAGAAATCAATGTCGATCTTATCAGATACTCATCAATGTTTGTATCATAGCGTATTCCATATACTTGATCATTCGGAACAAGTTCATCAAAATCTGTATGAAATGAATCTACTTCACTTATGTTAAACGACTTAGCTTTGAGTTTGTTTTTTTAATATTTTCATCTTTAATTTCAGACTCAGCGTCACTTCTCTGTTTACTATTAGACAGTTTTTGACGTTTTTACCATTGATGTATCATGTATTCCATAAGAATACATTTTAATCTTTCAGATTTTTGTAATGCTTCATGAATTTCCAATAATGGTTTCATAATAGGTTCCAGCATGGTGGCTGAAGTACTTGTAATTGGTTTCCACTCGGACTTCAATAGGTTATATTTTTACATTATATCGCTACATATCCTGTCTAGTTCATTTTTTTAGTCTTGCTTCCTTATTCATTCCATTATTGTTGTTATCAGTATTAACCAATGATTTACTCTTTGATAACAACATTTTAAATAACTAGAATTTCAACAAAACTTGTGAGTAAATCTTCCTTTATACATATATTTCACCATATATATCAGTCACTGTGAATTTCATATTACTTTAAATACTTAAAATATACTTCATGTTATATATAAGTTATTAAAATTCAATATAAGTAGATAGAGCAGATTTTCTCTAAACGTAACATTGGCCTGACAAATTTCTGGACTGAAAGTGAATCTAACCCAATACTCCTGCTACAGTTATTATGCCAACAAAGGAGAATAAAATATTGAGATTTCAACAACATAAACAGCAAGAATTTGTATCATTTGTTGTATTTGATGATTTCGAGTGTATCCTACAGACTCTAAACAATGAATCATGCAACTTCATTCGTTTGTGTTCGGATAGTTTCGGTTTTTATTCGAATAATTCATTCGAAATGTTATTTCTCTCGAAAGAATCTAGGCGATGTTTAACGAATACTTCATTCGTTTGTGTTCGGATGGTTCCGGTTTTTATTCGAATAATTCATTCGTATTCACAAAAATCATTCGATTGTTTTTTTTTTTTTGACGATTATCGGTTGTTTCGATTGTAAAAACATTTCGAAATCGCACATCACTAGTTCTAATACATGTACATAAGAAAATAATAAAAAAACGAGTAACAAATAAAAAAAAAATAAACAGAGATGATAGCAATATGGTGTATTTAGAATTTGCATCATCTAATACCTCAAGCATTGTATGTAGAATATAAAAATGAGTAAAAGTTAAGAAAAATGGTGTAAAAATAGCTATAATTAGAGAGAGTTTGAATAAATTTTTAAAAAATAGCAAAAAAAAAAAAACCCATGTTATTTTCCGGCGGTGTTTGAAATGAAAATTTCTACATGTATTTAATGTGATAGTTGACACAGGTGCGAAAATATGTTTAATTTTTTCAAAATTTAATTCTAAAAAACATTCGTGGAAAAGTAAATAAATTAAGTAAACATAGAAATTAGTAGGCATCATATAAAAAATTAAAACTTATGATGGAACTTAGAATATAGATGAATGAAAAAAAAAAAGTTGTAATTGAATAGATTAATGAAAAAAACATAATAGTCTTTGTGTTTATGTTTCTTCTGTTTTTTTTTTTTTCGTTATGTTTAATGCATCATATTGCTTTTTATGTATAGCCTCTTCACTCTCTTGTTTTCAAAAGTATACTCTTCTGTCAATTACTTCTTTAAAAAAAACTTTCCGAATTTTAGCATTTATCATATTATATGACATGTACAATAAATTAACAGATTCCATATTGGAGTGTAAAGAAAACTATTTTAAAAAATCTCTGAAATAAAAAATAATGTAAAGAAAAAGAAGATTGTAAATCAAAGAAGAAGAAAAAAAAAAAAAAAAACAAAAAACAGTGATTCTTCATGATATTTTTACTCCCCACCCTGGAGATATTTATTTTTTGTAGAAGTTAAATATTGTTGTAAAAGCAAGTATGATGTTATTTTGTATATTATAGGGTGAAAAAAAAAAAGAATTAATAATACGTTAATCATTGATTTAAAAATTATATTATCATACATTTCTGGCATCCGATATTTGCATGCATTTGTATAGAAAGCGTGTATACACATATACACGAATAAAATATAATACATCCATGGTAACTTGCATATTTCTGCTGTTGTCTAAAACCGTTAGAATATTAGGTAAAAGATTGAGTAAGATAAATACGATTTATTTTCCACAGCATATTGTTTAAAGAAACAAAAATAAAAAATAAAATAACATGATCGATTTAATTTGAATTTAGCAATATTTTTAGAACTAACATGAATGTTTTGTAAAACGCGAAAGAAAAAAAAGAAAGAAAACAACGGTAAAATTTGTTAGTTTTACGGATAAATCAGTATAGTTGTATTTAACAATGCCTATGCAGTTAATAATCTTTTGTCATTCATTTAACCATGCGCTCACACACATGCCCACATACACGTATACCGGTCTTAATGGTATGCGTATTATCAACTATCTCATTCATCCAGTTTTAAAGCTAATTTTCGGCCTTTTTTATAAAACTGCTTCGAAAAGGATGCTAACGGATATTTCATGTCTGTCACTGCAGTGCAGTTCTGCAATAATAAAGGTACATAATTTATCTCACTCTCACTCTCTTAGTCTATAAGTGGATCTCTACCTGTCGTTGCGATTCAACGGTTGTTTCTTATTAGCCATTTCGCACATTTCAAGCATACATACACACACATGTTCACACATATTCACACATATTTACTCACCCTTACGCGCATGCAGTGTCGATACATGATCTGCAAGTGCTTCTATAATGACGAAGACTATTCGTAGACGTTCCTGTAGATTTCGAAATATTTTCGTATTGAAAAATTTTAAATGTAAAAAATGAAAAATCTTAAAATGAAACATTGAATAAAAATTTCCTTCGTAATCTGTATTCCAAATAATAAGACCCGTACGTTTTCATCAGCTCCCTCCCTCACGTGTAAAAATTTAGCTTTTTATTTTCTCTCTCTGTTGTATCAGTCTATTTAAACGATATGAATAATAATAATGAAATTTTTTTTTTTAAAAATAATAAGTGTAAACTAAACGTTTTACGGAAATTTCCATCAAAGTTTGAAATCTGTGTATCAGGTTTTGACCATTTTTCAAATAAAGTCGTAGATTTACCATTCATATCGAGGAAAAAAATAAAAAAATAATTTTTTTCATACTTGTATGAAAAAGATTATTTAAATTTAAATAAACAGTTACATAAATTGATTTGATTTCATCCATACAACATATTAATTGAAATAGAATGAAATAATAAATGATGTGTTCGGTACTATAATATCTGCGGTGTATCTAAATAATTTTAAAGTAATTATATGACCATGAAATAAAATAAAATGTATGAAATGTATATTATTACATATTAAAATTCCATACATATATACATACATACATTATAATTTATGTGAAACAATGTAAAAGATTTTGAAATAATAAAAATAAAAAATGCGAGTAAAAGAAAAAAATATGGTTTTATTTCACATATTATACATACTACGCGACAGTTGACTTTGGTACATTGAAAGGTAATTGTTATGTTCATATTCAACTTTCGTAGGATCTAGACAACTCCAGCTTTCAAATTCCGAGTCTTTTATTGTATTTTTAATTCGTATGAATTGAGTGTTGACAGTTGTCGCAATCTTTTACTTTGACATAATTTCGAGTACTCCTGCGTAATGTATCACCATCGATATAATATTCTTTATCATGTTCGTGATCGTAGCATGGTAGAAATGATTTTATCGCATCATCCTGTTTTAATCTGTCCGGTTAAAATATATAAATGTCCCCGATGCAACTTGGAAATAATGTAATTGTCATTTCTTTGGTGGCTGTAATGAACAACTGGCTTAAATCATTTATATTGAGATTGTTCATAAGCTTCAGCGGACGGATAACATGATCGTGCCACGTCTTCATCACCATAACATTTTTCATCGCACAATGAAAAATATCATTCTCATAATGGTGCTTACAAGTTACCAGATTGCTTATACCAGAGTATTCTTGATATAAATCATCAATACTAGGTACTCGAAAGACTTTCTCCATATTAACGAGTTCGTAGCCCAAGTCACGCAACAATTCAGACTTTTCGTTAAGTTCCCATAATATAAGTTTTGCATAAGTGGTTAAAATATATACACGAGCCTTCGGTTTTTCAGACAATATTGTGAATACATCACGTGCCATGAATATTTCTTCCCGACAGGGAAATAATGAGGGGTTTTTCAAGTAATGACTCATGGAAGAGCATTGTAAATGAGGCATTTTTGATGCAGACCATGCTCTGCTTGGTTTGTATAGCGTATGTAAACACCTCCCGCCAGACATATCAATCATCGCTAGTTCGGTTACTAGAAAACCATAATCAGAATCCTTATGGAAGCTGAAATCTACAAAATATTCCACTATATCCATCTGATCTGACAATAATACTGGACCAACGATTTTATGTGCAAAAGATGTTGATTCTGTTGAAGAATAACCATCATCTGATTGCAGTAATTGAAGTGACGAAGACGTATGCGAGTCGCTATCACTTGCAAATAAATTCTGAATAAATTCGGCGTCCTTAATTAATTTTTGAGTTGCTGCTTACGTTAACTATATTAGCGTTCATGATTGAATAATATGTATTTCAAATTTTTCACTAAAAAAAAAAAAAGACAGAGAAAAAGAAAGAGAAAAAGAAAAGATAAAAGACAGAAAAAAAATGATAGAAAAAAAACGTAGGAAATTATTTTCTTTAACATTGACGTAAATTTTTTAATAATGCGTGAACACAGATTCGAGAAAATACATATGTTTAACACAAAACTAATACTGACTGCTTGAATGATTCCGTTCGATAGTCTATCTCATTAGCTACCTTTGAATCGGTTGTGGTAGTGGAAATGTTACATCAGAAAAATGTTGTTCCGTCGGAGAAAGCTGATATATTTGTATACGAACAAAGTAATCGAGGACTTTGAGTGTATGCGCATATGTGTGGGAGTGTGAAAAATATTCTGTGACCGAATAATGGTAAATAGCGTGCGAGCAATGTACAAGTGGTCTTGAAGGTATGCAAGTCATGCAGGTAAAGGTTGTTGCGGCGACGAGATATATACCTGCAGAGGTTATCAATTCTTGGAAAAGAGGGATTGATGTTTGAAACAATAATGTCTTGAAACGATTGATGATGTGGATGAGTTTATTAAATAAAAAAAATTATGTTTGTAGCGAAACGATTAATATTGGAAATAATTGTGATGTTGATAAACACTTTTTATTGATCGGAGATTTTTCTTTCTCGAAAGGTTAAAATTATTTTGACAATGTTAAGTGTATATGATGACATGGTTGTGTAGGAAAAAGTAATACCGGTACAAAAAATAAATAAAGATCGTTAATAAAAAATTAAACATATAGAACTGCATGTGGTGCGTATGCGAGACCAATGTGATATGCTATTGTGGCTAATGTTGAAAAATGTTCATGATCAATAGGGAAATTCGTGATAGAAGATATGTGTGTGGGAATGTACGGTACGCTTTCGAGTGAACCACTGATTAATTTTTAGAATCGATAAAATAAATAAAGATTACGAAAAATCGGTAATTTTAGATGTGAGGGGGCGGGGGTAGAAAGAATTAATTTTTAGGATTGAAAAAAAAAAAAATGAAAAACATATTCAAATCAATTTTTGAAGAACTCGTAATAGAGTAACGTATAATGTAGAATCTGTGTGGGGGATAGATAGTATGCTTTCACAACAGTTTGGGTGTTTGTTCGGATTAATTTTTAAAACCTCGGAAAACATACAGAAATACTTACGGATTGAAAATAATCGTAATGAGAAAAGTAATAAAATATACTTAAACTAATTTTGAAAAAAAAAGTGGTAACGCGAACGAATGACATGTGCGTGAGAATGATGCGTGCGCTTTCATTGAGGGGCGAGACATCGATAGATTTATTTTTAGAACCGGGGAAAACATACATAAATACTTACGGATGGAAAAGTAATCGTAAGTGAGAAAAAATAATAAATATACTTAGACTAATTCTATAATACTTAGGCTTGGAAAAATTATTATGAACGATAGGGAAACTATTGAGAGCAGAGTGTGCATGGGATCGAATGATTCGCTTTCGTGGTGGCTAACGCTATGGTAGATATAAGCGTGTGATCTGTCAGTGCTAGTGATGTGCGATTTCGAAATGTTTTTACAAACGAAACAATCAACAATCGTCAAAAAAGAAACAATCGAATGATTTTGATTCGAATAATTTTAATTCGAATGCTTTTGATTCGAATGATTTTAATTCGAATGAGTTTGATTCGAATGATTTTGATTCGAATGATTTTGATTCGAATGATTTTAATTCGAATGATTGTTGTGAATACGAATGAATTATACGAATGAAATAACATTTCGAATGATTGTTGTGAATACGAATGAATTATACGAATGAAATAACATTTCGAATGATTGTTGTGAATACGAATGAATTATACGAATGAAATAACATTTCGAATGATTGTTGTGAATACGAATGAATTATACGAATGAAATAACATTTCGAATGATTGTTGTGAATACGAATGAATTATACGAATGAAATAACATTTCGAATGATTGTTGTGAATACGAATGAATTATACGAATGAAATAACATTTCGAATGCAACTGTGGAACAATCGAATAATTCGAATGAAACATTTCGAAGTTGCCCATCACTAGTCAGTGCGCTTTTGTAACGATCAGAGAATAAGGAAAACTTTTTGGAACCCTAGAAATTGAAAAAATATATTTTGACTAATTTTATAATACTTACGGACGGGAAAAAAAAATATTATAAACGACAGAGAAACTATTGACAGCGGAATGTGTGCGGGATCGGACGGTGTGCATTCGCTGAGGGGCGAGACATCGAAGAATTTATTTTTAGAACTGGGGGAAACATACATAAATACTTACAGACGGAAAAATAATCGTAAGTGAGAAAAAATAATATATGATAGATATAAGTGTGTGATCTGTCAGTGCGCTTTTCTAACGATCGGAGAATGAAGAAAAATTTTTGGAACCGTAGAAAATGAGAAATATACATAGACTAATTTGTATAATGCTTAGGCGTGAAAAAAAAAAAAAAATTAAAAAATACATTTGAATGGTACAAAGTGGGTGAACGGGAAGCTCAGGTTAGTTTCATGCTTTAAATATTATACTTTGGTTAATTTAAAAAAATCACGATATCGCGAACGATCGACACGTGTGCGAGAACGATGCGTGCGCTTTTACTACCTTTGAATCGGTTGTGGCAGTGGAAATGTTGCATCAGAAAAATGTCATTCCGTCAGGAATAGTTAGTTACATATGCGCATTGAATAAAGTAGTCATGGACTTTGAGTATGAGTGTATGTTTGTGTTAGTGTGTACATGTAGGGTATGGTTCCGTAATAAGGCATAGACTGGAATAGAAATTATAAGAACGTTAAAATCCGGTTTCAACGGTTGCGTTAGCATTTACGTATAGCGCTATGAGAGAAGCATTTTCGCTTTTGCGATGTGTGAGATAGACTTACCCCCCCTACATAATGTATCGGACAAAGAAAAGTTTTAGCCAACTGACCGAACGAAAATCTTCGCGATTCCTAGAAATTCCCGGAGCGGCGAAAACCTGTATTTTACCACGATTCCTGCAGACTGACCACTGATAACATTGATAACAACAAAAATCAATAATGGTAATAACTAATTTTACATATGTATACGGACGCTCGTAACCATATATACATCATTGTGTGCGTAATCCTCCAAAACCAGTCGCTACCGAATAACGATAATTTATGTACAAGTAAAGACATGCATTGGTCAACTGATTGACAGCATTAGCATTTGTATGTAGCGCTATGAGAGAAGCATTTTCGTTGAACTCTTACTGGATGGTTTGATGTAAAAACGGTGTGTCATTTGATTGAGTATTGACTATTGATTAGTTGAGTAAAAGGGGGCATGGTCACGTAACAATATACTCGCTCCTGATTGGCTCTTCTCCTAGAAGTAACGTTTTCTATCTACTGCGCTGTATTCTTCGATCTGGAGAAAGCGCTCGACCCTATATGGCGACATGGATTACTATTAAAATTTCAAAACGCGGATTAGAATTCAATATGGCCGATTATATTTTAGGCCTTCTAACAGAAAAAAAAAAATTTCAAGTCAAAATTGGCTTAAAAATGTCAATAATAATGCCAATGAAAAACAGAATATCACAAAGATCTGCTTTAAGCGCAATCTTGTTCATACCTTTTTGTTAACGACCGTGGGCAACCTTTTTGATATTTAAAAAGCCGGTCAACATCTCTCAGAACTACATGTAACTGAAAAAATACCTGGAATGCAAAAATGATGCTGAGTTCCTCGCCTACACTTATTGTCTTGATCGTTAATTAGTCAATTGCGGTGATCATGTTTTGCAACTGTGTAGCTTGAAAGTTAATCGATATTCTTTGTACAATAAACCCCGGCTAAAATATATATTTAAATCTGTACAAGAAACATAAAAGTAGGAAATTAAAATACACCAAATGTACACATACCTACTAAGATTAATGATGTGACCATCGTTTATACTATTTGGTAACATCGAATTGATTGCCTTCTTTGAACATATTATAGGAGCAGTGAGATTTACTTGAAACATTTTGTTCAATTGTGAAGCAGTGATTTCTGAAATAGTTTAAAGTTTCCGCGAAATTGAATTACTCAAAAAATAGAACAAAAATTTCTATTATTTTATAAAACAGGTTATTATTTTACCTGTCAATAGTTACCGCGGTAAAAAAATATACACAAAACAAAAAAAAAACACAAAAAAAACACAAAAAAAGTATTACAAAAAATCTGAAGATTCATTTTCATGTTGTGTATTTTGTATTATTATAATAAATGACGCGGTAAATTCGTAAACAAATTACTTGTAAATTTTACAAGGCTACGTTTTTTTATTTCTGCTGTGTAAAATTAATAAAACAATATTATACATGAGTACCAAATGTGCCGGTTAAATAATGACATGATTTTTAGAACAAAAAAGTGTGTTTCCGTTTAAAATAAAATTTCCTAAATGAACTTTTGGCTAAGTAATTTTTTTTCCTCTTCTTATTCTTTTTTATTTATGTGCTATGAATTACTACAAAGGCCAGAGGCACGGAAAGTTATGATTTTACAACGGGGTAGAAGGAAGGCTATTTCAGGAGAAGTCTTTGAAAAGCGCTCAAGATGGTATTAGAAAGAGAGTGTTTGCTCAATTCTAAGAGGGAAAGATCAAAGATGTGGTTTTCCATGGAAGAAGCATTGAGGAGGTTGATTCGAAGATTTTCGGTAAATTGCAAA